>OZ012681.1:69599723-70874949 GCA_963942445.1 Argyra leucocephala | reverse complement strand
GTTTTTTACTTAATTATAATTTTTTACTAAATAATTTTATAGGAGAACTTTTAAACACACATATGGAACGAGATGGACGATCAAAACCAAAACGAAGGTTTTCAATGAGAGAAGGAAATCGAATTGCAAGAACTTCGTAAGCTTGAGATTTTATATCCACATTTTTAAATTCAAATATGACTTTTTATTTGTTGTATGTTTTTTTAGTACGGATCGAAGATCAAAAATGATATCAGCACCAACAAATTTCAGTCATATTTCTCATATGGGTCCCGGTGATGGTATAAAAAATCAAAGATTGCTAGATTTACCAACAACAATTGAAACAGCTGATCAAACAGCAATTCAGCAACAACAACAAAGGTTATCAATGCGTCATGCGCCACCACCGCCAAGAGCTCCACCACGTCCATCTGGCCTACCACCATATAACGGTAATATATATATTTTTTGTAATGTATCAATCATATCTTATCATTATAATATTTTAGGAGCTAAAAGAGTAGCACCAGCAAGACCTAGAGAACAACCACCATCCCTGCCAGCTCGTTCACCGAGTCCTTTAGGAAGTATGTCTTCACTGCATGATGTTTTAAAGGTCTGTATAATTTGTTTTTAATGAAATATAATATAAATTAAGTTTACTTGCTTACCTTATTAAAGTAATATTTTCGCTAAATTAATTCCTTTTAATTTATATTTTTTATTTTATTTTTTTTTCTCTTTCTCAATTTTACTCTAATTGAAATTAAAAATTTAAATACTAGGTCGTTGATATGCAATCTGGATCCAGACATAGTGTCGCTAGCAACAATTCTAGTTCGGTTTCAAGTCCTCCATCGCCCAGTGGTGATCGCTTGAGCTCTAGTTATGACTCGTAATTACATTTTAATTTTTTTCTTAAATTAGAATTAAGAAAAATTTTTTATTTTTTATATTTATTTATAATGAAACTCTAATGACATTTTTTATGTAATCTCATTTATAAAATCGTACACCATTTTTCATTTTCGAATAGAAAGACAATTTTTTTACAGAACAACAAATAACATTTTAATTTTTTAATTCATAAATTTTTAAATGATACACAAAACAAAATCTATCAAAATATTTAACAAAAATGTAATTAAATTTTCTCTTTAATTTATGTTATTTTATAATTTAATTTGTCATTTGCATTTTTTCACTTGACATTTTTAGTTAATTTTATTTAATAATTTAATTAATATATATATTTTATTTTAATTTATATTATTGCTTATATTTTTATTTTAATATGGTAATTAATTATTTAGTCTGAAATATATACATATACAACAACAAAATAAAGAAAATATTTGAAGAAAATTATTTGGAATAATTTATCTCCATTTTGGAATATAGTTAGAAAATTTTTAAATAAACCGTTATGTGGTATGGTAATATTCTATTTGAATGATGCGGCGGTCTGAAACATACTGAATATGAATGATAGTCAATAGTACAATAATTCACTAATTCACTAACAATCGATTATAGAATATCTATCTAGCTGTGAATTAGTAAACATAGAGTGAATTGTGTACTAGTATGTAATGTATGTACGTTGCTTACGGTAATACTTTAATTTTTTAATATTTTCTTTTTGTATATGTTTATAAATTTGACAATAATTTATAACCGCTAATTCATTAATAGTTTATCGCTATCGCATATTCATCTCTCATCATCATAACTGTTAAACTTTTAAAACACTTGTCAAACATAAAACAAAAACAATACATCCTTCATAAAATGAATTCATTTGGTAATTAATTAACAACTAAATTAATTGGTATAATTGAATTTAAATTATAAAATCTGGTAAACAAAGTTATTTACAAAGTTTTTCTTTTATTTTTTTTTATATTGTTATATTTTTTTTTTAATTAACAAAATCAATTTGGAATCAATTTCAAAATTATTGTAAAAAAAAATCAAAATTATCTGGAACTTACAAAAATCAAAAATAAACATAGAGGGAAATAAATATTTTAATAAAATGGAGTTATGAAATGGAAAAATCAACAATTGAAATACGAGAAGCATCAAATTTATTATGGAAATTGGCAACATTGTAATTTTTTGTCTAATTTAAATATTGTTTATTCTTAGCATCAAATTTAAAAAGTTTTTAACTTTCCACAATTAATGTAATAAATTATTTATTTGAAGAAATTAATTTCTATCTAAAAAAAAAAAAAAAACGAAAAAAAAATTAAAACAACAAGTATATGTAAAAAATGATCCTTTTTCTCAAAATTAGAACAGTTAGTTGCTTTAAACTTACATAAGCCGAAGAGGCCAAAATAGGCTGCTTTTAATAATTATATTTTAAATCTATTTTTATAAGCAATTCTCTACTTTTTAAATATAGAAATCAATAAAATTTTATATTAATAATTCAGTATTGAAATTTTTCTTTTAAAAAATAAGTGTAAAAAATGTTATTTGTTTTTGTTTTTCAAATAAATAATTGGTGCAACTATTTGTTTTAATTCCTTCTTTATTTTTATAAATTATTACCACCTGTAAATTTTTATAATATAATTACATAATAGTCGAAAATCCAAATACAAAATAAAAATAAATTTTCAATAATTATTTTAAAATATATATATATACATATATATAAATTGGAAAATAATAAATTTCTCAAAATAAGTTAATTCATTTCGAATAACAATTTCTTTATAAAAGAAATATCAATTAGACAAATAAATAATTTTAATTTCTGTAAATAATTTCGATTATTAATTAGCATTATTATTTAAATGATTTTGATATGCAGCACAAAAACTATACGGTTTATTACGAATAAAATAAAATTTATATTTTAAAATTAATTTTTCAAACTAAAAATTAAAGCACATAATAATAATTATAATAATCTTTTATTAAATATAAATAATTATCATGACAATTTTGTAATTAAATCACCACTGCATTTTTTAAATTTTTAAGCTACAGTTTTTATTTTAAATTTGCATATCAAAATCATTGTAGATTAATATTATAAAATTGATAAAATTAAAAATTTTTATATTAATAAAACAAAAATAATTAATTATTAATAATTTATTTTTTAAATGTAATTTTTACTTTTTTTATTGGATTTTATTTTTTATAAATATTTTGTTTTATATAGAACTTTTTTTTTAATTAATTTTAAATAAATATTTACAATAAATTCAATTAATTTGTATTCTAAATGAAATTATATATATATATATATATATATATATATATAAAGTAAACAATTAAATGTAATTATAAATTAATTATTAAATAATGCATGATATATTAAGTTATATAGTTATACATGTATTTTTAATAAATAAGTAAATAAATTGAGTTTTTATTTGTTTTTTTTTTTTAGTTTTGTAATTGTATTTTTTGTTTTTTTTTATCAAGAATTTTATACAGAATTAAATTAATAATTAATTTTAATAGATATATGTTTTGTTTTTAAATATTACAAAAATATTTTTTAAATAATAGAAAAATAAATTAAATTGATTTTATGAAATTGGAAAGAAATGAAATAAATAAAAAATATTTGAAAAGAAAAAAAGAAAAAAAAAACCAGTTTAAGACAATTTTAATTTATGTTTTATTAAAAATTTTCAGATTTAATTTTCATGTATAATTTTCTCTATATAATACATACTTTAATTTTTTATGCCTGAAGCTAGAAACATAGCCAACATAAAAAATTAGCATGCAAGTTTTTTGCAAATATTTTGGCATTGAAAACTGTTTCTTTTTAATTTTAATTTCAGTAATTAATAACGTTTTCTAAATTGTTTCTAATTTGAATTTCTTTAACTCATATTCATCAATTAAATTTTATTAAAAAATTGTCCACGTTTTCGTAACAACACTGTTAAAATAATTTGGTAAACTTTTAAAATTGATGAAGAGACGAAGATTCTAATACTAATAGAATTTCAAGATATTTTGTGAATTTATAATATATTGAGGTATTCTACTGAAATTAATTTTTAATTCTTTCATTCGAAACTATAAACCTACGCATTTTCGAAATTTTAATGACATAAACATAATTTTATGTATACATAAATGCCTTTTCTGTTTAAAGATTTAAACACAATCACTGGTATGAATTAAGCAAATTTTTCAAGTTCATAAAATACTTGAAATTTTAAAATTATGCTGTAATGAAAATTATATTAAATATAAAAAAAATATTACAACAGTTGTCGCTAAGAAGAGGACATAATATAAATATAAATTTATATAAAAATTAATTATTATATAAAAATAACATTGTCTGTTTCTTAATATAATTATGTGTATACAATTTTGAATATATTTTGTTTCAATTTTATTTTATTGTGTAGTTAAACAATTTTTAGTTAAATAAATTTTTTATAAACAATTTTATGAACATATTTATTTTATATTCAAAAATACATATCATCTGTACATATATATATATAAACAATCATTATACATATTTACAGTTGCCTCGACGTGTTTCTCAAGTAGTTCGTTCCAAAAGTATGCGTGCTCTTAACAGCTTCAGATTGAAAAACAGCACCAAAATTTATGTATTTCCAACAGAAGTTTAAGTTTAAAATTTTGATTAGATTTGATTTCTTTAAAATTATTTTTAATTTAAAAAAAATATCTACATATATAATAAAACAAAAACACTTTTAAAATAATCATTTACAAAAGAAATAAACAATTAAATTACTGAATCAAATCATATACTTATATTATATACGTATTTATTTCATTTATTTATTTTATATATTTATTACTATCCACATACATGAATTATATACACACAATACATACATTCACTGCCTGTTAATTATTAAGATTTGTTATTAAATTTTATGTTCTTAAGTTTTAAATTCAGTATTATTTTATTTTTTTGTTAATATTTCTTTTAATAAAAATTTTGTTTTATTAAACTATAAAGTTAAATAACTACATATGTGTTCAAAAATAACAATTATATTGTAATTAAAAAATAAATATTATATACATACAATAAAATATTAACTCGCCTTTAGTTTTATTAATTACTTAACGGTTGCACTTTGAATTTTTAAAAATGTTTGTTAGTATAATTAAATTTATTTTATAATTATGTTTCTGTGTGTAATTATTAATATATATAAAACCCGTTCCATTCTTGTTTCTAAATATTATTCTTTTATTTTTGAAATTTAATTTTGAGTAAATTATACTTAATAAGTTAAATAATTGTACAATAAAATAAAAATATACTTACGTAGATTTAAATAAGATATTGCAATAAATTAATGAACTAAAAAATCATTAAAAAATATTTAAGTGTAAATACAAAATGGCAAATTAGATTTATTTTAATTAACTTGAACTTATTAATTATAATAGTCTTCCAAAAATACAGTATTGGAATGTAAATTCATTTTTATATTTAATATTTTATTACTAAAAACTAAAAGAAATACAAATTTAATATTTATAAAAAATAAAAACTTATTAATACAATCAAAATTCTTATCAAAATCAAAGCGAACAAATTGATTCCAGTTCCGTTTATTTTTCATCTTGTTCAAAAACATGATAATATTTCTCTCAGGATTGTATTTTGAACTAAATTGTGCAATATGTGTTAAGATCTAGATTCAATTTATATGATAGTTTTTTGAATGAAGCAAAATCGATAAAATATTTTTTTTAGTTCTAAAATTTAATTTTAGTTTATTTGGTCTTCTAAGAATTGTTTTGATTCGATAGAGAATGTAATAAGTTGAATGATTTAAATGAAAACGAAACGATTAAAAGGAATAAAAAAAGTATAACCACAAATAAATGAAAATATATTAGTTAAGAAAGATTGCAAAATGCCAATGAGTGTTTATAAAATTTAAAACTAGTTCTAATACTTCTTACTAAACTATTTCTCGCCTTTCACTAAAATATTACTTGTTTTGACTTGCCTACACTACTTTTTCTAATGATAAGCAATTCTTACAAAAACAGACAATTTAATATTACAAAAAAAAAATTGTTTGTTTATTGCCTGCCTGCCTACATTTGTATAACCATTCTAATACATATTAATGTAAAAAAATTCAAAAACTACATTTATTGCAAAATTTTATTTAATTTTATGTGCAATCATAACTTTAACATATATTTGGATAAATTTGCTTTTTATATAGAAATTTGATTTAAACCAAATTGAATTTGATTTTTCTAAAATCTTAAAATTGAATTAAAATAATTAAAAATTTGATGCTCATTTGTAATTCCATTTTTTAGCAATTAAACATCATTTATACATTATTATATAATATCCATAGACAAATTACATTAATAATATGATATTAAACATATAATAACGTAAAATTAAAATTATAAATTTAAAAATAATAATTAATATACATATTATAATAATATCTTTAAAAAAAAGAAACCTGAAATGAGGAAATTTCATTATGACAATATTTGAAAATATAATAGAAGAGAGTAAAAATTAAATGAATATTTTATGTTACTATTAATAAATTGAAAAAAAAAAAAAATAATTAAAATAATTTAGATAATAAATACCTATATATAAAAAAAAAGAAAAACAAGAAAATGCTGTTCATTAACAAATTATTAATAAATATAATTAAATAAGTGATATATTAAGGATTATATAATACAATTTATATAATTGTATTATATAATTTTTAATAATATACATGTTATATAAATTGTATATCATTCACTTAAATACATATATTTAAATATTATATACATACATACATTATAAATATGTAGTTTTAAGGCAAA
Organism: Argyra leucocephala; assembly: GCA_963942445.1. Classification (NCBI taxonomy): domain Eukaryota; kingdom Metazoa; phylum Arthropoda; class Insecta; order Diptera; family Dolichopodidae; genus Argyra; species Argyra leucocephala. The sequence continues at coordinate 70,868,124 of OZ012681.1, read as the reverse complement.
ATGCGTATTTTTCATAATTATTATACTTTATATTATAAATAATATATAACTATAGATATATACATAGTTTATTATAATATTAATTATTTATTAGAATTTTTATTAAATAAATAATTTGCAATTTATAGCATTTATTATTTACGAAATTAAATAAATAAAATAAATAAATTAAATTAATACATAAAAAATAATTATTGCGAGATTGATGCAAAAGTATCAAAATTACTAGTTTATAATAAAAGTCACATTTCACAAAAGCAAAAAAAAAAAAAAACCAAACCAAAACATTACAAAATAAAAACGAAAAAATATTTAAAATAGTTTTTTAATTCATAAAGCAAATAAATGTACATACACAATTATGACGTAACACGTATTTTATATACATATTTGCTCTAACGTCTGAAATATACAATTGGTTCGAATTCCGCACAGGGCCTTAAAAAACAAAGCATCTAGCAATCTACAAGACAAAAATATATAATTTTGTTCAATGATTTGTATTCGAATGCATTTAACCTAATATACAATAATTATTAAAAAATATTGCAATACTTTTTTAATTCTCAACATGTTTTTAAATATAATTAATTACATTTATCATAATATTATAAAAATATTATTACTTACTTGATTGTATCTTATTGATTAATAATTGCCTTTCATTTCTTCCGATCACGAGCTGCACCTCTCTTTAGTTCGAGATGGAAAATGCTTTTACGTCTGCTTCGAGGTTTTGTATAATTATATACAAATGTATCAATAATTTGTCCAAATATGTTGCATTGCATTGCAGATATGACAGTTTCTTGAAAAGTTATATTGAGAAGAATTCATACACACATTCTTTTATTTTATTGTATTGTCCAAATTTTGAAAATTATAACATGTAATTATAAATTGATTTTTTAATTTTTTTTTTTTTTTTATTGTAGCTAAAAAACACTGATTTCATTTTATTGCGTTCAATAGATACAAAATCATATAACCAAAAATTTTAATCAGTCTTTTAATTGTTTTAAAACCGTATAAAGTTATATTATGCCATATTATACCTACTTACATACATACCTATTATGTGGGACTTTCATTTTTTATTATTAGACAGATGATAACAGTTTTTTCTTTTTTTTAAGTATTTTTTAAACTTTGTTTTCTGTGATTATTTAAAAATTATTACCAGTTTTAATTTTAATTAATTAAAACATAATGTAAACATTTTTTTTTGTATTTCAAAATGTAGTTAATTATAATTTTAAAAAATATTAAAAATTAATATACATATGTATATAAAGCAAATTCATTATTTAGAAAAAAATCGAACGAAAATATAACCCTTGAAACATTACTGTACAATTAAAAAAGTAAACTTAAAAAATATGAATTTAAAGCGATTTTGTGATTTTTATCCAAAATATTATATCTCCTCTTTAATATTAATATGAAGAACAACCAATCCTAAATAAATTTTAGTGCCGAACCAAATTTGTAACCAAAAGGTGTTTACTTAAAAAACCGTAAAAATTTTAAATACCTTAGGTACTTAGTTAAATGATTTTTAAAATTTCATTGTACATTGTACCTGTCAGTGAATGTTTGTACATCAAAGGTAAACATATTTATTGGATTAATTATCGGTCGGACTAATTTGTAATATTTTCCTTTGTTAAAAACCTTAAGCCTTAAGAAATTATTATAACTCTGTAAGTCTATATTAATTCGTGACATCTAAATCTTTGTAACTCTATATAAATTGTATCTACTCTATAGCTAATGCTGGAAGGAGTACGGAAACATACTAGATGATGTAAATAATATCGCATCGAAACTTGATCCACTTGATAATCGTTATATTGTTGCAACACTAACTCTATTTTATTAAAATTCTTGTAAGAGTTGGCTAATTCTTGAAAGAATTAAAATCATTATTTCCATTTCTGAAGCAATTCCGTCGAGAAACGAAAGAGGATTGGAAATGCCAAGATGGCTTAAGACTATAATTATGAAAATTCATTAACATAACATCTCGAATGTGGAATAGCTATCCACTTCAGACATTGTCAAGGAAGGAATGTTGGTTTTTCGTTTTTAATATACAAAAATTTAAATTTAATACTAACAACATAGTTCGAAACTTTCATACAAATTTTTGGTTTTATTTTTATGATATAAAATAATATAATAAGAATAACAATAATTATTTTTAATTTCATAAAATCAAAAATTACACTTATTGCTTTCCTCTCCTTTTATTTTATTTCAATAACAAATAGTATTGGCCAAATTGAATTAATACATAAGTCAATTTTCTTTCGTCGGAAATCGGGGGCCTTTCGTTTAAAATATAGGCGCTCCATCTAATGCGTTACCCTATGTCACTGTCTGCCTGTATCACTACAAGTGTGTCACTGGATTATTTTCACATTTTCACAACTCATATATTATTCTGCATTTAAGAGCTTTCATCCTATTGCAGGATTGCAACCTATTTATGTATAAAAAATATATTAATGATTATATTACTTAAATTTGTTCATTGTTCAATTCTGTTAAAGACTTCATGATCTACTACTATTGATATAAAACAAAAATTACGTTAGTTTACTCCTTGCTTTTGCTGTAAATTTCTGCGAAATTGATGTACACATTTTTGAATTGTGGGCTTGTAATTTCGGAGATAACTGTTGTTTACTGTACGGAACTGTTGTTACTGTACGAAGTGATGCGAAAAATATATTACATTTTGTATATTACATTTAGATATACATATATAAATTCTTTTTAGTGTAATATAAGTTGACAATTGAATGACTCAGAAAATAATATTTTTTTTTGAATTAATAAGTTTCAGTTTGGAAAGCTTTCGACTTGCACTTAATATTATGCCATACAAATTTTACTAAAATAATCAGACTAAAAATAAATTTTTTTGAAAAATAAAACTTAGATCTTTGATACAAAATCGCTATGAATTCGAATATACCAAAAATTAATTACCTATCTCATTCTTCCATTAAAATATAATAAAACCCGCATTAAAAAATAGAAAACCAAAAAAAACAAAAAATTAAAATCATAAACTCAAAACAAAGACATTAAATATATTTACTGTCTTTGCTCAAACTCTCTATCTACTATTATATTACATTTATATATTATATAATCATGCAATATCTAATAACTATCTACATACATTGTTATTTAAATAAATAAAATTAATTAATTAAAAGAAAATAAACTAATTAAAAAAGAAAAACAATTAAAATTTATAATTTTTAATTATTAAATAAAACACACTATAATAAAAATTATGAAATTCAATTAAAAAACAGTCAATTTTCTCATTACATAATATATAAAATATATTAGTTTCAATTATTATTCCCTGTATAAAAATCATATCTGTATAAGAATGATAATTACATAAGTATTTAAAAATAATTATATATTTTTTTTTCTTTTTTGTATAATTTCCTATAAATAATTTATATAGTAACAATAATAAAATTAATTAATAACAATTATAAAACATAAAAAAAAATTAAATTAATTTTAACGAACATTTTTGAATCTTTACTTTATTCAAAATTACAAAACAAAAAAACAACAAAAAATGTATTTACATATATATAAAAAACCTGTATAAATAATTTTTTTTATTATTTATTAGAATTTTAATATTTTAATAAATTAATTAATTTTTATTAATTAAAATAATTTACAAAACAGTACATATATGAATATTATAAAAATGATCTTATCATGTTGAAAAAAACGAAAAAATTTAAAGAAAAAAAAAATAATAACGGTTATACTTTTTAGGTATATGTAAATTAAATAAAATAAAAATTCAATTACAATATAAAATTTAAATTTGATATTTTTATTTTATTGATCAGGACATTAATAACTAAAGCAAAAAAAAAAGGAGTCAAGGTCAACTCCAACCAACATAAATATATTTATTTATTTAATATATGAGTATTAAATCAGTTCGTTGGTTTAAGAATTTCAAATTAATTAAAAAAAAAATGGTAAAAATTCGTAAAAATGTTTCTGATTATCTTACGATCAAACTACTTTTGTGTATCTTTATATATTATTTACTATTTTGGTTATATTGGTTATATGTATTTCTATATATTCGTAAAGCTTGAACAAACTGAGTACTTATGCGTTTTAGATATTTTTCTGCAATGTTCGACCACATTCTTAGAAAAAAAGGGTAAAATATTTTGCTTGTGTTTTCATAGGAAAATATAGATTATAGATTAAATAAAATTTTTTCCTTCAATATCCTGACAATCACGATGACCATTATCAAAATATTGAATTTTTTAGTCATTTTTCTATTTATTAGTTAATGTTCTCGTAGAATATGTCCGATTAAAAATATCTAGGAATTCAAACTTTCGGGAATATGTATATTATTGGTTAACTGCACGACTTCAACTTTAAATGACGTTATTTATTGCATTATAATTGCTGCAAAGCAACCGGCCTCCTTTAGATTAATAGTGTCTCAAAATTTCTGCGACATCTGACGCTCTGTCGAAATCTTTTATTTGATAAATTTGATAAAATTTATACCGGGCAAACAATGTGAAATTCACTAGAAAGTCAATTTCAAATTCAATTTAAAAAATTCTGTTATATTTCAATATTCTACTAAAACGTGAGAGGGTAACGTTAAAAACCAGTCAATTCTTTCACCAACCCCAATCGTTTTCTAGCAATATTGTGTATTGGTCTTCCAGTTTTGCCTCAACAATTTCTTCTGGATTTTCAAAAATATTGAGAGCATGTTCCTGATTGAATGTAGTTTCAAGTTCTCTGTCTCTTGAATTATGTTTCGAGCTATGAATTTGTTTGTTTGAATTGCTCTTCTCCAACATAAAAAACCTTGCGTTCATTGTTATATGGCCATCAATCAATTCTTTAGAGACAACGCAGTGCATGAGTCCTTGTACGTATTTTGTTTTAAATTTTACAAGTATTTTTATAGCTTTTAAAAACTCACAACCACAAGTTTTCAGAACAATCTGTATGGTATCAGGAATCTGTATGGGGCTAGGAGACATTATTTTATACTTTTTAGTCCATTTTAAAAATGTGTTATAATAAAAAAACATTTGTATTTAAATATTTTTTTTTATTACATTCTTTATTACATTGAATTTTTGCTGTTCTCTTGAAATGACAAAAAATGTTTTTTATGAAATCCTTAACTTAAAATTGATTTTTTTCGAATATCTTTTCAATTTCTACAATTTTATGAGAACAAAGATTTCATTAATATTATTAAATTTTATTAATAAATTTAAATTAAATTAAATTCAAATTAGCTGACTATCAGCAAAAAATAGTATGCTTATTATATCTATATGTTCTTTGCTATTAGCTATTAGAATTAGGATATTCTACAATATTAAATACTCTCTATATGAAAGTTATATCAAAATTTTAAATAGACAGTACCCGGCGGCACACAAAGCAAAAACTGAAAGGGGAATCAAACAAAAAAATATATACATATTTGTTCAGTTTACTCTCAGCCATTTAGGAATTACCGGGCCTTGAAATTTTATTTCCAATAATTTTGTTGGGAGCCGGTATTTTTGTCCACAAAAAAAAATATGTCGAAAAAAGAATGTTGAAAATAAAATGTGGAATTTCAATGTTGAAAAACAATTTTTCGACATTTTTTATAAACTAGAATATTTTAAAGCCATGAAGAAATTAAATAACTCCTTAAATTTTTAAACATTTTTTTGCATTCAACGTTTGTTTTTCCAACATTTTTGATTCGACTGACATTTTGTTTTTCATCAAATCAACCAACACCCGATTTTATTTTATATCACTATACAATTGTTGCAACCTGAATGATGATCAAACTATCTTTATGTAATTTTCATAAAAAATAAAAATTTAATATTAAATGAATAAACTTTTTAATTTTGATGAAATCTTTTTATTAGAAATAAAAAATAAAAAAATAATTCCATAATTAATTTATAAAAAAAATTTGTATGAACTTAAAGTATTTAAATTATGGTGGTAATGAGCACATTATGTTAAACACATTTTTTAGATGGATTACCAGAATGCCCTGGTGGACATGAACATAAAGCTTGATGATCTGGAGTTGTTTCACCTAAAACAGTTTCAATTATATATTTTTTCTTCTTTTTACTTATAATTCAAAACTTACATTTAGCTCCTACACCACATTCTACAATTTTACAAATATCAACACAATTATTTGCAAAACATGTACTCTTTGTGTTGTCCTCAGAACAATCAGAATGTTCAATGCATTCAACACATAAATAATTTAAGCATTTGTTAGATTTTTTACAATCTTCATTATTCTCACATTCACGTTTACATCCTTTCTTAATTGGATCTTCACCCTATAGTTATTGGGGTACATCAAATTGTTTTATTTAAAAATATGTTTAATTTTTTAAAAATATAAGTCTCGTATGTATGTAGCTTAAAATTTTCAGCAAAAATCATTACCATGAGCTAATTTATTGTTATAATCAATTTTCAATGGATCGTTAATCAGTGAAGCAATCAACATGGATCCATAATCATGAATTCATTTAATTTTGGATAGTAATATAATTAGTGTATTGTAAGGAATAAGAATATCAGATTTGACACTGTACTATAACACACCAGAAAACTGAAAAACTGTATATAGACGCCCCAAAACACTAATGTATAAACTCAAGAATTTACAAATAAATTAACTATTATACTACAGTTACAAATAACACAATATATATAAATTGAAGAAAATGTCAGTAGTATAAATAAATCTTGGTGGAGCAGCAAGCAATATTCAAACTAGGAGCAAACAATCAATATAAAAAGTCAAAGCCAATAATTAGCTCTTACTGGATAAAACTCAGAAATAAAAAGAGCAAAAAGATGGCATTGAAAAACATTTTACCATCAGGAAATTAATGACCTTTCCAGTATAGCAAGGATACACAGTATCTTCACTACGAAGTAAGTAAGATGTGCCATTCGCTTATTCAAACCTTATAAAGTATCCAAGTTAGGAAGAGATTAATTATTACCAGTTACACTACAAAAATGAGAAGAGATACTTCTCTTAATTCATAAGAATATTTTACAAACTAATCATACCTATATAGTACTTGGAGAATGGTCAAAATAATATGCATAAATAAAGTAGACAAACTGTAAAGTCGTTACGTCCAATTAGTCTAACATATTTTCTCTTAAAAACGTGGAATGGAAAATTGATTAAAGTATATCCCAATTGCTGCAGAAGGCACAGCTATATGAGAAGTGAAGCAAAATGCATATCAGCTCTGAAAACCGACAATTCACTGGATAAGAAAATTATATCATCAGGCGGTACATATGTGTAGAAAACCCAGAAAAGCATTGTGATTATATGACCAGGTTAATATTGATATTACGCATCCGAAGATTGGTGAATATATAGATCCCATTTCAAAATAGACTTAACAAACTGCAGCGTTCAGGTTGTTTGATGGTGGATGAGGCTATGCAGACAACGTCAATAATTTTCTTTAATTCATCAATAATCTCTTCACTTCTTTGTCCAAAGATAAGTAATGGTTCACACCTACAGATGTGATCAGAGAGCAAAGAGCCAAGGAAAATAAGCTCACTTTTTCTTAACAGAGGAGTATTAGAATGGTATGACGACTCGGATGATACTACATGGAGTAGAATCGGGGGTATATAATAAAAATTTCAAAACCCATATTGACTCCAGACTAGATTCTACAAACCCAGTCCCTATTCACTCGATTAATTGAGTTTTGTAGTGCTAGAGAACTTGAGACGAAATCGCCCCCACTTTGTAAACTTCGTTATATGCGAATAGCGTACCCCAAACGATTTGAGTTGCTCAACGTACCATTCAAGAATGTTCTAAGCTACCCGACAGTACTCTAAAAACAAATCAGTTAGTTCTGAATAACCAATTACCATATAGGCTTTATCTTTTGGATGTCATTACGCGAAAGAACCATCAAGACTTAAAGAAAATTAGAGACTTTATTCTATAGACTCGGTGATTCAATAATTTTAGTTTCCGAATTTCTTATTCTTCTCAAGATATAAATAAAAATTATGATGATAAATAAAAATTATGATGTGAATAAATAAAAATTAATTCGTAAAAATAATCGCAGTATAAATCAAATTCAAATGAATTATAATTTTCGAAACTGATTGCAGATCCCTATTAATCTCATTTGTTTTCAAAATAATTAAAAAAGAAAATATCAACATAAAAATTTCTTACATAATATGTGTCCTTGCAGTAACATGTTGGTATTCCTCTTGGTGAAAGTTTACAATTTGTATTTGGACCACATGGATTTGGACTGCATAAGTCACCTGTTGAAAAAAAAAATTAAATTTATTTCTTATAAACTGTTATTGCTAGCTAAATCTAGAGTAGTTGGTTAGAATTAAAAAATATTATAATTACCATTAACTAGACTACATATTAAAATCAATATTAAAGATAAAATAATTACTGAAAACCCAGATTGTGCCTGCAATGATAATTTTAAAAAAATCAATATTTAATAATAATTTTGTATTATATAATAACTATTAGATAAAGTTTGCGTAACATTATAGCAAAATAGGGTTTTTTTCCCTGTTATCCCCATTGGTTTGGTTTTTTTTTCAATTCAATGTCCATTCTGTGTTGCCAGATAAAATTACTTAATGGCCTTCAAAATTTATAATATTAATTTTTCATTCTATTTGGTGCTTATACATTCTGTATACAATTATCGTCATCTGCTCATGATAAATCAAACCATTGCAATTTTTGAATTGAAGCAAGTTCTTCATCCTGTATGTTTTTTTTAATTTTTCATTTAAATCGTTATCACGTTATTGTAACAAGAATAGAACTACTTTCCCATAAAAGCTAAATTAGATGATAAAAAGAAATCTAGTTCTCTCAATGAGCTGGCTTGTAAATTACTGCAGGTTTTGCTGTAATGCAAGAATATTTCTTTAACTTATTTTTATTTACAGCTTCATTATGAATCCTTGATAAATTCTACTTGTTCTGAATTCCTGATTTGTTAATGTTATTTAATCAAGATATTCGTATTTCGGCAGTATTTCCATGTCCATTTATTCCATGAATTAATTTGATTACATTTATCTATTACATGCCATCAGTTATATTACACCATTTTTATTCAGCTATTGCATTACTTCATCTTGAAATACCAGAATGTATTATAAGGCACCTAGAAAATGGTTCATTTATTTGGTAGTCATTCCACGAATCCTGCGGCGCCGTTATTTCATTGCATATTGGATGATGGTGTAATAGCCATTAATCAATTAAGATGTAAAATTGAATTGTCAAACAAATCAAATTTAATTTATTTAATATTCAAAAATACAATCTTAAATTGAATATTATTAATTTGGTTTTCTACCATGTTACTGCTATTTTGGTATAACTGAAATAATAACATGTAATTAACGTATATCTTTTTATAGCATTTTCTTCGTATTTTCGTTATTATACCCTTTCGATACAGTTAAAAAATCTCATTATTACACTTTCTAGCTACAGCAAAAAATGATCGATGTTCTCTATCCGTTATTTTGATTAATCTGTGATCTACAATGGTATTTTACACTGCTCTACTGTTGATTTTGGTTCGTTTTTATTTTTATAACAGAGGGTTAAGAAGTTGTGCAAAAGTTGTTCAATTTAGATTTTGCACGATCTATGTCTCTGTCAATGAAACAGAACCGGATTCAAACGAAGACCTGTTCATTATTTATTCCATTTAGTCCATATTTTATCCATTTATTATTATTGCAATTATATGTTTCTGATTTTAGTTCTTCCTGATTTCTAATGCAAATGTTTCTTGCAAATAATTTTAAAACTTCTTAATTTTTCTTCTTTGTCAATTGTTTTTTTTCTAATCTTCAGTTATTCATTCTTAAAGTAAATTTTTATTATTTAATTTTTTTCATTATGGTAACAATTCTCTTTTTCTCTTCAAGCTGGCTGAACTGATAAGAAGATTTACACCCATAGAATTTTTAATTAATATTAAATTAATTTTAGCCAATTTAAATATTTGATACTTGCTGTTTTCTGCATTATTCTACTTTTATTAACAATTATTCATTCTTCAAGAGAAATCCCTTTTTGTAACTGCCCTATCTCAACAAAATGATTTATTCTATATTTCAAAATTAATATTTACCATTTTTTTTAATTCTTCAGTTTTAAACTTCTTTCTTTAATGGTGTATCTTAGAATTTAAATAAAAATTAGAACTGATATGCGACTTTTATATAGAAAATTGGTCGGTCGGTATTTTATAAAGTGTTCTTAAATTAGCACTTTATTAATTTGTTTATAATATTTTTTAATAAAAATCAAAAAAAAAAAAAAAGCTAAAAAAATTAAATAGAAATTTTTAATATACATTTAAGTTTAGTAGAGACTATTAAAAACCTATTAAATTTTTAAGCTTTTTTATAACACCTTATTTAATATCAAATATCAGCACCGATGAACTGGTTTCCTTTATATTAGAAAAATGTAAATCATGTGAAAAACTTGGTTATTGGAATTGTTTCCATTAGCTTAAATCGTTTTGGTAGATACTTTAAATTAATAATTATCAATAAAATAGCCCAGCACAACAATGGAATTTTATATTTTAAATATTTTCTTTTATTGATAACTTGAAATACGGATACCGACCAAATTAAAAAAACATTTTTGTTTTTAACCGAAAATAGAAAACTATTTTTAAAAACGTAAATAATATAAAAAAAAAATAATTTATGACAAGGATTCTCTTTTAAAAATAGAAATTTTGAACAAAAGTCAAATAAATCAAAGTCAATTAAAACCGTCGAAGCAAATAACATTAATTTAATTATTAAAATGTGAAACTACATCTAATCTACAAAGCGGATATAATTTGAGGATATTTAAAATTCAAAATAAATAATGTTGTGCAGGAATATGGTTTGTGTCGACCGCGTAAGAACCTCATATCGCATGACATATGATGTGAAAAATTTAATCATCTAGTTCTAGTGTAATAAGAAAGCAGCACAAAAATGTTTCAAAGTACGTATACAAAGGTCTTTTAAAATTTCAAATTTTAAGCAGGACAATTAAATTAAGAATGTGTCATAATACAGCCGGGCTTAAATTATAACTGCAAAGCCTGAACAATGACAATTAGTGACGAAAATAAATTAAAAATATTCGAAAGAAGAATACTGGCAAAAATATTTGATCACAACATAAATGATGATGTACCAAATAAGATCAAACGAAGAGCTAGAAGTACTAATTGATGAACACAATGTTACAACAAATTTATTAAGGTGCAAAGACTAAGATTGGAAGAAAATATGGTGAGGATGAATGATGCCAAAAAAAATATTAAATGCAATACCGTAAAATACTAGAGTAAGAAGTAGATCAAGATCAAGGTGGATGAACGAAATCGAATACAATTGAATAAATGATGATGATGATGAATATGATAACCACCAAATTATGGTTGAGGCCAATGACATAAGGGAGTAAAAGTAGCCTACCAAATTATAGGTACATAATTCAAATCCGTGTATGAATTAATTTTAGCACAGTGAGCTGAAAATAATTAAGAAACACATACGTTTATAAAAAATTTTGTATTTTTTTTTTAGGTTCATTCAAAAACACATTGAGCCTGTTTGCTTTAGCATACATTTTAATCAAACCCCCTCATCACAAGCAAATTTTGTGAGGTGAATAGTATTTGTATTTGTTTGTTGGTGAAAGCATATGAAATGTATGCTAAAATTGTCATCATGAATACTTGTGGAAACAAACCCACTTTGCCAATTATATTACATTGCTCTGGATTTTCTTTTTGAAAGGCATCAGATGACCTAATAAAAATTTTAGATTATTTTATTTTGTTTGATTTTTTTTAAATTTAATTAATTTATTTTATTTAATATAAATAATTTAAATATTATAATAAAACTTTAAAATAAATCAAAATATTTAAACAAATGATTTTAACTAGTATAATAAATAACACATACAAACACTACTTCTTTACTATATTCATTTAACGACGTCACAACTTTTTTTTTGTTTTACAATGATGATATTTCAACAGAAATCAAGCAAAAACTATTGGTAAATTGCAGGTATTTGGAAGTAGATGTCTCAAAAGTATATGTAGAAGAATATTTTGGTCGCAAAGAGTTTCTAACGTGGAACTGTTGAGCCTTGGGACCAATCTGGACTCAATTTAAAAGAAAAAAAGGCGCAAGATAGATCATACGATCAGAATGCCCGAAGGTTGTTATGCAAAAATGGAGATTGGAATGTGCAAAATCAGGAAAATTCACAAGTCACAAATCAAAGCCATTGCAATTAATATAATTCGATTAAAGAAGCTTATTTGGCGATCTATGCTCCACTGAGGAGTAATAAGAAGACAAAAAAAAAAAATATGATAGGATATTCAATTTCAACCTTCTTAAACAAAATAAAATTCTTCCATAATGAATTTCCATATTTACCCATTTTTGAAACTAAATTTATCCCTATCACTTGCTATACTGAATTCGAATTGTGGTGCAAAGAACAAGAAATTGATGTTACAAATAAGATATAGATATTATTGATTTAAATATGATTGTCACAATATAGTCATGGGGATTCTGGAAGTTAACGTTGTATTCGAGTAGGACTAAATGACTATAGGTATCCAAAAGATACTTGGAGTTTTGAGCTTCCCAAAAATATATATCTTTAATGGCGCATCTTATCCTTTAAGGACGAAAAGGACATTTGAAAGCATCTTTGTTGTTTTAATTGTTTTTGTATATAAACCTTTGTATCTATTGGTCTGCTGGTTTATCTGGTCTATTAGATATATATACATACTCGCTTTTTTATCTATGGTAAGATAATGTTCTGACAAATATTTTAATATTTATTTTATAATGAAAAAATTTTCAATTTGAAACTACAATATTTCCACAATGGTATCATTTGTCGTCATTAAATAAACGTTAACATTTTTTTCAGATCGCTATCTTACAAGATAAAAAAAATCGAATAAATCTAATGGATCAATAGCTACAACAGTTTATTTACAAGAAACAGGAATACCGTATACCATGAAATGAAAACCCCAGAACCTGAAATTCCGGGATATTTTGAAAATACTGGAAATTCATTAAAAGCCTGGAATTAAAAATCCCGGAAAGAAAATTCTGAAATTTGAACTCTCCGATATTAAGTACAAAAATATCCCGGTAAATAAATTTTTTATGCCACAACATAAAATATGTAACATATTAAAAAATTAAATGTAAGAATTCATTATCTATTTTAAAAATAATTTTTGTTTTGTTTTATATTTTTTATTAAAGACGTGGTTTCAATAAATAAGTAGCGGGGATTTGGGGGCCCTCAACTTTAAAAATAATTTTTTTTTATACTTTTTTACTAAAACCTTGCCATTTTACTAAAATTTGGATTTTGTTTCATTTGAATTTTGAAAAATGGGATTTCGTCGTCTTTGGATTTTGGAATTCTGGATTTAGTCAATTTGGCTTTTGACATTAGGGATTTCGTATAGCTAATCCTTATTTAATTTGTACTAAATTAAGTATTTTAAATAATTTCAAAATATTAAAAGTAAAATATAAAAAAAAATTTTACTTTTAAGTCGATAAGTTTAGGTGCCAGGATATTCCCAGCAATAATTTCAGGTCTATTAAAAACAACCTATCTTCGTAAGGAGGAAGTTGAAAAGGGTCAGACCATGAAAAAGCCAAGATTCCCAAGACGGTAATCAAATTCAATAATTGTGCTTTGAGGCTTCCTATTAAATCTAACAGTCTGACATTTAGATGCATTTAATTCAAGGTTGTTGGTAGAGCCACCATTCAGTAAAATTGTTTAGGATAATTTTGAAGTAGGATACAATCATCAACAGACATAATGGTTTGGTTTTACTAAATATAGTCTGTTGATGGTCAGTCATATGTATGTGTTGCTGATGCCCGACAATGTATAATTGTTGTATTTTGTTCTCCTTTATTGTATTCTTTACTTTTTTCTAACAAGAGTTAATTTAAAACTAATTAAAAGAAAATTTTCAATAAAATCAAAAAAAGTAAGCGGTAATTTTTTTTTTTTAAATTAAAAAAATAATTTAGTTTTGCTACTTACCATTAGGTGGCTAAATATTATATTTATACATTTTATTTTGCCTATTTTTTTAATATCATCTTAGCACGAAGTATACTGCTTTTTACAATTTTACATTGATTTAATATTGATACATGATCTAATAATATAACTATTTAATCAACTAACATTTTTTTATCTTTTGTCTGAATTTAATTTTCCAAAATTGAGTAGAATGTAGAATAAGAATATAAATATTTTAAATTTAAAATTTATTTTATGACAGTTGTCAGCACTGATAAAAATATCAAAATCCATCCATTTTCCCTACACTTGCAACACCAATCTATTCATAAAGCTTTTAATTTTTAATATTTTGACATTTCTTTTTAGATAAAAGTTCAAAAAAATTGTTTTCTAATTTTTCTTTTTGTTGTTTTTTGTTTCATATAATTTTCAGTTGAAATTCTGCTGTTATCTGTTGTGTTGCAAAGTTTTGTATCGTGTTATTCGTATATATATAAATATATATATATATATATATATATTTTCGTGACTAACTACCCTATACCATAAAGTAATGGCTGCCGTAGAAGTTGAAATTCCCAAGGTAATAAAGGTTCGTGTATTAAAAATAATTTATCTAAAAGTCAAGTGTATTACTTCAAATGTTTTAATTGATTAAAATTGAAATTTTGAAAGAAACAAACTAAACTTTAGCGATACAGAAGTGTACATAAGTAAAAAAAAAAAACATTATTTTGTGTATGTATTGTGTACAGGAGAAGGCGTAGGTTTTTGATGCATTTTAAAAGGATTTTTTTGCTTTGTTTTTTTTTATCATTAAAATTTGTTTTTTTTTTAAAATCCTTTTCAATTATATAGTGAAGTAAAAATATTATAAAGTGTTTCAAGATTATGAACATCGGTGATTAAAATCTGATTTAAAATAAATTATTAAAATAAAATTTGTTTTAAATAATGTACTCAATATATTTTAAAAGTTGATATACCACTAACTAATTTGGAATTCAATGCATATGAAATTGATTATGTTCACCAGATAAGGTTACACTTACCAAGGATTTAAAATTTAAAGGATGGTATTTCTTTGAAGGAATCTTTTTATTGTATATAATTGTTAGTTAAAACTTTATCGAGAAATTATTTGCTTATATTATAATAAGTCATAACCATAAGTGATTAATTAAAAAATTTTTTTTTGCTAAATTCGACAATGCTGTGAATTGTTTTTTAAACATAAATACTATTGTATTAAATTCATACATACAAATTAGATATGATTCAACACATGAGTATTTATTTAAAAAAAAAAAGCAAAAAATGTTTATAAAGCAAAATTTTGAGTTGAATAAATAAATTGATTTTAATGTATACAATTTCAAATTTCCAAATTTCTTTAGTGTTTCGTTTTCTCAACTCTGTCTTAGCTAAAGAAAAACACTCGAGAATGTTCCAAAAATCCAAAATCAATTATATATTGTGAAAGCATGAAAGAAAATCTCATAAATATACAAATGAAATATGTTGAATAAAATGAAGGGTAAAACCAAAAATATATTTTATTTATATTTCAAGGATACTCCTAAGTTAAACATGAATATTTTCTAAAAATAGACGGTTTCCAAGTTACCAACCTACCTTCCTTGCTTTACATATAAATTGGTGGTCGTAATCGTATCAGTTGTATCCGTTTTTATTTTTTTTTTTTATATCTTAAGTGCTAGAATTGAATCTTAATACAATTTTTGTTGTTTATTTTTCAATTGTTTGCTTATTATTTGGTTGCTATCTATCTACCTGACTCATGTCCATGTGTATCGAATTTGGTTTTTCACTTTTCTATGAAAAATGTATTATTTTTAAATTATGATTTGTAGTTAAAAATTCAATTTTAAAAACCACAAAATATTTAAAAAGAAAAATCTTTTAAATTCTAAAATACTTTAATTTTGAAGAAAAAAAAATCAATTTTGATTGAGTCTTGCTCACATTCATCCAGTGAATATGTAATTAAGTAAATAACACATATTAAGATAAGATTATAAAGATACCATCTAAATTAAATAATAAAGGTAGATGTACCTACTTAATTACAAGTTGTTAACGGAAATCAAAGTAAAAAAAAAAAACATATATTTAAATTAAGATTAAAATTTCTTATCGTTCAATCCAATTTCCTAAAAATTTGACCTTGTTTTTGTTTTTAAATTCTTTATTGTAATATAATGAATAAAAGAGTTACAATATTTATTTCACTAAATTTTGTTGAATTAGAAACTAGGTGGAAATTTTACAAAATTATTCCACCTAATACGCACTCAGAATATTTTATGAACCCCTTAATCAATTCACTAACTGTTGTATTGTATGCAAGCAAATATATACGTTACCTAGGTATAAACATAATTGCACAGAACTATTTCTCTTGTGGTATTACTTATAATATATTACATATTATTATTTTTTGTTTATATCTGTTTTGTTTGTATGTAATTTAATTTTAAATTTCTTAAATCCAAATAAAACAAAAAAGAAACAACAACCTCAAAAATTGTAGTTGGGTTTGGTACTCGACCATAAAATTCGATTAGGAGACAGTTTTTTTTTATAATGTACACGTACATATGTGTACTTATTTATATATCATTATTATATAAATCAATATATATATATATATTTACATATTTATACAATATATAGGCATATACAAAAAGAAAATTCTTTTTATATTTTTTTTTTATACATTGCGGTTACCGTCCCCAAATTGTTGTTGAGAAAGCATTTTTTTTTTATTTTGTTATTTCATTTATTTTACTTTACTTTTTTTTTTCTATATAATATAGAATGTTGGGTACATGGAATTGTACTACATGTATTGATTGATATGGAAAATGAATTCTTATGTGTCTACTAGTTTCATAGTTAGATAACTGCTGTTCTAATAATTTCTAAAACAATACAAATTTATAAATTGGTGGCATTGTCTCTTTTACAGTCCTCAATTGTTTTTTTTTTTTTTCATTATTTTGTTGTTGTTGTTTTATTTCCTTCAAAATATTTGTTTGTATAATTTTTAATTTGAATGAAGCATTATGTTATTCACATTTTTCTATTGAGGTATGCTTATTGAAGAACTAAATGGAAATTAATATATAGGTAAATTTGTAAATTCCACAGGGTACTGTGAAATAAAATCTGATTACATAAGACTATAATGGTTCTATTAAATTTAAACTACCTATATTTAAAGGGCAAATTTTTCCTGATCCTATTTTTATACTACTCAAGCAAATCAGAAGTCTATTATAAGATTAAAATTTACATCATTTTCTAAGGGGTGATATTATCATCTAGTTGAGTTGGTAATCATGAGTTGGTAGTCATCACCGTTAATAACTACTTTTAGTCTTACTAAGAGTAAACATGAAATTGCTAACATATTGTTAGTAGAACGTTAATAATAGATAAAAGATAAAGTCAAATACAAAAAAGAAATTAAGAATAAATAACAGATTGTATTACCAGATATGTTGTTTTTTTTAGCTTCTTCTACTAATCTTAGATCAAAATAAGCTGTTCTTGAGTGAGATTCATGTAACATTCTAGAGATTGGCTCAAATATACTCTAGTTGGTACTATGATTAGTAATACTAAATCGAAAGCGAAACGAGAATTACGCGAAACCAAAACGAAAATTATTAGATCCCAGCAACAATTTAGTGGGTAAACGTGGTATCATTCACCGAATGACGTTTTTGTAGAGAATCCAGTCTTATCAAAAACAAGCTATCTTCGTAAGGAGGAAGATGGGCAAATCATGAAAAAGCACGTTAGAATTGAATTTATAAATTGATCTTGAAATATTACATTTTCGATTAATAACAAAATTTTTTTTATTGTTATTAAATAATTACTACTTATTACTACTTATTAGTATAGTAGTTAGATGAAATACGGCGATGTCTTTTATGTTGGATGGCCAAACATCACTCATATAAATGTCCGAAAAACTCATGTTAGTCGTCAAATCATTTCAAGTTTAAATTCATTTAGATAAAATATAGTTATGGTCTTATGCTATTAGGCTTTAAATCATAGCATTTCCTACTTACATATAAATTTCTTGCATTGATTGTGTATAATTTAGGGTTGTGAGTTGGGGTGCAATTTTATGCGATTGACCTTAATCGCATGATTTTATTCAATTATTTTTATTTTAGGTTTTTCGTTTTTAGTATACATAATCTAATAGCAAAAATTAATTATAAAATTACAAAAAAAAAAATAATTTTAGAATGATGTAGGTACATATATGTTTATGTACGTAATATTTGTACTATATTTTATATTATTAGTAATTATAATTAAGCAAACACCTAATATCATAATTGACAATAATGCATAACTTTTGATTTTAATTCAGGAAATGAGCTTTATTTGAATTTTTATTTGAATTTTTTTTTATTTTATTTTACAACCCAGGAAAGGTATGAAGGAAAACCTTTTTAAAAAATTATTTTTCAATAGAACTCATGTGCTCAATTTTATTTCTCCATTTTGCAATTATGCTTTGTTTTAAATAGACAAATAACAATTGATAGACACTTGAGATTAAGTGCAAGACTTTGAAAAGAAAAATAAAAAAAAAGAAACTATAAAATTCATATAGAAAAGTTGTGTGATAAATATGAAATTTTTAAACTATAATTTGGTTATATGTCAGTCCGTTTAGGCTATCATAAAAATTTTGTATAAAGTTAAAAAAAATTGATTATAATTATTTTTAGTTTTGTATTTTTAATTAAATAATTTACCATATGGTATTTTCCTTGTTGCAAATAGAATACATTCTTAATACAGATCTTAATTTAAATATTATGTCAGGAACAGAGAAATAATTATTTTAGATTTTAACGCCTCTTTCAAAATGACAATTATAAAAGAGATATTCTTTCGATAACCAATCAATCAAAATGTTGCTGACATAACCATTACCATATTTTCTCGTTCATCTTAATCTAAATTTTTAAATTGAAACTTGAAAGATCTTCAAAGAAATATTGAATCTATTTATAGTTATAAAATATAATTGGAAATTATCTTGTAAATTATCCTTATAATAAATAATAATGATTCTTTAATAATTTTTTCAGTCGTTTTTTATATTTCGATTTTAACGGTCTTGCATATAATTTTCAAAAATAATATTTTTTAAATAATTACCATGTATTTTTATATGGTAAAAATGAATTAATTATTTATATTTATTAAAAATTTAATTATTAATTAAAATTTATATTTTTATTTAATTTTAGCATGAAAGTCATATAAGGACATTAAAATTGGCAGGACATGTTGGTTTTGATAGTTTGCCTGATCAATTGGTCAATAAAAGCGTACAGAATGGATTTGTCTTTAATATTATGTGCATAGGTAAGTTCATTAAAAGTAGGAATTAAAAATATTAATCTGATTTAATAGACCGTTTAAAAAAATCCTATTTTTTCATATCGTTTTGGGTCATTTTTTAACGCTTAAAATTACTTTAATCCTTCCTTAACAAAGTAAACCATAAAAAAATGCTCTCAAAAGGTTCTTTGTATTTTTATCTACCTATGATGTGAATATTTTTTTTGTTAAAAATCAATTTAATCTTATTACAATTAAAATTACAAAATTACATTACAAAAATTTTCATGCTCTGTAAGTTGTCATAGAGCCTTTAATTTATATTTTATATTAATAGATTTACAATTAGATTTCATCGCTATAAAACTATTTGTTACTTCTGTTTTTAAAACTTACATAAAATCTTATTATTCTCACAATTTGTATACTTTTTATTTTCAATTTGTATACATGGCAGAAAAATATAGAAACATATAGCAACAAATTTCAGGAACTGCGAAGTTCACAAAATTTATATTGGGTAATTGTACTGAAAAGTAAGATTCTAGTTCTTATCCTTATCTCAGTTTCAGTTACAATCAGTTAAAATTAAACTGTCTCTTTGAACGAAATTATTTACTGAAATGTAACAAGTCCAATAATTAGACCAGATAAGTAAATTCATTATTAAACAATTTCATAAATATCTATTGGAAGCTTAGTTTTTGTAAATATTTCTAAAATACGATAGTTGTTAATAATCGTAGATGTTACAAGATTTGATAAAGATATTTAGTACAATTTAAATAAAATATATATTTTTTTTTAATTTAAGGTGAGACTGGTTTAGGCAAATCAACATTAATGGATACACTTTTTAATACGAGTTTTGAATCAACACCAAGTCCGCATACGTTACCAAATGTTAAACTTAAAGCACATACCTATGAACTACAGGAAAGTTCAGTTCGCTTAAAATTAACTATTTGTGATACCGTTGGATACGGAGATCAAATAAATAAAGACGATTCATTTAAAGCGGTTGTTGATTATATTGATGCACAATTTGAAGCATATTTACAAGAAGAATTAAAAATAAAACGTTCATTATCAGCATGTCATGATAGTCGTATTCATATATGTTTGTACTTTATTTGCCCCACAGGACACGGTCTTAAATCATTAGATTTGGTTTGCATGAAAAAATTAGATACAAAAGTTAATATAATACCAATTATTGCCAAAGCAGATACAATATCAAAAATTGAGCTCCAGCGATTTAAAACAAAAATAAATCAAGAATTACAAGCGAATGGTGTACATATATATCAATTTCCAACTGACGATGAAACTGTATCTGAAACAAATTCATCAATGAATAGTCATGTACCATTTGCTGTTGTTGGTAGCACAGATTTTGTACGCTTAGGTAATAAAATGGTGCGAGCCAGACAGTATCCTTGGGGTACAGTACAAGTTGAAAATGAAGGACATTGTGATTTTGTTAAATTAAGAGAAATGTTAATTAGAACAAACATGGAAGATATGAGAGAAAAAACACATACAAAGCATTATGAATTATATAGACAAAAACGATTGGAACAAATGGGTTTTACAGATGTTGACAGCGAAAATAAACCAGTAAATTATTTTTTAATTTTATAATACAATTTGATAGTATTTATAAATTTTGATCAGGTATCATTCCAACAAACATTCGAAGCAAAACGATCTAATCATTTAGCAGAATTACAAGCTAAAGAAGAGGAAGTAAGACAAATGTTTGTTCAACGTGTTAAAGAAAAGGAAGCTGAATTAAAAGAGAGTGAAAAAGAGGTTCGAATTACATTTGAAAAGTTAATATTATTGTTTTATACTTATTTTGTTATAATTTTAGCTTCATTCAAAATTCGATAAATTGAAAAAGGACCATGCAGAAGAAAAACGTAAATTAGAGGAAGCACGTAAAAAACTCGAAGAAGAATTTGTTGAATTTAATAGACGCAAAACTCAGATGGTAACTCATCATACCCTGACATTAGGGAAAAATAAGAAAAAATGAGGTTTATCCTTAGAATTAATTTCAAAAAATTAAAATTTAATTTTGGAAATAATTTTGCATATTATTTATTTAAAAAAAAAATTAAAAAAATATATTCAGTCATATTTTCAATTTTTTTTGTCATTTATTGTTTTTTTAGTCATTTAAAAATTCTAGAAAACCAAATAAGACAACAATATAATATAAAAATTATTAATAATTCATTAAATCATTAAATATAAAATATAAATATTATCTAAATTGAAAATATAAATCTGAATGCAAATCAATTTCATAAAAAAAAAAACAAACAAACGCTAAGTACTAACATTTTTACATATATTATGTATGTTCTATTATTATAATTGTAATTAAAAATAAAAAATGAAAAACAAAAACGATATAAAAAATGGAAATATTTAATCATTTTACGCACAAAATGTTAACGAAAAAATTTGCTTATAAATTTATTAATTTTTAGTGAATCATACATTGTTTAAATTTTAAAAAAAAAAGTTATAATTCTACATTCTATACGTAATAATTAATGATTGCAATACACTTAAACTAGCAAGAAATGACTTATGTATAAAAAAAAAATAAAAACTTTAATTATTACACTTTTGGTTTTAAATGTTAACGTTTTTATTTAATTTAAATAATATAATTAAGTAATTATTTTCTATGTTTTTAGTTAGATTAATCGATCTATTAGGTCAGTTCATTATAATTAAAACAAAAAAGTATTAAATTAAAATATTAAATTGTACAATTTTATATTTTTTTAAATTTAATATTTCCTGGTGAAACTTATTCACACATTACGCATTTTAATACCAAAAGTTAGTTTTAATATTTTATTTTCCTATATT
The DNA here is from genome assembly GCA_963942445.1 of Argyra leucocephala. Lineage (NCBI taxonomy): Eukaryota > Metazoa > Arthropoda > Insecta > Diptera > Dolichopodidae > Argyra > Argyra leucocephala. Next base: position 70,845,560 of record OZ012681.1, on the reverse strand, counting down.
TTTTAGTTACCCTTTTTTTAAAGAATAATTCATATTTTCCTAGTATTTATGTACTAACTAACATGTATCTTAGTCTGGAATATTTAATATGCTATTATGTAAGATGTAATATTTTTAAATTCTACTTAAGTTATAATAAATTTCTTTAATTTGCTGAAATGTAAAATTTTATATATAATATAATATATATATATATATTTATAATATATATATATGCTATATTAATTATATGTGTCTAATTTTTTTATCGCAAAATTTACATTGAGTGGATAATTAAATTGTCTTCACCAATTGTCTTAGGTTTTTCTCTTAACTTAGGAGTTTCATAAATGCAAATTGAGTTTGCATTTATAAATTAATGTATTCGAAAATTGAAAATGTAAAGTTTGTTTTGAATTTAGTACTATAAAAAATGGTACAAGGCAATATAGTGAGGGATGAGATGAAAATGAACAAAGATAAATCTATATTCTCTAAAATTAATCACAATAATTATTAAATCATTTTGATTGACTAATGATTAATTTTGATGGACTTGAAAGAAGTAGTACCTGTGGAAAACATGGATTAATAAAAAAAATATTCTAACCGCCAGCTATCGAGAATCAAAGGTTAGTTTAAAAGAAATTAACATATATTAATTATGTAGTAGTTAATACTATTCAACTGAAGCATTAGTGTTACTCGTTTTTGCATATTTGAATTATTGTATCACAATTGGAATAACCGAATCCGTAATGAAATTATTGTCTGAGTACATACATACAAATATCTAAATTGGTAATTATTATAAATTGCAAACTATAATTTTTAAATATTAAATAAGTTAATTGATATAAAATTACCAAATACCAATTTACCAAAAGTCTAAAATATTGTAATTCACCAAGAGGTCTGTATTCAAAATGAAGTTTTTATTAAAGTCGAAAATTAAGTATCAACTAAATTAATTACGTTATAAATACTATCAATTCTTAATTTAGCAGTACTCATCAAAACGAATCCATTCCAACCATGAATAACGATTACTTGAAAGTAATCATTTGTAAAAAGTAGTCATTCGCTATATCATTGCATAAGTTATTTTTAATAAGCTCGTAGGGGAATTGAACAAATTGACAATTTTCGAGTTATTAAGAAATTTTTGTTCTTTATTTTTAACAAAAATTAAGTATTAAATTTGTTTAAAATATTTTTTTAAATATTAAATAAAGTTTATTTATTGAAATAATATAATCGTGGTAAAAAAACCTGAAAGAAAGGTGAAAAAAATATATATTTTTGTTGTTTTATTAATTTAGCATCACTTTTTCTGAAAAGAAAAAAAAAATAAAAAATATTTTTGACGTTTATGTGTCATTTGAGTCGGTACAATTGTCAAATTACGATGCACTCACACTCAAATTCAAAATAATAGAATAAATGCATAATAAATGCAAAACAAAATCGTTTAAATAAAATTGCTGTAAATAAAAAAATTTATTTAGAAAAAATGTTTAATAAAAGAGGTTCAAGTTCTGGTGCAAAGGGCAGTCGTTCTCAAAGTGGTTCATCAAATTCATCCAAAGTTACGTTAACAAAAAATCCTCATCCAACTTCTAGCACTACAAATATAGTATTAGAAACAAATGATACGGAACCGACCGTTAATGTACCCTTTGTAAAAGTTAGTGACAATTTAAGAATATTACCAAAATATTCAGCAGGTGAGATTAGAAATCATGTAATAATTTTATTAGAAATTATGTATTTGTTTGAATTTTAGCATTATTGCGTTCAAAAGATGATTATGTTCCAGCTGAAGATTTGGATTTAATACAATTAGAATTAGAAAATTTGTTATCAACAGTGGCTCAGAGACAGCGATTTCTTAAATTGGAATTCGAATCCTTAGAAAAAGATGATAAACGCCGAAACAAAATTGTTGAAAAACAACCATCTTCGCCAGGGAAACGAAAAAGGTTAGATGATAAAAAACCAAAAACTCAGCTATTCAAAACGACTAAACAAAAAAATCCGAATTCAACATATTCACCAGCTGCATCGTTGCACACTGATGATAGGTAAATATTTTAAAATTATGTTTTTAAAAATATATGTTTTCATTTAGAAGGAATAGGAATATTTAAGTTTTATAAAATAATGTTAACATGTTTATTGAATAAAAATTCTAGCAGTGAGTCTACAACACACTCATTACCTCAACAACAGCAGCAACAACAGCAAATACAACAGCAACAACAGCAATTACAACAACAACAACAACATAGCCAACATCAACAACAGCAGCAACAGCAACAACATCATCATCAACATCATCATACACAAGCCCATCATGTACCCAAAAAGGAGCAAAAATTAATGTTACCTAAAAATGATATTCCAAACAAATTTTGGCTTTCCGTAGAGCCATATTGTATGCCATTAACAAATGAAGATCTCAAAGTATGAAAAATTTAAATTAAGATAAAAAAAACTTACTATATGATTGAAACATTTAAAAAATTTTAGTTAATCGATGATTTGTTAGAACAGTATCAAGGGCCATTAATACCACCGATACCTGATCTTGGTCCTCATTATAGTTCGTTATGGGCAGCAGAAGATATAAAAGAAGAAAAAGATAATTCTAGTTCAAATCCGAAATCAAAGTCGAAAAATAATTCACATACAAATAATATGGATAGTGCAGATATGTTAAAGAAAGGAGAAAAAATTATGTTAGTATTTATATTATTTGACTTAAAATATTTACTTGAATTTTATTGATTTCAATTCAAATATCTGTTTTTACATATTACAGGGGTGATGGTATTACAGGGCCGTTAACACAACGTTTAGTTTCAGCATTAATGGAAGAAAATTTAATTGCCGATGGTTTTTCAAATGCCGATAGTAATAGTAGTTCTGAAAATACAACATCGAATTCTGCCTCAACGTTAAGATCTCTTTCACTTATGAAAAATGGTATTAGTATAGAGAAACGCATGAAAAAAGAATTAATAGAACAGGGTATATTGGATCCAGATGATTTTCCAAAGGTATATTATTAGATATTTAATTTTATAATTTTTTACATTAAAAATGTAAATATTTACAAAATTTACTTTGTGGAATTTCAGAATGATGAAGATGAAATATTAAATGAAATAAAACGTGTTGTAGCTGAGTTAACTGCCATTTCTGAATTTAATCGTACTGAATTACAAAATTTAAAAACTGCTGCTAAAGCAGAATTACAAAGACTAGAAGTTAAAAGAAAATTAGATCAAGTGGATCAAGAGGTGATATATTTATTTTATTAATTACATTCATCGTTCTAATATTGATTTAAATATTTTAGATTATTGAAATGTATAAAAAAGTATTGATGGCAAAACAAAAACGTCGACCCTTAACTTCAAATGAACAAGAGGATATATTTAGATTGACACAAGAACAAAGAAGATTATGTGAACAATTAGATAGTATGCCAGTTCCTGGACCAAATTTAAAGGAATAGGAATATTATTTCTATTTCTTATTTGTAGACCATCGATGTTTGTTATTTATAAGATCGATTTTTTTTATTTCTAGTTTTAAATTATTAAAAAAATATTTAGTTTTTTTTTTATGTTGAGAAATTTAGTTTTACAAATTAACATAAATTTTCTATTTAAAGAAAATTTCATTGTCATTTACAGATGTATTTTAATTTCTTATTCGGTACTTAATTAAATTTGAATTAAGTACTTTCTTTTAACTTTATAATAGGCTATTTTGTTTTTGAAGAAATATAAAAAACAAGTTCTGTAATGAAAACACAAAAAAAAAAAAAAAATTAAAAAACTGAAGAAAAAATAGAAAAAAAGCAAAATTATAAAAATTAAATAAAAACTTATGTTTAAAAGATTAAATTTTTATTTGTAAAGTTAATATTTATATTTTATTAAACATATTTTTAAATTAAAAAAAATGATAAATTTAGTAAAATTGTTAATGATAGAGGAAACTTGATGAAGATCAATATGAAGTACGTATCCAAATACAGAACATTTCTTTAAAACCATTCAGCATGAAATAACTATTTATTGCTACGAGAGAATCGAACTCAAAAAGGTGGAACAATATGCAATGAGTGCAAAAAAATCACCAAAATAGCTTATGAAACTGCATCAACTGGTGATTGACTACCGACGATGGGCGTTGAAGAAATATATACCCATAATCGCTCCAAAATCAGACTCAACTCAAAACCCAATAAGAAAGAGGTACTAAGATAAAATGGAACTTTACTATTATAAAAACGAAGCTACTCTATAATAGATGTAATTTTACAAAATTAATGAAAAAATAGTAGAATACCAGATATTCAAAAGAGATATTGTAGGTAAGGTGGGAATTCATCTCTTAGTCTTAGAATTACATTTTGCATATGATATAACTTTTTATTCCCGTCGTAATTTTTTCGTGCCAATTTTTATGTAGTAGTTTGATTTAGCTTTACTTTTCTGCTAGGTTTTATTTCAGAATCTAGCTTACATAATCTGGTCACCAACCAAATTTAATTTGCTATTTTCACTCACAAATAAGTAATAAAAAAAAATCAAAGGTTATTTTTACAGTTATATTTTCGACTATGTCGACAGAAGAAATTCTAATGAAGTAGAGGTCACAGCTAATACATTTTTACTGCTCAACAAGGACATTGCCTGCATAGTGTAGAGAGTCATAAGAAAGTGTATAGTAGAGATCAAGATTCGATGTTGATGTTGAAATAATAATAACTATATAGGCTAAATTTAAAATTATAAACTTTTTTTTTACGATGTACAATGAATTATTTTAATATTTTTCCAAATCCGATGAAAGCAGATTCAAATGAGCTATGTGTGAGATATAATAATAAACCGTGAAGTCATAATAATGTTTGTTGCGTATTAACCACATTATTGATTTGTTAAAAATGAATTTTTGTCTTAACTTTTTTAAATCTTGCGAAGCAATTTGTTTCTTCATAGATATGAATGTCCGTATATCAATATTTTACAAACACGTTACACCAACATTATTACGGTAGTGTCTGTAGAGTAGTCATAGTCTATAGATGTGTCACGTCTAAAAATTTACCCGAAATTATCTAATTAATAAGGGTAACATTTTCAAAATAATATTAAAAAAACAACCTCATATTGGGATTTAAAATCTTAATTCTAGTTTAATTTATTATAAATAATTATTTCTTAATATTTTATCTAATTCCTTTAAGATGTTCAATGACTTTTTTGAAAATTGGGGTTTTCAATATTTTAATTCAAAGAAATTAATTCAAAAATGTTTATTTATTATTCTTTGTTTTTTGTTAGTTAAACTTGAAAAATAAATAAATACATGTTCCTTCATACATAAATAATAAATTGTGATCGTGAAGCAATTAATATTAATAAATAAAAAAAAAAAATAACTATGAAAATCTGTAAAACGATATTTCTAGATTAAGAAAGATAAATTTTTATTAATTTATCACTTTTAGTGATAAAATTGTTTATGAATTGGATTAAATCGTTTTTGTATTTTTAAAATAATTTTATACAATTTATTTTATTTAAATTTATTGCAAGTTAAATAAAAAGAGGACTTTTATTTAAAATTAAACTAACTTCTTTATATATACATATATATATATATATATATATATATATATATATATATATATATTTGTATATTAATAATAATTAATTACAAAAAAACTAAACTGAACGAACTTTAAAGATCTACTTATTAGTTTTTTGAAAACCACTTTTTGATTAGTGTTTTCTATTTCTAAATTAGTAATTAAGTTAATCTAATAAAATTATTATATAGTATTATTAATATTAAAATAAAATTGGAAACCAGTTTGACTAGGCGCATGCCATTTTCAGTTATTATTAAATTAGAATATTAAAAAGAAATATAATAAAAACAATTTATAAAAATAAAAGAATCCATAAATTTATCATTAAATCATCATAGCTATTAATTTTTAGTTCATTAATGACACTTTCCTTATGAAATTAACTTTTGATGTGTTACCATTTAAAATAGAATTTAAAAAATTGAAAAAAAAATTTAATAAATAAAAGTTTGGTAGTTGAAATGAAAACTGAAGGATCATAATAAGATGAAAGATATATAAGAGTAATAAGTTTTATCATTACATTTAATCATTATATCAACAGTAATAATGTTGGAATATTGGTGTAAGTAAAATATTTACATATGTACAGATATTCATATCTGAAATGAAAAAAAATGCTTCGTAAGAACTATAAAACTTAAGACAAAAACTAATTTTGTCAAATCAGAACCGTTATGTCGTATAACACTTTCGGTTCGGATTTTTATATCCATTTGCAAGCTGGTTGGTGCAGTAGATAGAGCACTTACCTTTTAACCGAAAAATCCCAGGTTCGACTCCCGACGAAAGCAAAAAATGCTTTCTGGATTTTTCGACCTTGTCCCCGCCCCGGTACCTTTTGTCATTGGGATAAAAAAATTTAATTATAAATATGCTTTTATCGGAACAAAATACTTATACTATTCATCTTAAAAGTGAAGTTATACTTAAAACAAATGAATATTCCGAAATGATTTGTGGTGATTGTATCAATAAAAATGAAGTTTTGAAGTGTTATGTTGGTATAGCTGTAAATAAGGTAACAAACATAGGAAATTGTAATGATTCAGCCAATTCACTAGATATATCTGTGGATATAACTGATGAAAATAAAACATCTTGTGAATGTGAGAAAGTTGTTGAAAATAAAACTAAAAATACTGGTTCAAGTAATAACGTCGAAACTACTAAAAGAAACAAATATTGAAAATTTTGAAACTCCCCCAAAGAAGCCAAAGGTTGATGAAAGTATGAATACCAGTGAATGTGTAAAACCAATCAATATCATCTATTGGTATAAAGAAGGTTTATTTTTATTTTTATTTTATTACTATTTAGCTCAAACATATTACAATTTAGTAACAATTACATTTCATATATTAATTAAAATACAATTAATTTACTTGGTATACATTCAAAACTAACAAAATTCAATATACAAAAATAGTAATATTATTTTTTTAATATAAATTAAAAAGTCAAGTTAACAAAATATTCAATTAATTTCATATAATTTCCGTCTTAAAGTATCTTTAGATACTGAAAAATTCATACTATTCTTATATTTTATTACTAACTATTAACATTCTATTAATAGGTTCATATTTACGATAATTTGTTCTGTGTAATGTTAATGTAAAGAGATTTGAGTGGCGTAAACGAGTATTTGTATTAATGATAATTTTATTTAAAGTTGAAGGGAAATAATACCGCCTTTAATAATTTCGAAAATAAATAAAACATCAGCTACTTCCCGTCTTTTCCACAAAGACTTAAGATGGAGAAGGTTTAGCCTATGCTCATATGGAGGAAGTCTTGTAAGATCATCCCAAGGCAAACTATACGTAGTGCAAACCTTAAAATTTTTTTTGAACAGCTTCTATTCTTTGTATATGTGAATTAAAAAATGGAGACCAGACCTGACATGCATATTCAAAATGGGGTCTAACGAGGCATGTATATACAATGATTTAGAAATGTAAGGGTCGTTAAACTCCTTTGACCAACGTCTTATAAATCCCAACATTGAACTGCCTTTATTAACGATGTTATCGTAGTGGAGTTTGAATGATAGTTTATCATCGAAATAAGCTCCTAAGTCCTTAATTGATGAATAACCCTTTTCTAAGGTTTCGTTGTGTAGAGTATATCTAAAGCTAAATGGTTGGGTTCGACATGTGTAACACATGAGTGCACATTTACTAATGTTTAGTAAAAGATTGTTATTAATGCACCAAGTATAAAATTTATTTAGATCATCCTGAAGCATCTTTAAACATCTTGCATCGACGTTATTTCTCTGAAAATCTTCATATCATCAGCGTAAATTTTCAAATCGCTATTAGAAATTATAGAAGGCACATCATTGATAGCAATAATAAATAACAGTGCTCCTAAATGACTCCCCTGGGGAACTCCAGAATTTGATATGAATGATGATGAAAATCAAGAACGGAATAAAACAGTATAGTTCTTATTAGTAAGATATGAGTTGACCTATTGTACATATTTTGCAGGAAATCCTAGTTTTTTGAGTTTTAGTAAAATAATACTATGGGGTAAAACATCAAATGCTTTACTAAAATCGGTGTAAGTTACATCCGTTTGGAATCCCGCTTCCATATTGACTAAGAAGGTTGATGTCGATTTTATAAGGTTGGTCACTGTAGATTTCTTTTTCAGAAAACCGTATTTATGTGTCGTTAAGAAGTTAGTGCAATGATTGTAAATAGAATCAAAAATCATCAACTCAAAAACTTTAGGAATAATGGAAAGTTTGGAAATTGGTCTATAATTGTTTATCTCATTTTTTGCATTTGTTTTATGTATAGGTTTAATAAAAGTTTTTTTCCAAATAGATGGGAACAAGCCACAAGTGATAGAAGTATTAAATATGATAGAAAGTGGAGCAGCCAAGGCATCTGAGCAGTTTTTTAGAAATAGTTCAGGAACGCCATCAGGTCCAGGAAATATATCGTTCCCCAGGTTATTCAGATATTTCTTCACAAGACTATCATCAATAATAAGATCTCTAAAAGTAGTTTTTGGATAGGCATCCACGTGAGAGAACTTTGTCTCATCAGCCATGAAAACTGTTTTAGCGTAAGAAGCGGAGAAAAATTCACAAAAGAATTGAGAAATAGTTTTAGCGTTATTACTTTGTTTCCCATTGAATTTCATGCATACTCATAGCTTTTCCTTTTTGAGTTAATAAATTTCCAGAAGGCTTTAGGATTGTTAATGAGTGCCAAAGAAATATTGTGAACATAGTTATTATAGCTTTGTTTAACAGATTGCTTGAACCGAAAGAAAAAATAGTTGAATGAATGGTAATCTGTTAAATTCTTGGTTTTCATGTATCTCTGCCATTCCTTGGTTTTTTTATTTCTTAACTTCCTAATATCCTTAGTGAACCAAGGCGGGCTTGAATTAGGATCTTTAATTTTAATAATTGGAATATAGAGTCGAAATGCCTCAAATATTAAATCGTAATACTTTTTAGTCATATAATTAATAAAAAAGTTATTTAAATCATTAAAATTAGCCCTATTAAAGGTGTTGAATAATTTGATTTTCTTCCTCATCTCTACAGATTCTGCAAAAGTAATTTGAGGGGAGTTTGCCAATTAGACAGGGAATCGTAATGATCCCTACAATAATTGTGTTAATGCCGGGTCTTTTCAACGTCAGCAGGTTATAGGAGAGTCCTTCTGGTTAAGAATAGTTCAGATTTGTTTGGCTATATTTCAATGTGGTCTAGTCAATGATCTGAAATTTGAAAAGCACTAAACTCAAAGTGGTTAGACGTACAAAATTGTTGTATTTCGGAAGGATTTACAAGCATTGTAGTTTTCCGGAATTTTACTGTATCCTGGCATCTAACATAGACGTATGTTGAATCGATCCGCTAACTTGTTGAGAGAAGCTTCAGCAGCAGTTCATAACGCACTTTGAGTTAACGGTTTGACGATTTGATTCTATTGATTTTGTTCCAGCCTGAGGTGCAAAAACAATCTGTATATTAAGGCATCAATAAATCAAAAATCATTTTTATGCATGCATCACTAGTAAAAAGTATTTAAATACAAACAAAGAACTACTTTTTTGAATATCCAATAATTTTAATTGTATTAATATTTTAAAACCCATTATAAACGTAATAAAAAAGCATAATAAAATAATATGCATGAAAAAATTTCACACAAGTGACACAAGCGCTATTTACAGTTATTTAGATTTTTAGAATATCCATAATAATATCATTATTTATTAATCAAAATAAAATTTATTCAAGTCTTTTGTTTTTTTTTCTTTTCTAGTTCAATGTTTTTCTACCTTTTTAAATTTATTGTTTTTGTTTTTTTTTTCTTTTGTTATTATTAATTGATTTATTGCTTTTTAACCAATATATTCATGTTTACTTTTCACTAATTTTTGTTGTCGTTTTTTATTTTTGTTTTTTTATAGAAATTATAGTTTCTGAAAGTTTGAAATTTATTTGACATCTTTATGTACTATAATATATATATATACATATTAATAGGAGCTAAAAAAAATTACTTTCATTTTATTTAATTTTTTTTATTAGCCTAAAAACATGCTCCATAAATAGTGAATTCTTATAAAACGCATTAAATTTTTATTAATTTAACTTTAATTTTTTATTAATGTTAACTTTAACCTTGAATTTGACTTGACACCTTTGGATGTTGATGAACAACATTTAAGATAATAAATATAGGAAAAAAAACTAGAATAACAAAAAATATGATCATATTTCCCAGGCATACAAAGACATTTTTTTGTGTTAATTTTTTGTATCTCACTGTGTGAATTGGATGAATATAAATGATAGTGAATCATGTTGCGGTTGGTGTAATGAATTTTTAATTTTGATTTTACATTTTTCATATGTGTTTGTAATACCGGCCGGTGTTTATTATTGTACTGATATTAATAGGATTAAAATATCAAAAATTTTACACCTACTATAAGTTAACCGAAGATTTTAATTGTTGAGCAGGAGAGAAGATTGATGTTGCAATGGGACCTAAGAGAAACATTTTTTCAAATTGATTGAAGATTTTTAGAATAGGATTGGCTAAAATAAGTTTTTTTTGCATTTTTAATTTTCATATTATTAAGAATTTAAATATTTTGAAATTTATTCTAAAAAATAATTATGAAACTAATTTTCCCAGCCCTTTGTTTCACAACATTGCTTACACCCACATAAAAAAGTTAAAGATAGCACAATAAAATTTTAAAATTAATGTTAAATCTACCTTTTATTATTCCACTAAAAAACTCCATCACCAAACAAAAATTAATCTTATTGTTGATAAAATTGAATTAAAAAATAGAAAGTTAATTAGATTAGATTAGGTATACTTTCGAGAGAGGATTTGGCCTCTATATCTCCGCAGCCGCAAATATACTTATTGTGATTACCCGTATTAATGCTCTTAATTTTCTGAGTCCTTAAGGATACCTGATTTAGTCTGGATATTCTGCATTGGTGTTGGTATGCATTGACGAAGTCTGCTACATTCAACCCTCCACATTCACAGAGCAGATGCTCAATATATTCTCCTTCTACTTCACATATTCTGACATTAGCAAGCCATACACAAAAATGCTTGCGCGAAAGTAATCGTGTACATTTCTAATGCGTGCACGAAAGAACGTTTGTGTATGGGTAAACATATGGAGAAGATTGCGTGCACGTATTCCGCATTTAAAACTGTACAGTTTTACTACCATACACATGCAAGATTAATCGTGCTCAATCACGTAGGCGTGGAGTTTATGTTCTTTGTTTTTACAGTTAATTTTTGCAATTTGTTTTTTTTTATGTTAGTTCATATTTGTTTTACCTTCATATATTTTTTACGAAACACTTCGATAATAATTTTACATGTTTCAGGTATAATACGACCTAAGGCTTAAGCTGAAATGGCCATTGAACATTTTAAGTTTTCATAGTTTCGGCCAGTTGCCAAAAATCTTAAAGTAGCTATAAGCCGTTCTTCTGCTTTCTCTCATTTGTGTATTTTGTTTTTGGATGTACAGTTTGACCAAATTTAAAAGAGTATCAAATATTTCAGCATCCATTCTCAAATAATTATATGAATCTTCTGGATCATTTTGTCTTAACTCCTTTCACGTCACTATAATTTTTTCTATTTTTCAACCACTGTTTTTGCCAAATTTTATATTTCTTTTTTGAATTTTTAAATTTTATATATTTTAAATAAATTAAAGCAAAAACTACAGGTACTGCAGCTGGAATGGTCATTTATACTTACCTACCTTTTTTTTACTTCCAAAATTTATTTAAAATCTATATTAAGTATTAATATAATAAGGAAATATTTATGATGTATTTTTTTTTTGACTTGTAGCAGTGTTTTTCATCGAAGTTTTTTTTTATGGCTTATAAATCACAAGAAGTTCTTCGTTTTAGGTTTCTACTCTGATCTCCAGTTGTCATTAGATTGCGAACTAAATTGTTTGAATAAATTTGCAGTTTGAGTCTGTAGCTGGTGCTATATTTAGCTGTTACAGTGGTGACGAATTTAATATTTAAGTCGTGTTCATTGACTTTATTTGGCACAAACCAAGGGGCATTTACGAGTGAACTTAACACCTTATTTTGGCATCTTTGTATGATGTTGTTATTAGTTTTCGTTGGGGAACCCCAAATCTGGATTCCATATCTCCTAATATGTATTATTAAGACTTTATAAATTAATATTTTATTTGTTGATGATAACTGTGCGTTCTTTCCAATTAGCCAGTACATATTTCTAATTTTGATAACAAGCTGTTTCCTGTTACTGGCAATAAGTTCACGTCAGCTCGCCTTGTTTCTATGCCCAAGTACTTTACATATTTTTTGTGGAATGATTTTATTATATAAAATAACTTGAGAACAGGTACCAGGTAAAAGTGATATGTGTTGACTTCGTTTCATTTACTTTTACTTCTGGTATTGTTGGAATTTCAGCCGTAAGTAATAGATTTTGATTCATAAACAATTTAAAAAATATGGTTAGTTTTATGTAACACAATTATTAAAATGTGATTTAATTAATTTATTTTATTTTTTTCTCCATAGTGGTGGTACGTTTTTATTCCGCTATAACATGGATCTAAACCAGTTTAATCTTATCGCTTATTTCTTTGGATGGTAATGGTATTTTAAGGAATTTATTTTGAATAAGATTAGAGAATCGAAATTACAAATTTTTCAGAACAGACGATACAATATTAATGGAAGACTTACTCCCTTTTTTTGTTAACCATACTAAAAAATGCTGTCATTTTTAATTTTAATACTGCTCCCCAAAGGCGTCTTTAGAATTTTTTCTCACCTGTGCTAAAAACTAAACGTGCTAAATATATTATTTTTATTAATAATATTATACATATATTAACTATTACAATAAATCAACAAATCAATAGGTTAACAATAAACAAAAGATTATGAAAAATAATATTGCAATAAATTAACATTAGCGCACAAAAATTCAATAGGCTAATGTTTTTTTGTCAAATAAAAAAAACTAATCAAACATAACATTAAATAAAATTATTAAAATAAAAAAATTAAATTATTAAAATAATAATAATAATAATAATGAAAAAATAAAGGTTATATTATGATTTTCTTCCTAGATTTCTGTCTCGCAAAACTATAAATTATTTCTTCACAGTCAGTATTTGCATAAAACTCAGACTCAATGGCTAGTATACTTAAATTATTAAATTTTTGTTGTCTCAAGGAAGAACGAAGATGATTTTTTAATCTTTTAAGAAGCGAAAATGATCTTTCGCCTGAACAGTTAGTTAATCCTATACTCAAAAATATTCTTAGTGCAATTTCTATGTTTGGAAAAGTGGATTCGATATTGGAATCAATTATAGTTTTTAATAAAATTTGCGATTGTGAATTTTGAATATCAGTATGTACAGTAAAATTTTTTAAAATATAGGCATTCTTCAATTAAACTGTTGTCTAGATCATGCTTGTATATTTCACATAATTGAGAAGCCTTTTTCCTGATTTCTGTGTCTTCTAAATTTTTTAAATCGAATTAAAATCCGAATTTTAAATGAATTTCGTCATAACTACATTTTCTTTTATTTATTTCTAGAAGAAGTTTATCGAGAATTACGTAATATGAATTTATGCGAGAATTCGAGACACTACAAAAAAAGGTTCTGGCGTAGTGCTTTCGTCGAATTGTTTTTTTCTTTTAGTTGTTTTAAAATCTTCGCACCAAGTGATTAAAATTCCCTCTTTTTTATATAAATCTCGTTTACTCTGCAAATATTCATATAAACTGTTATATAGTTTAACACCTACTTCAATGTTAATGTCAACTTTTTGAAGTATTTTATTTGTCCGATTAATTGCATTTAATATATCATACCAAAATGATACCATTATACCGGTTTCAAGAAAATTATGTTGTTTTAACAGCCTCTGGGCCTCTAATTTTTCAACTGTTTTTTTACCTTGTTTTTTGCATTGTTTTGTAATGTGAAAATGTGACTAACAACTTTACGGCGCGCCCAACAATCCACGGTGCCCCTATGCTTAGGCACATTTAGCACTATGGAGAAGACGGCTTTGCTGCTCCCCATTGTAATGTTGGGAACGTATATTTTCCGACGGCATATTCTTCCACACAATTAAAAATAAAATTAAATTAAAACATGACATTAATTTAAATTTTAATGTAAAATTATTAAAAATAATTAGAACAAAATTGACCTTGAGAAACGGCAATATGCTTTGTTTGATTCAACGAAATCAAAATGTTTGAAAACAATTTTTAAAAAATTACAAAAATTTTGTATCTTTTCACAACAACTTAGTACTGAATATTAAAATTTCGATTACATTATAAAAAAAAAAAAACGAATACAAAAGATGATGATTAGACCGAATTTGTTTCTTATACACTTCATCATCAACTGATCATCCTCGTTCTCATCATATTTTTTAACACCTTTTTTTTGTAATATTTTCTTTATTAAAATGGATTTTTAAATTAAAACATGGAAATTTCTATGTAGAAATTAAAATTTTGACAAGCAATCAAGTGTTGAAATATTAGAAATATGTAGTAGCGCCACTGGGAACTTATCCTTGGAAAAAATTTAAAATTAAAAACATTTTCATTTTATTATTAATTGATAATATATACATACACTTAATGTTGTTAATTAGTACTTTGTTGCTCTTATACATCTGTTCAATGTTTGATCTTATTATAGAAAAAAAAAATGTATTTGTCGCCATTAGCATAGATTGTATAATTGACATAACTTTTTTTATTTTTATAATTATAGATTTTTTTGTAATTTATTATCTAATTTTTTTTTACGATTTTTTTGGGAATAATAAATTTCAATTTGATTTAAGTTGATGAGAAATTACTTAGCTTTGAATCTTATGAAAATGATTTGCTTTATGAATTCAATCAAGAATATTGATAATTAATTTCTTGCCATAAAAAAATTCAGAATTCAGTTAAATTGAGTTAAAGGTACTTTACCATTAATTCAATTTTTATTTTGCTCAAGTCTAAGTAATTATCCATACAGGAATGTGTATCGACAGTGACTATATATAAATTGTATGTGGTCCTTGGTATCGACTATAATTTTTGGACTTGTAAATGAAAAATATGAATAATATTATGGTTTATTATGAATTTTGGGGTGGTGGTAAAGAAAGAACCAAATAAGTAAATTATCTTAATTTTTGACTTTTAAACTGACTAACAGACTGAATTAAATAAATATTTCTTATAACTAAATAATTTTAAATTTAAAATTAAACTACATACAAAAAATGTATAAAAACAACGGGAAACAAAAAACTTCTTATTTGATTTTTTTTTTTTTTTTGTAAATATTATTTTTTGTAAGTATTAATTTTGATTTATTCATTTGTTGGTTTATATTTCGCTTTTCTATAAATTTAAAAAATATCCATTGTCCTGGTTTTTATTCAGCATTAAGTCATTTTTGGTTTTATATGTCTGGATACTTTCAGCTTAGCCTTGTTTCTTCGAATTTCTGATATAATTTACTATTACCATGTCTTCTTTTGATGAGCCTATACTCTCTTGGATGATGTGTTCTGCTATCTTAGATCTGAACTACATTAAATTCTCCTTCCTTGCACGTGTCCATGTTTATCCTAATTTGACCTACAAACTTTGTTGCAATGACTTCAACTGATCTTGTATATTACCAATTTTGCCATTTGATCAATTGGCAACTTGGCCTTTGAAGAGTCTTGAGTTGATTGGTTCTGTTACTATATTTTACGTATAATCAATGTGTTTTTTTTTAGTTCTATTCTGAGGTGGAGGGAAATCTCACTAAATCCTAATGCTCTTTTTCTTTTGGGCCGTTCATCAGTGAGTAGGTTGGTGATAGACTTTCGCTGCAAATTTCTTTTGCGTTTGCTGAATAAGTTAATGATGGATTTTTTGTGAACATCCGTTTAATTTCGTAATATCTAATATGTGTTCAGTCTCTGTTACTGAACTTTTCTTGGAATTGGGAAGGATTAATTCGATAGATTATTTAATTGAAACATACTATCTTATGTTGATAGGAGTGATTCGAGGTGTTGGAGATGACTTTGTCAGTCTCCTCTTCCAAAATCTTGGTTATCGTCCTTCTGCTTCCAAATCTGATTCTAATCTTACCATCATGAATATTTAACTGATGAATGGAGAGAGAGAATTTCCCATTGGAAACTTGTAGAAATAAATTTTTCTAGAAATATCAAATGGCTGACTCGAGTTGTGGTATTGAAAAGGTTAAATTGTGCAGTTCTTGCACAAGCAACTAGAAAACAACTTTCAGCTACTTAAACTTTCACTTGATAATCTACCTTGCCGTGGTGGGAAAGCTGGATACAGTCAATGACTCTCAGGCTGGCTCTGAACTTGGTTTTTTCCATTTGATTTCTCCCCTAGGGGAGACCAGAAACCAAATGATAATCATGGGGCTGGATTAAGGTGCTATACGAACCGTGCTGACAATCGACCAGGCTGAGAACCCATATCAAAAATAGCTCAGTCGTGAACGGTGTATCCGGGTACATGGTGACCTCCGGATTATATAGCCTTACCTATATGGTTTCTTATTTTTTGACGTAGAATCCGAATTTGCATAAAAAAGTACCCTTTCTCATTTGAAAATCTCGATTTCGGCCAGTTTCGGAGATTTTTAATCTGAAAAAACCGATTTGTGGTCCTTTCCGGAAGTTGAAAATACCACCAATCGATAGAGCACCCTCAATTTAGTTAACAAACTTTTTGCTAAAGCTTAAAATAATGGCTCCTTCCTCTCTTAACAAGCTGATACGCATATACGCATGCTCTGGAACACCCGGTACAACTTCTAACTTCGTATAATCCTACGGGTGTTTAAGATGATTCTTGGAGTGTTTTAGAAAAAAAAATGTTCTAGATAGGGAGGGTGCAATTTTTTCGTTAATCTCAATCACCCTAATCGTGGTTGTCAGTTATCAGTATTATTTTTCGTATTTATGACAAGTTTCAGAAATTCTGATACGCCCTATCGTGGTTACCAGAACTATCAGCTGTTCTGATCGATTGTGGATTTTATTAACGTCATTGATAAATTGGTATAGGGGTACTTAAAATTTGTCATATTTTCTGATAATTGTCATAATCTGTATCAGTTACAAATAATTTGTGTGATAAAAATAAATTAAAATAGATTAAAAAAACTTTAAGTATAATTTTAAAATAAAAAAAAACTGACTTGAAAATAAAAGAAAATTATCAAAGACTAAAAGAAAAAGACAGGAGAACCAATAAAAATTAGAACGGGATTCAATTAACAATTTTTTCTTTGAAATAATTTTTAATTGGTTTTGTTTTGATATGAATTAATTTTATATTTTCTATAAATTTTGTGTAATATGGGCAAATAAAAGACTGATAGTTAGTTTGATTCAACCACAATATTTAATTAGCTTATTTTTAATTTTATTTACATTTGATTTATATTTTATTTCACGAAACCTCCTTTTGTTTACTGAAAAAAATTAATTCAATGAATCAGCTGATTTTTGAAATGTCAAATTATCAGTATTCACAATAGTAAATTTTTTTCAGTAAGTTTATCAGTATGTATCAGTATCAATACCACGATTCCATTTTTGATCAATTTTTTCAGTTATACAGTTTACTGATAACTGACAACCACGATTAACGTCCTCGGAAAATTTATCTAACATGTTTTGTTTTTATTAATTATTTTTATGAATTGAACCCTTCTTTTAGGCTCGCAATACAGATTTTTCAGTTTCACGAAAAATTTCGAGATAATCAACGTTTTGAAATTCGTTTTAAAGTTTGGGCAGTTTTCATTCAAAAATTAATTAGGTTCATCAATTCTAAAAAATATTCTAAAGAACGCATTTCTTCAGGTTGCATTTTTTTGTAGCTCTACTGGATACTTTTTAAACATTATCTTTAGTCCAGGTTGAATTCAAAATTATACTCTTGAAAGACTTTTTTTCCTAAAATACTCCAAAGAATAACCTCGAAACTAAAGGATTTTCAGGTTAGACAGAATGACTCTTGAAGGCGAATTCCATTATTTAATATTAAATTTATTTTAATTTTTTAATTTTTTTTTCAACGGTGTTAAAGCCAGATTTGTGATGGAAGCTTACTTGTAATTAATAAGATAGTAGGTTCTTTAGCATTTCCAAACTATCGAAATCTGTCTTTTAGCTCAATGTACCTTGGCTGGCGAGTCATACTATTTTCTCGAAAATTATTTTCATAAGTTTTCATACACAATTAGTATTGGGGGTCTAATGGGGTGGTGATGCGTTTTATGGTCCTTGTACCCAGCTTACGCCACTTAGCCACTCCCACCTGTTAACCCTAGCAACCGATACGAACGATCGGGTTTTAACCCCAATGTAGTAGAATGGGTAGAGAACAGAAGAGAGGGGAAGCATGCCGTGTATCGGACAACGGCGGAGGTAGCAACCAAAGGCAGAAGATTCATGCCGGAATTGAGCAACTTTCACATTTTGAATTTAAGGGTCTTTTCCATAACCATGTATGTCTGTATCTCCTCGTTGGAGCGCCTGCAAAATGCGTCTGTACTCACAATAAGCGGCCTATAAGAAGATGTATCTGACCATCCAACGGGCGTGCCTGTCAGGTTTGAGCTTATGGTTTTATCACCCATATCTCAGAAAATGCCAAAGGGTTAACCAACTGATACCATTTCATGAAACATGACAACAAACGGTAGGTCCCCAAGAGGTAATCGCGATGGAATCCCGGTGAATCCTCCTACAGCCTCTGTTGTAGTAAACCGCACATCGGATTTGGAGGTGCAGTATATTTCATGTGGTGGTGTCGAGCGGGTCACCGAGATAACAGAATCGGAAGTAAATTATTCCGCCCTATGCCCCACGGATAGTGTTGCAGGACAATGATGATGATGATGACACAATTAGTAGCATCTATTATTTTTAAGGATAAATAAATCGAATACCAATTATTTATTTTGTATCAATGAGATTAAATAATTAATGAAAGGAAAAAAATAATCATTTAATCTTAATTCAACGTAATCTATAAAGTTAACATTGAGTCTAAAGTAATTAGTAAAAATATAAAAATTTCAACATTTTCCTATTAAATGAATTATTTGGAAACTAAAATTTTAAAATATTATTAATTATTGTAATAAATATTTACATTATTATGTATTGTGGTGTGTATATAAACAATCAACTGCAACATAATCATGCGACCAAGCGATCATCATTAACGTTATTAATTCTTCAATAATAATTATAATAATAATAATAATACGGATAATAAAAATAAATAATTAATATTTGAATCGAATTATGATATTTTATATCTTAAATATTTATAAAATACAAAAATTATATAACTTGACGTTGGCGTTGTTTTTGTGTTCTTTATTTTTTTTTTATTGCAAATTACCGATTCTTAAAAATATGCCATTATAACTTATTTGGAAGAATTCAATTAGTTTAGATTAAAAATCTCTGTATGTATTCTCTTATTATTATTATTATTAATTAACTTGTACTTGTATAACAATTAAATTCATAATTGGTTTTTGAAAAATACATAATTAAAGATGACAAGATGTAAACAAGAAGTTTTTTTTTCAAATTTCAAAATAAAAAGTTTCCCGCTTAAGTCTTTTGTTCTAAGCATTATAAAGAAAAGAAAAACAAATACAAAAATTAAATGAAGCGAAGGCTGCAAATGACTAGGTGTGAATTCCGTTTTTTCATCTTGATGATTAATTGTTTATTTATTTACGATTATAAATAATAAAAATAAATCTTGTAATTCTACAAAATTATAATTTTAATAAATAAATGAAAATATTTCAAATTATTGAATCATATAAATATGTCGGTCTGTTGTTATATTTTTAAAAATTGAATATTTTATATTAATATGTGGTCGAGGGTAAAATGACTAACATTTAGTAATATTAATTAACTAAAAATTGATATCTATTTGATGATAGATATTTTTGATTATTTGTACACATGGATCGCATATGTGCTCGAAATTGATTTTTGGTGAAAATTGCAACGACTGGCCAACGTTAGTTTAAAACGTTCAACTGAAAAATCACCGAATAGATAGTATCAATACCGGACGTTAATATCATAAGATTAAAACCGAACGAGTAGTTGGAAACAAACAAGCAATGTTATCTATCACAAGAAAATGGAGAAGAAAAGTTATACTGAAGGAGAGTTATACTGAAAATTGTTAACCTTAATAGCCAGGACATGGTGACTAGAATATGATTAATTTATTTACACACAATTAGCTCATATCATGTGGTATTGTCTTCGTTATGACCTAAACGTTATCGAAGATCAATAAAAGAATTCAAAAACATCTAATTTTTGTAAAGAATACCTTTAAGAAGAATAAAGAAATAAATAAATAAATAAAATAAAATAAAATAAATAGGATGTATCGAAAATCAACTGAGACAATTCACAAAGAGAATTGAAATGAAAAGTAACCCTACAAAACACTAACAGACTTTTAAATGTAACTGTAATAAATAAATAATATTACAGGTATGAATTATATAAAAAAAATACTATAAATTTTAACAGAAGTGTAATTACTTTATCAGTCTTTTGATAATGGTGTAATAATCGAAATCGATGAAGAAATTAAATTATATTAGTGAGACATAACTAGAGTTTTTAATCTTTATATAGAACTCAATTATTTCCAACAATTCCATATTATTAAAAGTATCCAAACATTTCAAAATACATTTATGAAGTAGATATACAAACATTAATATTTAATAGACACTTGATATACAATAATATTCATTGGGAGCTTATCATTCCTTACATAACCGTAATAAATGTGCTATATGGTATAACCCTGCTTTCGGTAATGCTGATTTGTTGATCAATCAATTAACATTTGATGCGACCGATCAACTGTCAAATCGACAAATGCATACTTTTGACCGTCTTTGATATTACCGAATTGTGATTTAGTGTGTGTATTTTTGGTTTTTATTTAATTTTTTTTTAAATTCGTTTTTTATAAAGACATGTAATAAAAATTACAAACAATCGATTGAAGTTACATATTTTCATATTTAAAAACCATCAAAAATATTTTATACTATACACAATCAAAGAACAAAACAAATGACGATAAACAACTATTCATAAAATTTTTTGTTGCTTTGTATGCTCAGATTTGACTGCCATTTTACATAACCGAAAGTATGACGATCGTCAATTGTCATCAACTGCATAACTGAAAGTGCAGACACCGAAAGCAGGTTAAGATTCGTTTGTTTCATCAATCATTGTTAAAATTTTAAGTTTACCAATTATGTTAGTCTAAATTATTAGCATATTGTATTCACTGTATCTATTTTAGAGACTGAAAACTTGCTCTTGTTTCAAAATTTACATTACCAGTTACAAATGAAAAAAATTAATCAATTTTGAGAAAATTATGTTGTATACAAATGTTTGTTTTTGTTTTTTGACAAATAGCCACACGTTGGATCAAGACATTTAGTCAATACTAATTTATTATTTTACTTTTCTTTCATTTTTGGTACATCAACTAATTTAACTTTAAAAGATTACTTAAAAAAACTTTACAACATATTTTTCAGTTTCTAAGCTTTTTTAATAACTGTTAGTTTGAATAATTATTATCAGTTTGAACTAATTTCGTCTGAGACATTAATAACGTACATGAATAGGTATCGCATATAACAAGCGATAAATAATTATCGTTAATAAGAAAGAACACTAGATATAGTAAAAAATTAAAACTTAAATATTGAATTTTAGATGAAAACAAAAAATCAAATTAAATTTCAAATTCAAATGGTCTCGGATAATTAATAATAGAATCCAAGCAGCGCAAAAACGCTTATACGTATACAATGACTTTTTGAAGTTTAAAATTTTGAACAGGACAATTAAGAATGTACAAGACCATAATACAACCAGTTTTAACCTATAGGTGCGAAGTCTAACAAAAACAGTTAGTAACGGAAATAAATTGAAAGTAATCGAAAGAAGAATACTGAGACAAAATATTTATATCGCAATTTTTATTTTTTCCGATTAAAACCAATTCTTATGAGCTATGTGTAACTATTATTGGTAATAGAAAAAATAAAAATTATTTCATAACTATATTAAAAGTAAGAGAAAAAGATAAAAATTGAGAATTAACTATTTTATATGAGCGAAAAATTTTTTTGATTAAGAATAATAATTAAGATTTTTATTTTTTTTGTACAAATTAAAAAATTATGGATCTTCTATGAGATGGATAAAAGGCCTCTTAGATATTCTTTATTTCATATTACGATATCCGCTTAATTCTCTCCATTGGTATATCCGTGATGACCATCCCATAAGCCAATGGATATTCCTGAAATTGGTTCTCAGGTGCTTATTTCTGTTTAAGATATGCTTTTTTCAATGTGCGACCCAGATGCAAGTCCAGGTACCTTTACTGAATCATCTTGTGATATAGCCCTGTTGTTCAAGATTACCGGCGGACATGTGCTTCTTTTGTTGGTGAATGTAATATGAACTGATTTGGACTCATTTGTTTTATTCTCCAAATTTTTAGCCACTGTTGAATTTTGTTTAGTGCCCCTTGAAGGTGCTGCGATACCATCTTTGGATCTTTTTTTGAGGACAGTATTGCAGTATCATCTGCAAATGTGGCCACATCGTGTATTCGCTCGTATCAATATCTGCCAGTGTATATTAAATACATAATCGGACCAATCACGCTGCCTTGAGGTACTCCTGAATTTATATCTTTTGGTTTGTGAATTTAAATAATTTTTTTGTTCTTTTACTTAATTTATTAATATTTAATTAAAAATTTAATTTATAGCTTAATTAATAATTAATTCTTTTTGTTTAATTCACTTTTATTTCCACTGTTGTGTAAATCCATTCAGACTCGAGCGCAAAAGAAAGTTCAAGCTTCTCCATAATCTGACCAAAATATTGAAAGGAGAGAGATGCAAATTTTTGAATTTATTGTAATAATATTCAATGGCGGCAGATTCTTCAATATAGTGAAGTCTGGGACTTAAACCTGTATATTTAAACCTCAGTACGTACGATTAAATAATTGATTATATCAATACTGTTCTATCAGACATTTTTAGAATGAAATTTATACTTTTAAAAAATAGTGTACATATTAAGTTTTTTAGACTGGTAGTTTACTTAAGAAAAAATTGAAACGATCTGGCAGCGAGAGTTTTAATAGCATTTTGTTTTTATATAAAAGATGAGGTATAAATTTGTTTGGTCCACAAGTATGGGATGGTTAAAATGTATTCTATACATTTGTTTATTTTACTGATTTAACTGAACGTAAAAACAAATACTGATTTAACTGCTATAATAACCTTAGGTATGAAAGTGGTAGAAGTTAATTGTGATGCAACGGCTCTGTTAACTCTGTTGAGAGCTCTGTTGACGGGGATTTATATTTCCGAATATAAGAGGTAATCCCTGAAGGACATCAAGAGTCTCATTCGCTTCTTGATAATGTGACAGTCGTACCAACTAAAGCCCATCTATTTTTTCTCAGTTATAATAACCAATTGACTGTTTTTCGTATATTTTTTAGCTTGTTTAGGAAATTATTATGGTAATAGTTTCCGTGGAGGATTGCTATCAATAGAATAATTTTCGTATAAGAATTTTATCACTGTGATATTTCCCGTGAAGGAAATACTCATTGTTATAATTTCCGAGAAGTGTGAAGATTATTTAAATATATTCATTTTACTCGCATAATATAATTTCCATGAAAGAACCAATTATCGTAGAAATTTCCCTTTTGGGTAATGAGTTAACGTACATTGTAGTCGCTATCAAGAAATTCTGCCATTTTCGACTTAACATGAATTTGCAGTAGTGGTTTAATGCATGTTTCTTGATTTCATTCGTGACTGTTTCAATATGCAAATCACGTTAGAGTTCTTTGTTACGTGCAATACCATTCAACTAATCTCATGGTCTTCAACTAATATCATGAATCATCTTATTTTGAAATTTTTACATCATTTCGATGTTGGTTTTCTTTGCACAGGTCCATATTTTGGTACTGTACGTTCGTACAGGTTTGAATATTTAATATTAAAATATTATTTTGGTCTGATAACTCAAAATTACGCCCGAGTAACCAGAATAATTTTTTGTATCTGATAGCTAGATTAGTTTTTCTTTTTTATATGCTTCGTCGCTAACCTTAGGTTAGCATCTATCGTCGTTCCCAAATATTTTGGTTGTATTGATAAATTGATAAATGTAAATTTTTATATATCACATCAGTAATCAAAACTACCAGAATTTGTCACGATAATTCTTGATATAAAGTTGAGCCTCTTTATGAAACATCATAATTTTTAAATCCCTATGTAGGTTATTTAGGTTAGGTTATCGTAATGATTTATTTTGAAATCGTTAAATAATTTCAATATTTAATTTTTTCGTTGTTCCTCAAAGTTGATGCCAGGTTCAGGTCTAAACAAGTTTAAGTGTGGCCTTTTATATTAATAATTTATTTTTCAGATCCATCAGAGCTTTCTTGCTAATATAATTTATTAAGTAGCATATTAAGATGTAATCTTTTAGTAAAAAATATCGTCGATCCAGAGGTGTATACCAAGATATGTTATATCTTATATCATCAGACTGTGGTATAAGAACCTAGGTTAGAAAAACCTTCTTCCAAACCATGCCGATATTGCGATTAAATTCTTTTGTACAAATTCCAATGCTGCATTTTCATCATTGTGATATGCATAAGCATAGCTGTACCGTTTGCAAGGGTCTTTAATGTTGTATTTGCAGTCTGGGGAAAATCAACAGTGTACAACAAAGAAAGAATTGCTCCGAGAACACTTCCTTATTATACTTCTGATCTAATATCCTTAAGATTCGATATTAAACTGTTTGACGAAGTAGTAACAATCCTCAATCTAGCTTTCGAGAAACTAATATTTGTGGTAAGGTTACATCATAATGGTGGTGAAGTGAGCATATTTTTAACTTGTAGAATAGACCTTTGTGCAAGACTTTGTCAAACGCTTGGGCTATATTTAGAAACCAACAAAATTTTGTTTTATGGAATTTTTCATTTATGGTGTTTTACAATCCTAATGTTCGATTGTTCGATTGTGGTATAATCTTTTTCTTTTCAATAATTTCGTGCAATTACAACACTAGGGCGTAGTATACTAGGACGATAGGATTTTATCTCTCCTGTAGGCCCCTTACCGTGTATGAAATTCGGATTCGAACGATTATCTGAATTTGCGATTCGAATGTAAAACTAATTGGTACCGCGTATTAAATTCGAAAGGAAATAAACGTCATTTAAGTTGGTTACGTAAGTTTCCGAATTCCAAATTCAGTCAGTAATGTTTTTGTATACTTTAAATTTATTTGAAAATGTGTGTTTATTATTTTGAAAAGTATTATTTTTTTATTTTTTAAATTATATCTATTTTATTGTATTTGTATTTCGATTTGAAACTCCATAATTACTTTAAATTGAGATGGTGTTGTTTTTTGTTTAAGCCTAATCTATAAAACATACAAATATGAAATAATATAAATTTTTTTTAATATTTAGTATATATAAATATAAATGTATTTTTTTTATATTATTAGTTATTAATGTAATATTAAGTAATTAAATTTTTAAATAACTCACTTAATTTTACAACACAAACAAAGTTTTACCTCCATTCGATAACAAAAAACCAATCGAATAAAATATGTTCAAAAATATTAGTAGTATTACACGGTACGAAAATTTAAATTCGGATTAGTATATACGATTTTCAAGTTGTCAAACTTATTTTAACTCGAATTTCGTATTACGTAGCACTAATCTTTCGAATACGAAATTCGTTTTACGAAAATCGGAATACGCGGTAGACCCCTAGGTTTACCTGGATTTAGTATCATTAGAATTTGCGATGTTTTTCATTGTACCGGGAAGAGTTTGAGGTTTAATATAGCACTAAAAATTTGTGTTAGGAAGTATCACAAGTAATTAAAAAAGATATTAAACCTAAAAAAGCAAGATATGACTCGATTACTGATCATATATACATCATCAAATTACACCTAAATGTATGAAATACTTAAATTGAGAGAAGAATAGATTCATCAAGCTACACGATATATAGGAATAACAATCTAATAAAGTAGTATATAGTTAAAAATTGTAGAAAATCAAATACAAATCAATCTACGTTCAATTTTGTTTTCCTAAGTGCATAGTATAAATCAGATTGCATATCTAACATCAAAAGTTCTGCATTTAGGTAGACGTACTATGCTTCGCAACGGAATATCGAAAATCTACCAAAATTATAAAATTGAAATAGGATTTTAAAAATAAAATGTTTTAAATAAAAACTCGTTCTTTGTGATTTTTCAAAAATATTCACTATCACTAAATAAATATATTACATTCATCTACGAGTACTAAAATGCAATTAGCTTCTTCTTCTGAAACATAATGTAATCGATTAATTTTATTTTTTATTTTTATTTTGATCTTATTTTCAAATGATTTCTTTTTACAAGTCATGGCAAATATTTTGAAATTTCATATTAGTCAATTTATTAAACGAGTTCTCATTTCAAACTTGTTACCAGTATAACTAACTATCCTTGATTTAATATTTTACAATATTTTATTTTCACACCATTTTTGGGGTGTTTAGAAAATATTTAACATGAATTCTTATGAATTTACAAGTACATCTATTGGGTGGTATAATTTAACATTTCTAACTTACCATTTATTATTCAATGCAATAAATATTTAATTCATTGTATTTCCAAGCTCAGTATTTAGTTTTACTATGAGATATAAATTTTTTAAGAATTGCTTTTTTTTTTATATAATAATATGCGAGATAACATTTTGTAAATAACATCATCATGAAATAAAAAAGTAGGTGGTAAATTTTTGTATTTGAATTTCTTACGTTTAAGTTAACCTAACTTACTGTTGTTTAGTTATAACATAAATATTTATTTTGTAAGTTTTATGCACTCGAAGAAGGTTGAAAGTGAATTGTTGTTGAATACTATTTTTTTTTTTTTTTTGGAACTGGTCAAATCAGATTTTTTTCTAAAAATAATAAATTTGATAAATTTAAAATATACATTTGGAAATTTATTATAATATGAATCAAATTAAGAAGAAGTTTATGGAAAAACAAAAAACAATTTTAAAATTGATTTTTAAATAAAAAAATTAAAAAAAAATTATTGAAAATTTTTTTAGGATAAAAAGAGTGAAAGGTATTATATTTATAATAAATCGTTTATAATATACTGAATAAATTAAAATATCTTAAAGAATAATAAATTAAGGTTTTAATTTTATTTTTTTGTTAATAAACAACCAATCATTAAAATGTAAACTTTAGTACTCACGTACTGCTTGGATGAGATAGGACAGGATAGGTAGAAAGAAGAAATTTATTGAAGGAGTTGATAGGAATTTGCAGAATGAAGTAATTGATGCTTTCCTTGAATTTCTGAATGTGGAAACAAATTGGAAGGGATATAATTCCACATTCGTGAAACTCAGACTATGAATGAATTTCCGTAAACTGTTGTGAATATTTACTGAATGTGCCATCTCGGTATTTCTGTGTGGAGATGAGCATTTGTGGCTCCTCTTGTTGAACGATGGAACTGTAACGATGAAACTGTAAGAGGTTGGACTAGTTCTTTGATTTCTAATGAGCATGTGTCTACACCTACAAAGTATTTATAAAACAGAGAAAGCACTCCAACTATACGAAGATGTTCAAGAGCGAAGTTAAAAACGAAGTTACAGTTGGGTCGTCGATTAGACGAATTGCACGATTTTGAACGCAGTCAAGGTATAGTGTAAGGCTGAAAGAGAAGCGCCACCCCAAATGTATGAATTGTATTCCATCTTGAGTCGTATAAATAGATATTAAGAAATTTCGACTCAAGTATCCAAAATACTTTGATGCTCCTTTCGCTATGTCAAAAATATGATTGTTCCAGGTAATTTTTTGGTTTAATGCCTAAAATGTTTAGACTATCTGAGTTTTGTAAAGTAGCACCTTGGAAAGAGAGAGTTGGTTCAAATTTTAGCAGTTTCCGTGAAACTAGATAATTTCAAGTTTTAGACGAGTTAAACTCAACTCTGCTTATTTGCCCCAATAAGCAATTTTTATTAAATTAGATTCATATTAACCATTATTTGTCTTCTATTACTAACTGTAGCAGTTTTAGCATTGAAGTGATATGAGAAGAAAATCAAAAGATGCTACCACCAGAGTACTGTCATCTGCAAAGCTATATGCATTGAATTAAAGGTTTATTAAAGCAGGCCATTCATCAAGAAAAGAGTGGATGAGAGAATTATAACAATACAATTTAGTTAGATGCTTAGGTTTTCAAATTGTCAATTTCTTTCGTATAATTATTTACAAAGAAATTCTTAAAATTCTGAAAATTATTCTTAAAATTAAATTTATTGGAAAAATGGAGGAAACACACTAAAAATACTTGGTGTTTGGTTCGATGATAAATTGAGATGGAATAGTCATGCAAGTAAAGTCCAGAAAAGTAGAAAAGTTCAGAAGAATTGGAAAAGTATTTAAAAAAATTGGAAAATGATTATCAAGGGTAAGCTGTGCACATATTATGGTATAGGAAATTGGGGAAACACATTTGATAGAAACATAAGCTTTCTCCAAAGGATTCAAAATAAAGCAATTAAACATCTGTTAGGGTTATCTTGCAGAACTTCTACCAACTATATTCACCGCAAAAATAAAATCTTTGAAATCAAGGACTCAAGAACCTTAAGCCCATTAACCCAAATACATAGTATTAAGAATAATTGGATAAAAACAAACACTGTCTACATTAGTTATTAATCATCAGATGAATCGGCACAATACTAGACGAGCAAGAACTGCGATATGGTGTTGGAGCACATTTACATGCAGACTATAATGTACACAGGAATTGTGATGTTGAATAACCTCCCACATCCCAGTGAATTTCCTAGATTTGTTCAGAAAAAATGTAAGAGGAAGCTTAAAGAACTAATGTTGTACTACTGAGATACTAATTGCCTTTTTTGTTCTTATTTTTTTTTTGTTTTTGTTTTCTTTTACATCTATTGTTAATTAATTATCAATGTGAACAATTTGGCTTTAAATAACTTTTTTATTTTTTTTCTATAACTTAAATTCTTAGATATAAATATTTGACTGTACGCTCATCTAGCTCTTTTTGTAATAAACTAAATAAAATAATAAAAAATAAAAATTAAAACAGAACTGCATCGAAATTTTTTCTTTTATTATAATTCTTCTTAAAGTTCTTAATTTTTTATTAACAATGGAAACATATTCAAGACAGAAAAAAACATAGACAAAAACATATTCCATAAGTAAGAGATTTTACAACAAAGAGATTGTCTTTCTAAAACTCCAAATATTTTTGTTCTTTGTTGGATCTTATTAACTTTAAATGTCTATACTATAAGCCAATAAGATTATGAGCTTGCTTGTTGAATAGGTAACAATTCACTTTGGCTTAGTTGTCCAAATGTAGCCTAGTATTGTGTGAGACAGTCATGGGTAGCTGTGATGATCTTTGAAGCTAAATAAAAACGGTTAATCAAAATAAAAAAAAAATTATGAGGGTATTTTTAATAATTTTGAAAAGGTAAAAAATGTAGATTGATAGGATACACGCTAATACTAATAAAACGTATTACCCTAGATTGATATCAACAAAGTATCAGGAAAGGAACATCTGTCTCCTATTTCAAAAAAGTATTATTCTAATTTTCTTAGTGAATTAACAGATTTTTCTTTAATAAAATATTAGCCCAAGCAAAATTTCACTTAAATTCACACAACTAAAATTAAATACGTAACTGGTGTACTTAATGATATAACTAAACAAGGGTTTTAAATTGAAATATCAATAATTACACAGTGTAGAAGCATTTCATCGTATCAGACAATCGGCTTAAGGTGGATCTGAAAGCATTAATAACGTTTACAACAATATAAACGCATTAACAATTAAAACGTCCACTAATAATATTAAACAAATAGTTTTATGAAATTTAATGGCACTGGAAGCAGACAATAATATCAAAACTGAGTCAATGTGTTATCACATGGGGAAGTGTAAAATATAGGCAAAAATTGGTAATAGTTTCAAGAAAAAAGCAAGTGCGAATTATTCTAAAGGCTAAAGCTTAACCATGTAAATATTTTTGTTAGCTTTTAGGAAACTAATTTTAGCGGAATTTCGTCGTTAAAAATTTAATTTAAACTATATATTCTAAAAATTAATATTCCAATCAGTGTGTATGTCTTAGCCTTGTAATTTAGATGTTATTGTTGTTTTACATTTCATACGACAATAAATGTGGATGATTTACTTATCAAGTATAATTCGTTTACTTTTTATGACGCCGATTCGAAAGGTTTTACTCTCATCAGCCTTCTTGTCAGTTGTAGCGGCTTGGTGTTGACGTGTTTGAGCAAACTTGCTTCATGTGTTTTTCAATTTTTTTATTTACTACAGATACCTGTTCGATTACCAAGGAGCATTGATCATTTGCCTTAGCACCTGATTTTGGAATCATTAAATGGATTCAATAATCAACATAGGTTTTAGTCGAGCATCCTCATATTTCAATACCATAACATATATACCCAAACCGGTTTGATTATAAATCAATTTTTTATTTTATGTTGACAAATGTAAATTTCTTACTATAAGCCAATACAATTTATGATATTTCATATTTAGTTCCGCTTTTTTCATTTTTAAATGAGCTTTCCCCTTAAGTTTAGCGTCGGAAGACACAGCAACATTGTCAATAAATAAAATAAAAATCAACTTAAATTGACTGAGTTCAGTTATCTCAATCTTAAGCAACAAACTGGCATTTAACCTAATTTATTTTTCCAGGTTTTCATTAGGCTTTAGGTATATGTGACCATTCCAGCTGCTTCTAGAAAACAAATTAGCCCTTAATTGCGCCAATTTTATACCTTACACTAATTAGGCTTTAGTTTATTTTATTTTGTTGTAATTTGCAAAATGATATTTAATTGTATTTTACACAAAATAATATAATTTCCATTTTGGAACTGTTTAACTTTACAGTTATTGTAGAATTATAATCACAGCAAAAGATTAAATCAAAATTGCAAGCTGTGTTCTCTTTCTCAACATTCAATATCTCATGACGGTCTAAACCAACCCTTTAATTTTTTTATTCAATCAGTAAGTAAAAAATTTTAAAATTCTTTTTTTTTTTTTTTTATTTTGTTGCAAAAATTGAAAATCATCATCATGAACTGCATAAAAAATGATCGGAGGTGATGATTGTCATAATTTTTAGTTCTTAAATCGAATTTTTGTGTAATTTTTTTTATGTTGTTTTTGTAACCGAAATTTGCAACATTAATTAAAAAATCATGAACAATATTATTTATAATGATTATATGATAGTGATTATTATTATGATGATAATGATGATGATGATACTGATGATGATATTCAGAGTGGAAAATTGAATTTTAGTTAAATTCAGTGGTATCAAAAAACAAGTTTCCTGCAGTTTAACAACTTCCTACATGAATTATGGGCTGTGGTTTTTTTTTTATCTAATAAAATTTAATGGAGAGGTTAAATCCAATTGAAAAGAGATGGAAATTTGATCATTTAAAACAAGTGATGATGATGACCTTGGCATAGCGTGTAGCTGAGAAACAAAATATTGAAAATTTTCTTAATTTAAGTTTCAATTATAGATGTTTGCAATTAATGCGCTCATACGGGTAGTATATTTTGTTGTTTTGCAGATTTTTACTTAAAAAATAATAAAAAAAAAGTAAATTTTAAATCATTTTTTCTATTTTATTGTTGTTGTTGTTGTTGTTGTTGTTGTTAATGTAGTGTAGTACATACTAATATGTAATATGATATTTTGTCTACTGAATTTTATGACCTCATAATTTTTTTCAATTTTTAATGACTAGTAATAGAATTAAATTATACATTATGAGATCTATAGCAGTATAGTGGCTTTTTTGATTTTTTTATTAGAAAAAGACAGCTTGAATGATTGAGAGATGAGAGAATAACTGATTGTATTTCATTTATAATACATACAATGTATTTAAAATTAAATTTAGGAGCCTTGCACTTTCAAGCATATGGACCAGTGGATCAGTACAAACATAATATAGTTATAGAATAAATATTAAAATTCTCTAATCTATAGCGGTCTTAAGTTCGGATTTAAAATCATATTGAACTAATAAGTGCTTATGAATTCGGATACCAATTTAGACTTGCAGAAACTCTTTATTTAGTTTAAATCAAATAAATTACAGCTAAATATTGAAAAAATGAAGGTGATGGTGTTAAATGAAAAGTTAAATAGCGATGTTAAAATTGATGGTATTAGATTAGAAATAATAAAAGAAATAAAATATTTGGGTCTTATCATTTTATAAGTAAAAAAATATCAAAAGAACTTTTTCTATAGAATATTTTTATCTTATATTTTATTCATATATTTAATACCATGGGCCCTGTCATGAATATCACTATCATTCATTTTTTGGTGTCATGATTCAAAAATGATACGTCAAAAAATGTTGCCATTGTGTATTATATTTTTATGAGGAAATTGTTTTGATGTCTTGAGTCAAAAAAAATTATGGGTCATCATCATTCACTGACTTTTTATTTGGTGATAGAAAGGATATTTTTTTGAAATTTTGTGAATTAAAAATTAAATAAGTGGCCTCGGTAGCCGAGTGGTAAAGCACTCGAGTGTAGTAATGTAACGACCGAAGGAGCACGAGTTCAAACCCAGTGAGAACCGAAAAATTTTTCAAATGGTGAAAATGACTGAAAAATGTAATTTTCAATACAACCACATCGGTTCAAATATAATTTAATTATTAATAGAGATATAATATAACTAATAAAAAAAAATAATATAAATATATAATATACAAAAATATATTCCAAATAATTAATATATATAATTTAATAAAACGGCCCACATTAAGGGAAAGGGAAAAGGACCTATAAAGTTGGACTACAGATTTATCTCTAGGATCAACTGTTATAAATAAATAAATAAATAAAATTAAATAAGTTCATAAATAAAATAAAAATTTAAAAAATGAATTTACACCTTATTTTATTAAAAGGAACCGTAGTGATGAGGAAAATTATCAAAGAAATAATATTCTACGTACAAGAAGAAGGCGATAAGGTAATCTTTCAAGTCCTTTGGAATGAAATGAAGCTGAGTAAGCGTGCTTTTAAATTTTCGTTGAAATTTATGGATTTTTCATATATTTTATAGGTTTTTAGAAATGTTTCGACTGTCAAAATATGCCTTTAAGGATTTATTCAATATATTGGAACCATCAAAGCTGAAATTCCATAACTATTGAAACAGCTTTACCAAATATAGTTAAATTGGCGTGTCTTCTCCGAATTTGTGCTCAAAGTTTATACCAAAAGACCGTTAGGAATGGTTTCAACATGGTTTGACTGAAATGCTAAATGTTTTTGAGGAGGTCATTTCATTTTTTAATTCCATAGTTCGATTTTTAAGAATATATATAATTAAATATTTTTTTCTATGTTAATAATTGTTAAAATTTGAAACATTTAACTGACAATAAAAATACAACAAAAAATGACAGTATCATTCACAATAAAATGAAAAGTTGATTCATTAATCATTCATGACACCGATTTATCTTTATCTTTCAGTTTAGATTTTATTGATTACATTTTAGTGATAATGGCAACAGACGCTTATGCTAAAATCGAATATTTTTTGTTTAAATTTCTGTTTTTATTAGTATTATAAATTTAATTGAATATTGTGCGACAGTAATTGCTTTCTATTCAAATGAAATGATAGATAGGCTGCAGAAACTTCAGAATAAAGAAATGAGAATAATTTTAAAGTGCAATAGATACCCATTAATAAACTTTATGCTAGAAACATTAAGATGATTAACTATAAGGCAAAGATTTAAAATGTATGTTTTACTGTTTGTTGTGTTTTAGTGTTTATTATCTAAGTTCCAGAAAAACTTTCTTAGATTAGCTTTACGCCAATTTTCTTGGCGCATTATCTTACCACCATATGAGCAAAGACTAAAATTAATTTATCTGGGGATTGTGTACATTGAACCTTAGGCGTGAGGCTATTTCTATTACAGAGATTATAAAGGGCAATACAAAATCAAATTTCATTTCCAGCTAAATCGTTATTAGAAATCTGTCTACGGCTCATTCAATTTATTTTAAATCAGTAATCATAGCACTAATTATAGCAAATATGATATGAATGCTTATTATAGGTAACAAACATAAATTTAACATAGACTTTACACTATCAAAACTTTATCAAGAACAATTCTAAAAATCCATAATAAAATTCCAGAAATTCAGGCAACCTAATGGTTCCGATAGGAGATATTATTTTTTCATTAAATGCCACAAACTATTGAGGATTAAAAATTAGTAAAACCACAAAATAATACGATTGACGATTTGATCAGACCATAATCAATTTTCTACTTATATTCCTATAGGATAGAACGCTTTAAGATAAAAATTATCGAAAAGGTGATTCGTTGGAATATTTTTGGAAAAAAATTGCTCGAGATTGAAATTGTTGATTTTTAACTTGGGGAGTTGAAAAAAATTGGATTGGCAAGATAATGTCTAAGAAATATGCACTATAGTTCCAAAAATATAATGTACTTGTAGTAGCAAAGAGATGATGTACTTATAGTGGCCACGCTAAAAAACCAGATTAAGATTAGTAATGTAATTAGCTAAAAATAAATGTAAAATAGTTAAAAATTAATATAATATAATTAACAAATTAATTGATTATACAAAAAAAAAGAAACTTGTTTTAAAATAAAGTAAAGACCTGTCCTGAAAAAATCTATATTGTGTTGAAAGGCCACTTAAATAAAGCTGTAAAAAAAATACATAAAGATTAGTTTAATTATTAGTTTAATAAGCGGGTACTTACTGGGTTGGTCTTCAGACTTACCGTTTTCGAGTGGTAGCTATTCAAACTTAAGCTTTTGGTATAAAATATTGAAGCTTTTTTTAAAAAAAAAAAGTTGTTAATTATTTTGGAAAGGTTTGCCTACATTTTCGTTTTTACTAATTGTTTTAATATACTGAATTATTCTCTATATTTTTGGCACCAACAACTTTCATGTAAAACTTGCCGTTTCTCATGTAAAGTCATATCTAAATTTTAACCTCAATAACTTTAGTAATTTTGCCTAAATAAATAAAATTGTTAGTAAATTCTTAGTTTTTATTTTTCTTACTAAAAAACGGGTAACCTAATATTAGGTATGACTTTATCCAGAGAAATGACTAATCTAATCTGAAAGTTGTGTATGGTGAAGTTTTAGAAAATAGTTCAATGCATATAAATAATAAATAAAAAGAAAATTGATAGCCAACTTTTCCGAGAAAATAGGCATTTCACAAAAATTTCAGTTTTTTATAACAAAATCTTAAGTTTGGACTACTATTAATTCAAAACGGAAGGTTTGGTACCTACAGTATAATATATATATGCTTACACTACTTTAAATTAGGTACATCAATTCTAAAAAAGGGTTCTGAAAAATACATTGCCCCAAATTGAACATCTTCCAGATGGAGATCCATCCTTAGATATTTGTTATACATAATTTTTCTTTAACCTCTTGCAGTCCAGATTTAGTTTCAAAATAATATGGTAACAAATTAAATAAAATGAAACTAATCTATTTACGAAGGCTTAGTTCCTGACAATAATAGTAGTTTTCAACATTTAATGAATAGAGCTAGTAATTTGTTAAATAAATACTAGAAATATTGTAGATATTGTAGTATAAGTTTGCAGTACCGTACTTATTTCAGCACGAAAAAGTGATTCTACCTAAGTTACTGCAAGAGTGTAAAAAAAGAAATTCTCTGTCTAGAAATGATCGAAATATTTGTATGATCCTATATTTTTAGATGATAGGATGGTATAAACCGTGTATATCTAGAATTAGTGTCCCGTACAGTTTTATTAAAATAATTTAGCTCAGAAGATAGGAACTATTATTAGTTATCTAAAAGGTGATTTCTCAAATCATAGCTTAACAAAATTTAACTGATTAAATTTGGATAAATATATATTTAATTGATTAATTAATAATGTAATTATTTATTAAAATCACCAACCATCATTTGCACATTTAATTGCATTCAAATGATGCAAACTATTCTTTTTTAACTTGTCAACTTTGATGAATATGAATTTTTTTATCAAAAAAAAAAAAATAAAATAAAAAACGAAATAAAATTTGTAATTTAATTATAGCATAGATGATATGACTTTTTTTGTTTTTTGTTTTTTATTTTAAAGTCAATGAACTAAAGATGACACCAATTTGAAACAGCCTACAGAGTACAGTAAATTACAATTTAAGTAAAATCTTTTTTTGTCTTTTTAAATTTTTAATCATATTCAAAATTTATAATTCAACTTTTAAATTCGATTCTAATCAAATAGATTATAATTTATTACCGTATAAAAATTTTTGATAGAAAGGTAGCGGATAAGAGAATCACATAAAATTTAATTGAATTCTTAGGTTAATAAAATATTTTGTTTAGAAAAAAATTATTAAAGTATCTGTCGATAATTCTCAAATTTATCTAATTTTAATGGGGTTCATTTAAACAGATTTATTACTGAAAGATAATTTTGCCAACAAAGTAGAATGAATTAAAATCCATTATTATGCATTATTCTTTAACTATCTATTATATTATATATTTCAAATGACAATTTAAAGCTTATTAAAAATCAATAAAAAGCGATAATATTATAAAAAA
This sequence comes from Argyra leucocephala, assembly GCA_963942445.1. Taxonomy (NCBI): domain Eukaryota; kingdom Metazoa; phylum Arthropoda; class Insecta; order Diptera; family Dolichopodidae; genus Argyra; species Argyra leucocephala. Next base: position 70,808,292 of record OZ012681.1, on the reverse strand, counting down.
GTGGTGAACATTTTCAAGTTAAATTAGCAATGTAAAAATAATTAAAAATAAAGAAAATGTGGAAAAGCTTTTGTATTTATACACACTTATTCAGAAATGGGCGAGGATTTTCTAAAGATAACAATAAGGTGATAATTTTCAAAGCAAATTAAAATTCTTAAGTTTAATTTTAATACAAATAATAAATAATTTGTGAAAGATGGTAAAGTGTAGTTATATTTTATATTCTTATAATAATATGAAGAAGTGTAATAGGTAATTCAATTGATTAAGCCTGGATAGTCATATGCGTATTTTCTGGATCTTTATAACTAATTAAACCTTTTTTTTCTACAGTATGCTCCTATAATTATTCTAGTCACCGATCTTCAAATATCTACCTCAGAAACTTGTAGTACTTTGGTATCTTTATTTATATTTGTAAGCAATATGTTTTATGTCGAGCTAATCGCATCTTTCTTATTAAAACGAGTATCTCAGATTAAAAAAGAGAAAGTTCACTCTACACTAAACAATATAAATGTAGGAGTAGCCCAAGAGAGTTTTTTGGATACTCTCTTACTTTGTACCAACGACATTCCAAAACTAGAAGTTACAGCAACGTTTTGTAGATAATATGGCAGTAACATCGGTTGATAATACAGTCTCTATTTTCCGAAGAGACAACTTCAACATTTTCGAGACAGGTTTATATAAGAAAAAGATACTTTTAATTTCTAAAATTTTCAAATATACAAATTTTTAATTGTAATTTTTTGGATTTAATTTGGATGGAAATCCTTAATCAATTGGAAGTTATCTGAAGTAATAGACTCAAAATTGTATTAGTCTAAAAGACTAATTTTGATATTAATCAAAGGATATAAATTGTTAATTTGTTAAAGTTTGCAGTTTCCTTCACTTCGTTATTTCCCGGGCAAAAACTAACGATAGATGAAGGTTCTTTTGATGATTTTCTTTTATTAAAAAAACAAAACAAAAATGATTTATTTAATAGATATCTCAAACCAAGAAGTAATTTAATTAGTTCAATCAAAATACTAGAATTGAAAATAAATAAACAGATACCGGATATTTAATCCAAAAAATTCCTTTAATTAATTTAATTTACTTGGAATATCACTTTTTGGATTAGAAATTACCGTTATAAAAGTATTAAATACCAAAATATATTGCTATCAAAAAATCAAGTTTCCCACTTGAGTCTTTTGTTTTCTTTGAATCATTAATGTGATATTATTTCTATTTCTAAAAACCATAAAGTATTCAATTTCAAAAAAACAAAATTCATTTGTTTTATATAATATTATGTACATATTTTGCAATAATATACTTATTTGCAAGCAATTTAATTTAATGCTAATACAGAACAAAGGAACACAATAATTTTTTTTATTGTTGAATCAACAAAAATAGTGATATTATTTAGATTTATAAGAAGAAAATTTTTCTATTCTAGATGATTTAAATTTTATAAAATAACCATAAAAATTAATTTTTTATTTAATGTATTTTTTTATGTTTTCTATTCTGACTTCCAGAGTTATTCACTCCTACGCATAATCATTAAATTTTGATTACTTTTTATCCAAAATTAGTATATATATACATAATTAAATTTTATAGTTAAAATATTTACACATGTTTTTGAATTAGGATAAATAGAAATTGTGAAGTTGAACTTAATAAGGGATACAAAAAAAAAGTTTTTAAACTTTCAAGGTTATTTTTGAACGTTTCTTAATTGGTTGACGCACTAAATAATTAGAAATAGTATTTGTACATTGTCGTCGAACTTGATTGATTCAATACCAAAATTTTATCCTAAATGGTATTAATTAATTGTACTAACATTTAAAAATATTACCATTAACGTATTATTTATTTATTTAAAAAAAAAAATACAACTTTGGTTCTATTCCTCTAGGTGCTGATTAAACAAAGTCCCATTAGAAATTATTGAGAGTTAAAAGATTTTCGTATAACACAGTTCGAATACCTTCTTTTTTTATTTCGTCTTTCATGATAGGGTAAAATTTACAGAAATTGTAACTAATCCAGAAAAAAGTCCCGAAAGAAGTTCAGAAATTGTAATTAATTTTTTTTAAAGGAAAAACGCTTATTGAAAAATTAATTCTCTAGACACTGAACATTGTGAATTAAAAACGATTTATTTGTTTTGATTGAGTTGCATGCATTTTTTTTATTATGAGAAATTAACATACTAATTATTATTAATACCTAATTTATAGCTTCATATAACTAAGTGTAGTAACTAAACGAACTAACATGTTTGGGGGAAATTTTTGGCTTTTGTATAATATCTTTGCGATCCAATTTTTTCCATGCGATCTTTCCAGTCACATTTCGTTTATTTTACCCAACGAACTATATCTTGGAAATTACATTTAGTATTTAAGTATTTCTAATGTCAGCACTTCTCTCTTAGAGGTTTCGATTTTCACCAAATCGGATTCAGAATTCTAGTTTCAGTAGTATTTGTACCTTTTAAAAGAGGTAAGCATTCTAGAACGTGGTCGAACTTCTTTATAAATGTTAATATTTCTGACTCTGCTCATTTACTTAATCTTAATTATGTAAAAATTATTATTTCTGTTGAACTATTGTTAAAACTAAATCAAAATAATAGTCTTTCAATAAATTAACTGTTTGGTTCGCTGTACTGAACCTGACATCATCACTCTTAAATTACAATCACAATCAAATTACATTTCCGATATTTCAGGATATAATGGAGTTATTACCAATTACAGTTCTAGAATTCTAAAATTTCATATATATTGTGGAGAGATCAATTTTTGTTAAAAAATTCTCATTTTGTATTTCGAAAACTTGAAAAAGAAATTTATTTGAATTATATAATTGAAAAAAATTTCTTTTTTAGATGTTTCTTTTTTGATTATGGTCTTTAAAACAACCTTCAGTTACATTTCAATTTTCCAGTGTAGAACGTAGGACTGTATGTTGGACTTTAATGCACAAAACGTCATATCCTTTTGTTAAAATAAAATTTTTCTTTAAAACCCATTAATATACACAAACTATAATAAAATATTATATAATTACTCTATAATTACTCTATAAATTGAAATATTGTTGATCCAAAAGATTTATTAATTTTTGATAAGATAAAACAATTTAACTTTAGATTTTATTACTGCGAACACAGTTCAAATGTCAATTTTTTACGGCTTTTGTTCTAGGAATCATGAGATGTTTATGTTTTACTAAGTTTTGTTGTTTTTTTTGCTATGAAACTGTACAATCTGTTTCAGTAGTTAGTATGTCTACTTTTAATATGTAACTGTAAGCTGAATCTTATGAAAACATTTAGTAGTTTGTATGTTTATGTATGTTTAAACATTCAGTAGCTTACACCCATTCCGTAACAGTTTAGTTATAATCCATCTTATTGTGAGACATTTGTCAATTTAGGTAGACCAAGATCAAGATATAGAAGAAATGAAAATTAAATAAAAGTATTACTACAAGCTATTTAAGCCAAATATACTGAAAGACTAAAACAAATGCAAGCAGTTCAAGTAATATGTAAAGATAGTGTTAAGAAAGTAAAAAATCTAAAATAAATTGCAAAGAAGTTCGACCATCGAAGTGAAAATATTTACGAAGAATTAAAGTAAAGCACTGAGCAAAATAATAAAATAAAAGAAGAAGAATAAAAGATAACAAATAAACTTGAGGCGAAAGTTATTTTAAGGGAAACACAAAAAAAAATCAAGCAAACATATGCAGATATAGCAAAAAGAAACCCAATTGTATTAGTAAAACTAACACAAGTTAAAAAACTGAGAGTATAAAAGCGGTATTGAAAAGTCAAATTGGTCCGATCAGCACTAATCTGAATATAAACGGGTTAACTAGTAGAAAGGATTGGACAGTGGCAATTATTTGTGTGGATATCGATTCAGTAAATAAAATTAAAACCCAAGTGGAAGACAAATCAAAAAATAAATATAAAGTTATAATTCCAAAAACTAAAAATCCAAAAATACTAATCGTGGGAATTGCACAAGAATATAATGGCGAAGAAATAATTAAAAGGATGATAGTACAAAATAATTTCATCTATAAGAATGAAGTAAAATTTATTCGATCATATAAAACCAATAATGGAATGCAATAATGGAAATAAATACAGATGATTATAAAAACATATTAACTGAAGGTAGAGTTGGAATAGGATGGGATAGGTGTAGGGTATATGAGAGCTATGATGTAAGGAGATACCGAAAGTGCCTTGATTATAATCATAAGCAAGATAAATGTACAGCAGCAACTGATAGTTACATGAAATGTGGAGCTGAACATATTATGAAAAATTGTCAGGAGAATGAATGGAAGTGTGTAAATTGTATAAGAATTGACATTAGACATTTTTTGTATAGAATTGAATTTACTTAAATTAGTATTAAATTATTGTTAATATTAATTATAAAAAGTTTTATACAAAACTAATAAAAAAAAGATGGGTCAACGAAATCGCTGAAAGCTGTCGAACACAGGAACGGACGAAGGACAATTTTATAAGATAGAGCAGGCAGGGTGACGAAAAGTTGTAAATGAGGTTAAGACTCAACCTCAGTTTTGTGCCAATATAACAAATGCATTATAATGATGATAAATATTTGTTAGGTAGCTACAGCTAAATTAACTAACATCATTTGAAACCAACGAGCCGTTTGCTAAGCTATTTGGGAGAGCAGCTAATTTTGTTTGGTATTTGTAGCTCTCATTGCTGATTTCCCACATCACAATGGGTTTCATCTGTAGATCTTCTCGATGTAAAATATCGTTATTAATGAACCATGGTACTTCTGGCCTAATACTTTCGACTGAAATCGTTGTAGTATTCCAATATTCAAATTTTTCTGGCCACTTCCCCCATAGCTGGATTACTTTTTTTTTTATATAATTGCAAGCCTATGGGATGAACACCGTAACTGCTTTTACACAGAGATTTGGAATACACAATCATATACAATAGCTTTTCCATTTTATTTTTAAGTGATAACCAAAACTCTCAACTATTTATCATTTATTTTATTTCAATGATTCGGTTGAAAGGCAGGCACTCTACTATAATTCCTTAAGTTCATATCGGTTTTAAGATTAGTTTTAAAAATTAAAACGGATAATTTTATAAATCAAAACAATTAATGTTTAATATAATTAAAATTTATGATTAACTTAATTGATAATTAAAAACTATGTTTTACCAAATGGCGATAAAAAAATATTTAATTTTGTAATATAGGTATATTGTAACAAATTTTACCTATATATTTTAGTTAACTCTATAGTTTTTCTATTTAACAGGTTTTTTTTATTTATGTTTTACACAAATTTTAATAGAAAGGAAAAAAATTATTTTGAAGAATAAATAAATGTTCAACAATGGGTAATAAACCTTAAGAATCACAATAAATTTTTATAAACTTCCTTATTTAACCTAGAGTATTTTTAGACTTAATTTATTTTGAAACAAAAAAAAAGTCTAACAAAATTATTTCCAAAACATTACTTGTTACATAATAATATGTATAAATATAATTTGAATATATTGTATATCCAGTTTGTGCGAAAGATTTGGTTAGAAATGTGCAAATAAATAAAAATAAATATATTCATTAAAATATCAATTTTCAGAAAACTTCTTAATTTATAACCTTTCAAATTTAATTACAATTTGTTTCTGTATATACCATGATATACTTATGTATTAATTTCTCACAGCTTTCTTTTGTAATTCTTTTGTTTAAATACTTCTGAAGTTATATTAATTTTTTAATTAAAAATTAAATAATGCCTTCTAAATTGTAATTAATGCTCTCCTGATCTAATAGCGAAAATTATTATTAATTAAATATATTTAAATATGGAACATATAATTAATTTAATTTTATTTAAGACATTTTCTTTCAAACTATAATTTGTTTTGTTTGTTGCTGTTGTTGTTTTTGTTTTTAATTTTTATTATCTAGTTAAAATTAAAACATAAATAATGACCTTATTCAAATTTTAAACCTAATAAAAATGGCACAGAACACCAATTTTAGTAAAAATTTCATGGTTAGATTTGCATTTTTTTTTTTTTTTGATTTAGATAAGATTAAGATGCTAATAATGTTGATAATGTTTTATAATGATTATGATGGGTATATCCATTTAAGTTATGATGATGTATGATGATACCTTAAACATGCAATTTGAAAATTTGTAATAAAAATTTTTTAACAATTAAAATTACCCAAAATATATTCATCTAATTGGAGTTCAGGTCATTATACAATAATATAAATGTGGAATATTGAAATTCTTAGCATACTTTTTTTTTGTGGCTGGATTAAAGATACAAAAAAAAACGAAAATAGAAAAAAAATTTTTATTGTTTAAATGTTGTTAAAAATTTTTTTTTGCTTTAAATGAATGAATGTTACTACAAAATATAAATTGGCATAATTTAATATTTTATGTTTTTTGTTTTACAATTTTGATTTAAGGTACTGTTTGTAGGGTTACCATATATATCTAAAATTATTATTTATTAATTTATTAAATTAAGCTAATAGATGATAGCTTTTTATACATATAGGTATTGTCCCTTATAATTCCGACAAATCCTTAAATTCTGAATTTTATCATATGATATATAAGTGAATCCAAAATGTACGGGAAACTAGCCTTCACATTCGCTCTATGTTGGTAATGTTGGTATGAATGAAAACACGTGAAAAAATGTTAATAGGAAATTTTTTGAAATTGTGGCAATTGACAAAGTGTTGTCAAAAGCAATTTTTTAGAATACTTATAAAATGTAAAGTTAAAAAAAAAATAATTTGTTTATATCATTTTTGTTTTTTGAAATTGATTTTTATTTTTTGAAGTTAAGTTTTCTGTTAAACTTTATTATGATAAGTCGCTAAATCTTAAAGAAACCACCGGGCCACATTAATCCATTTGTTTTATGTTAAAAAACTAGTGTTAAGTTAATGTTTGGTCCACAAGACCAGTTTTAATATAATAAAAAAAATTTAAATTTGAACTACAAATATGAGTGTCAGTTAGGAAATCCAGTTTTAACATCATATTGGAATCGAATTGTTGGCACATGGATGAAATCTTTGGATGTTGTTCAAATTCCTCCAAAAAAAAAAATCTTCTAAATATAACAAACATGATTCCAAATAATAATTTATTAATGATTGCTACAACTTTTCTTTAAAGTACACCAAACAAGGCTCGTATAGAATTTAGAAGTATATAACTCACACCTGAGAGCATACAGCAGCAAAGAATTCCATATAACCATGGCCCCTACAAAGAAAGATAGATGTATTAATGTTCCATAGTTCCTTGGCATAATTAAGTTTGGATTTTTTAGAAACCTACCAGGGGTTATTTGAATATGGAGCATAGTTATAAATATAGAAAATGTTAGCATACCATTTATTTACAAAATGTATCATCTAATCTTTTAAGCAAACCTAAATTCTTTGGGAAATTTGTCAACACAAAAAGAAAAAGTTTCATGAAATTCAATAACTCACAGAGTAATGACCCAAAAGTTATTTCACAATAGTTTCAAGAATTTTTTAATAATTCATATTCTCTTTCTCTTTTTAATATCAACGCCCTGCAGTTCAATCTCATCATGAATCATTTTCCGAAAACCACATTTTACTCCTAAGTTTTATCCGAAAAGAATGTTCAAAATGTTTATCTGTAACACTACCCAAAATCTTTAATCTATCGATCTCTAAGGATTTTTTTCTTTCTTTATGGAAAAAAGGCCTCATTAGACGAAATGGTCTCAGAAAATGAGAAAAATTATGTTAACAACTATCGACCTACTGCTAAATTTTCCTGTATTCCAAAATTATTTGAATTAATCGTTTTTGATAAGCTTTATCACCATTGCACTTGCTTCTAAATTCCAACCAAGCATGGTTTTGTTAAACATAAGTCAACAGGAATTAATTTAGTTGAATCTACTTTTCTTCTACATTTCTGCAATATGAAAAAAGGCTTTTAAACCGATGTTATCTACACAGATTTTAGTAAAGCTTTTGATATTTTGCCACATAGTGTAATCCTATTTAAATTATTAAAATTAGAATTTCCGAAAGCATTTGTAAATTGGGTTGAATCTTATCTTATTACTAGAATATATTAATCTTTCATATAATCATCATTTTAAGCATATTCCGGTGTTTCTCAAGGTAGTCATTTAAGTCCCCTATTATTTATAATCTACATAAATGATGTTACATTAGTAATAAAAATTAATAAAGTTCAGATATATGATGTTGATAACATGAACATTTTCAATAAAATTTCTTCACCAAATGATTCAATCTTAATCCAAACTGACCTTGATAATTTCTATATTTGGTGCATGAATAATTATGTTTTTTTGAATTTAAAATAATGTGCAATGGTGGTCTCTCATAGGCGTGCCACACACTTTTCAACTATTATCTTCTATCATAACTATTTTATTAACGAACAAGAATGAGAAGTTGTTATCTCTATATAAAAGATTTAGGTGTCACTTTTGATGATAAACTCACATTTAAATTACATAAAGCTAATTCAATGTTTAGTTTTATAAAACGTTGGTCTAGTAAATTTAAGGATCCATGTATCCTAAAATTCCTTTTTTACATGTCTTGTTAGGCCCTAATTAAAATATGGCAGTCAGGTATGTCCCCATATTATGAAATTCATATGCATATAATTGAGGCAACCCAAAACAATTTCTTAAGATTCGCACTACGTCACCTTCCGTGGTCCCTTAATTTTGCCACCATATGAATATATATTGAACTTAATTCATCTTGCTACTCTAAATAAAAGTCGAAAAATTTTAATTAACTCCCCTTATATTTCAAACTTAACCCAGATTAATTTACTACATACTAATCGCTTTCGCTCTGCTAACCTATATATCTTTACATTTCATCGAACCAATTATGAAATGAACAAACCTATCCATAGATTGATGATTATGGTGAACAAATATAAGAACCGTATTGATCTCTCTCTCTCTCTCTCTCTCTCCAAAGACACCCTAAAGAAGCTTTTGTATTTCTTTTAGTTAATTCAATATTCTTATAGTTGCTAATTTTTTCTTAAAGTACTAACTTTAACTTCTAATTTTCAAGTATTTTTTTTAATGGTGAATTTATTGATAGCAATCTAGTAAAATATATATGTGCTAATAAACTATTTTTCTTTAAATCCTAATTGGTTTCGTTTTTAGATTACAAAATCTTATTCTTTTTTCTTTTCGTTTATATATATATATATATATATATATATATTACATGTAATATGTATGTATATTATCATTTTAGTTTTACCACAATTCAAACGGTTTTACTCGTTTTAATCTTCCTGTTGTATCATTGTCCAAGAGTTGGATAACCTCGGCATTGATATGTTGTTGTAGTCTTTTTTGATGACTTTGTGCGATTGTTTTGATAACGCTGTCTATCATTTCTACTCCGAAATCCTTATGTAGATTATTATTGCGTATGTACCCCGGGGCATTTACTATACCATGTAGTAGTACTTTGTTTTGGGAACTTTGTATTATGTTTCTATAGCTTTGACTGGTACAACCCGAGAGTTGAATTATATAAGTCCAAATGGGTTTCAGGACTTGTTGGTATAACAGAAGCTTATTTTTAGTTGATAGCACAGAGTGTCTACCTAATAGCCAGTACATTTTTTTGTACTTTAGATTTAGTTCACTTTTTTTTCAAATATAACAGTATTTTATTGTTTATATTTTGCAGATGGTTAAATTTATTTTTTATTTATTCCATGGATTTACATTCTAAATATTTCACAATTTTTGCAATTAGTTTTTTTAGTTTTAATTTTTTTTATTTAAAATGTTAATTTTAAATTTTTTTTGAATTGACATAAATATAATAAATGTAACTCTCTTGAATTAAAGCCTGTGTTAATAAACAAATAAATAATTATAATGAGACAAAATAGGATAAATGGCAAAATAGGACAGTGGTCCCATTAATATTTTATCTAACCAGTAGTCAAAATAAGAAAGCTTTTTGTGAATATTTTAATAATCTCTGTCAAATGACTTGCGATTGGAGCATTGCTTTGTATACTGTATCAGGCTTCCATATAAAATTTTTTCCGAACATTTACATTTCGTATTATTTTCGTATAAAATTACAATAACAATTGAACGTTAACTTTTTTCCGATTTATTTTTTGTTCTTATATTTCTCATTTTATTTTTTGCTTGCTGTGTTAAAATAAGTTTAATGTGTATTATGCTAATTAAACTTATTGAACACAGCAAGCCTTGCTGTGTGAGATATTTTGAATTCTATGAAAACTAAAATCAAAATAAAGAGATTTTTTTTTAGTCTTCTGATAGAAGTTGAAGTGAAAGTACATATGTATGTAGAATAACTTTGCTTATTAATTTTTTTAATTTGTAAAATTATGAATGAAAACATTAATATTTTTTAATGCGGCACTAGATATAAATAGTTTAAAAACTTCCCTTCCATATTGGTAAATTAAATTTAGTCCAAACTCTGCCAGAAGTAATATCTTTTAAAAAAAAAATTCCCATTAGATTTACACATAAGCTGGATATTATTTTTACTCAAATTTTTTAATCTACTGGCCCGTTAACAATATTTAAGACAATGATTGGAGTATAGTATAATACCCTTATCATGATTCACGAATCGAACGTGTAAGTAGGCAAATTCGCCGTCATGCGATCATAATTAGCGAAGCGAATGAAATACGTTCGACAATTTGGCGAATGAAAAATTTAAGTGACAACCGTAGAACAAAAATAAAAAGAAATTTTTTTTTTTTTGTTTTTATTTCAAAATATATATCTTTAAATTTGTTTATGAAATTTAATAGCACAAAAAAATACAGTTTCTTTCTTTTTATTTAATTTTCGAGTGTTAGGTTAGCAACGACTTTTCCAAGCGAATGAATTTATTCTCGAATTATGATCACATTTACGCGAACGTTCACTAGCATATTCGCTTCGACTCATATTCGATTCGAGAATCATGATAAGGGTATAAATTTAAACACTGAGAGAATATATGATTTTAAAAAAACAATATTGTAAATACTGCCAAAACGTTTTTTCCATCTGCTGGACTTATAATCATAAAACAGTCTTTTATAACATAGTCCATTGTACATACAGTCTTTTGTACATACAACAGTATTGCATAATACATTATTGTTTGATACAGTATTTTTCCTATACAATATTTTGTAATACAAAATTTAAAAGATATCAGTATTTTACAATACAGTCTTTTGTAATACAAGATATTTTACACAAACTACAACAAAATATATAAAATTTTGTGAAATGATTTATAAATTAATTATTTGTTTTATTCACTTACAAATTATTTCTTACGATTTTATAATATTTTACTGAGTTATGATTTTTGTACTGTACAGCTTTTAAACAACTGTAAAATTGTAAAGATATTTGTTTTGCGTTTTATTGACAATTAGGAAATTTGTAAGTTAAATTGTAAATTAATTGATATGTAAAAAAATCAAATTGAAAAACTATTATTATGTGACGTATGCCAAGCTTTTGGTAAACTGTTAATGTTTTCATGCAATAGTCTTAGAAAAATAAAACAATAAAACAAAAAAAATTGGAAAGAGTTTTTTTTGAGTAGCAAATAAAAGAAAAATCTCTAACTTCGTGCTTAATTAAGTACGGTACTGCAAGTTTATACTACAATATCTAGAATATTTCGAATATTTGTTTATCAAATTACTGGCTTTATCGACTCATTAAATGTGGAAAACTCCTGCTATTGTCAGGAGCTAAGCCTTCTTAAATATAATTTAATTTTATGTAATTTGTTACTATAATTTTGTAACTATTTGGTGCAACGTAGTGTTTGTATTAAAGTTGGAATAGCGAACCTGTGATTTGTTTAAATAGAATGTATGAAAAATATTGATCGTAAAACAATTTTTAATCCACAATCAAACTGCTTTTTATTTAATCGCAAACTGGTATTTTTAAACTATTTAATGTATTATTATTCAGTGAAAGTAATGTTTGGGAATTTAAATTTAACAAAACGAAAATTGAAACAAAACTTTTTTTCATTTCAATTGCAATTAATTTATTTACCCAAATAATCACGGTTATATATCACCTCACATCTCATCAATCGTTTTCTCATTTTCATTAATGACCTTCACAAATACAATCCATAGTTTTGCTGATGACAGCACTCTAGCACCATTATATGATTTTCTAAAAAAACAAATGCTACAGCTTCCCCAATCAACTCCAAACAACAAGAATAATGATGGCCGCACCGCTCAATCACGACCTAACCAAATTTGTCGACTGGGGTAAAGCAAACCAAGTCGAGTTTAACACTTCAAAAACTCAAAGCTGCTTCCGGCTTGAAAATGAAGATATTCAGTGACTCATAGACCTGAACATTATCGGAATACGAGTAAATCAAGATGTGCACTGGAATTAGCATATTTTTGATATTTTCGATTTCTTTTTGAGTCATTACAAAGCTTATTTTTCATATCGAAACCTCTTAAAGATCTATAAAGCATATATACGACCCAAACTCTAGTATAACTAACATTTTTGGGCATGTTGTTTTAGATTCAAATCACAGATAAAAAATTTACTTATCTTATATACTAATCTTAATATAATTATTTACTAATCTTATATACTGTATATAACAGTTTATCCGTAATATTATTTATTCGTAACACGTTGAGTAGGGCAGTATATATTAGGGCAGTAGGTATTTTCAATCGAAACGTTCCAGGTACATAATTAAGCACGAAAAGATAATTGTATTTAGTTCCTGTCAAGACAATAAAAAAAAAGTTTAGCCGTGGAGTTTCAATATTAAAGCCAAATTAATGGAAAAAGTTGTCATGAGTTTCTGTATAGTTTATCTGTATATTATTTATCTTTCCTCAAATGTAGAAGACTGAATTAAATTTTCATACGGGTAATTTTATAAATTTATATTGAAAGATCCATTGAAAAATCTCTTTAAATATCCACAATAACCCGGTAGCAAACAAATTGCTAAATCAAATAAACAAATAAAATCAGAAAGATCTTAAAAAAATGGAAGAAGAAGAATAAATACAGAAAAATGTTATTTAACAAAAGTTGGATTTTTTTGAACTAATAATTGTATTTGATAGCAAATATAGATATTTCGGAAGAACCTTACATTCTTCAATAGTGCTATGCAACTAACTTTATTTGAACTGAAATTGAATATTCAAAAATCGACTCACTAAAGTCGAATTCGATCAATAATAAATACCACTCGAACTCGCTATATGCATTATTAAAAACATACAACTTTGCAAAATTTTCGTCTAAGGGCACTAGATAACAAGGCTTATAATAACCAAAGTAATATACATTCATGTCGATGTCATGGTATAGTTGTTATGTTATGTTATTACTGATTAGAAGGTTCGAGCCCCGTTCAGAGCATGGATGTTATAAAAAGTGCCTTTTGCTATTGTTTGAAATTAGTTGGACGTATATACAGACAATATAATCAGTAATAATACATAAAAGTATTTTTTTTTCCTTGCGGACTTGGCCCTAATATGTAAGGGCTGGCATGTAGGCTTTTAGCCCTTTACGCCCTTCTCTATCTCTCAACTTAGTCGACCCTCTTAATAAAGGCCAATAGGTTTGGGTGATTTATCATGTAGCAGTTTTCTGAGGTTATGTAGTGCCTTCCCAACAGCCTGAATCTCTGACAGTGTCTACAGGTTGGCTTGTCACTAAGTGCTAGTCTGTACATGTACTTATTCATGTGGTTTTGACCAGTAAGTATGCCCACAATCTTCCTGCAGTCTGCCTAATTGAGGTTACCAGGAAGTTGGTTATTTTGGTATTTATTCTTGGTGCATATATTTTGGAGACCCTGTTGCCTTCAATACGCTCCCAAAGAATGTTTGCTTCCCTCTTCAGAGTGTATTCTATCGACAGTTTAATATCACCAATAGATATACCAACTGCCGATTCCGGTCCATGTCCAAATGTTGCCCGTCGATGACCTGGCAGGTTCGTCAGCCTTCTCATTCCCAGTCAACCGACTGTCAGATCAGTTCAGTTTTAGTTCAGGTATCCAGGTATAGTTTCAGTTCAGGTATCCAGATCAGTTTTATCTTATTTCGGAGCCCTCTGAGGTTTAGGGCTTCCGAACATTCTCCCACCAATCTAGATTTGATGAGATTCTTTCACGGAGGTGACCCTAATATGTCAGGTCCAGCATGTAGGCTTTTAGCCCTTTGTGTTCTTTTGATGAGACTACTTTCAAGAGCTTTTAAGGCAGTCTGACGGTCACTAAAGATTCTAATGACTTTTTTAGACCATCTTTGCTCCGTTATTTTTTCACTGCCGCGTTTCAGCCTGGAAGACTGTGCACTGTTTGGCAAGAGGAGCCTGGAGTTTAAGCTGTTCTTTTTCAAAGAACACTCCAGCTCCCACGCTTAGAGCCGTAAGGGCCTCGTCAGTGAAAATGTCAGAAGTGTTTTCTACTTTGCTCTTCTGAACCACATCAGGTCTCTCTTGTCGGAATTTCTACTTCATATCTCTTCTTTAGGGATACATATGTAGTGATGCTATCTGCGCGCAGGAAGAACTCTTTCTGCTCCTCTTCTAAGTCCTTCCATAGCCTCTGATGTTTGTTCCTACATCCTCTAGTATTCCCAAGAGTTTGCAACGTTCTTGAAGTGTTTGCATAGCTGTTGTAGGTATGGTTCTAAAAGCACTTGTTGCACAGAGACACGCAAGTCTTTGTTCTGCTTCTAGTTTTTTATGGCATTTGCTGTAAAGGTTCTCGGAACACATGCAATGGACATGGACCTATAGCTAACAATAGGTCTGATACACACTTTGTATAGTCTTGAGGCTATTTTCGGTGTTAGTCCCAAATTGTTGCTAAAGATCCTTTTGCACTGCCATAGGACTTTCACAGTACTAGTACATTTTATCTCGATACAAGTATTAATAAAAATTAGATAAATTGAAAATGTAATGTAAAACCAATACTAATTATGACACAATTTAGTCAAATTAACTATCGATTTTAAAATTTTACCTAAAAATATTTTCTAATAATTATTAAAAAGGCCCACATCTCTAAGGGGAAAAGGACCTGAAATTGGCAGATTTATCTGCAGGTCCGTTGATCATTAAATAAATAAATATAATAGAACCTGAAGTCCAGCTATCATTTGAACTTGTCAGACATTTAAAAAATTATAATTTATTTTTAATTCTAGATATTCTGGTAACTCTAAAACGTCAACATAAATTATAGTAATTTTCTGAAATTAAAACCAAATCATAAATATGTAAAAATTAAATTTGGTACAGGTACTTATTTACTTACTTACTGAGCGAAACTTATTAAACTACACAACATTTACCAGTTTTTATTTTTCGTTTTTTACAAATTAAATAAGAAGCCAACATAGGTAGAAGAAGAAAAAAATGTGAATTAACTGCAAATGTGAAATATTGTTGCTTATTTTTGTTGTTGTTGTTTTGTTAAAGATTCATCTTAGCTTAATTTCTACTGTACCCCAAAAATAATAACAACAACAAAAATGTAACAAAAAAAAAATCTTTTCAAATCTGATCACCTTAATAGCAAATTTTTATTATTGTTTTGCCTTTTGTTTTGATTTTTTTTTTTTTTTTGTTGTGAACTAAGAATGTAATAAAGCGCCGCCGCTTAAGAAAGAAAAACAAAATTAATAAACCTAAAGCTATGAAAAATCTAAGCTTTTAAATTTGCGTACTATATGTACAATATTTTGTACCATCTTTTATCTTTAGATACTTATACATATTCATCAAGAAAAAATAAAAAAATAAAATAAAATAATAAAAAATATTTTGGGTTGGTTTTATATAAAAGTCTTGACATTTTCAGAAGTTATCATCAGTTTGTGATTAACTAACTACGAGTTAAAATAATTACAGTCCTAAAAAGAAGAAACATTTTATTTATAAAATGAAAACTTTTGTAAGGATACAAATACATTTTTTTTTTTTAAATATTTTCAAACTATAATTTTTTAAATGATTTTTTTTATTAAAATAACGGTAAAATAAAATAAACGTGAGAAATAGTGAAAGTGAATTTCATTTAAATAATAAATAAAATGCATTAAAAATTTTTGGAGCCGGTCCAGTCCAATTTATATTTTTACATTTTATTTTAATGAAGTCAAAGGATACCATTCTCAAATTCTAAAAGGATATTTTTTTGATTTAACCGTGAAATAGAATATTAATAATATTTTTTTTTTAAATATTTTTCAACATAATATTATTAAGTTAAAATATATGATTTATCGATTTAAAATCATAAACAGTTTTTTAGACAATTTTAAATTTTACTGGGAATATGTTTTAAAATATTTGAAATAATTATTGCGGATACTAATATTATTTAAATTCTCTGAAGTGACCAAAAAATATTTAAAACTTTATTTAAATTCTTTATATAATAAAGTTTAAACAAATAAAAATTGTTCTATTACATTGTTTTTTTTTCGAAAACAACTTTATAGTTAGTAAAAATTTAAGAATTTAAAACAAAACATGACATAAAAGCTTACTTAAAAATAAATACATTTTTTTTTACTTTATATTTCAGATTATTTTCTCAGTATGCCTTGCATTAGCTTCAGCCGCTGGTTTTGGTCGACAACCAGCACGTCAACAATATAAAGCACCACAACCCCATTATCAACAAAATCAATTCCATTCACCAAGTAGTCATGGTGGTGGTGCTGAAATTCCAATTTTACGTCAAGATTCTAATATTGATCCAAGTGGACAATATTCATATAGTTTTGAAGCTGCTAATGGTATACAAATTGCTGAAAGCGGTGTTGGAGGACAACAAGCACAAGGTTCAGCTTCATGGACAGCACCAGATGGTACACCAGTTCAAATAACTTATGTTGCTGATGAAAATGGTTATCAACCAAGTGGTGATCAAATTCCAACACCACCACCAATTCCAGAAGCTATTGCTAGAGCTTTAGAATATATTCGTACACATCCATCATATGAAGATCAACCACAACAACAACAATATAGAGCTGCTGCACCACCTAAATCAAATTATAATCGTAATAATGCTTTTGGACAACAAAAGAAAAATATTTATGGTTAAATAAAATATTTATGGACATCTGATGAAAATTAATGAGAAGGAAAAAAAAAATAAAATAAAAATATACATACATACATATTAAAAGGACTAATGTATCGAAACCAAAAAAAATTTATTTCTCTTAACTATATGCTCTGTGTTTAAGAGAATTTAATTTTTTCAATATTATTGTGATAACATTTTTTTATAATTCAAAAAACCCATTTAAAAATCTTCAATTTTGTCAAATAGAGCGGAATTTTTTTTTATACACATAAATGAAAAAATATAATAAATGCTTTTTTTAAAAAAAATAAACAAAAATAATTTTTTTTTTTTTTTAATTATAATTATTTAAAAGCAGTTCATTTTTGAAGTGAAAAATTGTGAAAAAAAAGAAAAACATATTAAAATAATGTTTTTCAATAAAATATTGATTCGTAATATAATAATAATAATTATTATTATTATTATTCAATTCTAACAATGAAAACAATTATAATGCAATGCAACAACAATAAAGTTGTTGATAATTACAAAAAACAGACAGAATTGTTAAAGATTTACTAGGGTAAGACCAGAGTTGTTAAAACTCCAGTATACCAGTGCAACAGCAGTATTGCTAGAGTTTCCATCCCGAGAAATCCCGGGATGAAGTTTCTGGGAAATAAGTAATTTTTTATTTCCCGAAATCCCGGGTTTTTGTTTTCATTTCCCGGGAAATTTAAGTTCATTGATTTCCAATAAAAACAGTATTTAAAACTAATAAATTGTCATATAAAATTGTTATTTCAATAGCTTTCAAGTCTAAAATTGATTTTTTTAATATGTATACTTCAAATATCTTATATATAATATACAAGATGAACACGGTGGTGAGTAAAGAAGCAAGAATAATTGAATAGTAAATTAATTACACCACAAAAATATTAAAATTTTAGCAAGTTCTTGGTGCTGAATACTTAAAACATTTCAAATATTTACACCAAATGGCTCAAACCAGACGGTTCAACTTTCAACTTTCAACATATTTATTCTTACTTCCAGACGATTCATCAAAAACTAGTATCACTTTTGTATGTGTGTGTAAATATTTTATTATTAATAATAATAATTCCTGTATATACACAAAAATTTTCTGAACCTAATATAAAATTTTGTTTACTTTTTTGTTTGTGTTAGTAGATTCTCTCTTCATCAGATAAAATTTTGTCAACAAAGTGATGAACGAAAATGGCTGCCGCAAAATTAGTTTATTGAAAAGGGGGAATGAAACGAAAGGAAAAAAGTGATGAAAGTTGACCCGTGTGAAAGTAGGCAATAAATGACGGTTATTTCCAAGTTGAGCGACATCTATACTCTAAAATAAATTTTAATTTTATTCAAGCTTATAAGAAAAAGTACAACCACGAAAACACAAACAAAAAAAGAAAACAGAAAAACAAAAAGTCATATCAATAACGTTGGTCAAAAACTTCTGGCACCACATGTCACTGTCCTGTAATAATTTAAAGATAAACTTTTTGGATTCGGTAAAGTTAGTTTTTTATTAATTAATTATTACACACATTTATTATTTATGTTTGTTTAAAAAACATTCAATGCAAAGGAGCTTCTACAAGTTGTCTTATTAGATATTTTTATGTATTAGACATAATTCTAATAATTTTCAAAAAGAAATAAAAATATATGAATTAACAGGTGAACTGACAGAAAATTTAAAAAATTATTCAATGGTTTAAAAACAATAAGGCCTACATCAACAGAAAGCGACAGAGTATTTTCAATACATGCCTTATTTTCTACCAAAAAAAGATTTTTACTAAGTGACCATTCACTTAATGTACTTTGCTTCTTGAAAAGTTATTTCATAAAATATAAAAAGTAAAATATCATAGCACTTAGTAGTTTAACAATATTTTTATTATTACTTCAATATTTTAAACCCAAATATGTTGTTTTTGTTTTAAAATGTTATTATTTGTACTTTCCTTTAAGTCTTTTCAGATTTCTCGGGATCCCGGGATTTCCCGAAAAATTAAATTTTAAATTTCCCGTATCCCGGGTAATTTAAAAGTGCCGGGAAATGGAAACTCTAAGTATTGCACACTCACTGGAAAATACAATTATCAGTATCACTTATACTGGTATCAAATATTAGAAATCAGTAAAAATACTGCTATTGGTGCTATGATAAAAAAAATTGTTTTTGTATCTAAATACAACTCTTCTAAAGTCCCAACATCAACTCCTGTCGAAAGACTTTTCTTTTACCTTATCAACTATTCTAAAGAGAAGTATACTTTCTGATACTAATTTTGAGATATGATGTGATGAAAACAAATGGGCACACAACACATGATCCAGAAATACAAGAAAATTTTAATTTAAATTTAATTCAAGAGAACTAAAAATTTTTTAGATTAAAATTCCGCAAAATTTGAATTTATAGAAATTGATTCAAATCAACTGTAAAAATATATTTTAGTTTTATTCTGATTTTTGTTTTCCAATAAAATCGATACTTTTAATTATAAAATTGAATACAGTTTTAATAATTTTTTTTTATGAAATTGATCTGGTGCCTAGATCCTAGTTCCGAGATATCTATAAAATTATTATTAAATTACATATTACTTTTGGGATTTACCAGTCGTACTCGTGAATACTGGTCGTACTAGCTGGCTTAAATCCAGTATTTTTACTTGTTAATGATAAGTATTTGATACCAGCAAATGATACTGGCACTGGTACTTAAAAAATGTTCATTCAAAATAATGATACTGGTCCTGATACTGTAGGCTGAAACAGTGGAATTTGAATAACTCTGCTACTGATGACCTACTTGTAAATTAAATAGAAAACATCATACTTCCTTCATAAAATAAAGAGTTTGCAATAAAATCAGAACAGAATTCATAAAAAATTCTACAAACAAATACAAACAGTTAGTACTCTTAAATATTGCACCAATTATTGGTTTTTTGTGTAAGTCAGATAATAACGTAGGTAATTATGCAACTTTAAACTGCTTAGTTTTTGGGAAAAAGGGTTAATTATTGATACATGATTGAACAATTGTAGATAAATGTAGAAAAACGTAGGATAATACCAAAATTAAGTGATACTGAAAAAAAGCCATTTAATCGGTTCTTGAAAGGAGAGACTTTGTCGAACTTATAACAGGGAGCCAAAAATATTATTGAAATTTGATAAGTTCGCTTTTTTTTCTACTTCTAAATGAAAAAGTCCTTAAATGATAATGACATGCATACTATGAAATGGAACCCATGTTAGCTTATATTTGAATATTGTTGAAAAGATTTGGAGTACTATGAAGAAAAAAATCCTTCAAAGCAATCCGCGGACAATAGAAGCTGTAAGAGAGAAAAATCAGATAGCTTGGAAGAGCATTACAGATGATTTCAGTGAAAATTTGACTTCATGAACAATAGGTTAAAAGAATAAAATAAAGTAATTAAAATTTCGATATTTATAAATTTTGTTACAAACATTTTTTTGGTGGTTGTTAAAAAAATAAAACGAAAATAATGCAATTTTTTTTAATTTATTAAAATATCGTAATTTTCCGCATTCAACAAACATTAAATCTCAAAAAAGTTATCACAAAATAAATTTTCGACAAAAAAAAAATTAAATAATAAATTAATAAATTTAATAATGCGATCTTTTGGCATTCAAAATTTTTTATACTTCAATTTTCCTCCGACTACAGACTAACTCAGTCTTTTTTAGTTTGAAAAAAAATCTTATTAAGATCCATGACGCATCAAAATACATCTAAATTATTAACATACCATTTAATAATTCTGTCAATAAAAAAAAGCTTTGTTTCATAATTGTACAGACATGAAATTAAGCGAAGGTAAATATAATTTTAAGGTTGCATAATGGTTAAAGCGCAAGAACTGATAGAAAAACTTTCCTTTAATTTAATACAATTTTGGTCTCAAGCTTACTATCACTCATATTTCTTTTTTACAATCGTTAAGATTATAAGATGAACAATAGAACATCCTAAATGATTAATATTAAAAAAATTTTTTTTATTAAATTTCTAAGTATTATAAAGTAGTGGGTTTTGGCAATCTATTGAAGAGTAACTTTGTTTTCATAAGATCACAGTTCCATTTTATTTCAGTGATAAGCGATATATAAATTGTATTCTCAATTGATTTCAAAGAAAAATTGAAAAAAAACCTTTTTACAACATCCATGCGCTCAGCTCAATTTGAACACGGAATTAACTGATCAGTAGTTAGATGCTATAATCACTATACATACGGTTGCTCTATACATTATACCCTATCAGATTCAATAGTCATGATGCCATCTACAATTTAGCAAATAAGTACTACAATGTACTACCTAATAATATAAGAAAAATTAAATTTAATAAGTTTAAAAAAAATTTAATGAACACTATTTTGCATTAAATAGTCTAATGTATTTAAAAAAATGATCACTAATATAGTTTAGAATTACTTTAGGTTAGATTAAAGAAATAAAAAAAAAAAGTTTGTCGTTAATAAATATTTTTTAATTTTAAATTTGCTTATACAACTCACTGTACTACATAATATTACCTTACTATTATCTATTATTATATTATAATTTCAAATTTAAAAAAAAAATAGTCTGCTGCTCAATATAGGTAATAGTAGTTGGTTTTAAATGGTATATCCTGATTGAAAAAGCTTAAAATTATTAAAAAACTGTGAATAAATAAAATGGGATAACAAATAAAAATAAGTTAATAAGAAAAAGTAAGTAGGTATATAAAAAATTATTTCATTTATCATTCGAAGTGAGTCAAATAAAGGTGAATAAAGTGAATAATGTTTGCATTAGCATTGAGTAAATTAATATATGTAATGATGTAATCAAAATCAAAATTAATATACAGTAAGTTTTACCACTTTTTTTGTTGCGCCTGAACATATGCAAATTTTTTTAAAACTAATTCATCTGATATTATTTATATTGATGGATTGGATAACCTACATAGCATACCGCCGTGCATATTGAAAAAGCGGTAACTAAAAAATTTCGATTTTCTCTTTTATACTTTCGACCAAATAAAATACTATATTATGTATAATCTTAATTATATAAGTTGAGATATCTGTTTCGAAATTCTAAGGAAAGAAGCATATCTCAATTTTAAATCGAAATACTAAACAAATCAACAGTAGTATATCAATGATTTTTCTTGAAATTTACTTTCTTAAGTTACCACTTTTTCAATAAACATGGTAGTAGGCATAATAAACTATATCCGCCCATTCTTATGCTTTATGTGTGATTCACGATGTAAAGGCTACTTTTCCCCAATATCTATAAATCTTATATGCGAACTAAGATGGAGTATAATTCTTACTAGGTTACCTTGACAAAATCCAAAATCACGCTCTACGTCTAATTAACAACCCCGTTGTCCAGTTAATCTTTGTTCCTCTTAACATATATCGAAACATTAGAACTCTCTCTCTTTTATAGTTATCTTGCTGGAAATGACACTTATTCCACTGAACTAAAATCAAATATATCTTCCTTTAAACGATTCCTGCAGTGTAATACTAGCAATTCTCCACCATTGAAATACCCAGGTAATCCAAAACTGGTTTTGGAAATTCATTTATTGTAAGAGTTGTTAAAATGTTGGGCATGCTTCCATCTCATGTGTTCCCTTCCAATAGAAATACTCCATTTTACAATCTGCAAGTTTTCAAAGACAACCTGTTCAGGTTCCTTTCCAACTTACCATACCGATTCTCCGATAAGTGAAGAATAAATTCGAAGTTAACCAGAACAATAAATTTTTTTTTTAAATTTTTGATCAACTTATATGATCATCCCTGCGTTAGCGAGCTATACATATATTTTACGTATGTGAAATATATATTTTTATTTTATGTTCTTGACAGTAACAGAATTTCCTTTTGGCACTTAAAAAGTACGGTACTGCAAGCATTACAATATTTTTAACTACATACAATGTTTTTCGAATATTTAATTATCAAATTTCTGTCTTATCAACTCATTAAATGTGGAAAAACTACTGCTATTTTATATAGCGTAGTTCCATCTTAAATAGCGTAGTTTCATTTTATTTAAGTTGTTACCAAATTATACCCCCAATTAATTTTGTCGATTATTTAATCCCACAAGGGTACTGGACCAGGTTGAAAAACCCGTTAAGCGTCTTTTGTCTACTAAATATCATAACAGAAACTTTAATCAATTCTGAAAAGCTTTTTAATATCTTTATAGGCAAAATATACTTCGATTTGAATTCTAACTTGAAAATAACAAATTGTGTAATTTGAAATGGGTTGATTGATTTTCTTTGTACAAATTCTAGCAAAGTGGCGGGGTGGAAGCGGGCTGGGACCATGACTTGTTTTAGTTTATTCCAATCAAAAGTAACAACGTAAAGTTAAAGTACATACATATATATATCAACAGTATCTTATGATATGTATTAAATTGATTAGTTCCCCCAATAACGTGAAATCTACAAATAATCTTCTAAAACCTTATATTTCAGATGACGTTAAAGAAAATATTCTACAATTCAAAACCTAATATGTATAAAACAAAATGTCTAAAAAATCAATATTAATTGAACATTGAGATTTATTTTTTTTTTAAAGTTTTTTTTTTGTTTATAAATAAAATTCTAATCTAAACGTCTACTAAGTCTACAGTATATATATATATAGCTTAAAACTAATAATTATTTACATAACGTTAATTTCAAAATTGCATTAAAGTTTGTGTAAATCGCCTTCTTCTATTCATCATATTTCGTCGAATTTTTCTTAATTGTTCCATTATGGGACGTCTTCGTCGAAATCCTCTTATTCGATCCATTGATTCATTTGGAAGTAAACCATACATTAAACTATTGTCATAATCTTCAATATGATTTAATGGCATTGCATATGGTGGATCAGCTGAAACCGGAACAAATAATTCTCCAATTACTTCACTGAAATTAAATTAATTTTTTTTTTTAGTATTAAAAACAAATTTTATTTATCACATTTACTAAACAACATATATTTACGATTTTCTTGCTTCCATGTAACCCATTTTGAAATTTTCTGGCCAATTACGAGCTGGATTTCTAGCTGAACAAGAATCAGGTTTTTTATGTGCCATAAAATCATGTGTAAATGCAAGATTATAATAATAAGGACATAATCCATGTGATCCATATGGTGGTTCACTAGCACCAGGCTGATTGAATCCACAATAACCTATACGCCAATTTTGATGACAGTTTGTATGATAACGAGTACCTTTATCTCGACTCGTATGAATACATTGAACATTTTCAGCGGAATTTTTATAATCAATATTACCAAATTTCATATCAAATCCAGGTCCAGCCGTATCACATGCTAAAATTAAAAAAATTAAAAAATAAGTTTTGCTATTAAAAAAACCGAAAACATTTTAATTAATTTATATAATTACCATCTATTGATTTTATTACTCTGGATCCGAATTTTTTTCCTATTGCAAGTGCTATTCTAGCACCAAAACTAAATCCAAACATATGAACTTTTGATGGTTTTAATCCTGTACGTTGCCAAAGAGCCATTTTGCTATAAATCACTGATGTAATTTGGTCATATTTTTGAACAAGTCGTAAATAAGGTCCGAGTGCATATAATCCATAATCAACAATTACAATACATCCACCTCGTTTTTTTGAGAAATCTTGGAATTGGAAAAATTTTAAATAAAAAAAAAAAAAAACGTTTTCGTAACATCAAAGTTTTAAAAACCAAACAAAAATAGTAAATGGCGAAATTTAGTTAATTTCATTTTGAATTATTGCAACAAAAATGTGTAACCCACACAATTTTCAAATTATAAATAAACCAATAAATTTTTTGTAATATGTCATTTTCCCCCTATAATTGACCATGATCATTTTTTCACATTTAATAATTTCATTTTGTTCCATATTTGCAATGAAAATGAGTTTCACAATTTCCCACTTGTAAAAAATAGTTAAATATGATGTGAATTGACTAAAAAATATCTAAAAATTGCTTATGAAGGAAATGAAAAATTATTAAGCGAAAAATCTGAAAGTGGGTCTCTTTGATCAGTCTCTTTGATCAGTCTCAAATCAATCTCAAAACATACGAAACAAGTCCTAAGAAACAGTTGTAAACAAATTTATGTAGGATTGCATTCCGAAATAAGTTTTCTTCTTCTTCTTGCACACATCTTGGGATGCCGAGGCCCGATTGTTCCATCAACTTTTCGGTGGTCTTTTTATTATAGATTGGTTTATTGGATAAATGAGGTGTAAAAAAAATAATCTGAAAGTATATGCAAGTGAAACAAGCTGGACAATGAGCACTCGTTTAACTGAAAGAAAATTTACTGTTGTAGAACAAATAAAAAATGTTTCCGATTTACCATTAATATCATGTTTAAATGTATTTGGTAGATGAGACTCATTCTTTTAATAAGTAAGCTTTCCTTGTTTCAAATTTAAAGAAAAGAGGTTGGTAAATTTTCGAATCTATTGCCAGCATTCTTTTACAGAATCATTTCAGCAAAAATTTAAAAAACTACATTTGAAATATTACAAAATAATAAAATAAAATTAATTTAAATCTGAAATTCAGAAGCTTTTTTTTTAACTAAACAGACATATGTATCTTAAATTGAATTATTTATAAAAAAAATAGCATAAAATTTTATATGGACCAAAAGTTAAAAAGAAAAAGTGGAAAAAAAATGTTTTGTAAACTGCTTGACGAAATCGATTATAAATTTTTATCAAATTATTATTATACCAAAAACTTAACTGCTATAACTTAAATATTACATGTATTACACAAACTATCTTGATATTGTACATTTCTTTTTATTTATTGTTTTTTTTTTTTGTTTTCATAACTTAAGATAAATCTTTGGTTTTTGTGTTGTAGGAAACCTTGTATCACCATTTAAGTACATAAATAATAATAAAAAATGTTTATAAACAAAGCTTATAAACATTTTTATTGAACTAAAATTTCAAAATCGTACTACTACGTAAATTAACGAATAATAATTAAAATTGTAACCGAAAACAGAAAAAACAAATTTTTGTTTTGGAAATAGGAAAAGTTGAGATATTCTAATAAAAATAAAATCAAAAACATATTTAAATATGCCTTTAATGTCAGGTAGTTTCTGTACCCGAATTTTATTAATATATTAGGTAAAACGACAATTTATAAGTTTATAAGAAAAATATTTAAAAAGATTATATTGATTGAGTATAAAAATGTTAAATAAAACGGAACCAGCTATAATCTATGATTCTCACAAAAAACTAATACAATTGAGGTTATGTTAGAAAAATTAGATTTTTATATTAAAATGTTGATGATTGCTTCAAACAGTAATATGAATTTACTCATTGATTAATGTCTTAAAATATTTGTTTCTGTTATGAAACATTTTATTTTATAAGAATCAACATATCAAAAAGCTTAAAAGAATCGATTCAAAGAGTTAAATATGAAGTTGTATCTTTCTTACTTACATCTGATGAATTATACAGAATTTTTAATATTACCTACATTAGGAATAATTTTATTATTCAGTTTTGTTTTTTGAGATTAGAAAACTTTTTGTAAGATTTAAAAATAAAGAATAAAAAAAGACTTATATTTTCAACAGATAGACAGACACCCAAATACAGTTAGATCAAAGAAAATAATTGAACATAAAACGTAAGAATAAACAGTTCAAAAAGTTTAACTCAATAATAAAAAAGGGTTGTTTTAATTCTGGATTATAAAGCTCTAGGTAATAAAATTCTGAGTTACGAAATTTTGATTTTACCACTAGACGTATCGTAACCTTATTTACAACATAGGTTGGATTGACGATCCGCTTGATTTGTGTCTATTTTATGGACTGATATTCTAAGTGGTTTGTACAGCTGCCCTACAACTAGCAGCACCCATCAGGAATATTTCAAAAACCAAACGTGTTACAGACCTGAAAATTGGTACTCAGATAATCTCTCAAAAATAACTAAACCGTCCTGTTACTGTTTTCTAAAATTCTGAGTCGTTTGTGTAGCTGCCATACAACTCTCAGCACCCATCAGAAATATTTTAAAGGTGTTACAAACCTGCAAATTGGTATACTCAGATACTATCTCAAAAATGACCAAATACCTTTAGCCGTTTTCTAAAATTCTGAGTGGTTTGGGTAGTAATCATGGCGCTTGCCGAAAACTGCAATTACTTGAAGGTGACACTAATTGGGGCTTAACACTAAGCTGATGCAGTACTTATTTCGTCTTTCGATCAAATTCGTCAATTATTTGCGATATTTTTAATAACAGGTTTTCCAACAAACCCAGCTGCATTATGGGAAAAATTTAAAGAGTCAATGAATGAAGATATAGTACCTATACAGATTTCAAGCAAATAATCAAAACGTAAATGCAGTGCATAACGAAGCAATGGTAATGATCCAAGACATGTCCATGCTCATCTCAAATAAGTGACTCAAAAATTTGGATATGCTTTAACCTAATCGACCTGCAAGTGACTTATTTACTAATCATTTGGCTATGTTTGTTTCATCAAGTACAAAATTGTTAACACAAGCTCGAAGGAACATTTAAGGACAATAAAATTTTGTTTGCGGTTGCAGCCAAAGAGGGTGGTTCTTTTTTTTGGGTGCACCAGGCGGTAAAACATTTTTAATATCGCGTATTTTCGCAAAAGTTAGGTCTCAAGGAAAAATCGCATTAGCACTTGCTTCATCTGTTTGGATGGTGGAAAAACAGCCTATTCGGCTCTTAAGCTCCCATTAAATAAACAGATGAATGAAAACGCAATATGTAATATCAAAAAACACTCGAACATGGCCAAATTGATGCTTGGGATGAATTTCGGATAAATGCACAATGGGCCATAAATATTCACTAGAAGCATTAAACCGAAGCCTAAAAGATTTAAATGACAATGGCAGACTTTTTGAGGATGCTTTAATTTTATTATATGGTGATTTTCAGCAAACGTTCACTGTATGCGGATGAAATCAATGCATGTTTAAAATCATATTTTTAGTGGCAAAGCGTCCATAAATTGCAACTTAATACAAACCTGCATGTTGCACTCTAAAACGATTTTTCTGCTATATTTTCGAGACAATTACTGGACATTGGGAATGGAAAATTGTGTTTTCAAGAAAATACACAATTGATAAAATTGCCAGGAAATTTTTGTAACATTGTTGTTTCAAGAAATACTTTGATAGAAAGCGTATTTCCAAATATAAAATCAATGGCTCAGCGAACGAGCGAGGTTGGCTGCTAAAAATGTTGATTTTAATGGGATAAATTTTAAAGTACAGGAAATACATTCGATTAAATCAACTGACACATCAGTGGTACAAGAAGATCAAGTCGTAAATTATCCCACTGAATTCTTGAATTCACTCGATTTACCAGGATTTGTACTACATAACAACGGCTGAAAATTAGTTCACACAATTATTTTGCTTCGGAATCTAAATGCACCGAGATGCAATGGAACGAGATTAGCAGGACGAAGTGAGTATGTCCGGTTGGCTAGTATTATATAAGAAACAAAAAATAATATTTCTATAGGTTAAAAAATTGTAATTTCAAATAACAATAAAATAGTAGGAGCTACACTATTTGAATTTATAGAAATGTACAAGGAATAAGAATACCGTTAGGATATGCATTCCAAAAATTATAAAATTTTTTCAAAATTCATGGTAATCTCATTAAAAATTATAATTCTGGATCATGGTACAACAACAATAAAACTTACATCATTCCTGAATAAAGTTACTTTAGTTAGTTATTTTGAAAGGTATTAATAGTAGCTATAGGTTGCCCTTGTATCATGCAATACAAATGGATTGTGTTAATTAAATTATCAAACAATATTCAATAAATAAATATTATTTTTCGGCTTCATGTTAGTATTTATTTTAAAAATAAAAATTATGCACTCCGAATTATTGTCGTAATTTTTACATTTTCAGTGCATTTAGATTTTTCTCAACTGTATATTTAAAATCTCTATTTGGTAACAATTAAATATTGGATTTAAAAGCTATACTTTAAAAAATAATATTTAAAAAATTAAAATTAAAAAAGTGTTTCGTTCATCAACACTGTTCAGTAGGTATAGTAGTGTTGTCAGTCTACCTATACAGCTCCTAATTTTAATTTGTTTTAAAACTCATATATAGATTTTATAGAAACCAATATGTGAGTTATAAAAACCAAATTAGATGTTTAAAATAGTAAAAATCATATACTACTCTATTGCAAAAAAGTTGACCCATTGTTTGTATTTTAAGCCCGATTCAGTATTGGCATAAGGATTTTTAATTTTTTTCTTATTTTCCCATAAAATCTCAGTAGATGTGATATAAAACCAAATCTTTCATAGATAGTAAATTACCTACACATAATTTTTATTGTTATGATAAGTTTAAAGGTGGGCCAACTTTATTGCAATAGAGTGGTATAATTTAGAAATTAAAAAATTAAACTTGAGAGCTTATATTTTTATTTTGTAATAGATAAAATGGATATGAATATTCAATTAATTTATAAAAAAAATTATTCCTTAACATACAAATACTTCGGTACACGTATAATATACCAATTGTATCAATGTAGAAACTAATTTATTAACTTCTAAATTAAATATAGTTTTTACTACAATTTCAACACTTAAAAATATGTACTATAGTTTCTCTTATGCAATTTATAGGGGGAGCGACACAGTTTCTATATGTCAAATCCCATTTCGCCTAATTTAGAATAATTTGTTATTATTTCACAAATTTCAATTTACAAATTAACAAAATAACCATTTCATAAATAATATTTTTAGTAAATAGGACGCCTCACAGCACAACTAAAATTTTTCAAAACATTCAAATTTACAACTAATTATTTCATATACATATACATTATACATATTATGTCAAATTCGTTTTGGACATTCCTTTTCGCAAAATATATAATTTTGCTAAATATCTCAGTATGCTAAACGAAAGACGAAACGTCCCTGTTGTCAAAATACACCGGATGTTGGAGGGCGTGTGTATCCGCTTTTTAAGTTGTGAAGGAGCCGTTATTTTAAAATTAAAAAATAGTGTTAATCGAGGATGCTCTATCGATTGGTGATATTTTCAACTTTCCGAAAGGACCGTAAATGGGTTTTTAAGCCGAAAATTCGCCGAAATCTAAGTATTCGGCGTATTAATTGCAAATATGACAACTTCAATATTGGACGCAGATTTTTAAGCTACATTTTTTTTTTTTTTTTTTTTACACTCTTACAGTAACTTAGGTAGAATCACCTTTTCGTGCTTTAATTAAATACGGTACTGCAATTTAACACTACAATATCTATAATATTTCGAGTATTTATTTAACAATTTACTGGCTTATCAACGCAATAAATGTGGAAAACTACTGCTATTGTGAGGAACTAAGCCTTCTTAAATAGAATAGTTTCGTTTTTATTTAATTTGTTACCAGATCTCAATTATTTTTTGTCATTTATTATATCCCAATGACAAAGGGTACTGGACCAGGTCGAAAAATCAATAAAGTATTTTTTTTTTGCTTCGTCGGGAATCGAACCTGGGACCTTTTCATTGAAAGGCAAGCGCTCTACCTACTGCGCCACCCAGCGTCGAATTGATTTGAATTTGTAATTGATTTGTAGCAGAAACAATTTACCCTATAACAAAATTATTAAGTAAGTGTCAAATTACGTCAAAGTCACTAGTTTTATTGGCTGTACTTACTTTAATGGAACTAGGTGGTGTTTCTTTTTATATAATTCAATATTATCTGTTCTTTATTCTAAAATTATTCTAAAACAGATTTTTAGACCAATTAGACAAATTCAAATTAATTTTGTTAATTTAAATTATAATTTGTTTAATTGGTCTAAAAATTCAAGTTTGTCCTCCTAGTTATTATATTTATGCCTATATCAGTAAATAGGCGGGGAGCCTAATGCTATTAATTTTGATATTTGATAATTTTTATTTATATATATGTATATATTATTTTGTATTTATATTTTAATGTTACGACAGTAAAAAAATAAATATGAGAATAATAACAATAATAAATTAATATTTTAAAGTTATTAATAAAGTTCCGGACTTAGATATCAACAAAGTTATTTTATTTATTTTGATTATTATATTTTATAATTATAGCCATTAAAGCATATTGAAGTTGATTTTGTAGTTTATTTTAATATTATTGAAAACTCGAAACTGTTTTTATTTTTTTTAATATAGTTTAATCAATAAGCCGATACATATATAATGTGATGCCATTGATTAAGGAAAAATTCAATCAATGGTGATAATTACTTCTAGGAAGACAAAATTCCATTTGGTTAGGTCTTTTTTAAGTTAAAATTAATAAATTTATTTAAAAATTTTTTTTTTAATTAACTTACTTGTCACCATAATTGGTATCCATTCTGTATCAGCTTGTTCTCTCCAACCATGTATTATAACAGTAAAGTTTTCCTCAATATTACAATTCATATTTTCCATTGATTCAAAACTTGTACCATTCGCTGAATAAATTAAATTTCCATTCCTAAATTATTGTTATAATTATCATTAATTCATATATACTAGTATGTATGTAATCATTCAATATCACTCACTTCACAATAAAGAATAGAATTTCTTCAGCAAACTCTTGACGTCGTATTTCTCTTAAATTAAATCCACCAAATGGACCACCTGCTGTATAACCACCAATTGGATAATCTAATAAAGTATCAGTTGGAAAACTTGTATCTGTGGTAAAATCGTCGACATCAGTGACATCTTCATCATAATAATCATTATTATTGTTGTAGTTGTTATTGTGATTGTTGCTGCTGGTGTTGTTGTTTTTATTATTATTAATTTTATTAATATGATTATTATTACTATTATTATTATTTGAATTGTTATCAATTGATTCACTAACTTTATTTTCAATTTTATTATCAATTTTATCACATAAAATATAATTTAAAAAATATATTAAAATAATTAAATTTTTTAAATGAAATTTTAACATTTTTAAATTTTTTAAATTATGTACAAACAAAACAAATCAAAACAAAAAAAAAATATAAACAAAATTTCGTAAAGATGTGACCTTTTCCAGTTGATGGTCAATTGAATTGTGATGTGATCATGAATGCCGAAAAATTTTCAATAATTTTAGGGAAATTTTTTAATAATAAAAAATATTTTTTTTGTTATTATTTTTTGTTTGTTTTGCCAATTTTTTTTTTTAATTTAGCCTACTATTTACTACTACAGTAAAGCATTCGTTGTTAACATTCGTTTGTAGTGAATATTTTTTTTTTTTAAATTAATTTAAAAATTTCGATTTTAATATGAAAAGGAGAAATTTTTTTCATCAAATTTACATATTTTGTTTTGGTTTTTTGAATTGCCGAATTTTTAGCAAATTTTATTATTTTTTTTTTTTAAATAGGTTTTTTAAGCTTTTTATCAAAAAATTCTACACTATTTGTTACAGTAAATTATTTAATATTTTTAATTTCATTTTGAGTACTTATCGATTACGTACACCTGTCTTTACTATTCGTATTCGATTATATCCAAATTAAAAAAAAAAAAATAAACAAAAACAAAAAAAAACAATAACAAAAAACTATAAAGCATTATAATATTATATGCGTTTCAGTTTTGATGCTGTAACAGTTTTTTATCATATAGTATAGAAAATAAAAAGCTGCTTCCTACCCCAGATATAATGTTAACTTCATGTATGTTTAATTTAAAAAAAAGAAAAAGAAAAACAAAAATTGAATAATAAAAGAATTAAAACAGAAGACAAAAAACACGTAACCGACTGGTATTTTAAAAGTTATGTCAAGAAGTTTGTATTATCAAAAGTATAGTATGTACTATGTCTTACAAGAAGTAGTTCATTGTATGTAGTTTAAAGATCGTTATAAAATGAATCACTGTTGTAAAAATATGGGTGGACATTTTGAGGGTCATTGTTTTTCAAGCAGAACAGTCTTTTTTTCTCATTTAGTAATTATACAGAGTGTTACACTCTCAGTGATCAACTTTTCACCGAGGTTAATTATGGAAAAAAATTATGAAACAGAGTCTAATTTTCAGTCCAAGGTCTCATACATTTTTTTCAATTTTGAAGCTTTATGCCCATTAGATTGCAACCATATAAGATAGGGCAAAAATAAGTTAAGATAGAATTATTATCATTTTAAGAAAATTTCCGATCTAAGACACTTTCTTTTTTGTGTTGTTTACAAAATTCGTTTTGTCGTTAATTCGTTTGCGGTCGACCTATTACGACCCTAAATTTTGTATATAATAACAGTTTTCTGGTTTGAAAAAGTTGTTTTAAATATTGTCGGACAGTGATTAAAAAAAATATTTTTTAATCAAACAGTGTTTGAGAAAAATTAACCTACAAAGAGCAGGTTGTATATAGTCAGTATTGAGGAAATAGTTAAAATTGCTAATCTTTTATATTCAAGAATACTTATAAAATAAAAGTTAATTCAGTTTTAGAGGGAATACAATGTAAAATAAGCTAATCACTGCAGTATTTCTTTTCTCCGTTATATAAGAGGTTTTGTTTGAGACGTAATAAGAATTTGTAAGAATAATGTATGAATTTGTTTTTTATTATGCTCTTATCGGGAACGTAATTAGTCCCTTTGTCTTTTCGTAAATTAACGATGGTAATGCAAAGTTTTTCTACATAATATAATGGGACGTGTAATATTTTTCGATTATATTTATTTATTTATTTAATTTATTAATTTTTCAATAAATAATTTAAAATGTGGAAAATTACTACTATTTACTATTGTAAGAAATAAGACTTTCTTCAATATAGTGTTGATCCATCTTACTTGCCAAAGTGATTACCAGATCATACTCCTTTCAACCATTTTTTTTTTTTATTTTTTAATATTTTATGAATAATAAAATAAAAATTCAATATTAAACATACCTGCATTGATTGTAAGATTCCAACCCGGGAGCAATTCTTGTTAGTAGTTAGATGACATAATCATTACTAGTAGATGTAGGTTTAACAATTTATCGGCGAGAAAAGGAATTGTAAAATTTCAAGAAGTCGATACATGTAATAACTGAATATTAACCCTCTATAGCCGTCAATTAATGAGATTACACATTTATGTTATTAAATGTTTGTTGTTGTGGTCATGTGTGCATGTTGGTAACCTTAAACAGAATTAATAAATTATTAGTTTAAGTTGTTAACTCTTGAATATTTTGTATAGTATGTAGAACCAAAGACAATATAGAAAATAGCTAAAATAGCTTTCAAGCTTTCAAGAATCTATTTGTAATTATATTTAGTACAGAACGTTTGAAATATTTCAGTGAAGTTAATGACACATATTCAATTATTTCCACTACGACATATACTCTGCAGGTGATATACTGATTATATTATGATATAACAATGGAAAATGTATCTTGTGTGATGTGATGAGTTTAAGATCTCTTTGACAATATTATATTAAGTAATAATGAGTATTTTGGATTACTTTATAAATGTTTTTCTATTTATTGTTTAATTTCTTTAGCACGCAAGTTATTGTGTATTGCTCAGGGATTATTTAATTTTTATCTTCTTTGTCTAAAATCGGTCTAGGAGGAAAAAATATAAAATTATTTATAAATTTGTATAACAACTAAAACCAACTGTATAAATAAATAATTATTATTTGATGATTCCTTTTTGTTTCGGTTACATGGCCCAACTTTTACTTATTATTTACTGAGTTTTACTGAACATTTTTTTTTAATCAAATTTAATCTATTCTATCTATTTTTGTGTGTGTGTGTATATCAATTTTATTATATTTTTTAATTTATTTTTAAGCTTTTTCAATTGTATACAGTCATTTTTGTTTCAATAAATTAAATTGTACTCATTAATACGACACAAAACTGTTTACGCTAATTTCAATAAAATTGAACTGAAAACACAACTTCAAAGCAAAAGTGAAAAAATATAGAAAAAAAACAAAAAACAAAACAATAAAAGAATTCGAACAGTAAACAAACTAAAAAATAAAAAATCTTCGTATAAAAAATGAAGTAACGCTAAAGAATTATTACATACTTGTAATTAATGCGTATCGTCTGATACATGAATTTGTCTGGAAAGAAATTGACTGAGTAATTACATATGTACACATATGAAAAGAAAATACATTCTTCAAAACCCCCACCCTCTTTCCAGTTTGTTAACATTCACTTGAATTTTTTATTTTTTAAATTTTTATTTTTTTAAGCTTTTACTAATCCACTCTGGTTTACGTATAATTTCAATTTACACCAGTGACCTACAATTGGTAAATTTCTCAAAGTAAAAAATTGGTAAAAAGAAAAAAATATTTCACACTAATACCGTTACTTTAATTATTAAAATATCGCGAAATATTATGTAAACTTTTTTTAAAAAATTTTTAATTTAAACGAGGACGAAAAATTTTTCCAACCTCGAAAATTTAAATTTAATTGTTTTTGTTTTAGGTCTTATTATTAGTCACATTAAAAATTTATAAATTAAGTTAAATGTCTCATAAAATTGTTGCACTACATAATTGATTGTGCAAAAATATTTAAATAAAAAAAAATTAATAATATATACATTACATATGTATATCATTATATCTGTACAAGTATACAGGGGCGTGCAAAAAATGAATTGGACAATGGAAATTCCTGACAAGTTTTGTTTATTATTCTACATTTTTTTTTTTTTTTTTTTTTTTTTCTCCTATTACTCCGCGTGGTAGCATAGGGCTTCGATAGTGAACCTCCATTCCTCTCTGTTGAGTACTACTTCCTTAATTTCGTCCCAGGTATAATTGTTGACTGTTAATTCTTGATCGATTGTGCGTCTCCATGTGTTGTATGGTCTGCCGGGTCTCCTTTGTCCTTGTGGATTCCACTCTAGAGCTCTTCTTGCTATATCACTTTCTGATTTCCTTAGTGTATGACCTATCCATTTCCATTTTTTCCTATTTATCTGTCTGTTGATAGGTTCTTCTCCAGTTATCATCCATAAATCCTCGTTGCTAATTCTTGCCGGCCAGAATATTCTGCATATAATTCTCAAGCACTTGTTGATGAATACTTGTAGCTTCTGTTTGATTCTGACCGAAGTGAGCCATGTTTCACTGCCATATATTAATGTTGACTTAACACATGCTCTGAATATTGTTAGCTTTGTTGTTCTCGATATTTGGTTGCTCCGCCATATCTTCATTAGGCTCCCAAATGTTCTTCTTGCCTTATTTATACGGCTGTTGACATCTTCTGTTGCACCTCCTCTTGATGTTATAATGCTCCCCAGGTAGTTGAATTCTTCTACGTATTCTATCTGTTGTCCACTCACTGTTATTGGCTCACTATAACTATTGTTTGTCCTCATTGCTTTGGTTTTCTCGATATTTAATTCCAGTCCCGATTTCTTTGCTTCTTCCTGTAATCTGTTGACTTTGTTCTGTAGGTCCCTTTGATTTTTTGATATGAGGCATACATCATCTGCGTAATCTAAGTCTTCTAAGTTTCCGAAGAGATCCCATTCTATTCCGTTTATTCCAGTGCAAACTTCTCTTAGAATGTCGTCTAGTATTGTGTTGAAGAGAAGTGGAGATAGTGGACATCCTTGTCTAACTCCTATATTGGTGTAGAATGGATCACTGATCTTACCTCTGTGTTGAACTGTTGTCTCTGCATCTTCATACATCGCTTTGATGATGTTGATGATTTTTTCAGGAACTCCCTTCTTTGTAAGTGTTCTCCATATTGCGCATCTCTTGACTGTGTCGAATGCTTTCTTAAAATCTATGAATAGTAGATATAGTGGGGCATTCCATTCTACTGATTGTTCAACTATGACCCGTAAAGTATTTGCCTGGTCTACACAGCTTCGGTTTGGTCTGAAACCTGCCTGCTCTTTCCGTAGTATTGGTTCTAGTACTTCTTCTAATCTTTTCTTTATAATAATTGCTATTATCTTATGAATAGTATTTAGAACCGTGATTCCTCTCCAGTTGCTGCAATTTGCCAAGTCTCCTTTCTTAGGTATCTTGACAATCATTCCTTTCTTCCATGATGGTGGTATATTCTCCTCTATCCATGCTTTCCTGATGTGGGGTTCAATTGTTTTTGCGAATAAGTCAGGGTCCAGTTTGGCTATTTCTGCTGGAATTCCATCTTCACCTGTTGCTTTGTTGTGCTTCAGGATATTGATTGTAGCTTTGATTTCTTCTATATTTGGAGCTTGAGTAGATATTGGCAGTCCCTCAGTTGGGTAGATATTTGCATTGTCTCTGTTTCTTATGTCTGCTTCATTATTTGTACTTTCTTCGTTGCTCAGTTCTTGGAAATGTTCTCTCCATCTCTTTAATTTATCCTCTAAGTTTGTGATGAGCGCACCATTTTTATCTTTAATTGGTTTGTTTTGTTGTTCCGACTGGTTTGTTAAGTTCTTGATTATACGATGCAATTCTCTCAGGTTATGTTGCTGTGCTGCTTTTTCTGCTTCTCCGGCTAAATTTTGTAGAAATTTCCTTTTATCTCTTCTTGCTGCTCTTTTTACTGTTTTCGCTATTTCTTCATATTCTCTTCTTGATGCCATCCTGTTGTTTATCATTTTCTTCATTTCACCTCTTCTTTTAATCAAGGCCCATGTGTTATCGGTTATCCAGATTTTTCTTTGTGGTTGTGAAATTCCAAGATTTTGTTCGCTTGTTTGGTTGTAAATTTCCAGAATCTCTTCCCAAGTGTATTCTCTATTATTTCTAATATTTTCTCGTAACGCCGTAACTATGTCAGCTCTTACTTGCGGATTTTTTAATTTGTTTATATTTATTTTCTTCTTTCTATATCTTCTGCCTCTTCCTTGTTGGCTTAGTTTCATTCTGAAGTCCCCAGTTAGTAATTCATGATCGCTGTGTATATCTGCTCCCCTTCTATTTCTCACATCTAACATTGATTGTTTCCACTTCTTGCTGATGCATATGTGATCTATCTGATTTCTTGAGATCCCGTTTGGTGTTGTCCATGTGTATTTGTGGATATCTTTGTGTGGAAATAGACTCCCTCCGATTGCTAGGTCGAAAGTCTGACACAACTCTATCAATCTTTCCCCGTTGTTGTTTCTTTCTCTTCCTAACCCGTGTTTGCCCATTATCTCCTCAAGTCCATTGTTGTTAGATCCTATTTTCGTATTCCAGTCACCCATTAATATTATTCTACATTAATTCTATATAACAATTTCATAACAAAAGTGAACCGGTTTAACCTGAAAATTTGTTAATGAGTGATTACCTGAAGTATTTTAGGAAAAAAACATTTTTTAGGTGTCTATTTTTAAATTTGATCTTGAAAGACAATGTCTATCAAATATCCAGTATAGCTTCAGAGACGTGCAATTTGAATAAATGTTAGTCACATGTGTTTTTTTTTAGAATTAATATACAAAATTAATGGTACATCAAACTTAATGGTTTTGAGTAACTGCTGCCCAAACTTAAATTTTTGACATACAAAACTGAAACTTTTGTGAAACATTATCTCAGAGTAGTTTGCTAACATTTTTTTTATCAATTATTTTTTTTAATGAATTGAACCATCACATTGAACCATGAACCCTACATTTTCCCTCAAACACAACCCTCATGTCTGTCTGACTTGGCTATATAAAGCAATATCTAATATTAGGGTACCTGAATTTTAGGAAGAAAAATAAAAAACTGGGATTTGCATAATATAACAATTTTATTTTATTGATTACAAGTAGTCAAAATTACTGAAGATATGACTTTACCTAATAAGTGACAAGTCTAATATGAAAGTTGTGTGACGAAGTTTTACAGGAAGGTTCATTACAAAAAAATGTGAGCGAATTTTTCCTAGATAATCAACATATTCCATAAAATTTACTGCTATTACTCAAAAACGGTAAATCTAGACCTAATAAACCTGATAAATATCAAGTAAGTCAATTAGATAAATCAATTCGAAAGTTCTGAAGAACATGCTGAACGAGCTGAAGTGTACATTAGTTAGATATTATTTTTCCCTAATTCGATTTTCTTTAACACCCCCATATTCGTGCCTAAATTTAAAGGATTTTCAGGTTAAACCGAACAATCATATATTTAGATTCTCAGTGCATATTTAGTTTACAAAAATTATGTTTACATGAAAAATTGTAAAAATATTTCAAAGTACAAAAGAGTACATACATTTTGTAAACATTCAACTTTTACTGAATCTTCGATCATATTCCACATAATCCTAGTTATTTCCATAAAAATCTAAATTAAAAAGATAACCGTGATCGATGACATTATTAATATTTTAAGTATTAAAATTAAAATAAAAGTTGTAATTATTTTATAGTAATTTTCCAGGTTCAGTTTTTGGTTAGAAAACTTGTATGTGTTTATTAGTTATTTTTTTTCTTATTTTATTCGAAGCCACTGCTTCCCATAATAGTATTACATAAACTTGAGTTCACAATAAGTTTATTTTTGATTAGCAATTGATTTCCTTTAATTAAGACCTTTTTATTAGCTGCTGTTTTAAACTTATATCCATTTTGTCTAAACTGATTGAAAAATGATCTTACCAGACAATTTTATCCAGGAGTTTTTCTTTTAAAACCAAATCCACAAGGCATTCAAAACATTTAACATTGAGTCTTTCAGCATTTTATCATAAAAATAGATTCTTCTTTAATATCAGCAGTATAGCGGGAAATTCATTTTATTTACATTATTTGGTAGAAATTGTGTGACATATGATTGTCCAGTTTTTAATCCACATCCCACTCAGTCAGCACATTACATATATCCACAGTAATTTTTCAAAACTATATTATACAGTATACACAATACCATGTATAAAATTGTTACATTCTTGTTTCTTGATGCCACTCCATGTACTCCTGCTATACAAGTCTGCAGTATCAAATTTACTTCCCTATACCGCAGATCATAAAAACAAGAATACAAAACGTTTAACGAGTGAGTGTATATGAGTCTTCTCCTCTCAGTAAAATGATTTTGTCAGTTATTACGTTTTCGCTTGAAACAGTTGGATGATTTTAGAATGAATGAATTGTTTTTGTATTTTGAAAAAAAAATATTATATTAATTCAGAAGCAACATGCACTATGCAGTGGTATAAAACAACAAGAATTTCTAGTACACGTAGTAAAATTGCATAAAACTTTTTAATCAAATTTGATGGCTATATAATTATTATCAAT
The DNA here is from genome assembly GCA_963942445.1 of Argyra leucocephala. NCBI lineage: Eukaryota > Metazoa > Arthropoda > Insecta > Diptera > Dolichopodidae > Argyra > Argyra leucocephala. Next base: position 70,767,591 of record OZ012681.1, on the reverse strand, counting down.
AATTAGGATTCAATAACCACAATGTAAATAACCGGAACATGATATGGTGTATAAACAAAAAAGCTTTTATTAAAATTTAATTGGAGTCAAATTGAAGATGCCCGTTTTGGAGAGCTTCAGAATCAGAATTGCAGAAATTTAAATGAACATTTTTTTTGTTGTTATTATTTTAATTTTAATCCCAAGGCTGTTGTTAAATTTAAATATTTGGAAAATTGAATTTAAAACAAAAAAACGAATCATGTTTGTTTGCAATTATCTAGTAAGTGTACAACATAATATTTGACCATTGGTGAGTTGTTAAATATAATTTATTTGATAATAATTATTAACGGTAAATTGATATTTTAATTAATAAAATAATTATGGTTTTAGGATAAAAAAACTATTGTTCTCAAAAAATCGAATTTGATTTTTTTTTTTCATAACTTTACTTAAACACAATATAGTTTTTTTCAAGCCAGGTCTTTACATAATGTATTGTTTTTTATATTTTTTATTTTCTAATTAATTACATATTTTATTCTGAGAATGATTTTTTAATTTTATTTTTATTTTTTTCTTTTTATATAAAATATTTCAATAGCTCAATTTTTATTATATTTAATAAATAAATAAATATTATATAATAATTATATAATATTTTATTTTCTATTTTATTCCATTTTTTTTTTTAACATTTAATATTTTGTACTTAACATGTTTTATTGATTGTGTTTCATTTATTGTTTAAAATAGATTTGTGTAGTTTCAATAGCTCTTAGGAAATTTATTATCTTTCTATAATCGGTTTCATCATCACTCTTTAAAATCTGTAGACTATTAGTTTTTATATATATCTGTCCCTATCTCTTGAATATTGAATACAATTTTCGAACGGGATGCCAAATAGTGATATTTGCTCCACAAGTACAATTTGGTGATGTTGGTTTTTTTCAAATTTAAAGTTATGTGTTAAGTAAGTGTGCCCTATTCTTATTCTAGTAATGACGGTCGAATCTCTTCTAAGCTCAGATTTTTCCAAGGTCTCGTATTTGGCTCGGTATATATTATAGTTTGTTACTATAGTCCGTTTCTATCCATTTCTGTTCTACACTTTGATATAATTTCTCATTTATTATATTTTTAACATCTTTATAGTATTATAGGTGATGGTTATCGTATGGTTGGTTTACAGAGCTTTTTGCTAGACTGTCTCATTATCATTTATTATTTATATATTCAATTCATTACTCAAAAAACTTATAATGCTCGTACAGAGTGTTGTCGTTCTTAAAAAATTTTATAATTTTTTTTACTTAAAATTAAATAATCAATAATTCATTGAAATTTAAGGCTAATCTCTGCCTAATAGAATAACAATATAAAGAAAAAACAGCATACAATAATAAACACAAAATCTAAAAACAACAACTACTTAATTGCGTAAGATCTGGATCTAAAAAATACTTAGATATTAATTTTACTCTTAAATTTTATATGATACCATTTATTTGTTTAAGTGCAACTGGCCGTTCATTATAAATTGTATTCGTTTTTTTAATACTTAGTGTCATGTTTGTTAAATGTTATTATTGACCAAGTTGTACGTATCTTCTTGACATTCCGAGTGCTGTATTTATGTACACCACTGTTGAAAATAATTTTGACATTTGTATTAATACTTTTTGTACACATATAATGCTAACTTACTTTAAATCAACAAATTTATTTGCAGCATTGAGTATATGTTATTATTCAGGTGAATCTGCTGTTTTGCCGTTCTGTTATTTTGCAGACAAATAAATTTTTGATTGCATTATTTTGGGCAACTTAAATTAATTTAATATTCTTACTGTTCACATTTCCCCAAAACTGTAGTATAGCATAGTGGAACACACTGAAGTACAATAAACGCTTTAGTTTACGTGGGACTCTTTTATTTATTAGTTTAAATATGCCCTCTAACTTCTTAGCTTTTATTAGTTATTCATTAATTTGGTGCTCCCAAATAAAAGTTTTCTCTATTACTATACCCAAGTACTTATTCTAAAGCACCATTTCCAAATTACAATATTCAATTTTTAAATGTAGTATATCTGTTATTTTCTTCTTTTTTTTTTAATTAATTCCAAGTCTATGGGATGAACACCCTAACTATATTTATACAGAGATTTGGAATAACCATCGGATACTAATCTTTTCAAATGAATTTTTATGGTATATCAACTAATTTAAATGTGGAAAACTACATCTATTGTATAGAGTACTTTGCCTTCATAACAGCATAGTTTCATTTTATTTTTAGTGGCGATAACCAAAACTTTTAAATATCTTTAATATTATTTTTGATATATATTATATTATTTTTAATTCTAAATGAAAAATTAAATAAAATATATATAAGTTTTCTATGATTCATCCACTTCTGTATTAGAACGATATCTTCATTTACTATTTCATCTACTCTTATATTGATAGTTTCAGCAAATACTACCACCAAGTCATTTAAGAAATATAAGGCTTATCATTGAGGTTTATGTTAAGTCGTCCACTTATATAAACGGAGAATAAAGTTGATCCAAGAGAGTATTCCGAACTTAGTTTTCATACTGCTAGTCCCCCCAACAAATTCTGCATGTTGGATTGTCTTAGTAAGGTGTATAGCTTTTAAACCAATTGTATTCATTGCCTTTTATACCATGTTCAAACAACATTCATCGTATTAAGTTTTCTATCAACATCATCAAAGGCTTTTTGAACATACAATTTTAGATGTCGCTAGTAACATAAAACAGAGCTGTTTGAGTACTGAATTTCCTTTTGAAGCCATATTGATGGGGTTAGTTTGTGAATTCATTATTAACCACAGTTTCAATAATTTTGCTAAATACTGATGAGTTGAGTATGAATATTTTTTTTTTATGTTAACATTCAACTTTACAGCTTCAGCATCACAAAACTAATACCAATTGACATTAGAAAAGTTTTGAATACGAAAATATATTTCACTAACAAGCAAGTTAATACCAATAAACACAATAAATAAAAAAAAAAAACAAAAATCAACTGTTAAGGCAAGATAAGTTCGAAAAAAATTCACCTATATTTCATTAACAGATTAACATCTGAAAATTCTGATGTATGTGTTGCGTATATGAGTGTGGTTTAATAAAATAAAATAATTAATCGATTTATGAAGTCAGCAAAACTTATTAACAAACAAATCTGGCGAGAGAAAAAAGAAAGCCGAGAAATATCAAGATATCTCACTTGGTTTGTAAATCACCTCTCTGAATTAAGCTTTCTATAAAATTGAAAGATTTAAGCTTTGCTTTTTTTATACATAGCCCACATCATAGCCAATACATGGGCTTTTTATAACAACAAGTAAACGAGTCCAGTTGGAGTGTTTAACTAAGTTAAAAAAATTCAAATAAATGTTTGTACCAAAAAGCTAGTATCGTAAGATTCGATAATTTTTTGATAAAAACAATTCGTAATCATTTTAATAGATCTCTTACCACAACAGAAAATGGTCTATATATATTACCATAATGAAGAGTACATTAAAAACAGCATGAAAACGGGATTTATAGCACCGGAACATTTTATTTATCTTGATGCTAAAGGGTATATTCAAAACCACGAGCATGTCCCTCTATTATATCACTATAATAGACGGGCTACATGCAAGTGCATAGAATATAGCCCGCACATTTTAGAGACAAATTCACTCAAATATGACATGTATATCACAGATAAGGATAAACAAATAATAAACGCTCATCTCTGATGGTTAAACCAATAACATAAATAGATTATCTAACTTTAGAACAGGCTTAGGGTAACTTAGGTTTAGCATAGGTTTAGTTAGATTATAGATGTAGCTTAAGTAATTTAGGTTTGTTCTAAGGTTTTTAATAAAATAAATTTAAACAAGTTTTGGTTTTTTTTTATGTTTTCCAAAATATAAACAAATATAAAATATTTCTTACGAAAAATTTGAAAAAAAAGACTAACCCACAATTATAAGAATGATGTAAACTAAATAAATTTAACGTAGTCTTAAGGTTTAGTTATTGTCAATTTAGAATAAATATTAGATTTTGTAAGACTTTTTTTCTAATTGTAACACAAAAATGAAGTAAAAATAAAAATAAAAAGTTAAAACAAAAAAAAAAAAAAACTAAGTTAAAAAAAGGTTGATATGATTTTAGCTGTGCAACTAGTAGCATCCAAAAAGGTTTTAAATTCAATGTTTTCCGACTCAATGTCGCTTCTTTCTTTTATATGTTTTGAAATTTGTCAATTTAAATATAATTTAAATATTTAATGATTACCTTAATTTTATATTTTCTCATGGCTGAAGATCTACTTGATTTTATAAATGTAAAAGAAACGATTCAAATCAACTGTAAGCATTATAATCCATGTTCATGCTACCGATTCGTCATCATTTTGACGGAAAAAAAATATGTCAATGTTGACCGGTGTACAGCGGCAGGAGACGGTGGGCTCATGTTTCGCGAGCTTTTCATTAATAACTTGTTTCAGTTACAGATTTAGGTAGAAATGTAATATGTATGTAATATGTAATAGAATAATTTTATCCGTATTTTAATACAAATAAGATTTCAAAGGGAGTAAACAAATTAAACTCTAAAATAGACAATTAGTTATTTAAAAAAACAAAAGAAGAAGATAATGTTAATTTATTTATCTTCGAATATAGAAAGTTGAAGATTGCCCCTTAAAAATTAATGAAAATATACAAATTTTGTTTTCACATTATTTTATAGTTGGTTAGTTCCTTTATTCGTTATGTAGGTTGTGATTTTGAAAACGAGAGTTTTACCTATGTAATAATAACCACCTATTAATCTATTTATGTACATATATGTACATTAATCTTATAACACCATAAATAAATACCATACTATTTGAAATAGATTGAATATATGATTGTAATATTGTATATGTATATAAGCTAAGAGTTGATCAAGAAATGAGAATGCCGTGTAGTTGGTTTTTTGTGCTTTTTTATGCTATTTTTTTTATTTATTTTTTATTTTTTTGCGGAAATTATTTATGAACAAAAATATTTTTTGAACATTTCTGGGTTTAATAAAGACATAAAATGATAGTTAGATGTGTGTGTTTTGAGAAAATCGCCGGTTATATTGATAGTAAATGTTTGCTATTTTTTTGAATAGTTTTTTTTCGGGATTTTTTTGTGGTTTGAGTGAGTATGTGATTACTAATAATTTGCTGTGTATGATATATTTATGTTTAAAATCGTAGTTATATAGTTATTGACTTTGATTTCATTTATTTTTTTTTTAGGATGGATTCATTTTTAGATTTTCTCAAATATGTATAATATATTAAGTGATGATTAATGCTAGATGATTCTTTAAAAAAAATTTTCATTACACAAAAAAAAAAAGAAAAGAAAAAGCATTTATTTTTGTTTTAAAAATTTGCGAATTTCTATTTTTTTTTTTTTTACTTAGAGTTTTATGGAGCGGTTAATTAAAAAGGTGAGAAAATTTAATTTTAATAAAATTTTAATCAATTATGGCGTTAATATTGTAAAATATTAAAGATAATAAAGGTGAAAGCACTTCTAATTAATTTTTTTTTTATTATTGGAATTAGAAATACTGTATATAGAAAATTGTATATGGAATATGTACTAAATACGCTATGTTGAAAATAATTTTGGATATCCAAATAATTGATCGGAGGTGATTCCCAATGGTATATAATTGATTGAGGGTGGTTGCACAAGAACAAGGTGAACCAAAAACCAAGATCAGCCTCGAAAAATATTTCCTGCACACTTAATTTATACAATGTCAACTTATATACTCAATAAAGTATATAAGTTCACTCAACGCAGTATAAAACACGATAAATACAAAAGCCTTACTAATATGTTAAGGTTAAATGTGAAGGTTGTTTTGAATAGGAATATTTTGCAGAGCTCTACAAAATTAAGTGAGAAATCTGTTCCAAAACAGAAGTGCTATGCAATCATATGTTTATTGAATTTCGTTTATTTTAAAAATACAAAAATTTTATATAATAAATTATTCTATTTTGTTAGATATTTTGGAGCATATGCATACCAGTTCTCCAGTATAACTTATGGTTGTAAAATATTACTTTAATATTACGCCTGCTTTATGCCAATACAACATTTACCCATTGCAAAATTAATTGAATTATCTCGTATTTTGCCCGTTGCAGCACTACATTCCCGTAGAAAGATACTTTTCTTCGTTTAATCATTTGAAAAAGTTGTTTTTCATTCTTCGGAGAACTTCTACGTTCGAGATTCGACCAACCCAATCTACTTTTAACATTCTACTGAAGATGAATATTTCCAATATTTCTGTTATTCAGAACTTAACACCGTATGATGGTATAGCTATAGACAATACAAAACATTCTGCTAAATAAAACCGCATATTAATGTTATTATCTTTGTTACATACTACTTGCAAATAGTACTTCTTGCCAACTCTATTCGGCGTTGATCTTTATGTTGCACTCCTAAGCTCAATTAAGTAAATAACCCAAATACTTGAACCTTGACAGTCGTTCTCACGGACATACCGTGAATTAGAATTCTTGCATGGATTAATGATTCCTTAAATTATTTCATTAATTCACGAACCGCTCTTCTATATGTATCGACCATTTTAATCAAGTATTGCTTGCAAGTGTTCTACTATCGGTTAAAGAAGTCATATCATTTCAGATATACTTGAATAATATACAAAATCTGCACGAAGCAGTTAGTTCAGAGAACAAAAGTAGTAGAGTAAATATTTTGTACATGAATGGTGTCAAAATGCATCCTTGCTCTCCTTTGAATTTCTATCTAGTTAGGTGGTTGTCAGGTCTTTTATTCTAGCTTAAGTTTTTTGACGCCAGTATAGATTTTTATGATATATATTTTATATTTTCCGTCGATATAGATTGCGTTCAAAACTTACCATATCCAATTTTTTAATGCCGAATGTTATCAAAGGGTAGATGTTCTTACGGACATCTTGAAAATTTTGAATTGAATACTTGATCATACAAAGAGATTCACATGAATTAATATTGTCTCTAAACCCGAACTGTGTTATTTCCATATAAACTTCACATTTTCTGTACATTAAATAATGTAGCCAACTTTTAACGATTTTGTCAAAATATGTTAGTGTCCACTCTTTTCACTTCTTAACCTATGTTTCCGAATTTCACAGCCTCGAAATGCTTGTTATATTTCGAACTTCCGGTGTTTAACTTTCTTTGTTATATTAAATTAGCGTTCTAATTTATATTTTAATTTTAAAATGTTGCAAGTTTATCATTATTATTGAACATTCCAGACGCAATTCGATATATTATTATTTTATTGCTATTTTATTAATATGAATTATCTTTTATTGAATTCGAAAAAAAAGCTTAGGAAAACTAGTAGGTAAATAAAAAATACTTAATTTCTATATAAAAATAATGCTTTTTACATACGGAAAACTTAACAGACTGATGGTTGGTAGTCACCATCTCATCATCATTATCTTATAGCGCTACAGCTCTGTGTGAGCTTTGGCCTTCATCACTATGCTCCTCCAAAAAGGTCGATCTTGTGCCACTTGTCTCCAATTTAGGATTTGTAGGGTTTGAGCATCGTTTTTCACGTTGTTCCTTTACCACGGCTACTATCGAGCTTTCTATTCAGCCCCACTGGTTGTTTTGGACTTTCGTGCATTCGACTTACGTGAGCAGCTCATCTTAGTCTTTGGATATTTGCAAACCGTACAATATATGTCCTCACTATCGATCATACTATTGAGCTCGCTGTTGCTTCTGATAACATATTCTCCATTCTGTAATCTTTTTGGACCGAGTATTTTTCAGCGAATTTTTCTTTCAAATATATGCAGACTATTCTCTTCGGCCACGTTCACAGTCCATACCTCGCACTCATATGTCACTATAGGTCGTATGGAGAGTTTTATATATCGTCATTTTGGCCTTTCTTGATATTAGTTTTGATTGAAGCAACTTTCTGTTTGCATAGTAGCATCTATTTCCGGCCTGAATTCTATTATGAATACAGCATTGCATACTATTATCACTTCTATGCTATTATTTGGGTTGTCATATTGAATACACTGCCTTTCTTTTCTAATTTTCCTATGACGTAATGTAGTATTAAGTTGAATAATAATGCGGATAAGGCAGCTCCTTGTCGTACTCCCGTTTCTATTTTATCTAGTAGGTAGTCACCATCTATTACCGATTAATTGAGCCTCATTTTGTTCATGGTAAACGATAAGTCGTTTTATTTTATTAAATTTTAATTATTTTTTTCACTCCATTCTTTTCATTAATACAAGTCTTTTACACAGTGTTGTTTCAATTTTCAATGACATAACCAATTTGATGACGGAAGTGCATACATTCATTTTCAATAGTAGAGAAGAGATCTGAAGTAACTATTATTTAATTTATATCATGAATTCCTATAAAGATTTTAATTTCGACGTCATAAGTTGAAAAATTATATATTTGATTCAGTCTTTGAAAAAGGTTTAAGAAAGAATTTCGAGTTTGTGATTCAAGTCAGATGAACATTTTTTGAGATTTAAGAAATATTTCATATTTAATAATTTCTCTATCCATACTTACATAATGAAACCAATATTAAATTTATGTAATATGACTGTGTAAATGTGTGATAACCCATATTATACATAATATTGTATGCTTGCAATAACCTAACAGTGGTATAGAGAATGTTTTTTGTGATTTCTCTTTGATTTCTCTTTGAATTGATTTCTCTTTCTCAATGAAATTCACCGATGTTCAGCAATTATGACTATGAAAATTTTATTTAACTGGGCAGGGCCCTACCATAATATATGCTTGTAAAAGCTTGTATTACCTATTTACGAAATTACTTAAACCAGAATTTCAATAGGGTTCGATTTGCAAATATTAATATACAAAATTAACTTGGTTCGTTAAATCATTGTTTGTGGAACAACTAAATTATTTCTTCTTTTTTCAATCGGCTTAAACATAAGAAATATGGAATCCGTTTTCAATGGAGAGAGAAAAAGAGATAGCGCATAACGTTTTGTAAACAAGTTTTCAATTCCAAGTTGAATTATGGTATAGCTTGTTGGGGTGGTTCTTACAATAAGAGAATTCGCCCACTTCTCCTAGCCCACAAACATTACTTAAGAACCATGCTTAATGTTAATCGTCTATCATCTAGTTTCCCACTTTTCAAAACAGTCTGTATTTTGCCACTCAGACATCTCTATATCTACAAAACTATGAAATTTTTTTTATTAGATCTGGTTACCTCGATCAAAGATTAACTCCCACTTACAACCTACGTATTAATTATTTGAATTATGTTACTGTCCCAATGGCCAGAACAACACAATTTACGCATTGCTCTGTTAATATGGCACCACGAATTTTTAATAGACTACCAATTCACATCAGAAGTGAATGAAATCTGTTCTCATTTTTTAGACAGTTGAAAATCTGGTTATTTCAGTTCGATCACTCTCAAGTTGAATCACTATTTGATGGTGTAAATTTGTATTAAATAAGTGTTTTGTATATGCATTAAAATTAAATGTGGTTTTCTCTTCATACTTCAATTATACTATATTCTTTAGTTTTGCTTGAACTTATAGTGTACTTGTAAATTTTTTACTTCAATATTGTGCTTTTCATACGTTTTTTATTTGTTATTTCTTTTTTCTTCACATTTTTTGATACATTGTTTACACGCTTTTTAATTTTATTTATTTTTTTTTTTAAATTATTTTGTCTAATTTTAATGTGTAATTACTTTTGATTTTAGTATCCCGCTAAAACATTTATATTTATATCTTTTTTTCATTTATGTTTGTTTCATTCAACACGTATTCTTTCGAATATATTCGAACGATCCTACTTATTTTCTTACATATATAAAGTTGTGTTATTTTTACTAAATTATTTCTTATTGAATTTTATATTATTATTTGTTCCTATTAATTGTTCTAATAAACTATATTATAGTTTTCTTTTTTTTTGTTTTTACTTTTGTTAATTTTATTGAATTTATTATATTAGTTTATTAGATTTAAGAGCTTTATGTTTTGTTAATATTCCATTTTAGTTTTATTTAGTTTGTAAAAAATTTTATATTTAAGGAAATAAATGAATTCTAAATCTAAAATATAAATCTAAGTTCAAGAAAATTAATTCGTGAAACTGAAAAATTTTATTTTGTTTCATTTATTACCGCAATTTTAAGCGGTACAGCACAAAATAAAAAAATGATTGCATGACCTTAAAATTAATCTGCATCTTTAATATGTGCATCCATTTTTTTCTTAAGCACAATGCATGTAAATTTTACCTAATGTTCTTTCTCTTCTTATTGTAAACTGCGAAGACATATTTTTGAACGTATTCATTAGAAACACATGGTAGGAATGAGGGTATTTACAATAAAGTTGGTACTTTTCTAAAAAACATGACGATGATCAAAATCACAAATTCATAAACATTTCTGACGCGAAAATTATAATCGTCGTAATTGATCGGCAAAATGTTCCGAAAAACAATGTAACTGAGAATTGATTTTTTTGTTACTGTTAAAATTATTAATCCAAACTCGGTTAAAGTATGAAGAACAATTTTTAAATGAAAAAAAATCATGTTACGGCGAACGATTGTTCTGGGACTTAAAAATATTAAATCAAAATTTGGTTTTGAAATTGAATTCTTCAACTGTGATTAATGTATCTTTCGAACCGTTTTTTGAATACGTGGATGAAGTATATGTTAGTTCCAATTTTTTACAGCTCACCAGAATAAAATATAAGTACATGTAGTTTAGAAGATTGTAGTGTTAGTATTTGTGAAAGTTCAGGAGAAGAAAATGAATATATGTACATACAATGAAAAAAAAACTATACTTCACTATACCTACTACAACTAGCCTCTTCAACAATTTAATTTATTAAAACACTTTTATTAATTTTATCCCCATTGTATTTTCCAATTTTAATTCAAAAAAATTGTTTTTTCAATTTACTTTTCTAAAACGTCAATGACAAATGCAAATATTTGCTGAAATCAATGACCCTAAAATCAAATGCAAAATTCATCAACAGATAATTGTCAAAATTGTTTATGTTTTAGAAAAGTACCATTGTTAATGATCTAAGCTTGAATTTGATTTATTATTTGGATTAAAACCTTTTTGGATCCTAACTTTTTTTTTGAAAAAATAGAACCGTAACTTTGAATAAAATTAGTACTACAGCACTACAATATTCTAAAATAAATTTACCAATTAAGATATTATCAAAATTTTATATTATAATATTATACCGTTAATATAACGTTAATATAATAATTAACGGTCTTTGATTATTTCAATAAAAAAAAACTGATCCTATTAATATGCAAAATTTAAAAAACAAAATAAAATAAAAAATTTGTGTTGAGTTATCATAACATAGACTTGGGATGAAGATTATGAAAAAAATTTTAATCTTTTGATTCTCTTAAATAATATCAGATAGTATTTTTTTTTAAATATTTTTAGATAATAATATTCTATAGGTACTAAAAACAACAAATATAATAATATTAATATAGATTCTACTTCGTTGATGACAACCAGTTGTATTTATTCTAAATTAATTAAGCACTGTTGCGATTGATGTAGGTGTTTTTGCACCGATTACAGTAGGTGCCACAATTGAAAATTGCTAAGGCTGATTTATATATTATCTATTAACCACATAACAAGTAATTTAACATTGTTACATAAATTTAATATTTTGGTTTATGTTTTGGAATTAATTATTTTGATTTTGAGAAAATATTTATTTAGAATATATATATTTAGAATAATCTACTATAGACACATATATGCGAAATAAAAAATAGACAATCCATTGAATTTTAGTTACATACAAGTACAACCACAAATTAATATCATATATTACATTTAAATAATTCAATGTAATCATTCGTATGTACATATTATGTAAAAATGAACGAACTTTAATCTAGTACTGGAGAGTATAGTGTAACGAGCGGGAGTAAACATGTCCGGCAATATATTTTTCAGATATGTTCAACTATACTAGAGTATGCCGGTGAGATTTATATTATGCATCACCAGATCATAACGGGCGGTCATCTATATTGAAAAGAAATCGGAACAAATGGGTCTCAAAATAAATGAGGAAAATACATAATATGTATATGTTGTCGACAAATAAAAGGCCTCTCAACATCCTATTGCTCAAAACATCACCCAGCGTTACTCTCACTTACATCAATGTGATGGTACATCTAAGAATAACCCTTGAAAACCGTTGCTGCTTCAGTTTGCCAAAACATTTTGGATCCTATCCCGAAAAACCCAAAATTCAGATTTACATAACGCTCATACTGCCGGTTTTACTATGCAGGTTAAAATCATGGACACATGCCCAAGGTTTTGTAAATAAATAAAAGACATGTACACTACCCAAAATAAATAAATAAAACACATGGTCTGTTGACCACCTAAGTAAGTAAAGTAAGATAAACATCGACCGATATGATGTAGTGGATATGTCATCTGTCTAATCATAAGTTGGTCGCTTCGAATCTGCTTAGGGCATGGATGTTTGAAAAAGCTTTTTCCAATTATTGTTTTATATTAATTTGGTTATGTAATCTTTATTCTTATAATTATTCACTTAAAATAAAATGGAACTATTATAATCAAATAATTTAATTGTGTTCAGGTTCCCGTATGCAATGTTAATTGGGAAATAGTAAAATTAAAGGAATTAAATAAAGATTTAGAAAGTCATTCTTCTTCTAATTGAATGGAAGAGAAACCTTTTACATGAAACCATAACTGACGCAGTCGAAATATTTCTCAAAAGAGAATAAATTTATATTATTAGTTTAAATTTTTACAAAATAACTTATATTACAACGGATCCTCAAACAACCTTTTGCAGAACGTGCAGAGAGGAGGAAGAAGATAAAACTGTCCAAAATCTACTCTGTTCCTGCCCTGGTCTTTATCATCCATCTAGGAGCCTTCTCTCTGGACTCACTGGATAACCTTGAAGGTACTAAATCAAAGACCGCTATGTAAAAAGCTAGAAATGGTCAACAAGTAGAGTCTTATACCAGAAAAGTTTCCGTGGTATCACAATGAACCTTACTGGTCTAGTATGCCGGTGTGCTGCACAACTACGTACCCACCTATACCTACCTTACCTACCTACTTTTTTTATGCTATTGACAGTAACCGAGGTAGAATCACCTTTTCGTGCTTAATAAAGTACAGTACTGCAAGCTTACACTACAATATCTACAATACTTCCAGTATTTATTTATCAAATTACTAGCTGATCAACTCATTAAATGTGGAAAACTAATGCTATTGAGATTTATGGAATAAAAGTCGAGTTTCTTTCACTAATCATTTGTATTTATTTTGCAAATATCGATATTTCGGAAGCAACTTACTTCCTTCATCAGTGCTTTGCGACTAATTAATATTTACACTAATCCTTACATATAATTATATAATTTGAACCCTCAATAATATGCTCATTTTGTTAACAATAGTAATTCCTTAATAGTGCTACCTAATCTATAGTGTTTTATTTATTAATTTTTTTTTTTTTTTTTTTTTTGTATATTTATTGCATTTAAACTAGTCTTACGCAATAACCCTTATTCTAGTATTTATGATCTTAATTCTACCTGAACCTGATTTTTAATTTTAAAGTAATAATAATGGCGAGAATCCACTACCTACATCATTATTAAGTCTGTTGTTAACAGGTTCTCTAGATATTGCCAGGCTTTCATACATATCTAGTTTATTATTTTTGTTTACCTCTTTTATTAATTTTAAACTATTCTTATTTATATGATGTTCTTCTTCAACTATATGTTGCGCTACAGCTGACCTAAAATTCGTGTAGTTTCTTTTCCTCGCCAATTGTGCTTCCCTCATATGTTCCTGGAATCTAACTGTAATTAACCTCTTGGATTGTCCTATGTAAGTTTTTGTGCAATCTTGGCATGATATTTTGTATATACCACTTACTTCTTCTATGCTTTTCTTATCTTTAGCAGATCCTAACAGATTACATAATTTGAGATTTCTGCTAGTAGTGACTACATTTAAGTTGTATTTCTTAAATATATTGCTAAATTTTTTTGTGTATGCGGAATGTGCTACACAGATTCGTTTTGGCTTCTCCATATTTTTGTTTTGTTCGAATAAAGTTGAGAGATTTTCCATTTCAGTTCTATGGATCTTCTTCTTTATTATTTTCTCAACATTTTCTTTCATAAATCCATTTACTTCTGCTGTGTCCTCAATATATAATTTTTCCTTTTTGAAGTTTTCTTCTGATAAAGGTGTGGTCAGTAGTCTGTTAATCATTGTATGATATGCTGCCATCTTTTGTCCATGGGGGTGGTTTGAATCGGAAGTGATAGTTCTTTTAGTTGTCGTAATTTTCCTATAGATATCAAAATTTATTTTTCCTTCCCTTCTAATTAATTTGATATCTAGGAACGGAATTTCGCCATTTTTTTCATTTTCCATTGTGAAAGTTATGTTGTTATGGATGTTATTGAGTTTAGCAAGTAAACTTTCCATTTTGGTTTTTTCCTCTACTGCGATAATATCATCTACATATCGCATCCAGATCCTGGGCATAATTCCTTCTTCTACTATCCTTTCTTCTATAAAATTCATGAAGATTTCGCTCAATATAGGGGATAGTGGATTTCCCATAGCTGTGCCTTTTGTGGTTTTGTAATACTTCCCTCTAAACATGAAATAGTTTTCATTCATACAATTGCCAAGGGCTGTCAATTTTATGTAGCATTTGGTTTTTTGTTTCCATTCCCTCGAATCATCCATTTTGTTGAGCCATTCCTCTAGTTTTATAATGGCTTCTTTAACTGGTATGCTAGGGAAAAGTGATTTGACATCAAATGATACTAGCTCTTCACTTTCCCCTATTTCGGTATCCTTTATTGCTTCGATCAGTTCAGCTGTATTTTTTATAGCTCTTGTGCTCATTTCTCTTCCTAGGTTTTTTGAACTCTGCTACTAACCATTTTGCTATGTTGTATGTTGGTGAGTTGGAATCTGCAATTATTTCCCTCATTTCATTTCCATCTTTGTGAATTTTTGGTTGGCATTTAATTCTAGGCAATGAAGGGTTCGGCATTCTTAAGTTTGTTATCTTTTCTATGCTACCCTTACATTCTTTTAGAATTTTTTCTACTCTTCTTACTGAATCTGGCAAGGGATTCTTTCTAAGTTCGAAAAAGTTCCCGGATTTAAGTTTTTCTTCTACCAGATTTTCATACTCCTCTTTATCCTTAATGACTATTTTGTTTCCTTTGTCTGCTTTTAAGTAATGAACTGGTTTTTCTTTTAGAGATTTCAATATTTGTTGTTCTTTACAAGTTTTCCTATCTGTTGTTTGACATTCACTTTTGATGATCTTTTTAATTTCTCCCCTAATGTCATTTTTGCATTCTTCATTCAAATATTTTATATTTGATTCAATGTCTACAATTATCTCTTCCCGGGGAACTCTACTTTTTAAAGCGTAGTTTAAACCTTTATTTAAAAGGTGCATTTCTTCTACAGAGAAGACTGCCTTAGATTGATTCACTACAAAGTTCGGTATTATTTTAAATTTTGGTGTTTGTGTTTTGTTCTGGGTATCGTTGATTCCTTTTAGCTTGTTTAGTTTCTTAATTAAAATTTTCCTTTTTCTATCCTTTTCACATTCGTAACCTCTTGCGATTTTAAAAATTGTTGATTCTATGTTACCTCCTTCTTCTGTTATTATACTAGCTAATTTAAGGTGTACATTATACGCTTTTAAACTAACGTAATTTAATCTAGAATATAAATACTTAATATTATCCTTAATTAAATTTCTTTCTACAGTGTTCTTCTGCTTCAAAGCTGCTTGAAGGTGTGATCTTATCTCTACCATATGGGACACAGGGGTCACTTTATTTTTAAGACATAGTTTTAAAAATTTAATGTCCTCCCCTATCCCTGCCATTTGTTTTTTTAGTTTTAATAAAGAATTAAATTCTGATTTAGACTTGGTAGTCATCTTAATTGTTTTTGATAATCAGATTTGTTTTTAGTGATATGTTTAGATTTATGGAATAAAAGTCGAGTTTCCTTTCACTAATCATTTGTATTTATTTTGCAAATATCGATATTTCGGAAGCAACTTACTTCCTTCATCAGTGCTTTGCGACTAATTAATACTTACACTAATCCTTACATATAATTATATAATTTGAACCCTCAATAATATGCTCATTTTGTTAACAATAGTAATTCCTTAATAGTGCTACCTAATCTATAGTGTTTTATTTATTAATTTTTTTTTTTTTTTTTTTTTTTTTTTTTATTTATTAATTTGCACATTCCGCATACACAAAAAAATTTAGCAATATATTTAAGAAATACAACTTAAATGTAGTCACTACTAGCAGAAATCTCAAATTATGTAATCTGTTAGGATCTGCTAAAGATAAGAAAAGCATAGAAGAAGTAAGTGGTATATACAAAATATCAAGCCAAGATTGCACAAAAACTTACATAGGACAATCCAAGAGGTTAATTACAGTTAGATTCCAGGAACATATGAGGGAAGCACAATTGGCGAGGAAAAGAAACTTAACCGAATTTTAGGTCAGCTGTAGCGCAACATATAGTTGAAGAAGAACATCATATAAATAAGAATAGTTTAAAATTAATAAAAGAGGTAAACAAAAATAATAAACTAGATATGTATGAAAGCCTGGCAATATCTAGAGAACCTGTTAACAACAGACTTAATAATGATGTAGGTAGTGGATTCTCGCCATTATTATTACTTTAAAATTAAAAATCAGGTTCAGGTAGAATTAAGATCATAAATACTAGAATAAGGGTTATTGCGTAAGACTAGTTTAAATGCAATAAATATACAAAAAAAAAAAAAAAAAAAAATTAATAAATAAAACACTATAGATTAGGTAGCACTATTAAGGAATTACTATTGTTAACAAAATGAGCATATTATTGAGGGTTCAAATTATATAATTATATGTAAGGATTAGTGTAAATATTAATTAGTCGCAAAGCACTGATGAAGGAAGTAAGTTGCTTCCGAAATATCGATATTTGCAAAATAAATACAAATGATTAGTGAAAGGAAACTCGACTTTTATTCCATAAATCTAAACATATCACTAAAAACAAATCTGATTATCAAAAACAATTAATGCTATTGATATCAGGAACTAAGCCTTCTTAAATAGAATAGCTCCATTTTATTTAATTTGTTACCAAATTATACTCTCAACTATTTTTTGTCATTCATTTTATCCCAATGACAAAGGGTACTGGACCAGGTCGAAAATCCAATAAAGCATTTTCTTGCTTCATAGGGAATCGAACCTGGGGCCTTTGAAAGGCAGGTGCTTTACCTACTGTACCACCCCACTTATATAGCATTATAAGAGTAATCCTAAATGTAAATCGTCTAAGTAATTTCAGATTAGGTTTAATATTTTAATAAACCTCAGTGATCTATAGAGAAAACATAAAAATTTTGTAGGTTAGGAACTTAGGAACTAATGATCACGTTGATCGTGAATTGTTTCGAAGAAGCTCTTTAGTTTGGCTTGCTAAGGTAATATTATGAAATTTTTCAACTTAATATATTAGTTTTATTCTTTACTCTTATTATTTTATTTTTTAATCTCCTGTTATACATTTTTTTATTTAATTCTGACGTCATTGTCAAATGATATTTTCTAGCCCCCTCAAAATTAATATTTATTATTATTGAATTATTGAAATAAAAAAAAAAAAAAATAAATGCACACCCAAAAAACAATAATGACAATTCGTATTTTATAAAATTTATTTTTATCGGAAACATTTAAATCACCATAACCTTTTCGATCATTTTAAAATCAAAATTAAATTAATTATTTTTTGTGTTTTTTTTTGTTTTTTTTTTACAAAAGTTATTAAAAAATTTTATTCTATTTATTATCCATATTAAAAACTTTCATTTCGTTTACAAACAATCTTGTAATTACTATAATATTAAAATATAAAAAAATGAATTTAAAATAAAAATTTAGAAAAATTTCGCCTCATCAACCAAATTTCTTAAAAAATTTGAAAACGAAACCTCATTATAAAAAGTCTTTAAACTTCCATCAAAAGTTTTTCTTGATCTTGAAAAAAAAAAAACAAAATCTTAAGTCAAACTTTCAAAGTTAATTTAAACATGAATACTATAGACAAAATTCAAATGGTGGTACAAAAAAAAAATTATAAATTTCTTTCACCGTCAAAATCGTGGGAGTTTCCTAAGGTAATCTTAAAAAAATATTTGTATACATATAAGTTAATGTTAAAGATATTAGCATGAAAAATTAATAATATTTTTGTTTTGTTTTTGTTAAAAAAAGTAAAACAAAAAAAAAAAACTAAAAAAGAAAAGTCTAGTTTCATCTATTATGATACTATAGAGCTGTGGTGCCGTCAAAACATTATTTGTGTTTTGAAAATCACATAAACACCATCCCAAAGTAATCTGAACAAGAAAAAAATATCGTGAACTTATAATATTTCAAATAATTAACATATTTGAAAATAACAGTATAGTCGCGAGAAGATCATATAGTATATAAAAATAACATCAGTACATGCTACCAATGCTATGTACTTTGATCACATTATATACAACACTCAAAACATGAAAATTGAATTTGAAATTCTTTTATTTTGAAAAATCAAAATTGAAAAATGTTTTTCTAATTTAATATATATGTATGTGTATGTAATATGTATATATATGACTTTTTTACAACGATTTAATGTATAAAAAACCGGTTAACAATTTTCATTACTCATTCATAATCATTTGAATTGAAATGAGAATTGAAATTATACTAACAGAAATTCTATATATTGAAAAAAAAAATTAATTTATTGTAAAATATCAAAATTATTTACCTAAAATGATGCAAATATAACTGGATCTAAGTGCTAAAGATCCTTTGGTTAGCCATCAATTAGAAAACCTTGGTCAACAATAATTCGAAAGAAACGATTGACTTATAGTTTATAATGCACCTCAAATTGTGTATGAATATTTACATTTTCGAATATGAAAAACTTATGACATTACTATAAACTCACATCATTTAACCTACACACGTCCATTATAAAAAGAATTTTAATAATTTTTTAGAATCCGGGATCCAATTTTTGGCGTAGTTACAGTTAAAAAAATTAAAAAAATTTGAAATTTTATCTTACAGTTGTAAAAGAAAAATATTTGATTATCTTTTATTTAACTAATTAATTATGATAGTGCCTGTAAATAGCCAACACTACAGTGCATAGCCTCATAGTTTACTGAAAAATGTTGAATTTTTGTAGATAATGTTTTAATTAAAAAATTTTGATTTAATTTTAAATGATGAAATATAGAAGTATTCTATGAATACTTTGGACAAACCATTTAACAAATATCAAAATTATCATCATCATAATCATCTACTGGTTCTACAACTCAGGATGAGCCTTAACCTCGTTTAAAATTTTCCTCCATTCCATTCTATTTTTCGCAACTGTCCTCTATTCGTTAACTCCAATTTTTAGACAGTTGTCCTCGATTTCATCCAGCATCTTGATTTTTTTGTTTAAGTTTTTGACTGTAACTTAGGTAGAATTACCTCCATTTCACTCCTTTCCTAAGTACAGTACTGCAAGTTTATATATACTACAATATTTTACTACGATGTTTATCAAACATTTCTTTATCAAATTAATTGGCTTGGATTATCAACTCATTAAATATGCGAAAACTATCTAATACTGTTGTTACTTTCTAAGACTCCTTATATATAGCGTAATTCCATTTTATTTAAATTGCTACCAGATTATATTTTCAATTACTTTTTGTCATTTATTTTATACCAATGAAAAGGGTTACTGTATTAGGTCGAAAAATCTATAAAACATTATTTTTGCTTAATCGATTAAAAGGCAGGTGCTCTACCAATTGCGCTATCTAGCGTGTAGTCTACCACTTACTCTAGTATTGTACGGTACTGCGTTTAATATTATTTTTGGTATTCTTTGTTCATTCATCTCATCACATGTCGTGCCCATGTTAGTCTTTATGTTGTACATGTCGTGCCATGTTAGTCTTTTTAATTCCAAGATTATGAACAGAATAAATTCAAATAGAGAATTATTTATGCAATATAATTAGATGCCAGAAAGCTGCTTATTTCGATCAAATAATTTGTAAGAAACAAACCGAAATTCGTCAGTTGATCATCAAATAAATTCCTATTTTATATACTTTTATATTAACTTGCCAGTGTCTGTTTATATTATTGTATATATGTGTATATGTATGCATGTATATATATATATGTATATATATATGTATATATATATGTTTGGTAGGTAGGTTGGAATTATTTTAATAATATTCAAACCAAATGCAAAAAGAAAAAAAATAATTTTGTTTAAAATATTTAAAGATAGAGTTCTGAAATTTTGCACAGTTACTCACGATGAAAAAAGCAACCGGTACTTTACAAAGCTTTCACATGACAGGTTCGGGTTGCTGCCGAACAACTCCTAGCATGTCTCAGGCATATTTGAAAACCAATTGTAATACAGACATGAAGATTTACACTTAGATTCTTTTTCACAAATAAAGAAATACGACTGTTACCGATTTCGAGAATGTGGACTGGTTCGGGTTGCTGCCGAACAACTCCTAGCACGTCTCAGGCATAATTGTTAATGGATATTTTTAATATTTGCTGCTTGAAAAAAATCACGAATATTAAAAATATTATAAGATGTACATCACAATCCAAATTCCCATTAACAATATTCCAGCAAGATTCATTATATACTCTGTTTTATCTTATAGTAGTTCTATATGCTCAACATCCACCATAGTTTTATTTTCTACTTTTTAGGGGGCTAGTTTGGTTTCGATAAAAGTATATTTTAAAAATTTTTATTTTTACATTATTATTTTATTTATGGTGATTATTCAAGGCTATTGCATTACTTGAAAAATTTTGGTTATTTATTTTATTCTTATCTACCATTTAAGCGAGGTAAGCGAGGAGTTGATTACAAACAATTTTCATGGGTAAAAAATGTCAAAACTAAACAAGAAGTAAATTAGCTTGTACTAGTGGAAAAATATATGTAGTCGAAACGAATAAACCAACATATAATTTATAGAATTTAGTGAAATATAGTTCTAACATCCAGAAGTGAATTATGGTTGTCAAAGAGACTCAAGAAAACTAAAAAAAAATTATTATTTGCAAATAAAAATTTAGCATACTTGAAAAGAATGTAGTCCTAGTATATAGAATGAAATGCTATATACAAGGTCGAATCTATCAGAACATAATATCATCTGATTTATACAAAATGCTTCATCATTCATAGGGCTTTATCATTCATATGGAATCTAGACCGAAGGTACAAGACGTCAGGACAAACTAAACTTTCATCGGAGGGACAAAATATCGGCAGAAATGAAACAATTTCATATTTTCAACGAAAGAAAAGCCGCCCGTGACCACCAAAACTGAAAGACGTTGATGAGTTGGAGCTAAAAAATAGGTCTTTTGGATACCTAAATAAGTAAGTAAGTTTCATCTACATGCGATGATATTTTTTATTGGATAGTAAGTCAAATATATAAAAATTCAAATGGATAAAAATTCTTCGGGTTTTGGTGGATGATTTGAATATTTTTTCACCTTGATTCTGCTTGAAGTTGTTTTCCTTAAATAATTACACTTTTTTGGACCCATTGACAATCTACCTAATTAATTTACTAAATTTTTCACTTTAACTTTTTGAATTGATTTTATATTATAATATATGATTACCTGAACAGTATCTTATAAAATCAATCAATACCACGCTACTGATCACCTGTTTCACCAATCAGAATATTACTTTCTTGATTCTGTGTTTTTACTTCTATATATATGGGAAGTTAAAAAACAAGCAATCTAACCAATTAAATACAAAAACCAATTAAAGTTTCAATATCGTACACCCAGCCGAATTTGTATACTTACACGTTCAATGCCGATATACACATCTTCAATAAATCTACATGGTGACGTGCACCAGCACAAGAAATATAGGGCATAGCAGTGATATAGGAATTCTCTCACTATATAGGATTGTTACTTTTACACTCATTTGTTTCTTTTTTTTTTAAAAGATTTAATTAATTTTTTTTATTCTAATTTTTTTTTTTTATAGTTAAAGTTTTATAATTCAATTCTGATATAAAAAATAATGCAAAAACAAAAATATTTAATAGAAATAAACAAAAACTTAGGACACATGTACTTAGGACTGTTTACATATTATCTCATACAGTCATACATTTATAAATCTTCTATAGTAAATTCTAATTAATCTAATTATTTTGATTTTCTTTACAAATTAATAAAGCAAAATGTATGGTGCAAATTCAGACATTTTATGAAATAAAATGAAGTAAAATCTTATAATGTAAAAATGTCATGGCTAATTTAAGCCAACTGAAAATTTTTAAAAAGCCTTTTTATTATTATGTAAAAAAAACAAATTAAAACTTTAGCCAACATATATGTACATAGATTCAATTAATTAACAAATTAATTAAGTCTTCAATTTCTAAATTCCATTTTTAGATTTTATTTTGTCGCTACACTTATTGTTTGTCACCTTCAATAATTTAATTTTAATTCTCAATTCAATAAGATACTAAAAATGAGATGAATTCAGTTACAAATATTTATGGAAGACAATGAACCATTTTTCTTTTTTGTTTTTGCTTTCTGTAATTTTCAATTTTACTCAAAATTAATTTTTATGAAATTCACTTCACAATATTATTATTTAATAAATTAATAATATTTAATGAAAAAATAAAAATTAAAAATAAAAAAAGATATCATAATAGAAAATATTGCAATCATAACAGGAAGTTTTAGTACGCCTCCGTTTCAAATAGATATCGAACTATATATGGAAAGTGCCAAAAGCATTGTAAATATTTCATTTTTATACATCGTATCATGCATACAGTCTGTTATAAAATTATTTTGATTAAAATTTAATAGGAATGACTGAAGATCATAGAAGCCTATAATATGTTTAGATCTAGAATGAATCAAACGAGAAAACTATTGAGTCATACCATGGGAGAAATATTAAAGCAAATTTTATAAATCTATAGCTGATGAAGGCGTCAGAAATAACACCAAATAAGCTGGATTGGATAAATAAACTCAAACATAAAAGACCAGGACACAGCATGACCCTACAGAAATTTAAACAATAAAACGAAAGCGCACGCCAGTCAATTGGGTTTTTTGGGCAAAAATTTTATATTTAGGCTTAGAATTATCACTTCTGGATCACATTTGGCCTGTGGTACGTTTAGCTACTGGCGTTACGATTTTGAAGACAATCGTAATCCAGAACTATCAACTGATAGCCAGAATCGTAGTCGCAATCCAGAATTATCAATTTTAAAATAAAAGCTGACACCTATGCCATAGACATATCGACAATACATGATATGCATTAACCCCCAATAAAAAAGGACACAAATCTGCCAGGAAATATGTAATTTCAGATAGCCAAGCTAAGCTGTTTAAAAACTTCTGACTTCTCCAATTTTTAAATTAAAGCTCAATTATAGCTGTTTGCGGGTCACTATTATGTTAACTCCTGGATATGAGGTAAAACATTGCAATAAGAAAGTAGATATCCTTGTATCAAGAACACGTGAAGTAAGTTAATACTTAGGTATTTAACCTCGTTGCTCTGAGCGATAGTATGGTTGTTGATTTATAACATGGGGCACGTTTCTTTTCTTAGTGTAAATGTTACTTGAACACATATTAAGATTCGTTCAATTTAAGCTTCCAGTAATAAATCCAGTTTTCAACCAGTTTTCGGTGATCATTTAGATATTTAACCGTTGTATTAGAGTTGGAATGATTGCTAAAATTGTTAGTAGCTTAGGTAATCAAATTTATACACCAATTATTTGTTGCATGTAATCAAAGCTTTTAGTTTTAAATTTCACAAATATTTAATTTAATTTTATTTTATTATTTCAAGTGCACATAAATTTATGGTCAAAATTTAGAACCATTTTCAAATCATATGTACTCATTTAATACTAATAGAAATTAAATACGATTCCAATCTAAATTTAATCTAAATCTAATCTAAATCTAATTATATACATACATATATCTACTAAACTTTTAGTATTAGAAGTATTTTCATAGCTATTAAATTGTGTTGTGTCGTATATTTGATTTAAATTTTAATCCAATTTTGTTTTATTAAAATAATTTTTGCACTGACTGTATATGCTTATATACAGTACAGACAATATATTACTGAATAATAGTTTTGGTATAGTCCAAGCTTTTTTATCTTCCATATAAATATATCATCTATATATATATAAACATACAATTTATATTACAACTAGTTAAGAATTGCAAGATAAAATATAAGAAAATAATTAAAAGAAAACAAAAATAAAAATCATCATTACCATAATTTTTCTTTTTTCAGTATAGGTGGGACATAATATAGGCTTAAAAAAGATTGCGTAATATTTAATTAAAATTTATGATTTAATGAAAATTATTTGTTATTCGTTGATTCGCTTTAATTTTAAATTTTGTTCAATAAATTAAAAAGAAAATAATAAACAAATTTAAATGAAAATTATTGAATCCTTTTAAAATTTGTTAATAAGTGTAAGTATGTAGTTTTAAATAAGTAAAATACGATGGCATTGAAAATGTTAGACTTATTACATTATAGCAATATTCATGTGAAATAATGATTTTGATATTTATAAGAAGCATGTTAGCATTCAATATGCAAGTGAAAATAATAATTGTATTATTGATAATGTTTTTTGCATTTTGAGTGATCATAATTTGCCTTCAATATCATAGCAATACTGTGATAATAATGTTAATAATATATTAGTGTCATTTATAATTTGAATGATTGTGATTCATATGTTATTGTGATCATTAAATAATTATTTAAATAACTTTAATTAACTAGTAATAAAATTTACATCTCACTCACTGTAGTTAAGAATTTAGTTACAATGCTTTTATAAAAAATGTATATTCAATGGATTTTCTAAATTTATTACAATAAAAATAAAAACTTCCTTTGAATCTTATCTACTACGTTTACTTAAAAAAGAAGACAATAAAAACCCTTAATAGTGATAAAATTGTTATCCAGAGACTATATAGGGAATTTTATTTATTTATTTATTTATTTATTAAACAGTGGACCTGCAGATGAATCTGCAGGCCAACTACAGACCCTTTTCCCCTACGGGATGTGGGCCTTTAAAATATAAAAGTAAATTTACAAAATAAAATATATAACATCTAAGAAATACAATAAATGGTATAAAAGAAAAGACTCAACAAATTAACAAAATAGAAATTACAATTTAAAACAAAATTATTAGTAAATTAACAATTCAGAAATTAAAATTTAAAATTCAAAATTTTAGCAAATTAACAAATTATCAATTTAGTAAAATAGAAACAAAGTTAATTGTACACTTATAAAAAATAAAGTAAATGTATTTAAGTGTAGAGTCTTAAACATTGAAAAATGTAAAGTAATGTAAAAAGGAGGTGTATATACAGTGTAAATAGTAGGTAATCAAAGTGTAAATTTATAAAACATAAAGTATATTTAAGTGTAAAATCTTAAATAAAAAAAAAAGTAAAATACTTACTATTCGCTAGAATAAAAAGTGATTTTAGCAAATAGTAATATTGTTGTGACAGTAGTATAACAATGAAAATGGCATTGATAAATTATATTTCATCCCAGATGTTGTGATGTAGCAGAAGGTTTTTTATAAGTGTTAAGTGTGTATTGGTATGGAATCGCAGAGCTTGTAGTGGGATGAATGTGAATTGAGATGTAATTGTGTTATTTGAAGGGCATTCTGTTAGGATGTGTTTTATGGTTAGGGGTTCTGAACAGTGAATACATGTCGGAGGTGTGGATCTGTCAAATAAGTGTTTATGTATAGGAAGGGTATACCCTAGGCGTACTCTAGTAAGTTTGACACCTAGGGCTCGTGATCTAGTTTTAATTGGTCCTGGAATGTTAGCATTGGGATTGTGTAATCTGGCAAAACGATTGGAAGAATTCCAGGATGTTTGGCGGATGTGCGCCGCGTGTATTGCAATCAACCTTTTAGCATGAGCATAGAACAATACTGAGCCTCTGGTTAGAGTGCTTTTGGCCGCTATATTTGCTTTAAGGTCAGCTCTAGTGCTTCCACTTATGACTACGTGGCCTGGAATCCATGCCAACCGCAACTTGCCATTGTTATGTGATATGGAGTTTCTGATGTATTAGGATGATATATACTCACTGTTGAAAGGGTTTTTGATTGACGTAATTGAGCTGAGGCTATCCGTAAATATAATGGTATTCTCATGCAGGGTTTCAGCAGCTTGAATTGCTCTGTATATGGCAGTAAGCTCAGCTATCAGAATAGAGCATTCCTCCGGCATGATTTCCGCCTTCCAAAGAGAGCCATTCCTGACTATCGCCCAGGCTACGCCATGGGGTCCTTTTGATCCATCTGTATATATTTCTGAGTGTGATGAGAGTGTTTGTTTGAATTGAATGTACAATTGCATGTACTTTTCAGAAGGTGTTATGTTTTTAGGATGTAGAGACAAATGATCATGTATGTATGATTTACAGTTGTTCCAAAGGTGTGCTTGCCTATATGACTCTGGGGAGGCATACAGGTCAAGCTCCAAAGGTTCAACCAGAGGGATCATTTTATCTATTGAAGATGTTTTGTTCGTGATGGTTTTATTTTAGGGAATTTTATTTTTGGACAAATTTTTATAATAATAATAATAAATAATAATAATAAAAATAGTCTTTATTTCAAAAGAATTACAAAACTAGTAACAAATTTTGAATACATACAAATTAAATTCATTTTTTGTACAATGTATCCTTAATCAAATTAATAATTAATTCAAATTAAAAATTAGTATTTAAAATAATTCAGATTACATTTTTAACTTATACTAAATAACGTTTAATTTATATACTATTAAAAAAAAACAAACATTTGAATTATGAATTAAGAATTAATAATTGTTCACAAATGTACAGTACATGTTATAGTAGAAGATTAATACAATTATTATAAACTACAAATATATATATACATATTAGAAAATATAAAAAAAAAATTGTACATAATATATCCTTAAATAGTCACTTTTAAGCTTCAAGTTCTGATTGAAATAGTTAAAGACATTCTATTGGCACAGTGCAAGAGACAAATGTCTTACTTTATTAAAATAACAGGTGTAATAGTATTAATGGAGAAAAAACAATATAAAATTAGTGTAGAATTATTTGATATCATGTTTTATTTAATTGAAGAAGAATTAATTTAATTTAATTGTAAAATATAAAAAGATTTGAAGTTTTTAATAAAAATAAAATAAAATATAGGATAGTAGAATGAATTACGATCTGAATAAAAGCCATTAGAAATAACAAAAAAAAAATAATAAAATAAAAAAATAAGAAATAAGAAAACAGATAAAAAGTGAGTTTAAATTATGGGTATTAATATTGATTCAATTTGTGCATGAGAAAATGAAAAGAGCCAGGATTTTATTTGTTTTATAAATCTAATTTGTATTCTCTCGGTTCTAAAGGATTCAGGTAACTTTTTTAAACCCTGAGGTGCAGTTACAGTAAAAAAGTGACGAAAATGAGATTTTTCAACTTTGGGTACATTTACAACATTTCTATTATTTACACGCAAATTATAATCCACCAACAATCTGGAATTATTATAGCCTGATTTTAAAAAAATTAGTTTAAGTACCTTAAAATAGTATAGATGTCTTAATGGAAGAATTTTTAGATTTTTGAAAAAATAAAAACTGGGCGTTCTACGACTGACCTTACAAATAATACGTATAGAATGTTTTTGTTTAATTAACGAAGGCTTAATTTTATTATAATGGGTACCACCCCAACAACACAGACCATATTGAAGCTTAGACTTAATCAAGCCATTGTAAAAAAGTTTTAAAACAGAGAAAGAACAATATAAACTTAGATGATACAGTTGCCTAACTGCTTTTTAGATAATACGTGTGTTCTTATCAGTTTAGTCTAGCATCTAACGAGATACCTAAATATTTCAAGTTATCCACACGTTCAACATAGAAACAATCTTCTGAGCAGTTATGGTTCTCATTAAACAAAATACCAGACACATCATCATGTACACATAAATTACATAAACTAAATTGTAAGCACTTAGGAGAGTGATATTTTACAGAAATACCTTCACATACTTTTCCTGACAGATTAAAAAACATAAATTTTGTTTTGTTACTTATTATAAGTTTATGCATTTTGAACCATTGCCTTAATATATCCAAATCAAAATTTTTATCAGTAAAAGTATTGAAATAATTTACATTTGAATAGGATAGAGCTGTATCATCAGCAAAAGCAGTAACTTTTCCTTTAAACGCTTGAGCAAAAAGTGAATTGACATAAATTAAAAAAAGTATTGGACTTAGTACAGAGACTGTTTCGGAACTGTATACATTTGAAATTTTTACTTTTTGCATCCGATCTTTAAGGTATGAACTAAACCAATCCAAAATAAAACCTCTAAATCCAGCTTTAAACAATTTGTCTAATAATAAGGTATAGTCCACTATGTCAAAAGCTTTTGTTATATCTATAAATAAAGCAGCCGGAATTTCAGAATCATTTAAGGACTTGTACAGCTCACTACTCACACATGTTATTCAAATATTTTATAATTCTCAACTTAATGCCTTTTTCAAAAATTTTTGAAAAAACTGATAATAAGGAAATAGACCTATAATTATTGAATAATAAAGTATCTCCTTTTTTATGCAAACGAATAACAACAGCTGTTTTTAGAGCATGTGGAAAAATACCATTCTGTATACTGAAATTAAAAATATAACGTAGAACATCAACAATTTGAAAAGAAACATTTTTTAGAATATTATTTGAAATTTTATCAAAGGAAGAAGAAGATGAAGATTTTAAAGACATTATAATTTTGTGTAGTTCTGTCGCAGAAAAAGGAAGAAATAAAAAACTTTGTTGTTGAGATGATTCTGGAACGATATAGTTACTAAAATTACATGATGACACATAAGCAGAATTATCTAACAGTGAATTTGTTATTTTATAGAAAAATAATTATTAAATAAATTAGCAACATCTAAAGGATCAGAAACAAGCTTACTACTATTTTTTATGACAATATGACTATTTGCAATATTTCTACTAAGAATTTCATTTACTAACTTCCACTCGTTTTTCAGAATTCTCAGTTAGAGTTTTTTCATAATAACTGTCTCTACAATTAGGAATATCACGCAATTATATAGAAACTTTATGCCTACGGCCTTTAATGAAAAGGAAAAGTTATATTGTAATTTTCACTAAAGGATCAAAAATGGACTACGGAGTAGGTGCAGGAATTTTTTCAGAGGATCTTAAAATATCAATGTCTTATGTTCTCTCTAAATATGCTAGGGAAAGATTTCAAGCAGAATTACTCGCAATTAAGAAAGCCTTTCAGACCCTTAATCATATTAAGACAACCAAAATTAACCGAATAGTATAGATTTGGTCTCGAATATTATCTGTTCTATGCTGGTAGACAATGCCGAAACGAATTTGAAAGCGTAGTTTAACCTTTCTACTCAGGGTTCTTGACAACAGTAACATAGAGGAAAATGAGAGAACTGATGAACTGGCCAAGCAAGGTCACACATTCACATTGACACATTAAATTTTCTTTTTGCCAATAATTTGTTATATAATGATAATTTTATTTTTTATTTCAGTTTGGCGACTCATTTGATTGAATAGAAAAAAATATTCTTACAAAGATTCCTTTGGATTATAATTAAGTAAAAATATTAATTAAAGAAAAATAATTTAGTTAAATATATTCAAATATTCATTATTGTTTAATGACTCCCTTGCCTATTTGTTTTACAAAATTGTTTTAATTCAAGTGTTGAAATTCGGCAACATTCTATACGTTTATTGAGAAAAAGGATATATCAAAATTAAAGTATTTAAATGTTATTGATCTAATAACGTAAGTAGTTTGTTAATACTATGTTTTTATAAACACCCAAAAGCGAATGTGAACCCAACTGAAGATATTAATCGCAAATAGGAAACGATGAAAGGCATTTTTATGGCTCACTGATGAGGCTACAGGACAATGATGATGATGGTGTTTAAGCACGATGAGTCTGATACAAACATAACAAACAATGGAATTTATTGTAATATTTCTACTATACAACATTATTTTGTATGTATGATAAGTGCTAATAGTGCTAATAGTAAAACTAATAATTTAATTATTGAATAGTGTCAGATTTCATGCCTAGAACAAGCACATCAGGCATCTATTAGAGACGAGAGCTTGCTACATTTTTGTGCAATATTTATCATCATTCAGTGGAGTTAGTGGAACCTAACGCCATTAGAAAATAAAATAAAAAACATGTTGTTAGTAGATTAGTTAAATTATAACGTTTAGTAGAGTAAATAAATCGTACTTTTAGCAAATTGCAAAAAATTAAAATATATTAAAAACTGCGGCCTCGGTAGCCGAGTAGTAAAGGACTCGAGTATAGTAATGGAACAATCGAAGAGCACGGGTTCGAACCCCGTGAGAACTGAAAAAATTTTCAAATAATGACCCCATCGGTTCTAATGTAACATAATAATTAAATTAATAAATATTAAATAATTAAAAATTATAATATAATATTAATATACAATATACAACGTATATACCAAATAATTACTATATAAAGGTTCACATTCCGAAAGAGAAATTGACCTGTAGTTGACCTGCAGTTTTTATGCAGATTCACTGTTTATAAATAAATAAATAAATATTAAAAAACTACGTTAATACTAATTGTATTAAGTTAAAAAATAAAATAAAATAAAAATAACCAAAAAATATAAAAGGAAAGCATTTAACCAATTAGCAATAGGTACTTTTAACAATTCCAACGCTTAGGTGACGGTAATTGATTGAATTAGAAAAGATTGAATTAGAATTGACTTCACGAAGCATTCTAATAATTGGATCAAATTCGCCATATTCTTAAAGTTAAAATTGAATGTGAAACATGTCAACGGTCCTGAGACTATTTCAACTAGCTGTAATTGCTAAACAAAAATTAACATATACTAGTATTTAAAAATGACAATTAATATTTTTATTGTATTTTATATTAATTTTCTCTCCTTGATCTACAATTATTATAGGTATAACAAATAGTTCTTTTCAATATTTGAAAAATAATTTGAAATTTTTATTTATTCAAAAATCTAATTATAATTTATTAATTAAATATATATATATAATTAAATCCTAAAAACTAAATAAATAATATTATTAAAGATCAATTCAGTTCGCCAATCTGCTCACTGTAAAGGTACTTATGTACAAAAGATTTTGCGATTCTAGATAGTAAGAATAATTTAACAATCGGACTGCATAATTTCATGTTAACTTTGAAGTTAATTACCCTGACTTATACGTATATTTCTAATGATTGAGATCCACAATTTGATAAAAAATTTTAAGATTTTAATCTTTGCCTTATTTTCATATTACTTTTCGAGCTGATTTTATATAGTTTACACAGCCATCATATTATATGATCAGATTTGTTATAATAGAATTGCATTGTATTAAAGTACTTTGTAGTCAATTTCGAGTGAGAAACTTTTGACAATTAAAGTAAATCTTCTCGAGATAATATAATATTTCCCTATATTTTACTTCTTTTGTATTTAAGATGGTGATTTCGTCTATTGTTAATGGTGCTGGATCGTTTTTTTATAATTTAAAGAAATAAAAACTATTTTAAATATCCCAAAACCAAAACCACCAATAATTTTTAATAACAAAAAATTTATACAATCGAAAATATTAAATTAATTTCATTAAAAAATTTTAAAATATTAAATTTTTGTTTTTTATTTTGTTATCTTATTTTGTTTTTAATATAATGACGCCATCTATATAATAACATTTTCAATTGAAAATCCCAAATGAGATTGTTTTGATTTTTGTTGTTGTGTTTTTTTTCTTTTCTTTTGCTTATTAAGGTGTTCTTTTCATTTAGTTTTTTTTATATTAATTTTTGTTTTAAAATATTTTTATTTATTTTTACATTTTTAATTTTTAATTTAAAAGGAGTGCCTCAACTAGGAATACACACTTTAAAAATTATTATATTACTATATTCCATAACTAAGTAAATACACATATGTATAAAACTTTTCGTAGATAAATTTCTATTTTCTATGAGTTGAAAAAAAAAACAAATCAAAAAAACGTAAACAATAAGACAACATAATAATTCATAAATTTTATTGTACCTATATATCACATAATTTTATGCTTCTTTTAATGAAAAACTTTATAAAGAATTCCAGCATATGCGATCAATTCAGTTCCAAGTCATTGCGGTTTTTATATATACATGTACACATAAAGGTACACAAGATATTACACATATACCTATTTGTTACATATATACCTATTAGCGTAATATAATCAAAAATTTCATTTTTTTGCGATCACAATAAATATGCTCAGACCAGACACAAAATGTTCAGCTCTATCTACTTAATTGTGGCACCAAATAAATCCAATAATTATATATTCATATTTCGAATAGTAACAGAAATTATTGTATATGTAACTAAAGAATTTGAGGTTTTTCTGTCAAATGTCCAACAAATATTTCAAATGGCAATAAGAAAAATAAAAAAATAAAAATAAAAAAATAAAAACAAAACAATAATATTTTCCGGCTCATTTACCATCAATAATATCGGAAATTGAATATATCGTTTTGATATGAATTGATGAAAATTGGGATCAGAAAACTTTTAAACATCTTAAATACAAAAAAAAATATAATAATTTTAATTTAATTTATGAATCGATTTCTTGAATTACTTATTGAATTTTTTTTTCAATAATACATAATAAGATTATAAAAATTTATGGTGAAGGTGAATATGTTTTTGTCAAAATTTTTTATATTATTTATTTTTAAAAAAATTTTCGAATGTCAGAATCAGAAATCATAACAAATTATATAATTTGCAAAAATCAAAAAAAGAAAAAAATGAAAATTTAATAACATTTGTGTTCTAAAATGATTATGTCAGAGATTTTACAATATTTAACAGAAAAAAATTAATTCCATACATATGTATGTAGGTAGTAGATAGGTAGGTTATGCATAATATTCTAGATTAGCGAAATATTAAAGAATGAATTATAATCCATAACAAATTCACAATCAGCAATAGTGTGGAAATAAAACAAAGGAAGTAAATAGATTAAAAAGGTTGAGTAACCTCTGTTGTATCTTTCAATGTCTTTAATGAAGTGGAAAGGGTGAATTTTGATTATATTTATATTGTATGTACCTAGATACACCCTCAGATAAGACCAGGCAAATCTAACAAATTCTCATATTTTATTCATTATAATAAATAATTATAAATTACAACAACATATACGCTAAGCCAAGAAATGACTAAAGTAAACAAATAAAACAAAGTAAATCTAATAAAATAAAAATGGTTAGAAAATCTCACAGCACCAAACGAAATTGATTTTAATAACAAATGTTGCCAATTGATTAGAAGTCTACATATTTTAGTGATGTAAAAAAAAAAAATTCAAAAAAATGGTACAAAACCTCTTATTTTCCCTGATGGCTTGATAGCGAATGCATAAAATTTAAAAAAGGTTTGACCTTGGAAACAAGTTTATCAAAGACAAATATAAGTTCTGGCTAAATAAATATAACTACACTAAAATGTAAGAAAAAAAACAATAATTTATGATAACAGCCATTTTGCAAAAAGCTAATGGGAATGCAGAAAACATATTTGGCAAAACATAAAAACAATCTTAAGTAGCAGATCAATTCCACAAAATCACTTCTTTCCTAACCTCAATACTATAAAATTACGCAAATATTAGGCAAAAAAAAACGAACCAAAAATTTCTTCAACACAATTTATCAGCCAAAATTAGAAGTACAATTAGGTTCAAATTTAGGCTGATCACTGTAACTGATTTGAAAAAACTTCAAAATTTTTTTTTATCTAATAATAGCCCTGTAAGCCTAATAGTAAGCCAAGAGTTCACCAATTATTTAAAAGCGAAAATGATCTTAAAAAAAATATGTTTTCAAAAAGAGCTCCCACAAAAATGTTGCATTTTCAAACTACGTCAAAGTTTCATGCATTCAAGAAGCACTTACTAAAACAAATCAAGTGTAATTGATATTCCTTGATCTAACCAAAGCCTTTGATACAATTAACCGGAAAATGCTTTTACGAATGCGGGATAAAAGTTGGAATGGTTCAAAGATTATTTAACCGCCTGGAAACAATATGCGGAATGCGATGGTTATAAACGTGAACTAATACGACGTTGAATATGATGTAATTTTAATTTAAAGCGAAAAGGTAAATCTTTCGAAATGAGTGGTATTCGTGTAATAAAGACTATTTCATCTTGTCCATGTTTCATATTTTTCCCGTGATTTCAGAAGCATTAAGAAAATCATACCACCTTGCTCAACTCTGCGAAAGATCTTGGTCCTCGAACTGAGTGAAGAAGTGTTCTAAGGAAACAGTATTCAGCTTTACTGGAATGAACCGTGTATATCCAACCCAAAGCGACACTCGTTACTATATCCTGCCCAGGACTAACTTTTCCTTTGCAGAAAACTTTCCTAAATGAATTCCATATGTGTAATAATCGAGGTATATTCGAATACAAAAAAGTCCTTGCAAAATGATCCTGCTGACACAGTTGAAAGAATGCTGTTAAGGTTGTGTGTGGTGGCTGATCACAGTAAATTCGAAAATTCATATCTCAGAAACTGCTCAGTCAATTTGGATTAAATTTAATACAAATTTAATACTAATTTTGGATTTCGATGAAAACTCTTTTTCTGATTATAAAATTTGGGGGACCTGCATTTCGTCGGAGGTCTTTTTTGGACCAAATTCTTTACCTCAGAAATTAATCGACCAACTAGCTCGAATTTTTTACACAGATGTTGATTCCTGTTGACAACACTTTTTGTTTTCAAAGTTTAAAGAAGCTGATTCTCGCCACAGCCTTAATTTTAATTAAAACCTTTATCTTAGGAACTATACTTGGCCAACTTGGTTCAAATTGAACACACACATTTTGGGTTCCTTCAAAAAACTTTTTGAGCGTCAGAAAATTTGAGAGACCACCTCCCACTGAAACTCTTATTTTCCATTCTATTTTATTTTTATGAAGCTCCAAAACGGTTAACCGAATTCAAAAAAAAATTCTTTAATTTTTTTGAAATTATAACATCCTCCCTTAAAATTAGAACAAATCAACTACAACAAAGTTCTTGCAAAATAATGTACAAAAATATTTATACCATGTTTCAAAACCATCGATCAAATTAAAATAGGAAAATAAAAACTAAAAAAAAACTTATTAGACCGGCTTGACGAAACGGATTAACGGAATTTAAAAACAATTTGTTTTTGGCCTTTTTCAAAACCATAGAAACTCCTCTTAAAATTGGACACAATTCTTTTGAAACGAATTTTTTTATAGATCGACGTGCTGAAACGGGTTAACGGAATTTACCAAAAACAATTGTATAAAATATACTCTGTATAATGTTATATGCCGAATGAAAAAGTCACTCACATCAATAAATTAGTTCAGAATAAATGTATGTGGTACTGAGGTTTCAAGTATATTAAGTGGACTAGGAGTTGTATTGCAGCTACCCGAAGCAGTCAACATTTTTAAAAACCGTAAAAGGTATATTTGTTTATATTTGAAATGGTGACTGAGTACAAATTTTTAGTTCAGTAAGACGTTTAGTTATTGAAATATTTCTGGCGAGTGCTAGGATTTGTATGAAAGCTATACCAGAACCAGTCAAAATTTTGAAAAAAGGTAGCACGCATATTTGTTTATTTTTGAAAGAGTACATGTGTACGAATTTTCTAGCACCTTTGGTTTTTAAAATATTTTTGACGGGTGCTGTATGGCACGGGAGTTGTACGGCAGCTTCCGGAACCAGTCAGAATTTTGGAAAACAACATATCACGGATTTGATGATGCATTGCTGTAAAATTTGGTTGAACTTGATCCATGAGTCTCGGAGGAGTTCTGACACAACCATGCATACATACATACACACATACACACAAACATTAATTTTTATATACTTATATGTATATAGATGCTAACTTTTTACGAATATCATACATTTCATTACAAGCACACAAATTCAATACAATCTAGTTTATTTTATTTTAATTGTTATTATAAATATACTTAACTTAGTATTTAATTAGTATAGTATAGTAGTGCTTTATTTGTAATATTTTAATTTTACATTTCTGTTTAACTTAAAACTAAGAGATATAGGCACTAAATTAGGTCTTTACAGCTAGGAACATTTTAATTTTATTTTATTGAGTATTAGGTATTTAATCTATGACTAATATTATAAATGTAGTACATACTTAAAACCTAAAAATTTATGTAAATAATATATTACAAACATACTTAATTGTAACAAACAAATTGATGTCACTTGATTTAAGGTTGTGTTTTATAATTTCAGTCTTGTTCAGCCTCATGGGTAACAAACAGAAGAATCAATAAATTCACGGTAATATAGAATTAAATTTGAAATTGTTGACTGATGTTGAATATGCATAATTTTTAGTATATTGATCCGATTATTGGAAACATATGCACATTTCTTCAGCATAAAAACAAACGCATAGAACTTATGATAAAGATTGGATCGATTTGTTCACAAATTAATTAATTTTAATTATTATTTTATAAATTAAAGTTTCGTCAACGCTGGACGTATCGAATTACAGACCAATTACACTTACAAGCTGCGTAGGAAAAGTATTTGAAAAAATTATAAATGCCAGAATTCAAGATTTTGTACATTTTTGTTTTGATGTGAATCAATTTGGATTCCAAAAAAGAATTGGAACTGATTCAGCAATGGTGGAATCTACTAACTCAATTATAAGTAAATTGGATGAAGGAAACTATGTATGTTCTGTATTTGTTGATTTAAAAAAGGCTTTTGATGCGGTAGATCACAGCGTATTACTTGATAGATTATATGAAATTGTTATACGGGGACCGGCTCAGGAATTACTCAACTCTTATCTGAAAAATAGGAAAACTATTACAAGAATAAATGGAGTACTAAGCAATCAAGTTTCAATAAATATTGGTGTTCTTCAAGGGTCTGTGTTAGGTCCTACATTATATTTGCTATATATTCATAATATACAATTTGCGAATTTAGTAGCTGAATATAAGATATTTGCTGATGATACTCTACTTATAAACAGTGCCAAAAATTGCGATGAATTAGAAAGAGTAATAAATGCAGATTTAAGAAAATACAACAATTGGTTCAAAGGTAATAAATTAACTATAAATCCTGAAAAAACCAAATACATAGTGTACAAAATAAGAAATAAAGTCGATATAAATCCAAAACTGTTAGTAAATAATACCGAAATTGAAAGATTTGCTACATATAATTATCTTGGTGTTGTAATTATGAAAAATTGAAATGGGCTGATCATCAATAAACTGGAAAAAAAAAATGTGCCTTTATCAGGTGCTATCAAAAGAAGTGGAATCATACTCAGTAGACAAATCGCTGATAGTCTATATTATTCTCATATTATTTCACATATTAGCTATAATATATGTAATTGGTCTAGTTGTTCCTCTTAGCTAAAAGATAAAATTGGTATCATAATAAACAAGGCACTACAAGGCTTGCATAAATTTAATTGGCTTACTCCAACAAATGAAATTTTTAAGAGAACGGGTTACCTGAAGCTATCAGGAATTATTGTTTTGGAAAAAGCTAAACTAATTTACAAAGTGAAAAAGGGAATCTACAAAAAAAAATTCATATTACTAAAAGGAGTCATGTACACAATTACATTACAACACCCGAAAGTTAAATAATCTCAACTATGCAAAACCAAGAACAGAGTTATCACGCAACAGTTGCCTTTCATCAGCTATAAGGATATATAATAAATTACCACTTGAAATAAAGGAGAGTTTTAATTTAGATCTTTTCGTAAAAAAATTAACGTACTTATTAAAAAATAATCCTGCAGAAATGGACAGATTAATTAAAGAGTGAATTATCATATAATATATGTATATATATAGTTTTTTTTGTTTTTTTCCGTTTTTTTTTTTTTTGTTTATGTTATGATATATAACAATTGTATATGTAATCTTTAGATTGCAAGTATCTTACTTTTATTTTTAAATATGGATTTTTCTGAAATGTTTTATACTAAAACTAATGTTTTGTCTATATCACGGTTAAATAAAATTAAATTTTTTTAGAGTAGTAAGATATAAAAATTAAATGTGTGAATTTTTTAAATATTTTTTAATTTGTAAACAGTTTTGTCAATAAAAGAAATGAATATTAAAAAAAAAATTATTCTTTTTCACTTACAATATTTTATAAAAAGTTTTTTTTATTTCTCCGCGTTTTAAAAATCAGGTTATGCGAATGGTTTTGTAGACCAACTGAATATTAAATTAATTTAATGAATCTTACTTTTCTGTTATAAGAATCAAATGGTAATTTAAATTCGGTTCCTTGAACTGCATAACACGTTCAAGATAATTGGCAATAGAGTTTTAGTACTAACAGTGATTCAATCCGCATAACTAATACGACAATTTAAGTAGTTATAGCAAACCATATAGTTGTTATAACCAAATTACATTTGAGAGGACGAAAATTACTCGGTTCTAACAACAACTATATAGAAATAATTATTATTTGACCGAATGAACATTTTTGAACGAAGTTACTAAAACCGTTTCAAAGAAAGCATTTGCTGCTACCGTACTACATTTGCATCAACAACAATTCTATTGCGTCAATCGAAGTTGGTAATGAGAACCATCATATAGTAACTGCAACTGAATAGTATTTTTGGCAACCTCATCTTAAAGAATTATTTTT
Organism: Argyra leucocephala; assembly: GCA_963942445.1. Lineage (NCBI taxonomy): Eukaryota > Metazoa > Arthropoda > Insecta > Diptera > Dolichopodidae > Argyra > Argyra leucocephala. The sequence continues at coordinate 70,728,186 of OZ012681.1, read as the reverse complement.
ATTAGTGCAGATCAGATTTTATACTAATTTAATGTTAATTACGCAACTGAAATTGAAATATAATTTATTTGTTTCTAAGTGTTACGATATTATTTTGTTTTTAATATTAAGATTGTGGGAGGAAAATGTGAAAACCCAATAAAAATTTATTGGCTTAGATAAAACTTAAAGCTAATTTTCTTATACTACTTATGGCTTCTTACAATTGGCTGCTGGTAATTGCTTATGGTAATTGTTATTATTAAAACTTGATAATGGAGTTTCTTAGTGGAATAATAAAAAGGTAGATTTAACATAATTTTTAAAATTTTATTGTGTTATCTGCAATTTTTTTATCTGACACCCACTAATGTAATGTTGTGATACAAAGGACATAATTCTAAGTTTATTGGCTTTTAAATAAAATTTTTATTGGCAAAAGCATACAATATTCTAATTATTTTATTTATTTTGTCTATTGTTCTACTAATTATTATAAAATATTTTCCTTAATGTCAATCTTTTATCCAGATAGACTCCCAGATATTTTACTGAATCAACCCTTAATATAACAGTGTTACACAGTTTGATGTTGGTAATAGGTAAAAGTATAGGCGTTGGTTTTTTGGACATTTACGGAAATTTTTCAATTATAAAAGTATTGCGATACAGTGTTCGTTGTATCCTGTAAGCTGTTTCTGTTTCTGATACTGGTACCATATGTGACGGATGTAAATATGCAGGTATCCTTCGCCAAAACAGATAAAATAACATTTTCAACTCTTGGTAAGTCATACGTGTAAATATTATAAAGTACAGGTCATAGAACTAAGCCTTGTGGTAAGCCGGAAGAGATGTTAAATATTACAGAACTAGTTTTCCCTATTTGTACTTGTATTTATTATGAAATATTCTAATATTTTGTTTTTTTCCCATAATAGAAGAAATGTTTAAAAGAATATTGAATTTGGAAGAGTTTTTAAACAAAAAATAGAGTGTGTTGCAGCTGCTATCCTTATAATAAATTTTCTTTAAAGTTTATCTTCATAGTTTTCAACCAAATAAAAATAAGTCAATAATCTATTTTATTACACCATAATTCATTTTTGGAAATAAAATATTTAATTCTTTACACCAACAAATCCATAAATATCTAATATAGGTGATATAATATATTCTTCCTAAAAATACCAATAACAAAAAATCATAGCTTATCTCTCCATAAAAAAAATGATTCCTTAAACATTTTTTCATTTCGACTTTACATCAATATAAGTATTTTAAGAATTTTTAAGGTCTTAAAATATTTTGAGTGTTCTATTGGAATTTTTTTTATTTTTGAGTAGATTTATTACTTTACGGTTTCAATAAGAATAATAAGATGGCAGGCATGCTCATGTAAAAGTGAAAGAAGAAAATACATTTTTATTTCTCAAAATTTCTAATAAAAACATTTCCAAATCGAAAAACAAAACATAAACCATCAAAACGACATTGTCTGCATTGAAGATTTCATATGAGGTAAAGTATTTTTAGAAAAGCAAAAAAAAAACAAATTTTTTACAAAGTGTTTAAAGAACATAAAAAAATGCTCAGAAACAATTTACTGCTTGTACTGCCGTTTGTTTCTGTGAATAAAGAAAAAATAATGAAAATTTTGTCATATGTAAGTGGGTTTACGTCTGAGTATGTAAACATCATTGTGTAAATTATTTTTATATTAAGACCCGAATATTGGCCATCAGCAAATTTTTCCAGTAGTAAAAGACAAAAGTCCAGAGATCTAATATCTATTAAGAAATTAAATAAAAATCTTAATTCATAGCGGTACTAAATTTAAAAAGTCTAATTAGAAAATGATATTATTGCGGGAAGTAAAATTGGTGATCTGATCAATCTTCTCAATCGTACAGGATGGCTCTAGTACTAAGTTCCTTGCTGAGAGAGTGGTAATGGGAGAGTGATCTCCTAAAACAACCCACAACAAGAAATAGGTCAACGAGTCGTGTGTAGTGGTATACAAAAAAACACATTTAAAAGGGCTATTTAGTTTTCCAATAATATTTGAATAGTTATAAAGTTTCATTTTGAATACTGTTCAACAATTTTATTTATGTTTAATGTAGCAAGCAAATTTAGGCTTCAAAAATTAGAAAATAAGGCTATTGGAGTAATTCTTAAATTAAATCAATACACACGAATTAATTTTATATTAAGTGCATTAAAATGAAAAATTGTAATGAATGTTCTGATAGTAGTGCATAAAATGAAAAATAACTTATATCCAAAACATTCATAGGATAGACTGGTTCATAGCTATAATTTAAGAAATATATTTAATTTCAGATTAAACTTTTTAGAGACGAAAGAACTAAAAACATGTTACTTTATTATGGATTAAGAATATTTAATGAATTACCTAATGAATTAAGTAGAGAACATAATCTTAAAAAATTCAAAAAACAAATTGAGGAATATGTAAAAAATAATTTTAATTAGTATAAAATGGTTAGAATAAACAAATAAATAAATAAAAACTTACTCATTAGATTTGTTAAGTATCAATATACAAATGTTTTTAAGAAAATAATGTTTTAAATATAATTTTAAGAATTTAATTATTATGGATCAACTATTTTTTGTATACTTTTGTTACTGTTTTGGGTAGAATGAGTGGTGTCAGGTACCAAATGGCTTAGCCGGACGAGAAATAAGAAGTGACGGTATAAAGTGAGAGCTGCGATAATTATCTAAATTACCATTGAAAAAACGCATAGAAATTAAAAAAAAAAAATTATTTATTTCACATATCTTTCAGTGTCATTTGGACCACTATGTACAAATAATTTTCAAATCAACATCACCTTTGAAGGCGCCACTCTTAATTTCACTTTTATATTCTCATACCATTCAAATAATATCCAACCATGTTTATATATTATATATATATGTATTTATATTATATTTATGTATATATTTACATTTATGTTTACCATTTTTTTTATTTTCTAGAAAAAAAAATTAATTTTTTTTTTTTAAATTACAGTCAATCGTATTAATTGACTCCACGCACAGAAGGCACACGCAAATACAAATTTATATGCATGTTTATATACACTAAAAATGGAGGATTTGCGAAGGCGTTAAGTCTGATGTATCATTGTAAGTAAATGGCGGCGGTGATCTATGACAGAAAAATAAATTAACAACAACAACAACATTATTTATAATTACCAATTTTGGTATTTGAGTTTTTCATGGTTAATTGAAAAATTATATTAAATTAAAAGCGTGGTAATTTGTATGTAGCTTACAAATAAATTCAATAAGAATATAAAATTTTAAAATTAACGGTAAATATTATTACATAATTAACAGTATGTATGTCATTACATTAGTATACATACTAAATATGTATAGTTATAAAATAAATTCTATTCTATTTTATTTCCAATTATTTTTCTATCTTTGTAAATATTATTAAAAAATTATAACTAGATCAAAATTCTGAAAATGGAATAAATAATTATCTACATGTATATAATTATTATTAGTTCTTAATATATATATATAAGTACATAATTATTATATAGATATATAAAGTTAATAAGAAAAGACAAATTGTTTTTTTTTTAATTGTAATTCTTTTTATACTACAAACTTGGGATAATTTTTCTTAAATTTGTTTTAGTTCTTAATTTACTCATAATAATTGGGAATTTAATTTTATTTCATTTCATAAACTTTGTTATTGATTTCAATTAAATTTAACCATATTTCTATATAAATTTGAAAGTTGTTTTCAACAATTGTGGACAACTTAAATATTGCAACCCTGAATTAATTTTGAAAAAAGTAAATTTAAAATTTTTGTGTTATAAATTGTGGGTAGGTTCAGTTTTAAGACCAGACATACACATAACAATTAACATCTCCATCTGAAGGAATTCCATCTTCCAATACAACCATTTGTTGAATTGGTGACTTCAACATGTTCTGTAACTAATAAATGATAAACTGTACACATATAGTGTCAAATGTTGAATAAAAAAATTCTTGGTTTTAAATTAGAGATTTTTTAACTCACAAGAACCGTTCAAGAACACTAATTCTAATACATATTTTCTTTTTCATCAAAATTGCATACGAACCCAACATGATGAATTGAGAATTAAAACCAACGAATTGTAATTGATAGGTTGTTTTGCCAAACACACTACATTACTACAAACACTATACATTAACACTACATTTTTTGCCCAAGCACTACATTAATAATAAGGATAATCATTTAAAAATAAAATTTTATAATAATATATACTGTCTATTTCTATAAATACATATTTCAAAAATTATATTATTATTATAACAAAATAGATTATGTTATCATTTTACATAATTTTGTATAATATGTACTGCGGGGTAATATGGAAAACTGAAAAACTCTCGTATATGTAAGTATATACAAAATTATTTTAATATCAATATGGATTTAATTATATATAGATAGAGCTGTTGAGGGTACAACCGAAGGCAGATCTAATACTAAAGTTAATTTGAAATAATTTTAAATCAAAAACAATACGATTATTCAAAATTTCCTTCAAGGATGAACTTTTCATGTTAACATCGATAATATTTTCCGTCTCAGCCGGGGTACCACAGGGTTAGGACCAATACTGTACAATATCTATACTTCCAGATTTTCCGAGCATATGAAAATTGATCCCAAACTAACCTTCAATAACCATATCGGTACAACAATTGACAAGGTTAACAAAATTGTTAGGATATTATATCCTTTTATAAATAGAAAATCCAAGCTATCCGAAAGCAACAAATTAATATTATTCAAAGTGGTGTTTCAGCCATTAATTTTATACGCCGCACCTGCGTGACATGACTGCGCAAAAACACACGTTCGAAAATTGCAGGTTTCGCAAAACAAAATCCTCGTTATAAATTTTGTTACAAGAACATGCATTCCATTAACCTTCTTATAAGAGAACTTTAACAATAAGACACAATTAACTTATTTAAATTACTCATTTGGTCTTAAAATATAATAGCCAAACATAGGTTTTTAATTTTAGAAATAAGATAGTCACTAAGAAATAGGTCAAGATAGATTTAGTTTTTTAGTTAAATAACAAAAATTTTCAAATTAAGGTTTTTTGGTAAAATTTTTCCTTAACTCATAATATGGTGCGCGTTCAAAGGAGTACAAGTCATTTTTTGGCAAAAACGAGATAAGTCAAAAAATGGAATATAGAACTGGTGTTCCTTCTTCAGTAAAAATATTAGAAATCAATTCCATCTATAAATTATTATAAAAAGCATTGGTAATAATAGTATAACTAAACCCTCTATAAAGTTAACCGATCAAAAAAGTATAAGTCGAGTTAATGATCAAACTAGTATTATTTTTGATAACAAGTCACATTATTTTTATCACTGACTTATACTTATTTTAGCAACATTGAATTATTGAAAAGAACGAATTATTAAAAATTCGCATGTGGCTGCTATGTTTTTGTACCTCGTGCAAAACAAATCAACATTGGAAATCATTGATCACAAATTTATGATTAGTGGACACAGTCATATGGAGTGTGATATAGACCTTGGTCTAATAGAAAAAAAAAAACAGAATATCCTATATCACATGCATATGATTGGTACCAACTAGGGAGTACAGTTGGAAAAAGAAATAAGTTTATTGTTAATGAAATGGAACATAATGAATTTATTGATTATGCTTCGTTAGTTTTAAGAAAAAAGGATTCGGAAGGCTCCTTGATGTTTTTCGCAACTGCATAGTTGTTTAGTATCCAATCAAATAGTACAGGTAGGGTTGAATAAAAATATTTTTATTCATTTTATTGTTGGTATTTGAAATAATATTTCCGACGATAGAGTGACAGGTAGGGATGGTGTTATTCGTTTTACTATATTTCACTAAAAATTTAAATAAAGAAGAATATCCGTTGCCTTGGTCTTTATTTAGGAGTGAGTCATTTTTAGTTTTGTAGATTTCGATGCTTTCAGCTGAATCTAGTTTCCTAGAATCTCTAATGTAATTTACCATTTCAATGTCTTCTTTCGAAATACTATGATTCTCCTGGATGATGTGTTCTGCTACTTTGGATCGGAACTCTGTTGAGTTTTTCTTTTTAGCCAGTTCTGCTTCTTTCAGGTGTTCATTGAGTCGTGTTTGCATGTTTCTCCTAGTTTGCCCAATATAAACTTTGTTGCAATGACAGCAAGTTACCTTATATACACCTGATTTTTCCATTTGTTCGATTAAGTCTTTAGATGAACCTAGAACAGACTTAAGTTGGTTAGTTCTGCTGCTATATACGATATCTAACCCGTGTTTTCTTAATTTCGCTCTGAGTGGGAGAGAAATCTTGCTAAACTCCAATGCTACTCTTCTTTTGGGTTGTTGATCAGTGAGTAGGTTAGGGAGGGAATTCCGTTGTAAACATATTTTCCGTTTAATAAGTAAGGCTGTGATGGTTTTTTCCGGATATCCGTTTATTCTCGCAATTTCAAATATGTGTTTAGTTTTTTTTACTAAACCTTTTTGGGAGATGGGAAGTGTTGATATTCGATGGATCATGTGGTTGAACGATGCCATCTTATGTTGGTAGGAGTGGTTGGAGGTATTCGGGATGACCCTGTCAGTATCCGTAGGTTTCCTGTAAATCTCTAGTTCTAGGGACGTTCCTGTTTTACTTAACAGTAAATCTAAAGTCTAAATTTAATTTAAGGTTTTGAATAATTTTTAGGAAGTATTTGATTATTTTTCTTTGTTTAAACATTTTGTTTTTGTATAACTGAAGACTGTTTGTTAAAATATTAAATGAATTGTTTTATTTTTTAAAAAAAAAAAATTATTTTTATATATATAAGTGAAGACTGTTTTATTTTTGCTAACAAATTGGAAATTTAAAATAAATTTTAAAAAAATATATTTTAGAAATAACTATTAAAGTTAATGAAAAAATTTGTATTGTAAAAGTTATTTGAATTAAAGATTATCTTTTGTTTTAAAGTTTGGTCATAGCAGTATAAGTCCCATTTATAGTAAGATTCTAACAATCAAAAGAGTATAAGTCATTTTTTCTTTGACTTTTTAGATATTTGACAAAAACCATTATGGAATCCTAAAAAAATGTAAAAAAGCTTTAATTTTCAGTCTTAGCTGGTCATCTACATGCAATATATAAAACTTAATTCAGTTTTTTTTTTCTCCTGAACAATTGATTATTTTAACTTATACTCCTTTGCACGCCCACCATTATATTAGTCATAGATTAAGTAATACTCAATAAAATAAAATTAGTTTATAGACATTAGTCTATAGATATTCCCTAAATTTTATTCTCTTGCGAAGACTTAAGCTTTTCAAACCCAACAAATTAATAAGTATTTGATAAGGGAAACCCTCAAAATTCTCCCCCCAAATACAAAATTCTCAATCAAAAAATCCAATTGATAACTTAGAAATTAAAAATAGTAGCTATATGGTATCATAAATTTAAATTGTGGGGAATTAGGTAATTTTTTTTTAGAGTAACAAATTATATCTGACAGATTATTCCCAGCTCGATATCGGTTTGCTGCCCCGAAAAGTAGTCTGATGTCTTGAATTGGCTATTTAATTTATTCAGTTTCATTATATTCACTCTTTGGACTATCTACGATATCCCATCTAAAAACGGACTGGCAAATATAGAATTACGTTACATATCTCTGGCAGCAAAATTCTTTCAACAAATAGTACCAAGCGAAACGAGTCTCATATAAACTAATCTATAAGTCAGGATATATAACGACTAAGAAATATATTTGATAAAATTGGTAAATTAAAAGTTCACTGACTCAAATTTAAAATGTTAAAAATAAAAATTGAAAATAGCGATTAGAATTATGTTATTCAAGAAAGATTATATTGTTATATGACAGACCTGGGTTTATCAGTTTATATATACTAGAATTTTTAAATTATAACAATAATTATACATTTTTTTATTTTGTTATAAATTAAAATTTATTCCAAAAAAGAAAAAGTGTCAACTTATTTACAATCTTACCATTTATGTCATTCAATATTGTTTTCTTTTAATAAAATTTTTATAATTTAATCCAAAAATACATTTTCATTTTTATTCAAATAATCAATTACATGCTAAAAATGTTATTTAAAATATTAGGATTTAATTTTAATTTTATAATTAAGAGCAGCCATTAATCATTGTACTGTGCTTGCTGCGGTTGAGGTGTAGAGAAACAAACCAAAATTTAAAAGAAAACTTAAACATAATTTTTTTTGTAATAAAATAGCAATTCCGAAATTGTAAAGTTACTCTTTATTTGGAAAACTAAAATTTATCATGTAAATCAAATTTGGATAAGAAAAAAAGAAAAAAAAATAAAAAAAATTGTTTGAATTTAGCAAATCAAAAAAAAAATAAGTAAACCTGCTCTTTTTTAGAAAGATACGGTTGAATAAAGCTCTAAATCTTTTACTCCTTCGTTTTTGATTCGGTTCAATGTACCTAAAAATTTTCCAAAAATTACAAAAAAAAAAATAGATTTTATTCTCTAGAAATTTGCAATTACAATTTTCGCTTATTATTATGTGGAACAACAAATACGTGATCACAGCTAACAAAACCAAAATCTATAAAGAATGTGTTAAATCAAACCTAAAATATAGAGTAACGCTGATACAGTAAAAATAAAACAGATACTATAAAACTACTAAAATGAGATATTTGAGGTCGATGTAGGGAAAACCGATTAGAAATCGTATCAGGAGTGTGAAACTAATAGAATTATCAGAAGTGTGGTTAAACAATAATAAAAAACAAAGCATGGCTTGGTGTAAATACTTAAAATGCAATAGTATCGAAAATTATGACCATTTTAAATATCTATATGATGAGTTTAAAACAACATCTCAAGCTTTGTACAATAACTATGTTAGTTTGTACAATATAACTATATTAGTAATTGTAAAGTATCATATGAATCATATCATAGTGTTATATTATTGAAATTAAGAAAATTAGGCTTCCAAGTACTCTTCATAAAGTGGATCAAGTCATATTTATTTGATAGGTTCTATACTATATTTTATTTAGATCATCTGCATCGACACCATTTGTGGCCAACTCAGGAGCTTTCCAACTCAGTCACTTGGACCTCGTCTATTCATTATTTCGATACATCTGTATATTACATCGGCAATTAAAAATAGTGAACTTAACATTTATGCAAATGATATGAAAATCTTCAAAAAAAATAAAATCCATAGGCGACTCAACCCTATACTACAAACTGATCTGAACAATTTATATGTTTGGTCTAACAGTAATAATTTACTTCTTAAATATTAAAAAATGTGCTTTAGTGTGCTATACATGTCGTTCCAAATCAGTCTGTTAAAATTACACACTTAATGATGAATTATTGTTAAGAGTAAATTACATTAAAGATTTAAGGGTGTACTTGGACGATAACGTTTAAATTACACTTTAAATGCATTATAAATAAATCAAGTTCCTTGCTGGGTTTTATTAAGCATTGGTCTAAGGAATTTTCTGAAACCTACATTGTAAAAGCTCTGTACACGACTTTTATTCGACTAAAGTATATGCCAGCCAGTATGGCTCCCATTTTATGATGTACACATAATTGAATCCTCTCAAAAGAAGTTTTTAAGATTTACTATACGTAATCTTCCTTGGTAAGATCCGATTAGCTTGCCAACTTACCAACATCGTCGAAATTTAATTCTTCTACCCTGCAGAAAAGAAGAGAATTTGCTGATTTAACCTTTGTTGTAGAAATTTTAAAAGGCAACGTTATTTCTCCAACATTTTTTAATAACATTTTTATTAATAATCATTTTCGACTTAGGTCCGTAAATCTTTTTATACTGGTTCACCATAGAACTAATTTAGATTTGAACCCGTTAACATAATTTGAATATTGAGAAATAAATACAAGGCCGTAATTAACTTCTCCTTTTCAAAGGCTGCTTTAAAACAATTGCACAACAAATTAAAAAACCTGTCATTCCTACACCTGTAACCTGTCAGTTATTATTAAGAATTTATGTTAAGTAAAGTATTTAAAAATAAAATTAATTTGTAATTGCTTTCTTTTTTCTCTTTTTAAAATATGTAACTTTTTTATATAACTTAATTTAAGTTAATTTGTAAAAATTATTTGTAACTGCTTGACCAAAAAATACTCAGCATCTTGGATAGATAATGATTGTGCTACAATGATAGAAAAAAAATTACTTATACCGCAAATATTTAATAAATGTTGATTCAATCATATTTTACTGTTATAAACTCAACTCTGTTATGAGTATGACCTCACATCAATAAAAACTGGGTGTAAATTAAAAAAAATTCTCAATAATAATTTCTATTGAAGATAAAAAAAAATGGCTTCTTTAGTGAGATAATGATCTAAGATCTTCTAAAAAACAAAATAAAATTGAAAAATTTAAACATTTTTACAGTCGCGTTGGAACAGAAGTGAAATAACACGTCTAAAAATAACACGATATATTATATCCCTAAATCTAGAATTAATGCTGAATTCAAGCTTAGAATAATGGATGACTACACAACTGAAAAGCTTATTAATAACTTTTTAAACACCAATTCTGCAGGTCCTGATGAAATTAAAGCTAATTTCTAATTAAAATTTATGTAAAATAATTTACAAATAGAATAATAGAGATGATGAATAGTTCATTAAAACAAGGTAAAATGCTAAAATTTCTAAGGACAGATAACAAAATCATTCCAATTTACAAAAATTTTGGAGATTTAGAAGAGATAGAAAAATTTAGGCTAATATCTATTCCATCGATAGTAAAAAAAAATAATTGAAAATCATGTCAACGGTCAGCTCGTGGAACATCAACTGGAGAAAGATTTAATAAACAGTAATCAATATGACCTTCGAAAGAAATCCAACACTCAAATGATTCAAGCAGCTCTTTTTGATGTTATATCATACATTCAGTTTGGTCTCGATAAACAAAAAAACATAACAATATTATTTTTTGATCTAAGGAAAGCTTTTAAATCTGTGGATAGAGAATTTTATTAAAAATATTGTTTGAATGTGAGAGGTTAAGGGAACTGGATATAAGTGGTTTGAAAGCTATCTAACAAATAGTTAACAATATTTGATTTCTGAGGGCATGAGAATTAATGAACAGGAAATAAAATTTGGTGTGATCCAAGGTAGTTCATTGGGTCAAAAATAAGAGAATACTCTTGCTACATAAATAGTTTCACAAATTTAGCTATGATTGAGCGGTAATATACACAGGTAAGAGCTGGAAAGAACAGTGAGCTGGAAGTAGCTATTAAAGAAGATCTGAATAAAGTATTTGCTTTGATAAGTAGATACAAATAACTTACTTACTTACTTACTTAGGTGGCCAACAAACCATGTAGATCCTGGGCGTTACTCATCAACATCCTCCATTTTTGTCGGTCACGGGCGGATTCTCTCCAGTTGAAGATTCGAAACTGCTTTAATTCCGCCGATATTTCGTCTCTTCAACGAAGGTTTGGTCTGCCCCGACGTCTTGTACCTTCGGGTCTGAATTCGAAGATTCTCTTGGCTGGAGCATTTTCGTCTATCCGCTCTAGGTGTCCGAGCCACTGTAGTCTTTTGACTTTAATTTTCGTGACTACGTTCATCTCATTGTACAGCTCATAGAGTTCGGCATTATATCTTCTCCTCCAGACCCCATTATCGTTTTCAGGACCATATATCCGACGAAGAATTTTCTTCTCGAAGACACCAAATATATGCTCACTTGCCTTAGGCAGTGTCCATTATTCTGATCCGTAAAGCAAAACCGGGAGTATGAGATTTGTACTTTGGTGTTTCGAGAGAGGAGCTTTGACCCGAGATATTTTGACAAACCGAAGCAGCAACGGTTTGCAAGGGTTATTCTTCGCCGTACCTCCACATTGATGTCGTTTGTGGGATTAGCACTGGTTCCAAGGTAGGTAAACTCCTGAACTACCTCGAAATTATATGTGCCGACAGTGATGTTTTGACCAATATGATGTTGAGAGGCCTTTTTATTTGTCGACAACATATATTTTGCCTTATCCTCATTTACTTTGAAACCCATTCGTTTCGCTTTTTCTTCAATCTGGGTAAAGGCCTCGACGACGCCCGTTGTGATCTGGCGATGATGTCAATGTCGTCGGCATACCCTAGTAGTTGAACAGATTTGAAAAATATAGTGCCGGCAGTGTTTACTTCCGCTCGTCGCACTATACGTTCCATTACTAGATTGAAAAAGTCACATGATAGTGCATCTCCTTGTCGAAATCCGGTACACGTCTGGAAGTAGTCAGAAGTGTTATTGCTAATCACCACAGCACATCTTGTGTTTTTCAGTATCATTTTTGACAATCGGATGAGCTTGGCTGGTACACCGAATTCCGACATAGCAGCATACAGCTCGCTGCGGTATATGCTATCGTACGCAGACTTGAAATCGATAAATAGGTGGGATATATTATTTGAAACTCATGGGTCTTCTCCAGGATTTGTTTAAGTGCGAACATCTGGTCACTTGTTGATTTTCCAGGGCGAAAGCCGCATTGATAACTGCCAATAACAGCGTCACAATAGGGCTTCAGACATTCGCACGAAATGTTGCACAAGGTCTTATATGCGATATATAGTTTTTACAGGACATCGCGTTGCCCTTTTTGTAAATGGGGCATATAGAGCAGGTATTCCAGTCATTAGGCATGCTTTCTTCCTTCAAGATGTTGGCAATGATTTGGTGCATGCAGTTAACCAAAGCATCGCCTCCAGATTTAAATAGTTCAGCTGGGAGTCCATCAGGTCCAGCAGCTTTGTTGTTTTTCAGCTTACTGATGGCTTGGCCAACAACTTCTACAGTGGGCGGCGGGGGATTGCTGGTAATGGTGCTTGTGTTGCTAGCTCTTGTTGTGTTGTTCTCCATTTAGCAGCTGCTGAAAGTGCTGCTTCCATGTCACCAATATCCAAGATACAAGCTAACAGTAAATATAAAAAGAAGAAGTACATAATCAGCAAATCAAGCCATGTTGACTATGTTCGAATTAAATTTGATAGATTTAAAATACACATAAATATTTAGGAGTAACTTTAGACCTTAAAAAACCGATTTGCGGTCCTTCCCGGAAGTTTAAAATATCAGAGATAGAGTACCCTCGATTAGTTAATAATTTTTTTCTTAAATTTTAAAATAACGGCTCCTTTCCATCTTAAAAAGCTTACACACATGCTGTGGAACACCTGGCCTATATAATATTATATATAAATTATAGAGATTTAATGAAAAACTTACCTAACATCTTAACTAATCTCATATCCTTTTCCTTTTTATAATTTTTTTCTTGTTTATATAACACTTACCATTACTATAATGCCTATAATACTGTACATAAAAATTATACTGCAGTATAAAAGATCCCCACCACAACTTATTTTGGTATAGTATTTAACACAAAAATAACCAGAATTTCCTGATTATCTTGGTCAATTAAAGTAGTTATAATGAAGCTTCTGTGCACGATAGTAATAAAAAGTTATTAAATCAGCATGTTATGTATGCAAGAGAGCTTAATTTTAATTTTCTATATTTAAAGTTTAAACATAAAACTGACTAAGGTTAATTTTTTCTGATTTGAGTTATATACATGCATATACAGGGTACTTTTTTTATATTAAAATACTATTTTTCAAAAAATTATTCTAGAATTAAGGTATAGAGCCACACTAAAATACTTTAAAATTTTGACAAGAAAAAGTAAATCCATCAGTCTTTGTGTAACTGGTTGTCACTTTGAACCGTAATTTTTTAAATTCATGATATTGAATAGAAATTTCTTTTGTTCGCCCAACTTAAGTATATAGTAATATATTTTTTGACCAAATTATTGAAAATTAAGCAAAATATTGGTAAGAGTTGTCTCGGTAGCCGAATGGTAGTAGTAAAGCTTTCGATACAGTAATGCAACCGAAGGAGCATGTGTTCAAACCCCACGGAAACAGAAAATTACTTTTGAGTAAATACAACCAAATTGGTTATACGATATAACTATAATTAATAAAAATACAATAGCTATGTCACAAAATAAAATTTTAAGTAATTCACTATAACTATATGACAACTTAAGAATATCAGCCTGTGTTCTTATGTGACTGTTCGTTTGCAATTATGATCTCGTATCCAATTATGACCTTTTTGTACAAAAAATTATACTAAAAATTACATTACATTTCTCGAACATGGTATTATGTCATCCAGTAAATGTTTCTTTTAATCATAAATTTAGTACCATTTTATTTTTCCTTACATTGTAAATATAAGGACAGCATAAATTTGTTACAAAATCAACGAGCACCTCTTCATTGGCATTTATTAAACCTATTCCATGTTTTCCCATGACCCTCTCCAAACCTGTATTTTCACATTCGCCTTATTAAAATAAGAATTTTCAATCCAAAAAAACATCACCATTAAATTCCAAGCGTATATCAATAGATGCGTCCAGCATATTCGTTGGCCTCAAATTATTTCTAACCAAATGCTATGGAAAAAAAACGAATCAAAAGCAAATAGACGTGGAAATTTGACAGAAGAAATGGTGTTAGATCTGGACTCCTGATGGTGGACTCCTCATGGTACACGTCGCGTCGGAAAGCCGATAAAAACATGGAGAACAACAGTCTTAGCCGAATTAAGTACTCAAAAGAGAACGTGGTCACAATTAAAGAGGTTAGCCAAAGATAGGAAACGATGGAGGTTCCTTATTTCCGCCCTATGTTCGACTGATGTTCCAGGCAATGATGATGATGTCAAATTTGTTACTCTTTTACTCTAGGTATGTGTGTTAGTACTTTCTTAAAAAAAAGTTCCGTGTTCAGCTAATCTATACTAATTCTGAATTCATGTATTTGAAATAAATTCAAAAATTATTCAAATATAATATTTTGATTTTTTAAGCCTCTAAAAGATTTACATTTTCTTTAAGGTACTTATATTAAATATTTATAAATTTTACACATAGTCAAGATGAACTCACAAGCTCGTAGTATACTACAGATAAACGTAGGTACTTATTGCTAATATAAACTAAAATGCCATCTCTAAGACAATTCCATTGAGGAATAAAAAGTACCCATTTTTACATAGTGAAAATATCTAGAATATTCAAAACCTATATGCCTATGAAATTCGATTTGTTGTGATCATATTTTTTCGAATATAGAACCTTTTTCTGCTTTCAAAACTCATCAAAGATTTACATAAATGCTCAAAATATTCTGTGAGGAAATTTTCACTTCCGCCAACCTCCCCTATACCAAATTATACATTTATGTATAAAGACTTCTAACTTAATGTTTATCAACATAAAATAAAATATTTACTAAAAATATTTTTTGACTAAATTCCTGAACAATTGTATTTTTTGTAATTGATTCATTTTCCTCGTACAACCTGCAAAATAGTTAGGTTGGTTTTCACGCAAATTAGTAATTTTATAAAATTCTTAATTATTATAACTCATGTGTACAAAATATAAAGTAAATGAGAAAATTAAATAATAACTTAGAATAAATTAAAACTTAGAATTAATTAATTTAATGTTTACAAGAAATTTTTATCCACATTTACAGTACATTTATTCATTTTGAAATTACTTAAATTAAATATTTTAGTTTGCAAATTAAAAATCAAAAATTTTCAAACAAATAAAATCAAAAATCTTTATATTCATGTCATCTCATCTGATATTATAATTTTATTTTCAGAATTGATACCGGTATTATTGATGCCGTAAATGTAATTCTAGAAAAAACAAAAACTGGTTTTTAAATATAATTTAAACCGGTCAGATCATCCTATATACAATATTATTAACTAATTAACAAACAAAGTTATCCGAATTTTGAACTGAACAAAGTTTTCTAATTGCAAAAAAAAAAAAACAAAAAAAAAACTAAGCTAATTTCTTATTTAATCAGAGACTTAGAAACAATTTTAAAATTAAGAAGTAGGTAGGTAGGTATGTTTTTCCAAAAAGCAGAGATATAAAAACTGTGGCCCGAAAGATAGATACATATATGGTTCCATGACATATTTTGTTTTTTGTTTTTACACTCATCCATTGGCTAAATTATTATTGGCGATGTTAATATCTCTCGACTTACGTTTTAGGAGGAAAAAATATTTTTCCGAGGTTTGTGGTGTTGTTCAGTCATTATATGCCTGTCTATGATATCTTCCTAGGGAGCGTGAGGCCATTTAGTTGATAAATTTGGAAGACACATCAGGCGTTGAAGCAACATCAAACAAATTCAATTCCAATAACTAAAAACTCTTTATTTAAAAAAGAAAAAGTTCTTGTTTGCTACTGTGACATTATGGGACATTATGTATATACAAAATACAAAACATAAAATAAAATCCAATTTTCAAAAAAAAACAATGTGTTCAAGTGTACTCTTGATTTAATAGTGCATGCTGATAACATGTTCTTCAAATTCCTCTTATATCAAATTTAAAATTAGGAACGTTAAACAAATAAAGTGAATCCAAATCAATGAGATGATATTGAAAATAAATCAGTGTTAGAAGAGAAATCCAATTCAAACTAAGTATATAATGGAAAACACTGTTCTGTAACACTGACAAAAAAGGGTTTAAAAAAATAATGTGTTATATTGATAGTTATCAGCCAACCGAATACACAAAATTCAAAGAATTTGAACCTGTAATTGGAAATTTGTAAACTAAACCCTATTATGAATTAAATATAAGTTTTTGAAACTACTACCAAAGATGATTTACAAGAAATATATTTTATAAGTATATATTTATTTACCAAATTAATGGGTAAAGCTTTTTAAAAATTAAATAAATTTGAATAAGATAAAATTTCAAAGCTCTCTCACTGCTACTAAATCAGCTGCGGTTAGACACCCATTTTTTGAATGAAAAATTCCCAATTCCTTCGGACATCTACTTGTATATATTATCTTGGCTACTATGTATTTGGAAATATGTATGTATATTTTGAAATCTATGACTGAAACTAATTTTTTTTTAAGTTAAAATTGAATGTTGTAGATATTTCTTCAATTTAGTTTTAAAAGATCATTGCAGAAGCTGTAGCTGCAGAAAATTAAAATTATGTAACAATTTGAATCAAATTTCATATAATTTCCATTATAACCTGAACATACAGTCATTATCTGATAGTCGGATAATTGTGAACGTTTCTTTTGTCCATCAGATATTCCTAAACAAAACGTTAGCAATATACAAAATAGGTGACAAAAGTAAGCCCTCCAATTACCGACCATTACTTCGATTCTTTCCTAAATAATGGAAATCGTAATAAACAAAAGGCTATACAGAGATACCTAACTAAATAGTTGGCGTTCTTTCAACGTAGACGATCTTTTAACTTCTCATCTCTGCGTTAACCTTAACACCAACATTCATTGTGCCGCTGAATCTGATGTTTAGCTCTCGATATCTCGATATTTTTTGAAAGCCTTCAATCGAGTATAGCATTCTGCTCTTCTGAGCAAATGTCAGGCTATTGACTTGGGCAGCCTCTTCTGCGTATGGATTGAGGACTTCTCTAAAATCGTAGTATACGTGTGTCATTGTCGACAGTTTTATGCGCAACAACTATGATATAAACGCTGGCGTTCCACAAGACTTTGACTTAATCACCTACTCTTTTCTTGATTTTGATCAACGACCTTCAATCCTCAATCTAATCCATAGTTTTGTTGATAACAGCACCTTTGTGGCATTTTACGACTTTTTAAGGAAATCTAACGCCACCTCTACCGCAATCTGCTTGAAGAGAAACATAATGACTAGCTCACTTAATCATGATCTAACAAAAATAGCCGATTGGGGTAACGTAACCTATATTTGAGTTCAACACGTCCAAAAATCAAAACTGTTTGATCTCTTGTAAAATAGGTAAACTTACCCAATCCGGCGATTTCAAGGAGAAAAAATAATGACGGTCCAAAAGTCTTTGAGCAGCTAAGCCAAAAAATGCAGTGAAATGAGCATATTTTTGATATAGCTAAGAGTTCTGCCAAATGTTTGGGTTTTCTTTCACGATGTAAAGCCTACTTTTCTCCAAGATATCTGTCTAATATCTGTAAGCTTATATCCGATTAGGTTTTCTTGACAAAATCCAACTCCACCGGCCAGATGACCCTTACTTCTCTTAGCACACGCGAAATGTTGGAGCTCTCTTCCTCTTTTATAGATATCTTGTTGAAAATTACACTTGTTCTATTGAAATACAATCAATATTGCCTTCCTACAAACAATTCCAGCGTAACACTAAGGAGACTTCAAGTTCTACACTGTGAAAATACCTAGGTGGTCCAAACTGGTTTCGGAAATTATTTTATTGTAAGAACTGTTGAAATGTGGAACATGCGTTCACGTTCTCCCCTCCAATAGAAATACTCTATTATATAATTTGCAATTTTTCTAAAAGAACCTCTTCAGGTTCGTTTTCAACTTACCCATCAATTCTCCGCTTTCCCTCCTAATCCTTTTTCTCCTTATCCACACCTACAATATTTTTATATAAAGAAACCCTTTCTTAGTGTGTAGCGTGTAAAAAAAAAAGCGTAATTTAAAATTTTCTAGTTGAATTGAAAGAACCAATCGGAATAATTTCAGAACCGCTGAGATGTTCCACATGCCATTTCATCCCACAAACTATGACAGATTTGAGTCAATTACTAGAATGCTTCGCCAAGTAAATTCTAATTCAAGCTTTCTTCAAGCTTTGGGCTTGGGACTATTAAATGCAGATTGCGTAGTAATGTATAATGTACGTAATGATAAGTATGTAACTAAATTAATTAATTATAATATTTTTTTTTTATATTTTTTTCTTGTCCATTGATTTTTTTTTGTTTTCTTTCATTTTATTATTTTAAAATTTTATAATTAGTATTAACTTAGTTTTTTAATATTATATTTTAAATTTTTCTAATCTACTAACAATATGTTTTATCTACTCTACTAACAGTGTGATATTAATACTCTACTAATACAATGTATTTTTTTTTTTTTTATCTAACGGTATCGGATTCTACTAACATTCAGTGAGGTTAGTAGAATCGGATAATGAATACTACACAAAAACTTAGTATGTCTTCGACTTCTAATACACTAGACGTCTGATGTGCTTACTCTAAGAATTAAATTTGACAGTATTTCTTCGATTTAGATTTCGACAATCGTAGAAGGCAGAAGCTATACCTAAACTAAATAAGGGTCTAGGCCTAGGTCTAGGCTCAAAATAGTTTATTCGTTTGATTCAATTCTTTGCAAAATCATGCCCATATGTACAAATAGAAATATTTGCTCACTTCTGTTTTAAAAGCTTTTAAAATTTCTAAAATCACTTTAAAAATTTCTATAATTCTAAAAATTTCTTAATTTGATTTTATTCTAATTTATACTTATATCACATATTCTTTTAGTTATTTAAAGTTAAAATTAAAATTTATTTAAATAAAATTTTGCTTGTCTAAATATTTTCACCTCTATTATCCATTTTTGGTGAAAACTAGTTCATAAAGAAAAAAATTGGACGTCTATTAAATTTATAATTTTATGGCAGCTACATAGTAATTTGATATATCGCGAAAATTCGCGCATCTTTTGTAAGTACTTTTAAATGTATAACTATATATATAATAACATGTATGTACATCTATGTATATACAATTTTTCTAAAAATATAAAATTTAAAATCAAATCTAACCTAAAAAGGTAAATAACTTATAGGTGAATGACTCATTATAATTCAAAGGTGTTTTCTTCATTTTTGGTTGATACTTTGATGATCAGACAAACAACCACACCATAAATTTCAATCCTAAATTGTATAGATGCTAGCTTTTCGTAAAGTAAAATGACGATGCATGTATATTTTGAAAAAGTTGTTTACTACTCAAGCCGAGTTTAACAAGAAAAAAATTTTATTTGTTTTTATTTTTCCTTTTTTGTTTTTTGTTGCTTTAAAAAAAAGCGTGGATGTTAATATGAAAATAAAATAAGATTCATAAGATTCGTAGCTTTTAATAACTATATTTTTTTTTATATTAAATTCAAGTTTTACCTTTATATCTATTTAGAAAACAAAAAAAACGACAGGCTTATTAAATAAAGGAACATAGAAATTGATGTGGTGTTGTGTTGTGACTGTAAGTTGTAGTCGACCAACAGTCGTCCTAGTGATGGAATGGAATTCATCTAATGAATTTTATAACTTAGAGTATTTAAAATAAACTAGGTATATAAAGACTAGAGTATGAGCTCTATTGTTTTATAAGTGTGGGAAGTATGACAATATCAATAAGTCTGTTGTTATACATTTATTGTATGTACCTATGTGTACATGTAGAATAATTTATGAAAGTAAAATTATTAAAATCTGTTTGAAATAGAAAACTAGGTTTTTTTTTAATATTCGCTTATATTTATTTTTTTGTTTTTATAAACATTTAGCCAAAATATGATTCCGTGTAACTTAAGTAAATGGGGCTAATTAACGACAAATAATTGCAAACACTTCTATGGAATATTATAATCTGTTGTTACAAGTGAAATTGTCAGCTTAAAAAATTGCTCAGTTGTTCAAAAAAAAATTTTATTTCAGGAAACATTTGGACCATTTTGTGGATGTCAGTTCGACATGTTGAAATATTTTGTTTTATAATAATTCAATAAAATTATTTTTCTTCTTCTTTAATTTAGTGTCTATTTTTTCAATATAAATTATTCTCAATTCAATATTGTGATGACGACGTCCAGCATTCATACCATCTTTTAGAAGGTCTTCGTCTTCCTAAATAGGTAAACGTTTCATATTGATTTGGTCATTCATTACTACCTTCCCAATCGACCTTTTACCATTCTATTTATATCGAAATGGCGGCGGTTTTTCTGTTAGAGTCTATTTCCGTGTTGCCTTAGCTGGTAATATTTACGCTCAGATATTTAAAATTGAGCACTTTTAATTTTACATTTAATGGGTTCTTTCAAAATTTGGTTTTTGCTGTGGATACCTTCATGTTATACAATTTAGCAGTTTCACTAAATCTGAATAATAATTCCTGCATATCATTTTCATTCTTTGCGAGTAGTACAGCGTCATCTGCGTAACATATAATGTTAGTTCTTATTGTCAATTTCATAACCCCAATTATTGTTAACTATGTTTCTGATCTTTGCTAAGGTAAAACAGTGAATGTAGTTCCAAATATTTTACGAATCTAATAGTTAGTAATTTGTGCAAAATAAATAGAAAGCTTCAAAAACGGAAAAAAAATTAAGCCAAATAAAATCATTTGTTGAGTTCTTTATGAATCGAATTTATCATTGCTTAATAACTTTAATTTTTTAAGTTATTAAACATTTAGGTATACATATTGAATTTTAAAGTAGATTATATTAGATTAGGTAATTTTGGAAGAGGGTCTGACCCTACAATTTTATATTTTAAACAGGTGGTGGATCTTTCTATTTCTCATGTCCACCGCTATTAATTTTTTTTTATGAAAAACAACACATAAATTTAAAATTTTGTTTTACATTAACATTGCATACTTAAAACTAGAACTAAAGAAAGTCTTATCTAAAACTGTAATTTATTTAACTTAGTCTCTTGTTCATATGTTATTATACCACACCATTATAACAGTATATAGATCTCGTGTATTATTACTTAAGCCATACTATATGACCACAACCGACACTACAAACACTATAGAAGTTTCTTAGTGAATCGTAATCTGATTCAATGTTCATGCAAAATATTAACAAATTGATTTACGTTTATATTATGACTGAGGCCATCAAAAAGAAATATAAAAGTATGTAGTAATGAACAATTTAATACTACTTACAACTTACTCATTTTGATAATATTAAATTTTGAATTAATTATAAACCTGTTTTAAATTTTTCAATAATAATAAACTTATTTCTTTGTAATTTACATGTGAAATAACAACGACAGTTCATATAGAACACAATTTTATTGGTATTTTAACAACTGAATGAATAGGATGTATCATCATATATCAGTGCATGTATTTCGTTTCACAATTATTGCCATGACAATGAAATAAGTATGCATACTAAACAGTTTTGGCATATTTAAAATTCAGAATTTTTTTTTCTTTTTGAATTTTTTGATTTTATATTGACTAATTTGATTTGTAGTTAATGTAAAAGCTATATTTATTGTAAAGTCCTTCCTATAATAACATAGCTAAACTTTAAGTTAAATTTTAGCCAAAATTTATTATTTTAATATAAATAAAATGATGAAAAACTTTAGTAGTTAAGTAACTATAAAATATATTGATTGCTGCGAAGTCTGCTTCTGAATTGTGCGATTCGAATTCGATTGAAATTTGTTTCACCTCATTTGCAACGAACCTAATAAATAATACATATCATCATCTGGCTGCATCATTTCACGAAGGGGGAGGAACATTTAGAACCGTCTCAATATTTTTAGCCGCTCTATGGAATTTTTTTTGTGGCGCCCTAATATGCATACGTATATTACATATTTCTGTACATATGTGTATAAAAAAACATTAACTCATCTTGCAAACAAAAATATAAAATCAATCATTGTTTCTAGATAACAGACTCAGTTGTCAATAAATTTAGACTATTTAGTTTTTTCTTGTCCTAATGAGAATATCAAATTATAAATAGTTTTACTATTTTTCTTTTCAAAAGTGAACCATTGATTAACCCAATACCTACTTATAAAACTACGTAAAATAGTTTCAATATTTGCAAAAGTAAATTAAATTTTAGAATTAATTATTTTCGCAATATTGTTTCCGATTTTTACATAGTTTTTCATCATTATTTTATTAAATTGTTCAAGCAGATATATTACTTCAATGTAGCCTTGATCAATATCATTTCCATGTAACATACACAATTCTGAAGCATTATTCCATATTTGATTTTCATCTACATTTTGGGGATCAAATAAAAATACTAACTTCATATATTGATGTAAGAATCGATTAACGGATGGCAGGCATTGTTTTAAAATAGTATTACTATTACCATAGATACATATATATGTAGGTATGTAACTTTATAGATTAAAGCAGGTTCTACATTGTTTACCGAAATATGATGTGTCAATTATTATTTTATTAAATCATATTTCATTATTATTTAGCATTACCATGCGTATTTAACATAATATATTATATAGCGTCAGTTAGCACAATAAATGGGATGATCATGGCATTGTCTTCATTCCGTGTGATATCCAAGGTTAATTAAACTTTCTTGTGTTTGTAGCCGCTTCCACCTCTGTTCAAAAAAATTATTTTACACAGTAAAATTTTGTGATTATTAGTAAATGAGGAATTTGTGAAATCACTGCATTTTTTAGCCATAAAAATGGTGATGAAAAAAGTGCTGAAAATTTTCATCGTCTTTTTCAGTGTTTTACTCGGTGCTGAAAAGCTCCTATATCAGTCCTAATGCTGAACATTTTCAGCCCATTCCATCATTGCATCAGTGGTCTGCAAAATTTATTTGACTTTGGCTTGAAATTAAAGTGAAAAATTATTCAAAAGTAAATGTAATTTTTATATTAATAAAACGAAGTGGAAAAACTTATAATAAAAAAATAACTTATATAAATTATAGGTACCTACTTTATATAAAATTAGAATAAGCTAAAATGAATTGATAATTTTTACTTTTGTATAACAATAATAGGCTAAGAAATATTATATTAAGTCGATGTTAATTTTTGTTTTTGTCATTAAATATATACCTAGGTTAAGTTTGTAAAAATTTTGTAAAAAATGTGAAAAATCTTGTTTTATCTATTTAGTATATCTATCCAGTTTAAACCATACTCTGACAACCAGTAACAACTGCATTATTATTATTTTTTTTTTAAGTTTGTCAGATTATTCAGAGATACTAACTTGATACAAAACTGAATGAAACAAATCAAAATTATTCTTGCAAGATCTATTTCGACATCTATCTAATATCTACATAATTTTAACCAAATTTTAACCTTAATATGCTTGTAGGTACTGTAGTTTACTTAATGAAGTGAAATACCTCAGTACTTCCTAAACATAGTCAACAAACTTATTTATTACTTACAGAAATGAAAATTGAAATTTAAAGCATGGAAAATAGTCCAATAGTGTCTGATGATAGTGTAATAACCGAAATCGATTAGGATATTTAAAATTTAATATAAATTGTGAAACACCTCTATTATTTAACATTTATTTAATTTTTTTAATAATGTTTCACCTAGAGCCTACAGTATATTCTATAAAATATATCCAATATTTTTCTTTAAATGTTACTAAATGTGATTATAGCTTATCATACAGATACGTGTATTTTTTTTACTACTTGCTAACTTCTGTAGGTTTTTGTACCCGGCTATCAGTTAGATTAAGATTATGCTAAAAAATAAATTATTCTAAAAACATTATTTACTATCGAACATACTATCAAAAAACAGATCTACTATAGAACATAGTAGTCCTTCTTTTTACATTTTTTTTTTGTTAAGCAGTACCAATGAAATTTAATTAATTTTATTATACGTTGTTGAGAAGTACAAAACTAGGAAAAGTTCAAACCAACATTTTGACTAGGTACACTTCGATGGCCCCAAATACAACTATTGTACATAAGTATTTCAAAAACTTAGGCTTTCAGGAGAGCAAAAACAATTATCATTTTATTGGTACATAATTGTGATATCTAAGTAGATGATTGAAACAAAGTACTGAAAATTAAAGTACTGAAAATTAAAATATTTTACATACCTACCTACATAAATACATACTGTTCAAATATGAAAATAGCTATGACATTTATTGTAAGAGAGTTATATTAGTAAATACAGAATGATTTTATTATAAATTAAATACACTTTTAATAATAGGAATTCTAATCATGGAGCATAGACCAATTCTATAAACAAGGAAAACTTTTAATGTAGTCGAGTCACAATTGTTGAATTCGGGGTCTTCGACTTATAAATAAAAAAATAAATTTATATCCACCATTCGCCCATTCTACATAATATTATGTGCATAAGTATGTAGTTAAAAATAACATTTTCAAAATTCAATTAGGTATAATGAATTTTTATTTGTCTTCATTATGCACTGCAGAAATGTATTAAATACCTACGTGCAACATACATAACATAGATGAATTATTAGTCAATTTACCAAAATAAACACCAGTAAAGTTACAATTAAAATAAAAAGTAGAATAAAAAATTGGCATCTTTACCATTAATAAAAATTTTATAAAAAATCCTTACTTCCTTCTTACCATTAATAATCACAGAAAAAAAACTTTTCATACGTTAGGAGAAAAATTAAAATATGTGTAAAAAATTGCTGCATTGGTTGCAGACAAATGTTCAATGTTGCAGTGAAATATTCAATGCAGTACATATACATACACTTATGAATTTTTACTCAAATATAAAATAAAAAATCCGAAAATACTTATTTTTATCATATGTTCCCAATTTGGTTTTTCGGAAAGAAAATAAAAATTGTTTTGGATCATAATTAAATATTTTTTTCAACAAACATAAGTTTATATAACTACATTGTATTTCTTAAAATGTTCATGAAATGAACCTTAATTTTCTCCGTTTTTTGTTTTCTTTTCAATATTGATTGAACTGAAATTATAACATAAAAATTTTGTTATTTCTTATACAGAGATTGCAACCTTATCTTTAATCATTCATAATATGCATGAACCCTACACAGCTACACTCATCATAATATAATGCATACATATAATATAAGTCCAACAAAGCCTATATGGATCATCATGAACTAAAATTTTATTTTATATAGCTCCATATTTAAACTGTATATATAATAAGCCATATATGAATTATATATATACATCTTTATCATATACCGAGATATAAATATAGCCAGTCATATACACCTACCCATATGCATATTTCGATATAAAAAAAATTCTCTGCAAACTGTATAAGAAATATATGTATTCATATATATCTCATCTATGCATACATCCAAAAGGTAAATAATATCAAAAATAATATAAATATAGCTTATATATTATTTTTGATAATATTTAGTTAGCATGCAATAATATACTTTATATACAATTCAATTGAATCAAAAAAAATCTATAATAATAAAAAAATTTGTTGTGTTTTTAGTTTTTAAGAAAATAATATTTTTTAGTAATAGAATTACTTATAAAATATATAGGTATAAAGTAAATGTTGCATATGATGATTGTTTGGAAGATTTTTATTCTTAAAATTATCCAACGCAAACATAAAACTTAACGAAAAATATATGTATTGTAAATATATAACAGAAACAGAAAATGACATCAGCTTTTACAGATGAAACAAAAACAACGTTTGTATTTTTTAACTAAGAAAAAGGCACTTTCTGTTCAGCAAATATAAATTTGGGTTTGAATTTTCGCATGTATATATTTTAAAAGAATTAAAATGAAATAATATTATATATTATTTTTACATCATAAAATCAAAAACATAAAATAAAACCAAATTTATATGGAATAAAATATCTGCATAAATTTGTTTTATTTACTGAACTTATTCTATACATATGCATATTTTAAATGCCTGCCGGCCTGCTGTTCAATGTTTATATACCGTATCGTATGGTAAATGGTATCTGAAATATTTATTTATTAATTTAGCAAATTTAAAATTCTAATGTAACATTTGTGGTGAATTGTATTGTAATATATATGCATATACATAATATTCGTCGCCATATGTATAACATTAAAAAAAAACAGTATCCTTTTTTTGCGAAAATTATATTCCTTTCTTACTCATTCATTTACTGCAATGCTGTTTGTTTTTTGTTGTGTTGTGTATTGCGATTGCTATAGTATAGATGGTATCATAATCATAGTATCTACATAGTAGGTACAGTATATATTATAATATATTGGCAACAATTTTATTTACCGGTATTTATATGTACCTAATATTGAGACACTAAAATAAAATATCAACTTTTTTATCTGATTTGTTTTTGGTATTGTAATTGTATATAAATAAGGATTCAGGTGATTCTCAGTATAAAACGGTTTTTTTTTTATGTTTTAGGTAGGTACGATCTCTGAATGCACATTAATACTACATATATAATATTTATTTAAATTCATTCCTTACTTCTTATTTAATTTTTTTAATGAACTTAATTCTACAGAATTCTATAAACATATATTATGTAGAGTACCTAAAAGTAGCACCATATCATAGACTAACTAATACTAGTAGCACTAGCAACTACTCAATATTTTTTTAAAGTGCGATTTGTCATTAAATAATGTGAATCAAAAAGTATTAGAAAAACCAATAAAAGAAATTATGCAGCCCAAACGATTGAGATTTTGCACAATCGCAGGCATATTTATGTGCATATTATGTATTTATGTACAATGTACATACATACATATATGTATATGGATTGGATATTATAGTTTCTAATTCTAAAGTTTTGAATTTTTCATTCATTATGTATGATACCTATGCAAAATTCAATATTTTTTAATTACATAGGTAGGTATATGTATTATATTGATTAATATATCAAATAAATATATAACTACATTGTATATAAATACTATATATTATGAAATGAATACACAATCCATATATATATATATATATATATATATATATATACCTAAATATGTACATTTATTTTTATTTACATATGTACTTAATTATGGACGGAAACGGAACATTCACTCCCATATGTTAATGATTTAGTTTTTACCATATAAATGTGTATGTAAGTACCTACCTAATTGCAATTGAAAAATTAAAATGTGTAAACTTTATATATTTAATCCTACATTCTATATGCATATATAATTTTGATTGAATATGATGAAGATGAAATGAAAAGTTCTACCAGGCCGGTATGACTCAACTCAACTCAACGAAATGAAATGTGTATTGTTGTATTTGAGTGCGAAGTGAAAAAAAAGTAAAACAAAAATAAAAGAGAAAATTAGTCGAACTTCTGCAAAAGTTATTCAAAAGAGGGGAATAGTTTCGTTAAGAATAGGCGTTGGTTGGTTTTTGGTTTTTACTTTTTGGTTCTATTTATCTTCAAATCAAATGTAAATAAAATAATATAAGTGCATATGTATAATAATATTATGTCATTTACATAACGCACTACATCTGCATGTCATATATGAATATGGAATTGAGTGAATTCGAGTACGATTTGGTGTGCAATTGTGTAAGTGCTAAGTCTACATTTAATATAATCTATACATCCATAATATTAATATCTGTAGGCTGAGGTAAGTGTAATATAAAATTTCACTCAAATAAATGCCGTTGAATTGAAATTAGTTTTTATTAATTTTCCCAAAAAAATTTTTACCCATTTTTTTTGTTTCTGGTCTTAGCAAAAATGAGTAATATTGATTTTTTAAATTCTGAAATTTTTACAGGTTCAAACAATATTTAAATTATTTTATTAAACATTATGATTTAAAAAATTAAAATTTTGTTAATAATATTGAAATTAAATTAAAATTGAAATTAAAGTTTTAATTTTTTCATTCATTAATTTGAACACTTACCTACTTATTTTACTTTGAATTATTTTACCCTAATTGAGTGTAGTTAAGAGTTTTTAAGGTAGAAACTGTAATTTACCGTTTTTAAAAAAATTTACTTATCTACTTATTTAAAACGTATGAGTTTTCAAAATACGAATTGAAATGTTAAAATTTTATTAAAAAACTTAAACTTTTTATTTTCTGTCTTCTGTTTCTTTTTATTCATTTATTCTATAATTTTTGAATTTAATATTTAATTATGAATTTATAAATATTTATTTATAATATTTGAGACACGATTTTTTTTTTATAATTTTATATTTATCCTTAATGACCGTTAACGCTCCTTAATGCGACTTAAGTTTTTGTGCGACTGTCATAACATAAATTTTAAAAGTAAATTCTCGAGTATAGAAAACTTCACAAAACTTACGCTTTTCAAGGCGTCTTAAACGTGTTAATTATATAGTTTAGCCCTTTTCATAGTTTTACTGGTATTAGGTATAATTACATAATTATTTTCATCTATTATTGTGCAATTATGACTTAAATGCAGTTGGAGATTTTATAATGCGGACACTATCGTTTTATTTGTAGGGTTTTATTTCTGTTTGCAATTTAAATTTTGCATATTAACTTTGGAAATATTTAACTCGAAGTTGAATACATTTCTAGAACAAACCAATGTACCTACATGTAAGATGGTTCGCCACAAGCGTCTCTCTATACTTCTGGGATCTTATGTACCTATTTAGTGTCAATACAATAGCTTAATATAAACATTCTCACCTGAGTATGAGACCAGTTTTTGATGTCAAATGGAAAATATTCAACCTTGAGCTTCAGTCAGTATCTCATTGATTGTACTTTTGCGTACATATCTCATATCTTTTGTCTAGTACTTATTTATTTATTTATTTATAGATAAATCTGTAGGCCAACTTTATAGGTCCTTTTCGCTTTCGAAATGTGGGCCTTTTTTTATTAAACTATATTAATTATTTTGTATATATTTTTGTATGTTATATATTTTATTATTCTTTTTTTTATTAGTTTTATTAGATCATTATTAATTAAAAATTATATTTGAACCGATGTGGTTGTGTATAGAAAATTACATTTTTTCAGTAATTTTCACCATTTGAAAATTTTTTCGATTCTCACGGGGTTTGAACCCGTGCTTCTTCGGTCGTTACATTACTCGAGTGCTTTACCACTCGGCTACCGAGGCCACTTCTAGTACTTATTCTATTATATTTTTTTATTTTCGAAACACTTATGTGCATGCATGTAATTTATTACTAATATGTATGGATGTACCTGTACTTTAAGTCTGCCTACAAATGTACAATTTAGAAGAACATGTACAAATTACCTACATAAGTTATAAATAGATGGATTATAGAACAATAATAAATGTAAATATTTTTATTTTTCAAATTCTAGCTGGGATATAATTTCCAAAGTCGCGAATTTATTAAAATATGTTTGAAAAATCACAAAACAATGTAAACAGTAAGTCCGTTGTATCAATAAATTGAATAGGCTAAGCACTTAAGCAGAAGCTAAAAGCAAGGTATGAACATTTTTTACTCTCATATTTGTTTATATTTATATTAATTAATGTATATATACATAAATAAGGCTTAATTGAGTGTAATATTTAAAATTAAAGTTATCAAACCTACACACAGATAACTAATTCTGTATACAATATATACTAGATAGACGACTCAATCGTGAGTCAGTGCTC
Source organism: Argyra leucocephala (assembly GCA_963942445.1). NCBI lineage: Eukaryota > Metazoa > Arthropoda > Insecta > Diptera > Dolichopodidae > Argyra > Argyra leucocephala. Next base: position 70,697,665 of record OZ012681.1, on the reverse strand, counting down.
TCTCTGTTATTTATTTTCATTTTATATATTCAAAATATATAAGCAAGCTGAATTTTTTTTATTTATACAAAAAAAAAAAATATCTGCAAATAAAATAATAAATCTATATGAAGATGATACACACACAAAAGCAAATCTAAATAAAAAAATAATATTGAACGAAAATTGTTTAACGAAGGCGGTTGTCAATAAATACAACCGCAAGTATAAAATAATTTTAGTTGACGAGAAAACTCGTTGGAAAATCGTTGTTTTAGGTATTTAAATATTCAATCTCGTAGATTTGTGTGTTAATTTATTGTAAATTTTATAAGTTATTAAAATAAAAAGAAAAACAAATTCAATATGAGGGAAATTGTACATATTCAAGCTGGACAATGCGGTAACCAAATTGGAGCCAAGGTAAGTCTAGTCTAACCGAGATAAATACATAATTATAAAAACTGGATAAAAAACAAAATGGACTTTAAACAAAAAAAACAAAAATTGAAACTTAAAAGAAAAAAATCTTACCTTGTGTTTAAGGAAAAAAAAATGAAAAAAATATTTAAATTGGACTCAAATTTCAATAAAGTGTTTAATTTGATGAAATTTTGTAATAGAAAAACAAAACTTAATTTAATTGAAAACTTTTTAAGTGAAAAAATTTGCAAAAAATCAAAAAAGTTTTAAAAATTAAAAAAAAAAAAATAGAAAAAGAAAAACTGTAATATAGGGTTTGCTCTTCTATTCCTGTATAATTTCTGTGCTTATGAAATAGAATATTTCAAAATACATAGTGTTAAAAAAGGATGTACATATAGAATATAATTCAATTCAAATTAAAACAATTTTAACGAATATTTTTTGTATTTTATAATAAACTGGCGCTTTAAAAATCGGCGTCATTCTTTTTATATAGCAAGCAACTTTCTTTATAGAAAAATATGTGTGTTTGCTTAGTGATATTACTCTTGTGTGAAAGAGAAATGGAGATGTGTAGTAAAAGAAAAGAAAAAAAAATGACATGTGGCAAGAATTTTATTTCTGAATAATTTTAATGCCGGCCGGTTTTTTTTTTGCTTATAAAATAAAGGTTTATTGTTTTAATGTATAAAACTATAGAAAAGTATGAATTGGAATCTAATTAAAAATATTTTTTTTGGTCGAATGAATTCAATCGACCACGAAAAGTATTTAATTTAAATTTACAACAAATAATGTGTTACTGTTAGAAGAAATACAATAATTTTGTTATAAATTTTTAATGGAATTTTTTATACAAAAATTAATTAAACAACTTTTTTATTTACTAATTATATACATCCATATGTTTATTTTATGAAAAGCAGTTAAAATCAAAAATCAATAGATATTCAAAATTTTCTATTTGAAAAAGATCACTACATGTTCAAAAGTTAACATCAACTTTGTTAAACAAGGATGGATATAGATATTATTTTTTTGTGTTGTCGAAGAGAAAAATCATTATTACAGGGTGCATTAAAATGAAAATTCAATATGCTTGTAATTTATATACATTTAAAAATAATTCAGTTATTTTTCCGTACTTAATTCTATCTGTCGAGTATCTAGTAAGAATCAAGTTTTTAAATTAAATCCATAACCTTTGAATTTGAAAATGGAAATTTCGCGTAGGTTGCTTTTAACAATTTTACATATTTAATTTTATAAAAACTATCATTGATTTATTGATCAAACTTGAAATTATGAAAAATATGTAGGTAGATAGATGTAACTATGTAACATTTGTTCCAAAAACTTGAAATTATTTTATTTTAATAATAATTATTTAAAAACAGACATTTTTAATTATCATATTATTTTCTTCAAACACGCAAATTTTATATTAACCTAAATTTTTATAATTACAATTTTTTTTATTATGTACGTATTTGTTGTTACATTTAGACTTGTAAAAGCAGTTGGAATTTGAATTGTATTAAATATACAACAATAAAATAGGAAAGATAGATAATCTAAATTTTAAACATTTCTTTGAATCATGAAAATTTGTCATATTATTTGTCATATTATGTATGCCATAAAGAAAATCGATTTTATAAAAACTGAAGTGTAATAAACTAAAGAATGATTGAGAAATTTTTTTGTAAAACGGAAGTTATAAAAATAAAACAAAATTTGCTCCGTATAAACTAACTTATAATTTTTATAATTAACGATTAGAAAACAACATTCAAGAGAATTAATATAGTATGATGTATGTAAAATTAAATTTGAACTAAAGTAACATAGTTGTCCTTTGAATTAGGTACATACATTGTTTTTTCTCCAATATTTAAATATGATTGATTCTTTAAACATATAAATCATTTTTATTACTTAAAATGTAACTTTAAAACTAAAAATATGAACATAACCTACACAATTTTAAAATACCAATAAGAATTTGTTTAACTTGATTTATTTATAAAATTTTTTTTTTAACTAATAGATAATTGGTATCTGCAAAATTTTCAATAAAATAACAATTTATACATAAATTATATATCTATATAATAAAATATTATATAGATATTAATAATATATAATGAAAATAAAATTACACTATGTAATAATTATTCTTAAAAGGATATTCGAATGGAAATGGAAGGGTATGGAAGGGTATACAAAAACGATTTTATTGATGCAGAAAAGAAAACTGAAATAAGGAAGCCGACAACAATCGACTTGATATCGATTTTTTATTTTATTTTTTTCATGTCGCATTACCTACTTCTCTGTATGTATAATATATAATACATTGTACAACATTAGTTTTTTTATATTTTCAAAATATCCTTTTAAGGATTTTTTAACAATTTAAAAATTGTTTTTTTTTTGTTTTTTTTTTTTTTTTTTTTTTTTTTTTACAATATATTACGTATTTGTGCTTAGCTCTCAAAAGTAAAATAAAATGAATCGTTATTGATTTATGAAATAATATCTGAATTTTAATTTAGGGTGGTGTTCGTGGTACTTACATATATTTTTACACAATTTATGTACAAATTGTTGTTTTTTTTGGTCTTTGACATTATTTTTTATTTTTAAATAAAATATGTATGTATGTACCTATTCTCCTAAATTTTAAGGCTACCTAATTGTTTGCTTGAAACTCTAAAAAGTATCCATACACAAATTATTAATTTGTTTGTAAAAAATAAATTAGAGTTGGGTCACAATCAAAATATGAAATCGAATAAAGTATTTTTAATTGGTATTGTAACATTGTGAATATTATAAATTTGTGTTATTTCAGCTTTTCTTAACTTTTCAAAAAAAAAAATTCTAGATTTAATTATTTTTTATTTCATTTTCTCAATTTTACTGATTTTTTTTTATATATAAATAGGTATAATTGCTTTTCATTTATCATCATACCTTTAATAAACATCTGCCATACATATTAGATTTTTTTTCATCAAAATAATTATGACTAATCGAAAGGGGTGGAGAATTTATAAAATAAATAAAAATTAATAGGTCGGTTTCTACTGTTTCTAGTTCACTGAACATTTGTGTCAGGTCATTTTTTTTTTTCGTTTTAATAGTTAATTGTGTGTTTTTCGAGAACAATAACTTTTGGAATGTCGTATTACTATAATAATTATTGTTCTGTAAAAATTATTTAAAAATTATATTCAGAATTGAAGAGTTTTCTATTTCGTAAAGTAAGTACATAAGAGGTACCTATTTACATTCCTACTTAGAATTTTGTTTCCCCTTAATTTATAAATAATCGCAATAATCAGTAAAGTCAAAGCGAAAATTTCTATACATACAACCTAAAATAAACAATCCGAACCAAATTTCAATTATTCTCGAATCGTTTTTTTTTTTGCAAATTTTGATTTATTTTGCATCATCATTGTCCTCAATTCCAACTAGTGGCATATAGAACGATACAATAATTTTCGGATTTAAAAATTTGATATTCTTTATAACATAAAAATAGTAATGAATTGTTTCTGAAACAATTTTTAATGAAATACTAATTCTAATTTCCTAGACACAAAATGGACAAATTTAAATTGACATTAGGTTTGTCTTTCAATTACAATTCAGTTTTCATCAATTAGAAATAGAGTTGATTAATTTTAAGACACAAACCAGGGAATTTTCAAATTAATCAATTCTATTAGATTTCATTTCATTAGGCACACACCCAATAGTAATAAAATTGTTTATATTTTTTTTTTTTATAGATAACATCTATGAAAACTCAACTTGTTTTTTAAATTTGTAATATTAAATTCGAAATTTAAAAATCTATCATATCTATCATATCACATCGATTAAAAACAAAAAAATCGGCAAATATCATACCTCGTGATTGTGGATCATTTTTTGTTTTATGAATTCATTCTTATTTTGTATTTTCTTCGATTATTTTCTTTTTTATTGTTTTAAAAGTTGAATGAACCAGCATAAAACTGAAAATAGGGTTTGGTCGTTTTTATTTTTTATTTTTTTTGACGTCTTCCTCACATCACACTAAAAACAACTTAAAATTTAATTTTTTTTCTTCCAGAATTATTTTTCTGATTTTTTCTTTTCCCTGACAAACCAGCCAACAAGAGCACAACCATGATACTTTTTATATAATTTCCTTTTTATTTTATTTTTTTCTGTTTACTTAATTTTTTTTTTATCGTTACGAGATTTTTTAAAAATAATTCTTTATTTTTTTTTGCCGATTCAGTCTTCGTGGCAATATTTTAGTTTTACATTACATTTTATATAAGCATTAGTATCTTATGCCATCTCGAATCTTCAGTAAAGATAATAATGTTAATGTTCTTTTAAAGTTTTTTATTTTTAAATATATTTTTTATAAATGAAACTATATTATTAATGCACATTATATGTATGTATATCATAGATATTTAAGAGCATTAAAACAGCATATAAATATGAAAATATATCACGTAATTATGTGTATGTGCATATTATAAATGTTGGACTTTCTACAATTTTCAAAAAATACATTTTAAGCAGCCGACTGGAAACAAAAAAAGATTATTTTGGATTATAAAAAAAAAATACATAAAATCCCATTTTAATTTATTATTTATGAAGAATGTTCTGTTAATTTTCATATTCTTGCAGTTTTCTATTCCTAAAAATAAATATAAAATTTTTAATGTTAAATGTATAGATTGACTATTATTGCATTTAAAATGATTTCATGTAGGTAATATATAGCTTCAAAATGTATATGTGTAGATAAATCATTATCTATAATTATATAATTTATAAGAACTAGACATATTTATTAGTAGTGATCAAATTTCAGTTTAAAGAATATTAACTTCTCTAGGTACAACAGTACAAAAATCATTATTATTAGTTTTCTTAAGCCCCTTCAGTTCAGTATATACTGAAGTATATTGGAGTACATACTGAAACAAAAACCAATAACTTTAACTTTACCTTTAATAAATGTGATTCTTAAATTATTGCTATTAAATTTGTGATAACAAAAATTGTCAAATTAAACAAGTAAATTTTTTAATTTTCCAAATGTTAATTTACCTACTTAGGTACTTCAAAATGTATAAACATATCTCAAATGCTTATGTTATGCTATTTATTTATATATCAATACTTGCATATTAATTTATAGTCAAAATTTTAGACCCTTTTCCCTTTCGAGATGTTGGTCTATTAATTTTAAGTGTTTTATTATAATGACACATTTTAAAGCCACAAAGAATCAACCCACTTTAACTGAATTTGTACATATTTTACTTGTGGAAGGTTGATGTTTGTTATAAAAGTTCCAATATCACCTTAATTCGTCTTCATTCGTTTTATGAATAAATTGTTCAAATTTCTTTAAAAAAGGTATTAATATTTAATCTATTTCAATTATGGTGAGGTGGTAGTTCATTACCATCACTATTGAATTACTTGCAAAATTTCTTATTTATAAAATTGTTCATCTTTTTTATTTTAAAATTTATTTTAGAAATTCTTAGCACAAAACATATAAAACAAAATCATTAATTTTTCTAGTTAATTTATTGGCATGGAACACCGAATATCAATCGGTCATTAACTCTCTTTCTCTTTCTATCCATTTATTTTTATTTAATGCTTTTTTTTTTTGCTTTGCCATTTATTACGTTAATATGAAAAAAATAAGATACAAAAAAAAAATAGAATAGAAGAACTAACAATTTTAAAATGTATCCAAAATGTCATTAACCCTTTTAACAAATTTTTCCATTACACAACTATTTTTGTAATTTAAAAAATAAAAACAAAATTTAGCAGATAATTTAGATAAAAACGCTACTGAGTGTTTTGTGCGAATTTTTTTTTTTTTTTTTTTAGATAAAATAAAGTAAAATTTGCAATAAAAAAAAATTCGATTTTTTGTTTTTGGCTCATTTTTTGAAATAGCTATGATGTAGACGGAAATTCAGATTTTAAGTCAACAAAAAAAAATGAATTATACAAAAATCTTGATTAAAAATAGATTATGATCTTATGGTAATATATAATATTTTGTATATAATTTTCTGCTAAAAAGTTGCTGCTCATTATTGCAAAATTTCTACAAAATAAATTATATATTTGCGCTTTTAATAAATAAAAAAATTTCAGCTAGGTAGAGGTATATCAAACGATTAGCGAATATATAAATTTTTTTTTTCTTGGTTTCATTATCTAAAATTAGAAATTTTTTAGAAAGTTTTCTCCATAAAAAAATCACAAAAAAAAATAAATTTTTTCAGAGAAATTCTTTTAGTTTTTTTTGTCTTGATTGACTATATTTTTTTTTTTATATTTCATTTCCGTTAAAAATATATTGAAAAACAAAAAAAACAAAGCTAAACAAAAATTAATAATAAAAAAATAATAAGCAGTCGCAACACTGTGTCAGGGTTATTGTTAGGCAGATATAAATTTCCTAAAATAATCTTTATAATTGTAAATTAATACGAAAAAATATTATGTAGGTCTAGGTACATATTTAATTTTGTATAATTGAATAGTTTAATAACTTTATGTAAAAATTATGTAAAACAACTGCATAGGTAGGTACATATTAGGTTTTATTCTGAGAAAGAATTAATTTTTGCGGTACGTATCGTTAGGCTATCATTGTGTGTGCTCTAAAACCGATTGATATAATTTATTATTAAACTAGCAAAAGTGTAGGTACGTAAAGTCATAAGTAATATTAAATTTGTCAGAAATTTTAATTTTGACATTTCTGTTTCAAATAATAGAATTAAAAGATTTAAAGTTTATTAGTTGCAATTTCAATTTTAGTTACACACTGAGTGAGTGGTTTCTAATGTCATTTTTATGATACAAATACGTAAAATACTGAACTATTACGAAATACCACATATTTTTTTTTTAAATTAAAAAAAATATATCCGCCCATGCTATTGAATTGAAATGAAAACCACCAATTCATAAAATAATAAAAGTAAAAAAAAAAAAAAACGCCTAAGTAAAAAAATTAAAATTCCAAATATCACCTCGTTTTTTTTGTCTTAATTCTCCAGAAACTATAAAATGACAACATTCCAAATGCAAAGTAATGATTTTTTTTCTTTCTGTTTAAATAAAAATTACTAACAAACGCGCATTATTTGAATGCAATTTTAATATTATTTGACTCGACAATCAATATGAAAGTACTTTTTTTTTTTGTTTTATCATTGTCATAGAATCACTCGCAAGTCTCAATCATTTGATTTTATTTTAAACAAAAAAAAAAAAAAAAACGCCCAATGACGAAAGCAGCAACACAAAACCACAACAATAATATTTGCTTATATAAAGCAATAGAAATGTTTTCATATTTTTTATAACTTGGTTACTAGTATGAGACATTCCTGAGTTTTTTAAGATGAGACTTTAAATTTTTCTATTTTTAACTAAAGCTATTGTAGGCTTTATGCATGCAGAATAATTATGGTGTGAGAAAATAGCAAATATATGTATGTAGGTAATGTAGGTATATGCATTATAATTTTTTATGGTACACAACAGTATATTATAGTATTTATTTATACTGTATCTTGTATTAATTAATTAATCTACACATACATCTAAATAACGAAATAATTAATCTAAAAGTAATTATTAAATTTTTTCAATTTTCTTCTTAAAGTCCAATTTTATTAGAAACAATGACTTAAAGCTGTATCTATGTATTGGTAATGTTCATTTTTTACTTTAATGATTAAATCAAATGTTATGTCGTTCAGATGACATCATCTTTGAATGATTATTATGATAAATATTATATTTAAAGAAAATAAAAAGCTTGAAAATAAAAAACAATCTTTTCAGAAATAGGAGAGAAAAATATAACATTGTTTTTTTGTTAATAAAAATCTACATATAGCTATGTTGTAATGTATGTATGTATATTACGAATAGAAATATCATTGGAATAAAAAAAAAACATGTTTTTCTTTTGTAAAATTATTGTATTTCTATTGAAAAGGAAGGTCTTTCATTTGTTTTTTTTTTCTTGTTTTTCGCCCTAGGGAAAATTTTTAACAAAGTGACAATTTTGTATCATACTGAAGTATTGTAATTTCTTTTAAAAATTCGAATTCACATTTAATTAAAAGCGAAAAAATGCTGGGAAATTTTTAATAAATATCATCGTTAGAAAGTTTAATTATATAATGTGTATATACATTATGTATCTTGCTTATTATTTCACTCAAGGGAATTCGATTAATAATAATGAAACCTTATTTTTAATCAGTGTTGAAAAAAGCTTAAATTTCAACTCAAATTTTAGGTAGCTCACTCACAGTTGAGCTAAACACGCTAAGTACAGTCTACGAGTTAGCTCATAGTTGAACTTGGTTGTTTAGTTCTGTGAACTAACTCAAAATTTGAGTTGGGTTATAATATTTTGTTTTTAATTCTGAATAATTAATTAGGTACAATGTTTTCGAAGACATTCATTGATTTAAATTTAATCTGAATTGAATTCGTGATTTATTTTCTTAATTGTTTTTTTTTTTATTTTTCATCTTAGTTTTAAAAAAAAAACGTTCACATTTTCAATTCTGATTAGAAAATATTTCAAGAATTTTGTTTAGAAAATCATTCTTGCTTTATTAAAACTGTTAATTTCACGTTAAAAAAATGTTATATTTTTTATTTAAATTATTTATGCGATTTGTTAATTTTTAATATTGTCTTGCTAAAATTTCAAGTACCTACTTACATACCGTTTTTGTTTTTGTTAGTGAAAGGTACTAAAAATATTTTTTTTACAATCAGTTTTTTTTATTTTTTTATTTTTTTGAATATTAAATTGTAATTTCCTGTTGGCTTTTTCATTTATTTTCCTTCTTTTTTTTTATTAAAAATGTTTACTTTATATGACTTTGGTTTGGTTATGTTTTATTCGTTTAATTGCAATTTCACGGAAGCAAACAACGAAAAAGAATAAAAATGTTTTGTTTGGTGGTGACTAAGAGTGTTGCGAACCACTGCTAACAACCAAAAATATTCTAAAAACAACTAAATATTGTAGTTAGTTGTTAAGGTACTTACACCTGCCTGCCTGATTGCTTTAAATATAAATTAGGTATATTTTACTACCGTGAAATAAAAAATTATTAATCACGATTTCAATCAAAAATAATTTTCAACGTTGGGTAGTTGAATAGAATTATTTATTAAAATTTGTTCTCTTTAGATTATTTTTTAATTTTTTTTTTTTGCTTAGAATAATTTTGAAATAAAGAACAAAAATATGAAATTAATTTTTGTTTTTTAATAAATAAAAAATAGAAAGAATTTTAATTGTTTATGATGGTATTAGTTGAAATTTTATAAAAAACATTAAACGTATACTGTGAAAAAAGAAATTTGTTTCTTTTTAAGTAAAAATTCTCTATATAATATTTTACTTTCTGGTCATAACTAAAACTAGCCGGTCAGCATTTGTAATGTTATTTATGTTATTTTATTTTGTATTTTTATGCTTTTTTTTATTCTATAAAGGCCAATGTACTATGATGAAAAGCGCACGATGTTTTATGCGATATTTTTATTTTATTTTTCTTAAATTTTTCGAATGCATAACATAATGAGTGTATATATATGGATGTATTGGTACGAATTTCTAAATACTAGATTTTTTAATGGTACATCGAGTTTATGTCGTTTTTTGTATTTTATTTTACTGTTACACTGATTTTCTTTTATACTGCATATATTATCATAATAGATAGCTAGCAATGGCTAGCTATGTTTAGACATGGTTGTGGGGATTGCTATCACGTATGTTCATTCATTCTTATAATGTTTTTTTTTTATTGTTTTTTTAAGAATGCTATTCTTGATGTCATGTTTTCATATTTGTGTCGTGTAACTTGTTTTTATTATACATATTGGAATTTATTTTATTTTATTTTCGAAATATATTCGACGGAAAACTAGATAATTATTTCGTAATAATTGTTGTTGGGATGAGTAAGTTTAATTAAACTTTCTGGCATTTTGAGTTCATTCATTAATACAATTTAATGTTGTTGGTACCCTTTAATATTATTTTGTTTTTTTGTTTTTATTAAGGAATTTTACTACTTTTTATCAATTGATTATACTTATTAGGTCTCTAGAGGCTATTTAAAAAATAAAATTAAAATTAAATGGAGTAGTATAATTTAATTATGTACGTATACCTACCTACACGAGTATTAAAAATAAAAAAGAGTTTACATTTCATTTTTATCATCAGTAGATCAATTTTTTTTTCAGGTTCTCTTTAATTGGGTAAAAGTGGTGGTGTATTGCTTTTTTTTATTTTATTTTATTTTTTTTATCATCAACTAGGTTAATCATTAAATTTTAGATGAGGTCATTTAAATGAGTAGAATTAGTTAAAAATTGAAGTTAACATGACTGAACCATTTGTAGGCATGTTGAAAAAATTGGGCTTGAATGAGAAATATGAATTAATAAAAGTGTAATTGGTTAAATTAAAGTACGTAGGTATACACATATAATCATGAGTTTTTTGGAAGTCTTCAATAAAAGCCCTTTTGTTGATCTGTTTTTATTGTAATTTAATTGTTAGGTTCCCATCGTTCACTAATAATTATTTTAATATTTAATCGCAAATTTCGATATTTCGATAGCAACGCTTTTCAACTAGTAAAACTGAAAGTCTGTGTTGCTGTTTACTTATTTTTTTAACTGATTAGGTCGCTACAAGTTTATTTGTTTATGTATATTTCAAATAAATCTTCATTTTATTAATTCAAAGAATTCGAATTAGGTTTGTTATGATACCTACGTGATGATACAAGTCGGATTAGATTAGGTTTATTTTTAGGATAAATTAGATTTTAGAGTTGATTTTTATTGAGATGATACACTATAAATTTTAAATAAAGATTCTGAATTTTGTTATTAATCTAGTAAGTAAAGTAAGTGGAAATATAAATGGAATTTCTTTGTTTGTTTTGTTAGTAGTATGTATTGCGAACTTCAATTTTTCATTTAGTAATTCATTTCATGTCATTTATTTGTTCACCTTTCTAATTGTTTAGTATTTATTATAATCAAAGAGCAGCTACAAAAATTGATTTTGACGTTAATATTTTGTATACTTATTATTCTTTACAACTATTTGTTACTCTTCCATCATATCAATTCAAAAAATATTATAAATTTGAGATTTACTTACGATGCAAAGCCATATTCAACTCTAATATGTTTAAATTTTTTGTATAAATAATAAATAAATACAAAATAGATAGATTTTAAAAAATACCAATTTTACTAGATGCAGTATTTATTATAAATTATAATATAATATACAATAAATTTATGTATATAATTACATAAATGCGAATGATGTCATAAGAACGTAGCTGTGTAAATATTATTTATGCTTTGAACATTTTATATTTATTTTGTTAAAGAAGAAATTATAGGGAGGGTTTAATATGAATAGGTTTTTTAATTATTGCGGAAATACGTGATAATATTTTTTAAAATATGTAAAACTACAATACAAAAAACTTCTAATTTTAATTTCAATTTAGAGTTAGCCCAGTTTCATTTTAAAAGTACATGCATGTGTACATGATGTATTATATCATACTTCATTTATGTGGATGATGTATGACTATGATTATTATTTAAGGAGTTACCGCAAATTTTTATTCTTATTCTTTTATTGTCTTTATTTTTATTGTTTTATTGTATTAAACGAAACCAACCATTTAAATAATAAAAATAAAGAAAAGAAAAATTAGCATAGACAAGACACGACATTTTATATTCTCGGGGACATCTTTTTAATTTTGTCGTTCCATTTTAATTTTGGTAAGGAAACAACATATTCGAGTGAATTGAGTTTTCTACATTATTTATTATCTATTGATTGAATAAAACCAAAAAAAATTTAAATAAGAAAAAACAAAAACTAATGTAAAAAGGCAGGTAAGCTTTTAGATAGATATATATAGAAAATTTGTAAATTATGATATTTTTCTTTTCCTATTGAGTTGAATACCAGAATACCATACATACTATAAATGGATCTTCTTTATTGTTTTACTCTTTTCTTTTTTGAAATTCGTTTTTGAGATTGTTATTAATTCAATACCAAAAAGAAGAACGATTGTTCTTAAAAATCAATAGCTCATTCAAAAAATAAAAAAATTAATTTGAAATTTATATTTAAGTTTTAAAGTTCAATGATATTATGTACGTAAAATGGAAATTTTATATTTGTACATAGCAATACTATCTATATTTAAAAAATGAATTCTTTTAACAAATTTTATGATTAAGTACATACTTATTTATCGTAAAAACATTTAAAAAAAGTTTCTAATTAGTTGATTTATTGTTACTGATGCCGTGATATTAAATGATAAGATATAGGTACCTTTATAGTAATTTAATTATATAGAAGATATTAAGTATAATAATAAACATAACGTCATGAGCGTAAATTAATTATTGCTACATACACTGAAATAAAATTGAAATATTTAATCGAACACAATATGATTGATATGAATTCTCATAATTTTATACTTTTTAATTGGTGTTGTTGATGTTATTCTAGGTGATTATGTCATTTCTAAAATTTTCATGATTTAATTTATGGAATTTGAAAAAAGAAATTATTATTATTTAATCGCGATATTTTATGATATTTAACGAATCATTAAATATTATGAAAGAACTATTCTGATTAATCAACATTTTGGATTTAGGTGGATTACTTAGACATACCTAATCATATTTATGTTCCATTTATCCATTATTGTAATTTTTGGTTAGTTTGATTCACTGTTGGAAGATAATGGAATATGAGACTTTCAATTATTATTTTATAATATCTATTATTTAATTATTCTCTTAAATTATGTAATGATTAAAAATGTTTTTTTCAGCAAAATCCATTAATTTCCTAATTCGTGAAAGGGGCTGAATTGCCAAATTTTTATTATTCACTGTGAAAATTAATAATTTACTATACATACATGATCTGTTCAAACCTATTATTAAAACCTCTAAAGGTTATGATTTTATGAATAAACAGAAAAATTGTGTCATCATCACTTTTTAAAAAGCAATTTTTGTTCTTTGTTTAAGATGTGTATTTTCTAGTACGAAAGCGTTGAAATTTAAAATAAACAACTTTTATTTTTTTAACAAGTTTTCTTTGCTCAAATTAATAAAATAAAATTTGACTTTATACATCTTAGAATGTTGATAATAGATACTTTTCTAAGTTGACTGGTTAATTGAAAAACCTTGTTTGTTTTTTTGTATGATCATGAATAACGTTAGAATGTTTTTTTTTTTTACTAATTTAAAGATAAATAGAAAAATTACGTACATTTTAAATTGCTTAAATTGATTCAAATTTCTAGATGAAATTAAATTGCATAAAAGTTAAAAATTTAGGTAAAAAGTAATTGATTGAACAGAAGTTTTTTTTTTTTTTTAAATCTATTAACAAAATAAATTTTGATTAATAATTGGGGAACTTTGATCCTTGAATTATATTTAGAATTATTATTAAAATTACTTTCACACAAGATAAGATTTAATTGTAAAATTAATTAAAAATTAAATTAATAATATCTAATATTGAATATGTCTTATTAAATAAAATTCTTTTTTTTTTTTTTCAATTACAGTTCTGGGAAATAATTTCTGATGAACACGGTATCGATGCTACTGGTGCATACCATGGTGACAGTGATTTACAATTGGAACGTATTAATGTGTATTATAATGAAGCATCAGGTGGTAAATATGTACCCCGTGCCGTATTGGTTGATTTAGAACCAGGTACCATGGATTCAGTACGTTCTGGACCATTTGGACAAATTTTCCGTCCAGATAATTTCGTATTCGGACAATCTGGTGCCGGTAACAATTGGGCTAAGGGACATTATACAGAAGGTGCTGAATTAGTTGATTCCGTTTTGGATGTTGTACGTAAAGAAGCTGAATCATGTGATTGTTTACAAGGATTTCAGCTAACTCATTCATTAGGAGGTGGTACTGGATCTGGTATGGGTACATTATTAATATCAAAAATTCGTGAAGAATATCCCGACAGAATTATGAATACATATTCAGTAGTACCATCACCAAAAGTATCAGATACAGTTGTTGAACCTTATAATGCCACATTATCTGTACATCAATTGGTTGAAAATACAGATGAAACATATTGTATTGATAATGAAGCTTTATATGATATTTGCTTTAGGACATTAAAATTGACTACACCAACCTACGGTGATTTGAATCATTTGGTATCATTAACAATGTCTGGTGTTACAACATGCTTAAGATTCCCAGGTCAATTGAATGCTGACTTGAGAAAATTAGCTGTTAATATGGTACCATTCCCACGTTTACATTTCTTTATGCCTGGATTTGCTCCATTAACATCAAGAGGCTCACAACAATATAGGGCATTAACAGTACCAGAATTAACACAACAAATGTTTGATGCTAAAAATATGATGGCTGCATGTGATCCTAGACATGGTAGATATTTAACTGTTGCTGCTATTTTCCGTGGCCGCATGTCAATGAAAGAAGTTGACGAACAAATGTTAAATATTCAAAATAAAAATAGCAGTTACTTCGTTGAATGGATTCCAAATAATGTTAAAACAGCTGTTTGCGATATTCCACCACGTGGTTTGAAAATGTCAGCAACATTTATTGGTAATTCAACTGCCATCCAAGAATTATTCAAACGTATTTCGGAACAATTTACCGCTATGTTCCGTCGTAAAGCTTTCTTGCATTGGTATACTGGTGAAGGTATGGATGAAATGGAATTCACTGAAGCTGAAAGTAACATGAACGATTTGGTATCCGAATATCAACAATATCAAGAAGCAACTGCTGACGAAGATGCTGAATTCGAAGAAGAACAAGAAGCTGAAGTCGATGAAAACTAAATATTTAAAATTTAATTTCAAAACAAAAAAAAAACCACAAAAATCAAATATTTAAAAAAAAAAAAGAAAGATGAAAAAGAATCTAGTTTCGCCGTTTCTCTATATTTAATAAAGAAAACCAGAAAAAAAACATTAATAATTTAAGATAATTAAAAAAAAAAACAAAAAATTAAACCTAACTAAACAACAATAAAAAAACAGTAAAAAATTAAAAAAATTTCAAATTTTCTCTTTTAAAACTAAATCAAAAAGCATTTTTAACATTATTATTAAAGAAAGTAACAGAATATAGAAAAAAAATAGATACATAAAATAGTGGACTCACTGCCAAAATTCTCTTAAAATTTTTAAAGAACAGCTAAAATGAAGAAAACTTAATTTGAAATAAAAACTTGCATAATATCGTAAAATAATTTCTGATTTTTTTTCTGATTTTATATTGGTAAACAAAAAGAATATCTTGAATGAATTTTATAAAATCCCTTAATGACATTATGCTGTACATCTTGAGGGAAAATCCAGATACAAATCCAAAATTATTAATAGAATTGTCTTATAATTGCAATATTTCATATTTGACAACTTCTAATCTGTAAATGAATAAAATACCTTCTATTAATATATAACCAACATAAATATATATTATTTATAAAATACATTTATTCCTGATGTGCAGAGAAATTAAATTGATTTAATCGACGTGCGCTTATTTGAAACAAATTCCCGATTTTCATTTAAGAATAGCAACATAACTACATATTATTGAATTGTAAACTGCAGAAGCGAAAATCGTTTGGAAATTTGTTTTTTCAAAAAAAAAACCAAAAGTAAATTTTAATATTTTTAAAGATATTTTAAAAAAAATTTTAATTTAATTATTTAAAAATGATTAATACATTTTTCATAAATTTAAAAATTAACACAGGGATTCGTAAAATTAAATGTGGTTTTCTCTTATATTATTTTTTCTTAAAATCTGAAATTTAATTAAAAAAACTAAATTAAAATTTTTTATGTTAAAAATTTTCTTTTATTTTCATTTTCATGCATGTAAACCTTTTTTTTTTTTACTGTATATAAAATATGTACATAGAGATATATAAAAAGAAAATTGAGTTTTCTCTTATTTTTCATATAACTGTGTATTCATTTTAATTTGTCTCTTGAATATTTTTTTTTTTTAAAATGTTGAAATGTTTTTGTTGCGGAGTCGCCGCTCACTGCTCGTGGTGTTTTTTGTGCTTTAAATATTTATTAAAAAAAAATGTTATAAAAAAAATATCAACTTAGATAACAAAAAGTTACATTTTGAGTGCTAAATTTAAAATATATTGTTATAAATTATTATAAAATAGATTTACAAATGAAAATTACATTCCCCTTTTTGAAAAATTTCGTAGTAAGTTTTGAATACTCTAATTATAAAAAAATACTTTAGAAAACAAAAATTATTAAGAGCAGAAAAAGAAGAAAACTCGGAAAGAATGAACTTTTGAATAAATTTTGATTAAAGAAAGAGGAAACTTTTGAAATTATTTAAAAAAAAAATATTAAAAATGACAAAACTAAAAAAAATATGAAAAATATATAAAAAAGTTATAAGAATCATGAGTTTTTATTTCAAATTGAAAATTGGCATCCAGTATAAGCGAACCGTTTAACAAAGAGATTACAAAATTTTGGTAGAACAAATGAAAGGTTTATAAGTTTTGATGGGGAAGTGAGATCTTAACATATAATTTTCTCTGGTAAGTAAATTCAAACCAAAGTTACATATTTAGGGTTGCAGGACATAAAGAATTAAAGAGGCTTTTGAAAATTTAAATAATTATTGTCCACAAACCATCTAAGTATCTAAACATTTTTCAGATCAATTTACATAGTTGTAGTGGCGATTTCTGCAGAATAATTTTTTTATTTTGCACCTTTGCAAGGCTTGCATGTTATGGATATGAAAACAAAAATTTATTTTAAGTTGAGGGTACAAGATTTGCGAATGTTTTTCTAGATAATAAGTTGCTTTCATGATCACCAGTTTTCTCGAAAAGTGATAAGTTTCATTATTTCCATTTTAGAATTTTCTCCTAAGATTTATCAATCAAATGAAAATGCATATTGAATACTGCCCTTATTGAAATTTTAAATATTGCTGTGTATGGTAAGAATGCTTTTAATAAAATATTTTCAGTTACAATTTCAGATCCTTATTAACTAAAACTGGGTAAATTAATAAAATTTATAGGAAAGTATACGTAGAGTTTTGTTTAAAGGTAACTTTGAGATGTTTTTTTATTCTGTGAATTGGACTGATTGAACTGAAAAAAAAGGAAATCGCGTTTTTGCATATATATAAAAGTTGTAGTACCTATAACTGCATTTTAAAAATTATTTGTAAGTGTGATGAATGAGAAATGGCTATAAATCTTTATCAACATGGTAAGTACTTACTGTCTTTAAAGGTTACTTATCAAACACCTTTGATGAACTGAAGTGTTTCTATGATTTTTCTATTCCTTACCTCTGAGAGTTGTGCCACTGGTAATGAACCTTGCCAGGACTCTTGATCTTCTCCTTTGCGTTGGACAAAGGCAAAGGAAATGACTGTTTCCACTTCTCCCCATTCCATATAAAGGTTATTTTCAACAATCCCAAATTTCGAAACACATCGCCTTATGAGTGTACATAGTCTAGACTGTAGACATTGGTAATACACAGGATTTTGATGTAAGTATAATAGCAATGACTATTATAACATATAGTCATTGCTTTTAGTATGTTAGATAGTCATTGATAATAGTAATATAGAAGTTCCCTATTCAAAATACATAATATTAATTACAATTTAATATCTTCATTTTCTTAACAAGTTACATTTACAATCGATTTCTTTTAATTTTTTTATATTTTTGGCATAGAATCATTAAAACCTTTTTTTAGCGCACTCGCTTTTTATTTTCATAATTATCATTCGTACATGCAAACATACATACATATACACATGAGAATGCGAAATTTGGAATGAGGGTCGATTTGTTTTCTGGTTACCAACTAACTAGATAAAATAATAAAAGTTTTTGTTGCCTTGGTTCTTATTTTAACGAACTTATGGATGGATGGATAAATAGCATGTATAATCAGCCAAAAAAATATGTACATATTTAAATTGTACATTGTACATGTATGTACATATACATATTTCTTAAGGCAGACAATTTTTAATATTGTGGAGTTCTTGGATATTATTGGGCGTTTTTATTTTGTTTTTTTCTTTTCTTATGCAAAGTTCAATATTGGAAAATATAAAGAAAGCGGGGTAAAACTTGTTTGGCTCATATCCAAGTGAAAAAAAATAAATTAACAAATAAATATTTAAATGGGAAATTTTACATAAGGTGTACTACATCATATTAAATTCTACACAAATGCATTTATTATTTATATTTAAATTACGTTTCTATGTTGTTGTCGTCTATTTAGATATTTAATTGCATGTTTTTTGATTTATTTTAATTTATACATACAATATTAACTTTGGTTTCTAAAATCGTTTTCAATTCAGTCGAAGGAAAACATCAATATTGACTTTTTTTTAATTTTTTATTTCTACATTATGGGTACATTAAATTTGCATAAAAATGTTTGGTTTGGGAAGAAATAACAGCGAAAGTGGTACCTACAATATAAAATAAATATTTTATAATTATTGATAAAATTATAACTAGGATCTAGCATCGTCTGAATGTACGATATATTTTTTAATTTATTTATTAAAACATTTTTTAAAGTTTAATCGATAATAATACTATCTCCATATAGAAGTATGTTATTTAAATTATTTTTAGAATAACTGCATTATTTGCTATGTTCGTATGTTTGAATGGATTAGTTCTTTTAAAAACATCTCTAAAAATCACAAAAAACGCAAGATAGAAATACATTTCAAATTTCATTGCCATAAAATTCAACCGACGTGCTAATAAATAATAGGATCGACTGACTGAGACTATTTAAATTGATAATAGTTTTGTTTTTTTTTGGTTTTCTATATGCGTTGATCATCAGTGTAGCAAAAAAAAGATCCTGAATGAACTTTTTGTTGTTTTTTAAGCTTAATTTTTTTTTACACATTTCCGAATTTGACTTCAATACTAAAACTAAATTAATTACTTAATTAAAATTATTTTGGACATTTTTCATAAAATAATTATTTAGTTACCACCTAACATTTAAGTTTTTGGGGAAAATATTATCCAAACTTATCCATTTCAAAACCAACAGTATAGAGGTGTAAATTAAAAAAATAATTTTGTATTTATTTTAATTTCTCAATATTATTATTACTACCTATAACTCAAGAAGTTAAAAGAATTAAGACAGAACTTTATTTTTAGAATTTTAAAATAAATATAAATCAAAACTGTTATAAAATTTCAAATGATTTATTGACAGATAGCTACATTAATTATTATTTATTAATTACATAATTTCATTTTCTATTTTTGAGAAAATTCTCACGTTAATTGAGATGTCCATATTTCTTTGTTATTCAAAAATTAAAATACGTAACAAAATTCACAATACATTTTTTAACTAGAAAATGATGACAAAATTTGTTAAAATTAACAGAACAAAGTCAATTCACTGAATGAAATGACTCATCATTATCACAGATTATTATAATTTACCATTGCTTAAACTTTATATTCAAAAATGTATATATGTATATATGTATACAGTATGTAGGTACACCTTAATTTCATACTAGCTTGAGTTACACCTTGAATTGGAATTCATTTCAACTTAAAGTTTTCAACAATTTAAAGTACACCTGTACTTCTGTATATGTATTTAGTAGTCGTCCACGCTAAAATATTAGACATAATTTTTCTAATTTTATTTATTAAGTGTAAATAGAAATTGTTAAATTTTTGTTGATTTCCATACTAAAGAAATATTCTAAATTTGTATGTATTTTTATATGTAGTATTAAATACTATTATATTCAAATATTATTTAGGTATAATTTATGCATTTAATTTACCTTTTTAATTATTCATTAACAAGTATTTTTTTGAATTCGAATCAAATTATAGAATTTTTGTGGAGTAAAACACTTGTTTAAATATACATACATCATTATTATTGTCTGCATTAAATTTGTAAATACAATTGTTTGGAATTTCTCATCACTAGTTAAATTTGTATAGAATTTTTGGTTACTTAATGAGTAAAATTAAAAATAAATAACGATATCTTCAAATTCGATGTAAATAAATATTCAAAATATTTGTCGAAATATAGTAAGTTTTTTTTTTAACAGGGGGTTTCAATTGAAAAAAAACTCATTTAAAACTCTTCTTTGCAGCGATTTTTTTTTTGTTTATGTAAAAATTCGATAATTTATATCTCTTTTTAGAGTTAACAAAATATTTTCATACTTTTTTTTTTATTTATTTATTTCAGATAATAATGTTTAGCAGCCAAAACCCACCTTAATGACAAAATTAGAAAAAAATGTAAAAGAAATAGAATAGAATAGAATAGAATAGAATAGAATAGAATAGAATAGAATAGAATAGAATAGAATAGAATAGAATAGAATAGAATAGAATAGAATAGAATAGAATAGAATAGAATAGAATAGAATAGAATAGAATAGAATAGAATAGAATAGAATAGAATAGAATATAATATAATAGAATAGAATAGAATAGAATAGAATAGAATAGAATACCCAAGTAACATTGTCCAAGAGTAAAACTCTACAAAAAAAGGCTCATAAGACTCTCATAGGACACTTGAAACTCTCATAACTTTAACTCTTGTTACAAGAATTATATGAGAATTAATGTGAACTCTCATCTTACATTTAAAGACAAATTGTAACAAAAATTAAAGTATTCTGTTTTTGCAAAATTTTAAAATTTATTTTTCCATATTGTATAATCTAAAAAGAAAATTTAAATTTAAAATAAATTTATTAAAAAAAAAATTGAAATTGAAATGCTAAAAAAAAAAATATCAGAATGTCCTTTAAAGAAACTTATAAATACAATATGTATAATCAAGTGTTCTCAAAATGTTATTTACGTGATTATATTAGGACGTTTCATGAATATTTTATTTATTATTCTATTCTTCTGTTTAATTCTTCGATTTATTTAAAGAAAAATGAAAAAAGGATATTCAGATTATGTAAAGGATATGTATATATACATATTATTAATATTATTTTGTTATATTATAATTTAGAATTCGTAAAGTTATTCTCTAATAACATTATTATGTTATTACAATAATAGATTTCAATTATTGTGTAACATAGCATTAAATTTTATTTAATTGTATATTTCTTCATTATCTACACACTATAAGCAGGTAATGAATGATATATAAATAGAAATTCTCTATAAATACTAAATGTCCTTCGAAAATATTTTATATGTATTTTATATTTTTCGAAAATATTCTAGATGCGATACATTTGAATATAAAAATAGAAATAAACAAAATACGTTCTTCTTTTGTTTTTTTATGTTTTTATTATCTTCAACATGAATACATAATTTGCCTTGAAATTTATTAAAATAAGGCCATATTTTATCATTATTATTATTATATGTATTTATAAATCGTATTTTTGAAGCTATATGAGTATACAAGTGTATCTGTTCGGCTAAAAGGATATTCAAAAATAAAATACACTTTTTGCAACAAAGTAAAATAAATTCACAAAAGTGGATGAGTGGTACATCATTTTAATACATAGGCAATGTTGACTGTTCGTTCCTAACTTTTCCTTTCGTTTCAATCTTAATGCTGACTTCTATTGTTTATACACCATATTCTCAGTATTCTGCCTGTTGGAGAGTTTGAACTTGCTTAACTAGTTATTGGTATCTTCATAAAATGATTATCACCTATTACGCAGGTCCCTGCAGTTTATTCATCCCATCCTGTGTCCGAAATAATATCCTGTTTAGTTTTTTATTTCTCAATGTAATTCCAGATTTTTTTCAGAGCTTAAATTTCTGTGGTACTCCATATTTTTGTTTTATTTTTACTGAAGGCGGATGTTATCCTTATATTTAATTGCCTGGATACAACCTTAAACATTTTGTTTTTGTATGAGCATAATTTATTTTTGCACATGAAAAATTTAAATGGTTTATGTTTTTACTAATCGGTAGGAATTAGTTTCTCTATTGTTTGTTTATCAAACAAATACATTTATTTATTTAAACCTAATCTTGTCTGATATTCCTTTGGTTGTCATTAACTCGAAAAGCTATTTTTACATCCACTCAATTACTTAAAATTGAATACGTTCAATAATTTGATTCTTAATGTACAGTTCGGATCCTGAGTTGTCAATATGCTTCAAATAGTATTTATTTATTTAATTTTTGGTATCGGTTTATTATTTGTAACCGCCGCTCTTGTTTTTTCTGAAATATATAATAAAAGTTTTGAATTAATTAATATACATATATAAACTCTAAAAACTTAGTTATCAGTAGTAGTTTAACCAACTTATTTATTATCGTTTTAAAAGTCAATTTTTGGATTTTTTTTATTTTGAATTGGTAATAAGTGACAATAATCTCTATAGTAAAAGTGGGTAATCGTGACCTAGTGGGTATTTGTGATCTAATCAGCCTAAAATTGATTTAAAATGTATTTCCTAAAAGAATACTTTTTGGCAATTTATTTCAAAAATTTAATTATTTTATTCTACTATACTTGTACTAGTACTTTAATATGATAATAGAAAATTTCGTGCCAAAAAACCAATTTGTCATTAAGCACCTTACTTTTTCTCGTAATTTCAGTTTTCGTCAAGCTTTTTTTTGAAGTGAGAAATTGATAAAAATGTTTTTAATTTATAGCTAATAATAAATTTCTAGAGATTTTTTAACGTAAAATCATCGAAAAATTGTAAATATTATGTAAATAAGCTGAGTAATTAAATAATTAAGAGCGGTCCGAATTATAAACTATAGTTTTTTTTTGTTGAGGTATTTGTGACCTATAGATCACAATTAGAGTTTTGAAGCGAGTTTTCGTATAACCAAATAGTTAACTTTTTATTATTTTTTCTAAATTTAAATTACTTTATTTGGAAAGTATTAAGTACTTGCTAAATAAAATTCAATTTGTGACCTACAATATCTTTTGACTAAAGCCTCATTTCGAGCCGAATTAGCCGAATATATCCGAATTACATTTTCAAATTGTAGTTGCTTTTTAGCCCCTCGGTGGCGCAGTGGTTATGTAACAGGATCCATGACCGAGGGTACCCCGGTTCGAACCTGGTTGGTGGCGATTTATAAAAAAAAAATCCATCATTAAATTTGTTAATTGAAATTTCGAGATTAATCGAATGAAAATCATTAATTGAGATCGAACCGGTAATAAGGTAGCGCCACGTTGTTTCTAGGCAGCGGTAGATGGTTACTCCATCTCCTAGGACCGGTTACTGTAGGCCAATCACCCGCATAATCGGTAAATCAATGGATTCGAAATAATAGAAGAAGAAGCCTCGGATACACGAATGACTACTTGATAACGACCTTTGGCACTCAAAAAAGGACCCGAATTGCACAATGGAATGTAAGAACACTTAGAGAAGCTTCAAGACTCTCGCAATTGGAAGCTCAAATGGCTACTTACAACATAGACATCCTAGGTATAAGTGAAATGCGATGGAACAACACCGGAGAAATCAACACGGAGAATGGAAACATGGTAATTTACAGTGGAAGGGAAACAGGGGGTGAAAGTGGAGTCGGAATACTAATATCAAAGAAATTGAGACAAACATTGGTTTCTTGGAAGGCAGTCTCGGATAGAATTGTTATAGGGCGATTTCGAAATATGACAAGACATGTAACAATAATTCAATGCTATGCACCAACAGATGTCGCTGAAGACCATATTAAGGATGACTTCTACGAACAAATAGAAACAACGCTAGCACTCATAAATAGGGGAGATATCATAATATTAATGGGTGACTGGAATGCGAAAATAGGATCTAACAACAATGGACTTGAGGAGATAATGGGCAAACACGGGTTAGGAAGAGAAAGAAACAACAACGGGGAAAGATTGATAGAGTTGTGTCAGACTTTCGACCTAGCAATCGGAGGGAGTCTATTTCCACACAAAGATATCCACAAATACACATGGACAACACCAAACGGGATCTCAAGAAATCAGATAGATCACATATGCATCAGCAAGAAGTGGAAACAATCAATGTTAGATGTGAGAAATAGAAGGGGAGCAGATATACACAGCGATCATGAATTACTAACTGGGGACTTCAGAATGAAACTAAGCCAACAAGGAAGAGGCAGAAGATATAGAAAGAAGAAAATAAATATAAACAAATTAAAAAATCCGCAAGTAAGAGCTGACATAGTTACGGCGTTACGAGAAAATATTAGAAATAATAGAGAATACACTTGGGAAGAGATTCTGGAAATTTACAACCAAACAAGCGAACAAAATCTTGGAATTTCACAACCACAAAGAAAAATCTGGATAACCGATAACACATGGGCCTTGATTAAAAGAAGAGGTGAAATGAAGAAAATGATAAACAACAGGATGGCATCAAGAAGAGAATATGAAGAAATAGCGAAAACAGTAAAAAGAGCAGCAAGAAGAGATAAAAGGAAATTTCTACAAAATTTAGCCGGAGAAGCAGAAAAAGCAGCACAGCAACATAACCTGAGAGAATTGCATCGCATAATCAAGAACTTAACAAACCAGTCGGAACAACAAAACAAACCAATTAAAGATAAAAAAGGTGCGCTCATCACAAACTTAGAGGATCAATTAAAGAGATGGAGAGAACATTTCCAAGAACTGAGCAACGAAGAAAGTACAAATAATGAAGCAGACATAAGAAACAGAGACAATGCAAATATCTACCCAACTGAGGGACTGCCAATATCTACTCAAGCTCCAAATATAGAAGAAATCAAAGCTACAATCAATATCCTGAAGCATAACAAAGCAACAGGTGAAGATGGAATTCCAGCAGAAATAGCCAAACTGGACCCTGACTTATTCGCAAAAACAATTGAACCCCACATCAGGAAAGCTTGGATAGAAGAGAATATACCACCATCATGGAAGAAAGGAATGATTGTCAAGATACCTAAGAAAGGAGACTTGTCAAATTGCAGCAACTGGAGAGGAATCACGGTTCTAAATACTATTCATAAGATAATAGCAATTATTATAAAGAAAAGATTAGAAGAAGTACTAGAACCAATACTACGGAAAGAGCAGGCAGGTTTCAGACCAAACCGAAGCTGTGTAGACCAGGCAAATACTTTACGGGTCATAGTTGAACAATCAGTGGAATGGAATGCCCCACTATATCTACTATTCATAGATTTTAAGAAAGCATTCGACACAGTCAAGAGATGCGCAATATGGAGAACACTTACAAAGAAGGGAGTTCCTGAAAAAATCATCAACATCATCAAAGCGATGTATGAAGATGCAGAGACAACAGTTCAACACAGAGGTAAGATCAGTGATCCATTCTACACCAATATAGGAGTTAGACAAGGATGTCCACTATCTCCACTTCTCTTCAACACAATACTAGACGACATTCTAAGAGAAGTTTGCACTGGAATAAACGGAATAGAATGGGATCTCTTCGGAAACTTAGAAGACTTAGATTACGCAGATGATGTATGCCTCATATCAAAAAATCAAAGGGACCTACAGAACAAAGTCAACAGATTACAGGAAGAAGCAAAGAAATCGGGACTGGAATTAAATATCGAGAAAACCAAAGCAATGAGGACAAACAATAGTTACAGTGAGCCAATAACAGTGAGTGGACAACAGATAGAATACGTAGAAGAATTCAACTACCTGGGGTGCATTATAACATCAAGAGGAGGTGCAACAGAAGATGTCAACAGCCGTATAAATAAGGCAAGAAGAACATTTGGGAGCCTAATGAAGATATGGCGGAGCAACCAAATATCGAGAACAACAAAGCTAACAATATTCAGAGCATGTGTTAAGTCAACATTAATATATGGCAGTGAAACATGGCTCACTTCGGTCAGAATCAAACAGAAGCTACAAGTATTCATCAACAAGTGCTTGAGAATTATATGGAGAATATTCTGGCCGGCAAGAATTAGCAACGAAGATTTATGGATGATAACTGGAGAAGAACCTATCAACAGACAGATAAATAGGAAAAAATGGAAATGGATAGGTCATACACTAAGGAAATCAGAAAGTGATATAGCAAGAAGAGCTCTAGAGTGGAATCCACAAGGACAAAGGAGACCCGGCAGACCATACAACACATGGAGACGCACAATCGATCAAGAATTAACAGTCAACAATTATACCTGGGACGATATTAAGGAAGTAGTACTCAACAGAGAGGAATGGAGGTTCACTATCGAAGCCCTATGCTACCACGCGGAGTAATAGGAGAAAAAAAAAAAAAAAAAAAAAAAAAAAAAAAAAGTTGCTTTTTAGAATTAATTTAATTTTATATTGGTTATGTCTATTTTTTTACTCTAAATTAAATAAGGTATCATCGCTCATTTTGTGATCTACACAAAGTTTAATAAAATAGGCTGAAAATCATTAAGCATTACAGCGGTCATAATTATATTCAAAACGGTCACAAATATGCTACCTATCTTTTCATATAAAATAAAAAAATTTAACAGCATGAAAAAAAATAAGTAGTAACTACTTATAGTATATTAATTTTATCATTTAAAAAGTCTCTATTTTGACCCACAAGTCATGAAGACAAAAAAAAACGAAAGAACAACTAAATGTTTTAAAGAAAATTTTCCATCTGCAGCTAGAAGTGATTTAAGGCTTGCTTATTACAAAAAACAAAGATGAAGAAAAGGTAAAGCTTTGGATAAAACATAGAACAACAACAAATCAAAGAACGACAACAAAAACTCAAAATGGTTTTATTTTAAAATAAGATAGAAAATAAATATAACGAAAGTTCTTCAATAGAATTAGAATCCGAGATTAAAGTTAATTCATACGTCATTGTGTAGTACGAAGGGGAATATTTCCCTGGTGTAGTTTTAGAAAGCCAAAACGATGATCAAGTCAAGGCTATGGTCATGAGGGGTCATAATTGGAAGTGGCCAGAACAAGATAATATATTGTGGCATAATATCGGTGACATTGTTAATAAAAATGTTGAACCAGTTTTAGTCAATGCAAACGAAATCTATTTCGTTAAGAAAATAGGTCTTTGCAGATCAGTGAAAAAATTAATTATATCAAACGTGTGATATAAGAATATGTTTTTCTGTTATGAAGTTTAATTTATTTTTTGTTTAATTCTTTTTATAATTAAGTATTATAATTCTAATTATTTTTTTGTGATTTTCACTAACTGAATTTATTAAATAATATGTTATCCATTATGTTTTATTAATTGATAAACATAGCTATTAAAGTTTTGAGCTTAGTATTATTTTTCATAGTCACAAATACCAACACCAAATAGTCACAATTTGGAGCACCCTAGGTCACAAATTGGTGCGAGGCTGAGATTTTGAGTTTTTATGGAATTTAATTTTTTTTCTAGAAACTATTAATAAAAAGGCAAATAAATTACATTTTATTCTAAAAGAATTAAATAAAGTAAATTAAAATGATAATTTAAGAAAGTTATCTTGAAAATTGGATTTTTAGCGCATCGCAAAAGTCAAAATTTAGTTGACATAGGTCACCAATACCCACTTTTACTATAGAACTGTATGCAAGTGCTTTTGTATACATCAGCTATAGACTAATGGTCATATATTGGACCGAATCTGAAACTGCAATTTAAATTCAAGAATACAAAAATATTTCTATACTATTTTAATTTTTGTCTTTTAAATAGTTTGAGTCTAAAAAATTAATATTAAGCATATACAATAACATGATGAGAATGGAGGATCAAAAAGTATGTTAAAATGAATATCAGAAACTGTTTCGTACACTACTAGAACAAGAGATAGTAGACCAAATCAAAATGGCTGAAAATTTTTTAGAAAAACTATCGACAAGTTGGAATTAATGCAGAAAGAATAGAAATGAAGTTTCATGCAAGCTGTAGCACCAATAGATTGTGACAAAAGAAACATTGTACTTGATTATTAGAAAAAAATTATATTTATTTTGAGTTTCTCAATTAAAGAGGTAAATGATATAAGATATAATTTGTGTAATTTTCAAAGGGTTTGTAACGAACCAAATTTTGTGTACTATTTGTGATTGCAAAAGCACTTTGTGAACACTCTATTCTGCTTATTTATTTTGTTGAAATATTCAATAATGACGTGCAGGTATTATTTTTGTCTATAAATGTTTGGAAATTTTTATACTATATGTGGCTGAATTTTATTTTTAATTCCATTTCTTAAGCGAGATCTATTTCGGAATGAAAAGAATAATAAAATACGTGGTATATGTGGTAACATAAAAGTCAGGTTATTTTTAAAATAAGCGTATGCTAAGAGAATTTGGTTTTTTTTTTTCATAAATTTATGTAATTATTTGTATTGTCAGGTTGAAGGCTATAGGTTGTTTTTTTTGTTTTGTTAGATTCAGAGAGTTTTCATAAATTAAAGTTATTTTCATAAATTTTTTTTTGAATAATAGGTTATTTTTAATTAGTATTTCTAAAAATTTCAAACTTCTGACAAAGAATAAATATCAAATAAAAAATATTAATCCTGGTGCTAAAATTTAAAAATTATCTCTATTTGTATATCAATTTACCTGATAAATATACAGCCAAACTTACAGGCTCTTTATCCTTTCATCCATATTATTTTTTATTGTAATTCATTTCATAGGTGTACTCGACCAGGTTGAAAAAATAAAATCGAAAACTGGTACTTTTCGGTTGAAATGTTGGTTCTCTAGCTAGCTTAAAATTATCTTTATATATATCTAATAATTATCTTATATATATATATTTCTTTAAAATAACATTATATTAAAGATTGAATATATTAGTATAAGATGAGAGAAAAAATCTTCTTTGGATTAATTTTCTTCATCAACAAACTGAGTGAAAAACTACATAAATTAATCGTGATCATAGATAAATATACGAATAACAGTTCACCATCACATTTAATAAATCATAAGTTTCTTACTAAAGAATTATGTAATATTTGGATTGACCTTCTTTGCAGAATTAACAATTTTCAACGCGTTTAGGTACTATACGAATCTATTGTGAGAAAAGCTGTAAAACCGTCTCTATGCAGCGCACTTACAAACTGGTGCAGTTTCAAATCAAATCTGGAATGTATAGATGAAGATACCTCGATAAATACGAAAGAAGAACTGGAAGCTGCTGCGGAAAACTTCCCGAGAGCTATCCAGAATGCAGCATGGAAAAGTACTAAAATCAGCAAATTCAGAAAAGTTAGGCATAACCTACCCAGACATATAATAGAAAGGATAAAAGTCAAACGAAGAGTCAGAAGAAAGTGGCAACAAACACGTGATTCAGCAGATAAAAATAATTTCAATTCCAAGTCTCTAGAGCTAAAATGGGAAATAAAAAAGCTGAAACAAGAAACAATGCAGAACTACTTAGAAAACCTCTCTGCTACTAAAGAAACTAAACATTTACTTTGGAAAGCAACCAAAAAACTAAAAAAACCGATTGAGCATTCAGCTCCACTTAGAAAAGGTGACGGATCATGGGCACGTAGTGATAAAGAAAAAGCAAAAACTTTAGCTGATGCACCTCTTTGAAACGTTTATGCCAAACAATGTAGAATCTGATATCAAGTACAAGTTATTCAAGCAGATAGCAAAATAACGATTATCACGCGAAATGAA
Source organism: Argyra leucocephala (assembly GCA_963942445.1). Lineage (NCBI taxonomy): Eukaryota > Metazoa > Arthropoda > Insecta > Diptera > Dolichopodidae > Argyra > Argyra leucocephala. The sequence continues at coordinate 70,667,321 of OZ012681.1, read as the reverse complement.
TGAATAAAGGAAATCAAATGTCTAAGATCCAACAAGGCTCCAGGATTTGACTTAATTACAGCTGATATCAGTAAAAAGCTTGTCAGTTCTAACAAAAATAATAAATGCAACGCTCAATCTAAAATATGTCCCGAGTGCTTGGAAAGTGGCAGAGATTATAATGATTCATAAGCCAGGAAAATCCCCGAATGAGGCCAAGTCCTTACAGACCCATTTCACTGATTCCAGTAATCTCCAAATTATTTGTGAAATTACTGCTTAAAAGATTACAACCATTAATAGGAAGTTAGAAACTTCACTTTCATCAAATCATCACCAATTTGGGTTTAGAAAAGAACACCCAACTGTTGAATAAGTCCATCAAATAACTGATGTCATCGAAAAGACACTAGAAGAAAAATGTATCTGCTCCTTGTATGTGTTCCTTGATATTTCACAAGCCTTTGATAAAGTATGGCATGAGGGACTTATTTTTAAGCTGCACCGTATTCTACCCAAAGCCTATGTCGAGGTAATAGCATATCTTACTTAGCAAATAGAATATTTCAAATTAAGCAAGGGGAAGATTACTCTACGCTTAGCAATATACATGCAGGAGTATCACAAGGGAGCATTCTCGGTCCCATTCTATATTTACTCTAAACCAGTGATATCCCAAAACTAGAAACGATGGCAACTTTTGCAGATTAGTATTACCAGTTGGTAATAATATAAACGAAGCAACAAATAAATTGCAACAAGCAAACAACAAAATCTTCTTATGGTGCAAAAGATGGAGAATTAAATTTAACGAATCAAACTCCACACAAGTTAATTTTACAAACAAAATAATAGAGTCGTCCATAGCGGTCACAATAAACAATGTCGTCATACCACATCAAAATTCAGCAAAATATCTTGGTATTACACTTGATACAAAGCTGCTTCTTCCTTCGATTTCTCAATATTTTAACAAAAAAATTTATGTTTTAAGGTAACTCATGTTATGTGTCCTGAATAGTATATAACCTTGGGCTTTGTGAAGACTATTTCAATACAATTTGTTGAATAATCAAAGACCTTAGGTGCTAGTAGTGCAAAAATTATTTTTTTAAAGAGAAATGCAAATTTATTTTCCATTGTTTTTTTAAATAAATTATGAAATAAATAATAATACAATTACTTTGCCGTAGAATCTGGATTTGCATTAAAAAGTACCACTTCCCATTTGAAAATCTCGATTTCAGCCAGTTTCGGCGATTTTTGGTCTTGGAAAACCAATTTCCCTTCCTTTCCGGAAGTTGAAAATATCACCAATCGATAGAGCATCCTTGATTTAGTTAATAAAACTTTTATTTAATTTTAAAATAACGGCTCCTTCCCTTCTTAAAAAACTGATACGCATGGTCTGGGACCCCCGGTATATAGATGTATTATTTAAATCAGTTTCTTATAACAACCTTAAAGCTTCAGTATCTTATACTTATAATGTGTTCATTTGTAAGTGTTCTTCAGTTCAGGCTTTAACGATTTGTATCTGTAACAATAACATCCAATATTTTAGTATCACGTATCAGAATTCACATCCAAAAAATACGTTTCAAAAACTGTCAGAGTTATTTAATTTAAATTAAACTTAAGCCTTACAACTTTACGCTCTTAGATTTAAAATAAATGTTTATTAAAATAAAAATAAAAATTTAATTAAATTAACTAAATTTGAATCAACAAAAAAATGGATTTAAAATTTAAAAATTTCTATTTTTTCCTCAAAAATGTGGCCTCCTAAAAGTACAAAATACATATCTACACTTTTATTTTAATATTTAATGAACTAATTAATTCTTCTAAATTTGCCGAAGTTATTAAGAATTATATAACTTTTAATATAAATAACAAATGAGAATCTTAAGTATGTTGAATAAATTTATAACTTTACTTAAATAAAAAGACAAACAAACCAAGAAAAAAGCAATAATTGCTAATTATTATTCGAATTTTTCTATAGAGAGTATTAGCACACTAAATTTAGATAAACAAACAAAAAATTCAAAAATTATTTTGATAATAGTCAATAATATTGTAAATTTATTTTGAACTTAACCTTTTTACAATGATTGAATTTTTTTAGTTTAAAATTTTCTATTCAATTTCATAAATTCTTTTCAATAAACTTTAATAATCATTTGTGTATACTTTACGGAGAAAAGCTAAAGTAAATACAACTTGAAAATATTGATACAAAATGAAAATATGTCATACAAGATTGAATTGACTAATAATTATGGATACTTATTGTACCATTTGTTAATGTTATTCGACTGGAGTCACATTATGAAATACTAATCTATAGAGTTTCTAAAAAATATTATTTTCATATCACCACCTCCAGCATCAAAATCTCAAATTATACACAACTCACTCAAAATAATTCAATGCTATTAAATTTAAATAGATAGAACTTTGCTGTTATTTGCCAAATGATGAAGAAAATCGAGAAATTTCGTGTTTTCTAATATTTTGATAAATTAACATGGAAAGACTAGCATCACAAGAACGTTTATAAAATAGGTGGAAATTTATTTCCAATGTCAATGTCGTCTGTTCGTCAAAATTATTATTGTCGAATTATTGATAAATTTCAAACAACATTTATTCGATGCAAGAGCAACATCAAAAAGAACTGTATACGTACAGGAGAAAATTGTAGTGCTTTAAGTGACAATGTTAACGAACATTTTAAATTCTTTACATTCGCAAAACCATTTTTAGCGTCCTTTGTTTGGTGTTTGGTGAATGGGTCAACTGAAAGTCAATTGTAAATTTTTTAACTTTTTTATCGATAAAGTTTGTTCAGTGAAGTCTATCCTTCAGCCTACCAAGACATTGCAGTGTATTTCAGGCGGAGGTGATGGCAATAAAAGAAGCCTCAAAGTGGCTGAGATCAAGCGTATTATCTGTTAGAAATATCTGTATACTCACAGACAGTCAGGCCGCAATTAAAGCACTGGAGTCGGTAACCATCAACTCAAAAACCGAGTTGGCCTGTCGCAGTTCTTTTGACGAACTAGCGGATAGGTTCAACATATTGTTACGATGGGTGTCAGGGCACAGTGATATTTCGGGTAACTGCATGGCAGATCTACTTGCTAGAAAGGGCACTATACTAGAAATTCTTCCGGAAAGAAGCAATCTGTGTGTACCTCTTGCCAACTGTAATTTATTGCTTCTCAATGATGTAATCAAAGTTTCAAGCTTCAGATGGTCACATAGACCAGACTGCAACATCACCAAGCAAATCTGGCCTATGTTGAACCTGAAGCGATCCCTTAACTTACTAACTATGAAAAGGTGTGACATTAGCACTATGGTAGGGGTCATTACCGGTCAATGTCTGATTGGTAAACATGCCAGAAGACTGGGACTCCCCTCAAACGACTTTTGCAGAACGTGTGCAGAGGTGGAGGAGGATGAAACTGTCCAACACCTACTCTGTTACTGCCCTGGTCTCTACCATAAAAGGAAAACATTGGCTTCTCTCAAACGATCTCTGCATAGCCTGGAAAGATGAAGAATAGACGAAACAATCCTACATCTTCTTTGCATCTGTCTCGCTTTAATTCACAAAAAAAAACGAATCTATACTTTTTAAACTATCTGGTTGATCGTGAAGGTACCAGAATTAAGTGCGCTTTGTAAAAGCCCAAAGTGGTTTTCATAAGTAGAATCTGTACGAAGAATCAATATTTTGTGGTATCACATTAGACCTGATTGATCTAATTTAGACATCCCATTCGTACGTACCTACTTTAAAGTGAAGCAAGATTTTTATCACTGTTACTACTTAAATATGAGAAATTATAGATTTATGGAATAAAAGTCGAGTTTCCTTTCACTAATCATTTGTAATTATTTTGCAAATATCGATATTTTGGAATCAACTTACTTCCTTCCTCAGTGCTTTGCGACAAATCTGATTATCAAAAACAATGAGAAATTATGTTTTAACGACAAACAAAAACTTCAGATAGAACTATGTTTTGTTAGATTTGCAATCAATTTTTATTTCTAATTCATACTATACAATTTAGACTTACGGGTACCTCCAATTACTCATCACGTGTTTTTTTTTTTTTTTAAATCACCAATTTTAGGCCACTTTCATATAGTGAATTGTATATAGCATATAACAAATACTACAACAACAAATTGGCAGCACTGAACCTTATCTGATTTTTGATTTAGATTATGTCTATGCAATTTGCAGTCTAAAAATTTGAAAGATCTTTTAAAAACTCAGAAGAATAATTTGGGTTAAATTAGACTCTAATTATTAGAGAGACAGAAAACGATAATATATGTAAACAATAGATTTGATTCATGAATTTGTTATGTTAAATATTTCCATAAATAATATTTTAATCATTAGTCATGAAAGCGTTAAAAGTGTATCTGTTTAATATTTAGAATGATAATTTAATGGTCAATCACCCAATATTAAATATTTTTAATTATTGGTTTTTATTTTGATATTGATTTTCTTAGTATAGCGCTTAATTAGTAACTTCAATACAGAAAAAAATTGTTACTAATGAATGATAGAGTTGTAATAATTATTGGTAATTATCGAAAAGAAATTGTATAAATATATAATTAAAAAACATTTTTTGTTCTAAAATAAACTTTCACATTGACACAATTTAGTTTAAAAATTACTAGTGTACAAAAACAAATTGAGATAAAATAAAAATAAAATAAATTAAATGAAAATAATTATAAAATAATTAATTTAAATTTGTATGTATTATTATTAACTATTGTTGACCTTAATTAAAGAATTTTGTATTAATATTTATTATTATTACTACTACAAAATTTGAACTTTTTGAATAAAAAAAGCAAAATAATTAATATTTAATTTAAACTATTAATTTTTGTTTTTTTTTTTATTTCCCTACATTTTTCTCTCTTTCCTATTTGCTGCCGTTATTATTCTTTATTTTGTAATATTTCTCAATCGAAGAATTTCTCTATTTGAAATCTTAAATAGTATTTTTTTGTGTAATGGAATAATAAAAATAAATTAAAAGAAATTTTAAATAATTTTTTTTGTAACTTTAAATGTTGCTATACTCAGCCTTACAATAACAACAATATACAAGAAAACCATCATCAAATAAAATTATAATATCATTTTAATGTAATGTAAATGTAGCATAAAATCATAAATTAACTAATTCTAAATTTAACAGAAAAGTGTTGTACACTGTACACAGCAGCTCAAGCAATAATCCGTCTTTACAATAATTGAGAGAAATGTAATTTATTTTTTATCTTTTTGTTATTATATTTTTTTTTATTTTCATTTAGTTGTCAACTTTAAATTAAATTTTTTCTTTTAATTATTTTTTAAAATAATTAAAATACGAATTGAGAAAAAATTGTAGACTTTTTTCTCATTTTTTTTTTGTTTAAGTTAACTCATGATTTATGAATAAAACAATGTGAAAACAGTGTGTAAGTTGTTGTCTTTACAAAATTTAATTGCATTTTCATTTTTCACTGTCAGTTTTCCTCTCTGTCTCTTTCAATTATAAATTTCTAAGGGCGCCTATTAATTGCAAGTGACAATTTTTTCAACTATTTAATTTTTTGTTTATTTTACTGACTAATAACCACCCGATACCAAGGTTTTATAAAGTAAAACACTTGTTTTGAAATGTCGAACAGTTCAAGTTGTATTCGATGAATTTATATCCAAAAATTCAATATCAATGCTGATATTTTTCAAGACTCAGTTCTTTCTCCAACATTATTTATAATATTTATAAATGATCTTCTATCCCCTACTTCAAATCAGATTCACAACTTTACTGATTATATTACCCCTCAAACATAGATTTCTTTTACTTGATACAAAAATTTCAGTTCAAAGAGGACGAAATAACATATCTTGTTCACTAAACATCGACCTTAAAAGAATACAAGACTGGGGAAGGTAAACAGAATAGAATAGACTGGGGAAAGTAAATAGCGTAAAATTTGATGTTTCAAAAACCCACAGTTGCCTTATATCAACAAAATCCATTAATACCAAAAATTATATTCGAAAATTTAAATATCGAAAATTCTTGGAATGGAAATAAACAGCAAACTTTCGTGGTATACGATTACATTTTTCTGTTCCGAAAGATACAAATTTTTAGGACTCTTTAGTAGAAGTAGGAAATACTTTATATCTTCAAACTTTCTATTAATATACAAGGCATACATTTGGCCTCGACTTGCATATAACTCGCATATTTGGGGTAGTAACCCAGGATCAGTCTACAATACTTATATAAGTTATAAAAGCGAGCCATACATATTATCATTATTAAGTCATTGCCGTAATGTAGGAGCAGTTACCCTGTTTCACAAATGTCTGATGTTGGGTAATTGCTCTGATGAAATAAAAAAGTTTTATGACGAAAATACAACTATTCCAGAGTAATTCTGTGATGGCAGAGCAGTTCTTTCTCACAAATTTGTATTACAGGCCGACATCTTTGCTCCCTACAATATCGAAGTTGTTTGAAAAATTACTATTGAGAAGGACTCAACCCCTCATAGAAAACAGGAATATAATACCTAATCACCAATTTGGGTTTAGGCAAAAACAATCAACAATAGATCAAGTACATCGAATAACAGACATTATAGAAAGGTCACTGGAAAATAAACAAATTTGTTCTTCAGTATTTCTAGATGTAGCCCAAGCTTTTGATAAAGTTTGACATGAAAGACTCATCAAAAAGTTAAGTTGCTTGCTCCCTAAAAATTATGTTCAATTATTTTCATCATATCTCTCAAATAGAGTTTTTCGAGTTAAAAATGAGAATGAATACTCCTCTCTAAGAGATATAAAAGCTGAAGTACCGCAAGGTAGTATACGGAGGTCAATTTTATATTTGTTATACACCTGCGATATACCCGAAGTAGAAAATATAAAAATAGCAACCTTTTCAGATGACACAGCGTTGATGGCAGTTGGTTCTACTATAGAAGAAGCTACAAACAAACTGCAAAAACCTAATGACAAAATTTCCAACTGGTGCAAAAAATGGAAAATTAAATTAAATGAAGCCAAATCTAGTCATGTAAACTTCACCTATAAAAACATAGTAACTCCTCTCTCGGTTAAAATTATTGATGTCGTGATTCCATACGAGAATAAAGCTAAATATCTTGGCATGACCTTGGATGTAAAATTGAAATGGAAAGAGCATGTGAAAATCAAAAAACAAGAACTCCAGTTCAAATATAGAGAAATATACTGGCTGATTGGGCGGAATTCTACGGTCTCGACCTATAACAAAGTTTTGATGTATAATTAAATATTGAAGCCAGTCTGGGCATACAATATTCAAATATGGGGATGTGCTAAACAAATCCATATTTAAACTATCCAAACGTTCCAAAATAAGGTACTGCGCAACATAGTCAATGCTCCATGGTATGTTCGCAATGCCGATATTCATCGATGGTGAAGATCTTATGTATAAAAGACGAAATAATGACGAAATAACGGCATAAAACTCGTCTGATCCAACATGTCAATACCGAAGCTTTCTGCTTAATTGACAATCAAAACTTTGTTAAGCGACTAAAAGGAACAAAACCACTTGAGTTAGGTTAAAACCTTTTATCTATTAAAACCTTATTGGATTTTGGTAGATCAAAGGTATATTAGTTTCTTTGAGTTAATTGTAAATTAATGGTTAGTCTATAAGACTAGTTTTAATGTTGCAATAATGATAGGAGTTTTTATTGGGTTAAAGTCCCACAGTCCTTCAAACTGCCTTCGCCGGTAATAGGTAGTCCCTGAAGCCTCTTTAGATGATTTACTGCTATCTGGAAAAAAAAAAAACAAATTTGTATTAAAGCTTCTTCGGATCAGAAAAAAATGGAATATATAAAAATTCTTTCATCAACGGAACGTCTAAATTAAGGAATACCCTACCATCTTATGTGTAGGTCCTCTTATCTTATGTCCATGTAAAATATGAAAATAAATATATTTTAAATTGTATGTCAATTTTATGTATATACTAACTCTTTATTATATTCTATTCTATTTTAGTTTTATTCTATTCTATTTCTTTTATATGTTTTTATAATTTTGTTTATTTCTTTACTATCCTCTTTTTTTAATTTTTTTAATGACTTAAATTCTGTGAAGGCAGTTAGGGTGTTTATCCCGTTATTTTGGCTTCAATGAAAAAAAAAACAATTAGTAGGTTAAACTTAAGTATAGAAATTATATACCTATGTACTTTAGAGTAACATTTTATTTGGCGCTTCGATGTATTGCCGTCTAAAGCTTTCACATCCCTTAATTGTGAATCTCTTTTCATTTTCTACTAATGTTGAAAAACCAATGAAAAGGAAAATTATTATTTTGTGCAAGTATTAGTTAAAAGGTTATACTTATCACTATGTATACTATATTCACCATCTAAATATTCTATATTACTAGAACAAGAGCAAGTGAAGTTGAAAAAATATAGAGAAGAGAAGAGAAGAGAAGAGTATAATATTAGTTATAAAAATTTTTTTATGTACTTAAAATATGTACTGATGCAGAGGAATTTTTCGCAACATGTTGCTCTACTGTACTCTAGTATACTTAGTAAGAGTATTCGTTCATACACTTACTTATAACACTAATTAGCATAAACAATTTTTGATTAAACTCCAAATTATTCAGTCATAATAGACATTCGTTCCTTTTATCCGCCTTAGACGACCAACATTTGAAGATAAAAATTGTTATTTGGAAGAAACTGTCTTAATTAATGATAAAGATGACTATTACATTATTTTAGAAGAACCAGTATTACCAAAACATCAGGAAATCTAAAAAAAAAATACAATGCAATAAAAAAAGCACATTTTCCAATGCAAGTAGTAAAAATTTAAATTTAATTGAGAAAGAAAAGGAAAAGTCAAAAATAGCGGATTATGTCAATCCTGTTGACTCATTTTTGTCCGGCATATTAAATTAATTGAATTTTTAAAAGTAAACAAAAAACAAATAGCCTAATTCTGTACTTACTTAGTGAAAAAAAGGTGAAGAAACAATTTTTATATGATGTATCTCACTTTTACACACCCAGTGACTAGTTTTAAAATTTCCTGTCACACAGTGAGAAATATATGTATTCTGTATCTCACCCCAAAAGAAAAGGTGAATAAAAACGACTATATATTATTCACTTGTAGGTGACTAAAAAAAAGACTAAAAAAAAGAGGTAAGGAAATGCATAAAATTTCTATTTATAATATAATTTTATTTTAATTGAAACCTTTTGAATCACATCACATGCCTGTATTTCCTTTGACTGGATTTCATTTGCTTGCATTTCATTTGATTGGATATGCTGGATAGTGGAGATGATAAATATTCATAATAAAAATTTCATGTAGCAAGTTTTTATTAATCAACCTGTATCAGAATCTGGATCACATCTTGAAAAGGAAACTGGTAGAAAGTGCCAAGTTCAGCAAATTGAGCAGCCTCCAACAAAAATAGGTTTGCGTCCCGTTTCAAAAGCCCTCGAAGATATTTTTTTTTTTTTTTTATTGTTAACTTGTCTTTGGCTCAATGTCTTTAAGCACGAAGAGATCCAGCGGCCCAAGTGTCGTGACAAAGGACCTTTTAGAAAGAAAATGTAATTTTTTATCATAAGTGCAATGGCCCTTAAATGTGATGTAGATAATAGGTCGTATTATATTATGTAGATAATAAAATAAATTATGTATTATGTAGATAATAGGTCGTATTTCGTCCCCAGGAATCGGGATTGAAACTCTATATCACCTGTTCCCTCCCGTTTGACCCCGGAGCTATTTATAATAATGCACCTGGGACCTAGAACGTGGAGTTCATATGACACGTTCCCATTGAATACACACACATTCACTCTACTCTATTCGATATTCATTTGCATATTGAACAAACATTTTGGACATATGTTTCCAATCACATTTTCATTCACTGTAACCTAAATTATTTCGAGATACAGAACGGATTAAATAGCCAGTGGATTAAATAACCCAGTGATCAACCATCCATATGATGCCAACATTATACTCCATTGTAGCTCTTGGCTCCCATTTGATAGTTCCTATTGTCTACTGGGTAGCTGCAGGATGATAGGACGCTTAGGGCGACTTACATCACTTGCAGCCAACAAGCAGCTTGCCAGTCTGTTTGGATGTGCTGCTACTCTTATCTGGTACTTTTCGCTTATGCTTCTAGTTTCCTCCTTAATGGTTCTTACCTGCAAATCACGATGTATGGCATCATTTATTGCCAAACCATAGGCGCGCCAACTATCAATCTTAATAGCTTTGACTGGAAACGCTGTAATATTGCAATATTAAATAAAATAAATGACAAAAAATAATTGAGGATAATTTGATAACAACTTAAAATAAAATGGAACGCTATTTAATAAGGCTTAGTACAACAGTATTTAAGTAGCCTAGTAGTTTTCCATGTTTACTTAGGTGGAATGCATGAAATTTAATAAAATCAATACTCGAAAAAAATAACTAAAAAATAGACCACCATAAGACACCCAAGTTCAAGCCACCTACTGTTAAGATCATAAAAAAATACATTTTGGATAATATAACCTGAGGATATATTGTTCTCTGGCATAGATTTAGATTTGGTAAAGTTCCAGTGAACTAGTGAAATCCTATTTAAATTATTGAATTGATGCACTGATTTTCTTCCGGATTCTTCAGATTTCAATCAATTTGTTTTAAATTATCTTTCATTTCATTAATAATATGAAACCGTGGTTTGATTCTTCTTTAAAAACTAAATAGAAATCAAAAAACTTGAATATCTTAGCAATGGTAGTGAATCAAAAAATCGATTGGATTAACCAAGAAACATAGAAGATCAGTTGAAGTAATGATCACGACCAGAATACTGACTTATACTCAATTCGCATTTATCTTATTATAACGTTCTATAACCCTGTATTATTCCCTCTTTTATATTATAAATATATAGATGTATGTTTCTACATAATTTCATAATTCCTATATGGTGACAAAAACTGTATTCAACCATCTAAGGTTAACCTGAAACAAAAACAAAAATAGAATTACAAAAAAAAAGAAGAAAAATTCTGAACCACAGCCATGAGCAACCAGTTAAATTGTAGAAAAACGTAGGTGGTTTAACTACTTGTGATAATGATGGCTTACACTAATAAATTTTAAGTATTGTATTTGTATATAAGTGTATATATGTGTGAAATTAAATTCAACGCATAGAATATGAGATTTAATAAAATTTAATTATGTATAATTTTTATTTATTTTTTTTTGTTTTTAATTTTATATCTCATTTCTTCCCACTACCATTAACTTGTTACAATCATAAAAACAAAACAAAAAAGAAAAAACTTGAATTAATGACTCCGTAACTCACATGACGAAGACAGAAAACAACAAACTTCCATATAAGTTGCAGTCTTCAACCAGCATAATTATTATTAGCTTGGATTGAACGAGATGAAAACAAAAAACAAATTGTATAAGTAAACTAATATGTACGTGCGAATGTGTATTATATTGTAGCTGCCGTTATTGTCTAGTAACGTCAATATAATTGTTTTTGTTTAAAATAGTGGTGACTTTACTAACTACCCACGATAAAATCCATTAATAAAATTGTTTGACAAATGTTTGTGCCTTTTACTTTTAGTTAGTTTTAATATAGCAGATTATCATTTTGAAATGTTAGTTTGTCTGTCCATCTGTCGTATCATATTATATAAATTTAAATTTGTTCAGTTAGATTGATGTAACAATATTATTATATTGGATTGTTAGGAGAGCATAGTGAAATTAGGTATTAGTTTGTTTCCCCATTTTCAAACTAAACAAGTTGAACACTTTAGTATCTTGAAAATGTTCCAGTTAAAAAACTCTTTGAATCCAAGCCCTAGATGTTGTGTGTCGGCGTATATAAAATAAACTTCATATATCCAACTGGAGAGAATCTGCTTGTGACCGCAGTCAGAGTAGGACAATATTACACTCAAAGTCTGTAGCGACCAGAAAGTAAGTAAGTAATTAGTATTTTGAAAATGCTATTGAATTACTAAAACCAGTTAACTTTATGATATTTTTCACTGCTAATTGAACAAATAAAACTATTTGATGAGCTACTCTTCAAAAAAGGAAAAAATGGAAATAAATAGATTGGAGGTTTTGTGTTAAGGTTCATTTCTTGTTAATTGTTCAATAGGTTTGATATCAATATCTTGACTAGGTATCTAAAGCGCATTGATTACGTAATTTTTAAATTGTATATTAGAAAATTAATTAGGCGGGGAACAAACCATGTAGGTCCTAGGGATTCATCAACGTTCTCCATTTTGGACAGTCACAGTCGGCTTCTTTCCAGTTGAAGAAATGAAATTGTTTTCCGATATTTCGTTTCTCCAACGAAGGTTTGGTTGCTCCAATGTCTGCTCTCAATGCCTTCGGATTCAAAGATTCTCTGGGTTAGAACATTTTCATTCATCCGTCCTAAGTGTCCGAGCCATTGTCTTTTGAATTTAATTTTCGTAACTATACGCCCACTTGATAATATAACTCATAGTGTTCAGCATTATACCAACGGTTGGCCAATTTAATAGAATGAATTCCAGTATTCACTGTTTGCGTTTAGTATAATAATCTTTTTGTTCTTGCTTCTGCAGAATATATATACTAAAATTAGATTGATACAGAGAAGATAAGCATGGCCACTGGGCAAGGATGACACGCAAAATCGTGAAGTGTTCCTGCTCGCGTTGCTAGACAATACAATAAAATACGTTTACGTCTTTGTACTAAAAATGAAATCTTCTAGAAAGAATTGACATTTTCCTGAAAAAGAAGTGCAAAAAAACGACAATTTTTTAAAGTGAGATCATCAAAAAAGAAAAAAATTTATTGTAGAGCTTGGTGGTTCATCATCATCTTATAGCTCTACAGCTCTGGGTGAGCTTTGGCCTTCATCACTATGCTCCTCCAAAAAGGTCGATCTTGTGCCGCTTGTCCCCAATTTGGGATTTGTAGGATTTGAGCATCGTTTTTCACGTTGTCTGCCCATCTGCTTCTTGGTCTTCCTCTACCACGGCTGCTATCGGGCTTTCTATTCAGTACCACTGCTTGCTTTCGGCTTTCGCTCATTCGACTTACGTGGCCAGCCCACCTTAGTCTTTGGGCCTTTGCAAACCGTACAATGTCCTCACTATCAATCATATTATTGAGCTCGCTGTTGCTTCTGATTACATATTCTCCATTCTGTAATATATTTGGGCCGAGTATTTTTCGGAGAATTTTTCTTTCAAATATGCGCAGGCTATTCTCCTCGGCCACGTTCATAGTCCATACCTCACATCCATACGTCACTATGGGTCGTATGAGAGTTTTATATATTGTCATTTTAGCCTTTCTTGATATTAGTTTTGATTGAAGCAACTTTCTGTTTGCATAGGAGCATCTATTTCCGGCCTGAATTCTATTATGAATACAGCATTGCATACTATTATCACTTCTTATTGTTGCTCCGATGTATATAAAGGTTGTAACTCCTTCAAAGTTGTACTCTCCAATTGTTATATTCTGAGTGTTTCTTATTTGTTCATTTCTTGACATTTTTAGATATTTTGTCTTGTCTTCGTTGATTTTTAAGCCTACTTTTTGTGTCTCCGCTTCTAGTTGTACAAATACTTCATCCATATATCTGTAATTTTTTGCCTTGATTGCTATGTTATCTGCATATGCTACTATTTGGGTTGTCATATTGAATATACTGCCTTTCTTTTCTAATTTTCCTATGGCCTAATGTAGTATTAAGTTAAATAATAGTGCGGATAAGACATCACCTTGCCGTACTCCCGTTTCTATTTTAAATTCACGGGTTATTTGGTTTTGTATTATAATTTTAGCTTTTGATTCATGCATTGTCATTATGATGAGGTTTGATAATTTCTGAGGTATTCCCAAATGTCTTCGAGCTGTTAAAATTATGTTTCTATTTATGCTGTCAAATGCTTGCTTGAAATCTATAAAAAGCATGTGAAGATCTATGTCGTGTTCATAACATTTCTCCATGCTTTGTTTCATGACGAATATCTGGTCAATCGTTGATCTTTGGCTTCGGAATCCGCATTGGTACTCTCCCAGTATTTCTTCAGCAAAGTAAGCTAATCTGGAGTATATGATATTGGATAATATTTTGTAAGCACAGCTTAATAACGTTATCCCCCTGTAGTTGCTGCATGTCATTTTGTCTACTTTTTTGTGAATTGGACAGATTAGCCCCACCTTCCACTTCTCCGGAATATTTTCTTGCACCCATATTTTACATATTTAGCTATGTATCTTTTTATGCAGAAATTCTCCACCTTTTTTTAGAGGCTCAGCTGTTAGCTTATCTTCTCCAGGAGCTCTTCCATTCTTTAATTTATATATAGCTTGGTGGTTAAACCACATTTTTAGTATTGCCATTTTCACATGAATAAAGACGACTTGCAACGGCTTACCTTGAGCTTTATTAATAGTCATTCCAAAAGCCAAACGAACTGGAAACTGTAATCGTTGAAATTCAAATGGCATATCAGTGTGAATCATTGGGATATGCGTGGTATTGAAACATCTTCGGCTTTGAATTTTCCATTTAAAATTGTTGCTTCAATTACATGATTCATTAATTTTTTGACCGCATGTCTGCACTTTTGACTGACTGTTCTCGAAGAAAGTCTTGATTAAAAATATCATTTCTTGAACGATTTGGTGATAGCATACCCAACTAAACCAAAGCTGTATTCGTCATTCCTAAACACAATATATCCGCAATCAATATCAATACCTCATTACATATTTCCTCTGTACAATTCAATTGAACATGAAAAGTAAAGGTGCGCATTCGATGTGAAATATCTTCCGCCATGTAAACTTAAATGGCAACCAATAAACACACAGAAATTAAATAAGTCAAATAAGGCGCGCAAACAGAGCCCTTTTTATTGTATACCGATGTCGATAAAATGTAAATGAAATCACACATTTTATATGGGAACAATACACCATCACTAAAGTGTGCGTAAAACGCATATGTATTGACATTTTCGATGTTTGTCTTTTTAAAACCATCAGTGAAAGTAAACCTTTCCAATGCTCGAATTATAAAACGACGAAGATAGGACAACTTATTTTTATGAGATAAAAAAGTTCAGGTTAGTCTAAGTAAATTATTATAAGCCATGCGTGTAAATACGAAATTAGAAATAAGAAAAAGTGTATAGTGAAATTAACGTATATTAAATAAATAATAATAATAATATTTTTAATCATTTTATATTAGTATGTAATAATTATGTATTTTAATGATCTGTTGGATATGAGATTCAATTAAATTTTTGACAAGGTTTTGCTTTAAAATTGCGCAGATTTTTACCTTACCTTTATTATATGTTATTATTGAGTATTATTATTCAAATCTGTTTATAAGATCCAAAAAAACATATTTTTTAAATTTAAAATATATTTTATTTGTTACTAAATTTTTATATAATAACCACGTGAGCCCTCTCGTTCATAAGTTTTAGCTGTCGAGTTTAGATTTTAATATTTAATATTTGGCGACTGAGTCAAGTCTGTGACCTAAATATTCTGTTGACCACCTAAGTAAGTAAGTAATATTCTGCGACTGAACCTCATAACTGTTATTCATTTGTATCAACTTGTTTGATTAAAATATAACATCAGCTTACTTTTTAGTGATAGTCAGCACATTTGTTTCCGTTCAATCTTTAAGAAATGTACTTGTGTGGATTTATTATAATTAAGAGTGTACTGGTAAATCGGTAATAACTGGCTCGCATATAATAAAGTTGTAGAAAAAACATATGTCATCTGTATATTAAAAACAGGATTGTATTAACATTAAATAACAAAACATTGGTAAATTTGTAAAAATTTGAACACAACAAATTAAATAAATTTATTAATATCAAATGCATATCGTTTGTTTATTTCCAGATTGTTCTTTCAAGCATCCCAGCCTACCAAATGCTTCCTCAATAAATTTATCGTCATTAAATTGGATACATGTTCTACAGTGATACTAATTGTCACTTCTGTTACTACATATATAAAACTGATTTAGCTAAAACCTATTTCAGCTTCTGAACTACTAATTGGAATTTTATTAGCTTTTAAAACTGAAGAAGGTATCAGATATTTTGTGGTTTGATGTTTGCATCAACAAAACCTCAACAACCCAAAAGAAGAGTAGCATTGGCGAGTTTAGCAAGATTTCTCTCCCACTCAGAGCGAAATTAAAAAAAAACGGGTTAGATATCATACATAGCAGCAGAACCAACCAACTCAAGTCTGTTCTAGGTTCAACTAAAGACCCAATCGAAAAAATGGAAAAATCAGGTATATATAAGATAACTTGCAGTCATTGCAACAAGATTTATGTTGGTAAAACTAGGAGAAACATGCAAACACGACTCAATGAACACCTGAACGAAGCAGAACTGGCTAAGAAGAAGAACTCAACAGAGTTCCGATCCAAAGTAGCAGAACACATCATCCAGGATAATCATAGTATTTCGAAAGAAGACATTGTAATGGTAAATTACATTAGAGATTCTAGGAAACTAGATTCAGTTGAAAGCATCGAAATCTACAAAACTAAAAATGACTCACTCCTAAATAAAGACCAAGGCAACTGATATTCTTCTATATTTAAATTTTTAGTTAAATATAATAGAACGAATAACACAACCCCTACCTGTCACTCTAACGTCGGAAATATTATTTCAAATACCAACAATAAAATAAATAATAGTATTATTACTCAACCCCCTACCTGTGCTATTTCATCGGATTATAAGCCATTCAGCTGCGAAAAACTTCAAATTGTTACCTGTCGAGTGCAAAACACTGAAGAAGTCTGCAAGTAGTAGACGAAATACGCGTATCTGTATGAAAAGCATTGCAGTAAAATTAAAAGGAAAATATTCGACTATTTTCACTATTATATAAAATAAACTTTTTTATATTCAGCCAAAGTGTTAGGATATAAGTCGAAAACTACGAGTAAAGTCAGAGTATTGTTCTATACTTCTTTAGAAAAGTTGCGAGACGTATTTCTGTAATATACTGGAGCCATCAGAGGTCGAAAATTAATATTGCTGGACAAAGTTAAGTATGTATAACTATCGAAAAATTGCAATTATCGCATATTCATATGGAGGACAAGATACCACAGTTATACCCAAGACAGATCAGAGTGGAGTAAGATTGATGCTGATTGATGACAATAGGTATTGTTATGTATATGTGGATATTGTAAATCATATACTCTGGTTGTTTTTAAACTAGTTTTTACTCACAATTCCAATAACTGATTTGTTATTGTCAACGACATTGTATACGAATTTTAATTATTTAATTTTTTTTTGTTTTTGCATAAAAATATTATTTTGCTTTGCGGTTAATTATTAGTTTTGAGTTTCTTTTAGCTGAATTAATTTAGTTTATTTTTTCCATAATTTGTTTATTAGGTTAGAAGTGATCAGTGAAAATGTTTATTTAATTTTTATATGAAAATTCAATCTATAAAACTAGCCAACAATTAATTTTTAAAACAATTTTAGGTCAAAAGTTCTAGAATGTATAGTATAGTTAATCAATCCTGAGAAAACCAACTAATATTTTGAATTAAATTTGTTTAATTAAAATCCATAAACAAACCTTTCCATCATCAGTATTACCACAAAGTGGTTATAATGGAAGAACATTAATATTTTTTAAATCTGATATTCAGTAAGTTAGTTAGGATACCGTAATATAAGACGTTTTCGTTTTTTCGCATAGATTTGAGTGCGCTCTGACTCAAATGAGCACGCTCTGAGTAGAGCATGTACAGATAAATAAAAAAAACACGATATGAGTAAACTGTAATTTTTGTTTGGTTGTTGTTCAAATTGCAAATAATCGAATTTAAACTTCAAGTTTTGAAATTTACAAAAGTTTAAGGTTTACAAGCATTATGTTTCTGTTTGTAACAGTAATTAGAGAAGCTTTTAATTTGTTTTTCGATGAAAGTTATTTAGAACATGACATATCTGAAAGTAATGGGGATGTGTGAATAATAAAAAATCAGGATTATGCCGAAAATATTGTGTCAAGGTCTTCCAATAACACTTTTAAATCCCACTTTAGAATGAATACAAAGGTTTTCGAAATTCTTTGTAACAAAATACATTTAATTTCTCAACTTAATGCGGTAGAACGAAATGTCATTGAGATTCCAAAGCAATTGATTATTACGTTGTGGTATCTAGGAAACCAGTATGAGGTATATTTTTTATACATTGATTTCGTGTTAAGTAAGTTGTCATATCCAATTTAGATCAATTGCTGATAGATTCGGGAAATCCACACCACTGTGTTGAAAATAATAACATCGCTTATTCATATACTTATTGAATTAAATCGACAAAATAAGTATATCGAATGGCTTACGACTGAATCTGCCCAAAAGACATCTCAATATTATTGCCAACAAGTATCGATTACAAGGATTCTGAATCGATTTGTTGATATGTAAGGCTTTATTTGTCTCACTTATTTCCTTTGCAATTTCGATGCCTACATTTTTGTAGACTACGTTTTTGACTCCTTTCTCTATTCTAGAAAAATTTTTCTTTATCAAATCTATTAAGAGGAGCGTTGAGTTCTTATTTCACTTAAACACTAAAATTTAATAATCAAAAAATGTATTTTAAAAAAGTTTAAGCTAAAACATATTTAATTTTTGATTAAATATTAATTATTTACCATCACAGCTTATATCGTCGTTCATTATTTCTTAAATTGTAAAAATCACTGTTGATATTTATTTTAAATTTTAATATGGTTTACTTTTTTACTATCGTACGGTATAGCCTATATTGTTTTAAAATAAAAATCACTTTTTGACATTCAATAATATTCAAGCGCTCTACGTGCTCTGTTAATTTAAATCGAATACCTAGAGCGCGCTCTGAACTCATAAAAAATACGGATTTAAAGCTATGAATCTTTTTTTAAGCGTTCGTGCTCTGCTCTGAACTAAAAAACGAAAACGCCTATAGGTAAAGATCTAAAAACTTGTCATGCATTAAGTATGTTATTGCAATGCATTACATAAATGGGACAAACAATGTTTTACGAGTATCCATCAACAACATTTCTGTCTTGCATATCAACTAATTAAATTTGGAAACTTACTAATATCTAATATTAATAATTTATTTATTTTTATTTATTATGCTCCATAAATTGTACAATTAATTATTTTAAAAAACTATTTACTTAGATACAGATATATAATTATCTTTACTACAGTTGATTTGTATTTTTTTATTTTTATTTAGAAATTTTCGAGTTCATTAGTATAAATTTAAAGGAAAATTGGAGATGAAAAACCTTTTTGAATTTTTGTTTTGTAAAACTTAACACTAACTTCAACAGTACCTACGAACTAAACTAGCCTAATTTTTTTAACTTAATTTAAATTTCTGATCAGAGGATTTTCTGACATGAACAGTTCCGAGTGGAACTTTACAGTTAAATAACTTATTTTTTCTAAAATTGTATTCATGCTGGCTTTATCATGCAGCTTTTTGGTTGAATACCATCTGGGAAGATTGAATACAAGTTTCAAAAGTTTATTTTGCGCAATTTGCAATTTTTTAATATGACTAGCTGCACAATCTCCCCAGACTGGTGCCGCATATAACATTATTGGTTGAAAAATTACCTTAATAAGTATCAATTTGTTTTCTGTGGATAAGATTGATTTTCTGTTAATAAGGGGATACAACAATGGAGTACATTTGTTAATTTTAAATAGTGATAGAAGTTTGCTTTTGAAAGGTTAGCCTTTTATCTAAGGTAATGCCTAGGTATTTAATAGTATCGGCCCAGTTAATTTCGTCATTTTGAAGGTAAAAGAGAGGCTTTCCTTTTTTTCGTAAAATAAATTGATACTGTTTTGGAAGCATTAATTTTTACTCTCCATTTTGCATAATAACTAGATAGCTTATTGAGTGAATTTTGTAGGTTTGTAAATATGTAATTGGGATTAGTGCCAGCAGAGTAAATTGCAGTGTCATCAGCAAATACTGATATTTTTGTAAACTCTAACCTAGGGATATCTGCAGTGTAAGTGTTGTACAAAATTGAGCCAAGTACTGAGCCTTGTGGAACTCCTGCTTTAATTTCATACAAATTGGAGCATGTATTATTCAATATCACACGAAATACTCTTTGATGAAGAAAGTTTTGTATGATTTTAATTAAATATATAGGAAATTTATACACTTCCAATTTATGAAGCAAGCCAGAGTGCCACACAGTGTCAAAGGCGGAATTTATGTCGAGCGCTACTAGGCCAATAGATTTGCGTTCTTCTAACTTGGATTTAATTTAATTTTTGACACGTAGAAGAGGGTGAATGGTACTATGCTTTACCCTAAATCCAAACTGCTCGTTTGGAAGAATTTTTTTAGCTGATATAAACTTTTCCAGTCTGATTTTTATGAGTTTTTCAAATATTTTTGAGAAACTGCATAGTAAGCTGATAGGCCGAAAACTACTTAACTCCTCAATCGGTTTTCCAGGCTTAAGAATCGGAATAATATGAGCTTCTTTCCATATATTCGGGAAATAACCTAGTTTTAAGCAAGAATTGTAAATCAAAATTAGATATCTTTTTGCGTTTAGTGGTAATTTTTTGATACACAGATTAGATATGTGATCTGAACCTGCAGATTTTTTAGTTTTTAATTGGGCAAATATTTCGTTGACAGATTAAATTTGGAAGCTTACTAATATCTAATATTAATAATAAAATATATAAATTAGGTCTTAGTATCGTAGTTTCATTTTTGTTAGATTATTACTTAATTATATACATATTTTTTTATTTTATTAGTTTTTATGAATAATGAAAGTAAATTAAATTTTATAAAAGCCGATAACCCTGGCATCTGGGTGCTTCTATAGTAAATCAGTATTGTGTATAATTTAAATTACAAAATAAAATTGTTCAACAAAAAATAATAATAATAATAAATTTTATATTCATGCCCTGAGCTGAATTCGACCCGTGTGATTGGTGGATGACATAACCATACTAAACTGTGTATAAAATATGTTATCAATTATATGCCTGTAATTAATTAAAGAATCTTGCCTATAATTAATTTTAAAAAAATATGATTGGAAATTCGTATGCTATTGAATATGCGCTTCTCTACATTACAACGCACAAAGATTCAAAATGAATATTAATAAATATCTATCTTGATTTATCTATTTATTTCTTATCCACATCCTAACCTAGTTTAAACTATACATTTTTGTATAAATCAGTTTTTGTTTACTCCACCTTTGAATCAATTTGGCACTTAACTTAATTTATATGGAAAAAAAGGATTCTTTAAGATAACAGGTTACACCTGCGATTTCTTGATAATAATATTACAACACAGCCGCGAGGTGACTAGAGTTTTAATATATAAGTATAATGGTAATTGCTTTTGAAAAGCCTACAGATAAAGCAAGTTATTCCTACCTATCCACCTACCTGTTGTATTCAATTCACTGCTATTAATTATTATTAAAAAACAAAACAAGCAAAAAAAAAAAATTGTGCAAAAAGCAATTGAAATGTACATGTACAGAACGATATTTTAAATTACTCACTTGTTTTGTTTTATGTATGCTAGTAAATGTTTCTTGATGTAGAAAATCTATGGGCATTATGCTTCTTCTATATTTTTTAGAATTAAAAAATATATATTTGATAGTGAAGTTACATAACATGTATGTATGTATGTGTTTTATATAAAACAATTTAGAAAAAATATATTTCATTTATGCATTTTTATTTTAGACATGTCTGTCAGGCTTGGTGATTTCCATTTGTAGAATATTCAATTTCAAACAATTCAAAATAAGTTTTATGTTCTAAGAGTTTCATAATTTATGTAATTATATTTATGTAATATCAACTCAAAATCATTTGAAAATTATAATTTGACGAGAATTAAAGAGGAAGAATAAAAAATTTATCTGAAAATGAAATTGAATGAAATTCAAAGTATATATGTATATTGGAAATAATCAAGAAGGGGGTGGTGGTAGTGGTGAAAGAAAAATTCTTCAACAACATAAGAGTTCCCAATTAATTCAAAAAAATTGATTTTTTTTTTTATGAACAATTGATCTGGAGTATCTAGTTGTCTGAGTGGAAGATAAAGTGTGTACATGATTTTTTTCAATAAGAAGGTATCTGACAGAGGTTCCATTAAGACTATCAAGCATTTTTTTTTTTTTTTTTTTTTTTTATTATAATGGACTGGCGGATTGACAGATTATGTCTAAGCAATTCAATTGTACTGTCCATCATATTATCTTTTTTTCTGGAGGTTTTGTATTAAATTCAAATATTTGAATTAAATTAAATTTGATTGGAAGTAATTTTTATTTATTTAAAATAAATTAATTAAAGAAAAATAAAAAAAAGGAAACAAAATGAAAAAAAAAAAATAAAAAAATAACAAAAATGTTTTACTTTTTACAAATTAGTATAAATTTTCGATTTTGGGTGTGCTTTTATTATAGGGGAATTAATCGAATCGTTTTAAATAGTCACGAATTTTATGTTGTTATCTGGTGTATACAGTGATGTTCGAAAAAATTAATTTAATTTTTTTTTATTGGTGGTTAATTTGAAGAAAATTAAAAATATGTTTATATATAATATTTATTTTTTATTTCATTTTTGGAAAATTTTTAATGTGGGGCTGTAAGTATGAAAGTGAGTAAGTGATTGAAACTTACTTTTTAAGTAATTCCTCGGTTTTAAAAATTTAATAAGGCACTAATTCGTAGTGAGAGCATATTTACACACTATTTTTAGTTATTGATTTTTATTTCAATTATACAGGGTGCGCTCAATGTTAGTAGATTTTTTTTTAATTAAATATAAGTCCAAATTATTTTTGTTTATAAAAAAAAATATTTGAGCATAAGGCTTCTACAAAGCTGAATCAAAGCAAATCTGACTGGGTTTTCCACAAATGTATTTTTTTTTTTAATTTATATTGTTTTCTATTTTATTATGCTGATCTGTGTAATGTTTTCCGCGGTCTATCTACTTTTTTTTTGCCCTGCAGATTCTAATTCAATGCTTGTCTTGGGATATTGCTTGTAGATCAATTTGAGGGCTTGGCTTTTCCATGTCCATTTTCTCTTCTTTATTTGAATGTCTATATTGGTTCTTGTTTGATCATTTCCCAGAGTTAATTATTTCTAATTATTCTGGGCTAGAATATTTTATTATATATTCATATTATTCCCAGGCATTTGTTCGTAAGGTTTGGATTTTGGCTATATATTTTTCATATATCAGCCATGTCTCGCTGCCATACAGTAGTGTTGATTTCACGAAGGCATCATGTAGTCTAAATTAAGTGCCCCAAAATCTTCCGAAAGCCATTCTGGTCAATTTTAACCGATTTTGCAAATCCTAAATTTATATACATTCAAATAAAGCTTTGGCTGTTGTAAATTTTGATTATTGAAAATTTGGAAATTCCCACCATAATATTTTTGTTTTAGTCAATAACTTAGATAGAATTAGTTACATTTTATTTAAAGTTATTTGAAATTTTGCGTGAATAGTGAAAGGTAGAAAAAAAATGCAATTAAACATCTTTATTATAAGCTTAATTTGAATGCATGACCTACTGATTTGTAGCCAGATGACTTCCTCACTTTACGATATGAGTCGAAAAGTATGATGATTTGCAAAAATACCGTTGGTAAAACAAAAACTATTAATTCTTGATAGATTATAAGTTCTTTAGTTCAACACGTTGGGTAACGCACAATTAAATACTCGTCACGTAAATTACACACGTCATAGTTGTAATTTACACTGTTGTACCGCTATGTTCATATTAAAGTTAACATAATTTTTATATAGATTTTCTAATAGAATTTTAACATGAAATAAATTTATTTTGGGTTGAGACTTTAAGATAAATATTTTTGATTCGAAATTATTTTGAACATTACTGTATTTTGTCTTAAAATATGTAAATTTTTTGTTGATGGACTTTTTATATTCAGATCAATTTAAATTAAATTTATCAAGAAAGTTAAGAAAAGAGCAAAGAAATTTAGAATGTGGAAAAATTTCCAAAAATGTTACAACAAAAGTGTATTTAAATGGATTAAAAAGTTATCTAAGGTAAATTAGACTAAAGAAATCAAATATATATATTTGTTTTTTCTTTTCTTTTGTAGACTCCATTATCTTTGAATATCTTTTATAAAACCAAATTTGCTTATTAATCTGAGTTTATTCAAAATATATTTTCGGTTTTGTTTTTTCAATTCCATTTTTGAAATCATATTCAATTCTTATTTAAATGAATCAGAATCACTTTTAGAAATCACCAAAAATAAAATTTTTTTGCAAATTAGTTAATTATGATTCAGATACCATCAATTTAAATTTAGAAATTAGTTAATTGTGTAAGACAAGTTGAATGAATAAACTTTAATTTGTTTTAAACCATAGTTGGTTTGGATTCTGATGAATAAATAAGATGGATTAAATAAATATAACTATAGGTGAGTTATCAAGTGGTCTATTAAGTTTAATAAGAATTCTAAATAAATATGAGAGTATAGGGGTATTAAATTTTTGCAGAAATCTCGTTGGACTAAATTATATACTCTACACTTACAGTCTACACTATTCCTACTCAAATTGTGGATTTCGTTTATGCTAACTTCTTTAGAGTTTAGACACTATATTTTGATAAAGTCAGTTTGTTTTTTTTTAACTGTGGTAGCCTTTTCGAATCTTTCGTCGCTAATGAAATGAAACATGTATATTGTTTTGTTAATTTTGACATGATATTTGTTTATTTATTTATAATAGCTGGTCTTTATTTATTTATTTATACTGTATGTATTCGATATACAATGAGAAGATTTAGTCTCTACAATTTGCATAATCAAAGTAAGTGTATAGAATATGATAATAATACTAAAACTAAAAAAATAAAAAAATAAAAGCAAAACAAACTAAATTTACAAATTATAATAAAACAAATCAAATAAATATACTAAATATTTAACTATGAGAATGAAATTCAACATGTCAAGACAAATTATAGGTGGTTTCAATATCTACCAACTTTTAAAATACTCGAAGCATAGTCTATTGAATGATCGGTGCGGTTCGGCACGTCTTATGAGAATGGGAAGGGAATTCCATAAGGATATTCTAACAAAAAGGGACAGATCTCTTAATCTACTTTGATGATTATTTTTTGAGAAGGATCTCGAGGATCTACCAAAATCGAGTTACATTTATAAATATCATATTTACACATTTACAGATTATTCTGCATACCAGCTAGAAACCCTGTCCCCTTTCCGAATGTGGGTGTTCCAAATTTTATGTATTTTATTATTTAATTTTACATATTTACAATTAATTTCTTTATGCTGCTTTATTAAATAACAAAAAAAAAAATTTAGTTAACTGAAAATGAAAATGATTATGATTTACAAGCTGGGTGGGCAGTAGGTAGAGCGTCCGCCTTTCGATCGAAAAACGTTCGATTCCCGCTGAAGTAAAAAAGATGCTTTATTGGTTTGGTATTTGTTAAATAAATACTCGAAATATTGTAGATAGTTAGAGATAGTGTAAAATTGCAGTACCATTCTTAATTAAACACAAAAAGGTCATTCTACTTAAGTTACTGTCAAGAGTGTAAAAAAAAAACAAAAAAAATAAACAAAAAGATTTTTTTAGGGTATATCCAAGGTGGGCTCGTATGAGGGTAATGCTATTTTGACTGGTACCGGAGTATTGGTATTATACTTATGGAATATAAAAAATCGATTGGAAGAATTCTAGACTTTGGTGGATTGTCTAGTCCTTTTGGAATGATCATTATTTGAAAAGAATTTGTTCCAGTTGCTCAAGCCATGGAAATGTTTATAATGTTATTGTTGTTAATGAAATATCAACATATTAGTGGAATGTTGATGGAATTCAGACGATCCAAAATTGTCAATATTTTATGTAACTACTAGATAGAACCTGTGCATAGATGTATATAAAATAAATTTTGTTCAATATAACATTAATTTTATGATTATCGTATATGTACAAAAGTATTTACATTGTACATTTTACTCTTTTGCAAAATTAACCTATACCTACGGTGACCATATTTTTTAACGGGAAAAAAGGACATTTACAAATACAAGTACAATAACAATGTATTAAAAAATTATAAGTTCAAAATAAACTTTTTGTATATAACAATTCAAACTTTATTGATTAGAACTAATTAAATTATAGTAAAATACATTATTGTCAATAAAAAAATAAAATAAAACCTTCTAGTCTTCTTGACTTGAATATATTTTCTTTGTAAAAAAAACTTAAAAATAATTGAAAAAAATTATATAATTCTAAAATTATTTTTGATATTTTTTTGCAGAATGTATTTTTTTAAAAATATTTTAAATTTTGCACAGTTCATTTGAAAATTGCACTTTGTAATTAAAATTAATTCGAAAGCATCAGCTTTTAACTGAGACTTTTCGGAATTCTAAATATTATTGGCTACTGAAAATATTCTTTCCGTCGACGCAATTGATGCCGGAAGGCACAAAGAAAATTCTACTAGCTTTAATATATTTTTATATTCAATATTATTTTCCTTGAAGTAGCTAAAAACTTCTATCCACTTTTCATCTACTAAAGCTTCATTTTTTCTCCAATTTTCAATTTTTGCTGCATCTGCATAATTTTTAATGCAAACTACTTCATAAAAAATTTCCAAATCTCTTTTAATTCATTTATATAAACCAAACTTTTTTCGATAGAGTGCCAGCATGGGATTTTACGTAAAAGGACCCAATCAAAATGTTCAATGTTTTTAAATGATGCATCCCATTGACTTAAATAGTCAATACAGATTTGATAAAAATTTTATAACTATTTCATTAAAATTAAATCGATCAATACTACCAGCCAATTCTAGTCTGCCGAGACTAGTTTCAATCCCCAATGGTAAAAATACCTCTAATTTGCGTTCTATTAATTTTGATTTTAAATCCTTTAAAAAAATTTAACAATATTGTCGAGCATTTTGGTTGTAAGAGAAAATATTCTTTTAATGGCACGAACAATTTTAGAAATCGCTCTAGCGGTTTTTCAATCTGGAATTTTTCTTCAATTAATATTGATATCAATCTGTGTTTACACATCAGTATTTCTTCAATATTCTCTGACATCAATAAATACTAAATATAATGAAGTTTAACGCTGCTAGAGAACGTTTATTGAAAGATAAAAATTAAAAGAGCTGGCTGAAAAACTTCAAAACTTTTTAAATTAAAAATAATTTTTTTTAGTGTTACCAGACACCACCTGTTTTGAATTATTATAACTTTTAGCAGTGCTAGATTGTTATGATACGATTATTTATTTTATTGATTAGAAATTGGGGTTTAGTGAAAAAAAAATTATAATAATATAAAAAAGGATAAAAACAGGACAATTTTGAAAAAAAAAATGACAAGTTACTATCCTCTTCTTGAAAAAAAATCTAAGAGGACATCGCATCAAAAAAAAGGACTGTCCTCTCAAAAAAATGACGAATGGTCACCGTACCTATACCAAGACTTAATACTCCTATCATAAATAAACACCTCTATTTCTGGCTATACAAAATTCTTTCTTTATAAATTCTTTACCTATAAATTAATTAGGTATTTGTTTTTTATTATTGTTTTTGTTGAATTGTTTTGAGACTTTTAAAAAACTGACAATAATTATTTAATTCTTAACCTAAATAATTTAGATTAACACTGCATGATAAACTCTTTCGATTTATCGATTTTTGTAAATTTATTTAAACAGAGCTATTTATATTTTTTTGTTTTATGTTTTTTTCATACTGTCAGATTATGTTTATAGTATATCAGACGTTTATTATAGACAAAAGATTGCATCTTTTAGTAACCGATAGTATCTTCCTCCAGTGGGTTTGTAAACTCCACCATTGGTAACTACTAATGGTAAAAAAAAAATAATAGTTAACATTATGTTAAAAGACTTGATTCCAAAGATTTGCTTCCTATTAAAACTAATAAACTGAAATTTGTAGAGATTTAATTCGATGTTCTAATAGAAACCTATTCAGCAAAGTTTTTGAGATGATTTAGTAATATATTACAATTACCAACAGACATAGTTGTTTTGTTAATTTAATGTCATAAATTGTCTGGTATCACTTATTGTGGTAATAAAGAAAAGAGGAGACACAAGTTGCTGCTCTGTAAGCTGTAAGACAACCAAGGTATGAAAGAGTAAAGAACGAAAAAGGACTTGATATTCCCTATTAGATAAGTATGATCCGAAAAATCTTACCATATGCTTGATTAGTATTGCATCATTAGAAATTTTGTCAAGCGCCTTAATGCCGATAAGTAGAACGGTAACTTGTTTTCCAGATTGTCTGCCACATTAGGAACTGTAGATCTTTCCTTCTGAAAACTGTGTTGATCTATAGAAATTAGCGATTTAGAATATAAGAATAAAACAAAAAAAAAAGCAATCAGTTAAGTTAGTTTCAAGAAATTTTGGAATATTTGGAAAAAGATTTTTGCAATATTTTTGTCAGTAATTTTTTTCCATACATTAAGTACTGTTTTAAATTACTAAATTTTTTGTATAATTTTTTCGCAGGTTATATATAACTATTTAACAAATATCACAATGGACCTTACTGGACTAAGTGAGTCGGCGTACTACCGTCAACCACCACTACGGCACTACCTATCTATTATATAATATATATAAAAAATGTCATGCCTAACTGTTGTTTACTTTATCAAAGTTTATTACAGAATAGTGAATAATAATAAGTTCAATTACATAGTTAAAATATAATATACATAGTATAAATATATGTGATAGAACGAGACAAATATAAAATATAATAAACAAAGTACGATATATGTTACATGTTAATATGTTATATTTTTAGTATACTGTGTTTACATGTAGTTGACGATAAGTATCACTAACTCTCTTTGAATGTTTTGTTTGTTCTGATATACATATCACAACTCTTTAATGTTTTAAATTCACTATTGATGATGATTGATGACCAGAAACTAGACACACGAGAACAAATATACAGCAATGGTAATGTAAACCAAGTTGAAACTTGAACTTTTTGTATTTTTATCAATTAAAATATCTTCATTTGTTACAGCCGTTTTTGTTTCGGTCATATCTACTATTCCCATCACCGATGATTGAACTTTAAAATTATTATTGTGGATGTTTTAATTGTTATGAACTATGGGGGTTCTGTAATCCTTAGAACCTACCGAATAAATATTGAATGATAAATAAGAACTGAATAAAATCAGGACAGCCACATCGATTTCAACTTATATCGATTTTTAATCATCAGGGGTGGCATTATGGAACTTTGCTTCAAATATTTCGGTCAAAACAAATTTTTTATGACATTACGCAATTTGAAACGTTAATTTATTTTGAAAAATTTTACATAATTCCATTTTTAATTTATTTCTTTGAAATTTAAACAATTACTGGTAGAAAATAATATGGGAAAAATTAATTTAAAAAAATTGGAACTAAAAGAAATTGCAACTAGATGATACAAGTAAAAGAAACTAGTAATAATACCAACATTTTTTGTTTATTCTGATGATGTTTCTTCTTGAAAGTAAATAGTAAATAAATTTACTTAATTTTTAATTTTATTGGAATTTTTATTTCTGTACGTTTCTAAAATAAATATTCCAATAAAAATCATGTATTAGGTTTTTTTTTTCAAAAATTACCAAAAAAATGGCAACTACTTTTCAATCGCCAAATTTTAGTCGTATCAAACGTCAAAAAAGTAGCTTTTCAACTTTACGCCACATTTTGAAAAGAGTCGAAACAACACGACGTTCCAAATTACATATTGCCACCCCAGTACTATGTATTAGTTTAATACTAATTTTGTCTAAATCCATTTTATTGTGCCACCGATCAAATACTATTTATTTATGTCTATGGTTTTCTTTTTTCTGCAATTAATAGAATATATTTCCACTAATGTTGTAATCCTAAATTGATTTCGTAGTGTTCGACTCCCTAATAATAATAAAATAAAAGCTTTTAAATTCAATAAAACTACTCAAGTGTATACTTAATTGTTTTTTTTTCTCAATGTAGCACAAAATAAAAAATTTAATCCTAAATTATTTTGTCTAATAGTAAAAGGAAAACAAATAAAAAGGATAAGTTTTATGAAAAATCATTTTAATTAGAAAATTCTATAAATCTAAAATGATTGTTTTTGATGAATCATTATAATTGTAAGCTACCTACTATAATGTCTAAGTTGTATGTGTAAAGAGTTCATAAAACGAGTAACCTTCAAATAGAAATAGAAGAGAGAAAACATATAGATAATACCTACTAAAGTCTTCAACACTTACCTTGATTTTTCATATTATATATGTATTTGAATAAATTTTGTAATTCCCATATTAATCAACATAAATAAAAAAAAATAAAAAAAAAAAATAACACATTTTTATTTAGTATCCTTTTTATTTGATTTTAAGAACTGATAACTAATATAATCCTTCTTCTATTTTTTTTCTACAATTTTATAACTACAAAAATAACTCATTAACATACTTTAATTTTAGTGGTTCAAAATCGGTATGCCAAACTTAAGAACTTAAAGCTTTTTTAAAATATTTGTTATCCTCATCTTATGTACTAAAACAATATGTTCATACGTGAATAACGGCGAAAAAGAATAAAATGAGGGAAAATTAAAATCATATCCTAGTTTTTTGCGTATCCTGTGAAAAGTCTATCGCTAAATTTTTATTTTGTCAACAAAATTAATTTGATTTTTATTCTCTTTTTGTTTGTTTTTAATTTTTTTTATAAAACACTGAAAAATTAAAAATATGATAATCATGAAAACGGTAAATACACTAATACTAATAAAAAAGGATAATAAATAAATTTCATAAAAAAATAATTTATGTCAGGGACGAGTATAGCAAAAATTTTGGTTTAATAAATTGAATGGGTATAGCAGGGTTTAGGTTTTCGAGATTGCTAAAAGTAATGCGAAATAATTAGGTGGTTTACAAAGGAATGATAATACAATTGTTTCGGTCGGACATCTTTATTCTGAAGGGCTAGAACAGAATGTTCGATCTTGTAATATTATGTTATGAGTTGTGATCCTTTAAATATTTTTTTTTCCTTTTTTATGTTCTTGGCGTAAGTTATATAGAATTAACTTTCAGTACGTTAGGTATGCGTATGGCACTGCAATTTTTAAAATTACATAAAGTGATTGAAGCGTTATTCAAATATTTATTTATTTATTAATTTTTCCAGCATATTAACTCATTAAATTCAGAAAGATATTACTATTGTCAAGACTAAAGCGTTTATATTTGTTTTTATCATTTATTTTATCCAAATCATTTTGCACTTTCATTTGGATTCGAATCTGGGGTATTTCGGTTCAAATGCAGGACAACTCTATCTGGGTAAGTACGTGTTTGTAGTGCACAACTAAATGGAGTAGATCTGTTCTTCTTGCTTATTGTATGCATAGTACGTGGCTTTGTACAACCTAAAATAGTTTTATTTTTAATTTTGCTTTGATTTTTGTATATATACATTTGAAGTGCTTTTTATATAACTGTTTCTTACTTTATTTTATTATATTTTTTTTTAATAAAGTCAAAATAATTAGATTAACGTGTTGGATATACTATGATTGAATTTGATTTTAAAATTAATTCCATTATCTCTTGTGGTTTGACTTTAAATTTTATGAAAAACAATGGTAATAATAATCTGCATTGAATCTAACAAACGAGCAATAGAAAGTCACTCATTAAAAAAAATTTTTTAATAAAGAAAATAATGTTAAAGGACATTTTTAGCATATTAAACAAGATCAAAAGGAAAGCAATGTTTTCATTGTGTGCTATGGATACTTTGCCACTGAATTGTATTTTAATCGAAAATCATGACTCATTATTTAACAATAGCAAAAACAAACAAACAAAACAAAAGGAATTATTTTCTTTTGTCTTTTTTAAATATTCTGCATTTATGAAAACAAATAAACCTATGAGTCATCAAACATAAAATCATAAAAAAATAAATATATGTATATGTGTATATGTTCATGTGTTTAAGTAGTAATTTAATCGTTACATTAACCACCCTAAAAACCCTACCTTCTTCTTTTAATAAACAAAAATTACTTATCTACTACAATATAAGTGAAGTCGATTGTAAATAATTTCAAAATAATATGTAGGTCTATTTAGAAGCTTTAAAGCACGCAGAATCGATTCTAACTTTAGTATATTATTGTGTACAAATTATAGTAATAATAAATTTTCCCCCTCCCCCCACGCTTAAATGATTTGTATTTAGTTTATTTAAATGTACATACATAGGACTTTTTCGTTGGTAATTTTGATTCTTACGTATATGTACGAAAACAGCGTTGTAGAAGTTTACATATTTTATGAAAAAAACAAAAATAAAATAATAATAATATGTTGGTACATGTATTAAAGTTATGTTCTATTTATGGAATGTAAACAGAGTTGAATTATTTTTTATTTTTTTTATTTTGTTTTGCCTTTGATTGTTAAAATTAAAATGGATTCACAAGAACCAGCAGGCATTTTTTTTTTAATATATAAAATCAGATTCATATTTTACATGTAGTTCTCTACTACTCAAAGGGGATTGTAATTTACGAAACTTGGCGTTTCAAAAGTCAAATATTATGATGATTAATAAAGTTACTATTTCAAATTAATAACAGTAGAAAATAGAACAATCAAATCTTGATTGTGGTATACTAATAGTTCAAAAATAATATTTAAGAGTTGGATCAAGTATAACCGTAAAAGCTTCATTATAGTTTGACAAAAAAAAAATAATAACAATATAAATAATAATAATAACTTTTCACTTCATCAAAACGTAATGCTATAACTTACTTACTCTTAGTTAATATAAATATTTAAATAATTGTTTTTTTAAATAAACTTCTTCGTTCTTAAAACGGACAAAAAAGTAAAAAAAAATTCCCCTGGTCACATACAGATTTATAACACCATAAAAATTATTGACTCTATGCAGATTTTACTAAAAAATTGTGATTGTGAATAGCTAGATAATTGTTGTATGAATAGTACATCTAGGTCACTAACAATTTTATGGCATTTTTCCCCCCCATTATCTGATTAGTTTGAAAAGGCTTTATACTGCGTAAGTCCTTTGCAACTATCCCATATGTTTTGGGTTTCTGTGGTTTGCCACACAATTCTTTGTAAGTAGGTGTTTGAAAAAGCAATACTTGGCTCTGGTCCTAAGACTTAACTTTTTGCACCTGTTTTTGCAAGAATACGTGCGTCTTTATTACCTTTTACTCCTTCATGCCCAGAAATCCTCATAAGAGTTACTCTGTTTCTTTCCGCTTGCTTTAAAACTTCTGTAACATCTATAGATAAGTTTTGATTTAAAAATTGGGGAAGCCAATTTTAAGGCAGCTTGCCCATCTGAAATTATGTATATGTTGCCACCTTTGTGCCCTCTTTTAGTGCACTGTAATGCTGATATCTCGATGGTATAGATTTCAGGTTGAAAAACAGTGGGATATGTGCCGCACTAAATTTGAATCTTGTTCCAAAGTCATTGGCACCGGTTTCTCCCCGATTTTTGACCCATCAGTTTACCATACTGAAGGTCCTGGAGGTAAGGCTTTTATTAACCCTTAGACTTCTTGCCTTTTAGTTATTAGTACAGTGAAGTTCCTTCGAAAGTCAATTACGTTTGTCATATAGTCTGACATTGCAATTGCTGCGGCTCCTAGTTTAATTTTCTGCACGATCATGCTGGTCTTTTGTGTTTGAGGTTGTTTGTTGGATGCAGTCTAGTTGCTGTCATTCCTGCTGTCTTGATCAGATATGGATGAATCGGTGCTACCTATTCGAATTCTTTCTAGGGTCAGAGTAGGGCACTTTTTGAGTGCTCTAGTAGCCCCAAGGAATGATATTCTTTGTATTTGTGTAAGCTTAGCACATGCTTTAGTCTATTCTATTTTTGGTCACCATAAAAATATCGCGTCAGATATTAGAGGTCTTATTATACACTTGTAGAGCCATACAGTCATCTGTGAAAATAATCCCAATGTTTTGCCAAGCATACTTTAACATGCAAAAAATGCTCTGTCAGATTTTTTTTTTATGTAATATATGTGAGGATTCCATGACAGTTTGCTGTCAAGTATTATTCCTAGGTGTTTTGTTTCCTTTACCATTTCGATAGCAACTCCGTCCAATGAAGGTGATTGGAATTTTACTTTTCTTCGATATGCAAAAAGAATGTTTATTTTGTGTGGATTAAAACTCAGACCCACGTGTTTGCACCAGTTATGTACTATGCTTATAACAAGTTGCATTCGTTACGTAATTATGTTTTCGAATTTGCCTCTTATTAGTAAAACTAGATCGTCAGCGTAACTGATACAGGAGATACCTTCCTTGTTTGGAATGGCCAGTAGTTGATTCATGACTATTAGCCCCAGCAGTGGCGAAATTACACCTCCTTGAAACATCTCCTTGTTGGTGCTACTGTTAAGTACTCGTTATTTAGCATTGCTGATATTCTTCTACTTTTGAGTATGTTAAGTAACTGTTCTATAGTAGTGGAATCAGATTCTATGGCATTGCAAATAATACTGTTTTGTTAGTTTACTCTCTACACTCCTTAACATTATTTAGACACATAATATGTTTTGTGAATATTATTATTTATCTGATTAATAGACTAATCTGAATTAAAAGTCACACAATGTCATCGCTGTATGGGTTCCCGACTTCATGTTACAACGCAATAAATTCAAATTATTAAAATAGAACCAGGATGCCAGTAAAACTTGAAGTTTACAAATAAAAAAGAAAATAAAAAATTAGTATCACGCTGTTTGTAAAAGATAGTTAAAAAATTTAGTGGAAGGCAGTAGAGTTACACTTATGTGACCTTGATATAAATAATTCGAATAAGACTTCCGTTCTGAAAAAAAAACAGAAAAAAACATAGAAACCGTAAACAGAATAAGCAACAACAACAACAACAACAACATAAACCAACAAATTATAAGTTAGCTAGAGCTACTACTAAAAGTGGTAACTAAATAATGTATTAGTTGATATAACATTTTGCTTTTGCGGGAGCTTATGAACTTCTAAAATCTTTATGAAACCACCATTCTCTCAACACACAAGCAAAACTTCTCATATATTTACAAGCAGCTTTTACGACCAATTCTTACATATGGGTTCTCAATATAGTTCACATGTTCACCCACATATACAAAAAAATTAAAATTTTTGAACGAAATATTTTAAGGAATTGTCTGAATAGATATTATGAATCAGTCTGTCGCAGATATTCTAACAAATACCTATATGCAAATTCCAAAATAATGCCTTTAATGCAATACATGCTGAATTCTAGAAAAAAATGTAGAGAAAATTAAAAACCACACCAACATAACGGCCAAGAGAATGTGTAACAAAATTAATATTGATCCCAATTATCACCATTCACTTTTACTCATAGGTAATATAAATAGTGCAAATCTTTTTGAAACATTTTAATCTCGCTAACCACAATTTTATCTATCGTCACAACAAAAAATCATCATAGCGGCTAATCAACCGTAATAAGATAAAGCCGTATTCTTAGTTTTAGTTGTAATTTTAGTTTTTAGTATTAGTCACAATTTAAGCTCTATTTTAGTTGAATCTTTGAGTAGTTTATATTAGGTGAAGTTCTCCAATAATGAAAAGAAAAGAGCACCGGGTGCAAGTGCTAAAATAATAAATGCATATATTTAGAATAAAAATATGAGAATTTCCACCAAAGGTT
Organism: Argyra leucocephala; assembly: GCA_963942445.1. NCBI lineage: Eukaryota > Metazoa > Arthropoda > Insecta > Diptera > Dolichopodidae > Argyra > Argyra leucocephala. The sequence goes on along the minus strand of OZ012681.1, from coordinate 70,631,146 downwards.
GGAATCACAAATTTACATAGACAAGTACTAATTTGATATAGGGCCAATATATGAAATCTACATATTAATATGCGGCCAAACTTCAGGCACTTGTCCCTTTCGAGATTTGAGCATACTATTTTTTATTGTCAATTTTTTTATCCCAATATATGTATGTATGGATACTGCACCATGACAAAAAACCTATAAAGCATTTTTGATTTCATCGGCAATCGAGCCTATGAACTGGCACTCTACCTACAGTGGCACCCAGTGTGTATAATTTTTCTATTCTACAATAAAAAAATTTTAATGAAAATATAATGACTTAGAAAAATCAATTTAGTTCTCTGTTACTAAGCACCAATACATTCAAGAGCTTTGATATTAAATTTTGAATACTAATGCAATAAAATCCCATACAGAATACTGTCCTCAACAAAAATAAAATTAAATAAGGTTCATGTGTATAGGAATTATAGCTTAGCAACTAATCACACAAAATATGATGAATAAATTAATTTAATTGGATTTTTTTTTTTTTTAGACGTCCGTTCATGTTTATGCCAGCAAAGATATTATGGCAAATTAATACCCACTAAATGAATATGTTTGTTACGTACGGGTGGGTATAACCGAATGGTAAATCGGGAGAGTTCATTTATTCAGTTTAAGTGTACAGTGGTAATGAGTTTTTAAAGAGACTATGTATTTTGTTCTTAACAATCATGTACAGAAATTGATTGTGATGAGGTCATTGTACTTGACTAGGATTTTTTTTTTTTTTTACTCATTTCAAATTTCCTTTTTATTGCTTTATCGTTTTTTTGTTTCTGATTTTTGTTGTTTTGTGTTGAATAACAGATTATAGAATTACTGTATTCAGCAATTAACAAGGATAATAATAGGGAAAAATTTTTTTGTTCTTACTTTTTAAATTGTTATTTTGTTGAAAAAAGGATATAATTACTTTGTGCATTTCTATAGGTATCGTCATCGTTGTTGTTAATAATCATGATAACAGTTTAGAATTTTCTCGGTTACCAGAACATTAAATTCAATTGAATACTAAGTTTCAAAGAGTTCGGTTTTTAATTCCTGTACTCAAAAGTATGCATTTCAAATATTATAACTCACTCTACATACTTATCACAATTCATTTTAAACTTATTATTGTTTGTGCGTATATAGTTTTATTTGAGAATCCTTAATAATTTAGTTCAATTGTTGGTTTTATAATTAAATAAAAATGAAAAATTTATTATCATTATTCTTCTTTGTCCTCTTACATGTCCTTTGGAGTATTTTTTTGCGTAACAAAATTGTGCGTGCTTTATGTTGATTTGCAATCGCATCGTATTTCGATACAAATGTGTACTGAGATCACGTATTCACTCATGTCGTACCAATTATATATAAAAAGTACTAGATAGTGCGTATTTTATTATTCATGAATAGAATTAAAATAAGCTGAAATCTAGGTAATAAATAAAGATTATGTGTAAAAGTTAATAAATAATTACCGAACTTTTAAGAGCTTTTTAAATCAAATTGTGTCTTAGAAAATGTAATGTTCGGGGAGGAAAGGTATTATGTTTTTTAACTATAACAAATTTGACAAATTTAGAAGAAAAAAATAATTTTATATATGTATTTATTTTCTAAATTAAAGGTAATTTGTTTGAGCTTGGCACACCTTAATTATTATGCTTTAATAAAAAAAAATAATTTTTGGTTTTTTTTTTTAATATTTTGCAGATAAGTTGGAAACTTTCATTTGATGACATCATAATTATGCGAATTTTTTTCTTAAGCACGATAATTTTAATTTATTACAATTTTATCTAATTAAATTGTGAATTTCTTTTTTTGGGTATTGTTTTGTTTTTAGTTATTACTTTTTATTTGCGGGTGGTCGGCCATTTTCAAGTGTAAAAAAAACAATTAAAGAAGACAAGATTGTTTTTGTTTGTCGTGCATACGTTTTTTTATTGTTTGTATTTTATTTTTGACAATTTGATGTAGAGACCTATGAGTCACTGTTCTACTTCGAATTCAGTAACAAAATAGTTACTTTAATTATAATCAATTAGAAAATTAGGCTAGATAGCTTTCAAGTTTTTTTATTTATTTTTTATTTTTATTTTATTCATGACCTTAGCATATGTATGGTCTTATAGTTAACATTAAAATTTAATTTACAATATAGTAAATTCATCTTTGATTAGACATTATTACAGTTAAGATAATTGAAAATGTTTTTGTTGTTGTTATAGAATTTATTGATTAGTATTATTAATTTGGTTAGTAGATATTGTCAGAATTATTTTAATTTGAGTTTTAAACAACTTGAGATCTAAGATAAATTTCAATTTTCCTGGCAAATTTTTATGAGCTTTTAATAATAATAATAATATTGCCCAATAACCAATTACTCCTCCCCTGCCACGCATGTGGAGTGTCAACATTCTCATTATTATTACTATGTAACATATGGTTTTAAGCAATTATATAGAAAATTATTGCTTTGATGACTAGTTCTAAAGAGAGACAAATAAAATCTAGTTTTATTTCTAGTATTAAGATTAGAGGTATATTTTTACTACAAATATATCTTACTGACATACTGTTCAATATACAAAACTGCTAGTAGGATAGCAAAATCCTGAGCTATTTTTATGCATTTTTTATATCAAGCTTGTTTAGGTAAGTTTGTGGAGTCCTAGTCAAACTCGGGTTATAGTAGAAAATATGGGATTTGATGAATGATCAATATATAGTAAAAATAGCGGTATCGCTTAGAAACTTAAATAATTTTCCAAGTATAAATACCTATGGAATAATACTGTTTTTTATTCAGTTTATGTGGTAACTCAAGTTAGACTTATTGTCTACAACTAGACCAATGTAATTAAAATTTTTAATAATTTCTAATTATTCGCTTTTGAACGGATAGGCATTTGGTGTATTAAATGGTTTATTTTCAAAAGTAAGAATTTTAATCATCTTACATCTTCTAATAAGTTATAAAATCAATCAAAATGAAAATAGGAGTTGTATAGGTAGTCTAACACTAAAAATACCTACTGATGAGTTCTATTAGTGTTATGATGAACGAAACAATTTCCTAAACATATTTTGTTTGTTAAGAATTTTAGTTTTCTTTAAATTTAATACAAGCCGAAGATTAGTGAGCCACTGACCGATTAAATGTACATCATCTTGAATGGATCAAAATGTGACTTCTTCTGTTGTTTCTGAATATATAAGAACCGTATCATCAGCAAATAACTGAAGCACTCCCCTAAGATTCAGACGCGTGATATCGTCAATGTATGTTTAAAACATTATTGGTCCCAATATATTGAACCTTGTGATACGTCCTTTCTAATAATTTTGCCATTATTAAGGACATTATTTATTCTAACCATTAGTGTACGGTTCTGAAGGTGAGATTTAATGAAGGAAAGTTTGGTGTGTGGTAAGATTTAATTTATATAATTTTATTATCCGTATGTTGTGATCCACACAATCAAAAGTGTTAAAATGAAAAAAAATATTTAAAAAAAAGTTTTGTTTTCTCCATTTTTTAAAAAAAAAAATGTCTCAAATAAATACTAAGGGTATTCGCGATTAGGTGTAGTCTTGTGTTAGGTGTAGAAATTTGGAAGTGTATGTCTATTGTAAAATTTTTATATGAAAAAAACATTTTACAAGGCTTGTAGATTCTTACAAAACTCAAACCTATTGTAGTTTTAGTATTGTACTTTAGTTGCAATGACATTTGTGAAGTCAATACTTATATCTGGAAAATGGCTGAGATGACGACAGAGGTAATTTTTCAAATCAAAAATTGAAACAAAATTTTGTTGTTGAAAAAGTTGTTTCTAACTTATTCCTATAATTATAAATTAAATTCATATATATGTAAACAAACCGCACAATTCTACATCGAGTACAACATCAAAAGTACAACGGTGCATTCACGAAATCGTTGTACAAATCATTGTAGATCTACACCTACTCCACCTACCACACTATGATATAATCTATTATTATAATTGAGCAGCATTTAAGGACATTTCGCTTCTCTTTAATGAACTCCTAATATAATAAATAAGCTGTATATAAAACAATAATGCGCACACAGTTGAAATTTTTTTACTCATATGATTTTATTATTCACCAATTACATTATGCATATGTGAGATCTTATTAAAATAATAAATAAAAGCATACAAATCAGTTATTATAATTTATATAATGTACTTGCAAATGAATCTATGTACATATGTCAAATAAAAACAAAAAAACAAATACATCTAAAATAAAAAATATAAAAACAACAAAAAAACAAATCACTTGAATTCTTCATTTTTATCTCTTTAAGTAACTGTTTCTAAATTTTGGTTATTTGTAGTAATAATATAGTTTTTATTAAAATTGTGTATTATGTATAGGTATATACATACCTCCTTAATGCCACATTTTTTATTTTTACTAATTTTATCCACTAAATGCCACTGACTATAGGGAATATATCGAAAACGAAGCACTATATGAGGGACGTGTATTTATGTGTCCTAAATAAAGCTTACTAACCTTTAAAACTTAAAAACTTTAAATTTGACTTCAACTTGAAATATAATTACTCAAGAGGGGCCCCTAGTATACATATAATATCTTTAATACAGTTAATATGTAAGTAGAAGTTTAGTAAAAAATTTGTACAACTTATAGAACATAATAAATAATAAATAAATTATCAATCAGAGTAGATTTTTTTTAAAATTATTTAATTTATTAACTATTAAATAATAGAAAAACATTAAGCTTAACGATACGATTTTGGAATGAGAAACAACAATATTCTAGAAATACTTATATATACTAATTTTATTTTTGTCCGAAACCTTTTATTACAACAACAATAATAATGAAAAAAAAACAGTTCATTACAAATGAAAGAATGAAAATTAAGAAAATAAATCATTTTTTAATGTACCTAATATAGAAGCAGGTGTTGGTAGAAGTAAAATGTAGTGAGAAAATAATATTTATGCATTACAATGAGAGAATGATACAATATATTTACTTTACATTGTTGTTGGTGTTTTGAGTTGGCATTATACTAGTAATATATAACAGTACTTTTTTAATGATCTATATAGATCGCGATAATTCAATACACATCAATTCAATTTTAATATAGGTATGAATATTCTATATACATAATCTGTACATATCCTGGGAGCATTATAAATTTAACTTTTTTTTACAGTGATATTAAATAGCTACTAAATTAAAGAAAATTAATTCAGAATAGAAATAAAAATTTTTCGCTATTCGTTTTTTTTCCAATCTAGATCGGGATTAAAAAATAAGATAGTTTCAAAGAATGTTTTGTTTTGAGAAAGTTACATTTAAAAATATTTTAATGCCTTGTAGAGCTTCTTGAAAATTTATTTCTCCAAATTATCTTAGTTAGTACATTTAGGCATGATTTTCCCAATTTTTACGTTCTTCAATTTCTGAAATACATTTTTGAGTAAAAATACATATTTCCGAATTCTTTTATTGACAATATCCTTGTGTTCTTGTATTCGACTATAACATCTCTTCGATCATGGCTAAATTAAAAAATTTGGGCAGTTATATGGTATGTCTGGGTTTAAGTAAAGTTACTACTAACGAATGTTATTAAGTCGGTATACTGTTATTAAGGTGGTGCATTTTCTCTAAGACTTACTGTATTTTTGGTATTGTTTATATTTACCTCCAAAACTTTATAATTTTATTAGAATATTTGTTATTCCTAAGAATAACGTAATATTTACTTGATGAAAGAAATATGAGGTAATTTTAGTTATCTTAAAATTATGACTAATTTAACTATTATAATAAATATTTCATCACACGCCATCAAACTGTATTCTGTTACTAAGATATACACCCATATTCTGTTAGAACCATCGTTGACGAGAAGAAAAAATTCATCTCATCCGTCTCGCTGAATATGCCTTTCTGTTAGACACTGTAAGCGGCGCGATAGAACATTTTATTTGTTGGTAGTACTGATCATTTTTTACTATCAAAAATAATTATTGGTATATAAACGAAATATGATTTATAAAATTTTTGGAAAGTGTTAACTCCACTAACTTAGTAATAGTTTTAAAATATTTTTTGAATAAAAAATAAATATAAATATATTTATGTTTTAAATATATTTTTTAGTTGAATACATAAACGTAGTAAAACAGTAATAGTAAAGATGGTTTTTTTTTTCAAAAAACAAACACAATTTTAATAATAATGCAAAAACAATAATGAAAAACGGTTTATTAATCTTTACTTAACTATTTTATCAATTCAATTTATTTATTTAATTCAATTTTTTGATAAAAAAAACACAAAATACTTTGACGAGATACTCTATCGCTTACAATTTTTGACGAGATAAAAAATGGCTATCTCGTCTCGTCAAAGGTCTAACAGAATACAAAACTATCTCGTCAGAGATATTCTCACGCGATCTCGCGAGATGGGTCTAACAGAATATGGGTGATAATATTATTAGCTATATCCGGCGTAACATTCGTCGGTTCAGCATTAAAAAAATATTTATTTAAATAGCTCAAAACAAATTTTTCTATTTCCATAAAATAATTAATTTTTCTTATCATATCGTCCAACTTAAGCATAACATTTTTGTCACATAGTATTATTTTCTTTCTCTAATCTCTTTGTTGTAACCTCCGTGGAGACATCTATCTACAACTCATTCTAGCTTAAAAGTTTAGCATACAACAGAGACACCATGGGGAGATGAGGAAGATGGTAGTTTTGTAATTTCAGTCCCAATTGAAGAAGTAGTCAATATTTTCATTGATATGTTCTCTATAATATCTTGCTTTTTGGATTTTTAGCAAATTTATTGAATTTTTAAAGGTAGCCAAGATTTACCAGCATGGCAACAATAGAAATATTTTTTGTCTGCTTTGTCTATATTTTGCTTTACAAAATAAACATTCATTTGAACTTGAATATGTTCCTGCATTGGTTAATTAGAAACGTTTCTAGGTGGCTAATTCAAAGACACAAACCAGAGAAATTTAAAAATTATTAATAGGTATCTACTTTATTTTTTGAATAATTTCAATTGTATTGATGATTTTAAAAAATATTTATAATTTGAAAAAACATCATATTTTATTGATTTTATGATGTTTCGCTATTATTCAGATGATATTATTTGGTTCTTGTGTTAAATATATAGTTTTCCTATATGGGTTTAGAACTTGGATATATATGTTTTTCTATAAAGTGATTAATTTGAAAGATGGATACAAAAATTAGTACTTTTTACTTTTTTTTTCTTAATCGGTATTTTTTCGGTAATATTTCGAAAAAGCTTCTGATGTAAATTTTTGGGTTCCTGTTACTGATTTTTGCTTAATTCACCGAGGTGAAAAGTTTTACAGACATTATTAGCGTATTAATACCAGTTATAATTAGGAAATTTATAAATATTTTGCTCTATTTTATTAGTTTTCAAAGAAATGTTACTGTTTCAACTTTTTAGGTACTTTTCAAAGGTTTTTACCGGAGAAAAAACACATAAAGGAAATAAAGTTAAATTGGATTTGCTGCATGATAGCTCTGAGCCAATGAAGAACAATTAAAGCAGTACAAGAAACGAAAATAAAAGAAAGAAACATTCTTGTTCCGATTTTTGAGATGTAAGTTATTTTCAAATTTTCTTTTATTAATTCTGCCTATACTGTCATTATCATTATTACCGTTCTCGAAGTTAACGAATATAAAGTGCATACATAAAAGCCTATTACTTATTGCTATTATTAATTTTCCGAAAGAATCTGATAGAGATCGAGAATTGTTCTAAAGAATTTGGTAGTGCCCAATAATCTTTTAGGCTCTTCTGAGGGAGATGTTGTATCGGTGTAGGACCTAATGACCATATCCCTAGGATAGCTGGAATTGCTAGCTGTCCAAAAATATTTGTCTTTAGTGACGCATCTTATCCTTTATGCACGAAAAGGACATTTGACAGCATCCTTGTTGTTTTGATGTTTTTGTATAAAAACCGTTATATCTGTTGATCTTTTAAATATATATATATATATATATATTCAATTATACATTCTAGAAAGATAACGGTCTGGAGCATATTTTAACATTTATTTGATGATGATTGGTGCTGCCGTTAAAAAATTGCTTACATTACATAACATTCAAAATTCTTCTGTTATCAGGAGTTTGAAATTCATATTGGCTTATTTTAATTTTTTTTTTCAATTTTAAAGGGCATTTTATATAAATTTTCGAAGAGGAAAGAAAAACAACCAAAATCAATTTAGGGAAACGATTAGATGACTCATACTATGTCTCTTTGCATAAGATTTTTCTCTATTAAAGAATATACATATATTATATACATAATTCTTAGATTTCTGTAATCAAAATAAAAGGGTATAAAAATATAAAGTGGAAGAATAAAAAAAATAGAAAACAAAAATACAATAATTATGTCTCAAATACAAACAAATATGAATCCTGTTAACTCAATATAAACTTTGTTGTTTTTATTTTATTTTCTTCAAATTTCACATAAAATAGACGCCATGACTATAAATGGATTTGTCGGCTTAATTTTATCCAAAAATTATTGAGTAGAAATAAAATAATAAAAAAAAAAAATTGAATATAAAATGGCAAAAAATAATAGCGGAAAATTATAATGACGAAAAAATAAAATTCAAGGACTTTAGATTTAAATGTAAGTTTATTGGTTTGTTTGTATGTTTGAATTAGAAATTTGTAAGTGGATACTCTGTCAGAAAATAAGAAAATTCATTTCATTTCGTTCCGGACAATATATTTGTATGAGTTGAATATAAGAATGAATCAATACCTTTACCTAGTAAGGCATTATATATTCATACTTTTATTTTGATGTCTTTTCATATTTTTTTTAGTGCTTTTTTTTTAATTAATTCAGAGCAGGAAATTACCGGAAATAAATTGAAATTAAGAAGAAAATTTAAAAATAAATTTTATTTTTTTCTGTAATTAAATTTATATTGATTTTTAATTTTAATTAAAGGAGTCGGACAACACATATCCAACAAAAACAATTCCCAGGGACAAAATATCCAGCCTGGATACAAGAAAATTGATGGATTGGGTTTTTGGTTTTTGGAAATTCGTCTTAGCGGATTTTGGCATGTATATTTTTTGATGGGGTTTCGGGATGGGGATTTCATTCCCAACCTGGTTTTTAATAACTTTATTTTTTATATTGCATTGGAAAATGTTTAATTCAGTTCCTGGATTTGATGAATTCTAACGTAGTACTTTTCTAGGCCGAATTTTATTTGGTTACTTTTTAATGAAGTTTTAAGTAACGTAACGTTTCATATTTTCAGGTTAGAATTCGCAGATTATCTTAAATGTTTACAATTTATTTTTCATCTTTCGTATTTGGAAAATTTTAATTACATGTTTTAATTGTCTCATGGTTTTATTATTGTTCAACCATATTTTAAGTTATAAATAAATGAAATTGGTTGGTGAATGGATTATTTGAAAGGTGAATTTCAGGTGGGGGGTAACCAGAAAAAGCTTGATAAGTAAACAAAATATATAAGCTGTGGTTTTTTAATTATCCGGATCTATATATGTAGATCAAAGAGCTTTTTTGAATTTCATACAAATCGCTAATACAACTTTTTATCGGGAACTCTATACCGATTATGGGAAATTTATAAATTTCCCTTTTTTTAACAATAATATTTGACAAAATAAAACGTCAAAGTTTATTGTTTATTGCTTTACTTTGTGTGTTAAATGTTAGAATATTATTATTTTAATATTTATGTTTTATTGTGATTCAAACCTAAGCTCTGTTTTAAGTTTTATTATATTTTATATATATTTTTGTTCTAGATGTAAGTGTGAAATTTTTATTGTTCTTTAAATGGTTGAGAATAAAGAATTTGAAAAAAAACTGAACTGAAAAACTAGAATTTCATAAAATTAAGATACTTTTTTATTTTAAATTTTTTTTATTAAAATGTTGCTTGATATCCACTCATTTACAAGAATTTGCCTAATGAGACTTAGTCATTTTCAGAATATTCTTTTACAGCCATAAAAAAATTATTAACCGTTTTGTTGTAATTATTAACTCTTTCAAGTTCATTTTCTATTGAATCTTCCGAAGAAGAAGTACTACCGAACGATGAAGAAGACAGCAGATCTTCTGCAATTCTATGGTTTCAATAATTTTCCTAAAATTATTAATTTTTTAATATGACTTGTATTTAAAATAAAGAGTAAGTTATACATTCAAATCCATTTTTTCTTTTATAATTTTTAACTGGGATAAATTTTAATATTGTTCTTCTCTCAATTTATAATTTTATAACTAAAATGTAAAAATGAAATAAAAAAATCAGTATTTGTTAGGTTAAGTTGCTTGTTTATAAATCTTAATACTAAAAACGGAATTTTGAATATATATAAAGCTATATATTCTATAAAGCTTTAAAATTGAAGTTTTGTTATGTCAAACAAAAATTTCCCTATTAGTTTTTTAACTGAGATCTATATGGATCCGGATCATTAAAAAAACACAGCAATAGTATCAAACTGAATATAACTAAGTACATTTTGTTAAAACATCATAGCGGCCATTTTTTTTTTTCAAGTTTCCTTCGAAGTTGACATTTATGTTCATTATTGTCTGTTAAATCATTATGGAAATATACAAAATTTTATAGCGTATAGAATTTTTTTAAATTTTTTATTTTTTTTTTTTTCCTGTTACTCCTCGTGGGAGCATAGGGCATCAACTTGCCTCCTCCATTGTTCTCTGTTGTACGCAATGGTCTTTATCTCCTCCCAAGTTCGCCCATATCTTGTTATCTCAGAAGTAGCAGTCCGACGCCAGGTGTTGTTGGGTCTTCCTCCCCTTCTGCTCCCTTGGGGATTCCATTCTAGGGCCATTCTTGTTATATTATTTGATGGTTTTCTTAGAGTGTGTCCTATCCATCTCCATTTTCTGTGCTTAATTTGATGCATTATCGGTTCTTCACCTGTTAACTGCCATAAGTCCTTATTGCTGATGGTGTTTGGCCAGAATATTCTCCATATTCTTCTTTGGCATTTGTTCGCAAATACTTGAAGTTTTTGACTGATGTTATTTGTCGTCATCCAAGTTTCACTGCCATACATAAGTGTTGACATTACACATGCTTTGAATATTCTAATCTTTGTTTTTCTAGTTATTTGGCCATTCTTCCATATTGGACTTAGTTCAGTGAACGCGGGTCTAGCCTTACCTAGTCTGTTGTTGACATCTGCTTCTGTACCTCCGTTTGTTGTTAGAATGTTACCTAGGTAAGAGAAGCTTTCCACATATTCGACTGTTTGACCTTCTATGGTTATGGTGTTTGTGTTGGTGTTATTTATCCTCATGGCCTTGGTTTTATCTATGTTAATTTGTAGCCCGACTCTGCGCGCTGCTTGCTGAAGTAGGTCTGCTTTATGTTGAATGTCGCAGAATCTATGCGCTGGCAGACATATATCATCCGCATAGTCAAGGTCCTCAAGTGTCCTTGAGAGATCCCACCTTATACCTCTTCCGGAAGAACCCGTTTCTTTCATTATTTCATCTATTACAAGCGTGAATAGAAGTGGTGATAGTGGACATCCTTGCCTTACTCCAGAATTTGTGGTGAATGTGTCGCTTATTTGTCCGCAGTGGAGAACTGCTAATTCTGCATCTTTATACAAAGCTTTTTAAATTTATTACAAAATAATGGATCCTACTTAAAAGCATAAGATGAAGCTCGTTTCTGGTTAAAGTTCTTCGAAAATAAATACAATTGTCAGATTTGGAGTGAAGAAACCCTATATGCTGTTCATGACAGATGTTTACATCCACAAACAGTGCAGTTTGGTATGGTTTATTGTCTGTAGGTGTAATTGGACTGCATTTTTTTAAAAATGAAAATGGTATTGTAGTTACTGTCAATGTAGAACCCTACAGAAATATCATTATTATTTTTTGTAGAATGAATTACGTACATTCGACTGGAAACATATGTGATTTCAACAAGATTGTGCAACATCATACCAAGCATTTCGTGACATAATCAATTTATTGAGAGAAAAATTTATTACCCTCATCCAGATATGCCGATGTGGCCACAAAGATCATGCGTTGTAAGTCCATTGGACTTTTGTCTTTGGCGTTATGTTAAGTCATTGGCTTACACCAATAAAACAAAAACACTCAATGTTCTTAAAACCGACATTGCTGAAATAAGTAAGTAAAGATTAATGTGACAAAATGGGCAAAAATTGGTATTCCATTATCAAATTTTTAAAAACATTCAGAGGCGACCATTTTCATGAAATTATATTTAAATAAACATTTCACGAACCAATATCTAAAATAAATCAAAAAATATATTGATATCATATGTCTTGCCTTTACTTAAATTACAAATATCAACCATCGATATGGTGTATTGGTTTTGTCATCTGACTACGAATCAGAAAGTTTTAATCCCACTCAGGGCATGGATAATATAAAAAAAGGTTTTTCAATTGCTCTTTGGAATTAATTTAGAATATAATTTGGTTATAACTAAAATAAAATGGAACTATGATATTTTGAAGGTGAAATTACTCAGCAATATATATGGTTTTGTACATTTAAATATATCTGTGTAAAATTCAGTTAGGGTTTTCATACCATATAAGACTTATAAATTCTAAGTTTAAAAGAAAAAAACATATGGTTCTTATTTGAACACCCTGTATATATACTGTACCCATTTTAGTAGGTTAGATTCTTCTTAGAGATTTTCTCTATCAAGCCTTCTAAAGAGCTTCCTAATAATAGCATTGTTCCATTTTATTTGAAGCTATTACCAATTCTTTCAACAATTTTTTAGACATCATATTTGACAGCCTTTAGTGGTAAATATAGACGAAAGGTCCGCTGTTGAGAAGCGTCTTAATCGTCTGTGTGGACTACCAGGTTGTCTCAACAGTTTTTCCAGACGTAGTTGTTTACTTTTTTGCTGCAATATGCTTCCTCCAGATATTATCCTCTAAATATTTGACCGAATCCGCCAATGGTAACACATTGTTATTGATTTTAACTGAAGGACAGATTCTTTCCTAGCAGTGAAAGTTATGTGGACAGATTTGACTTCATTTTCCATAATTCTCCACTTTTTTAAACAGTTATTTAAGTCATCTAAGTTTCTCTGAAGCTTAAAGGATGCCATTTGAGGGAAAATACTTGAAGCTAGAACTGTTGTATCGTTTGCAAACGTTGCAATGCAACCATGATGTTTCGTCTTGTCGGTAAATCATGTAGGTCCTAATACGCTCCCTTAGCTGAGATATTCATTAATAGAGAATAATAATTGTTAAATTTTACCATGAATTTTCTGTTAGTCATAGATATGATTTTATTAATTGATAATATTGATGAGGTTATTTTTTTTCGCCTTATATAGTAGAAGCCTTCGTGCCAGACTTTATATCGAATACTTGAATAATGTCTAAGAATGCCGCTGAACATCTTGTTGGTTTTATCGATTGTATTACTGACCTGGTTTTTAAATGTTAGTTTTTTGTCTAGGGTTATACCTAGATATTTGACGGTATCAACCCAGTTAATTTCTGCCTGATTTATTATTAAAATTGAAGCAGCTTTTGCGTTTTCGAGTGAAGTGAATACACTTTGTTTTCTCCATGTTTAATGCTATTTGCTACTTAGTAAGATAATTGGATAGAATGTTCAAAGCACCTTGTAGTTTGTTTTCGACTTCGACGCCAAGGATGCCTGAAGGAATACTGATAACAGACAGTTTTCATTATTTGGAATATCAGAGTGAATATATTGCATATTATTGGACCAAGTACCGAGCCTTGAGGAACTCCAGCAGATATACGAAATAAATTAGATTTTATTTTACCAATGAAAACTCGAAAACTGCGATCATATAAGAAACTTTTGATAAGTTTCGTTAAATATAACGGAAATCCTAAGCTATTTAGCTTGTAAATAAGGCCATCATGCCAAACGCAGTCAAATCCTGCGCTTACATCTAATGTTACCATACATAGACTTTTACTATCATTTAAGTTGTTTTTAATGTAGTTTTTTATTCGAAGTAGTGGATGCAACGTATTGTGCCCTGATCTAAATCCAAATTGTTCGTTTGGTAGAATGTTGTTTGCTACTACATAACAATCTAACCTTAATTTTATTAATTTTTAAAATATTTTTACGAAATGATTAAGTAAACTAATTGGTCGATAACTAATTGGACAATTTGGTGGCTTGTTTGGTTTTGATATAGCTATAATTTTTGCTTCTTTCCACTTATCAGGAAAATCGCTTAGTTTTAAGCAAGAGTTTAAGATATGCGTAAGGTAGGTAATAATATTTTTAGGTAGGGCTTTGATACATTTAGATGGTATGTTATCAATGCCGGAAGCTTTTCTATTTTTGAGGGAGGAAACCACTTTTTTAACTTCGATCTCAGAAAATTTCTCTGGGTCGAAGTCTGAGAAAGTTTCGTTTGGAGGAGAGCATTATTTTTGGACTTTTGTTATTTTTTTAACTTATCTCCGTATTTTATGGTTTTAACTTTAATTTGTTCTTGGTTTTTCTCTTTATTATATAATTTTTATTTTTTTTCTTTCGCTTTATAAATTTCTTTTCGTTATTGTTAATTTCTGTAGGTTAAAGTTTCATTTAATTTGAGAATTATAAATTTGCTACACATTATACTTTATAAACTCTTATATAGACCGTCTCATGTATATGTACGAAATAAAATAACTAAATAAATAAAAAAAAAAAATTTTTACACTCATTGCTACGTTCACTAAGTCACTGATACCTGATATATACCTGTCCAGTTTCTCATTTTATGTAACCATGACATTTGTTTTGAAAACACATTAGTCACATTAAATTATCACATTTAAACGAATTCATAAACTTCAAAAACATTTTGTTTTTTAAAAAGACCCATGTTATTTTAATATATTTTTTCAAAAAACAAAAAAATTATATCTACTTTAATTTTATCAAAGAAAAATTCAAATTTATATTGAAGTAGACATTCTAAATATAACCTCCACCCATCCACCTGTCTCTTTTACGATAAATGAAAATTTCCTCAATTTATGCATTAAAACTGGTTCGTGTTATATTAAAACATTATTTTATAAGTACCATATAATATATATATATATATATATTTACATAATATAATGTATATTATGTAATCAATATTGTATATATATAATCATTTGCGAAATTATTTACTCCCAAAATCCCAAAACAATCATACGATGTCCTCTTTAATTTTATTGTTTTTTTTTTTGCAAATTTTTTTTTTTTTTTTTTAAATTTCTTTTTTTTTGAGCATGCGGCTTTCAAACCACTTGTGTGCTATTTTAATTCAAAGAACATTCGGCTTTAACATGTGTTCGTTTAAATAATAGAAAAAAAAATATATATAAATTGTCGAGAAAATTATACCATCTATAGAATTCTATAAAATTTTCTAATTTTCACCACGAAACCAAAATGAATATACAAGGATTTCCTTTTTCCTTTAAAAGTACATAATATAAAAAAGGAATTAAAGTCAATATAAGCAAAATATTTGCAAGAAAAACTCCAGATATAATCCTTTTTGGTTAAGTTTACTAACTACAGTTATTATACAGCTCAGATATTGCAATTTTTGTTTTTTTTTTATTCTGATTTTATTTATTTGTTTTGCAGACTTTTAACCCCTTGGGGAAGTTTCATTTGTTTAGGTAACGAAAAAGTTGTTGTTGCATTTCTATGTATAAAAGAATGTATAAAAAAAAAAACAAAATATGTATGCAGAAAATAAAATATGTATGTATAAAATATGAACTAAATAATAACGGGGTTTAATGTAGTTTAGTTAAGTTTTTTTTTATTATTATATTTTATTTTTCTGACGAGTATTATTTTGTAAAAAGAAAAAAAAATAACAACGACAACATAACAAAAATAACGAAAAGAAAATAAGTGAAAAACAAAATGGCCGGATATAAATTTGTATGTATTTTGTACATATTCATATAATATGGATGTGTATACATATTATATAGTAAAATTCTTTAATTTACAAACAACTGGTACTACAATTTTTATATATAGCCTTTTTGTTTGTAATTTTATTGAAAAGTGGAGATATTAAATAATTTTGTTTTTGTTTTATTTTATTTTACTTGGTTAAAGCAAATATACAGTCTACTGGATATAAAGAAGCCGTAATTCAAATAAAAGAATATAAAAATATGTAAAAAATAAAAAAATAAAATCTGATTTATTTTTTAATGAAAATCCCTAACATTGTTATAGAAAAGGATTGTATAAAAAAAAATCTATAAAAAGAAAAAAAAAATAAATATATTTTTAGTAACAATAAGGATTTAAGAGGGTTGTTACTAATTAATGTAGTGTTGCTTATTTATTTTTTTTTTTCAATTTTTCTTCACATAATACTGAAAATATAAAACTGCACTTTAATGTCCAGCAGAGTAGTATGAGTTTTTATCTAATTAAAATCACTATCCGTAATTAAAATAACAAAACTATTCAGTCATTAAATAGTCTAGGCATTATTTTTATTATATTCACCTCAGATTTCATTCTAAAGAAAGCATTCAATAGTGTTTGTATATAGGGTCTAATATACAAGTTACTTCAATATAAATTTCCGTAATATTATATTAATTTTATACATGATATGATTTCTGAAAATTAATTTGTTATTTCACATATTAAAGCAAATACGCGAACAAAATATTTGACATAGAAGTCTACAACATGGTATGACCAATTTTACTCCCAATGTTTATTATTATTAGAACTACTAAAACTGTTAGAACATCGAGACGATGTTTTAACTGTTCTTTTGCTCCTTAGATTTAATTTTTTACTTAGCACGAAATTCGAAACAGTGTACAACAACATTTTTAATACTACAAAAATGTGGTAGCAAAAATGGTTTCCAAAAATAGATTTAAATAAATATGAATCAATATTATTCAGAAATACCATTGATAAAACAAAATATTAGGTAAAACTGGAAAAATTTTTGGCAATAAAAACTATAGACAATATACTAATCGACCCAATAAGAAAATCGTAAAATATTTAGGAGTCTATTTACAACAACATTTAAACTATCAAGAGCGTGTAAAACAATTGATTTCAAATGGAAATAAAGCATTTATGCCATAAAAAAAATTATTATAAATTATAGTAAAATTATAATAAAAACATTCAAAAGAGAGTTAAGATAATGCAGGTATGCTCTGGATTACGATATTTGTTTATACAAATTGTAATAAATTTCCTTTATATAATTTTCTCCATTAGACTAGAGCTTATATGTTATACCACATGGCCGCTGCATATGATAGTCTAGATTTTACGAATGATTATATGCATATAGTTAAATTTAGACTATCATATGCAGCGGCCATATGGTATAACACATAAGCTGTAGTCTAATGGAGAAAATTATAAAGGAAATTTATTATAGTTTGTATAAATAAATATCGTAATGCATAGCATACCTGCATTATTATTCTAATAAATATATTTATAATAATTCAAAAATAAATCGGTTCGATAATTTTATAATAAAATTAATCAGATATCACTACAGTAGATCCTTTGATTATAATCTACTACAAAGGTATGAAAATGGGGTTAATAGCGTCTGAAAATTTCATATAATATGTAGGTTCAAAAGGCTTCACACAAAATTTAGAGCATGCCCCTCTATTATTTTATAATCATTGACTATAATCTGAATAATATGCAAGATACTCATTTGAAATATAATATGTTTATTCCAATATAGGACATAAAAATTAAAAGAAATTACCAGTGGTTGGAAAACATTCTTAGCTTGTTATTAACAAAGTTTAATTAACCTTAAAATCTAAAAATCTAAAAATTGTAAAACGTGTGAAATTAATCATATATAGAAACGTATAAGATATGTGAGAAAAAAGATATTTATTTACTTACTTATGTGGTCAGTAGACCATGTAGATCCTGAATGTGACTCATCAGTGTTCTAAATTTTTATAGGTTACGATGAACGGCTTCTTTCTAGTTGAAGATACGAAGTTGTCTTATTAATGCTATTTATCATAAACAAAACATTTTCGTATTTTTTTTTCTTGTTTTTCTTGTTTAGAATGGTCAGTGGGTCCATAACTTTTATCCACAACAGCGCATTTATCTTAGATGTTATGTTTTATAAAATATATAATTATGCTCGCAAACAGTTCGATTTTTATTTAAATTTTCACCAGGTCCTCATGTATTATATGTATTTTATAATAATTACTACAGCCCATACAAATTATAGCATGAAATAAGATTTATTACAAAATTTGGCTCTTTTGAAGGAGATGTTGTATCGGCATAGGACCTAATGACCATATCCCAAGGATAGCTGAAATTTCCAGCTTTTCAAAAATATATATCTATAGTGGCGCATTTTATCCTTTAAAGACGAAAAGGACATTCGAAAGTATCCTGGTTGTTTTGATGTTTTTGTATGAAAACCGTTATTTCTGTTGATCCATTAGATATGTATATATATATATTCTAGAAAGATAACGGTTTGGAGCATATTTTAACATTTATTTGATGATGATTGGTGCTGCCGTTATGAAGATATTGATGTAGGACTATCGGCGTAGGACCTATCATAGGTTCTACGCCATAAATACAAACTTTCGTATCGATATGATATATTTCGATATTTTCAAATTCGATATTAAAACTGAACTCAACTAAAAAAATTGAATGACTCATCTTTTAGGTAAAATAATGAAGATATACATATTATATATGTGTATAACTTTATCATATTTATATATATATTATGATCATATTATGTATGTAAAATTGCAATACATATGCTTATGTACCTATCTATAGTTAAATAGAGAGGAAATAGTAACTTGTCTCTTCATATTATAAAATATTGCAATGCAATTCAATTTTGTATTCTGGAATAAAAAAAAAATTCTCAAAATGTGCGATTGAAATATTTATATTAGCGCAGCACAATGTCCTGAAGATTGCCGAGGGGTAGACTTTATATAAATAAAAAAAAAAATGATTATTTTCAAAATCCTTTTTATATACCTACATTATATGAATAGAATTCTAGAATATCACATAAAAAAGATGAATCATTGCCATCATAATTTCGATGAATAGAGGGATGCCGTGATGTCTGTATATGTGTATGTAGACAACTTTTAGGCTTTTTTTTTTTATTTTTGTGTTTGTTTTTATGATTACTTTTTGAAAAACATCCTTCATTTCTTATTATTTAAAAAAAATTCTTTTTTTGTATTTTAACGAATTCAATTTGTATTCAAAGCATGAGATTTTTTTTACCAAAAAAAAAAATGTTGATGCTATTATTGTTTTCTTTTTTTTTTTTGGATTTATTAAAATTTGAAACATGAAAATATGGAAATTGAGCTCGAAAATTTTAAGGTTGATGGCTTGATATGTTTTTGAGTGTCACTATTTTTCTAAATTAAAAAGAAAATCGGCTCCAGAATTAGATTAAAAGTTAGATTGATATTGGAGACAATTGAATAGATTTTTACTAAATTTTAGATGCCAAATTGTAATTTAATTCAAGACCAAATTTACAAAACATAGATTGGCTATGAAACGTTGTGTTTAAATGTTAAATTTTTGTGGGGTATTTAAAATTTATATATGTGTGTATATGTATATGTTTATATGTATAATGTATATAAAACTAAAAAATTCTTTTTGCAATTCTGGTAGTACGAAAAAGATAAACATTAAAATTTTGACAAAAATAGAAACGCACAATGCTTTCAGGTTATGAATTGCTGATCTAAAGTGGTAGGATTTCAAAGTGTGTGATCACATGAATTGAAGACGTCAAATGAATGACATATGCTGCCGAAAGAAGTTTTATGATTATTTATTTATTTTATTATGTATCTACTTTCGTTTCTGCAAGAATATACGATAAATAAAGCAAAATCAATTTACTTAAACTATACCTTTTTACATATGGAAGTTAACATTAAAGCGAGAGGAAAAGAAGAAAATAAAAAATAATTTGAAATTTATGTAAAATGTTGAATGCAAAATTTTTAACCAAAATTAACCCCCCATTTTTAACCCCTTCTAACCATGGCAAACATTATTCCAAATAATAATTTTCAGTATTAATAATCTTCAACTTTTCCTTAAACAAAGGTCGTGAAATTAGAAGCACCTAATTCACACCTAAGAACAATTGACAAAAAATTCTATAACGCCATTACCCCTACAAAGAAGGAATGATGTCACAATGTTTTTTTTTTTGTTTTAATTTAAGCCAAACAGTAGGTTTCAAACGATACCTTTATACACGAATGTATATAGCTTGGACTAATTAAGGATTGTAGAAAGAAAAATATCCCTTTGATCAGTAGAGATAAAGAGTCCCTTGGAATAATCAAGCTTGGTTTCAGAGTCCTATGGAATAATCAATCAATTAGTGATGTCGATTAACAGACTACTACAAAAATTGGACTTATTTAAGCCATTATATTAATTTCAAAAGGTCGTCTGCGAATGAAAATAAAGATATAGGTTTGTAGTTGTTTGAATCAGTTGAAATTACCTTTTTGAAAATAGGAATAACTTCTGGCATTTTTAAGTCATTTTGAAAAATTCTATTGTAGACACTAAAAACTTCAAAAAACTTCAAATCACCAACTGGAGAGATTCCGCTCAAGATCGAAGTCAGTAGAGGACAATTTTGCCCAGGACAATTTTGCCCCAGGTTCATTTGGCTTAGAATTAGAATTTTTTAGAAACAAAAATTAGTCTATTTATTTCCAGAGACGTTATCGGCTTAAAGAAAATGTTTTGGCCTTGGAAAGTTTCTCTAATCAAGCCATTGAGATCATTTTCGGTATTAGAATACAATTTGTTAGATAAGTTGTTTGATGATAATTGTTCAGATATTGTGACAAAATATTTATTACTATATATTAATTACATAAGATTTTAGGGTCATTGATTATGCTAGAATTGATGTTTAAAGAATATGTGGAGCAAAAACTATCCTTGTTCAAGATAGATTTGATTATTTTCAATTCACTTTAGTGTTATCTTTATTAATATTGTGAGCTTTCCAGTATAGTATCTGTCTTTGGAACGGTGTGTTGCAAGTTTAACATAATTACAGAGTCTTTTATAATATGATTATAGTTTCATGTATGTTTTTTAATAGATTGGTATTAGTTGTTTTTTTTTACGAAGAAGGCTTATAGCAGTCTTTTCGACATTCAAGGTTTTAATCTAATAGACTTACTACTCAAAAACTTACTACTGGGTTCGAACTTAACATAGTTAGTTCTGTGGTTGACAAGTCTAAATACGTTAGAGTAACGTAATCAAGAATTAGAACCAATAATAGTTTTCTCTCAGATTATGAAATATTTGAATATTTATTAAATTAACTTTGGAATTATTTATTTCACATAATTTCGTTGTATCTCAGTTCTCTGAAACATTATAAAAGAAAAATCAAATTAATAATACATTCAATATTTTCTTCATATTACAGTTAAGCTCAATGAAAGATGGATGCAAATATTTAATACGGTAATGCCAAGAAAATTTAACAAAAAAAATACATATATATATTTTTTTTCGAAGTTTTCTTCATTCATATTTTATTTAGGCATATTATGAAAGAACGAAAAGAAAATTAAATTTGGAAAATGAAAATTGCAAAATGAAGCCCAATGATGAAGCAAAAAAAAGTTAAGAAATTTAATATTAAAAATTGTTTTTTTTTTTTGTACATTATTATTATTTTTTTTTTAATAACTTGTTAAGCCCGGAAGAATTTAAGCAAATTTCAGAAAACTATTTTTTTTTTGTTGAATTTAATTTATTTTGCCATGTAAATTCGTTATGACTAAGTAAGGTGGTTTTCTATCAGTCTCAGTATTTCATTATTTTAAATTTATCAATATGTCTTATAGTTTCTTTCATTATGTGGCAAGTGTGCGTGTTGAAATTAAATATTTTTGACATTAATATTGTTCAATTAGTTATCATACATTTACTGAGAATAATAATAAGAGCAGCGTGGTACAATTGGAAACATATATAAAGATAAAAAATTACAATTAGTTGAAGATGAAAATAAAATAACAATAAAACATGCACCTGGAACAACACAGCCCCAACATATTGATTTATTACTTTGTAATACGCTTTTAACGGTTAAAATGAATAAATTTAAAAAACCAAAAGTTATTATATGCAAAAAAAAAAAACAAAATGATAGAACAATAACAAGATTTGATTTACATATTTTAGTACTCTTAGTACTTAGTTACACATACTCACCAAACAGTAACTCTCTCTTGGGCCTAATGTCTAAAGAAGAGTACGAAAATTGGTAGTGGCTGTTTATAACCACTAACCAATAAATAAATAGCAATAATTCTTTTTTTTTTTTTTTTAATTATTACATTATAAGTCTTTAATTTTTTCACACCTGCTAACACAATTACAACAACAATATTTTTTCTATACAATTTTGATCATAAATCATAAACATTACGATTATATTATTATAATTATCACATACTTTATTATTATTCCCTATTGATTTTGATTTAATATATATATTTTTATTTCATTTTTGAAAATTCTAATTGAATCAATTTGTTTCGAACTCTATTGTCAGTTTTTGAATAACATGTGGATACACAAAATTAATCTTAAAACTAATTATAGTTGGGCCATTATATCAAAACTACGCTACGGTATATGAATGCAAAGTATAGGTTTTAATAAACGCAGTACTGCAAAACATGGAGAAACTGTAATACGTATATATAGTCATATTAATTAAATTAATTATATTTAAAAATTGTAAAAATAGTACTAACTCAACTATAATTTTGCGGTTTATAAATAGTCTGCAATTGAAATGGCAGAAGTTAGCCACGTTTATGAACAATTTTAATTTGCAACAAAATTCTTTAGCAGTACTCTTTGTTTATGGTGAAATGTTAAATGCGACTAAAATTTATCAAATGTACTTAACATGGGTCGCTACAAGTACAAACCTTGCTCTATATATAAATAAAATTAAGTAAGAAAAGTAATGATATGTCAACATTCTCAAAACCAACTAACGTTTTAGGAAATTTTTAAATTAAAAATTTAATAATCTGCAGTGTTCAAATTTGCGTTTTGTTTTTATATAACACTTTTGCGCTCCAATTATATTTATATCATGTATAGTTGTCACTTCATTAAACTAGCACTATTCGAGTTGATGTTATTTTATTATTATAAACTTATCGAATCTCCCATCCATCCATTATTAGCATGTCACCGATATTTAATAAGGTCAAACACCTATAATATCCCTTGTAATTTAAAAAATAAATATCACAGAATAATAGAATTTTTTAGTGACATAGTTACTAAAAAAAATACAAATTGTTAGAAAAAATAAATTTCACCCCATCTTATAGAAGTTGCAAGAGGTTTTCTCCGCTCCCAATTAATTTAATGACTTGAACAAAATATAAAAATAATAATAATTTATTGGGTTTATTTTTTTTACAATTTATAAATTAGAGTATATATAATGTACAATCAATTTATAAATTTATTTTTTTACCCCACATTATTTCTCATTTCAATACGGGCATTCATTCAATTTTCCTTGCTTGCCTAGAGTGAAAATATCCTTTAAAGAAAATTTAATATTAAAATTTTGTTATCTAAGTTTAGTTTTTCCGAAATATTTTTTTTTTGATTTCAAGAAAAAAAAATTCTAAATTATTGGAAAACTTTATTGTTATTATTATTGTTGTGTGTGTGCTTGTGTTTGTTTTTGTAAATAATAAATTACGATTAGTATTGAAATTATACTAGCATTTAGTTTTTAGGTTATTTTAAATGCATTTTTTGGAAATTAAAAACTTTTTGAAAACAACATTTAAAAAATTGAGGGCATACATAAATTAAATAAAAATTTATAAATTAATGAATTGATGACTATAATAAATGACTTGTTGTATTAACTAAAACTAGAATTTATTTTCGTTAATGTTATGGGACATTTCAGAAGGAAAATAATTTCTTCAGCCTTAAAATTCAATAAAAATTTAAACGATTTAATTTCATTAAAAATAATTAATTTTATTAAAAGCAGAAATTTACAAATAAATGGTAATTCGGTCGACTGATGTTGTAATATTTTAAACATTTAGGCATTATAGACTCAATACATTTAAAAAAAATCAATTCAATGAATTAATCAATAGGAAATGTCTTTGAGCAGCAGATGCTGATTTAAAATCGAAAAGTACTACGATATTGCATAAAATTACAATAACCAATTACATACTTTAATTGTTTAAAAAAATTTGGATAATTTTGGATAATAGAATTTAATTTTGTATCGTATTTGCTGTATACACCGCTTATTTCCTTCTTTATGGTTTTTATTTGCAGGTTTTGATATAAAATATCGTTATGACACTCCTGTTAGTGATCTTAATGTTTTCGACTGAAGTCGTTGTATTATTTCATTATTCAATTTCGATTTAAAATTCGTAGACAAGTCTCCATAGCTGGATTCCATAAGTCTATATCGGCTTTAAAATTTTAAATTTTGATATTTAATGTCATAGTAGAATTGCATCCAAGTAATGAGATTTATTATGGATATGGATACTATAGACACTATGGATCTTTTAATATTGGATCACGGAGTTACCTATCCAAATGATACTTTAAAACTTCTTTTTGTGGAACTAATTCGTTATTTAGTATAATAACCGGATAATTTTTTCTCCTCATTATAAATCATTAATATGTGTTCATTTAAATCCATTTACTATGATTCTCTACTTCTGTAGCTGTCGTTGAATTTTATTTATACTGCGTTGCAAGGTCTCAGAGCAGCATATTAAGTTAACATGTTGTGCCATTATGACCATATTATCCCAAAATGTGGTGTTGTTCGTCGCATTTGTTGTTGGTTATTCTGCAGTGTAAATGAAATAAAAACATTGAGCTATTCGTAAAATAATTTTATCATTGGTTGATAAGTAAGCAAAAAGTGTCATTCCATAAGGTAGTAGCAATAAATAGTAATGCTGACGAAATAACTGTTGAAGTTTGTACAGCAGTTCTTCATGTCATTTCTTATGGAAAACTTCTACTGCTGTGCAATGTTTGTTTTCCTCTTAGCTTAGATTAGTCACGTGGATTTGTTTGACTTTAGCATGTTTGTTTATAAATTTTACCGAATTGATGATGTGGGACAATTTTCCAATACCAATTTTAATCATTCTAAGAATAATTTTTCAAACAATTTTAATAAGCATATGGTAATAGACTTTAATTGACCTATTTAGATGTAATTTCATAAAAGTCTAGATATAGATTTAGAAAAAAAAATTTTTAGTAGATACAGAAAGTTTTTATTTTTTCTCCATTTTTCCATCTGAATTGAAATAAATATAGCTAAAATTAAATGTAAATAACTCTGACAAATGTCTTTGTATAATGCTCAAACCTAAGCTTAGATAGACACTTAGTGCTAAGATATAATGCTAATGTAAATAAAACTGTAGTTAGAAATAAAATACAAAAAAAATGTTTTGACTATACATAAGAAGACATCTTCGCTTTCTAGTTACAACTTAATTTTGATATACATATTCAAATATTGAAGCCAGTCTGATTTTATGGTATTTAAATATAGGGTTTTATGTTGTACCAAAAAACTTCTATACTAAAAGTGAAACATTGCCAATTCTCGCTATGTGTATATAAATTCCTAAACTTTGAAAATATTCTAGTATTGTTTTTAAAATTTTTTTTAACTTGTATTGGTTTATTATTTATTTTTTTATTTTTTTTTTAAAGAAAATAAAAAGATCAATAAATTTCTCTTACCAATGTATGCAATATTGGTGCAAAATGTTGTACATAGTACATTATAAATTGTTATACAAAATTGGATGTAACTTTAATTTTGCTAAAAATTATGCAATAATAAGGGTTAGCTGCAATGTTCTTCTTTATAATTAAAATTCTGCAATTTTATGAATTTATGCTGTTTTCTGTAAATTTGTAAAAATTTGTGTTGTTTTTTAAATTAAATAAATTTTTAAAGTTGACACAACTATTTTAAATTTTAAATTAGTAGGTCTACATAATAATAATAAAAAAAATTGTTTGCTTTTTGTATATTTTTAATGAAGTACTAACTTTCATCCTTCCAAGATAAGAAAAAAAAATATTTTATATGAATTTTGTGACTTTAGATTTCTATATAAAATAGACTTTTCAGTGTTTGCAGTGATTTATTACATTACATTATAAATTTTTTGTTTCCATAGGCATTCGTTTGTCTTTATTCTTTATCTTCTCATTTAATTTTAATTACTGAAGCATAGAATTCTCAGATGTGTAAAATAATATTTCTACTCGGTGCTTACATAGTGCTACACTACCGGATGTTAACGGTCATATTCTTTTGATGTTAAATTATATTCTTGAAATATCTACCATATACCTCTTCAGTGGATGGAATTAAAAACTTACAATTATGAACTTTTGAATTAGAGTTATGGATCCATTCAAAAATTCACATTTATTACAGTAACCTTTTAAAAATTTAATTAAGTTATCGAATAATAAATTATAAGTAAGTAGCAAAGTTACCCGACGTTGTCCAGGTCGACCACAAAATGTCTCGAATTTACTTCATATACTTAAGGTATGAAGTATGATTTATGAATCGAATTGAAAGTAAAATAATAATGTAAAAATAAAAATTTTTAAAATATACTTTTATCGAAACAAAACTAGCCCCCTAAAAAGTAGAAAATAAAACTAGTAGTGGATGTTGAACATCCAGAACTACTAGATAAAACACAAAAGTATATAATGAATCTTGCTGGAATATTGTTAATGGACATTTTTAATATTTTCCGCTTGAAAAAAATCACGAATATTAAAAGAATATCACAAAGCGTTTCCAAATTCCCTTGATGTATTAGTTCTAAATGTTCAACATCCACCAGTAGTTTTATTTTCTACTTTTTAGGGGGCTAGTTTGGTTTCGATAAAAGTATATTTTAAAAATTTGTATTTTTACTTTATTATTTTATTTTATACTTTTAGTTTTAAGTGAAACCTATAGGTATTATAATTTCAGAAAGAGTATATAAGTGTAAGCTCTTCTGTCTATAACACAATTGGTTTTCAAATATGCCAGAGACGTGCTAGCAGTTGTTCGGCAGCAACCCGACCCAGTCCACATTTTCGAAATCGGTAACAGTCGTATTTCTTTATTTATGAAAAAGTATCTAAGTGTAAATTTTTATGCTTGTAATACAATTGGTTTTCAAATATGCCAGAGACGTGCTAGGAGTTTTTCGGCAACAACCCGAACCTGTCCAAATTTTCGCAATCGGTAACAGTCGTATTTCTTTATTTGTGAAAGAGAATCTAAATGTAAATTTTCGTGCCTGTAACACAATTGGTTTTTCAAATATTCCCGAGACGTGCTGGGAGTTGTATGGTAGCAACCCGAACCAATCCAAATTTTCGAAATCGGTAACAGTCGTATTTCTATCGCGTCCGGTACCTTTTTTGACCATGAATAACTGTGCAAAATTGCAGAACTTTATAGTTAAAACTGTGGCGAACAAGCAAACAAACAATCAAACAAACAAACAAACAAATAAACAAACAATCTTTCCCCTTTATAAGTATAGATACATATAAGAATAATAAATATTTTTATTGAATAAAATAAGTACTTATCCCCTTTAAATATCCCCTTTTAAAATATTTTTATATTAGTACGCTTCGTTGCAGTCTTGATCTAAATTTACCAAACACTGTAAAATAGCTTCTACTGTTTCTAATAATAGTCTGCTCCGTTCATCTGTCCACTGAATTGGCATAAGTGAGAAAACCCTGTCCACATTGGCGTTATGCCGGGTAGTGCAATAATAAATATTCACACGTACGAAATATACTGTTAAATGACAAAATTATATAAATGCAAAATAATTTTCCAATAATATAATAATAATCTTTGACAATATTTTTCCCAACTTTGAAAAAAGGGTAAATTTAGTAAAAACTATAAAGAAAATACAAAATTTTGTTTTTATAGCCCTCAAACTCCCGCTACTAGCTTATTGAAACCTTGTTTTTGTCGACGACAGGTAAACGCAGACGCCAAGGTTTTAGAACGAAATATATAGAAAAAACTATATACAAATTATAGCTCATATGACTTTAATAAATTTAAAATTATAAAACCGTAATAAAATATAGGTAACCGAATAAAAAATTAGTATTATTACTTTTTTTTTAAGAAAAAAAGTACCTTCATTACAAAACCAAATAATCTAAAAATTTTATAAAAATTTAAATATGTAATTTTGTCCTCATATATAATTTTGTTCATATGATATTTTATCTTATGAAATCTTGTCCTATGTAAACTTGCCTTATGGAATTTTGTTACGACACGGAAATATGCCTAATACTGTTCAGGAAATTCTTTGGACATTTTTGAATATACGCATACACACATATCAGAAGCTGTTTTGGTTTGCCATTTCAAATTATTATGTATTTCTTCTTCAAAAATTTCTTGAACTAAATGGTCAGCTCATTAAAAGGAAGGACTTCGTGCAAAATAATATTTTCGAAATTACAGATAAAAGACACACTTTTTAATTTCCTCCCATATTGGTTCAACTTTTAAAGCATCCAAAAAAATAATGAGTACACTTCTAACGGGTTAACTACTAACTCTAGTTAAAAGGCATACTGTAGGCAGACTAATATAACAAGTATACATAGATTGTTTTCGCCCTATGCCCAACAGATGGTATTACAGGGCCATGATATAATAACTATAAAAGATATGCTTACCAATAGTTAAAAAATGTCTGTTCTGCGCATGTACGTCAATTGGTGACAACAACACTTAAATTTTATAAAGAATTATATGAGAAAGTATATTATAATTATTTAAGTTATTGACTTATTGTATTATAAAATAATCAAAATATTTAATTATAATAAATAAATATTATGGGAATATCTATATTATAATACACAAAAGTACGATTAGTGAAGGCACACTTTTCGTGGTTTTTCGTGTGCTTCGTTTTTTTTCATTCACTCAATCAGTGATGCTGCAGGTCGTGGCGATCAAAATTAATTTTTATTTTATGTATATATTTTGGGTAAACAATTTTTATAAGATATTGGCTGAGTTGGTGAAAGCATAATTTAATATCAGAAATTTTTGTCGATTCTCTTTTGAGTCAAATTCTTTTTATTTTTAGTAGGAAAAAACATTAACTAGTAGGATAATATTATTAATATAGGTTTTAATTCACAAATTTTAGTGAGTTCGATTCTATATTAATTCATTTTTTTTTTTTTAATTAAAAAAATATTTTTTTATTATTATGTATTATAATATTAATATTTATAATATAATATAATTAATAACAAAACAAAATATTTTTTTAATAAATCTTCTTAATGATTTCAAAAAATACGAAACCGTTTAGTTTAAAAAATCTAAGCAAACAAATTATGTATACTTATTACTTATCCAAACATGGAATGTATTCACAGTTCACAGTTTTGACTTGGTTTTGACACTATGATGTATCATGTAGATGTATGCATATCTTATATATATTACTCAAGGAAGGCCATGTGGGGAATATCTTATATTATAATACACAAGATGAACGACGTGGTGAGTAAAAAAACAAGAATAATTGAATAGTAAATTATTTACACCACAAAAATATTTTAATTTTAGCAAGTTTTTGGTGCTGATGAATACTTAAAACATTTCAAATATTTGCACCAAATATTGACGGTTATTTCCAAGTTTAGCGCCATCTATACTCTAAAAGAAATTTCAATTAAAAATGCTTCATAAAAATTCTGTCATTTTAAATAAACACACAAACTTATAGAAAAAAGTTCAAAAACACAAACAAAAATTGAAAACAAAACAGAAAAGCAAAAATCAGATCAGATCATACTCTTCCACAATTATAGTTCATTTGCTTCTGCTATCATTAAAAACAATATATGCAGTAAAACACGGTTATTGTCATTCGCTAAATTTCAGTAATATTTCTAACTATAACCGTTTTGTGACTATAGGAGTAGTCAAAACAAAATTACATCTTTATAAACAAAATCAAATTCAATAAAATATCTTTCGTATAACAATTTTAAACTTAATTTTATTCATAAATAGCAATTATGTTATGTAATCACAAAATATACATATTTGTAATAAAGAACAGAAAAAGACAATATTTAAATCAGTTTTTTAATAAAATAATTCATTTTTGGCTGTTTTATTGCAAAACTGCGGTTATATTTTAATGTGACTATAAACGACATCGATTGTATGAGCTTATGGGATTTTAATGTGTTAAGTTATATTGCTAATTTATATAAGTTATATTATAATTTCGTCATAAAGTATTATGTATTATATTTTAATTTCATTATATATATATTCAATAATCAAGCGATTCAGAAAACAACTACAATTATACCAAAACAAATATTTTTTTTTTACATAAAATTGTGTTTGAAAGAACTACTTCTGTGCAATTGCACAGGGGATCCATTAGTATAAGTATATTATATTATATTGAAAAAAACAAATACTAGAGATTTATTTATTTATATTTTAATTAATTGTTTTGTTTGTATTTGCTTTTGTTACTAAACTGTTTTTCTAAAATTTTTCTAATTCTAAAATACATTTTACACCTAAAAAATAACATTTTTACATCTATACTTTAATTTATATTTTTAGAATTATTTATTAATGATGACAAATAATTACTATACTTGTTTTCAGCAGTTTTCTAATTTTTTTAATTCATTTAAAAATTGGTCGGTTGGCTTATGAAGACCACCTTCCGATACATGATTGCTCCACATATAATTGGATACGCTCTCTACGTTTGTTGGGTAACCAAGGCTTTTTTCTTTTTCTCTTAGTTCGAAGGAAATATATCGATCAGCGACATTCTCTAAACCATCAACTTCCAATTCGCTTAGCTCTTTTACAATTTTGTCTTCCAGCTCGATAGATGTGGTTGGAACTTTTTCAATATTAAAATCACCTCAAACGAATTAAAAAGATATTAATGGATGTAACAGAAACACAAATCTCTTCTACCTCTTGTTGAATGATGATTTAAAAGGTCATGCTTCAGATTTTTTAAAAAATCATTTTCCTTAGAATGTTTTTGACAAATCCGTGCATTTTCCACTTTGAATTTATCCGAGCGTTGGCACTTTGACACCCAAAATTTCCACATTTTTTCATTTTTTGAAAATCTATATAAATGATTTTTTGGTGCCTCCCCATTCTTTTGTTTTAATTTTTTGTGGTTATTTGTATTGCAACCAAACACTGCATATTGGACCATTTTATTCTAATTTAAAAAATTCTAACTTATGCTATAATTTAACTAATAATTTATCTAACTAGTTAAAGACTACTAATTACTAGTTTACTAATCTATTTTTATTAGCTTTTATTATTTTATTTTTTACACTGTTTTACACTTCAATTAATTTTATTTAATTTATTTATATTTTCAAACAAATTCAAAAGTTTATTTTAAAACAAAATAATTTAAAGTTGCCACCAATTAACGTATTTCTCAAATGTCATTTCATAAACAGAAAAAAGCTGCGCGTGAACATATCTCTTAGAGTTATTATATCATGTTACAGGGCAGTGATGATGACATAAAATGTATGTACTTGTATGTGTAAATTAAAAATTATAATTTCTATGAAAACTCTAAATAATATAGTTTTATTATTCTTTTGCGCATACGAAATTCAATACCATGTCTCTATCTATGGGACTTAGGGGATTAAAATCGAGAACTAGTTACACTTACAATGTTAAATTTTTACATTCAATTCTTGTCTTAATTTTTTAATTTAAAGTGAATTATAGTGTTAATTCCTATGTCATTAAATCACCACCCCAATTTCTATATCAAAATGTAGAGCATTGAACGAACAAAGGTTACATACACTCATACACATTTAGTTATGATAATATAATGAATTTGCAGATTTTTTAAATTTAATTATTCCATTTTACAATATCTTCTCGTAGAATCAAATTTTCAAAAAATATTTTTAACATTGATCGTCTAGATTTTTTGAAGTTCCTCTTACATAACCATAAAAAGTCTTCATAGCACTCTTCAGAAATAATTTCTTGCTGTTGAATATCATGTTACTTATAACAAAAAATGTCTCTTAAGAACTTTTAAATAAATGTACTTAAATTTTTACTTATATAATATATCTGTAAATGTATTTGTTAGGATAAAAATCTTGCAACTTTTAAAAAATAATTTTCAACGAACATCTTACGAGTATAAAAACACAAAAAAAATAAAATAAAATAAATAAAAAAAGAAAGAAATTTCTGAATTGAAAACTGAATTATCATCGGATGTTTCATGTTTAATAATACCGGACTAAAGTTTTTTTTTTTGTTTTTTTTTTTTTTTACCAACAATATTACATGATAGAATGTAAAATTGTTACTTTACAGAGACATAATCGTGCTCTGATATGTGGTTCAGTACAATTCAGTTACATTTTGTAATTACATTGGCACGTATCTCACCCATTATTTTATGTGACTTTTTTATATAAATTAAAAACCAATACAAATAATGATTCTTATCATTTTTCATAATCAAAATCATCATCATTCATCATCATAATATTAACTGTGGTTTGATGAATATTGTTGATGCATTGTGGAATAATCAATGAAATCGTTGAGAAAGTAACCATTCAACAAATTATCATTTTGGTGCATGTTAAGTTTGTGAAGAAAAAAAATTTATTTTTGAGTTGGACAAAGAAACTATAGGATCGCTTTTTCTAAAATATTTTTTTTTCGAAACAACTTATTCACAATCAATATAACTAACTATACAATACATACTGATAATGGAAATCATAATAAACAAAAGGCTATTGAGATACCTTAATAGTTCGCGTATTTTAAATGATCGCCAATACGGCTTTAGAAGCCAAAGGTCAACAGGCGATCTTTTAACTTCTCTCTGCGTTAAGCTTAATACCAGCATTCATTGTACCGGTGAATCTGAGATTGTAGCTCTTGATATCTCAAAAGCCTTTGATCGAGTATGGCATTCTGCTCTTCTGAGCAAATGTCAGGCTATTGGTTTGGGCAGCCTCTTTTGCAAATGGATTGAGGACTTTCTCTCGAACCGAAGTATACGTGTCGTTGTCGACAGTTTTATATCCGATAACTATGCAATAAATACTGGCGTTCCACAAGGCTCTGCCTTATCACCTACCCTTTTCTTGATTTTCATCAACGACCTGCTCTCTTCAACCCTCAATCCAATCCATAGTTTTGCTGATGACAGTACATTGGTGGCATCCTACGACTTTTTAAGGAAATCAAACGTCACCTCTACCTCAATCAGCTCGAAGAGAAATATAATGACTAGCTCACTTAACCATGACCTAGCAAAAATAGCCGATTGGGGTATCGTAAACAGAGTTGAGTTCAACACGTCCAAAACTCAAAGCTGTTTGATCTCTTGTAAAAAGAGATCAACCCGTCCCCACCCTGCGATTTCAATGAGTAAACTTGCAAAGGTCAGAAAATCTAAATATTTTAGGCATGCAGCTAAACCAAAAAATGCAGTGGAATGAGCATATTTTTGATACAGCTAAGAAGGCTGCCAAATATTTGGGTTTTCTTTCTCGATGTAAAGCCTACTTTTCTCCAAGAGATCTGGCCAATATCTATAAAGCTTATATCCGACCTAAGATGTAGTACAATTCTCACATATGGGCTGGCGCCTCCCTAACTTCACAAGGTTTCCTGGACAAAATCCAAAATCGCGCCTTACGACTATTTGACGACCCTATCGTCCAGTTAACCTTTACTCCTCTTAGCACTCGTCGAAATGTTGGAGCTCTCTCCCTTTTTTATAGATATCTTGTTGGAAACGACACTTGTTCTAATGAAATAAAATCACTAATGCCTCCCCTTAAACTATTCCGGCGTAACACTAGGGAGACTTCAAGTGCACATTTCTACACTGTGGAAATACCTAGGTGGTCTAAAACTGGTTTTGGAAATTCTTTTATTGTAAGAACTGCAAAAATGTGGAACATGCTCCCATCTCACGTGTTCCCTACCGACAAAAATGCTCCATTATACAATTTACAACTTTTCAAAAAGAACCTCTTCAGGTTCGTCTCCTACTTACCTCCCAATTCTCCTCTATCATCCTTTTTCCCTCCAAATCCTTTTTTTTCTTACCCACACCTACAATAATTTTGTATAAAGGAATCCTTTCCTAGTGTTTGGGTAGCGTGTAAAAAAAAAAAAAAAAAAATACTATATTTATTGCGATTAAAAATATTAACATCATTGTCCTGTAACCCCATCCGTGACGTGTAGGGTGGAATATAAATTTTAGTGTCTTGCATAAATATTTTTCATTGAGAACCTGATTTTAGAGGATTTCCAATTGAAAAATATAGATTTTGAATTTTGAGTCTTTTTCTGCAGATTCCACAATTGTTAATTATAAATTTTTATAGATTAAATCAAACTATGTTTATTTTCAATTAGTAATTGTATTTTCTACGAGAGATCAATATTTTAAGAGAAGACAGATTTGAAGGTGATTTATAGAGATCAGCCATATAAAATTAATTATCAGTTATTTTAGAAAGTGCTGCGTGTTATACAGAATGTTTTGGCGACTGACATAATTTGAATTGTCTCCATTGGACAGCAGTAACATTCAAATGACTACAAAGACTGATTTAATTGTTTTCTAAATTTATAAAAAAGATTATAAATAGTGCACTATGTTCCAAATACTGTTGTCTTTAAGGCTATGACATGTTTAAGATCTATTTTTGACAACCAGCCAGGGCTACAAACAAATATTTACGTTAAATTACTTTTTCTACATTATGTAAGGACGAGGACTTACTATAAAAATGCTCTTGTGAAGTATAATAGTCTTTCAATTGTTTTCTCAAACTTGGAATATATTGTAAATACTTTTTTCATATAATCCAAAAACGAATTCTAAAGATTGAGTCAAACACTTGACATACACAATCACATGCACTTTTGGTGTATCAAATAATTTAAATGTGAAAATTGTACTTAAAAATAACATGTTTTAATTTTATTTTATGTGATACTCAAATTGTACTTCCAAGTGGTTTCAAAGAATAATTGAAAACAAATTTTGTACAAGGTATCTTGCGCTGAGTGGGTAAAAAAATTTCGTATCTTCAACTGAAGTGAATCGGCCCGTAACCTACAAAAATATAGGACGTTGATGAGTCAGGTACAGGACCAGTCTGTCGGCCACCTAAATAAATATGTAAAGTAAATAAGTAATCTTGCGCTGAGTGGTGTTCGAATCTGGAATTTTTTGATTAGTAGTCCGATGACATAATCACTGTAGAATATTTGTCGGTAATGGTAATGCACAGGTCAAATTGAATTATCTGTGTTGGTATCGAAATAATGTGATCAGAAAAATTTTCTCGTAATAAACCTAGTCATTAACGTTGGTTTGAAGATGTAGAAGTACAGTGCAAATATCTGAACCATTTCGAAACCGATTTTCATTATTATTATAAATTATAGATATTTAAAAGAAGACGTGGCAAATTCCAATATTTTTTCAAATTTTTTGAATTTTCAATTAGAAATTATAATTTGAAATTTCACCCAATGTGTAAGTCATTTTAACATATAAAATTTTTAATTTATATCCCCAACGCCCTTAATTTTAATTTTAATTTAATTTTGATTTTTTCAAATTTATTTATTCATACTGCTTAGCACAAATAGTTTACAAAAAAAGTTATTACATATTTGCTACAAATCACATTGAAAATTGAGAATTAAAGCTAAAATTAAAATTGAATAAACAATTACATACACTCTAATAAAACAACAAAGCATAAAAAAAGATTAGCAATATCCTAACAATAGCGATTGTACAATTTTTGCTTTTGGGAATGTTTTGATAGTGTAAAGTCAATGCTAAATTTATGTTTGTTACCTATAATAAGCATTCTATTAATAGGTTCATATTTGATGTCATAATTAGTCCTATGATTACTGATATTAAATAAATTGAATGAGCAAAGACGGTGCAGATTTCTAATAGTGATGTTGCTGGAAATGAAAGTTGATTTGACATCGCCCTTTACAATATCTGTAATAAAAGTAACATCAGAAACCTCACGTCTAAAGTTCAATGTACACAGATCAATTAATTTTAACCTTTGCTCATATGGTGGTAAGATAATAGGATTAGACCATGACAAGTGGAGTAAAGCGAATCTAAGAAAGTTTTTTTGTACTGCCTCAATCCTATCAATGTGTACTATATAAAACGGTGACCAAACTTGACTTGCATATTCAAGATTCGGTCTTACAAGGCAGGTGTACAACAACTTAAGAACATATGGATCTGAATATATTCCTTTGGCCAACGTTTAACAAAACCCAGTATTGAATTAGCTTTATTTATAATGTTATTATAGTGAGTTTTAAGGCTAAGATGAGAATCAAAATACACTCGTAAGTCTTTTATTGAGGTAACTTTAGCTAGACCAATACCCTCTAAGGTATAGTTACGCATTTATTTACATTAAGTAAAAGGTTATTGTTAACATACCAGTTGTTAAAATTGTGAAGGCCATTTTGTATAAGAATAGCGTCCTTGTTAGACGTGATCCTTTTAAAGATTTTCATATTATCAGCATAAATTTGAAGCTTGCAATTAAAAACGGCTGAAATAACATAATTTATACAGATAAAATAATAAGTACAGTAGCAATTTGTTTTGAAATATGACATTATACGAACGTTCATTCAGATAAGAGTGTATCCGTTTAAGGAAAAATTCTGGAAAGTCGTATTTTCTAAGTTTCAGTAATATGATCTATGTGGCAATAGATCGAATGCTTTACTAAAATCTGTATAGACAACATCAGTTTGGAATCCTTCTTCCATATTTTTCAAAAGTAGTGATGTTGTTTCAACTAGGTTTGTCACCGTAGACTTTTGTTTTACAAAACCGTGTTGATTATTTACCAAAAGATTTGAACAGTGGCTATAAATTGAATCAGTTATAATCAAATTAAAAACTTTTGGAATAGAAGATAGTTTTGCTATCGGCTGATAATTTGTGATTTCATTTTTGGCATTCTTTTTATGAATTGGTCTAATATAGAATCTTTTCCAAATAGGAGGTAAAAATCCCGAATTTAATGAAATTTTAAAAAGAAATGTTAAAAGTATAGTAAGAATGTTAGAACACTTACTAAGTATTATTTCCGGTATGTCATCGGGACCGGGGAAAGTATTGTCACTAAGTTTATTTAGATAGTTGGCGACTATTTGTTAATTTATAATTATATCATTAAAAGAAGTTTTTTGATAATTGTCCATAAATTATTACGCAAGAGGTTGTTGTTTAAGATAAATCAATGAAAAATGTAATATCCACGATAAGTTGAAATGATGGGACACAATTCATAATGATATACTGAGTATGATTTTTTATCAAACCTCCTCGAATTTGGAAGAACGGGCGAATACTAGTATTTCTTTATTGTTGACATATTTCTCACAGTAAAATTACACAGTAATACTTTCTATTATTAAATAAACTGGAATTTATTAACTAATAGTTTAATTTAGACAATCGTATCTTAAAGTATAAAATATATTACTCTGGAACATATAGCATTTCAGCATAAGGAATAAATATCCATATAGGAGTTAGCGACATACTACGATTGATGATGTCTTCAAATTAATATTTTTTAACTAATTTTTAATTCAACTATTGATAAACGTTGACACATTTCAATACTCGAAGCTCATAAAAATTTTCTTCTATATTCCACAAATACACTCAGTTGTATAAAAACGATTTTAATAAAGTAATTATCATTTAGAAAACAAATTGTTAATTTAAGGTAATTAGCATTAAATATGGAATCGAAAAAAACAACTGGAATAGTAATTTCCCCATAGATTTTACTGTTATAGATTTATCGAAGAGTTCAGTTGTTTTTTCTTACTTCTGTTGGAAGCCACCCAACTCTTTTGTAATCTATTTGAATCTCTTGTTTTATATTTAGTTAATTCCTTGTGTAGCGACCTATGCCAAATTTTGTTTTTTTGATGTATTTATTTATTATGATACTATTTAGCTCAAACAGTTTACAATTCAGTAGTATAATAATTACATACAATAATAATTAAAGTATATAATATTTAAAAATTAATTTTTTTTTTATATAATAAATAATTAAAGCGTAAGCGAGAATTTGTATTAATTATAATTTTTTTACAGTTAAAAGGGAAATAATGACGCTTTTAAAAAATTCGAATATTAATAAAACATCAGAATTTCACACGAAGAAGGTTTAGCCTGATACGGACTCAGTCTTATATATGATCATTCCAAAGTAAGCTGTACTTGTGCGAATTTAACAAATTTCTTTTGAGCAGCTGCTATTCTCTATATTTGTGAATTATATAAAGGAGACCAAACCTGATATTCAAGATGAAGTTTAACGAGGCAAGTATACGGTAATTAATGAATGTAAGAGGCGTTAAAGTGTTTTGACCAAACTCTTACAAAGCCCAACATTGAACTAGTTTTATATACGGATATGTTCTGGTAGTGGATCTTGAATGATAATTTAT
This sequence comes from Argyra leucocephala, assembly GCA_963942445.1. Lineage (NCBI taxonomy): Eukaryota > Metazoa > Arthropoda > Insecta > Diptera > Dolichopodidae > Argyra > Argyra leucocephala. Next base: position 70,592,123 of record OZ012681.1, on the reverse strand, counting down.
TATCAAAATGAACTACTATAGATTCTTAATTGAGTTAATCTTTTATAAAGGTTCGCTGATGAAAGTAATATTTGGCAAAATATTGTTATTAATGCACCACATATAAAATTTGTCTAGATCATCTTAAAGCATGTGAACATCTTGCATCCACGTTATCTCTTTAAAAATTTTCATATCATCAGTATAAGTTTTCAGATCGCTATTAAAAATTATTGAAGCCGCATCATTGATGGTAATGAATGGTCTTAAATGTCTACCCAATGAAACTCCTGAATTGCATATGAACGGTGATGAAGATGTAGAGCGGAATAAAACAGTATAGATCCTATTTGTAAGGTATGAGTTGACCATATGTACACATTTTTCAAGAAGTCTAAGTTTTTTTTTCAATTTCAGTATAATAATGCTGGTGCGTTAAAATATTAAATGCATTACTGAAATCGGTATAAATCACATCTGTTTTTATTCCTGCTTTCATATTGATTAAGAAATTTGATGTTGACTCTATAAGATTCATCAATGTAGACTGTTTTTTCATAAAGCCGTGGTAATGTATTAACAATTTAGTTAAGAAGTTAGCACAGTAGGCACCCAACGCATCTGAGCAGTTTTTTCAGGTCTTTGGTCAAGTCTTATTGTTCCTTGAGTACTCTAGAGTTCATGTTAATTTTCCATAACTCTTCAAAATCTCTTCAAAACGTTAACACAAATTTATGACTTCACAAAATTCAATTAGTAAGAATATAGCCACTCAAGTATACATAAATATATTATATATTATATATATATGTATATATTATATATATATATATGTTGTATTCAATTAAATTTATTATCATAAAGAAATGCAATAAAAATCGAATATTAAAAGGGAGAAAATGAGAATACATGAATCGAATCAACATCATAATTTTTTTTTTAACATGAAAACCATTCATTCAATCGTCATCACAATTTCATTCTATTTTCTTTTCATATAATTATACTTTTATTTCATTATTATAATTAAAAAAGCAAATTGCAAATTATTAAAAAAAAAAAAAACATAAACAGAATTAAATCAGAACAAATTAGAATGAATCAGCTCAACAATTCATGAGATGGTGTACTGGTAATTTAATGAAAAAAAAAATATAAAAAAATAATTTGGATCTGATTTATTCCAAAGCTTAATCCATCGTCATATTATACATATGTATATACATTATGTGGTAAAAAAATAAATAAATATTACTGCAATAATTGTAGTCAGCTCTTACTTTAGTAAAGCACTTTTAAACTAACTATCATTTAAAAAAAATAAAAAAAATTAAAATAAATTGGAATTATATTAAAATAAAAAAAAGAACAAAATAAAAAAAAAAAAATAATAATAAAAAACTAAAAGTTAACCGACCTGACTTTAGTAATTTTGCCTTAATATGGTAAGTAGCACAAGAGCTGCTTCCATTTAAAGACATAATCACAGAATCATAGGTTTTCATTAAAAGAAATAAAAACAAAAAAGAAGTCGCAAAAAATTAAATTAATTTCAAAATACTTGTACGACAACAACAACAACAACAACAATTAGAGTATATAATAGCTTTAGAAAATGAAATAATCATTTTAATTCAATTGGTATTTTTGAATTCAATTTAGTGCTACTGAATAAGTCTCATCTTGTTTTTATGTATTTATTTTTATTTAAGAGGAATTGAAAATCTAGAAAATATTAGGTAAGTAAGCGGAAGTGATTATCATCACAGTTACTTATAAACATTATTGCTTTAGATATTTCCAAAGCTTTCGATCGAGTATGGGACGTATTTTAATAGTTTAAAGTTAAACTATTGTTTTAGGCTTTGTTTTTTCAAAATAGATTAAAGTTTTCTTTAGATTCGATTCGTATTTTAGTCGACGGTTTAACGTCTGATAAAATTCATATAAATCCTGATGTTCCACAAGAATCGGTTCTGTCCGCCACTCTCTTCTTGGTTTTCTTCAATGACTTTCTTCAAACAACCTTCAATCAAACCCACAGCTTTCCAAAAGACACCTAAATTCTAAATATAATGCTAAAATTGGCGGAAGACAAATAACGGTAAAAATAATTATAGGGGCAAGAAAAAGGAACTCTCCTTTTGGGAAGGTACACGTTGGGAAGATATACCAGGCGAACGTCAATATAAATGTGTTTTTGGAAAATAAACGTCGCTTTTTTCAACCGACTTCAAGGTCCAGCGTAACAAATTATACATTCACTCGAGTACTATTATCAAGTCAGTTTATCAAGAATATATGTTTCATCATCATTATCTATTGGTTCTACCTACAGCTACAGCCTTAACCTTGCTTACCATTTTCATTCATTCTGTTCTATTTTATGCAACTGTTCTCCGTGAACACCAATTCTTCGACAGTTTTCCTTAATTTCGCTTAGCTATTTTGATCTTGCTCTTCATCTTGCTCTATTATTGTACAAAGTGTGTCTAATGAATAATGAAGATTAAGAATATATTTAATAAAATTAAAGGTTAAAGAGAACTGTCTTTTAATAGAAACATAATGCTGAACATATTATATTTTCTGAATTTGTTTTTTTTTTTAACTTTCAATTAATTATTTCTAATCTAATTAGTTTCTAATTTAATAGTCTTTAATTTGATAATCAATTCATCCATTGGAACATATTAAATCTTTTAAGATTCTTAATTACAAAAGAATTGACTTTTATTATAATGAAATTAATTTTATATTTATCCTTAAGTCTTCTGGGTCTTCTCAGGCTAAATATAAAATCCTCCTGTCTCCAGTTAACAGATTTTTCCTATAGATGATCTTACATTTTTTATTTCTTTCTGTACAAATATAAGTGGAATTTATTGGCGATTTACCATAATCTCTGGTATAAGACGAAATCATTACCAACCATTGACTAAGGGCTTGTTCTGGATTTTTAGAATATCAAGAACGTTAATTTTCGTTGATTCCTATTCAAAAAGTTGCAGCTTTTCAATTTTTGTTCCCATAAAATTAATTTTCCATTTTTTTTTTTTTGTAATTTTAAAGTTATAGTGAGGAGATAACATGTTTTTTTCATTTTCCATATAAATCACAAACCAGAAAGAAAATATAAGTAAAAAGTTGAAGGGATACCCGTTACCAGAGAAATCATGATTGCGAGATCTTTCAAATCAATAACCACAAAAAAAAAATTAATAAAAACAGAAATAAAAATGTTTAAATTTCTCATCAACTTACGTCATCAACACTACAGGTACACAGTTTTCAATTAGATTTTACTATCCCGAATGGAAATTTGAATCTCATGATTTTTGCTTGTTATTTCCTTTTTTTTCCTCTATTGAAAACGAAATAATATTTTTTTTTATTATATTTTTGTCTTTTAGTTTTGAATTACAACTACAAAAATGCGAGCTCTGAGGAAAATATGTGGATACGCCACAAGAAACGTTACAACGAAAGCAGGGATGCGCATGCGATATTTAAGTTCGTTGGAGTCGAAGTAGACGTAGAAACTGGAGAGGCTATCTAAAAAGAATCGCAGAAGGTCGAAAAAATGGCAAAAGCCAAACCAAACGTCTACCAGCAAAACCTTCATCATCATCATTGTCCTGCAACCCCATCCGTAGGGCATAGGGCGGAAATAAATTCTTTCCATCGGCTCCTATCTGCGGCTAACCTCTTCAATTGTGGCCACGTTCTTTGCTGGGTACTTACTTCGGCTAAAACAGTTGTTCTCCACGATTTTCCACGGCCTTGCGACGCGACGTGTACCCTGAGGATTCCATTCGAAACATTGTTTCGCGATGTTGTTGCCAGGTTTCCTCAAAGTATGCCCGATCCAACGCCATTTCCTCTGTCGGATTTTCACGTTTATTTGTGTTTGTTTCGTTTTTTGCCACAGCGTTCTGTTGGAAATGGTTTGTGGCGAATGTTTAGGATGCGCCGTAGACATCTATTGCAGAGATATGTTGCTTGCCTGCCATATTTTTCAAAGCATCCCGAAAGTAGTATGAGCTTTACTGATACGGGTTTCAATATCCAAATCGGCCCCTCCATCTGATGACACGATGCTGCCCACGTAATTGAACGTACTCACCACTTCGATTCGCATTTCTTCATGGAGGATCGGATGTTGTGATGTGTGAATTGTGCGCATGATTTTAGTTTCTGCTGAATTAACTTTTAGGATCGCACTTTTTACAGTGTCATACAGCTTTTGGTACATATCATTTAAACCTCCATTCGTATGGGACAATAAGCACACATCGTCGGCGTAATTTAACTGGCTGATACGTTCGAAAGGACGCCACTGGACACCGTTGCTCGCGTTTACACCCACAGTTGTAGTCACTATGTGATCCATTACTACTAAAAACAATATGGGTGATAAAATACAGCCCTACCTTACTCCCAGACACACCTCGAAGCATTTTGTCAGCTGTCCTCGATGTAAAACGCGACATCTTGCATCTTTGGAAGATTCTTTAATTATAGCTATAATTTGTTCTGGGATGCCTCTACTACTAAGCGATTCCCAAATATACTCTCGGTTTACTCTATCAAAATCTTTCTCAAAGTCTACAAACATGAGATTTAGCGGTGCTTTAAATTCAGTGGATTGTTTAAGAATTATTCGTAATGTATTGATATGTGATCCACCTACCTTCAGATGGTACGAATTGTCCAATCAATAATCATCACAAAATTGAAGATAAGAGAAATAGAAAAAAAAAATCGACGTTAAATGCCTGATTAACGAAGAAGAAGTTTTAAATTGGAAGTTTTAATGGGAACTTTCAAAATGCTAAATTTCAAAAGTTTTCCTTTTCCACATGTAATTGAATTTTAACAAATCATTTTCGATTTTTCATTCTCGCAATCTTTATTCAACGTAAAAATTGAGTTGTGATGGTTTGTATTATTTTAAAATTGATAACAGTATTCATTTTTAACGTTGCCTGACGACTTCATAGTCTTCCTCTAGCACGATTACTGTCGGACTTTCTAATTAATTACCACTATACTTATTTTTGACTTATCATAGTCGTGCATTCGACTTAAGTGGTCAGATTATTTGAGTGTTCGGGCTTTTGCAAACCGTACAATGCCTTTGTTATAAATTAAATTATTGAGCTCGTTGTGGCTCTCCATTTTCAAATCTTTTGGGACCGATTATTTTTGTTTAATTTTTTTTTAAATATATTAGGTAAACTGTTGTCTTCAGCTATATTTATAGTCCATTCCTCGCACCCATACGTTATTACGGGTCGTATTAGACTTTTATTATATTTATATATTTGCTTTAGGCTAATACCAGTTTTAATCACTTACTTTAGTAGTTAAGGAAATACAACATTTAATTGAATTGTATTTTCTACCCCAAAAAGACGAGAATGTAATTGGATGTAAAATTTTTCAAAAGCTTACTTTAAACTCTTATAAATAATAACCCTGCTGTAAGACGTTAATAACCCTGAACCCACACTTCAAATTTCATTACATAATATAATATGTTTGTGTGAGGCTCGAAAAGTTAGCCATATACTTTTTATTATAAATTCCTGAATCTTTGAGTGAAATAGAGATTTAGGACCTATACCGCAGTATGGAAAATTATAATAATAAAAATCATTTCTCATACATCATCATGACGTAGTATAGCTCACATTATAAATAAATAAATGTGATGGAAAAAAGCAGGTTCAACACTAAAAAATAAAGAACAGGAAAATAGACATGTCTATTTAAGTCCAAGACAAAATATTTGGATTTGTTCGATTGAAATAACAAGTATTTTTGAGCTTTTTATAATAAAAAAAAAATAAGCCCCACAAAATGTGGGATGAAATATAGCAAACCTAAAACAGAACTTCACACCAAACAAAAACGTATACAGCTATACATATAAATGCTATATACACAGCTAAGTTGGCCTGACGATTTATCATATAGGGCAACTGATAAATCAAAAATAATTAAAACAATATATATCTTTTTAGGTCCAACTATTTGATTCTTCAATTATCTTATTTTACTCAAACTAAAGAATGTAATGTATATTTTGAAAGTAGCTTTATTTTCATGATTAGAATAAATTATTATGTACTTTTATATTAACTCACCAGCGTGGGGCTATTTATTTCCTTTTTTAGATTTCTGGTTAATTTTCTGTTTTAAATAAAATCAAATCCAATGTTGATAATTGTATTTTGGTCTTTATGGCTTTTTTAACGTTTATAATTTTTTAAGCCTCAAATATTCCGAAATTCCATCAACAGTTTTCCAACAAATTTAATTTATCGTATATAATTTGTAGAATCTCAGGATTAGAATCCATTTTATTTTCTACTTTTTAGGGGCTAATTTTATTTCGATAAAAGTATATATTAAAAATTTTATTTTTACGTAATATTTTTTTTATTTTGCTGATTACCAAATTGTTCTCCCAACTATTACGGAACTCTGAAAAAAACTTTAAACAATGCAGAATACAACAAGTTCATATAATCGCGTTCTTTCGTTTCATTTATTCTGCATTCTACTTGTCTATTTTTTTTTGTTTTTTTGACTTGTCTGGTAACTCTTGAAAGTGAGGGTTGTGCATTGTGCTGCTACTAAAATATGTATCTGTGGGGATTAGAATGCGATGACCGCTGCGATAACAACTGTTTTCGTTTTTTGTTTTTTTTTTTGTTTTTGTTTTTGGTTTTTTAATAGTTCATGATTGAATTCGTGCGACTCCTGGGAGTTAAATTAAAACCAACAATATGAAAATCATCAATTTTTTTTTTGTTTTTTAATTTTAATCCATTTTTGGTTATAGTATTACGCGATTTTAACTGATATTTTGTAGTTATATACTGACAACAGTAACAATTGAGTACAGGTGATATCATTCGTGAAATTTTAATTTTATTTACAGAAAAAAAATGTATGTTTAGATCATTACAGTTGAAAATTGAATAATAAAAAAATTGTGGAGGCGAAAATATAGAGAAACTGTGTGTATTTTTTTTTTAATATTAATCAATAAGAATATTATTTTTTGTTTGTGGGACTAGACTTATTAAATTACGTTAAAAGTCATTTCAAATTAATAGAAGGTTATTTTTTAATGTTGGCATTTAATTGATTTGCTTGATTGAAATTTTAATTAGAACAGTTATGTAGGAGATCTGATCAAGTCTAATAGATACTTTTAAGAGGGTTTTTATTTTTTATTTTTTAAATATTATTTTTTGAAAATATTGAAGAACTTTCAAAACTAATATTCTAACAAAGAAAAATGAATGGGGCTTCTAGAGGTACGGTAACAATGGAGTTAATATTGGTGTTATCCACAGTTGTTATACACAGCTAATACAATAGATTTGACGAAGCCATGTTTACATAGAACTCCTCATCGAAAAAGTTGTAATACAAATAAAAACCGAGTTAAAAACGAACTATGTACGAGCGCAAATAACTGTTGTTTTTTCTGTTTTGTTCTACATGCCCACCGGTTTATTGAAATGGCAACATAATCCTGCGAATAGTAATCATCAAATATTTCGGTATTTGTGTGGATCAAAAATCACCACGAAAACAAAATACACATTAACTATAAAAATAATATAGAGTCCGTAACAGAAAAAGTAAATGTGAGGGAATCGTCAAACGTTGAAAAATAGTATTACAGAAAACGCTAACGTGACAATTTACCGTGTTTATTCGTGTTGGTTTACCGTGGTGGGGCTTCAAAGTTAATTTTTCGTATTTTTGAAATGTGTGGTATTTTGCCATTTTGTTATATCAGTTGCACAGCGAGGTTTGGTTAGTGGTGAAATATTAAGAAAATTTAAAATAGATAAGCAATTTTTTTTATAATAATTTTACACATTTTAAAGGAAATAGATTAGAAATTAAGAACAGATGACTGTCCGAAGAGATGACGAAAAAGAGAGATTTGAAATTGTTTTTTTTTTGTCAGATAGAAGAAAATGATCAAAAGAGCCTTCTACTTCTGTTCTATGTGCCGAGGAAGAACGAAGTGAAGGGCTGTGCCGACTTTAACGCATTAAAAGCTCCCATCCTTTTTTAAAATTAAAACTAGTCTTTAAGACTAACCATTAATTCAATTTTCTCTCTTACTTCAAATATCTTTGATCAAACGAAATTCCATTAGGAATTATTATAAGATAAAAGATTTTATCTTAACACAGTTCGAACGGTTTCGTCCGTTTAAGTCTTCTAACAAAGTTTTGACTGTTAGCTAAACGGGAAACTTTGACATTGACATGTTGAGAGTGACTACTTTTATGGCATATAGCCAATTTTTTTATTTCGTCTTTTATAAGAGGAGCCCTGAGTTCCCTATGAATATCAGCATTGCGAACAAACCAGGGGACATTAACAATGTTTCGCAATACTTTGTTTTGGAACGTTTGGATAGTTTGAATATGTTGTTTAGCACAACCCCATATATTTGAATATCGTATGCCCAGACTGGCTTTCTAAACCTTAGCCTTCTAAAAAAATACTGATGGGAATAAGATGAAAAAATAAATAATTATATTTTATATTTAATCTGTAAATTAAAAATTGTACGGTACAAATATTTGAACCAATTCACAACGGAAAATTATAAATGTAGATATTTAAAACCAGACGTAGCGTAGCGTAACTAAATATTTTTTCAACTTTTTTTTATTTTTCAAGTAAAAATTTCAATGTAAAAGTCATTCTAACATAGAAAAATTTTAATTTATCGAATTGCAGCAACTCATCCATCGCTAGAATTAAATTTAAATTTAATTTTTTTTTTAAATAAATTACTACTTATTTCGGTTGTTGTCTAAGGTAAATTAATAAAAAAATAAAATGTAGTACAAGGGATAAATAGAAATGATGGAAAACTATTCATAACGAGATTCGAGCGGGTGGGCGAATACAAGTAAATTAATTAATTCAAATGTAAGATTTTACAGTTACAAGGTTTTACGCCCAAATTTTAACTTGGTTTTGTTTCAAATGTTGTAATATAAAATAGTTTATGCGAATATCAGTCATCCAGATTCAGGAAATAATAGACTAAGTATCTATTCAAATGTTTTCGTTTGGTTTACTGACGGTGATAAACCAATATCCTACACAACTTGATACGTAATTCCAACAAATGAATAATAATTCAATAAAATTGTTTATAACATATTTTTATCATTATTTTATTTTTAATTTTAATATTTATAGAAGTTAAAATCACTTTATTTTTACTCTGCACGTCAATTATATCTTTCAAGTATATTTTTATGATTTAACTATAAACAAACAAAAAATATTAAATTGCTATATATACTAGATGTTTTTATGTTGTTATATTTGAACTAGGGGCCCCTGTTGAGTAATTATATTTCAAGTTGAAGTCAAATTTAAAGTTTAAAAAAAAACAGTAATTTACATACTGACATAGACTTCGCATGATATAGCAGAAACCAATCGTGTTTAATAAAAAGTTTTGTGGCTAGTAAGTTTTATTTATGACACATAAATACACGTCCCTCATATACTGCTTCGTTTCCGATATATTCCCTATAGTAAGTGGCATTTAGTGGATAAAATTAGTAAAAATAAAAAATGTGGCATTAAGGAGGTATGTATACATAATTTTAATAAAAACTATATTATTACTACAAATAACCCAAATTTAAAAACAGTTACTTACAAGGATAAAAATGAAGAATTCAAGTGATTCATTTTTTTGTTGTTTTTATATTTTTTATTTGAGATGAATTTGTTTCTTTGTTTTTATTTGGCATATGTACATAGATTCATTTGCAAGTACATTATATAAATTATAATAACTGACAATTAAATAATAAATAATAACTGGCAAACAATTTGTTTATTATTTTAATAAGATCTCACATATGCATAATGTAATTGGTGAATAATAAAACCATATGAGTAAAAAATTTTCAACTGTGTGCGCATTATTGTTGTATATACAACTTATTTATTACACTAAAAGTTCATTAAAGAGAAGCGAAATAAAATGAAAAGGTGTCTACTGCGCATGTCCTTAAATGCTTGTCAATTATAATTATAAATTTTAGCATCATGATGCAGATTGTGAATATATTTATTAGAAAATACAAAAATAATCTTAAGCCAGCAAACTAAAATTTAAATAAAACCTTGTTAACTCATTTCAATTTATCCAACATTTTTCTGATAATGATAATTGAGAGTGGGAGAAGTTTGCTGTGTTGACCACCAACCGACATGCTATTCGTGTGTATGTTTTAATCAAATTCATTTTGCAAAACTTGATTAAACACCCATAATTCTAATAAATTTTATGAATTCGTTAAAAAAAAAATTTAATGTCACATTACTGAATAAATTTATTTTATCTAAATTATATGTAAATGTCCTTAATATCCTTTTAATATAAAAAGTTTCATTTTTTTTTCGGTTCCTAATTTAATTTAAAATTTTATGAAGGTATTTACTAATACTATCATTACTATATTTGAAATATACTTAAATTCTCGTTGTAACCTAGTTATTTATTTTTAGAAATTAAATGAGTCTTCGATTGTAACAAAATTCAAATGTTACAATTGATAGAAAATTATTTAAAAACAAAAATAAATTTTTTTAATATTATGTAATTTATTTTAGATTTTTATTCGAAAGGATATCTAGGACACATTTGATAACCAAATTTTTGCATTTAATAACAATTTTATAGAATAGATGCATCTATTCAAAAGATATTGTTATGTAGTTACATACATACTGAAATGGATGGTGTAATAGATATGTAAATTTGTTTAGATTACAAAATTCGGTTTATTTTGAATTGAGGTTAATATTTAATTATTTAAGGATTAATGATATTTAGGATTTATTACTATTATGCATGGGTACGTTTATGATAAGAGCAAACGCATAATTTAAATTATTTTGCAAATTTTGTAGAAATTGCATACTTTTATCTGTAATAGTAAGTAATGGTTAATAATTGTATAAAATAGAAACTATATGCATTATTATGTTTTTTATGGCTTGAAATGTTCAATTTATCCAAATTCATAAACAAAAGCCTCCCGTTTTTGTTTTTTTTAGTGTGGTTTGGTCGAATTTCAAGCATTATTGCTTTCTATTGCATGTAAAATTTTTACACACCAAAACGCACAACAATTTAGTTTATTGAAACAAATTTGAAATTTTATTCTAGTTTTAATTACTAACCAAGTGATATAGGACCCTTAATTTGGTATGCAAATGTCATTAATTAAACAAATAATCCGATAGATCTAAACAGCAGATTTATGAATAGTCAAACCAGAAAAATAAAACTTCGGAGATGTGCCAATGGGCTCATTTATCACCTGTTAAATAAAAGAAGCCAAAACAAATAACTCAATATCGTCTAATAGTGACATACTATTATTAGATAAAAATAAGATAGTGTGTAAAGTTAAATAAATAAACTAAAAAAAAAAAAAAATGTACAAGGACAATAACTCAAGAAATTATCTCCCCCTTAACACTGTGCATAAAATTCTACGTAAAGTTCTGTGTATGAAAAACTTATTTGCAAGATAGGTCTTGTCTTTGTTGGTTGTCAATCAAAAACGTGTACATGAATGGATATTTCTGAAGAGTGTTTGGTCATGTTTAAACGCAATTCAGATGAATTTTTGTGTCGATTCATTACGGTTGATGAAAGACGAATACACTATTTTACACAAGAAATAAAATAGCAATTAAAACAATGGATTGAAGCGGATCCAAGTGCTCTAAAGTAAGCTGTGCTAGTTTTTTCTGAGATGCACGTGGTGTGGATATGAATGGATTATAGTCCAGGTAAATGTAAAGGTAAAGCTATCACGGGAGAGTATTATGCATCATTGCTGTCTAGATTAGATTTCGAAATCAAGCTAAAAAACCCACATTTAACGAAAAAAGTTAATGCACCGCTCACATATCCGTTGTTGGCTTTCGTGAATTACATCCCCATCTTCACTAAATTTGGACCACAGTATTTATTCACCAGATTTGGCACCCAGCGATTATTTTTTGATTTTTAATAAGGAAAAATGGTTGGGACGTAAACATTTTTGATCAAATAAGGAAACTAAATTGGAAACTGATGCATTTTTCGTAGACTTTGACCCATCCTATTATTTGGATGGCATAAAATTATTAGAGAATCTTTGGAGTAAGTCTATATAGAGTTAGAAGAAGACTAGGTTGAAAAATAAAATTATTTTTTGTTTCAAGATTTGTATTTTTATGTTTAGGTCGACAGGTTCCCGAACAACCTTCGTACTAGAGGTTTTATCTAATCTAATTAGATCTAATCTTATCTAGGTTAATCTACCGATGTTTATCTAATTTCTTGATATTTAAAAAAAAAAGAAAAAATTTTTTTTACTTTTGGCACATATAAGTCAAGTCAAGTAAGATTTTTTGTAATTGCTTACAGAGCAAGGATAGAATTCATCCGTTCCTTATCGATCAATACATTTTTTTTACATAAAATTGCAGGATCACAAAAAATCGATCAGTATTCATAAACGAAAAGGTTTTCATCTCTTGGGTAATTTTTGAAAAAATTGCTCGTCTAAATGACCCATCACTAATAATCTAATGTTTGGGAAAAAATAGATTGGACTTTCCATTCTTTAAGTGTACTATAGTTAGAAATTCGTAATTAATTTATAGTTGAAAGATCACCAGAAAATGTTATTCAATGAAGATCTTATAAATTTGAAATTCATATTTAAAATTGATTTGTATTCCCAATTTAATTTTGTCAATGCTTGTGAGAAAAATAAAGCCTCTGTTAAAGTGAAATTCATCTATAACTAGCAGTAGTAATAGATTTTAAGTAGAAAGTAGTTCTTAGCAGAACAATTTTGGCCATTTAGCACGATTCAATACAATGCGCTTTATTTTTTGTTCAGTTGCTTTCTTTCATCCTCTATTTTTGGTCAACCTCGTCTTCTCTTCCACTATTGATTCTATTCCAAAGCTTACTTACATATTTTATTTATTCGCCATTTAGTTCAAACGGGTTACAATATTGTAGTTTAATTAACAATTTAAATTAATAATATATTTTAATTTAATTTTTAATTGGTTTTTCCTCTTTTTTTATTTAAATTTTCAATTAATCTTTAATTTTTAAATTATAATTACAATAAAAATGAAATTATTAGAATTGATAACAATTACTATATGAACTTAGAAATAAATTAATATAAACCAAAAAAAAAAATGATGAAAAGCTAACTCAATGAAATTAAATTCGATTAAAAAAAAAGAAAAAGTGTGAGGAAAAACAATAAATTCATAGAAACCAATTAAGTATAATTAGTGAATTAGTGACTACATATATAAATAGGATTAGTAGGATTAAGAATAGGATTTTCTTTAACCTGGCTTTACTAAAAGAAAAGTCTATACTATTTTTATGTTGGTTAACTGCCATTAACATTCTATTTATGGTTTCAAATTTACCATAATTTGTTCTGTGAAAAGGAAGGTTAAAAACATTTTCTGAACGAAATCGCGTACTAGTATTGATCTGTTTATTGATTATGCCTTTTATAGTTTGGGAATCAATTTCGCCAGTCAATAGTTGAATTATAAATAAAATATCCGCAACAACTCTTCTCGAGTGCAAAGTATTTAATTGAAGTAGTTTGAGGTGATCTTGGTAAGGAGGCAGGATTATTGGGTTGGACCAGGGAAGATTACGTAAGGCAAATCTAAATTTTTTTTTGAAATGCCTCTATTCTGTTGATATGAGTGAAGTAGTACGGTGACCAGACGGGACTAGCGTATTCAAGGTGAGGACGAACGAGCGTTGTAAATAATGATTTAATTGTATATGGATCGTTAAACTCTTTAGACCATCTCTTTATGAACCCTAACATAGAATTTGCCTTGTTGATTATGATATTAAAGTGTGATTTAAATGAAAGTTTATCACCGAAAAGGATACCTAAATCTTTAAAGTGGGAAACTCTTTTAATAAATTTAGCATCAAAGTATTTAGGAGTAGGTTGTTGGAGCTACACATAACTAAAAAAAGAGTCTAGATCTTCCTGAAGCAAGGTGGAATCATCATATTTCACCAGACTGGTTACAATACTATTTTTCAGTATTTATTTCGGAGTAATATATAAAAAATAAAATTGGAGACAGTAGACAATCATGCCTCACTTCAAATATTGTTTATATGGGCTCCAAGAGCGTAGTTTGATTTAAAAGTCTGATTTATACTGTTGATACAAAGTATCCTGATTTCCATTTTACCTGATCAATGACAGTACAGTATTTATTTGGTCTATGTATATGCAGGACCAAAAATCTCATTGCTGTTAATAATGCTATCTAATTTTGAATTACATCCATACCGAGGAGTATATAAAAAGAACATTTTATCTGTACCTAAATAAAGATCGTTTTATCCAAAACCAAAATAATGTGCCACTACTCACTACTGTCAATTACAGTGGACGGGCTACATGCATCAAAATAGAGTATAATCCTAATCGGATTGGGATTAGAAGTTTTAAATATGGCACATACATCATACAGGATCTGATCGATTATATAGATTATTGGTGGTTAAACAATTAATTCAGATATAGTAACCTTGTTATACCTTAGGGTTAATCATGGTTGATCTTTAAGCTTTAATCTATGTTTTTATAAAATTAAATGAAAATAAATTGTTTCTTCTTTAACAGACTTTTTTACAATTTGCAATAAAATAATTTAGAAATAGAAATTTAATTGTTAAAACTAAAAATTTTCACTGTCAACCAAACTTTCGGTAAAATTAACAAAAAAAAATATATATGTATATATTTCCTTTATATGTTAATCAATTTACAATAATTTAGTATAGTTTTGTAAATAGAATAGAAAATAATAAATAAAAGATAAAAAAACAAAAAATGTAGTTTTAAATTAATTTTATTTAAAAAAATCTTTGTGATGGAAACTTTGGATAGAATGAACAGAAAAGTTATATTATTATATTTTTATTGATTCACAGTTAAAGTTCACAATAAAATTTCCCTTTTTATTATTTTTACTAAGATGCCTTGAAGTCAGTTATTAG
Source organism: Argyra leucocephala (assembly GCA_963942445.1). Classification (NCBI taxonomy): domain Eukaryota; kingdom Metazoa; phylum Arthropoda; class Insecta; order Diptera; family Dolichopodidae; genus Argyra; species Argyra leucocephala. The sequence goes on along the minus strand of OZ012681.1, from coordinate 70,576,987 downwards.
ATAGTGTTTCAATTTTTCATATTTATCAAAAATCCGAGTGTAGAAATTCGATTATGATATTTGCGGGATTTGTTTTTACATTTTGATTGAAATTTGGTCATATTCAGATAAATTGTTTGATTACAAATTTTAAGGTATCTATTAATATATTACCAATATTACTCTCATTATTTGTTATTACTTCGACCAACTCACATTCTAACTAATTCGTGTAATTTGGTGGTGTAGAAAAGGATTGTTTAATAACAATTTTAGAATTTTGCCTATAGCTGTGATATTGCACAGTCACTCCAAATAACTAGCCCATATAATATAAAGCTACATAAAATATTCAAAATGTCGCTTTGTTGTCATTCAACCATTGACTTTATGTTCATCAACGGTTAAAATTAATGCGTCCGACATAAAAGTTTTTAAATACAGGAGAATACCCAACACATTTAATATTTTTATCATAAAATTATTAAATTTAGAATTATAAATCAAAATTAAATCCTTGAATGTATTTTTTTAGAATATTATTAACTTTTTTTATTTAAATAAAATCTAATAATATTTTAATTTTTAAATATTTTTAGATTAATAACTCACAAAACAAAAAAAAAAAACAAAAAAAAAAACTGTAATGGTAACCTCAAAAACTAATTTTCAAATTAATAATTTTCAATTAAATTTCAAAACCACAAAATACGTACGTAAATGACCACAGGTTTCAAATATTTTTTAACATTCACAATAGAATTTGATTTTTTTTTATAAAAAAAAAAACAAAAAAAAATTTTTTTTCCCTGTATGACCTAATAAGTTCTTTTTAATTTCAATCTGTACTCACATATTAACATGTCATGTTTTTTTACAATTTTAGTATATAATATGTACCTATTCATATATTACGAATATTTGTTTGCGCATTACACAGTCCATGTCAAGAGTTGAAGAATAGTATAAAATAATTTGTTTTATATTCAGCCAAAAGGTTAGAAAAGGGCAATCTAAATAAATAAAATTAAAATAACCAAAAAAATCTCGATTTTTTAATAGATTATAATATTTTGTGTCAATTTCTCAGACCTGTTACTAATTTAAAAAAAATAATATGATTATTATTTTGGGCTCTTCATAAATAAATGTTATACCCGCGTAGGACCAAATTACTACATCTCAAGAATATTTGGCGTTTCCAGATTTCCAAAAATATATATCTTTAATGGTGCTGGCGGATCTTATACATTAAGGACAGGGGACAGGAACATTTTAAAGCATCAGTGGTGTTGCAATGTCTTTGTATGTAAATCCTTATCTATCTGTGGATCTATTCTCTATCTACACGCTGGGTGGCGCAGTAGGTAGAGCGCCTGCCTTTCAACCGAAAGGTCCCGGGTTCGATTCCCGATGAAGCAAAAAAAAAAAATTTTTCATTGGTTTTTCGAGCTGGTCTAGTACCCTTTGTCATTGGGATATAATAAATGACAAAAAAATAATTGAGAGTATATATAATCTGGTAACAAATTAAATAAAATGAAACTATTCTATTTAAGAAGGCTTAGTTCCTGCACAATAGTAGTAGTTTTCCACATTTAATGAGTAATAAGCCAGTAATTTGTTAAAATAAATATTCAAATTATTGTAGAGTAAAATTGCAGTACCGTACTTAATTAAGCACGAAAAGGTGATTCTACCTAAGTTACTGTCAAGATTATATAAAAAAAAAAAATGTATATGTATATCCAGTTATAATCTGTTAAATATATATTCTTTATTTAGTGAAATAACAGTCTAAATAATATTTTAACGTTAAGTTGATGATGATCGGTGCTGCTGTTATGGAAATATTGTAGTTGAAAGCTGAATTTTTGAGAAATCTTATCTTTCTTTAAAACAAAAATATCTCAAAATTTTACCCAAAACCAACCACAATATTTTTAAACACTGATGGAACGTTATAACACATATGTATATAATTATTTTATGTCTATACTGTAAAGTTTAGAATATATAAGAATTTATTTAAAAAAAATCCCCTTATATAACCGAATATACCGGTTGTTCAGAGCAAGCGTATCAGCTTTTTACGGGGGAAGGAGCCGTTATTTAAATTTAAAAAAAGTTGATTAACTAAATCGAGGGTGCTCTATCGATTGGTGATATTTGAAACTTCCGGGAAGGACCGGAAAAGGGTTTTTAAGCCCCAAAATCTCCGAAATTGGCTGAAATCGAGATTTTTAAATAGGAAGGGGTATTTTTTTTTTTGCAAATGCGGATTCTACGACAAAAAATAAGAAACTTTTGTTAAGTAAATATTTTTTTTTAAAACCCCCTTTTCTGGTTCTTTCCGGAAGTTGAAAATTTCACCAATCGATAGAGCACCCTCGATTTATTTAATAAATGTGTTTTATTAAAAAGAAGCCATTCTGAAATAATGGCTTCTTCCTCTCTTAAAAAGCTCATACGCAGGCTCTGGACACCCGGTATATATAATACATATATCTAATATATCAACAAATATAACGGTTCATATATGCAAAATCATTAAAACAACCAGAATACTTTCAAATGTCCTTTTCGTCCTTAAAGGATTTTATGTGTCATTAAGGATTATTTTAATAAACTGAAAGTACCAGGTATCTTTCAGATGCAGTTATTTGATCTTAGGCGTGTATAATAAATACCCTTATTTTGTGTTGTTAATGATACCCAAAACAAAATTAAACTTTCTTCAATATTTTTAAGTGATCAAGTAAATCATTTGAAAACAAAATCCCCCTGAACTTGAAAATGGACCCTGAACAAGTGGCGGTTTAATGATTTAATGAAAAACTTAAATTTTTTCTTAAAGCATTTTGTATTTAATCGACACATCAATATATGACTTTATTATTTGAAAATGATTTCGGGCATATGGGGACAGCGGTTGTTCTTGACAAAGCACATTTTAGACGCCAATTTTGGACCACTTTCGAACGCTGAATTGGATAATTTAGTAGTTTGTTCAATGGTGATGACCAATTCATGATGATTTATCAAATATACTGATCATAAATTTCAAAAAGTGAATGCAGTGTGACATCACGTTTGACACCTAATCCTTTCGTAAGTTCTATCTAAGTTAAAAAAAAGCAAAATAAATTATATATTAATCATATCAATACACAAGAGCACGATTAGTGAAGGCACACTTCTCGTTGTTTTTCGTGTGCCATTGTTTTTTCCCATATTCAATCAATCAATGATGTAAAACTTTGAATATTTTTTATTTTGGGTTGCTATTAATAATACTATTCTATATATTGTTGTCAAATACTTTCAACATGCCAAATGTTTAATTTTATTAAAAATCATTTTATTGTACCGTTTCACAGAAAAATTTCTTTCTTTTGCTCGGCTGGGTATGCACCCGGGGGTTTCTTCTAGTTATAAATAGAAAACTTAAAGGTAATCAAATTATAAGTCATAGATGTAAATACATTAATATAAGCTCTTAATTGAAATTAGAAATAAGCAAAATTGTATAATGAAATTAAGGTACATTAAATAAATAAATAACAATAATAATAAAACACCAATTATAACTGTAAAATCTGTACACTTATTTTTGTAAATTACTGTGTCAGAATATTCAAGTGCTTAGAAGGAATATAAAAATTATAATTAGCTAGACATATTTATTGTATTATCCAGGTGGATGGAGTATGAGCAATTATTTTGTACTAAATCTATGTATAACATAACATATTATTATACATTGTATTTTGGTATACAATATATACATTTTACACATAGACAAGCTTTTGGTAAGTACACATATACATCTGTTGTTATTTTATTCATCATTGCACGCTTTTCTTCTGATGAAGGTGTTATGCTAAACCACGGTGAGTTTTGAAAAGAACAAATAAAAAAAATAAATAAAAAAAAAATAAAAAAAAAAAATAAAAAGGTATAACCGGATCACGTAATATTTTTGGTGGCCAGTTTTATCGATTTTCTTTAATAGCAATGGTGACTTGAAGTCGTTTAATTTTTTTTTTATTATTTTGTTGTTTTTATATTTTTTATATTATGTATAAAGTCAATGCGGTAAAAATGAACCGAACTAATTTTCCAGCCAAAAATAACGAAAAAAAAAAATCACTTAAATTTTGTATTACCCATAAAAAATCTGAAAACTCCATTTTCGTTTTTTTTAGTCAGTGATTTAAAAAAAACAAATTTTTTTTGTTATTTTTACTTTAAAAAATTTATACAAAAAAACATGAAAACTTGCTGATTTGCCAAAATTCACTTCTTTAGTTTTGGACTTTTGGTAACAGTGGTCATACACAACAACACCACATTGAAATTACCGTTTTGATTGTCCATTATTGGAAAGTTTTTGTTTTTTTTTTTTTTTACTTTTTCATTTTTCTCTGTTCATTGTTTTCCTTTTAGAGAAATGAAATGAAACCGTGTATAATTAAAATTATTTTTGTTACTGTTATATCTATCTCGATACAGTATAGAATATTTTAATAAGAAAAAAGAAAATGAAAAAAACTGTTCAAAGTAATTATCAGGCCGACAAAAAGAAAGTTTGAAATTTAAAAATTTAATTTAATATTGTTCCAGGTTCTGTTTAAAATCGTTTACTTTTTTATAGTTTGTGACGTCATGGGAAATGTCATGCATTCAAATTATTATTAGATTATAATTTCCTATTTATTTCGATTATATGGTGGCAAAATTAAAATTATTTTTATATTGTACTTGACAACACAATTACAATGTTACAAAATAAACATAATTAGATAGATTTGTAATGGTTTTTATTTTGTTATCATCACAATGAACTTTGGATATAAGTGACAGCTATTTTGACTTAAATTTTATCTTATTTAAATTGTTATTAATATTAAAAGTTTTTATGATATCAGAGACTACAATAATGTGTAAATAAAAATTTTGAAAAAAAATTGTTGATACAAAATAAAGTTTTTTTTTTATTACTCTCAGAATTATGCTTAGAGCAAGTACATCAGCCGTCTATTACTAGACCAAGGCTTGCTTCATGTAATTGTGAAATAAGTCATCATCCAGTAGGGTTAGTAAAACACCGCCACCTTTGATTAGAAAAATATAAAAATAAACTAAACCAAATACTGCTAATAGAAGGGTAAAGGCATAGATTAAATAGCAATACAAGATGTCGCACTACATTCAATGGTTTATACAACAGTTTTTTTTGTCTTGCACCCAGCGCTGGGTGCAGTAACTATTTGTGTTGCCGCTACAATATTCTGAAATATTATAAACTACATATTAAGTTAAATTAACATTGAGTGTGCATACATATTGAGTTTTTATGAATTTTTTTGTGTTGCTTATGAATATAGATAAGAAAGTGTTCATATTTGGTTTTAATATATTTTCGATAAGAATTTTTGGTAGAATTATTATTGAAAAATACAAGTGCACAAATGTTTCTATAACCTATACATTTAGGGAATGGAAATATGTTTTGAATTTTATTACTTTCCATACATACATTCTTTTTGTGATGCTGATAAACACTGAAAAATCTTGACAACAAATATTTTAAACTTTATTGTTCAACAAATGTTTGGAAACAAATAGTTCAGTAACAGAATTTTTTTGCTAAAATTGATTTCATTGTGACAATTTCTTATATGGCGTGAGATATCTTGTAGTTAAGTAAATCAGTTAATATACCTATATGTTAATAGCTAGATACATTTTTTAAAAATACTTCCAAAAGTTAGGCCGAAAGTAGCAAAGCTAAAAAAAACCAAAAGTTGTTTGTTAGGCTCAGTTGTACGTACATTAAAACATAATCGTTTTTTAACAGTTAAAATATTAAAACCAGAGAAATATTCTGTTTATATGGTAATTAAAAGCATTCTAATAATTCTAATAAAGGTATGACATTGATAAATTAGTAAGCAAATACATATTTTTCATAATCTTTAAAGTTGTCGATCAAAATAACTAGAGTAAGAATTTACTTCACGGAGCATTCTAGTGATTGGCTCGAATCTACCATATTCAGTAGGGTGGAAGGGAATGTGGAACAACTCAACCGTTCTGAGATTATTACGATTGGATCTTTCAACCAAATAATTTGAAATTTCAGAGGCTGGAGATTTACCCGAAAGGATCTGGTGAATAAAAGAGATATCTGCAATTACCCGACGATCAGACAATGACTGTAAGTCAATGAGTTTAAGACGGTGGGAATAAGGTGGAAGTCGCAATGGATAATTCCACGAAAAGTTACTCAAAGCGAAACGTAAGAACTTTCGTTGAACCGATTCAATTCGATTAATGTCAGTCAAGTAATGTGGAGACACCACTTGACTGGCACATTCAATGGTAGGCCTTACATATGTAACATAAAGATGTTTCGTGAGGTAGGGATCAGAAAATTCTTTAGAAATTCTTTCTTTTTCAGGTAAACTATAAATTCAGTCTCTTAGAATTCATGTTGTTGACGTATATTCTAACTATAGGCTTTGTCTTGACTTTATTTCTCAACCTAATGAATCCCTCCGATGAATTATTTGTCTGCGTTGACTTTAATTTACCTAAATTGTTTTGGGCACATTACGAGGATGACACATATTTAGTTTCACTTTTTTTTTCTTTATTAATTCAATAATTTTACAATATAATAATTCAATTCAGACATACAAAATCATATTAATAACATAGAATAGAATATAAGCATAGAATATTAAGTACAAAAATTTACTCATGGCTAAAAAGTTTGTATAAAAACATTTATTTAAAAATATTTATTTATTTCAATATACTTTTTTAAATACAATTTTTTTTACAGAGTGTAGAGATATTCTCTTTACAGCTGAAACATTTTAAATTTTAAATAAATGGTATATTCTATGATTAATATTAAATTTTTAAGGGAAAACAGGATGGTAAAAACATTATCCATTTTTTTTTTTTTTTTTAAACTATAATTCCTATATTGATAAATTTATTTTATTAATTCAAACATTTTAATAAACAATTATACTAATTTTCATGTTAATACCATGTGCAATAAATTGATTGCTGATGTTAATGATGTTATCAATAAAAATACTTCTTCTTACCTCTTTCATAATAATAAAAGAGACACTTTAGTGTCTTGGTTAAATAAGCCTCTAAAAAATTTAATACAAGAGAAAAACAAATTGAGGAAAAAATTTAAACGTAACCCCAATAATGTAGAATTATATGATAATTATATAAGAATTAATAAAATTGTAAATAAATCAATTAAAAGTTGTAAAAAAAATTATATGAATATCGTCTAAGGTCATGTGAAGGTAAAAAATCAGAAACAAATTTCTTAATTAATAATGATAATATTTCTTTATATGAACCGGCTCAAATTGCAGAAGAATTTAATAATTATTTTGTAAGCATAGGTCAAGATATATCAAATTCTATGAATTCTACTTTGCAAAATAATCTTAATTTCTTTGGTACATTAAATGATGAATACCCAAATTTTAACTTTCATCAAACTGATAATTTAGAAATAATGAATACTATAATGAATCTTAATGATAAAAATTCCGTTGGTTGGGATAACATACCAACCAAAGTAATCAAATACGCAGCTAATACTTTTGCCCCTATTATTAGCATGCTTTATAACAAAATAATTGATGGTAAAAATTATCCTACTTCATTAAAAATTCAAAAAGTTACTCCTATATTATTTAAAAGTGAAAATGAAAATGAGACTTTAAACTATCGACCCATTTCAGTACCACCTATATTAGCAAAAATAATATACAAAATCCTGTATAAGAGATTAGAGGCCCATTTGATTTCAAGCAACTTTATATATTCTTATCAATATAGATTTAGAAAAGGAATAGGAACTCAAAACGCTCTAATCCATGTTGTTGACATGCTTTGTGATAATTTGTCTCAATTTAATATGGTGGCAGGAGTGTTTATCGATTTAAAAAAGGCATTTGATACTATTAATCACGATTTGCTTTTAGCCAAACTGAAGCATCTTGGTCTTACGTCAGAAGCGATTACCTTAATGAGTAGTTATCAAGGGTCTATATTAGGATCTCTTCTATTCTTAATCTTTATTAATGATATACATAAGTTGCCACTCATAGGTGGCCACACCCACACAAATTATTTTTATTTGCTGATGATTGCAGTCTATTTTTCCCTAGTAATAATGATACCTTAAATGTCCAGTCACAAATAGAGCATGACTTGTTGATTCAAGAACATTATTTTAAAATAAATAGAATAGCTATGAATACACTGAAAACTAAAGTTATAAATTTTAGTTTAAAAATCGTAGCTTAAAAATCGTCAAAGAGATTTAAGCCGTATTCGTATTTATTCTAGTAATAATTATTTAGAGGAAATCGATAAAGTAAAATTTCTAGACGTTATATTTGACAAAAATCTTACTTGGCTTCCACATATAGAAAATATAAACACTAAGTTAAGTGTTTTTAATGGTGTTATGTATAAGTATAAAAATAAAATACCAATTATTATAAAAAAAATAATATGTAATATTATTTAAGTCATTCTGTTCTATCCTATGTTATTTGGGGTAATGCTAATACTAAAAAATTGCAGACTTCTCAAAATAAAATAATAAAAAATATTTTGAACTTACAATTATTATATAGTACATAAAATCTATATTTAAATAGAAAGATTTTACCAATCAAAGGAATCTATCAATTTCAACAAATACAAGGTATGTATATATAAAATCCTAAATAACATAGGTTACAGCAATATCACAACAGTAGGCAAATTTACACACAATTTTAACACTAGGTATAGAAATGATGCTCGCATTGGTTTAGATCGAAGCTTACTTTCTTCTCAAAGAATTTCTGTCATGGGCTCAAGATTGTATAACCAATTACCACGTAATATAAAAAATATAACAAATTTCGGAAGCTTTAAAAATGAATTAAATAAACATTTACTATCACCATGTTACTTGAATCGAATCATTCAGTAGTACTACATATTATAGTTTTTTAGTTTTATAGTTTTTATTAATTTTTTATTTTTTGAATTGTTACTATATAATACTTATAATTTAGATTTAAGATTTATACTATATTATTATATCAGATTAAATTTTATTTTATATTATAATAGCCAGAATCATTAAGTTCCTATAATGCCAAATAGGCGAGGGAACATATTATTGTTATTATTAAAACCATATTATTATCTGAAATAAAAAATAAAAAAAAAAAAAACAGTAAGATTATGATATTTCAATAGTTTTCGGTTTAATTTTTCTACGACCTTAGCTAGTAATAGCGGTCTGGTCTTATTATTTTTTAAGTTGTTTTATTTAATTTATTTTTTTCGCTAAAATTTTTTATTATAATTTAATTTTAAAATTGCATATTAATTGCATTGCATCTTACATTTAAAAAATATTTGTTTGATTTACAATACATTTTTCTATTTTTGTCAACAATTTTCCTTGTCCATTACACTAATATTTCTTTTAATTTCTAATTTTACTCTTCTGAACTTCGTTTTTGGAAAGTACATTCTCTCTAATTAATTTCTTAAATTTTGTCACAGTGTCAACGTCTTTTAAATTACTTTGTAAATCATTGATTTTTTTTAAGCAGTTATTTTTTTTTTTTTTTGTAAATTTTTTTATTTTATTCGCAATCTGTGTATATGTTGTAAATTGTACAATAATCGAATATAAATTGTTGGAATTGTTATTAGCAGAATGAACGTGTGAAATTAACCTCCAGTGAGTTTAATTTCTTTATTATAGGTTGGCTGGCGTTATACGCTGCAACCTAGTTCGTGTTATGCCTCTTGTCATCATCAGTGTATTTGTCAATTGTCATTTTATTTTTGACTGATTATCCAGTCTGTCTCGATAATTTCTGATATTGTGCTTAATTACTTCTTGAACCATCTCAATTTTTAAATCTCTATGACTATAAAATAAATTTATGTAATTATAAATTTAATTAGAAATTATTAAAATTTCCATAGCATTTTACTTTTAATAAAAAGAACAAGTTCGATTTATTAATATTCAACATTTGAACATTGTTACCTAGATAAAAATTATGTATTATATATATAATTTTGTGCGTTTATCTGGATGTTTGTAAGTCCGACGGAATACTCCAACACATATACCAATTGAAATATATATACAAATTGTGACATCATGTAATTGTCATAAACAGAGTATCTGTTTTTTATTGCTTATGTATGCCATCTGTCATCTGTCATCTGTCATCTGTCATCTGTTATCATTGTCATGCCATTCAAGTGTTAAATTTAGATATTAATTTGAATTTTACAGTAGAACGCGGCTATGATTGTAAAAATATAAAATTATTGTAAGTTAATAGTTAGATTTTGTTTTCATTAAAAATATTTTTTGAATTTAGTATTTTTATATTAATTTAAATTGAAATTATCTTTTTGACTAACTTATATTATAATTAATTGGATATAATAGAATATCTAAGAATATTAATTATTTAGAATTATTGAGGTCTTACGATAATATATGTTTAAATTTCCAATGAAGGCAAATAAGATGTCGTTAAAATGATCGAGTAAATAACCCTTAGGGAATAGGAAATTTTGCACTTTACTACAAATATTCTGTTTATATGGTAATTAAAAGCATTTTAATAATTCTAATAAAGGTATGATATTGATAAATTAGTAAGCAAATACAAATTTTTCTTAATCTTGAAATGAAAACTCTAATGAATGAAGAAAGGCTAGAATTTATTTTGCTTCCGTCATTTATGGCGGGTTACAAAACTAGTCTATAAATATTACTATAGTAACAAATTATTTTTAGGAATTTTTAATTGTATAACTTATTATAAGATGTCATTAGAACGATTTGAGATGTACTAATGACATCTTATAATAAGTTATAAAATCAATAAAAATAAAAATCAGGAGTTGTATAGGTAGTCTAACACTATAAATACCTACCAATTTTACTTTAAATTTATACTAGTAAATTCGAAAATTTCGAAATAAAAATAAAAAAAATACAAATCAACTAGTAGTAAAGATAATTATATATCTGTATCTAAGTAAATAGTTTTAAAAGAATTAATTGTACAATTTATGGAGCATAATAAATAAATAAATAAATAAATAAATAATAAAATACTTAGTGATGAGTTCTAGTAGTGTTATGATGAACGAAACAATTCCTAAAAATAAATCTCTATTAATTAAATTATTTGTCACATACCTAGGCGCATCAACTAATGATCTTACTGCTTTATTACAATCGCTGAATTATTTCAATATTGGACTGTTGAATTCCATATGTCCAAACAGCCTTTTTTTTTATATTATAGCCAAAACTATTATACCTTTTAGCACTTGCGTTGAACATTTGAAACAGGAAAGGATAGTTAAAGGAAAGGAAAGAAAAAGGAAGAAGAAAAGTTTTGTGGGAAAGAGCGAACAATGTTGTTAATATTCGTCTTAAATCTCTGTAAATCATAAATAAAAAATCCTTTTCTCATTGGGAATGCTGCGATTGGGACGCGATTCCACAATCGAGATGTTCTTACTATAAAAGAATTTCCATAGCCGGACTTAAACCATCTCGGAATTTCCACTGTGAAAGGGTGTGCACTTGATGCCTCTCGTGTTATGCGACAGAATTGCTTGAGAGGAGGAAGAAGTGACTTTAATTCCTCGGAACAAGTGCCAACACCAAGTAGATATCTATAAAATAGAGAAAGTGCTCTAACAATACGACGATGACCAAGTGGTATAAGGGATGAGGTCACGTTTATGTCGCCTATAAGACGAATGGCGCGGTTTTGAACTTTGTCTAAAAAATTTAAAGCAGTTTTTGGTGCACCTGCCCATAAATGTGAGTTATACTCGAGCTTGGGTCGTATATATGCTTTATAGATTTTTAAGAGGTCTCGAGATGAAAAATAAGCTTTGCAGCGACTTAAAAAGCCCAAACATTTGGCGGCGCTTTTCGCAATATCGAAAATATGCTCATTCCAGTGCATATTTTGATTCACTCGCATCCCGAGAATGTTCAAGTCTTTGAGTCGCTGAATAACTTCATTTTGAAGCAGGAGAATTGGTTCGCTTTGAGTTTTTGAAGTGTTAAACTCGACTCTGTTTGCTCTACCCCAGTCGACAATTTTGGCTAGGTCGTGATTGAGTGCACCAGCCATCATTGTTCTTTTGGAGTTGACTGCTGAAGTTGTAGCATTATTTGTTTTAAGAAAATCATATGATGCTACTAGAGTGCTGTCATCGGCAAAACTATGGATTGGATTGAAAGTTAATTTGAGAAGGTCATTAATGAAAATGAGAAATAGGGTGGGTGAAAGGACGGAGCCTTGTGGAACACCAGCATTGATTTGAAGTTGCTTAAGTATAACCTTATATATTAATAGTTAGTTTTCTTGATCCATCTGCAATTTCCTGCCAACCAGCCAGTAAATTTTTCTGAACAGCATGTTTAAATATATTCTTTTTGTAAATATGTGTTTTTGCCAGGTTAAGCGTCGATCCAGGTGCATACCAAGATATTTAACATTATGAGGTATACCTGAGTTGATTTAATGAAGATTTGAGGTTACACTTTGTTGCTTGACGAAGTTATGACGTTATAACGATCATTAGTATAGCTTTTGAGTAATTCATAATAATGGTATGATAGACATATTTTTAACTTATAAAATGGACATTTGTGTCACACTTTGTCAGATGCCTGGCTTATATCCAGAAACACCGCCGAACAAAATCTTTTTTATAATTTAACACTTCATTTACTATGTTTACAATCCATTTGTTCAATTGTGAATTGTTTGTTCCTAAATCCAAGCTGATTGTGATTATAATCTTATTCACTTCAATGAATAATCTTGTGGGATAATCTTATTCACTTCAATGAAGGTAGTATACTAATAGGACGATAGTATTTAACTTCTTCTGAAGCTTTACCTGTTTTAAGAATCATTATAATTTGTGAAGTTTTCCATTGTACTGGAAAATATTTGAGATTAACAATTGCATTCAAAATTTGAGTTAAGAATTTAATACATCTAGGTGTAATTTGATGAAGTAGATGACCAGTAATCAAGTCATACCCTCGTGCTTCTTTAGGATTAATATTTTCTTTAATTACTTGTAATACTTGCTTTTACTTAAATTTTTTAATTGGTATATCCATTTGATATGCGGCTTTCATAAATTCTTTTTATTTCAGTGTCATCAGTGGAACTTGTTGGGATAAGCCATTGTCTACTGAAACAAGTTGTTCAGCAAAGACGAACATTTTTTCCTCATCATTTCTGGCCGACTGGCCGTCAGTTTTACGAATAGGGGGATTTACTATTTAATTATTAATTTTTTTTGTAGCCTTCCTTAAATTGTATTCGGTTTTTGGTTTAAACAATTATTTTTCTGTCTATTGGTTTTAAATATAGAGATAGATATAAATTCCTCGAATTTCTAGTATATTGTGGGTATGAAAATCTATCATGCTATTCAAGATTAAGTTGTGCTTGATTAAATTATTTTTAATTTTATACATTTCAAACTCACAAATTGTTGGAAAGCTTAATTATTTGTCTGAGTACAACATCTTAGTAGGAAATAGTTGTGGAAATCTATGTAGGTTTAAATCTTTATTGATTTTTTCACCAGAATATCTAATTTTTTAAGCACGAAATTTGGAGCACTCTTCCAGACAGGATTAACGTAAATTATATTAGATAGAATGTAGGATGAAGAAATTGAAAGCAAAGCAAATTTTGATATATAATCTAGAAGCCATTTTAAAATAAAAATATATGGACTACTTTCTATAACTATGTTATCAATATGATCTGATTTTTTTAATTTGTTCAGCATTTTTTACAACGGTATCATCTACATAAAGCTGGAGAGCAGCCTTTAAAGTTAGTTGAGCCGTTTTCGTTTTTATATAGATTTAAAAAAAGTCAGGATCGGCTGATTCTTTATAGAACTTATACGCACTATTTGCTGCCTACTCGATTAGTAGGATCTAAAAAATTTAAATGATTTTGACTAAGACTTAGTTTAGATAGTGTTAGAAGCAAAATACCGTGGTCGAATAGTTTTAGAAGCAAAATGTCGTCGAATACTTTCTGTATGTCTAAAAAAACACAAGAAATCTATTTTTGGTTGTCTATGATTTTTGAAATAAAATCAGTAATTTCCAGACATGCAACATTTGTGTTCGAATGTTCTTAAAAACCAAATGACTTTTTACCAAGAATTGTATTTTTATATAGAAATAGTTGCAATCGATTTCAAAAGCTGGTAAAACTGAAACAATTATCTGTTCTTCCAATTTATTATTATGCACTTCAGCTTAATTCTGGCCGTGAATATACTTTACTGGATGGCTGTCATTCAAATGGTCTTCCAAACTGTCATTCAAATGGTCTTCAAATGGTCTTCATGGATGCGTAACTAATCTTATGTTTGTAACAGATTGGGCTGATATACTTTTAGTGATTCCATAATGTCCTTAGTAAACATTGATAACTTCCATCATTCAGTTATACTTCTTTAATATTTATATAGTAGCCCAGTATTACCTGCTTATGTTTTGTTCTATCTTATAATTATAATTTTTCTAAAGCTAGTTTTTCAGCTTTTTAGCTCAATTATTTTCTTTTTCTAAATTCTACGAAATAAACAGAAGTAAATCTTCATATTCCAGTCAAATCAACAAGCCAATTACGTTGTGTGGTATGCCATATTAGAAGTATGTACAAGTGTAAAATTTGCAACAAAACATTATATATATATAAAAAGAGATTGTTTCCAGAATTATTATAAATAAAACATTTAATAATAATTATTAAAGTTTTCACCATTTGTACCTTTTTATTGTTATAAAATTAAAATGTTTACCTCCAAATTCCGATTGTACTATATATATTACGGGCAATATTTCGGAAACTGTTGGACTATTTGCCATAAAATTTTATATTTTTCAATCTAGTCTCAAAAGTATACCACTCTTAAAAAATTATCGGATTTGCACAACGGGAACTGGTAGCTGAAGGTAATGGGTTAATACAAAATCAAAAATAAATGAATTAAGCTTCCAAAACTAAATTTACATATTAGTTGTTTTATTATAAAGATTACATTTTATTGATAAAATAATTAGGTTGTGACAAATAAAAAGTTAAACCAATAACAACTCAATTAGGTATTTCATCAATACCCGCTGAAGTTTATTTACTAATTATGTATAAGCTTAGTAAAATTTTAAACATAAAATAGTGTAAACTAGAATTTCAGTCAATCGGTTTGCATGTTATTTCATTAGTTAAATTTATCAATAATTTATTATAGGGTTAGTAAATGAAAGCTCGTTACAACAAAAAAATTTCAAAGGTGACGGAGAATAACATTATAAAATACAGTATCAGTAGTCACTCACTGTTAGTATTGCTGTTTCTAATAGTAACTACAGTATACAAAACTAGCAATTATGGCTGTTGTAAACAAATTTCAATTCCAAATAATGAACAACAACAAGAAAACAAAGCAAAATCACCATAAAAGCACATACATATTATTATTTGCAAATAAATATCATAATTTAAATCTAAAAATTTCAATAACCTCTGAATGACGTCATATTATCATATTAATAATATTTAAATCTGAATTACATCATAATATTACTAAAGAAAAAGTAGAAGTAAATGAAAGTTTTGGTTTTTTTTTTGTTAATCTTATTATTATAATTTAATTTTTTTTTTATAATTTAGGATAATTTTAATTGATATTTCGCTTCTGGCTATCATCATTTAATATAAAAAATAAATAAAAAAAAATTGATATAACTGATAATTCATCATAGTCGTACAAAATACAAAAAAATTAACAAATTCAGGTAAGTAATTGATCACGCAAACACGTTCGTGTGAATGTATGTAGAATGTTTTTGTACCTACATATGGGAATTTTATTAAAATTTTAAATGTTTAGTGATGATAAATTAAATAAAATTAACAAAAAAAAAAATTTTTTTTCTAAAAATTAAATCATAAAATTATTCAAGATACCTACTTAATAAGTACAAAACAAAAAACAAAAATCCTTCAATGTTAAAAAAAAAAACAAATCAAAGCTTGTATGTCATGCGTTTAATAGTGATCGGCTGTTTATATCTCTAAAGTGGTCGAATGAGTGAGATGATGTCATTGTATATCGTAAACAACTTTAAACTGATGTTAAAATATTCACCTAAAAAAAATAAATTATATAAAATTCAAAATTAAATTTTGTTTTTAGTTTTGAAATATGGCAGTCTGTCCATCTACGCTACCTTTTTACAATTTATAAGAAAATATATTTATATACTGGTTATATTAGATTAACTGTTCTACAGAATAATCTTGATCCGTTTTTAAGGTGGTTATGATGAAGTCCGAAGCGGAATTTCTCCGAAAAAAAATTCCGATCCGAATACGAAAGAATTGGTATGCTGAAGTCCCTTCGACTGCAAAGTCTGTGCAGAAATCAAAATCATATGTTTCGGAAGATTTTTTGTTTTGTTTTCATATTCATTTCAAACATTTTTATTTTCAATTTTTTTTTATTTATTTTGTAAAAATTTTTTAATAGATAATGTATATGACATAATGTATAATATACAATATGCATACATAAATTAAAAGTAAAAGATACAACTTTCTTAATTATATTTGTAGTATGTATATATATACAAATTAAAATAATAGTAATTTTTTGTTACATCAGAGAAAATTTAAAATTCTCTAAAGAATGTAAAATATATATGTATCGTTTTTAATATATATACATATTATATTATAATATTAAAAACAATAAAATATATTATTCTTTTGAAGGGCTTTTTTATTCCTAAATAAAAAAAAAATTGAAAAAAAAAACTATTATTACATTTTCTACTTCTCCTAATATTCTAAATACAAAAATTGTATGCTTTATAATTCATTTCCGAACAATTCTAATACTTCCGAATGAGAAATTCCGGCGTACAATTTTCAAATTATTTTCCGTTCCGACGAACTTCATCATACATAAATTTTAAAATTTCGAATAAATAATGACATTTGCAGACTGCGGAATACTTTCGGACTTCAGCATACCAAATTCGGAATGTAATCGGAATTTCACATTCCGACGAACTTCATCATAACCACCTAAGTGATGCGGCTATAATAATCTCCTCCTTAATATTGATAAATGCGCTGTTATTTGTATGTATGTAGCTGTTAAATGGTTTTGATTCTAAATCATTAGGTCTGTATGTTAACTTTTATTTGCAAAAATTTGCAAATGAGAGGAAAAATGACGTGATCATAAAATTCTGCGAGAATAGTTTTAAAATATAAAACAAACAAAAGTAAAAAAATTGTAACACAATGTGTTGAGTTTGTAAACGCCTAAATTATGTATTCGCGACGCCTCGAATGTGCACAGAAGGTATCGAGAATTTCTGAAAGACATTTGTTTGACGTTCATAATAATTTAGAAAATTTAAATGTGGCATGAAATAATCAATGTGTGAGTAAAAAATAATTTTTGTTTTTATAACTAACTAGCATTTTTTTATTGGGACAATCAATGCTCGGTTGATAGAATCAATGCTCGTTAAATTCATGTTTAAATTTTCTTTTTTAAATGCAAAACAATCATCAAATATAATATTAATTAATATGTTTGCTATATTATTATTAATTTTTTTGGCTTATGCCATTCAAAAAACAAATGTTTGTAAAATTGCAAGAAGTGTTTATTAACGTCAAATAAAATATTGTATAGACATTACAAATACAACACATAATTTTGACATTGTGATAATAAAAATTTAACAAACCGTCTTACAATCGTATTTTTTGACGTTTCAAAAGTCACGGAAATTTGCATAAATTTTACAAAAATTTTTCATGTCAAAAAATAATTGATTTTTAGGTTATGAGATTTTTTTAAATTTAAATTAATTTAGTAATTTTCTGGAATTTTTTGTAAAATTAAAATTATTGAATATTTTTGTTGAAAAAAATTGAATTAAATAATTTTTCGTGGTTTTGGTCTTTTTTTCGGTAAAAAGTTATACAAATAAGTTTTCAGGTTAGGTACTACTATCTTTATACGTAATACACACAAACGCATGTAAATTCTATACGCCATACGTCGTAATTTGTCACTCTTATTTAGGTTGAACATCTGTAAGGTCTGGTTACTAAAAATGAACATAGATAAATGCGAAACGATACTATTCCGTGATACTGTAGATAAAGTTAACAATAACATAAAAACGTATTGGAAGGAATTCGAAATTAAATCTTCACCTCATATAAAAATTAATAAAAGTAAGGTAGTTAAATATTTGGGTGTATATTTGCACCAAAATCTTAATTTTACCTCCCATGTCCAAAAAACATTAGAAAAAGGAACAAAAGCTTTCATGGCATGTCACAAATTGTTTTACAACAAAACGCTTAATGAAAGAGTAAAATTTTTAGCCTACCAGTGCTTAATCAGACCAACAATTTCATATGCGGGACCTATTTGGTTCAACATTAGCGCAAGCCAAATGGAGAAAATTAGGAAATTTGAACGTAAATGTATAAGAGCCTGCGTAAACCTACATAGGAAAGCAGAAACGGATTACAAGCATTTTTATTCCAATAAATGCCTGTACCGCAAAGCAAATATAATAAGATTCGATAATTTTTTAATAAAAATTATTCGCAATCATTTTGAAAGATCTCTAAACACAAATGAAAATGGTTTAATATCCAAAATATATTACCATAATGAAGAGTATATTAAAAACAGTTTAAAATCGGGGTTTATTGCTCCAGAACATTTTATCTACCTAGATTCCAAAGGGTTTATTCAAAATCACGGTCATGTCCCTCTATTATATCACTATAATAGAAGGGCTACATGCAAGTGTATAGAATATAACCCTAACAGTATTGAGGCTACTTTGCTTAAGTATGATATGTTTATTACTGAAAAGGATAAACGATTAAGAAATAATTATTGGTGACTAAATAATTCGTAATGTAATTAAAACCAGATACGGTTAGTAACTCTAGATTAACTTAGATTAGGTTTAGATTTAGATTAAGTTAGTTAAGCTTAGATTAGAGTTAATTAATTTAGGATTAGAGTAGGTGTAAATTAGATTTTAAATAGTATAAGTTTTTTTAAAAAAAAAATAACAATAAATACATTTTGGTTTTGTTATATTTTTCCAAAATTTAGCGAATAAAAAATAAAATGAATGTTCAACTCAAAATATCATAACAGAGTAGTAATATTAATTTCATCCGACCAAAACTAAATAAATAAAATATAGTTTTAAGATATTTAGTTAAGTAGTTAAGAATCAATATTAGTTTTGTATAAAACTTTTTTGCTAATTGTAATTCATATAAAACGAAATAAAAAAAAAAAAAAAAAAAAAAAAAAAAAAAAAAAAAAAAATTTAGGTTGAGCAAGTATACAATTTTTTATTTATTTTAGGTATACTACTTTTTATATGAAAAATATTCTATTGACATTTAAAACAACAACAAAACAGTAAATTTGACAGTAAACTTTTACAAAAATTTTTGCAAATAGAAATTTCATTTGCAAAAATTTATTTAAGATAGAGCTCTGACACAAAATTCACAACACAAAAAAATTCTCTTAAATTTCTCAAAACTTTATAAAGAGCATGCAAATAAAAAGTTTAACATATAAAGATTTGGATAAATTTATGTAAATTTATATAAATTTGCGTGTTAACATACAAACCTATTATCACTTTATCATTTAAGTAGGAATTGATAATAGTTTGTCACTTTGACCTATTCAAAATAAGAACAAGTTTATTTAAATCCTATGCCAATTAAATTTATGACGTATAAGGCAGTGATTTAACATCAATATGATCAGCCATATCTACACTTCCAAGATGTTTAATATGACCATATATTTCACGATTTAATGGTTAGGATGATTTAACAATCGTTCAAAATAATTTCTTGTTAGTTTTTGGAGCTCATCCTGGATCATTAAAAAATTATTTAATTAAATAATTAAAATAATCATTTGTATTTATTTTGCAAATATCGATATTTCGGAAGCAACTTACTTCCTTCATCCGTGCTTTGCGACATTGACAAGGTCGCAAAGCACTGATGAAGGAAGTAAGTTGCTTCCGAAATATCGATATTTGCAAAATAAATACAAATGATTAGTGAAAGGAAACTCGACTTTTATTCCATAAATCTAAATATATCACTAAAATCAAATCTGATTATGAAAAAGAATTAAAATAACATGTTTGATTAAATTTTTCATGAAACGTAACTGCCAACAATTTTCAGATTTTCAAATTTAACATCTTTGGTTCAAAATGTGCATTGTCCACATAACTCAATTTTTTCAGTATTTAAAAAAAAATTAATTTGTGTTTTTTACAAAATGTGTAACAAAATCTTAAAAGGTAAGCTAAAAAGTTGTAAAGTATCTAAAACCAGACTTTTTGCTTTAAAGTAACCTAAAAAATGTTTGTTAGTTCAGTCTTCAGAACAAAAAAACAAATCGACATTGCAAGATTCGCTACAAATCAGTGGAATGGACTTTATCCTATTTGAAATAATCTTTAACACTATTTTCATAGTATTTTTGTTTGTTATCTTTCTCTAATATAGTTTTTATTAGCGATTAAACATCTTTAACTGAAGAAAATAAGTATAAATTTAAAACTAGAATAATTTTTGAAAATTTTATTAAAATAATTAGATTTGAAGGCTATCGTCATCATCATCATTCAGACAAACACATTCAGTATTTTTAAATTGTTGTTTACATTTTCTACATTTTCTGTTTCTTTAAATAGAAAATGCAATGATGCAAGTTACAACAATTAACATTAAGGTAAAAAATAAGGACTTCAAAATCTCGGTTATCTATTGCCCACCAAGACACTCAGCCAACTAGAGTCGACTTCATAAATTTCTTTAAAATACTTGAAAACAATTTTTTGCTTCGGAAGAGTTTTCAATGCGAAACATACCCACTGTAGTTCAAGATTAACCACAACAAAAGTGAGAGAGCTATATCAAGATTTCTTGTATCATAAGTGTGAATTTATTTCTTCCGGTGAATTGATTGATTTTTTTATATAATAAAAGGAATAAATAGAAACCACACATATACCGTGAACAATGATTATCTATCGTCTGACCATACTCCAGTGATCATGATTCTAAGCGGAAAAGTAGAACACAAAGAAGGCCTCCAAAGATTTACAATCAAGAGAACTGATTGGAATATGTTTTGAGAAACTTGAGCAATTTACAGTGATAACAAATATGATCTACAGTGATATAAATATGACTGAATGATCAAAAAGTTTAGCAATAGCGGAGAGTATAGCGATCGGTCGATAATTATGATATAAACATCATAAGATAGAAGTTGTTTATATCATGAAGCTCACAAAACTAACTACGGTTTTTTTTATAATTGATTTTAATTATAGTATGTTCAACTTTAAGTTTAACAACAGTCTTAACCGAAGCAAGTATATCCAACAAAAGAGGTTAGCCGTGGATAGGAAACGATCAAACGACTTTATCTCCTACCTATTCCCCACGGATTGGGCTGCAGGACAATGATGATGATAATGATTCCGTTCAAAATTAAATTTAGTATGCACGCTATTTTAGATGTAAGCAATAAAGTGTAAATTTATTTTACTAGCAATTCCATCTTTGTTACTAATCTCAACATTTTTTTTTTTAGAAAACAGACGTTTTTTGAATTTGAATGTATTTTTTTGTTTATCAAAAGTCAGGCAATACTTTTCACTCTTATAAATAATGAAAAGTATTTTTAAGTTAAATTTAAAAAAAAATTTTTTGTGGAAAAAAAAATACCAAAAATAGCAAAAAACAAGAAAAAGAAATTAAATTTTCTCGATGTAATAAGAGAAGAAATTTAAAACCAGTTCGACTGGAGTTTTTTTCTTTTTTACAACCATCTTCAAAACAAAAACATTTACTTATTTTTTTTTTATTTTGGAATAACTCTAATGATCAGATCCCATTCTACACAGATATTTTTATTGTACTGATGAACCCATATCCATTATAGGTTGTGTATATTATGCTGTGTATAGTATAGATTGTATATAGGTGTAGATAAATGTACTAACATTTAAAATGAATGATAAGATGAGATTCTCTCACCGTTATTATAGAAGCGTAGTAAATGGTGTTAATTAAAATTATAGATAGCTATAATTGATGAAAAATAAGAATAAATAAAAAAAAGTAAATGCCAATGGCTATGACGTGGCTAAATAAAGTTACTCTATAGATCGTGAGGTATATGTATAAATTAAGTGAGTTGAATGCATTCATGAAACGAGATATTCCAATTTTTATATTAACTGGTGTTTTAATGTTGTTGTTGTTGTTATTGTTGTTATTATTGTTGTTCTCCTGTGAATATTCAATGTTGAATCTGGTTGAATGTTGATGTTATTAGATTATAATTTAATTTTTTCTTGTTTTTTTTAAATGACATAAGTGACCACAAAGTTTATAATTCTAAATAAAGAATGAAAAAAAAATGCTCGTAAAGTTATTAAGATTTAAAGTATGAGATTCAAGATGTTTATTAAAATGCTTTAAATGTGTAGTGTTAATTAGTTCTACTATATTGCTCATTAATAAGTAGGTACTTTACTTACACTCATAAACACATTTGTAGTATTTGGTATTATAAAATTAAAAATAATAAATTATTGAATAACATTAATTGGGTTCGATGGTAATAGGCCATGTAATTAACTTTCACTACTTCACTCACATATACCACTATACAAAATCGGTTGGTATACAGTATCGAGTTTGTTTTAGTTTTGTATCAAAGTTTTATTTTAGTGATATTTTTTCTGGCATTCTAATAACGTGTTAGAATGAAAATCGGCTTATTTAATTCATTGACTTCTTCTCGTATAAGGTTGAGAAGTTCTTCAATGCCATGTTCTAATATTTTGGATCATGTATCTTGCATGTAATTTTTAATTCAAGGATGCTTAGGTGGTTTTGAACATTTTAGATACTAAGGTTTTGAACATTTTAGTCTCACATCTTTTATTAAGTATAATATTAAATATTTATAATATATAAATATAAATTAAAATATATTTATTAAATATAATTTAAAGCATGGTGTTACATTAGACTTACGCTTTTCGAGTATATCAAACATCGTAAAGAGTATAAAGGGAATTTTCAACTGAGGCCCGATTTTTGTTTTATTTTTAGATTTATATATAAATTCTATTTTATATAATATATACATATAATATATACTGTTGTATAAACATATGTATTGAATATATTCTGTAATATACTTATGTAATTGAAAATAGTTTGATTTAAACTTGTTTGATCTAAAATTGTAACGTATTTGATTTAAATAAAGAATATAAAAATAAATAAATTTAAAATTTATTATGAAAACAAATATAAATATAACAACACAAATTAAAAATTAAATTAAAAAATGTTTAAAAGAAAATACAGTATTAATAAAATAAATTTAAATCAAACTGATTTAAGAACAAATGTTTGAATGAGATGAGTTTTAGTTCGATTAGCTAATAACATAATATTCCAATATCCAAAAATATATTTTTTGAATTTTTTATTTTGATTTTTTGAATATTTTAGGCTGTAGTAGTTGTATTGTCAATATGTATAACTATTGGTTCTAATCGGTTTAGATTATGACAGTTGTAATTGTAAACAGTAAACACCAATATTAGACACATTTGATTTGATGTTGTTTTTGATTTTTTTTTAAATACTTTTATTATTTAGTCGTAAAACGAAAAATAAAATGATAAGTCATACTTTTAATGTATTAAATTTTTTAATGTTTTGTGATAATAGAGTACTAGCAGGTTCTTCACGGATTTGTTCTGGATAATCTGTAAATCATTTCAATTTCTTCTATAAATACTAGTAAATACCTTGTGCAATTGCACAAAAGCAGTTCTTTCAGACACAACTTTATAAAAAAATATTTATTTATTATTGTAGTTGTTTTACTAAATCGCTTGATTCTTGAATATATATATATATATATATATATATAATGAAATTAAAATATAATACTTAATACTTTATAACGAAATGAATACTAATTTCAATATAAATTAACACAATAAAATGACATTACTTTATGACGATCGATAAATTAGGGTTTTCGTATAAGATATTAAAGTGGGTCTTAGGTGCCTATAACACATCATTCTTTTCATCAATCTTCTTGTCCATATATTGACAATATATTGATGAAAAGAATGATGAGTGATTACACATGAATCATGCACTCATCAATCTATCCTATTTTGACATTTTGCAAGGACATATTTTGGAAATGTTCTGAATATATTGATAATTTCGAAACATATATGAATATTGAAAATATAATTTCTGGAAGGATGTTTTTGACTTTAGTTTAAATTGAATTTTTTAAGTAAATGTTGTGTATAAAAAACAATAAATTATTTTTTTGCATATTTGAATAATATATCAATTGTTTTTTTTTTTAGAATTACATTATAAATTAATATTATAACCTTATCTGAACATTCCACAAAAAAGTCATTTTTTTACCTCCGCTGATTTTGACAGCAATATTGATGAGAATTTTGACAGGAAGATTGATGAGAATAGAACCACCATCTATCATTTCTCATCAGTCAATGGTCAATATATTGACAATATATTGACCATTATTTGATCATTGATTGAGGTGTAATAAGGGCCTTAGGATTTTATTGTATAGAATATATTCTGAAGCGTATTTAAACAATTAATTCATCAGATCTGGTTCTTTATATAATCAAAAAATATTCGTCATTAAAGACAGCCATTAATTTAGACGGACTAAGATAATGTAGTGGTTATGTTATCCACCATGTTATGTAATAGCAAAATGATAATTTCGAGTTCGAATGCCGCTTATGTCATGAATGTATGTGCATACAAAGTTTTTCAATTATTCTTTCAAATTAATTTGGAATACTTGTTTGTTGTCATTTAAAATAAGATGGGACTTTGCTATTATGAAGGCAAAGTTTTACTTTACAATAGATGTAGAGTTTTCCACATTTAAATTAGCTGCTGTACCAAAAATTAGAAAAAACTTGATAAGAAGTAGACAATGTTATTTTCTATGCCATGTATTGTAGATATTAATGTAAATATCAAGCCGTTGGAGCAGTTAGGATGTTAATTGTTCAGTCTCGAAATTATAAAAATAAACAATCTGATCATTTTAATGTGCTTTAACTTTTTTTAAACTTTTTTATTTACTTTTGTATTACCTACGTACCACAGAGCGTTAACGATTCATTTTTAAATATTTCATGATTCAATGCCGTAAAATATACAATTGTATATTATGAGTTATTACTTCTATTTTTTATTTTTGGTTTATTCATATTTAATTTTAAATATTTCTAGTATTCACCACCGTTTTGCATATTTTGATTTTTGGCTTAAGAACTTGCTTAAATTTTAATAATTTTGTGGTGTAATTTATTATTCAATTATTCTTGCTTTTTTACTCCCCACGTCGTTCATCTTTCATATTATATAAGACTAGGGGCCCCTGTTGAGTAATTATATTTTAAGTTGAAGTCAAATTTAAAGTTTTTAAAAAAACAGTAATTTACGTGCTAACATAGACTTCTCACGATAAGGCACAAACCACTCATGTTTAATAAAAGGCTTTGAGGTTAGTAAGTTTTATTTTGGTCACTCCCTCATGTACTGATTCGTTTTCGATATATTCCCTATAGTCAGTGGCATTTAGTGGATAAAATTACTAAAAATGAAATATTTTTGTAATTAAAGAGGTATATATAAATTATACATATATTTAACCAAAACTATATGATTACTACAAATGACCAAAATATAGAAAACAATAATTTGAGAAAGTTATTTAAAAAAATTAATAGAAGAAATTTCCTTTAATTATGTATAAAAATATTAAGATGTTGAATGACACAAAATGGCTATATTTTATTTAAAAGTTTGAATATCATAAAACCAAATAGAATTTTTTTTTGACCCGTATGCGCATTTCGGTCGTATATACAACTTATTTACATATTAAAAGTTCATTAAGAAGAAGCGAGATAAAATGAGAAGGTGCTTACTGCGCATGTCCTTAAATGCTTGGCTATTATTATTATAGATTTCATCAAAATCAAATACCATGTACATACTATCATTTTACTATGAAATAAACTGTAAAATATAGATCACGAGCACTAATGAAGGACGTATGTTGTTTCCGAAATATTAATATGTATATATATATGCAAAACACATACAATAAAAATTTAGTCAAAGTGAACCAATACTTTCATTTAATAAAATATTTGATCCTAAAAATAAGATCCATCCGATTATAGAATAAGAGGAAATAGAATATAGAATATAGATACTGAGTTACGAGGAACACTTGGATATAGATTTCTAAGTTTACCAGTTTTTCTTCGAGTTTTAATTGATAAATTTTTTATATTTTTATTCCAACTCCATACAATTACGCAAAAATATTTATATTTATTTACGATCTCAATTGGGTTATTGTTACATGACACCGCACTTGTTTAGCTTGGAATCTTGGAATAATTTGTTGATGTTACATTTCATATCTTCATTTGTCTTGGATTCGAATATGTTATGATTTAACTATGAATATATTAGTACTAGATATTTTGTATAAAATTAAATTTGCTAATGCAATTTTAATAAAGAGACGACTCCTTATCTAGCAGAAACAAATGCTAGTCCTAGTGAACTCAATTATGATAGACACAAAATTCAACATTGTTTTGCTTGTTTTTTGATTCCTTCACATTCAAAATACTGCTTTTCATTTTTAAAGTATATTTACAGAGCCAATTATATTATTTGTTACTGAATTCAAATAAAAATTTAAAGAGAATATTTGTCTACTATCTACTGTCTACTGTCTACTGTCTACTGTCTATTGTCTACTGTCTACTGTCTACTGTCTACTGTCTACTGTCTACTGTCTACTGTCTACTGTCTACTGTCTACTGTCTACTGTCTATTGTCTACTGTCTACTGTCTGCTGTCTACTGTCTACTGTCTACTGTCTACTGTCTACTGTCTACTGTCTACTGTCTACTGTCTACTGTTTACTGTCTACTGTCTACTGTCTACTGTCTACTGTCTACTGTCTACTGTCTACTGTCTACTGTCTATTGTCTATTGTCTATTGTCTACTGTCTACTGTCTACTGTCTACTGTCTACTGTCTACTGTCTACTGTCTACTGTCTACTGTCTACTGTCTACTGTCTACTGTCTACTGTCTACTGTCTATTGTCTATTGTCTATTCTCTACTGTCTACGGTCTACTGTTTAAAGTCTACTGTCTACTGAGTCGAGTGTTTTCGTGATGTCAAAGCAAATTACTTCAACTTAATTTCCACAATTAATGGTAAATTGAATAGGTATATGTGATAAAACGCCAAATAGAATTCTACATTTTTGTAAAGCCATATTGTCATTTACAAATTAAATAATAATTCTTTAATACGAAATAATTTACAAAAAGATCGTTATTCCTCTTCTTTTTATTTTCGTTTTAATTGAATTTTTTTAAACGAAAACGACAATAATTTATAACAATAATAACCTTTATGGTTTATTCAAATCTTATAATCTAAAAAATTTGGAAAGGCTTAGTCCGAGGATTTGGCACTTCATATTTGCTCGTTCATTCCAATTTTCTGCCTTACATAACAGCTAGCGCCTATTTTTAACCTACTTATTTATTGGAATGTTTTGTAAATTTCTGGCCAAAAGGTTAAAATGTTGGATCAGTCTGGTTGTATATATATTTTTACATTTTTCCAGTTCTTCTGTAACCATGAGTATATTCAAATCTTTATGTAGATTAATATATTTTTAAGGTACCAAGGGGCCTGGGGTATGGCACGTAAATTTATTTATTGCATCTTTTAAATTGTTTCGATGCTATTATTAGAAGCAGTTCTTCGTAACTGATACTGAATTGAATTAAAATCAATTTTATTTTTTTAAGCAATTCAGTATAACATTAGGGTGGCTTCAAGTGCTCATTTCCCTACCGTTGAAATACCTATGTGGTCCAAAACTGGTTTCGGACAATTCATTCATTGTATGAAATGCTAAAATGTGGAAAGCGGTTCCATCTCAAGTGTACTCTCTGATATAGAAATGCTTCATTTTACAATTTGCACCAATTTGTTACTTTTCAATTCTCTACTATAATACTATTTACCTTTTAATATTTTGGCCTAATCCGAACCTACAAAAATTTTGTATAAAGAAATCCTTTCATATTTTTTGGGTAGTTAAAACAAAACAAAAAATAATTATAGTTAATGCTTTATTGCTATTTGCAATGCTTATTCCTCATAGACATTTTGAGTTCTACTGCACAACTTCATCTGTTCATAATTTTATATAACTTCATAAAATGAGATAATTACAGTTAATTTGATAACAGCTATGAAATGTAGGGTTAATGTTTATAAAATTAGCGATTACATAAATCTTTGTATTATATAACCAAATCTTAAATTTAATTTGATGTTGTGAAGCATTTAATCCGAATTCTAGAGAATTTCATATACATAGTTTTAAAATATGTATATGTAATATAATATATGTATAAGCAATATCTACTATAAAAATAGTTTTAAGTGCATGGATCATATTTTAATTATTATTTTTTAATGACACTGTTTATATATGATATTATTAGATTAGATTAATTTGTGTATGATAATGATTAGATCACATAATTCACATTAATTGAAGCATTTTTTGATGAATTTCAAATTCATAAGAAAATTATTTTGTAAATAAAATAAAAGTTTTGGTTTAGGTGAGGTTACCTGAGATTGAATGAGATAGAGGTATTCTTAGAAGTATACATATTTGTACATTGTATGTATCTAACAGTTATAAAACAAAATGATAAAACTGGACTGAAGTATTCAAAGAAAAAAAAACAAAAACAAAAATTATAGAATGCAAAATATTAAAAAAAACCACACCAATATCTAAGTTCATCTTGATGTGTTTGACATTTTATAATACAATTTTGTGTTGTACGATCAGTGAAAATATTGAAAAATTTGTGTATTACAATACCTTTATGTATATAGACACAAACTGAATCGAGGTACATATTAAAGATCTACCGAAATGAAAATATTTTGGCGCATTTTTGGGAAAATACTTTAGAGATAATTTTCATTAAAAACGTTTAATTGATTTACTCAAATTAGGTATAGTTTTACATCACTAGACAAATTAGACCTAAACATACACAAAATGTTTAAAATTACATACAAAAAGTTTATTATTATTATTATTACCTATTCAAATCTACAGGAATCTAAATTTATTATTTTTAATTATAACTTGGAAGAACATTAATTGAAATTTTAGAAAGAATTCCAACCAATTCCGTTTGTGCTGCTGTAGTTGGTTTGTTCTTAATAATGGAATTTATAGTTAGATTTTTTTTAAAACACTATATCCTAGACATTCGTGGAAAAAATCATATAAATAATATTAGTGAATTAAATAATGTAAAAAATCTAAAATATTTTAAATAAGTGTGTATGTATGTGTTTTTTAAGCTCTTCCTTCCGGCAAACCAAAACTCTAATTTATAATTCACTCCGTCTCAGTAGTAAATTCACACGAATATAATTTAAAATCGGGTATGTCAAATTAAGATTATTCTGTTCTGCTCAATATACACGCAGGATTACCACAAGGGCCCAATACTACTAAACAGTATACTAGGATCCATACTATATTAACTATACACTAGTGATTTGCCAGAAATAGAAAATGCAACGATAGCTACTTTTGCAGACGATACGGCTATATTAGCAGTCGGTAAAAATATAAATGAAGGTGCAAAAAAATTGCGACAAGCCAATAGCAAAATCTGCATTTGGTGCAAAAGATGGAGAATTAAATTGAATGAAGCAAAATTCAGGCGCGTTAACTTTACAAATAAAAAAATTTAATAAACAATATACCATATCCCCAAGTGGCAAAATGTTACTATATTGACGCAATTTGGTAACGTTTTGGTAACTTCTATACCTTTTCGGTGACTGCTACTAAACGGTTAAGAAACAGATTAGAAACACTTGGATGGTAACATTATTGTTACATTTAATTCCATTGTTTCTAAAATGCTACACTTTTTTTCACTTAAAAGTTACTTTCTTGTTTTGTAACTAAACCGATGAGATCTCGTGTCTCTTTAATGTGTTTAAACGGATACCACACATTTTAGACTTTGTGACCAAAATATAACCGAAATGTCTAAGAAATGTGTGATGTAAAAATTATTTTTTTTTTGTTTCTAATTTGTTTAGTAACCGTGTAGTAGCACACATACTAAACTGTTACTATTTTGGTTATTTGATTAATGGTTATCTGAACCCAAAATGTGTGTTATATGTATCGAAAGGTGTTAATTTTTTGTTGTCTTTCATTTGTTTACAAAGTCAGTAGATTCAATCTTAAAAATTAGAAAGCTTAGAAAAATCCTTATTATAATTAAGGACAGTAAAAAAGTCTCATATTATATGTATTATATAGTAATGAAATAATTTTTTTTTTCAATCTCAGTCAAGTTATATGCTTATGTTAGAAAATGAACATATTTATGATAAAATGGCGAATTTAGTACAGGTTCATTACTATAAAATTAATTCAATAACATTGACAATTAAATTTTCAAACACGACCTTTTATTTTTACGAACTAAAAATTAATTTCAGTCGGTAAAGTGTAGTTATGATTTCAGAGTTAGAAATCCAATTAATCTAAACTTAAATGTTCGTATTAAAAATATTTAGAATATTTTACTTTTTTAATAAAACCAAATAAAAAATCAATCATATTTTCGCTCTTACACACATAAAAATGAAATAAAAATACTTTTTTTTAAAAGTGAAAAAGAGAAAGAATGATTCTTGAAATTTAATTTGAAATGAACACACTGTTACTAAACTGTTTCCAAACTGTTACACTGAATGAAAGGTATTTAAAAACACATTTTAGTAACAATTGTTACTTTATAGTTACATTTTAGAAGCATTTGTAAGACACCGTTTCTAATCTGTAACGTACACAACCTCGTATCACCAGATTCTAAACCATTTAGTATTGGTTTATAAACGGATAAGAAACTCTGTTACTAAAAAGTCACAGGATTACTAAACAGTTTAGAATTGGTGTTTAATCTCTGCCGCTCTGCCGCTCGATGCAAAGCTTAGATGGAAAGAATACGTCATGAAAAAAAAAATAGAACCAGATCTGAAACACAAACAGTTGTGTAGGTTAATTGGGGGCACATTTACACTTTCAACGTATAACAAAATTTTGATGTACAATCAAATATTGAAGCCAGTCTGTGCATACGGTATTCAAACAAGGGGTTGTGCTAAACATTACATATTCAAACTATCCAAACGTTCCAAAACAAATTATTGCGAAATATTGTTAATGTCCCCTGGTTTGTTCGCAATGCTGATATTCATAGATATCTCCGGATCCCTTTTATAAAAGACGAAATAAAAAAATTGGCTGCACGATCATAGCTTTGTTAGACGACTTAAACGAACAAAACCGTTTGAACTATGATAGTTTAAAATCTTTCATCTCTCAAGAGTTCCTAATGGGGTTGTTTGATCAAAGATATCTGAAGAAAAGAGCCAAAATTGTATTGATAGTTAGTCTTAAAGGCTAGTTTTAATTTTAACAAAAGGATGGGAGTTTTTAGTGTGTTAAAGTTGGCAAAGTCCTTCACGTTGTTGTTTCCCGGCACATAGAACAGAGGCTGATGGCTGTTTTGATGATTTTCCTCCATCTGAAAAAAAGAGATTTTACACTGTTTTACCAGTAAATGTGCATAATTAATTTCTATATATTTTACACAACTTATGTGGAATTTATAATTTTTACATTTATATTGGGAAACATAGTTTCCTACTTTTATAAACTCTCTATCGTAATCCCGAACAGAGTTCTAATATATCAATGTTTATTAAATTGTTGTTCAGTCTATCTATTCATATGTTCATTCTATTATCTATGACTTTCGTACTTCTACTATAGGTGTAGTTGTATACACTATAACTCCAAATTAGGAATTTTTAATGTTTTTCCAAACTTTTCATGAATCTTTCAAAACTTAATACAATGGACATGAATCAGTAAAATAGAATGAAGAGATCACGTCAATGGAATTGGCGAAGACAGACTTGCATGATTCGTGTACGAAATGAATATGGTCAGCGATTGCAAAAGGTGACCACCAAAAAAGTGGAATTAATAGTGGAAATCATATTAATAATTCTTTCAAAAAATAAGATGAAGACCTACGACAAAGAGGACTATTGTGGCTGCGACGAATGTGGCATAAATATTCAATTGATATAAATATAAATATCAATTTTCATTATTCGTGGAAATTATGTGGTAATAAATACAATTTGGTTATTACTAAAATAACCAAAAATTGGTTGTGTGTGTAGCCGAGACAAGGTTGTTCATTCGATATTCTTGGAAAACGATGATTAAATTCACAAAGATCTTTTCTCTGCTTCAGGGTTAAGTTGGGCATTTTTTTTATAATAATTTTGAACTCGAGAAATCGAGTATACAGTCATATACAGAAATTCGGAGTTATTACGTTTCTTCTCAGTTCTTTGTCGTTTTAAGAAACATGTAACATATTTTTGTTGAAGGTAATTTTGATCTATAGTGTACCTTTTATCCCGTTATTCCAAATAAATCTTTAGAAGATTAAGAAAAATCATTTATGTCGTTCTGGTACATGTAATTTTACATTATCAATCGATCGGTAGTCTTTTATAAGCAATAAGCATTAACATCTTTAACGTCTTTAATTTCATTTGCAAATATTTCTTTTAGATTTATTAGAATAAATAAATAATCCTTGTCCTATATTTATAACGCCATAATGTAATCGAACTTTTTTAAAATTTAATATTTTTAGAGTAAACTATTTTTACACAACAGGGTTAAAACCCTCATATCTATTTTGATTTTGTTATTAGGTAGGTATTATGTTTTTTATCTAATTATTTATTATGGTACTAATCTCGTTTGTTAAGTTTTTAGAAGACGTTCAACTTTTTGAACATATTTCTTCTTCATATTGTACGTTTAAATTTATGTGAATTGGTTAAACTCACTACAGGATTGAAATATGTATCAATTAGAATTAATTAACTTAAATATTTTACATCATGTACATAAAATCAATCCGTTGTTTATATCCATTTGTATACATTTAATGTAATCAAAATGTATATATACATTCTTTTCATTTACAGCTATTCTATAATATACTTTAATATTCATTTACATCGATTCTATACATACCATAGACTCCACCGTTAAATAAAAAATCGATAAATTTTGAAAATTTAAAATGATCACCTATGTTTGAATTGTCAAAAAAATGTTTTTTGTATTTTAAATATGTAGAAAACATTTTTTCTGTTTTTTACTTTCCGTCTATGTCTACGTGTTTCTTTCTTTAAATTTAAAAATTAAAATTCATATTAAAAATTGACATTTTTCGACAACGTTGAAGTTGTCATCTTCAGTAAACAGTGGATAAGTTATTATAATTACTTATATTTATATACATAAAAATTAAGTTAAAAATATTGTGTGAAAATTTCAAAATTTTGTGTAAATTGTTTGGTGCTTAAATTTCTAAGTAAAAATGAGATAAAATAAATTAATTTGAATAAAATTGTATTATTTGTATTTGTTTATGAATTTTTCAGTGACAGTATTTATGATTCAAATACAAGTCCCTCTTAATGGTTTAAGAATCAAACTGATATTATTTTAATTTATTTTGATTACAAAATTTCTTGAATCGGCTGAGAAAGGCATTTATTTAAAAGCTGGTTAGACTAAATACATTGAAATCATTGACTAAGATCACGTTATGGATTTTTTCGCTTACTAGTTTCCATTGAAAAATTTTTCAACTGAAGTTTCTATACATATTCTTGAATAATATCGTTTATAAAATTTTGTTAAGATATAATATGAATATTGAATCAATAAATTTTAATTTCAATTCAATTTAAATCCAATTTCAAACCACAAATTCAACCTATAAATGTATTTCCCAATACATACTGTGGTAGATGAAAATATTTATTATAATCCAAACAGAAAATGGTATCGAAAATCGAAAGATAAACTTTTGAAGATTTTATTTAATACCTTTACCATGATTATCGAAACGAATATGCTAGTTGAACATTCGCTTAAAAGTGATCACATTTATCACATTCAAATAAATATATTCGCTGTGGAAAAGTCGTTGATAACCAACACATAAATATTTTAAAAGGTAGTTAAAAAAGAAACTGTTTTTTTTTTGTGCTAATAAATTTTATAAACCTAGCTATTTAAAAATAGATTTTAAAATACAAATTCAAATAAAAAATCAAAAATGAGTACAAGTTGTGTTAATTTTTGTGATAACGAATAAGATAGTGGTACTAGTGACACCTAAACCGGCGATCGGACACATTTAAGCTGAATTCGAAGGACTATTAGAAACAACTTAAACTCATTAGAACTACCAGATGTCGTGTAATATAGATGTAGGTATTTAGTTATAAATAATTGTAAATTTTACCAAATATATTTTTAGATTTATATAAGAAACTTTCGGTGGAATAACGATGAATTCCTTTATATTCTGAATTCAATAAAAGATAAATTTAAACCTCAAATTAGAGAAAATGGAACATTATCAATGGAAATGATTTTAATTCATCAAGTTTCTATTGTTTGAGATACATTTATTGCTACATACTTTTCATTTGAGGTATTTTTCAAGTGTATTTGAATCTGTATAACAACACTTAGGACACGCGTGAAAATTTTCAGTTTTTTATTAGAACATCATTAGCTTGTTCCAATGGAGTCAGGGTAATGCTTGATAAAGTCCTACACCTGTGATTTTTATATTATATTTTTGTTTTGTTTTTGCTGTTTTAATTTTAATATAAATTCAAGCTATACCCAGCAATCACACAATTATCTACAAGCAGTACATAGATGAATAAATCAAATAACAAAAATTAAAAAGAGATAATGTATTTAATTCAGTTGAAACAATCGATCTTACAACACTTGTAATGCACTTTTATTCCAACCGAAATCGTTACTTTTATTTCGTTTTTCAAACTGTTTTCTATTTGTTTTCTTATAGCTGCTCATAATATCATCTAATATATAATACGTTCTAATGTATAATAATGTCTGTGAAGCTTTTCACCTCGCTGAATTAAAGCAAAACAGTTACAGCAACCAAAACACTTCTAAATTATTTTATTTTGTTTTGAAATTTTTGAGAACAATTTAAGACAATTTTTTTTTCTTTATATTTTGACAGTTACACAAAGAAATTTGAAAGTAAACAAAAATTAGAACAAAAAAATTCAAAATAGATCAAAAAAGGTGTTAAGTGGCCACGGTAACCGAGTGGTAAGGCACTCGAGTGTAGTAATGTAATGACCGAGGATCAGCAAAAATTTTCAAATGGTAAAAATTACTGAAAATGTAATTTTCAATACAACCACATCGATTCAAATATAATTTAATAAAGACATACATTTTGATAGGGAAAAGGACCTGTAAAGTTGGCCTTCAGATTTGTTTATAAGATCAACTGCAAAAATAAATAAATAAAGATGTTTAGTAAATTTTTCTGTTCTTAGGAGTTCTAAGGTGTTTGATATTTAATTGTCTTTTTCCGTCCGATTCTGTTCTAAATCTGCTGAACAAACTTTTGTTAAAACTAAATGGTTCCGCGACATTGAAAAAGTTTCATTCAATCAAATCATAAAAATAGCCGAGTTCAGTGTCTGGGGATGGAAATTATTTGATTGTTTCTATTATAGAACTAGGAAATTATTTATTAAATAAGTAGCAGTGAGCCGAACTCAAAGCTTTGAGTTGTTGTAATTTGAATTGAAATAGATTTTTATTGGTTTTCAAAATTTTTAAATACCTATAATAATAAAGGTCAATGAAAATTTAAGGTGGGTATATCTAAATACATTTAAGTAAGTAGAAATAGAACCCTGTTTTTGTAGGCATCCGATCACGTAGGCGGCAAATATTTAGAAAAAACTTATAAGTTATGAGCCAATTTAATTTTTTGCAGACAGTAACCTCCCGTTATCTATGTATTGAAACGGGAGGTCCCAATTTTTATACACAGATATTAAATGAAGATGGCCAAGTTTAAAAAAAAAACAAATAAGTTTTAAAGTAATTTCTTGTGCAACTGAAAAACTTCCTTTTTGTAAACATTTATTCGCAATTTTTTTTCCGAACGAAAGTCCACTATTTTTACCAAAACGGACATTCTGTCAAAATTTTTCGGACTGCAGATTTCCCAAAATTTTTACCAAAATGAACATTCTTTTCAAAATTTTCGAGTTTTTGACTGAATGTCCAATTATTCCGTCCAAATGTCCAATTATGAATTTCTTCACATATTTTTTCCGACTGAATTGTAACATAAATAAAATATATACATATGTTGTGTACTTAGAAAATAGAAAAAAAGCAGATTGTTCATTCTCACTTAATGACCTTGATCTAATTTGGAATTCATCATTGACATTTACTTTGAACCAAAATACTAACATAATAGCTGCAGCAGATGGACTGATTAAAAACATCAAAATAAAACTTGTAGTTCGACGTATTTGCAAATATAGAATACTTTTCCAGACAATTTAAAAGATCTACAATATTGAAGGGATAAAGTTTATAATCATAACACAAATCTTGGCTTATTATTCGGTGTATATTATTAATTCATAAACAAATACAAATAATACAATTTTATTCAAATTAATTTATTTTATCTCATTTTTACTTAGAAATTTAAGCACCAAACAATTTACACAAAATTTTGAAATTTTCACGCAATATTTTTAACTTAATTTTTATATAAATATAAGTAATTATAATAACTTATCCACTGTTTACTGAAGATGACAACTTCAACGTTGTCGAAAAA
Source organism: Argyra leucocephala (assembly GCA_963942445.1). Classification (NCBI taxonomy): domain Eukaryota; kingdom Metazoa; phylum Arthropoda; class Insecta; order Diptera; family Dolichopodidae; genus Argyra; species Argyra leucocephala. Next base: position 70,539,696 of record OZ012681.1, on the reverse strand, counting down.
TGTCAATTTTTAATATGAATTTTAATTTTTAAATTTAAAGAAAGAAACACGTCCATATAGACGGAAAGTAAAAAACAGAAAAAATGTTTTCTACATATTTAAAATACAAAAAACATTTTTTTGACAATTCAAACATAGGTGATCATTTTAAATTTTCAAAATTTATCGATTTTTTATTTAACTCAAAAATTTGATTATAGAAAAAAATGTATATATTGATTTTTTTCTTTTCTTCTTAATTTATCCTTTTTGGGGGCAAATATATTAAAATCAAAGTCAGACATCACATGAGCTTATTACTGTTTATCAGTTGACATTTTTACAATAATCTACAAACTTGACAATGACTTTTACAAGAAACACAAAAAGAAAATTTAAGAATTTGCAGATTTCTAACTTATTGACAGACAGTCTTTTATATTCGATGATCTACGAACCTATGATTAATTTTCAATTTTTCATTATTTTCTTTTCTTATATACAAAATTTTTAGTTTTCTGTCTAGTCAGATTCTTTTGTTCCACAGAAATATTAAATTAAAGTTGATTGACATTAATAGATGATAAATAATACTACCTATGAATAATAAATAATACTACCTATTCCATGCGTAGCATTCACCGGTCAAGCATTATAAAAAAATATTTTTTTTCTCTTCAATTACGAAATATTTAACTCAAAACTAAGTTTTCTAATTAAGTCAGATGGTCCAATTTATTTAAGCATAGCATTTTTGTTACATAGTTAGGGTATTTTTTTCTGTAATATTATTCAGATGATATTACAGTAATCCATCAAACTGCGCGGCAGTTACGTTCCGAAAAAACAGCGCGCAATCCGAAATCGCGCACTATGAACCCTATTTTGTATGAAATTAGAAAGTAACGTTCCAAATCTAAAATTCTCATGAAAAATTTAAAATTAAAGTATTTACATAACTAAAATAAAGTCTTTATTCAGTGACTAGTGATATTAAATATAAAAATATAAACATAAACCAAAAAATAAAAACAAAAATAAACAAAATATCTTTAAATTATTTCATTTCCACTACTGTCTTCCGTGTTATAAAGTTAAACAAAAAAATAAAAATTATAAATTAAATTCATAAAAATATGAAATAAAAAATCTTTAAAGCATTTCATTTTCACTACTTTCTTCCGATGATGATTAATTTGATATTGCAGTCGAGGGTTTGGTAAAAAAATCTGTTAATACTGATTGCTTGGTATCTCTTGAGCGATAAAGTTCTTTATATAGCGCTAAAGCTTCCGTCAAACGTCTACGGAATATCAAAGCACGCTCCAAATCAGGATCTAGGTCAATAGCTTCTTCACCAAGTTGTTTCCTATTTTCAAAAATTCTGCCAGAGCTTTGCTATTAAATTCTTTTTCTTCAAAAATTTCCAATTCTTCACTTCCGGCATTTTCACCATTATTACCCAAGCAGCATTTTAGTCACAAAAGTGAACACATTTAGACACGTTTTTAGAAAAGTAGAAACATGTCGACGTCGTTTCTACATTATGTGTATGTTTCTTCTTTGGACACATATGTGGTAACTGTTACGTAAAAATGTCGTAAAATTATTACGAAAACTAATTTGGTGACATTTTGTCGACATAATTACTCTTTATTACCACAAAAAATTTATCAATTTTATTTGATGAATAAGTTACAAATTTTGACACTATATCAAAACTATGTTTCTAAATTGAACTTAAAAGTTACTACAATGACATAAAATTACAAGAAATTACTACAACAAAACAATGTTACTTTAAGTACACAATTTGGAATAATTTTTCTTGATATATTGGTCGACTGAAAAAGTAATAAAAAATAAAAGAAATTAAATACAAGCAAAATGAAAAGAATAAAACCATTTTACCACTCCACTCCACTTTTATAGAAATGTAAAAAAAAAATAATTTTAAATAATGAGCTTAGTGGTGTGAGGGGTAACAATAACCTCAATAAATTTGGTAATCAAGATAGGTGCGAAAAATCTTCAGGTAATTGTTTATATACACATCCTGAATATATAGCTTATCAAATTTACTGAATTATGAATATTTTCTGTATATACGTACATACCACAGCTGATATAGGAAATAACTTAAAGACAAAAATCAATGAAGACGATATTGAATTTTCCATCAGATCAGAACCTATTATTAGTAATAAATTTATTTCAAACCAACCTACTCTTAGTAATGAAAATGACGACGAATCAAATGACGAGTTAAAACCTGAATTGTTACTCCTAGAAGAACTAAAGAATTGGGCATTATCTTATCAAATTAAGCATTTAGCATTGAATAAACTTTTAAATATTTGATCAAATCATGGTATGGATTATTTGCCCAAGGACAGTAGAACAATTTTGTTTAACATCCGTTTTACTTTTAACCAGTCCTTCTAAACACATTCAGTAATTTTCAGCAACAATGTTTCAACGTTATAAACAAAGTTGCTACTGTAGAAACAATGTGCTCACTATTATAACAAACATTATAATATGGTAACTTTCTGCCACCTATGGAATATAATAAGAAACTTTGTTTTAATTTTTTTCACATTTTGTTAATATTTAGAAACATACAGAGCCGGAGCTAAAATATGTTAATTCTTCATAAATTTCTATAAAATAACAAATTTGATTATCTCAATAAAATATTTTAAATAACTACATTACATACGTACTACATTTCAAAGTACGTATTTAAAACAAAAATTTAATGTAAGGAAGTTTGTTGTTTTTGTTTTACGTATAAAAATTTTTTAAATTTGAAGTAGAAAATATGTGAGAAATAATGAATGGATAATTGATGATATCTATTAACTATTATTGTATAATCATTTGTACCTTGTACATTTTAAACGCTTTTCTTAAACCTATACACAAAAGTTTAGTTTTTAATGTTAATTTTAAATAGAAGAAAAAAATAACAGATTTTACCTTCTCTTAATGCGTCTGGTATTTTTTTTTTATTTTATTTTACATTTTTTTTAATGTCAAAAACGTAAACCAGAAAAAAAATACGCCCAATATAAAAGGTATGTACCATAGTAACTATACTGACAGAATATCAAATCAATATTCAATGTACATTTATGTACATTATATCTATACATACATATTTAAAATTCGGGGCGAATACTTTATTGTCATAAACCATAAGTCGGTGTCGCGAGAATCAACTCAATTTAATTGATTTGACTTATTTCAAATCAACCAAAAAAAGTTACGGTAGGCGTTTTCGTTTTTTAGTTCATAGCAGAGCACGAACTGTCAAAAACAGATTCGTGTTTTTTTTTTGCTCAGAGCGCTCAGATCGTTGTGCTCGATTTAAATTAACAGAGCACGTAGAGCGCTTGAACATTAAATGTCAAAAATGGATGATTATGTTCAAACAAAATAGATGACGCTACTATACGATAGTAAAAACGTAAACCATTTTAAAATTTAAAATAAATATCAACAGTGATTTTTACAATTAAGAAATAATGGACGACGATATAAGCTGTGATGGTAAATAATTAATATTTAATCAAAAATAAATAGTTTTTAGTTTAGACTTTTGTAAAATATATTTTTTGATTATTAAATTTTAGTTTTTAAGTGGAGTAAGAATTCAACGCTCCTCTTAATAGATTTAATTAAAAAAAATTTTCCTAGATTAGAGAAAGAAGTAAAAAAAGTCGTATATATTTAAATCGCAAAGCAAATAAGTGAGGCAAATACTGTGAGTCTACTTATCAACAAATTGATTCAAAATGGAAAAGAAAAGAAGAAAACAATAAAAGTGGAAATAGTAAAAAATATTGGGAATATTTTGATGTTCTCAATGATTTTCTATTGCATGCACCGGAAATTAATAAAAAAAAGTACAATAATAAAAATAATAACTGTACAATAAATTTTAAGTTTTTTCTAAATTTCCTAAAATAATATTAAAATATTCAAATAAATTAAAACATCTATAATTTTTCTTACCTTATTTCTAAATTATCCAATTTTTTAATATTTTCAAATAAAAAATCAAAAATTCACTTTTGGAAACCAAACGCCAACTAACAAAATGTCAGAAAAATCAAATGTCAAAATGTCAGAAATTGAAAGTAAAATCGAAAAAAAATCAAATAATTGATTCTCGAAACACCGACTAAACATTTGTCAAAAGTCTCAAATTTTTTATTGCCATTGCCACTGGTGTCGTTAATTTTTTATTGCTAATGACTCGATTTTGTTTCTACGCGGGTCAGTGCATTTACGCATTCTATGAAAAATTGCTGCTTTATGATAGTGACAATATTATCAGCAATTCTTTTTCAGAAACATTTACGTCGTATCATATTAGATCTGTAGTATGTTAACCCGCAAATTTGCATAAATTTGCACAAATTTATGCAAATTTTTTGTATGTTTATATTTTTATTTGGATGCTCTTTACAAATTTTTGAGAAAATTATAAGAATTTAAAGCTTAAAACACTTCAGAACGCTCTCTTAAATAGATTTTTGCAAATTTAATTTCTATTTGAAAAAGTTTGTAAAAATTTGCTGTTGTGTTGTTTTTGTTGTTATTGTATTATACGTTTTGCTGTTGTTTTAAACGTAATTTTTATCAAATAACTTTTCATTAAAGCAAAAAATAAATTTCGTTAAAGTTTTAAAGTAAAATCATCAAACCAATATCCATTAAATTATCTTTTACATTTAAAAAGGTTTACACTTTGCTTTTCAGTGTTTAGCTTTAGTTCATTTGACTTGTTTAAAAATAGAAATTGCTACTTTCACGGTAGGGTGATTACGCCGGTCATTTGATAGTAATTTCACTGTAATTTTTCATGAAAAAAAAATTTTGCGGAAAAAATATACTCGGATAAAATGACAAATTTTGTCATATTGAAATTGTTAAATGACGGCTTATGTTTGTTTGAGAACTTTTGTTGTTTAAAATTTAAAAAATGGATTTACAAAAAAAATCGTAAGTATTTTATTTTAAATTTGTGGACATGAAATTTGTGAACATGAAAGAGCCAAGTTCAAGAAATTGAGCAGCCTCAATCAAAAATAGGTTCGAGTCCCACCTCACAAAGCCCTCGAGTCCCAAGTGTCGGGACCGAAGACCTTAAATTTTTTTTTGTCATCAGTACAATGAATCTTAAATGTGATGAAGACAATTGATCCGAGGTGCTAGGAATTGGGGCCGAAACTCTATATCACTGGTTTAAATTGGATTTTTCTGGGAAAAGGTTATTAATAATTATTATAAATAATTTTTTAAAAAAAATTCGGATTGGTCCGACAGTCCGGAAGTCGGACCCAAAGGACATTGAACAAAAAAAAAAAAACAAAAAAATTTTTTTTTATACTTATCTTGATGCGTAATGAACACTATTGACATTTTGGTTTTTGGACAATTTTTTTGTTCAAGGTCTACGGTCCCGAGTTCTGAACCGTGGAACAACCTGAAAATTTTTCAAAAAATGTTCATAATAATTATTAATAACCTTTTCCCAGAAAAATAAAATTTAAACTGGTGATATAGAGTTTCGGCCCCAATTCCTAGGACCTCGGACCTATTGTCTTCATCACATTTAAGGGTCATTGTACTGATGACAAAAAAAATTTGTCATCAGACTCATAGACACGATGCAAACAAGCGGTCATTTGTCAAAAATGACCGCTTGTTTGCATCGTGTCTATGAGTAATTTTACTGAAGACAAGTTAAAAAAAAAAAATCGAGGGCTTTATGAGGTGGGACCCCGACCTATTTTTGCTGGAGCCTGCTCGATTTCTTGAACTTGGCACTTTCCACCAGTCGCAACCTGGAAGATGTAGTTCATATGACATGGTTTCGTTGAATACACACACATTGGCTCTACTCTATTCAATATTAATTTGCATATTAAAGAAACCTTGTGGACATATTTTTTTTCTTTTACTTCACTTTTTTCTTCGAAATAAAATTTCTTTCTTTATTAATTATATAAATTAATTATTCTATATTAATTATAGGTGTTTTAGTTTTAACCTCAAAACGAAAGTGTTGCCCGTTTCAAAACAAAAATCATCTCATTTAAATTTCAAATTTCATTTCATTTTTCCCGATTATCGAAATCTCAAAAAATCATTTAAATTATATGACATTGTCATTTTCATTTTGGGCCAATGATGATTGACGGCCCTGTATACCTAATGACAATTTTAGAATGAAATTCTCGTATTTCAAAACAAAATGTATTTGATTGAACACATATTTGGTAATATTTGTACACATATGAACGTCAACAAGAAATAAAGTGACTATATTAGAAATTTGTGTCCACAGAAGAAATAAACAGAAACAATGTTTGATCGCCATTTTAATTTTATAATATTAAAATAATTTTGTACTACAAAATTTTTTGAAAACATTATTTCTATAATAATATTAATCCCTAAACGTGATAAAAATTCAAATATTTCCATAAAAAAACTATATAACTATATTCAACTCTGAAACAAATTTTACTTAATGTAAAAATTGATTATGTATTACTTTTTTTTTGGATCATCAAAAATATATATATATATTTTTACATTTTATTAACACAACGATGGCCCATTAATTATTACGAAGTACTTTGGTCACTTTGGTCACTTTGATCACAAATTTTGTTCCGTTTATAAATTGATGGTTTAGATTGCTAAAAAAATTCTGTTCCTTAACAAATGAAAATATTTATGTCATAAATTAATTAGTCAAAGTTTTCATATTGCTTTTTATATATATTTTTGTATTTTTAAAAACTTTGTGACAATTTTTTTTAATAAATGTGTAATTTTAAGAAACAATTTTTTTTTGGTAATTTTGTGTAGTAAATATTACCATACATTGTTTCCAAAATATTTCTATTCCATGTGTACACTGCGCCATGTGTACACTGCGACATGTGTACACTGCGACTAAATTTGTTACTGTGTTAACATAAAATGTTTATTACGTGTAGTAACTGCGACCAAATTTTGCCGCTTGGGTATTATCTGAAAAATATGTTAACATTTATTCAACAGGAAGATCTTGATTCTTGAATGCATTCTATAAACTTCTGTAATATCTTCTGATGCTATATCATCAAATCCTTCTTCACCAATCGTTTTCATCATCGGCCTATCGACAACTGTGTCAAAAATATGTAAATGCATTACGAAAAAAAAAAACGGGCAACGCGCTGCTGCAAAACTTTCACCGCGCAATGCGAAATTTTAGTGGTAAAAACAAAAACGCGCAAGTACGAAACCGCGCAGTCCGAAACCCCGAGGGATTACTGTATTTGGTTCTTGTATTAAATATATAGTTTTTGTATATATGTAGGTTTAGAACTTGGACATATATTTTTCTATAAATGATTTTTTTAAAATAATATTTTAAAAATATTTTTTTTTTATTTTTTCATTTCTTAATCGGTAATCATTTACGGTAATATTTGGAAAAGACTTCACATTTAAATTTTTGGGTTCCTGTAACTGTTTTGCTTTAATTCAGCGAGGTGAAAAGCTTCACAGACATTATTATACATTAGAACGTATTATATATTAGATGATATTATGAGCAGCTATAAGAAAACAAATAGAAAACAGTTTGAAAAACGAAATAAAAGTAACGATTTCGGTTGGAATAAAAGTGCATTACAAGTGTTGTAAGATCGATTGTTTCAACTGAATTAAATACATTATCTCTTTTTAATTTTTGTTATTTGATTTATTCGTCTATGTACTGCTTGTAGATAATTGTGTGATTGCTGGGTATAGCTTGAATTTATATTAAAATTAAAACAGCAAAAACAAAACAAAAATATAATATAAAAATCACAGGTGTAGGACTTTATCAAGCATTACCCTGACTCCATTGGAACAAGCTAATGATGTTCTAATAAAAAACTGAAAATTTTCACGCGTGTCCTAAGTGTTGTTATACAGATTCAAATACACTTGAAAAATACCTCAAATGAAAAGTATGTAGCAATAAATGTATCTCAAACAATAGAAACTTGATGAATTAAAATCATTTCCATTGATAATGTTCCATTTTCTCTAATTTGAGGTTTAAATTTATCTTTTATTGAATTCAGAATATAAAGGAATTCATCGTTATTCCACCGAAAGTTTCTTATATAAATCTAAAAATATATTTGGTAAAATTTACAATTATTTATAACTAAATACCTACATCTATATTACACGACATCTGGTAGTTCTAATGAGTTTAAGTTGTTTCTAATAGTCCTTCGAATTCAGCTTAAATGTGTCCGATCGCCGGTTTAGGTGTCACTAGTACCACTATCTTATTCGTTATCACAAAAATTAACACAACTTGTACTCATTTTTGATTTTTTATTTGAATTTGTATTTTAAAATCTATTTTTAAATAGCTAGGTTTATAAAATTTATTAGCACAAAAAAAAAACAGTTTCTTTTTTAACTACCTTTTAAAATATTTATGTGTTAGGTTATCAACGACTTTTCCACAGCGAATATATTTATTTGAATGTGATAAATGTGATCACTTTTAAGCGAATGTTCAACTAGCATATTCGTTTCGATAATCATGGTAAAGGTATTAAAAAAAATCTTCAAAAGTTTATCTTTCGATTTTCGATACCATTTTCTGTTTGGATTATAATAAATATTTTCATCTACCACAGTATGTATTGGGAAATACATTTATAGGTTGAATTTGTGGTTTGAAATTGGATTTAAATTGAATTGAAATTAAAATTTATTGATTCAATATTCATATTATATCTTAACAAAATTTTATAAACGATATTATTCAAGAATATGTATAGAAACTTCAGTTGAAAAATTTTTCAATGGAAACTAGTAAGCGAAAAAATCCATAACGTGATCTTAGTCAATGATTTCAATGTATTTAGTCTAACCAGCTTTTAAATAAATGCCTTTCTCAGCCGATTCAAGAAATTTTGTAATCAAAATAAATTAAAATAATATCAGTTTGATTCTTAAACCATTAAGAGGGACTTGTATTTGAATCATAAATACTGTCACTGAAAAATTCATAAACAAATACAAATAATACAATTTTATTCAAATTAATTTATTTTATCTCATTTTTACTTAGAAATTTAAGCACCAAACAATTTACACAAAATTTTGAAATTTTCACGCAATATTTTTAACTTAATTTTTATATAAATATAAGTAATTATAATAACTTATCCACTGTTTACTGAAGATGACAACTTCAACGTTGTCGAAAAATGTCAATTTTTAATATTAATTTTAATTTTTAAATTTAAAGAAAGAAACACGTCCATATAGACGGAAAGTAAAAAAAAGAAAAAATGTTTTCTACATATTTAAAATACAAAAAACATTTTTTTGACAATTCAAACATAGGTGATCATTTTAAATTTTCAAAATTTATCGATTTTTTATTTAACGGGTACATACATATGTTTGTGTAATCGTGTAATGTCAATGTTACAATTTTCATGTCATTTTATTGCTCAGTAGCAAATGCTGTCGATCCAAATTATTTTTATAAAAAATTATTATACTTTTTTACAGCGACATCTGCTTAATACTAGTGCATTTATACAATTCTGATCCAATTCAAATTTGTCCAACTGTTCATTATATGAAACCAATGAAACATTTCATTTATACCACATATCTTATTATACCAATTATACGAAAAATTATACTAAACGATTCACAATATGTACGCAGTCATGTCATATCTGCTGAAGTAGGAACATTTTTTTTATTGAATACACAAACCATTTGTGTTTCAATTTAATATTTTAGTAGAGCTTTCTAATTGGAATAAATTTTGGGTTGTTGTATTCAATATTTTTCCAAAAAGAATATTTAAAATTAAATGATTTTTTTATTGAGAAATTAGTACTATTTTAGTACATTAGAAATAATCAGTGCTGCCATAGAATAAAAGTGAATATTTATTATTTTTGACAGTGAACTAACTGTGTGTTTCAATCATGTTCAATTCAAATGTGATATTGCTGTTGAAAATTTGAAAAAATCAGTTATGGATATTTTTTTAAGTTTAGTTAAATTAAGTTTAATTAATTTTTAATAAAATTGTATTAAAATGAGGTATAATTGGAATAAGAAATAGCAACAAAAAACATTGTAACCGTTAGAAAATAAATTAAATAAAAACAGCAATAGGTAGTCATTGAAAAGAAATTCAGAACAAACAAATAAAGAGTTAATTTTGTGATTTCAGTTCAGTAAAATGATCTAAGAACGATCTAGAATAAAAAATAGTACCTTTTTGTGTTCAGTTCCGTTAATTAAACTTTTTTGTTAATTAAACTGATCGGTGTTGAAATGTTGAGGTGTTGAGTAGATTGTTCAAATTCCAAAACACTTCTAAATTATTTTATTTTGTTTTGAAATTTTTGAGAACAATTTAAGACAATTTTTTTTTCTTTATATTTTGACAGTTACACAAAGAAATTTGAAAGTAAACAAAAATTAGAACAAAAAAATTCAAAATAGATCAAAAAAGGTGTTAAGTGGCCACGGTAACCGAGTGGTAAGGCACTCGAGTGTAGTAATGTAATGACCGAGGATCAGCAAAAATTTTCAAATGGTAAAAATTACTGAAAATGTAATCTTCAATACAACCACATCGATTCAAATATAATTTAATAAAGACATACATTTTGATAGGGAAAAGGACCTGTAAAGTTGGCCTTCAGATTTGTCTATAAGATCAACTGCAAAAATAAATAAATAAAGATGTTTAGTAAATTTTTCTGTTCTTAGGAGTTCTAAGGTGTTTGATATTTAATTGTCTTTTTCCGTCCGATTCTGTTCTAAATCTGCTGAACAAACTTTTGTTAAAACTAAATGGTTCCGCGACATTGAAAAAGTTTCATTCAATCAAATCATAAAAATAGCCGAGTTCAGTGTCTGGGGATGGAAATTATTTGATTGTTTCTATTGTAAATAGAACTAGGAAATTATTTATTAAATAAGTACCAGTGAGCCGAAGTCAAAGCTTTGAGTTGTTGTAATTTGAATTGAAATAGATTTTTATTGGTTTTCAAAATTTTTAAATACCTAAAATAATAAAGGTCAATGAAAATTTAAGGTGGGTATATCTAAATACATTTAAGTAAGTAGAAATAGAACCCTGTTTTTGTAGGCATCCGATCACGTAGGCGGCAAATATTTAGAAAAAACTTATAAGTTATGAGCCAATTTAATTTTTTGCAGACAGTAACCTCCCGTTATCTATGTATTGAAACGGGAGGTCCCAATTTTTATACACAGATATTAAATGAAGATGGCCAAGTTTAAAAAAAAAAACAAATAAGTTTTAAAGTAATTTCTTGTGCAACTGAAAAACTTCGTTTTTGTAAACATTTATTCGCAATTTTTTTTTGAACGAAAGTCCACTATTTTTACCAAAACGGACATTCTGTCAAAATTTTTCGGACTGCAGATTTCCCAAAATTTTTACCAAAATGAACATTCTTTTCAAAATTTTCGAGCTTTTGACTGAATGTCCAATTATTCCGTCCAAATGTCCAATTATGAATTTCTTCACATATTTTTTCCGACTGAATTGTAACATAAATAAAATATATACATATGTTGTGTACTTAGAAAATAGAAAAAAAGCAGATTGTTCATTCTCACTTAATGAGCTTGATCTAATTTGAAATTCATCATTGACATTTACTTTGAACCAAAATACTAACATAATAGCTGCAGCAGATGGATTGATTAAAAACATCAAAATAAAACTTGTAGTTCGACGTATTTGCAAATATAGAATACTTTGCCAGACAATTTAAAAGATCTACAATATTGAAGGGATAAAGTTTATTATCATAACACAAATCTTGGCTTATTATTCGGTGCTCATAATTCATAATATATCAAAAAGTATAGGCGATATCGCTATCCATAAAATAAGTAAATAATAAACTTGGAAATGGATATTTTCAACGTTATTCAGACTAATTTAAGCTTGGCTAGTAAGCACAGGTATAATTATTCTATTAACTGTCATACAAAAGTAAATATCTCTAGAAGGTATTGACAGGTTGAAGCGAAATTCGCAAAAATATCTACTAAATACTGTATACAATAGTGTGTGACGTAATTCATTATTATTGACTCGATGTATAGACACTGGGATACGTCCGTTATTAGTGTATATTTAAAGTCATTGTTATTAGTTAGAAAATCTCTGAAACAAAATAATTTAAGAGCTATCCTACAAGGTTAAGAAAATAAATAAATTCTTTAATTTTTAATTCTGACTTTACCATAGGTAATTCATACAAATCATTTTCTCACCATTTATTTGTTATTATTCTAACCATTAACGTTCAGATGTGATTGAAATAAATTGAAGTGAAAATTATTATAACAGGATTATATTATTCTCTTACTGTTTCATATATAGCTATGCAATCACATACATATATATTACGTAAAAATAAAATAATTCCAAATTTACTCTTGACATTAAATTTGCGAAATCATTTTAAAATTTGTCGGGGGAATCCAATCCACAATAATCCAATAAATATTTGGATTGTTTTATAAAATAGTTTTATTATGTTTTTAAAATATTTTTTTTTCTGTTTATTTTTATAATAAGAAAAAAATAAAAGCTGTGAAATATCATTTCTTCAGGAGCATCGCATCATCAAGACCGACGTTGTAAATTGTATACCATAGTATAAAGTATGATGTTTGTTCTATATTTATATTCTTTGGCGTCGGTCTGATGTTTTTTATTTATTGTTTTATTAAAACACAAAGTCTATATGAGATGAAAAAAAAAAAAAAATAGAAACAACTTTTAGTAATCTGTGAAGTCATCTCAAAGTGAATCACAAGTCATATTGTTATTTGTACTCGTATGTGCAGAGAGCTCATAATATAGATACAGACATGTGCTAAATTCATCATTTCGAACTTTTAATAAAAAAGGGAAATTGATTTTTTTTTATCATATATATATGTACATATACATATATATATATATTTATTTATGTATTTATTTAATACTTGCATTTTCTTCTAGAATTATATTTCAATGTATATGATGTGCACTACTACGAATATCTATGATGATCTTATTTCTAAAGCTTTTGCCATCCTGCGTTGTTTGTATTAGATGTTCCATCGCTTAGAGGTCTCTCTATTTTTTGATTAAATAGAAATAAATCTTTCATATTTTTATTCAACAAAATTTGAAAATAGATGAATTATGCAGAATGTTAAATTGAAAATTTAGCTTAAGACTTAATCTTTTAAAATGTGTACAAAATTAGTTTACACACTTATAAAACAAAATTGTACGAAACAAAGTTAAATTAATTGAAATTTTAAATAATTGAATTAAGAAGAATTGAAGTTATAAAAAAAAAAATTATAAATATTTTTTTATTTTTCCTTACGGAGGTGCCCACCTAATATGTCAGGGTCGGCATGGAGCTTTTAGCCCTTTGTGGCCTCCTTCACCTCTTCCAACTCTTTTGATAAAAGAGGTCAATAGGTTTGAAGGTCTTATTCTGCAAAAGTTTGCTGATGTTATGTAGTGCTTTTTCAATAGCTTGAGTCGCAGCCTTGACAGCCAGCATTCCTACAACATTGTGTGGAACCACTTCTACAACATTGCTTGGAAGTTCTCTTCCAGGCACTGTCTATAGGTTGGGTCTTTACATAGTGCTAGTCTACAAATGTTCTTATTCATGTGGTTATGCTATGAGTAGTAAGTGTGCCCACCATCTTCCAATATTTTGTTCTATTGAGAGTTAGCAGGGAGTTGGTTATTTTGGTGTTTATTGTTGGTGCATCTATTTTGGAGACTTTCTGACCTTGAATACGCTGCCAAAGAATGTTTATTTCCCTCTTCAGGGTGTTTTCTATCGATATAGTTTAAAATTACCAATAGATTACCAACTGTCGATTCCGGTCCATAAATGTTGCACTGATAAGTTTTACCTTATTTCGGAGTCCTATGAGGTTTAGGACTTCCGAACATTTTCTTACAAATCAAGATTTCTTGAGGTTACTTTCAAGAGCTTTTAGGGCAGTCTGACTGTCACTAAAGGTTCTAATGACTTTTTTAGACCATCTTTGCTCTTTTATTATATTCATTGCTGCGTTTATAGACTTCACCCTCAAAGACTGTGCAGTGTTTGCCAAGAGTACTTTTGTTTCCCACCACTACATCAAAAGGGAAAACGGCACAACTTCCTTTAAATTCTTTTTACACTTGCTTTCCTTTTTCAAAGAGCAAATAGCACGAAAATTTAATTATTTTGTAGCTCAAAAATGGTTTTAAATTTTCAAATTAACAATGGATTGCAACCAGGAACGGTGTTCCTCAACACCTATTTTGTTTGTTATATTCATAAACGACTACGCTAAAATACCTAAATAAGATGTAACCCTCGAACTGTAAAAAATATGCTCTTGCCTTTGCTGATGATTTAACAGTTTATGTTGGAGGAAGGAAATTACCAGACATCGAAAGAGAACTTCAGGAAATGTTCAACGTCACAAGAAATTATATTTATTCTTGGAAACTAAAAATAAATTATAGTAAATGCGAACTCATTCTTTTCCGAAGTAATTTCGTCAATTGTCACAGAACAGTTCAGAGAAATTGGAAACAGTTTCAGATTAGAGTAACAAATTACATCAATATCTGTGCCAATACCACAGTAAAATATCTAGATATAGTGTTCAAACATAACCTTAACTTCACACTACACATAAGACGCCAAATGGAATAAGCAAGGAAAGCATTTTGCTTTGCTAAAAACTTATTCTATTCAAAACACCTACATCCCAAAGTAAAAATTATTTCATATCAATCATTAATCAAACCCATCTTATGGATGTCCAACTTGGTTCAATATCAGTGCATCAATAATGGAAGAAGTTCGAAAGCTCGAAAGGAAATGCCTAAACGTATGTCTCAATAAATCCAGGAAAAGAGAAACGGATTATAAATACTATATCTGGAATAAAAGAATTTATAACGAAGCCAATAATTATAAGATTCGACAATAATATCTATAATAAGAAAATATTACAACAGAGCAGTAACAATCCAATCCCATTCACTTATAAGACACGCAGCGTATACAAATAACCAATATATACAAGATGCTATGAGTAAAGGCTTCATCCCACCGGAAGGCTTTACCTAGCTTGACAAAGAGGGATATATCCAGAATAATGAAAAAATACCAATAATTTAACACATTAATAGGATAAAAAGAATTGTCATAGACAGTTCTAACATTTAGTATGTAGTTAAAATTTAGTATGAACGTTTCACAAAAAGATAAAAATCAGTAAATCAATAGAGCACAATATTGGTGGTTAAATTAGCTAATAGTTTAGTTTTAGTTGTAGTTTAAGTAGTTAAGATAGTTTTAGAGTTTTATAGTTAATAGTTAAGATAGGTTAATTATAGTATAACATTAGTGTAAGATTTTACTCAAAAAAAATAATAATAAGATGGGTGTCTGTTAAATTTTTACACCTGAAATACTGAAATGTTTAATACATACACCCATATTCTGTTAGACCCATCTCGCGAGATCGCGTGAGTACATCTCTGACGAGATAGTTTTGTATTCTGTTAGACCTTTGACGAGACGAGATAGCAATTTTTTATCTCGTCAAAAATTGTAAGCGATAGAGTATCTCGTCAAAGTATTTTGTGTTTTTTTTATCAAAAAATTGAATTAAATAAATAAATTGAATTGATAAAATAGTTAAATAAAGATTAATAAACAGTTTTTCATTATTGTTTTTGCATTATTAAAATTGTGTTTGTTTTTTGAAAAAAAAAACCATCTTTACTATTACTGCTTTACTACGTTTATGTACTAAACTACAAAATATATTTAAAACATAAATATATTTATATTTATTTTTTATTTAAAAAATATTTTAAAACTATTACTAAGTTAGTGGGGTTAACACTTTCCAAAAATTTTATAAATCATATTTCGTTTATATAGCAATAATTATTTTTGATAGTAAAAAATTATCAGTACTACCAACAAATAAAATGTTCTATCGCGCCGCTTACAGTGTCTAACAGAAAGGCATATTCAGCGAGACGAGACGAGATGAATTTTTTCTTCTCGTCAACGATGGGTTTAACAGAATATGGGTGATAATGTACTTTAAAAATTGTTTACTAAATACATAATATGAAAATTAGGCTAGAAACTATCTTGAAAGAGAGCTAGAAAGAGACAACCACAAGAGGGTCGTTAATTTAAATATAATATTAAAAATAATTCTATTTTTTAAGTTTTTTTTTTTTCAAGAATAGTTATGTAAATTATATAAAGAGAATATAAAGATAAAAAAAAAAATGGTTTTAAATTTATTAAAATAACATTAATTTTTTCCAGGAATATTATTTTATGGATCACTGGCTTCAGCATTCAGATCCAACCCACAACATTCAATAATGTTATCCCCAAAGGCACCTGTATTAAATATTCCTTGTCAAGTTGTTAATGATCAAAATCAAACTGATAACTTAACATGAAATATGACTTCAATTAGGATCTCTTCTGTTCAAAGTCGTTTAAATGTTTCATCGAATAATTAACAACAAAATTCTCAAAATTTTCAACATCATCCACACCATCAACAAAATGCAGCAACGAATAATTATTATTATAATATGGCCGATAGTAGTTTTAATGCAATGTTGCATAATATAATGCAAAATATGCAGTTAATGCAATTTAAAACAATGCAAAACATTCCAAATTCTAATGATGCCACAATTCAGAATCAAAATGTTCGACCACAGTCAGAGGATGCAAGATCTCAAGAAATTTTTGATCCGACTCAAGATGAAACTTATGCTATAAGTTATATTGAAAGCATTGCCAATAGCTTGAATGAGAATGCAGGATCTTTTGACTGAGTCGCTAAGCAAGCTCAGATATTGTTTGAAGGATTTACATATAACTATTACGTACTATCCAACGCAATGGAAATTATATTTAATAAATCTTATTATATAATTTATTAGATTCAATAGATCATAGAAAAGAAAGCATGTTTCGAAATCTCTTAAGTTTTAAGTTAACATATCATACGGAAGAAATTATGAATTTTATAAAAAACAAAGGGCAACATAAAGTCAGAGGAAGTATTTTATTTTTAGCGGAGCTATATATGCAATTGCGAGACAATGGTGATACTGTAAAACAAATTACTCAAAGTATTGTATTCTCAATAGAATAGTTACTTACTAATATACCAGAAAATATAAAAAGCATATGTTTGACATTAAAGTTAGCCGGGTATGATTTAGATAATGATTGTCCTAATAATATGAATTACATTTTATCAACACTCAGAAATATTAATCACATGGATGTTAGTATAGTGGAGTAGGCTTCTGGAAAGTTTGTTAAATTTAAAAGATAATTGTTGGGGTCGCATTGCAGAGATTAAAGAATATTCTTCTAATAACGTCCCATATATCAACAATTGTAATGAACCTGTATTTTATGGTCAAGTTTTAACAGAAGAAGAAAGCTTATTTTTGGCGACTTTTATATTATTATTATTTTATTAAAATAATCAAAATTTATTTCAAATATCATTTACATAATGTAGTACTTATCAATACTTATAAAAGGGAAAGTTTGTTTGTTTGTTTGTTTGTTCGCTATACACGCTCACAGTTTTAAAGATAGAGTTCTGAAATTTTGCACAGTTAATTACGGTCAAAAAAGGTACCGGACGCGGTACTTTACAAAGCCGCCATCAGATGATAGGTTCGGGTTACTGCCATACAACTCCTAGCAAGACTAAGGAATATGTTAAAAACCATGTGGGTAACAGGTATGAAAATTTACATTTCGATTCTCTTTCACAAATAAAGAAATACGACTGTTAACGATTTCGAAAATTTGGACTGGTTCGGGTTGCTGCCGTACAACTCCTAGGACGTACGTCTCAGAAATGTTTCAAAAAAAGATTGTGTTACAGACTTGAAAATTTATTCATAGGTACTCTATGAAAAATAAGCAAATATATGTATTGTCCTGAAAAAGTATTTTCGAATTTAGGAATCAGTATAAAATTTTTACATGACTATGTGAAATGACTATGTGAATTAGCGACAAAAATATGACAATTCGTTTTATTAATCAGAAAATACTGCAGAGGGTTCCAGGGGGTAAATGTGTACAAATCGATAGATACAGTTACCGATGAAAATTAAGTGGGTTGGATATGGTACCAGATTAAGAATAAGAACTTAGCATTCTCGTTTCATTTAAGTACAAATTCCAATTCATTGTGGAAAAGGCGAACATATCTTTATTTCAAGAATACTGCAATAGCAAGGAACGTATTTGCTTATCAGAAAAGATCACCGAAATATTATTTACAAAGAAATAATTTTAATATAAGTATAGTTTAAGTTGTAGTATTGATGATATTTTGTTATCGTAGTGAAAAAAACGATTAGAATATTTTTGATAAACCAATTTTTTTCAATTCGATTCATAAATCAAACTTCATTGAAATTCGATACATTTTGTGGTCGACCCGAACAACGTCGGGTAACTTTGCTAGTAATTAATAAATTAAACAAATTATGAGATTCTAAAAAATAATTGGAAATATGCAAATTAATAAATTTAATTATTTAAACGGTTTATTTAATTACACTCAACTAAAATTTTTATTTTTATTAAATACAAGAATCAAGTATGTAAAGTATTAGAATATAAGTTGAGATCATTCAGTTGCTACAAATAAGCAAGAGTTAAATGACCTGTTAGTGTATACAGTTGTATGATTTTCACATGTGTATGATAAGCATATCAGTCTTTAAGAAAGCAAACTGGCATAAATTTAGCAAAAACATTAACGAACAACTGTTAATAGAGCCCGAAATCACTAACATGCCAAATTATAAAAACTTGACTTGTAACGAAATAGATAAATACATCGAGAAATTAGAAACAATAATTTATAAATCCATGAAACAATCCATCCCAACACATTCACCAAATAAAAATAGTACTGATGTTTACTTCAACCCAAAAATAAAACAGCTCATAAGATACAAATCTCAACTTCTGTCGTCTAAATTTGCTTTATATAAGTTAAATTTAAACAACAAAAACCCTCGTATAATAATACTCAATTCCTTAATTAAAAATATTAAAACATTAATTATCCAAAATTTAAAAATAGCTGTAAACCAATATTGGGAAAACAAAATCAAATCAATAAAAACTGTTGTTAAATGATAATTAAAACCTGTTTTCAGAAATAAAAAAAATTTACATGAAATTTAACCCTGACAGGCGGGCATAAACTCAAAATACCAATAAACAACATTGAAATTTTACGACATGCAAATGTCAATATAAAGTCTCTTAAAACTGAAAATAACGAATTCATTGTTGAAAAAAAGAATGATATAGCAAACACGCACGGAGCTTATCTATTTCAAGTACACAACCAAACTTCACAAAATACATCTCCTATTAATGGAGTCATAAATACAACAATGTTACATTTTAACGAGGCATTAAACAAGCATATGAACAAACAAAAATCTATAACCACATTTAGTGAAACAGTGCGCTCTAACCATCTACGAAGTCATCAAACCCATAACAATTATTTTACATCAACAATTTCATTGAGAGAAATATTTAAAAACTTAAAAAATAAAACCTCATCAGGCTCCGATAAAATACCTAATATTGTGTTAAAGCACTTCCCAGACACAATAATCGAAAAATATTGTATAATATTTAACAATTGTCTAAATCTAAGCTACTTTCCAAAACCTTGGAAGAAAGCAATTGTCATAACAATAAAAAAACCAGGGAAAAACCCCACCGATCCCTGTAGCTACAGACCTATCAGCCTATTACCGAATATCAGTAAGATTTATGAAATATTAATTAATAAATCTTTAATAACAGAAACAATAAAAAAAAATATCTTCTGACCAAATTATCGTCAGATATATGTTGGCATATAAACAATGGTCAATGTGTAGCAATTTGTTTTATAGATTTTGAAAAGGCATTCGATACTATTTGGCTTGATGGTATTATATACAAACTACTCAAATATAAATATCCTCCACATCTAGTATACTTAATCAACAATATGTTACGCAACAAATCTTTTAGAGTATCCTTCCTCAATAAGAATATATCTAAAGAATTCCAATTGACTAATGGCCTGCAGCAAGGTACAGTTAACTCGCCAATACTATTCAATATATATGTAAGTGACTTGCTTGATTCTCTAAGCAAACACTCAGAGCATAATCACAGCATTGCATTTGCGGACGATTTAACAATTTATACAGCAAATTTCAATTTGAAAGTTGCCCAGTATAACCTACAGCAGGCATTCAATAAAATAGTTACATATAGTACACGCTGGAATCTAAAAATTAACTATAAAAAATGCGAAATTGTCTTATTTAGAAACACAATAAATAAGTCAAATAGCACAATAAAAGGAAACTGGAGAAAGTTCTACTTGAAAGTCATAGATGGAACTAAAATACCGAATTCCAACAGATTTAAGTACTTAGGAGTTTCATACACTAATTTATTCAAATTCAACGAGCATGTTAAAGACCAAATATCAAAAGCAAAAAAAGTCTTAATGGCTCAGAAAAGGTTATTTTTTTCCAAAATCCTGTGTAGCAAAGTCAAGTTACTTTGCTACAAGTCCTTAATTAGGCCAATATTAACATATGGTTGTCCTATATGGTTTAACATAAGTGCTTCTACTATGGAAAACCTAAGGCTATTTGAACGGAAGTTCATAAGCGCATGCACAAACCTGAATAGAAAACCAACATCTAACTACACGCATTATTTCTCCAATAAAACAATTTACGAAAATGCAAAAATAATAAGAATCGATAATTTTATCATTCGTCTCATACGTAATCACATTCAAAGAAGTATTACATCAATAGAAAATCCACTAATAAGTCACCCATGGTATATGAATCAGATCAATACATATTAAGTACACTCGATTAGGGATTCATTCCACCAGAGGCATTTGTGTTTCTAGACAAACATATTGAAAATAGTACCTATGTACCTATTATTTATCACTATAAAAGGCACGCATCAAATAAAAAGCTTCCACTAGACTTAAACACTGCTAATTTAAACAATTGTGAAATATTCGTATTTGATAAATTTATTCCTAATTCTGCACAATTAATAAACAAAAATCCTTATTTTTGGAAATGGGTAGGTTAAGCTAGAATAGAATAGAGTAGTTAGTTTAAGTCTAGTTTGTAATATTTAGGTTAAGATTAGTGTAAGTTAATTATAAAATGTAATAAAATAAGGAAAAAAAAAATTTTTTTTTTAGAAATATTTGCCTTCAATTTAAGCGTACTAAAACTACAAAAATAAACTTTAGAATCGCAGCTATATATAATGTTTTCATAGCAAGTTATGATTGTAATTACGGAAAAAGCAAATTAGCCGAACTTTTTACCAAATCTCTTAATCTCATCTCAAGACTTCCTAGAAATTTTTTTTTTTCTCTCTTTTCTCTCATTTGCAAGTTTTTGCCAGAAAAGTACGGGAACGGTCCTAATGAAAATGATGATTGAAAATAATTGAAATTGAATAATAATAGAAAATGATTGAAATATAATGATAATGATTTGTATTGCACACATTTATTTTGCATTCCTTTTTTGTTTTTTTTTTTTGCTTCTTTACACCATAGAAATGTCAATAAATATAGTGAATTTAAAGAGAAACCAAATTTTAACTTTATCAAATATCCATATTCCATTATTAGTAAACACACATATGTAAATTTCACCTTAGTTGAATGCAAATAATATCTATAATCTATATTAACAAGAATACGCACTCCCATTTTACGGCAACCTAATTTTTAAGAAATATCAAACCGAACAAAATATCATTAGTTAAAAGAGGTAAAATTTACATTTACTTAACGTATACCAAATTTTTAATGAGAGAGAAAAGGTACAAAATAGATGTTTGCCTTTTGCTTTATACTGTAAAAAAAATTGCTTTGCTTTCTCATTATTCTTCTTTGGATTTGTTTACATTATTTATATTGGGCAAGGTGGCAAAAAATGTTTGTTCAAATTTAGTTTGTTCCCTTATACGATGATTAATTCTGATCTTTTATTATTTCAATATTTACGTTTTAAATATTATTATTTTCTTATATACTTATATTAAAAATATTAAATTATAATTACATTACAATAATATAAAATATTGTTAACATTTTTGTCAGTAATAATTTGGAGTTACAAACATTATTATTTTTTATTAATTATATTAGTAAACCTAAATATTTATTATATTGGTATACGATTATAAAATAATACTGAGGACAACATATATTTACAAATCACAGAATTTAAAGAATATGATAACGCTGTTTTAGTTAGGTCTCCTAAAAATATTATGCATAGTTGATACAATTTAGAAAATAATATTGTTAAATATTTCAACGAAAATTTTTGTCGAAAATATTTTTCAAAATTATAAACTTTATTTATTTAATTTCAGCCAACTTTTTTTGTTACTCTCTTTTGTTTACTATATTTTTTCTTTTTCTTACACGTAAAATTCTTATTATCGTCTATTTCTGACAATGTTTATCAAATTTGCATATGAATTTGTGTGCAAACAAATGAATACATACATGAGTTCTTACTCTTTTTATGGATATACTTTGGTTGAATGGTTATTGAAATGGGTATTTTGTTGAATTGAAGCAAATTGAAACAAACATATAAAGTCCAATGCAAGTTAATTAAGGCAAATATAAAAATAAAAAAATTGGTTTTTAGCCGCAATTTTTTTCCAATACTGTAAATCTACATAGAATAATTTAAGTTTAAACTAAAAAAAATAATTAAAATAGATAATGTAATATTAACAAATCATTATTAAATTTAAATGGGAGAACTGGTATTTAAACTAGTCATGTACATTGTAATAATTATAAGATGAATTTCGTTTTGTTTTGTTTAGAATTAAGAAATTATAATAAAAGCAAAAATAAAGAGAACATTTAAAAAAAAAAAAAAATAAGCATATCAGTAAAATTAAAAGGAAAATATTCAACTATTTTCACAGTTATAAGCACTAAAACATTTTAGTATATGCGTATCTGAGTAATATATACTTTGAGTATTTCAGTAGTTTGATACAGAAATTAAAATAATTTTCAAATACTTTACCTGTATTTGAAAAAATCAAGTCAAATAATTTTATTTAAAAAATAATTCAAAATAGTATTTAAAATTATTTTACCTAAATAATTTTACTCAAATACTTGAAATCAAATACGTATCAATGAGTAGTATAGTATTTGTATTTTACCCAGCTCTGAAGTAGATCCAGGGAAGCGCGATCTCTAGGATAAATCCAAGGTATTTGATTGTGTTATCATACTTTCAAAGTCATTGAAAAATATCGAATTGTATTCGATTCATATTACATTTTTTTCGATTCAGATCACATCATTTTTTTTAAATCTTTTTGTACAAATCTAAAAATTGTACATTTTCTTTATATTAGAAAATTTTGATGCTGGTGAAAGAACGATCATTTGTATTTGGAAAAGAAGAAAAAAATTATTTTTAGACAAGACTGGAAAACTTAAATATTTTCTTCTTGTTTTATTCGAATATAAATGACTAAGAATTCACTTAAAAAATTGTAAAATTGTAAAATTTTATTTTCATTACGGTGTTAATATTTGAGATAAAATTATGTGCAATACCAGAAATATCTTAAATAACTCATCAATTCTTCTAATGATTTTTCCTTTTTTGTTCTTATTTTTTTTTTGTTTGTCAGTTTTTATTTGGTAAGAATCGAAGAAAATGGGGACGAATCATTTTTATATACTTTATAGGAATATTATATTATTAGATTTATATTTTTTTAGTTAATATAAAATACTTAAAACAGACATGAAAAATAAAAAAAAAAAATAAAAAATTATTATGGTGTCCCATGGCATGTAAAAGTTTGTTGAAAACTTTAGAAAATAAAATAATTTTTTTTTGTATTAATTACTAAATTAAGTACAGAAAGCTGACAATTTGACAGAAGTTTTTTTATTTTGCTTTAATTTACTTAATTTAATTAAAATACTTGAAATTTTTTGTTTTTGAAGGTGTAGAAATGTGTTTGGTAAATGTTATTAGGTGCGAATTGGATTAAAATTTGAAGTATGATGGCCATTAAAGAATTATTTTTGTAATGGATACCAGTTCATACTTAAAAATATTGCATTAAACAATTTTCAAATTTTGTTTTCAATTTCAAAACTGAATATAATTTTAGTTGAAGAAGAGTGTGAAAGCCTCACAAAGTTTACATTCAATTTTTGGTCAAATTTTCTGATCAACAAACAGAGAAGATTCAACAGTATATCTATGATGTTTCTAAATGTTTACTCAACTGTACATTCGTTTCAAAAATATTTATTTTCGTTTAATTTATTTATTTTTATTATTTTAAAGATCGTTGTTACAAATTTAAAAAATTTATTTCAAGAGTTTATTTGTTCGCCATTGATTTTAATTTTCCACTTGTAATAAAATTCTTGAAGCCATTGAAACCATTGTTTTGAAACCATTTTCAATATTATTTATTTTTTCATTTGAACACATGGAAGATGATAAGAGAGAGCAGTATTTTCTGCATATCAACTTGCATAACAACGTGGAGAACCCGGTAAATCTGCTATTAATATGTCGTATCATATGGGAGAAAGTAATGGCCCTATGCCAAGCTTTAATTAATATTTTATTTTGTTTTGACAAATCGATCGTTAAAAAAGTTTGGGATTAGGTTTTAAGGTAAACTAGGAGGTAAGCTAGGAAGCTCCCAGGTAACTAAGGAATTTTAAGGTAATCTTGAAATTCGTTACTAATCATTTTGTGAATCAAACCTTGATGCCATACACAATCAAACGATTTTTCGACATCAAGTGTTATCAAACACACTGACTTTTTGTTATTTAGACTACTTTTAATGATTTTTTTGATTATGCAAACTTGATGTGTACTGGAATGTTATGGTTTCTAACTGCAAATGGTTCATTCGTCAGGTAATTTTGGTGAAGTAGAAAATTTTTTAACCGAGTTTTTTTAATTTAAAAAAAAAAAAAAAATCCTAAGGAATTGAATCAGCTTATAGTGGACGATAGCTTCCAATCAGTGATGGGTATTTTAATTGCTTAGCAACTAAGGTTTTTTTTGTTTTTTTTCTTTATTTATCTGTGTTCACTTACAATTTTAATAATTCAAAAATAGTTACAAATTAATTCAATATAATTGCAAAACAATTTTAAGGTTGTAATTTTGACACACATTGCACATAAGAGTTTTATGACCGTAGCCGAAGCTGTCAATTTATTAATAATATAATAAACTGTTAATATATTTGGTTATTTTCTATATTTCTGGAAAATAGTTTACTTTCATATACTTGTTATAAATTTTACTTAATATTTTATAGCTTGTCTTTGACAAGTTTTTAAATTTTTATGTTAATATTAACTATTTTGGTCCGGTTAGGACTGTAGGTTTTTTTAAATTTTTAATTGCTTAATTATAAAAAAAGTAAATTCAGAATGGTCTTTTGATTGATATTTTAGAGTTTCAACTGAGTCGTTAACCGTATTGGTGATGATTAAGTCGTTGTAAAAAAATTGTCTAAAAATTTTGGTTTACAAAGAAGACTCTGCTAATCGTCGTCTGGATATTGTTTTGCCCATACGTCAAATTGTTGTTTCGAGATAATCGCAACTTAAAGTTAACCGATCAAATCTATTGAAATGCTTACAGGATATTACTTGAAATATAAATTTTAGAATTTAGTTATTTTTTGAAACTTTACAGAATATGTTCCTAGAACAAATTAAGGAAAACAAGTTCCATTTTGCACGTAGAGCAAAGTAATATTAACGAAGTTGATCACATTTTGCATTATATTGTGTTACATAGAGCAAACGATTATTGAAAAAGAAGAACAAATAAATTAGAAATTTGTATTAAATTTTATTAATTAATAAAAAAAAAACATAACTATTAACTTTGGTGGGGACAAGGCCCACCAAATTCTTACAAAAGATGTTATCATCAGAGACCAAGATGTGTACCAAATTTGAATCAAATTAGCCCTGAGATATGAATTTTGGTCCAAAGAAGATCTTTGGCGGGACCCAGGCCCTCCAAATTTTTACGAAAAATGTTGTCATCAGAGGCAATGTGCATCAAATTTGAATAAAATTAGCCCAGTAGTTTCTGAAATATAAATTTTGGTCCAAATAAGAGCTTTGATTGGGATCAGGGCGTCCAAGTTTTTTACAAAAAGTGTTGTCATTAGAGACCAAGATGTGTATCAAATTTAAATCAAATAAGCATAATAGTTTTAGAGATATGAATTTTGGGCTAAATAAAGGCTTCGGCGGAGACCAGGTCCTCCAAATTCACCGGGATCCAAGCTATTCTTAGAACTTCAAGTATCTAGCTCATCGGGAAGTTGGTCTAAAATCGATTGCAAAATTTGTACCGGACAAACAAACGAACTGCCAAAGACAAGTGTTAAAAACGTATTAAATAAAAGAACGCGAAATTTTAAAATAAAATTTCAAGCAATGATCAAAAACCAAAATAACAAAACAAATATATGAATATAATTTAAAATTCAATTTAAACTTACCTTATAATACTATCCAACAAACTTGGTGGCGGTGATGACATGACACGTTCAAAGTTCACATGCGACTGATCATTTAATCACAAATTTCACTAAACAAACACACAAATAAAATTGTTATTTAAATATCCATAGAGCATACAGTATTTATGTGGGTTCATATTTTAGTTGTATATGTAAACGTTGTATATGCCCTAAGCCCTATACACCAAAATTTTGTTCTATAGAGCAACACAATATTTTAGAAACAAAATTTTAAAACAACGTAAGGCAAAACAATACGAATAAAATTGTAACCAATGATTTGGGCAAAACAATACTTGCATTTTGATAAAAAATTGGATATGGAGCAAAAATCTATCTGGATATCTCTGAAAGTACTACAGCTAGGAGAAAGCGGATAAGTGCAATGGGCGCAGCACCATTTAAAACCCCAGAAACAACTCCTAACTCTAAATCGACGATTTGGCGTATGGAGCAAACCAATATTCAGACGACGTAATGTAGTAGAGTAAGTGCGGGTATTGTTGTATAGAAGGGTAATGTGATATACCTATTTATTTTTAATAAGCAATATGTATAGCAATATATGTTCTTACACAATTTGTTGCTAATTCGATTTTGTTCTAACTTTGAGTAACGGTAGATTTTTTTGTTTTTATGTTAACTTGACAATTTTTTTGAAGTGAATTAAGATTTTTGTTTAGTTGAAAGTTATTAACGTAGTGAAGTGGGTGCTTTTTTAAATTATTAATAATTTTATAAACTTTGAAGTTAAAAGGTGATTTATTACTATTTTTTATTTTTATTCTTTGAATTTAAGAATTTTAATAAGATATACCCTTGAGGGTAATGTGGTATACTGTAATGAGGATATTCTGGTATACACATTAGCCGCATATATCTAATTTAAATTTTAAATTGCAAAAAAGCTGAAAAAGGCCCACTAAAGGAAGTAAAGTAAGAAATTGGGACAGAATTAACATGCAGAAAGCAATAAATGCGGTTCGTAAATAGTGAAATGGGTATTCTATTAGCTTCAAAAACGTATGGAGTACCTCACACAACTTTACAGCGTATGGCGAGAAGTACCAAGACAATTGATAACATTTTTGATACTCGTTTAAGAAGAAAACCAGTTTTTAGTCAAGAAATCGAAGATGAATTCGTAAAGTACTTGCAAAAAATGGAGAGCTGTTTCTGGGGTTGTACCCGAAATGACGCAAGAATTTTAGCTTTCCAGTTAGCTCAGAAAAATAATATTCCAAACAGTTTCTCAATCTTAAATAAGACTGCCGGCAGAGATTAGGTTAACAAACTCGTAAAAAGGAACAAAGATAAAATAAGTTTCAGACAGCAAACTGGTACATCATTTGATCGAGCAAAAGGTTTCAATCAGAAAAATGTAGCACAACTTTTTGATATTCTTGAAGGCATATACAGCAAAAATAAGTTAACACACAATATGGTTTGGAATTTGGAATGTTGATGAGACTGGGTTATCGATTGTTCAGAGCAAACAGCCTCAAATTTTAGCAACTAAAGCGAAAAGACAAATTGGTGCAATGACATCTGCTGAAAGAGGCACTCTTGTCACTGTCATAAGTTGTATGAGTGCTGGTGGACATTTTTTACCACCATATTTTATTTTTCGAAGAAAAAATATAAATTCATTGTTTATGAATAATGCTGCAACAAACTCAAAGGCTGCTTGCCATAGTTCGGGATCGGTTCAAAAACCTATATTTACAGAATGGTTCAATAATTTTTTGGAATTCGCAAACCCTTCTCAAAATGAACCTATTTTATTAATTTTGGATGGACATTACAGTCATACAAGAAACATTTCATTGATAAATTTAGCCCGTCAGCATAATGTTATTATAATGTCACTTCTTTCTTTCATTCAACCCACAAACTACAATCTCTGGATAGATTTTTTATGGGACCTCTAAAAAAATATTATAATGAAGAGCATGGCCTAAAAGTAGTTTTAGGAAATATAGCTCTGTTATATAAAAAGGGTTTTCTTAAAGTCCAAACAGGACAAATAGCTGTCAATAGCTTTAAATATACTGGTGTCTGGTATATATCCATTCGATAGAAACATTTTCTCAGAAGCTGATTTTATTGCCTGTGCAGTTGATGAAGTTGAGATATGTCAACCCGAAAATCACGAAAATGTTCAAGTACATAAAAAATAATTTAATACTAACATAGCTGATGAAAATGTTGCCAATTCAAACCTAGTAATTTCATTACCATCGCAAAAACATAATTTTGCAAATATTTATAATTTTTTTTTTAGACTGAAGAAACATTGAATTTATAATATTAATTTAGATACTAATAAATATTGAATTATAAAAAGAAACTAAACAAAAAAAATGAGAATTTTTTTATTATAGAATTAGTTTGTGTATTCTGGTATACAACTAGGGGCCCCTGTTGAGTAATTATATTTCAAGTTGAAGTCAAATTTAAAGTTTTTAAAAAAACAGTAATTTACGTACTGACATAGACTTCGCACGATATAGCAGAAACCACTCGTGTTTAATAAAAAGAACTTACTACACTCGTGGTTAGTAAGTTTTATTTAGGACACATAAATACACATACCTCATATACGGCTTTGTTTCCAATATATTCCCTATAGTAAGTGGCATTTAGTGATAAAATTACTAAAAATAAAAAATTTTGTCATTAAAGAGGTATGTATATATATATACCTACATAATACATAATGTTAATAAAAACTTTATTATTACTACAAATAACCAAAATTTAGAAACAGTTACTTAAAAAGATAAAAATGAAGAATTCAAGTGATTTGTTTTTTTGTTGTTTTTATATTTTTTATTTTAGATGAATTTGTTTTTTTCTTTTTTTTGGAATATGTACATAGATTCATTTGCAAGGACATAATGTAAAATATAATAACTGATTTGTTTGCTTTTGTTTATTATTTTAATAAGTTCTCACTTATGCATAATGTATTTGCTGAATAATAAAATCATATGAGTACAAAATTTTCAACTGTGTGCGCATTTTTGTTTTATATACAATCTTATATATTATATATATTAGAAGTTCATTAAGGAGTAGGAGAATCGAAATAAAATAAAAAGGTGTTTACTGTGCAGGACCTTAAATGCTTGTCAATTATAATTATAGATATCACATTACCCTGCGAGGTATAGCACATTACACATACATTTTTGAAATAGCAAATTTCGAAATATTTTTATAATTTAGTAAATACTGTTTTTTCCTTTTAGATTTGAATAGCCTTTTCTATGGACTTTTGAAAAGTATACTTCAACAAATACGAACAAACTTACTATAAGCAAAAATTAGCGCTAGTTTTCGAGATTTTGAACAAAATAAAAAGGGTATACAACAATACCAGCACTTACTCTAGCTTTTTCTTTCTCAGTGGACAAATTTTATGTATAAGTGTTGGTATTTTGGATTTTTTCTTTTTCAAATGCTTGTAAACGTTCCAAAAGGGTTTAGAATTTTTATCAAAGGTAGACAAAAAGTTGCTCACGTTTGCATTGTTAAATTTGGTCATTTATTTTCTAATCAAACTTAGTAATATTGATCAAACAATATAAATACTTGAGTTAAATAAAACAATAACTAACAATATGGTTCTAAAAATATTAAACAAAGAGTACAAACTAAACTAAATTAAAATTCGGAATAATATAAAAAAATAATAAAAAAAACAAAAATTAAACATCAAAGTTCTTAGAAATCACATAAAATAGTCTAAATAATAATTAATAATAGTCATAATTATAATAAGTACAATACTATAAGCTCTTAAAAAATGGCAATAAATAAATAAATATAAATAATAATAATATATAATATAAAAATATAATAAGGGTAAAATGTAATTAATACAGATAGCAGATATTTATTACACAATATAAAACTCGTAATGACTAAATAATATTTCATAACCAAAATATCTTGTTTTTTGCCGTCGTCGTCGTCGTTCTGCATTTTCAGTAATGAAATCAGGGTTTAAATGTGGTAAGGTATTTTTGGTAACGCGTCTTTATGTACAATTTATTTTTGCAGAAAAACTTTTGGATTTTATTTTATTTATTTCAAGCTCAATTGAGTGGTGCTTTATTTTTTATTAATAACATATATTATTCAATTATTTGACAAAAACAAAAACACTTAAAACAATTTAATAATTATTTCTATTTCATATTTTACTGACCCTTCATTTGGGGTGCTCTAAAGAACTTCTTTAATTTTTTTGCATACGCATTTTTGTTTTCGTTTTTAATTTTTATTTATTTGTAATTTTTTTGTTTTTATTCTATTCTTTTTTTCTACAAAAACCAAAACAATTTTTCTTAATACTTAATACTAACATTAACATACTAACTTAATCTAACTTAGAGCTACGTTTTTGATATACTATTTTTTTTTTTTTTAATTTTGTTCATACCACCAATATCTCTTTGTCTATATCTTAAGTCTAGTTTTGTTCTGAATATTTTCGAATCACTTTCGTATCTAAAGTTTGGTTACTACTCTATTTTTTTGTTTCTTGAACGCCTAAATATATGGTATATTATGAGTCATCGTTTTGTAAACATTTATTTTGGTCAAGATATATCCATCCGTCGAGCTCATTGTTTTTGTTATATATCCCCGAGCTAATGAGCCCATCACCCAGCTCATTGTTTTTGTATTATATTTATGGTCTGAGATGTATGTGTTACATAGACGATATGTTTTCTTATATGTAAACGAAGAACTAAACACAAAAAAACTATTAAAGCAGACAAGCATATAAAAGGTTCGTTAGACATGTGCGCAAAAAAATTTTATAATAATAAACAATAAAATTTTGACACTGAATTAATATCAATTTATTTACAAAAAAGTTACTTATGTGCCAAATACAGGTATCACTTTTTTTGTCAGATCCGAGTAATTTCAGGTGACAATACTAATTACTATTACAACTGTCACGCGCCGACTGAAAAATGCGACTCAATTGTCACTTGCAATTTATATGTGACAGGATTCCGTTTGCCTGTATTTTTGTAATTTTTTGTGTCTACATAAATTTAAATAATGGATTCTGAAAAGAAAGGGTATGTAAATATTTACAAATTTATTGAAATAATTTATATATATAATATATATTTGAATTTGAATTTATATTATATAATATATATTTGAATATATTAATTCAAAAATTGGATGATAAACATTTTTGTTTATTTTAGTTTAAAAAAACAACAAAAACACAATTTAAAAAAAAAACATAAAAAAACACATCAAACAACTTTGTATTCTTATAAAAATATTTTTTTTCTCAAATGTCAAATGAGTTTTTCTGCCAAAGTACATTAAAAATACGTTCAGAAATTTGTTGCTGTCGGATGAGACTTGTAATACGAAAATAAATTTCATTCGGGTGACTGGAAGAAATGACTGGAAAAGTGGTGTGACACCTGTAATAGGCACATTTATGTTAAAATTTTGTCACTTTTTAATTCAAAATTTAAACTTCAAAAAACAAACTTTGGATTTATAAATTAGTATTGTGAAAAAGAAGTTGGACTTTCTTTTCCCACTTAAAACCGATGTGTGTTCTTTTATAAGCTGAGTAAGTTTGCAGTACTCTAAGTATATGCAATCCTATATATGTATTCCAATTCTATGAATAAAATACTCAAGAGAGAAAATTTATTATTCCCAGTATTTCATTTTCTAGTCAGATGTCTAATCACTATACCGCATTGGCTAATATTTTTCATACTTTTAATGTAATGTAAAATGCATACGATATCATTGAAGAACAAAAAAAATATTCTATGGACACGAATAAGCTGTAAATTCCCCTACAACATATTCCACCAATTATAATAGAAAATGACGAATCGGCGAAAAGCGATTCAGATAAAGCTACAACTTTTGCAATACACTTAGAAAAGAGATTTCACCATTCCAAATGTGCTTACTCCTATCAAAAATTTTACTATTACTGAAACACAAACAGCTTTAAAACCACAAAAATAACCCCGGAAACGATATGATTGATGGCAAATGTTGAAGAAAATTTCTGAAAAGTGCCAGAGATTTGTTGCTTATTTATTCATTGCTCTGTTGAGAATAAATAACTTCTCTGAACAATGGCAAATGACACAAATGATTTAATACCTAAACCTGGAAAAGATCTATACAAGGTAGATTCAGATAGACCGATAAGGTTATTACAGATACTTTCAAAGTTCTTTGAAAAATTACTCATCAAAAGACTAAGGTCGATTCTCACGAGTAAACTGTTAACACCAAATCATCAATTTGGGTTTAGGAATCAACATGGAGCAACAGAACAAGTGAATAGAGTTGTTGAAAAAATAACAAAATGATTTTGAATATAAAAAATATTGTTCAACAGCATTCTTCGACATTACTGAAGCATTCGATAAAGTCCGGTACGAAGGCCTACTATATAAGCTGAAAGAAAAATTACCTCATCAATATTATCAATTAATAAAATCATACCTGTAACTAACAAGAAATTTATGGTAAAATTCATCTCAGTTGGTTTACGGTACACGAGGGAGCGTATTAGGACATGTACTATGTATTTATTATTTATTGCTGATTTGCTAACAAAACAAAACACCATGGTTAAAATTGCAAGATTTGCAAACGATGCAGCAGTTCTAGCTTCAAGTATTTTCCCTCAAATGGCTTCCTTTATGCTTCAGAGAAACTTAGATGACTTAAATAACTGGTTAAAAAAGTGGAGAATTAAAGCAAACGAACTCAAATTTGTCCACATTATTTTCACAACTAGGAAAGAAATCTGTCCTCCAGCTAAAATCAATAGCAATACATTACCAATTGCAGATTCGGTTAAATATTTGGGGACTTACTTGGGCCAAAAACTAACAGGGAGTAAGCATATCGGAGCAAAAAGTAAACAACTACGTTTAAAATTTTCCAACTTATACTGGCTAATTGGCAGAAATTCACAACTCTCTCTAGAAAGCAAGGTTCTAATCTATAACAGTATACTAAAACAGCAAAAGTACTCAGAGTAGTTGTTAACGCACCCTGCTATGTTGGAAACTCAGGCAGAAGTAATTTACAAGTGAGATATGTAAAAATGGAAATAATTGCCTCTAAACGGACACTCCATCTAGTTTTATCACTTAATGATGTCAAATATACTGTAAGTCCTAGGAGTATATTTGTTGAAATGTTTACCCCTAGAAGCCAATACATTATTTAGAATTGAATACATTTGTCATAATAATCTATTAGAAGTTTTTGTTAAAATTTTTTAAATATGAAGATAGATTGTAAATAAATGTAGAAGCAGTAGAAGCAATAAAAAAAAATTTTTTTTTCTAACAAACAAATACGTCCATGATTTTTAGATTAAGCTCATATTGTTGGTGTTTTGTACAAGTTTTGTACGAATTCGCCAATTTTGAGTTTTGAAAAAAACGCGCTTTAAAACGCATTAAAAAGTTCTTGCTGCGAATGCCCAGATTCATAAAAAATGTTATCAATAGTCTCACAGTTATATCGAACAGCAGACAAACATGCAGTTGCAAAAAATTTATTGCGGTTTTGTCCAGGAGAACTATCACTCATTAAAACGAAGTTTTTATATTGGGAATAATCTTTAATTTGCCAAAAAATATAGGTTGCTATTTCGATAGACCCTCTCTTTCATCCCAGATGTTACAGAATCCGTCACGATTGATGAGATTGTATAATGTCAAATTCTCTTTTCCTTCGTACGTTCTAAGGCAGCTTGTAAATAAAATTTAAGAAACAGAAGTTTGTGTATTTTCCCAATTTTCACTTAGTAGTTGTTGTTGGATTTCTCGACTTCTTTTTTTTTTTCATATTTACCTTTTTCTAAAAGTTTTTCAGCGTCATCAATTCCTTCGAATCTGACACAAAAATTAAAACGATCTTTTTTCGTTTATGAAAATCAATATTGTACGAATAGAAATAATTTTATTATAGATAATAAAACTGGTACTTGATCATCTTCTCCACATTATTGTTTGTATAGTTAATACATTGTTAATATCATCTGTATTTGACAATTCAGATGATACATATTTGTTGATTGATGATTGGCGACCGAAGTAGTCAGATTTTACGGCTGGAAAAGAAAGAATATGATGAAGTTTTATTTACAGCTGGGGCTTTACCACGTTTATCCTCTTCTAACATACCATTGTTACTACAAATTTTCTTGTTCGAACAATTTTTTATGACATTTTCACTGATACCCAAGATGTTAATGAAAGAAGAACGACGGTATCTATGTATATTAATGATCGAAGAAATATAATATATATATATATATATTTTTTTTTTTTCATTTAAAGAACATATATTTTATTAAGATTATGTCTAGCCAATGTAATCATTTTATCGACTCTTTTAATTTTCTTTTTAAATTAAATTAAACACCGAACAAACATAATACGTTCAAGAAATCTGTTAAGCCAACAACTTTCAAGAAATATTTAAAAAATCAATATTTTCTACGAAGAAATCCGAAAAGTGAATATCTTATATATAATACACAAGATGAACGACGTGGTGAGTAAAAAAGCAAGAATAATTGAATAGTAAATTATTTACACCAAAACAATATTAAAATTTTAGCAAGTTCTTGGTACTGAATACTTAAAACATTTCAAATATTTACACCAAATAAATTACCGTTATTTCCAAATTCAGCGCCATCTATACTCTAAAAGAAATTTCAATTACGGACAATTTTTAAAAAGGCTTCATAAAAATTCTGTCATTTTAAATAAACACAC
The DNA here is from genome assembly GCA_963942445.1 of Argyra leucocephala. Taxonomy (NCBI): domain Eukaryota; kingdom Metazoa; phylum Arthropoda; class Insecta; order Diptera; family Dolichopodidae; genus Argyra; species Argyra leucocephala. Next base: position 70,504,034 of record OZ012681.1, on the reverse strand, counting down.
AAACTTATAGAAAAAAGTATAAAACAAAAACACAAACAAAAATTGAAAACGAAACAGAAAAATAAAAATCAGATCAGATTATAATCTTCAAAAATTATATAATAAATGTTCGTTCATTTGCTTCTGCTATCATAAAAAAAAAGTATACAGTAAAACACGGTTATAGTCATTCGCTATATTTCAGTATTATTTCTGACTATAACGGTTTTGTGACTATAGCCGTGGTCAAAAAACACTTGTATCTTTATAAACAAAATCAAATTCAATAAAATATCTTTTGTATAACAATTTTAAACTTTATTTTATTCATAAATAGCAATTCTGTTTTGTAATCACAAAATATACATATTTGTAATAAAGAACAGAAAAAGACAATATTTAAATCAGTTTTTTAATAAAATAATTCATTTCTGGCTGTTTTATTGCAAAACTGCGGTTATATTTTAATGTGACTATAAACGACATCGATTGTATGAGCTTATGAAGTTTATCACCCTCTTTCAAAAAAATTGTTGACTATAACAGAATTGTGACTACAAACATTTTAGAATATAAACGAATTAAAATACATCGATCTACTACGTTACGAGTAATGGGATTTTAATGTGTTAAGTTATATTGCTAATTTATATAAGTTATATTATAATTTCGTCATAAAGTATTATGTATTATATTTTAATTTCATTATATATATATTCAATAATCAAGCGATTCAGAAAACAACTACAATTATACCAAAACTAATATTTCTTTTTATATAAAATCGTACCTGAAAGTACTGCTTCTGTGCAATTGCACAGGGATACACTAGTTGTAGCTGTCAAAATTGTAGTTTCACAAGAAATGCAACCAATCAAACAATTTATTATCATTTTCATGCAAATTAAATTGTTCTACCTTTTTGTTGAACGACAATTCAATTTTTCTTGAGAAAAGGGCAAATGTACCATCATATTCGTCCAATTAGCATAACTTTTATAATGTTTTAAACATTTTTGCCTTTTTTGCAATATAGTAGAGAAGGCCAAATAATAAGTATAGGACTTTCACCGTTATAGTGGCATCAATAAATCGAAAACGGAAAATTTACGGATTCGCCCCTTCTGCAAAACACCGACGTAATAAAATTTTTAGAAAATAAAAAGGTATAAATTTAAATTAATTTTTTATTATTAAAGTACAAATTTATGGTGTCGGGACAAAATTACATACGACAAAATTACGCAAGACAAAATTACATATGGACAAAATTACACATGGACAAAATTTCATATTTAAAAAAATTACTGTGCCGTATGCGTTTACTTGCCGTTGGCAAAAACAGGGTTTCAATAAATGAGTAGCGAGGGCTTGGGGGCGGCAGCCCCCGACTATAAAAACAAGTGGTCCGGTGTCCCAAGTGTTTGGACCGAAGACCTTGAAATTTTTTTTTTGCCATCAGTACAATAATAGCCCTTAAATGTGATGAAGACAATAAGTCCGAGGTCAAAGGAATTGAGGCCGAAACTCTATATCACGTATTTAAATTGTCTTTTTCTTAAAAAATGTTATTAATAATTATTATACATAATTTTTAAAAAAATTTAGGATTGGTCCGACGGTCCGAAAATCGGGACCAAAGACCTTGATCAAAAAAATTGTCCAAAAACCAAAATGTCAATATTGTTCATTACGTATCAAGATAAGTATAAAAAACATTTTTTTTGGTTTTTTGTTCAAGGTTAATAAAAATTTAAATATGAAATTTTTTCCATATGAAATTTTGTCCATATGTAATTTTGTCTTATGTCATTTTGTCCATGGGTAATTTTGTCTTATGTGATTTTGTCCTATGTAATTTTGTCTTGTGTAATTTTGTCATGTAACCCATATTTATATATTTCAGGAGAAATATATAAATAACTTTTATTTACCTGTTTTGTCAAAGTTAATCAATAATCAATCTAAATTACAGATAATTAGAATAAAAATAAAAAAAATTTCAAAACAAAAATAAAATCAATTCGATTTCATTGTTTAAAATGAGTCATTCTTAAAATCATAATACTGTTATAATGCTCTTATAAATTTCTTTCTTCTTATCGCATCTATTAAAATAAAAAATCTAGTACTATAAAATATCTTCGACTGATAAGGAATTATTAATTTAAAAAATTTACGAGGATTTTATTTTGTTTTTTTTTATTTTTATAAATACAGCTCCAAATTTAAAAAATTTCTGCAGTTATTTGCTATAGTTCAAAGAGAATTTACAATAAAGAAAAAAAAAATCGAAAAAGAAAATTAATTGAGTGTATAAAAACTTGTCCACAAATACAATTCAATATTCATATAGTTCATCAGTTACCATTTAAATTGACAATTTGAAAAATTAAAAATGAAACTTTTAACAACATTACTTATATTTGGTGCTTTAGCTGTTATTATTAGCTGTGAGCCAGTATTTAGGCGTCAACAATTTGTAGCTAACCATAGAGAACCACGTTCAATTGAATCAAATATTGATAATAAAAATGAAGTTGAACTTGAAAAATTGTTATTATGTATAAAAATGTTTGAACAAGAAGGTCTATTAGAACCAATACCAAATGTTGATAAAATTTCAGAAATTGGAAATAGACATAAAATAGCAATAGAAGAATTATCAGAAGAAGAAGAAGATGATGACGATGACGAAGATGAAGATGATATTTGTATGTATATTCCAGATAATGAAGAAAAACAATTATTAAACGAAGTTCCAGAATTACCAGAAAATACTATTGATATGAATAGAATTCTTAATGTGATCTATCCCCCTATGCCACCTATCAGGGTTTAAGTGTTTAAAAATATCTAAAAGCAAAGTACTTTTCACATTTATGATGCAAGTTGTTTGTAATAAATAATTAATTTAATTTTAATTATTTTTTTAATTCATTTTGAATGAATTAAAAAAAAAAAGTTAATTTTGAATATTAATATTTTGCTAATATTTGAGTTTAATAAATAAAATTTATAAATAAAATTTGCAATTTTAAATAAATTTTTTTTGTAATTATTTTTGTTGGGTATTGGTTGCTTTAGCAAATAGTTTTTGCAACAGAACGATTATTACTATTTCATCCTATAAATTCTTTGTTTTCTGTAGTTTGTAGTAATTAAGTTAACTATTTGTACTTTAGATTTGTAAGAATTGTAAGGATTGCAATAAAGAAATTCTAGAAAACTAAAAAAGCGTGTGTGTATATATATATATATAGTGTGATAATTTGAACATGATGAGTATAGTGAATAGATGCACCAGTAAGTAAGTATATTAGTTTTATTTTATACAAAGAAAACATTTTTATTTTATTTCGGCATTGGCATTGCTAATGAGGTTCAATACCATAAGTTCAAATTGCCTTGTTAATGACAAATTTTTATTAAATTAAGCTTTTTAGTGATTTGTTGATAATTGGTTGGAATTTTTTTATCGAATTTGGAAATATGATTTCATCGCATTTTAATTTCATTTATTACAAATTATCCAATGGTATGACCCAACTGGTAAGTTTATTAAGCAGGAGTATAATTGAATGTATCACTTATACCATATAAGATATATATCATGTAATATGCATTTATATCAAAGCTTGAACTATTTTTAACAACTATTTCGATAATTTTTTTCTAGTAGTTTATAGGTTCTTGCGCACCAGGTGCTTTTTTCTAAATCGTAAGAATAGCAAATTAAATACAATAATTAAAAAATATATAGATAATTTGATTACACAATGTGTTTCATAGCATATGTTTATATTTTGGCTCAAGCGCTTCATTATCGAGATACAGAAGCTGAAATTTAGATGGTAAATTTCATGGTGGTGCGAAATAAGTTCAAACGAATTAACAAAAAATTACGTAACTTCGACAGAAAATTTTTGGTTTTTTTTCCGAACTTATTTATTTTTTAATTTTAAAAATTTTGTCGAACTTATTTCATAATGAAAAAACTTCGATAAATTGAAAATGAAATAAATTCGATAATACTAAAAATTAAATAAAGTGAATTTTAATTGGAAATCAAATATTTTTTTTATTTAAATTTTTGAAAAATTGGTGTTGCGTGTTTTTAACCTAATTTGTATGAAAAAGGTACCTATATATAAAAAAATTAGAATAAATTTTACACTAGCTTACAAAACCTGGATATCAATCATTTATTTAGCGAGAGATTGGGGCCCGTAGTACATACTATTTCAAGTATTTTATTGTTGAAATGTTTATGTAAAAATATATTTATAATGGGTCTAGTTGGTTATAAAATAAAGTTAATTAATACGCTTTTTCCAATATATTTTTACATAGTTTGGAGGGATTTTATAGTTAGTTATAAAATCTTAGTTATAAGCGTTTTACAGAGTATATGTAAAGTATATTAAAAAAGATGTTTTTACCAAAAAATATTGTATTTTTAGATTTCTTCCCAAAAAGATTTTAGCTTTCAAGTTCTTGGCATTTAAGGTTTTAGTTTTCGATGATTTAGTTTTCAAGATATTAAAACAAGATATAAAAGGCGGTGACATGTCATAAGTCCCATTGGGGACTTTAATATTTATTGAATTGTTTCGTTCATCATAACACTATTAGAACTCATCAGTAGGTATTTTTAGTGTTAGACTTTACACTTGTCAAATATACTGACAATTGACATTGACTTAGCGTTTCTTATTAATAATATATATATTATATATGTTATAAGTAAAAAGAATACTAACAAATTAATTCAAATAATGATAAAATGCATAATACTCACCAAAAGAATGTTAATTATCATTCAAATAACCACCATTCAAGTCAATATGCACAACATAAAAAGAATACATCATCAACTTACACATTAATATTAATATGTATGCATTTATATGTATTTGGCAATATAAAACACCACATAAATTATATGCATGTACACAAATAAAATTAGATCAATTTTTATGATCAAAATAAATTTTATGCACAAAATGTTTCAAATTTTGTAAATAGCAAAATATTTATTATATTGAGTATATTTAATATAATAATAAAATAACTATATATATATATATATATTACATACATAATAAAACATAAAATTTTAATGGCGGCCTCTTTTAACTTTTAATAAACAGGTACAATCATTTCTTCAATCATCAAAATTTACGAATGTACTCTTAATATTTAAAAATTTGTTTTTAATCATAACTGATTATTTCACTAAAATTCACTTGATTTCTTTTTTTTCAATTATATTATATTAATAAAAAACAAAAATGTATAAATATTAAATTTAAACTTTTCTCTTAAAACAAACTAAACTAGACACATTATAAAGTAAAATTACACTAAAATGGAAATACCATCTGATATTACATCAAGCTTTAATAACCTGTAGTTAAACAAACAGTATTTAAATTTCGAGTATCGAATTGTCATCTATTATAACTTCGTTAATTATCAGAGTAAATACTCAATAGAAACAATAATTTAATTTCTAAAATTAACACAAATTAATTTGTAGATTAAGGAAAATTTCTTAAAACTATAAATAAAAATAAAGAATAAAAGCAATGATAATATAAATCATATATAATTTATTATAAATAAATCATGTATGATTAAATCGTTATTCTATTATTTTAAATATCAAAAAAAGGAAGAAAAGTATTGTATATATTTTAATTTGCTATTACCAATATACATACAAATCTACCAGGGTTGCCCACTTTTCAAAAAATTGTCTTTATTAAGTATTCTTAAATTAAATCGGAGTAGTTACTAGCCTGATACAGCTGTAATTGCTATCTGGTGATCAACTTGTAAGGAAAATATAATTTTATTTGAATTAGGAATTGACACTTGCATGACAATCGCTTCAGCTTTGGTTTGGGCTTAATTAATATTATTACATATATTGGAGTCAACATTAGCTGATTTTATCAATTTGATGAAACAACATAAAGAATTAAAAAAGACCCAAAACTTAACCTTAACAAGGTTAAAAAATACATAATAGGTTAACCTTATATTGGTGGTTAAAAAATTAGATAAATTGGCAATTTATTGTAAGTAGCAATAAAAACAAAATATAAAGATATTATTAAATTAAAAATCTTAGTAAATTAGTAAGCTTCAGGGCTTTGTTTCAGTAGAGTTAGTTTGGATTTAAGTTAGATTTAGGTTAGGCTTAAGTTTTTTAATAAAAAAAAATTAATAAATTACTTTTCGATTTTTTTTTAGCCTAATCCGATAAAGAAATATAAAAAGTAAATACCTTAGAATTAATAATTAAATATAACAAGTAATGTTAAAATACAAAATTATAGAAATAAAAATTGTACCTTAGAGAATCCTATTAAAACGGATCCGTAAGTGTTAATATCAAAGCTCTTGTATATTTTTTATGCTTTTATTATGTTAAATTTATACTGTAAACTTAATGACTTATTAAATAAAAACAATTAAAAAAAAAACACCCACAGAATTAAATTACTGATTGTATTTGGTGCACTGAAGTTTTGCTACTGATGTGAAATATTCATTTAAGGTGCTTTTCTGATTAAAAAGCAGAATGTAGTAATAGCTGTACTATAACCTGCAGCAGTTTCTATTGTTTTGTGATTTTTTGTCTTTTTGTGATCTTCTAGTTCACGAAATCTATTCTGAGAAACCTAAATTTCCATTTCCATTCTTTGCCATTTGAACATTTTCGTATCCATGAATCATTAATGCTCTATCTTAATTGTTTTTTATTCATTCGAAATTGGTTCCAACAAATTTAATAAACTTATAATTATTTCCAAAATGTAAACCCATGATACTTACGGTTATGTTTTATATTTTTTTTCTAATCTTAAATTTCGTAGTTATGAAAATAAAACCTGTGACAATTAAAACATGGAAATTGGGGAGTTCTAAGTAACCGCGATCTCTTAAGATCTATTGTACTTCACAATCAAAACATAGACAAAAATTATTTTCATGATCGACCAAGGACACAAGGACAAAACTGTTAACAGAGGACAATCCTCGCGAACAGAGCACGGTTGGCAACGCTGATTTCTACATATAGTTAGTTGGAAACAAAATTTAATTGTTCGTAAAATGATGTAATAGCTGTATTCTTTTCATTCGGTTCCAGGACAATCGTTTAATATGAAAATACAATAACAACTCAAAACCCACATAGCTATTTATCTGGTTTTTATACAGGTCTCAAATATTTAGTAATGCTATTTGTCACAACTGGCGCTTGCATAGTTTTGTAATAGAAATTTTTGAAAATTCAATTAACAAGTTTACCAACTTCAAAAAATTATTCACATCATTAACCTACATCGTTCTTTTGAATTTAATAAAACCTAGACATGGAACCATATAAAAATAAGACGGCTAATAATAATAATAATAATAATATTAATAATGATAATAATATTATAACAGAAAAAACCAAATATAAAATCCTAAACTTTCCACTCCAATGAATTAAATATTATCAGTTATGAATGAATTTGACTTTTAATTGCCAAAATTGCTGATAACCCAATGTTCGTTGGAAACAGACTCTTCACATCAGCACGGGAGGATACACTAAACAAATATAATTTACCTCGTAAAACACTATTAACAATATACCTCATTAAAGTTAGCCCTACGGACCAGTAGTGAAATCTATTCGATTCAAGGAATCCACTATTTGAAGAAGAAAAACACATAGTTGGAAAATAATGTATCCGGTGAAAAAATATATTTTTCTTTTAAGAAGACAGCGGTTAATTTTTTTCGTACAACAGAGTTAATGGAACCATAACTCGGGAAATAATAGATTAACACATTTCGCAACATCTAATTACCATTTTTTGAATAACTCTCAATCCAATTCATAGTTTTGCAGGTCGGAGTACTCTTATACCATCGTATATTTTCCTTAAAGGAACTAAGAGCTGGCACGGCACTGTCAGCATCAAAAATCTATGATATGAATTAAAAAACAATGAATTAGCCAAAGAAACAATGGTGTGCAATTAACAGATTTTCAAAGCTACTACTTACGCAGAAACTACTTACGTTATTTCTAGTCTTTCCATAATTTTAGTCTTTTGATGCGACATTTACTCTAAGGATTCCGTTCAAAATGTTTCGATGTTTTTATTAGGTTTCCCGAGAGTGTATTCAATACAACTCTATTTTTTCTATCGGATTTTAACGATTATTAAATTTGGGCTCGCTTTCTGTATTCGGTACGAAAATGGTTTGGTGCTCATAAAGTTTTAGGATGTTCTGTAAATTCTATTAGATTTGAAATCTCTACACAAATTTATATGTGCGATTGAAGTATTTTGGTAATATGTGCAGTATGCAATTTGTTGATATAAGTTACATTATTCACCTCAACGTTTCCATCTGATGACACATTGATGTCCAATTAATTAAACTGTTCTTCTTTCAATTTTTATATTTATAAGTACATCTTCCAAGTACACATTCCTCTTTATCAAATAACACCAACCACACGTCTTTCCAGCTTTTGAATTCTTTCCTTTTTTCAAGCATTTATCATACATGTTCAGCATCATTTGTAAACACATAACTTTGGTGATCTCTGATGCTGGTGGTATTCTATCAGCTCTCAGGAATTTCCTATTTCTTATGGTTTTCGCTGAATTTTATAACTCTGTCTGCATACAATTTTTTTTTTTTGTTTATATGCAGAATGGTGGGAATCTTCAAAAGACACAATGAGTCCTGTAGCTTGACATTGCGTGTGGGATTCTTACCCACTAAACCACACCCTTCCTATATTGCGATAATGTGCCGCTGCTGTGCAGATTTTTTTCTTTGATGTTTATGAACACGAAATTATCTGCAGATGAGTAGAAAAAATCTACGCAGACTTTTATGTTCAGAAACGTCAGAAAAAGTTTTTAACTTAAGAGTTTTGTATTTGGTTGCATTAAAAAGAAAACCATTACAAACTTTTAAAATTTCGTTTAGCACCTTGGCCCACAGGATACTTTTTTTCCTCTTTCCGGAAATGAACTCGGATTCCATCTGAAGCTTCACCGAAATTAAGACTTTCACTTCTGCGTCTTAACCAAATATGTGGAGAGCATGCGTAAATACCAAAATATTTACCATTATTTTAATATTTATTAAAATATTTTAGCATTTGTTAAAGATAATAATTATTGTTTTTAATAAATAACAATAAATTCAATTTTAATATGTGCTTACAAAATATCTTGAAAGTCCATTTTAGTTTGTTTTATTTGTATTGCAGAAATTGCAGTAGCTTTTTTCTACTTGCAAAATCTTACCGACGCTGACGCACTGATGATTACGAACACTAGCGCCTGCTTTGTCACACATTGCTTTTCAACTTTAGCAGATTTATCGCATGACTTTGTTTATGAACACAAAATCTGCAAATCTACGCATGTTCTGCGTTTATGAAAACAAGTTACATCCAGCCATGTCTATCTAACTTTTCCTTTGCAATCAATCCTTTGCATCTTCGCCGAAAAACCGGCGAATTTTGCAATTCTGGCAGACTTGTGAAAAACCGCGTTTCGTTGATAATCAACATAACAGAATTCTTTACAAACCCCGGAAAAACAAATCTATCTAAACGTTGGAACGGGTCAACCCCGATCACAGACGCGACGAGTTCTCAAGAATGCATAAACTGCATAAACATAGGAAATAATAAAAATATAAAAAATAAAGTACTATAATGGTATTAACAACATCATCTCTGGTTGCAACAATGAACCAAAACCTAAATATTAGAACATATTTAAAATTAGAACAAAAAGCGACAACAGCTCTAATTTTTATGACTTTTAAAATGTTCCTTTGAAAATCGAAAATATGATTCTATTTTGAGTCCTACAATTATTTTCTTCTAGAAACATGTTCTCATTTAACAAATAATTGCAGTGAAAAAAAAAATTATTTTTAGATACAAATTATACAAAAGAAAAAAAAATAAAACTAAAAGTACATCATATTTAGAAATAATGTTTTCAAATTTCAACATAAAGATAAAATCACTTTATTTAAAAATAATTTGAACAAAAGTTTAACAAAATTATAAGAAGTTTATGAAATTATTATTGAATAAAATAAAATTAATCTACCCTAAAGTAGGTGAAAATTCTCAATTTAGCATTAAAGTTATAAAAAGTAAAATTTAAAAATAAACAAACATAAAAACATAAAAAAGTTTTTAGCCGATATTTTCATCGGAAAATTTAATTTTTCACAAACACAATGTAAATCAAAAGATTATTTTTTATAATTTACACTGCTGTGAAAAAAAATTTGACAGTTTAAATTTATGCCTGCATTTTATGTGATAAATGCAATTATTCCGAAATTTATAAACAGGTTGACGTTTTTGTTCTTCTGATATGTTTCCAATATGATTCTATCCAATATCTACCCATATTGGGTATATGAAGGACCAACATTTTAAATATTGATTAGCTCCGAATATAAAGTGTGGAGTGTAATACTTATTAAAATAAAAATGGATAAGTACCGAGTTAAAGATCAATATGATTGTGCCATCACTGGAAAATTTGTCAACATAGACAAATTGCTCAAAGATTGTGTTGTTCTAAAAGCAAAGTGGTCTATATTTTGAAAAAAATCGTGAAATCGATGGTATTCATAGGACTAAAGGGTCAGGACAACCTTGTAAAACAAAGAAGGTTGAGGACCACTTCATAAAAATTTACAGTTTGTTTTGACTAAAACGTCTATAAATTATCGAAACGCGCGGCAAGCGAGCATGCGCGGAACTACGATTTCATCCATTTTGGTACGATACGATATGTTTACGTATATATGGTACGACAGACTATTGAACGAAGATTTAAATGCACATCGTCTAATCAAGAAGCCTGAGTTGGAGACAATACATGGGAATTTTTATTATGCTTTTTTTCCTCAAAATTGAAGGCGGATGTTTATATAAATATTTTGGAAAATGAATTGTGTTCATATGCTCTTGGATTGTAGACACAATGTGATTTCATTTTTCAACAACACAATGCTCCTTGCTACACTACTAGAAATATAAGAATACATTTATTTTTAATGTTTTGTAAGTAGGTTAGATATTGATTAATTTTATATAAATAATTAAAAAAATCAGCAAATCAACAAATTCAGAAAAGTTGGGCATAACCTACCTAGGCATATAATTGAAAGGATAAAAGTAAAACGAAGAGCTAGAAGAAAGTACCTACAAACACGTGGTCCAGCAGGTAAAAATAATTTCAATTTCAAGTCTCTAGAGTTAAGACGGGAAATAAAGAAGCTGAAACAAGAAACAATGCAAAACTACTTAGAAAACCTCACTGCCACTAAAGAAACTAAGTATTCACTTTGGAAAGCAACCAAAAAACTAAAAAAACCGATTGAGCGTTCAACTCGACTTAGAAAATGTGACGGATCATGGGCACGTAGTGATAAAGAAAAAGCAAAAGCTTTCGCTGATCACCTCTTTAAAACGTTTATGCCAAACAACATAGAATCTGATATAGACATAAATCAAGTACAAGTTATTCAAGCAGATAGCAGAATAACGATTATCACGTAAAATGAATTAATAAAGGAAAGCAAATGTCTAAGATCCAACAAGGTTCCAGGATTTGACTTAATTACAGCTGATATCTTAAAACAACTACAGTTAAAAACTTTGTCAGTTCTAACAAAAATAATAAATGCAGCGCTCAATCTAAAATATGTCCCGAGTGCTTGGAAATTGGCAGATATTATAATGATTCATAAACCAGGAAAATCCCTGAATGAGGCCAAGTTTTACAGACCCGTTTCACTGCTTCCAGTAATCTCCAAATTATTTGTGAAATTACTGCTTAAAAGATTACAACCAATAATAGAAAGTAGAAACATCACTTTCATCAAATCATCACCAATTTGGGTTTGGAAAACAACACTCAACTGTTGAACAAGTCCATCAAATAACTGATGCCATCGAAAAGACACTAGAAGAAAAATTTATCTGCTCTTCAGTGTTACTTGATGTTTCACAAGCCGCCTTTGATGAAGTATGGCATGAGGGACTTATTTTTAAGCTGCACCGTATTCTACCCAAAGACTATGTCGAGGTAATAGCATATCTTAGTTAGCAAATAGAATATTTCAAATTAAGCAAGGGGAAGATTACTCTACGCTTAGCAATATACATGCAGGAATATCACAAGGGAGCATTCTCGGTCCCATTCTATATTTACTCTAAAGCAGTGATATCCCAAAACTAGAAACGATGACAACTTTTGCAGATTAGTATTACCAGTTGGTAATAATATAAACGAAGCAACAAATAAATTGCAACAAGCAAACAACAAAATCTTCTTATGGTGCAAAAGATGGAGAATTAAATTTAACGAATCAAACTCCACACAAGTTAATTTTACAAACAAAATAATAGAGTCGTCCATAGCGGTCACAATAAACAATGTCGTCATACCATATCAAAATTCAGCAAAATATCTTGGTGTGACACTTGATGCAAAACTCAGATGGAAAGAACATGTTAAGAAAAAAAAAACAAGAGTTAGAACTGAAATGCAACCAGTTATATTGGTTAATTGGGCGGACATCTTCGCTTTCAACATATAACAAAGTTTTGATTTACAGTCTGGGCATACGGTATTCAAATATGGAATTGTGCTAAACAACTTCATATTCAAATTATCCAAACGTTCCAAAACAAAGTGTTGCGAAATATTGTCAATGCTTCCTGGTATGTTCGCAATGCTGACATTCATAGAGATCTTAAGATCCCTATCATATTTTCTTCATACTACAAGTTATGAAAGACGAAATCTATTAAACAGTACATTAAAAGTATGGTGAATGCCCCTGTCAATACTAGTACACGGTTTCGCTCAGAGAACATTTTTAAAGCCCCTTATCATCGAACAAATTACGGGAAATAAGAACCCATTAATAGGATGTTTATGTTATGCAATAAATATAAAAGCTACATTGATCTTTCATTAAGTGGAAGTCAAATTGAAAAGGATTTTTTGCTACAATTCTCTTGGAATTGAATATTTGAGTTCAAGCTTTAATAGAACAGATATATGATTACAAAAAAAAAAAAACACATTTCCTTATCATCACACTTAATAACCATTTGTTAATACGTAGTTCTAGTTTTCCCATTTCCTTCTTTTAAATTGTAGAGTACATTAGTTTAGAATAATTTTGTTAAATATTAATTACTTTTCTTTTTTTTAGTTTAAGACCTAATTGTAATCTAAACATGTGTTTGATCTAAACAAGAAATAAATAAATAAAAGACGGAATCAAAAAACATATTAATACTGAAGTTATACGCTTAGTTGACAGTCAAAACTTTGTTAGACGTATTAAACGGACGAACCCGTTTGAACTGTGTTAGGAAAAAATATTTTATCTCTCAATAATTCCTAATGGGATTTGGATTGATCAAAGATATCTGAAGTAATAGAGCCAAAACTGTATTAATGGTTAGTCTAAAATACCAGTTTTAATATAAACAAAAGGATAGTAGTTTTTAGTGCGTTAAAGTTGACACAGAAAAAAAAAATAAAAAATAATAGTAGAAATATCATATTTGTAAAAATTTACAACTGCCCAATTTTTTTTTACAGTAGTGTATGTACGCCACTTAGGCTATATAAATTGATAAGTCGACTCATAAAATCCATTTTCCCTTTCATTAATTACATTTTACATTAGAATGCAACACTGTAATGTAACAAATAAATTAAATCAGTTGACTTGTATAATAAAATTAAGTCGACTTAAATTTCTCAATATTCTTATTTATTTCGAATAATAATTTTTAAGAAAAGAAGTCATGATAATCATGATTTCCATAATTTGTATGTAAGTTTTATTAACCGGCTATTGCAATATTTATTTATTATTGGAACGTGTACTATCTATATTGTACTAACTAACATATATACTATTGTAATTTATCTTTATTTATTTACAAAAATAGGCTAATAAATTTTAGCTAACAAGTTATATTTTAATTCATCATCTTTCACTTGAGCCGATAATGCATTTTTAGCCAGCTATTGAAGTTGAGTCAACTGAAATCAAATACACACATATTTTCATTTCATTGCGCTTCTTATATGTTGAATTTTATACCGTTGTTAAATTCAGTTTCATTCTGTTGAATTTATGATATTTTGATTTTGTTTTTTAATTTTTCTTTTTAGTTGCGATTTAAACTCCGTTTGGTTTAGTGTTTTGTAATTTGTTTGTAATCTGTACTGTTATTTTATTTTATTAAATTTTTGATTTGAATTTATACAGAACTATACTCCATTTTTGTTTACATATTTATTTATAATTATACAAGCAATTTAATTTTGTATTCATTACATTATATGCTTTACCACAATAAAAATAAATAAATAAAAAAATAAAATAAACCAAAAAAAAATTAATTTGATATTAAAAAAGGAGATCTTAAATAAAGAACATAAGAAAAAGAACAAAAAGAAAAACACAAAATTATAGAATCGAATTGAAGTACCGTTTCGTCTTAAAGTGTAAGTATTAAATTACTATATAAAAATTTATGAGTGAGTAGAGTGAATATAATAATAATTTGTATTGAATTGAAAGTTATATGATTGAAGTAATTTTTTTTTATATTGAATTAAATTTGTTATTGATTTGAGAAATATTTCGAGTTCTAAAAATTTAAAGGTTGTTCTAAACATTAAATGTCAAGACAATATGTTACATTTTCAATTAAATTTGCATGTAATTAATAATTGAAAATTTAATTAGTATGTAAATTTTACAACTGATTACTAAGCCATAATTAAAAAAAGTGTGTATTAAATTAAATATTGAATAATTTGATTATTGAGTTTAGTTTAGGTTATTTATTAATGTATAACACATAATAAATAAATTGATTCTAAAGGTCCTGTTGTATGATGAATTCGATTGGATGATAAAAATATTTAAATACATTTTTTTTAGTTAATTAGAACTAAAAATAAAATCGCTAGAAAAGAGAGATACGTTTTAATTACAGTTTATCGTATTAGGAAATATGTTTTATTTATTAACTATAGAGTACAAATATCTTAAAGTTACTCTACTGTAGTCTAATTAAAACTAATTGTTTTATATCTATCCATATTGTACCATATCTATTTATTCCTTTATTTACTGATATTGTCCAAATCATTTGTGCAATGTGAAGGATTGATGAAAATTAGTTCATGTCTTTTTTCGAAATAGCTATTTTCATTTACGTTGAGATCAACCTGCAAAGATAAATAATATAAATAACTAGATATGAGTTGTACTTTAATAATTCAATAAATTTGGAATAAATTTTCATTTATCATTGCAGTTTCACAATAAATTATAATTAAATTTCATAGTTAACTTTAAAGTTTTAAAACAAACTTAATGACTTTAACTAAGAGGACTGTCGTTTCATTTTTTCAGATTGGAATTTAAAGTACTCAAAATAGGAGTACATATTTATCATTGAAAAAGAGTATATAAGTACAGTGAAAGTAATATTAATATTATACAGTAATTTATTTTATGTAATAAAAGCCAAAAATATATTTTTTTATTTTTTTTTCCAATTTTAACCAAAAAAAAATTTAATTAAAAAACTTTAACATTGTGCACGCCTTTGATGTTAGTAATTATACAGGGGATTATTATAATATATAAATATTGAATGTTGTAATTCGTAGATGTACTTAATATTTTTTTTATATACGATTTGACCAGAACTTGACCTTGGAACCCGGCCTTATGCTTCAGTATCTGCAAGATATTCTTTTGCATTCATAATTGCACTGACTACTATCTAAATTTTTAACAGTTTGTTAATTCGGTTTTAATCAAATTTTACGATGGAAAAAAGTATTTTATGTTAATCCCATGATTGCTGCCGAATCATGGTATAAACTTAAATTACTTTGGAAAAATTTTTCTAATTTTGAACATAATTTTTCACATAAATACTTTTTGAAAATAAATGTTATTATTATTTTTTTTTACGCTCTTGACAGTAACTTAGATAAAATCATTATTTCATGCGTAATTAAGTAGGGTATTGCAAGTTTATACTACACTATCTACAATAATATCTCGAACATTTTATTTATCTAATTACTGGCTTATCAACTCATTACTTGTGGAAAGCCATTGCTATTGTCAGGAACTAAGTCTTCTTAAATATAATTTTTATACAAATACAATTAAACTAAAAGTAAATGTAAAAGTGTAGCAAATAATTTTTTTTGATCTTAGCATTAAAGCTGTGTGATCTTATAAATTTAAAATTTAATTTTTACAACGTCATAACAAGATTAAAGTACAAATTGCAAAAAATTTTCAGTTAATAAAAAATTCACAAAATCATACCAAAGACCGTTCATATATAAAGACATACAAAAGTAGTCCGATCGTATAAATATCAGAGTTGAGATGGGACATTTCCACGATCCCACTATTTCATACTAAAATATAAATTTTATTTAATTTGTTACCAGCTTATATCCTTAATTATTTTTTGTCATTTATTTTATTCCAAATGACAAAGGGTACTGGACCAGGCTGAAAAAACCATAAAGCATTTTTTTTGCTTCATCGGGAATCGAACGTTGAGCCTTTCGGTTAAAAGGCACACGCTCTACCTGCTGGGTCACCCTGCGTGTGTCAAAACTAAATTTAGTTCGATTATCTTGATATTCGCAAAACAGAGTGTATATATAACACTAAGGAAGAGTATAGTAGTACAGGCCACAAAAGAGGAGTATAAAAACTTCGATCGAAGTCTATTGACACCTCTGCTTAGAACACATATAATACAATTTCAATTTATTGTGTTGATTCAATTTTAATTTAATAAAGATATCAAAGTCTATCGTATCCTATAACACTTACATATATTTAAAGCTAATTAGAACAATGAATTTATACAAAAATGTCTTTAAAATTTGAGACTAATGCCATCTATTTCTGTACTACATTACTTTAACTTCTAAATAAAATCGTGTATTTTTATAATCATTTTTTCTTTCAGGGAGACCCTATGCCTCTGTTAAATGTTATTATCGTCAAAATTAATTAAAAGCACTAAAACAGAAAGAAAAAAAATCTTGAAAATTTCATCTCAAATCAAACGTACAAAAAAAAAGTGTAAATTTCAACTTGCAGTGAGTTTATTTTAGGATTTAAGAATATAAAAAAAAAAAAAACAAAAAAAATGACTCTTCCAAAAGTACTGTTAAAGAATTATTTTTGTTTGTAAATATAAAAATAGAATCCAAATTTAAACAAAAATAAAGAGATTCAAATATAATGTGTATAAGGAGTCAGAGAATAGTTGTCTATTTGACTAATAGGATATACATAATATATATATATATATATATATATATATATATATATATTGCTTTTTTAGTTTTATTAATTTTGTTAAATTTCACGCTTATTTTCATTCAATAATTTAGTAAATAAATTAATAATAATAATTTTTAAGGAATTTTATAGAAATAATTTTGGATTAAATCAAGTATCATTTTAATTCTAATTACTTTTTTTTACCATTACCAAAATTTTTGTAATTGACTTGGTAGAGTTGACACTTTAAAATTGAAATTTATCAGAAATACATCCAATTACATAGTACCATAGTACATTATTCGGCTCAGTACAACATTCGGCTTAAATATTAGTGTTCGCGCTATATTTTTTTTTTTTATATTTACATTATTTTATTATTTTTTCCAATCTATTTAAATTATACTTCAGTTTTAATAACTGTACTTTTCAAATTTAATAACTGTATTTTTTATCTAATTCTAATGAATGGCATGTAATAGATAAGTCACATATTTAATTCATCTCGACTTTTATAATCTATTGAACTAAATGGTGAGTTTTAGATGGTAAACGATAATTTTATGTGCGATAATATTTTGTTGGCTCTAAAGAGGGAAATAACATGAAATGACTCAATGCGTGCGAAAAGAATAGTAAATATAATTTACTGAAAATATTTATCCCTGACATTGGGATATTTTTCAAACTTGTTTGGAATTTTATACTTTGATGAAGTATATTTTTAAAATATCACTGACAACACTTTTTGAACACCGGCAACACCTTTTGAACACCGGCAACACTTTTTGAACAATTTTTTTCATTAAATGTATATAAAATTCAGTAATCTCCTTCTTTAGAGTCAACAAAATATTATCACACTTAAAATGTTTACCAGCTAAAGCCCAACTTCTCATCTAATCACTTACGTTAAGTTAAGTTAAAAGCTACTGTGTTTGATACTGATCACGACTTCTAGTTTATAAGTCACATTATAATACATAACAATTACATCACGTCAGTTGGTGATTGTTTTAAGTCTGTTTGCACTGACCAAAGTTTCGGGGTATTTGGTTCTACACCCAGAATCACTTCTATGTTCTTCAACACAAAGAAGAAAAGAGAGATAAAGATTGTTAGGGAAATAAAATATTAAATTAAATTCTTTTGTCTACTCGATCACAAGTATATATTATTAAATTAATTCAAAATATTAAGGGTATTCACAATTAGATAAAGATTGAATTATTTGGGTGAGATAAAGACAGGAACAATTTTTCAAATAAAAAAATTAAAATGAAACAAAATTTTAATTGAATTATTTTATGAATGTAGTTACAAGTGAAAAAAAGCAAAT
Organism: Argyra leucocephala; assembly: GCA_963942445.1. Lineage (NCBI taxonomy): Eukaryota > Metazoa > Arthropoda > Insecta > Diptera > Dolichopodidae > Argyra > Argyra leucocephala. The sequence goes on along the minus strand of OZ012681.1, from coordinate 70,485,271 downwards.
TGTTTCCTACTTATTCTCATAATTATAAATTAAATCTATATGTAAACAATTCGATATTATAGTTGTACATCGAGTACAACATCAAAAGTCACGCCCTTGTACTTCACGAAATCGTTGTAGATTTATACCTATTTACTTTCTACACTTAATCGTGAATACCCTTATTATAAAACATTACAAATTGTATCTGGTAAATCATAATATCTTTTTGAAAACGTTAAACAAAAAAAAAAAAACAACAAAATTTAGAAATTCACTCGACAAAGAAGAGAAAAACTTCCTTTGACGATCTTCAAGCTTGATGATGATCACAAGCATGATACTGATCGTTATGATAATGATATTAATGATTATAGCTTGCTGGCTGACTATATGGACTAAATGGCTGACAAGTTGGCTCCAAGGGCTAATTGTTAAAAAATGCATATATTATATTATGTAAATATAATTATAGGATATGCATACGCGTATTGCACGGGTTCACACACACATACACAATACTAATGGTATTATAAAACTAAAAAAATGGGAATTTTTAAATGGAAAACGCATATGTTTGTTTGTAATAATACATAAGTATGTATATATTTTTTTTTTAAGTAAATTTATGAGATTTTACAAGACAACAAAACCAAAAAAAAAAAAAGATATAAAGAATAACAACAAATAAAAAACATAAGAAAACAAAAATTCTTAAAAATTAATTCTGTAGTAGGTATATTGAAAGAATTTAATTTGCCATTCAGCCGAGGTTTTTCCATCAGTTTGGATCGTCGTGCGGTTCTGCGGTTCTATTACAATTTATTGTTTTTTTTTATACTCACTTTTCGGTTGGAATTTTTCGTTTTCATTATTTGCTTTTTGTTATTATTTTTGGTAAAAATTTTTTTTCGCAAAAATATAACTGTTGTACTATTGCAAATTTATTTTATTTGCTTTTCTACTATAACTGGTAATCAGATAACGGTAAGGTAAAATTTTAACCGGAAAATATTGCGTGTGATTTTCAAATAAGTTGTGAATTAACTGTAGAGGAAATTATATTGTAAAACTAAGGTGTGAATTTAATTATTATTTTTTATAAAATTAAAAAAAAAATATATATAAAATTAATTTAAGATTATTATTTTTTTTTTTTTTAATTTTATCTAAATACAATAAATTGTCAAATTAGAGTTAATTAGAGGAAATAATGAGCGTGTTAAAAAAATGACTTAAATTAGAAAGTTTAATTAAAAATACTTAAAATAAAAAATTTTAAGTGATCTTTAAATGATGGAATTTAATTGTGTTTTCAAATATATGGAAATAGAATTTTGGATTATTTAAATTTTGTTATACAGGAAAAATTTATTTATTTTATTTTAAAAATAAAATTTATGACTAGAAATAATATTAAACACCTGAATAAATATTGAAATAATTAAAGAAATTTTTTTTAGAGAGTTTTTACTATATACATATATGCGTACTTCAGAAATATAAATTGTTAGAAATTATTTTAATAAAAATAAAGTGTGAGAATAAAATTACCCCCTTAATATTGAGTGAATTATTTTGTAATTTAAATGAAAATTTTCATTTGGGAATTTATTTAAGAAAACTACAGGACTACCATTATATACTAAGAACGGTAATCTAATTATAGAAAATAGTTTATTGACCCTATGAAATTTATTTATATAAAAATTAAATTACAAAATTCAATTAAGTTGAGAAGAATTAAAGTAATTTTTTGAGTTTGTAAAATTGTTTTTATTTGTGTATAGATATAATTATTTTAATTTATAATTAAGGTAGATGAAAATTGTTGACATATTCGGGTATTAATAAAAGCTAATTTTGTAATGAATAAAATTGTTAAATATTTAAATTTTCATAATGAAATTAAATAAATATGGATTACGATTTATAGTAGAAATTTCTAATACGTGGGAGTTGTACAAGATTTTTTTTTATAGTTCTAAGCAAAGACTTATATAAAAATATGTAAAAAAATTAAGTTTATATCTATAGTTTTTCGTACGTATTCGAAAATGTCAGAGAATTGTTTTGTATGATGTAGATATACGTAATCTTAAAATAAACTGCAAAGAAAAAAAGAAGAACTAGTATTGAAAATATTGCTTCCGGATAAAAGTTAAGAGCGATTGAAATCAGAGAGCTCAAGAAAGTTTTCTATCGATATCTTGATTTATTTTTAGACCTTATTGTGATGTCCTGATGTCTTAATTTCAATGCTTCTCCAATTTAATTTATCAATAATCTTAAGCTTGAATTTCTATTTAACTTGTTCTCTTTGGATGATCTAATTTATTTTTATTTATTTTTGTTTCTGTAAAAATCTGTTATCCGAAAGAGCAAATAATGTCCCTTAATAAATTTATTTCAATATCAAGGAATGAGAATTTAATTTCTTTACTAGATATTTTAAAATTTATCACATGAAGTCTCAGTAGATTTCAAACCATTTTGATTTTTTTTTATTTGCCCAAATATGTTATAATATTAAAATTGGGGACATGTAGCTACCATGTCATACATTGAGCGCTAATGGACTTTTGACTCATTTGTGAGTTATGAGTTAAAAGTCCCTTAGTAAGTACCAATAGTTATTCCCCAATTCAACTCGCTTTCGTGATTCGTAAATCATAATTATGAAAACGAGTTGACTAATTTAATGGGTTATAATTCCTTAAGTAGTTATGGGGAATAACTATATGTGTTATAATTCTCTAGTGTTTCACTTTTTGTTTCGGAAAATTATTTTTCACTTACTATGATACAAGATCACAAAATGAGTCCTAACTGTCTAAAGAAGCTTTGGCTCAAAGAGTTGTGACACGTCACATTAACATCTTATTTTATAGCTTCCTGCGAAGAATTTTTACAGGGGTATAAAGAATGTATAGTACAGGGTTAGTAGGGAAAGTAATTTTAAAATTATATAATAGACCTTTGGGTCTGGATTTGTAGACTCTCTTGACTGGACTATTTCCATTCATTCGATGTAGGTGCTTAAGTCAGTTAGTCTCTTGACTTTAATTTTCATACATCCATGTCATTATACATCTCATAGAATTCCCGATTATATCTTCCCCTACAGATCCCATTGTCATTTTCAGGACCATTTATTCAATGAAGAATTTTCGTCTCGAATATATCAAGTGTGTATTCACTGGGAGAGCAATGTTCTGATTCGTGGAGTAGAATTGGTAGTATGACCGTTTTATAAATTTTTTACTTGGCGTTTGTTTTGCTAAGATATTTTTACAAATTGAAGCAGCAATGGTTTGCTAGAGTTACGCTTTGCCTAAGTTCAATATTGATGTTGTTTGTTGAACATATTCTGGTTTCAAAGTAGTATAACTCCTGAACTACCTCGAAATTATATGCACCAACAGTGATATTCTAACCAATATGATGTTGGAAGGCCTTTTTATTTTTCCCATCCAATCAATTTGTTCCGTTTATCTTTCAATCGTGCTAATGTGGCCGGCATACCACAGTAATTGAATAGATGTCTTCGTTGGGCTATACGTTGCAATACTATAGATTAAAGAAGTCACAAATGAATAGCATCCTATTTCGTTGAGTGTGTGTGCTCGTAACATAACAAACTAAACAAACACGTTACACGATATGACCATGTGAGGTGTTGGTGTTGTATAGGGAATTACTTTTTCCAAAATTTACTACTGTAAAAGAAATGTATCCAAAAATATATGACGTTTAAACTATTGGTACATTCTCTAATCGAGGGTGAGTTAAAAGGCTACCTTTAAATATAAAAATAAAGATTAAAAACTCTAGATATGTTTTACTAATTTTATTTTATATTTTGATTGATTATTGCACCATTATTATTGCAGAAGACTGATCAGTTTTTAATGTTATGTTTCACCTAGAGAGGCTACATCATATTCTATAGAATATATTTACCTTTAAATATTTTTAAAAAATTATTTTATTTAAATTTTTAACTGAATTTATTTTTATTAAATTTTATTTGCAGTAATTTTGTAACTTCCAACGTTTACATATTAAATTTTGTTGTTATTGACAAATTAATTTAATTCGTTAAAATGAGGGAAATTGTTCATTTACAAGCAGGTCAATGTGGTAACCAAATTGGAGCTAAGGTAAGTTCTAAAATATTTTTATAAAAATATTTTTTTTAAAAATTAATTTCCTTTAATTCTTATATTTTGAAACGAAGATGTAAACTTATACATATATATTATATGTATATAGATTTATATCTACTTTTATGAAATTCAATACTTTTTAAATTGCATCTGGTTTTAAAAATGCAAATTTATAAGTATCGTTTCAAGTACTAGAGTAAATAAGATATAACAAGTGTAAATAACTTGAAAATATTTGAAAAAATTGAATGAATCATCATTATTTAGTACACAGCGGAAGGAAATTGAGTTTTTGTAAGGTTTCGAATTTAATTAAATTTTGTATACGTTTAAGAGTACAATTTTAGATAATAATATTTTGGTATAACATTAAAAACTTTGTTAAATTAAAAAAATTCAAATAATTGGATCAAAGACTATATACAGTGTCTACGTTGGTGTATATAGTCATTGCTGAAATGGAATATTTTAAAAAATTTGACAATGCATCTTGATTAAATTGGCTTTTGTATTATATTTGGTTTGTTGAATAAGTTATAGATTAACCCATGTTAGCACAATCGTGTTCATTTGGATACCAATTTTGATATTAAATTTTTTATTTTTAATTTAAACTAACTGACATTGAGCAAAATAGATGTTTTAACTGAAAATCGACTGACAATTTTATCTATAAGCCAAACTAAATTTACTGAACCATGAAATTCAAGATTTTTGTATTCAAATTAGTTGCGTGGGAGTGATGTTGTCAAAACATCTTTCCGAATAGCTTAGTAGTTACTTCAGTAAAATCAATTTTCGGCCAACAAATGCAAATTTTTTCTTAAACATTTCTTATTTTATTCACAGTTGTAAATATAATTAATTTGTTGACATAATAGGTCTCTTCACGAGTTAAAAATTAAACTTAACTCAATTAACTTATTTTTTTTGGAAATCAGCTGGTTTTTCATATCAGTTTGTTTATAAGACTGTGTAGCATTCTTAACCAATCAGAAAATTGCCCAAACAACTTACCATATAAAATGTTTGCTACACTTTTCAAACAGTGGTATAAAAGAACGGATAAAATAATTTAATTATTTCAAAATAAATAAGCCTCAGAGCTAGTCAAATAATTCAATTAAATTTTAAATTTTACCTGGTAAAAAGACCTTATATTTAAATTTCTTCTTCTGGTACTATTTAATCGTTATATAACCGGCTTTTGATTTTTTACGTATTTTGCCAAATTGAAATTTGTCAATTCGAATCGAAAAACACGTATGCTAATCTGGAAATGATTATTTCATATTCTTTGAGTATTTATGATTCATCCCTTATTAAGTAATGTTGCAGATGTCCTTGCAAAAACAAGCGCGGAGATTCAATTCCTAGGACTAGAGATAAGCATTGCTCGTTCAAATGTTAAACCTACCTACAAAGAATTGTTTTCAAATGGGAAACTATATAGAAAAAAAATATGTGATAGTAGCTAAAGACTTCCGCAGTCTAAAGTTTTTTTCAAACTTAACATTAACCGATTAAATCAGGTAATCAAGGAGATATTTAGAAAGATAGATCGAATGTCAGAAAACTAACAAGGTTTATCACTGGGTTATGGTCCATTTAACAAACAGCCAATCCAGATTGGTAAAGTAGAAGAAGAGGAATTCCCCTCCCACATTCTATTTGTTTGCAATGCCATGGCTCGCAAAAGACATAAAGATTTCAAGGAATACACATCGCCTATTTCTGAAATTGACTTTAAAGCAATAATAGCATTCACCAACGATAGTGACCTACAATTTTAAGATAACAAACAGCACAATAGATCTGAAAAGGTCGCGTCTGCATAGAACTCCACACAAAAGATCTAGTATTCAATCGTCGAATGTAACCGTTCTTATATATAACAAATACAGTCCAATCCGTTTAAATGCATACCTAATAAATGAAAATCTCAATCAAATCAAATTCATGTCCCAAGCCTTTTTCGTTCTTTTGAATACAATTTGACCCTGATAATTGCAACTTTCCTAAGGGGAAAACTAAATAAACAAATTTCAGAGCATTTTTTAAGAATGTTTGAAATTTTTTTTTTAGTGTTTTTTTTAGTTTAAACTTTGTAGGAACCCAAAACTGAGATAATAAATATGATAACATGAAAAATAAATAAGTCGAGTACAAAACACTGAAGAAGTCTGCAAGCAGTAGACGAAGTACGTGTATCTGTATGATAAGCATATCAGTAAAATTAAAAGGAAAATATTCGACTATTTTCACTCTTATACCAAAATTTTACTCTAATGCTGGAAAACAAGTTTTTATAAAAAAAAAATTAAAAATAAATTTATTTATAAAAATTACATTTTACATAAGTTTCTTATTTTTTGTCCTAGAATCCAAATTTGCATAAAAAAGTACCTCTTCCCATTTGAAAATTTCGATTTCGAGCAATTTCGGCGTTTTTGGGCCTTCCCGGAAATATCACCAATCGATAGAGCACCCTCAATTTAGTATTTTCGACCTTTTTTAAAATTTTAAGATAACGGATCCTTCCCAATTTTAAAAACTTATGCGCATGTTCTGGACCACCATCTGAGATAAAAACTCAATTTGTTTTCTATTATCGTATTCGATATCAGTATTAATAATTTCAGCTATTAAAGTTTTTAACTGAAAAAAAAAACAGGAATGTTTACTTCCCAGTAAGATAAAATACCAATTTCTATAGAAGTTTTAGTACTAGGCATATAATTTAGATTAAACGGGTCTCTTTGTAATGTTTGAGAAGAAAAATAAAAAATTGGAGTAAAACAAAATCCAGTAAATTTGGCTTCCCTTCGAAAAAAAAAATTACTACGAAAAAGAAAAACTGAACACCAATACGATGAAAAATCTTAAAGTTTAATTCATCTTCAAAAAATGACCTACAAAATTATTCAAAAAATTTATTAAAAATATTTAATAAAATTTTTTGACAGGTTTCCTTTGTCAAAATTTTTAAATTTAACAAGAAAAAAAAATGTATAAAAGAAAGATGTCTAATATTTCTCTAAAAAATACTCAAGTCTTTCATTATTGATCTGTGAAGTGAAATTTCTACCTTGATTATGTATGCTTTAAAACCATACCTTCCATTATCATTATAAAATTACTAACTGATTACACCAATTTAAAGGAAATTACAAAAAAATTACCATCTATCAATCTTCATCATCATCATTATCATCATCATCATTATCATCATCATCATCGTCATCATCATATTCTTCATCTTCATAATCAATATCATTAAAGAAAATAAATTTTGACAGTTTATTACTTCAATCAATGAAAAAGATTCATATAGCTGTCAAAAAAATATTACGGTACTTTTTGTACAATATTATTATAGATGCATTGAGAGTATACAAACATATACATTTACATATAAATATTTCGTGGTTATGAAAAATTTGAAACGAATCAATTACAAAATAATAATTGACTCTCTGACCCATTAATTGCGGTATACCTTTAGCACCTGATTCTACTATTTTTTCTCTTTTTTTTTTATGTTTCTCTATAGTTCTTTTCTTTTTATGATTTTGCTGTTTTTCTATACGGGGGTTTTTTATTGAAAAACTATTGTATTATTATTTGAGTAACTATTTATTTTTAATAATAGAATAAGAAGTGTGAAAAATTCTTTTGTTCCAAATAAAAGCTTTTCGATAGATACTGAATGAAGATTATTCAATGGGTAAGATATATAGAAACTGTATCTAACAGGATTGATTTCAGTATGGAAGTTTTGAGTATATCTCCATAAATCAATAGAATAAAAATTGCACAAAAAGACCTATATGTTAAAATTGAATTTTTCGAACTCGAATTATTCGTTTTTTATTTATTTATAAAATTTCGAAAGTTGAAAATTTTTAAATATTATCTGAAATGATAATATGGGTGGGTTCAATAAGTTAAAATTCTATTTGTTTTTTCAAAAACAGTTAATACTGAAAGACAATTTTTTTAATTCATAATTTTCTAGGAATCATAAGTAGTGCCGCGACAATTAATTTTTTTATGACTATCTACTAGAATCGAAATATTTTAATTGCCGCTGTCGTGTGCATATTAATTTGTGTGAACTTTTTAATTTTTTTTTTGTATTTTAAAGTTTAACTATTTTTATTTTTAGTTGAATTTTAATTCCTTTGCGCAAATTTGATTCAGTTTTTTGACAAATATAAAAATAAGCTGAGAAAATTTGTAAAATTGCTGTAATATCGTAATTTTATTTGTATAAATATTCTTTACAGAAAAAGAAGTTTTGCCAAAAGTCCTTGTTAATCAAAAAATGTTTATTTATACCAATGTAGTCAAAAATAAAGAAGTATTAATTTAAAAAACGAAAAAATTATTTTATATAATTTTTTTAATAATTGCCAATAACAAAAAAAGAACTCGTAACTGCATTCGAGGTGTCTAAGCAATTAGTTTGACTTTTAGCTTAAAATTACAATTAACTTTGAAATGTTAAAATATCAAAGTTGAAACAAATGGAGAAACTTTTTTTTTTTCTTCCATTTAATTTTTACAATCTGAATAATTTACAATTCCTTAAGTTAAATAACTTTGTGTTTTATACTGACTTGAGCAGAAGTATCCTATGATAACACTTCACTATTTATTGCAAAATGGTTGTGGATTAAAATATTTGGCACGAACCACGGAGCATCGACCACCATTCTTAGGACTTTGTTCTGAAATCTTTGAATTACATCAATGTTGGTTTTAGCAGCAGAAGCATCTCAGAGTTGAATTCCGTACGACCATATAGGTTTAAAAGTAGCTTTGTACAACATCACGTTGTTTTCCAAAGATAATTCTGGTCCTTTATTCATTAACCAATATAGGCTTCTCAGCTTTTGTGCCAATTGTGCTCGCTTACAAATTATGTGCTTCTTCCATGTTAATTGCCTATCAAGATGAATCCCCAAATATCTGACATAATACTCCTGCCTGAGGTATGACTGTATTGTTCAAAGTTACTGGGGGCAGTTATATTTCCTCAGTGTAAACATCACTTGTTTTCATTGACTTTTATTTTCCAACTGTGGAGCCAGCTTTGAATTTGACTGAGGTTCCGCTGAAGAAGATTTGAGGCTCGTAATGAATCGATGTCTGAAGCCATAATTGCCGTATCATCAGCAAAAGTTTCTAATTTCACATCTGGTTTCGTTGGGATATCTGCCGTATAGATGAGGTATAGCGTGCGTCCAAGAATGCTTCCTTGGGGCACGCCAGATTGAACGTCGAAAAGTTTTGTGTAAAAATTTTGCTGTGTAACATAAAACGTACAATTTTCAGTATAACTTCTCAGCAGTTCGTAGAAATCACACGGCAGGTGTTTTTTTTAGCTAACATAATAAGCCTAAATGCCACACCTTATTAAAAGCTTGACTTATATCATGAAATGCGACAGAACAATATTTTTTTTGCTCCAAATCAGAATTTATTTGATTCACAACTCTATGAACTTGTTCCACAGTGCAATACTTTATTCTAAAATCGAACTGGTGCTTTGGTATAAGTTTTCTGCTTTCTATAACTGGGTTGAGTCTTATTAAGAATAGTTTTTCAGGTATTTTGAACATAATTGGCTGATCGACCTGTAAGATAATGGTTCTTCTTGTCTTTTTTCGGCTTTGTGTATCATGATTATTTCTCTTATTTTCCATTGAGATGGGAAGAATCTTTTCCTTAGTACTGCATTATATATATACTAGGGACCCCATGTTGAGTAATTATAATTCAAGTTGAAGCCAAATTTAAAGTTTTTAAAAGAACAGTAATTTACGTACTGACATAAACTTCTCACGATAAAATAGAAACCATTCATGTTTTCATAAAAATTTAGAGGTTAGTACTTACTTTTTATTTAGGAAACATAAATTCTGCTCCCTCATATACTATTTCGTTTCGACATATTCCCTATAGTAAGTGGCATTTAATGAATGGATAAAATTATTAAAAATAAAATATTTTTGTAATTAAAGATAAATAGATAATAATATATACATATATGTGCATATTTTCAACCAAAACAATATGATTACCACAAATGACCAAAATATAGAAAACAATAATTTGAGACAGTTACTTGAAAAAAATTAATAGAATAAATTTCGTTCGGTTATGTATGTTGAATGACACACAATGGATACCTATTTTATTTAAAAGCTTGAATATTATAAAACAAAATATAAATTTTTAATAACAAACCGTACTCGCATTTCTGTTGTATACACAAGTTATTTACATATTAAGAGTTCACTAAGGAGAAGCGAGATAAAATGAGAAGGTGCTTACTGCGCAGGTCCTTAAATACTTGTCTATTATAATTATAGATGTTAGTAGCTTTAAAGCTTTCACTGGCAATTCCCGTATTTATTAGGTAATGGTAAAATTAGATAAATGTAACATCATTCTGATATTCCTGATAATATGTGATCAATGAAAGAACAAGAGTAGAAATAATCAAATTATATAATAGAAAAATATTAGGTTGATATTTCAAAGACAAAATATAGCCGATAAAGTAAAATTAAAGTAATAAAATAAAGCAAAATGTAACGGAAAAAATTTAAAATTAAATAAATTAAAAAAATAACAAATTCATAAAATCTAAAATAAAATACAAACTTATAACTAATTAATATCAATATATACATTTAAAATAATTAAATTTAATTAAACAAGGAAAGAAAAATAAATTTAAAAAAAAGAGAAAAAATAATTATCGAGATAAAAAATACAACAAACTAATAAAAGCCTGAAAGCAAAACTTAAAAAATATAATAGAATTAAGTTAAGTTAAATAACAACTCAATTTGAGAATGATTAACTTTCAATAAGTAAAATCTAAGATTTTTGATAAAAGTAACAGAAGTTCTACCCGATCTTAAAGAGAAAATTTTTAGAGAGCTAAATAGCCATTTATTAAAAATAGATTATTGGTCCTCTGATTGTAGTGATGGCTAAATCTGTGGGCAAGTTAACCTGATCTAATAAAATAAATTTTTAGCGTTTTGAGTAAATACAGGTGTCTAATGGGTAGTATGCCGAGCTCTCTAAATAGTGAAAAACTAAATGTGAGTCTATTTTTTCTCACAATCAATCGAATACGCTATTTTTAAGCAATGAGGGAGAGGCGAATTTTGTTGAAGCAAAAAGTTGATCGCGATGTGATTTTTTTTAGTTGAATTGAAAAGTATCAAATCAACTAAATTGAGGTAAACGACACTACTTAGGATTTTTTGTGAGTTCTTTCAAATTATTCGTTGGTATTTTCGCAATTGTGTTGTAAATCTTATACAAAATATTAATTTACAATTTTACAGGAAAATGCGTTACATAAAAACCATTCTTTCAATATTCTTGCAACATGGATTGGTTTATGAGTTGGTTGGGTATACAGAGGAAACGAGGATCATAATATTTTTTGCTATAAATATACGAGACTGAGGGGTGACTGTTGATTGTGGAGAATAATCGAAAAGGTATAAGATAAGAGGAGGCCAAAGTTTGATTTGGGCTCTAGCACCATCGGAAAAAAAAACTAAAGAAATATGCTGAGACAGTAAATTAATTAATTTATAACTCCATGGTTTATGTAATGTACACCGTAACTGCTCTTACCCAGAGATTTGGCATACACAATTACATGCAAAAATGTTTTCCTGATGTATCAACTAATTTGAATTTGGAAAACTATATTTATTGTAGAGTGAACTTCGCCTTCAAAATAGCATGCTCCATTTTATTTTTCGGTCGAAAAGAAGGTGTAATTCTAAAAGTGATAAGAAACCAGTTGTATTTTAATAATAATAAAGAAAATAAAAACAAAACAATTGCTAATCACTGAAGAGTAAATGATGTTAGTTAACACATCAATCGATGTACATTGATGATTGTAATGCTTGATTGAATATAAAAGTAATCAAGTTATTACGTATAACTGTAGCCCTAGTTGGACTTTTGCTTTTATTTTTTCTCTTCTTCTTTACATATGCGAATAGTTCGAAAAAGTTTGAAAGTTAAAAGTTTTATCAAATCTCTGTTAATCGTGGTGGTAATGGTAGTAGAAGGGTATACCTTTCAAGTAGAAAGGTATAGAAATAATATATGTAGTAGAGAAAGTTGAATGTGAAAAAAACAAAATATTGTGTTTTTTTTTCTTTCTTTTGTTATAGTAAACAAAATGAAAACTAAGATAAAAAAAAATAATAATAGGGAATTCGAACAAAAAAAAAATAAAAAAGAAAAATTAAAAAAAATAACCTGCTGTTTTAGGTTGGAACTTATTGCTGAGCAATGAACGGTAGCCAGATATAAGTGATTTTTTGTTATTAAATTGCTCTTTCATTACTTTCTGATGCTATCACTTTACATCTGATGGTGAAATTTTTGATATTTTGATATAGTTTCTTTTTTTTTCTTGTTTTATTAAAAATCATTTTTTTTTTACTTTAGTTTAAATTTTTTTTTTCAAATTAATTTTTAACAAATAAAATTCTATAAAATAAAAGACTTTCAGTTAATACATCATAGTTAACATTATTTTTGTTTCCTGATTTTGTTATTTCTAGTAATTTATTTTGTTGTATACATTACATATATATATATATATATATATATAACATTATATTACAAGTGTTAAAAAGAAAATATATATGACCCGTTATTACTTTAGGTGCTGGCGTTAACTTAAGATTGTGTGTATATAAAGAAAATGATTTTACTAAAAATAAAAATAATAATCCAACACTCATCGAGCCGTTTAATGGGCTTTAATAAATTTGATTTTAAGTCTTATGAGTGTCGTAAACATGGCCTGTGGATTTTTTGAATACAATTTAGTAATTTAAAAAAAGCGAAATAAAACAATTGTATGAGCTTTGGCTGTATAAATTTCGTCGGTTCTGAAAATTATTTAGTTACAATTATAGTTTAGATCAGACATTTAATAAAATATTGGGTTATTGGTCAATGGCTAATGAACTTCCTTTTTTATTTGCTATTTCGTTTGAAATTTGATTTAAACCTGAAATGAAACGAGAGAGTTAAGAATAATAAATTTGAGCTAGAACTAAAATAAAATCAGTATGATCAATATCAGTATCCTAGTTTTAATTTTAACTAAATGATATGAATTTTGTTCTTCGGGTGTTAAGATAACGCAACTTAGGTCTCCTTCAATTTTAATCTGCACAAAAAACAAATAAATTAACGAAGATTTGGTTAAAATCTTGAAAGAGATGCGCACCAATTGGGGCTTTAGTCCACTAAACTCACCCTTTAATATCAACATTAACCGACTTAAGACCTTCCTACATTATAGCTTTTAAAGCCAAATTTTTATGACAGCTTTCTTTTAATTCAAAAGATATGGAATCGTGAATAGCATCCCACAATGAAAAAGCAGTATAAAAAGCTAAGAAAAAAGTCATCATAAAAAGCCGACATTGAATTGAAGTTTGATTTTTTCAAAAAACGATCGGTTTGCTTTTAACGAAGTGTCAGATTTAATGATATAAATATATTTTTTATAATAATATTTTTTTTATTTATTTATTTCAATATTTGTAATATTTATTTATTTTATAATTTGTAAAAGATATTGTATGAAATAAATATTATTATATGTAGATACAAAGGTATATATATATATATATATATATATATATATATATATATTTAAATTTCAGACAAGGCAATAAATAAAAAATTAATCTAGTTGGTTAAACAACAACAAAACCTTGTTTATACAACAAAATCAACTCAGATTACAAAAATATAACAAAAAGGGAGAAGGTATGAAAGAACATAAGTATTGCTCTGAATCAAACATTTGCATTGCAAATTTTTAAGAAGATCTCTGGATTCGAATTTTTAATTTGTAAATATGTCGAATAATAGAAACCAGTTACTTCTCTGTCTATAAATAATGGCCTAACTCAAAATTCCCGTTGCCCCTTTTCCTTTTGTGATTCATAACGTTTTGTTACATTATGAACAAAATGGATTATTACTGAATTTTCCAAAATCACTTCTTCACTACACGACATTTTAATTTTAAATAAAAAAAGCCACTTTAAAAAAAGGTTCATTGTGTTATGGTAAAATTTCTATGCCAGCTTTTTTTGCTGTCATAAAAAGTTGGCTTTAAAAGCCAGGGGTGGCATTATGTGACTTTGTTTCAAACATTTCGGTCGAAACAAAATTTGGATGACATTACGTAATTTGGAACGGTAATTTATATTGAAACGCGCTAAAAAACATTGAAACATTATACATAATTCCATTTTGGATTTGTTTCGTTAAAATTTCAACAATTACTGCTAGAAAATCATATTGAAATAAAAAAAATGGAGCTAAAAGAAATTGCAACTAGATACAAGTAAAAAAAGCTAATAATAATACCATCATTTTTTTTTTTTTTATTCTGAAAATTTTTTTTCTTTACAGAAAATGATTATAAATTTGCTTAATTTTTCATTTTATTGGAATTTTTATTTGTGTGTGTTTCTAAAATAAATATTCCAACAAAAATTATGTATTAATTTATTATTTTTTTTAAAATTTACCTAAAAGCGTCAACTATTTTCCAATCGCCAAAATTTGGTCGTATCAAATGTAAAAAAAGTAGCGTTTCAACCTTACGCAATACCAAAATATTTCGTACCAATTTTGAAAAGATTGAAACAAAATAAAAATGGTCGAAACAGAATTATGCAATGCCACTTTTTGAAAATAGTCGAAACAAAACGACGTTTCAAATTACACAATGTCACCCCAGTATAAAAAGCTGTAATGTGGGAAGGCCTTTATTGATTTTTTTTCTAGTGAGTGAATGCTTTGAAAATTGAAGGTTCCCATTTGGTTCATCTTAGTCGACGAGTGTTAATAATCATTGTCAAGGACAAATATTGACATTTCATTGTTTCTATACTTTTTAAAGCTATACAATGACATTTGATCGTTAATCTTCTCAGTGAATCAGAGATTAGAGTTCTCAGATACACTGTCCATTGTATTGCAAATTTAATTAGTTTACGATTATGTTAACATTCAAGATTGAGTCAAGTAAGCATTCAAATAAAGAATTATCGATTTACTTCTAGTTATTGTAAAATTAAGAGTGGTTTTGGAATAAATTTTCTCTATACATGTTGCCGAACAGAACACAGAAGGAAATAAATTTTCAAAATTTGTAAACGTGGTGTGCGATAAGTATTTCCGTGTTAATTTGTCAAATTTTACTAAACACAAGTTTGAACACAGATATCATTCACCTACCATTGCCTTGTATATTGTTTAACGGGCCAGTAGATTAAAAAATTTGAGTAAAAATAATATCCACTTTATGTTTAAATCAAATGGACATTTTTCTTTTCAAAAGATATTACTTCTGGCAAAGTTTGGACTAAATTTAATTTACCAATATGGAATGGGAGTGTTTAAACTATTAATATCTAGAGCCGCATTAAAAAATTTTAATGCTTTCATTCATAATTTTACAAATTAAAAAATCCATAAGCAAAATTATTCTACATCTAGGCTTTCACTTCAACTTCTATCAGAAGACTAAAAAAAAACTCTTTATTTTGATTTTAGTTTTCATAGAATTCAAAATATCTCACACACCAAGGCTTGCAGTGTTCAATAAGTTTAATTTGACAAAACAAACATAATACACATTAAACTTATTTAAGCACAGCAAGCAAAAAATAAAATGAGAAATATAAGAACAAAAAATAAATTGGAAAAAAGTTAACGGTCAATAATTGTTATTGTAGTTTTAGACGAAAATAATACGAAATGTAATGTTCGGAAAAAAATTTCAATATGGAAGCCTGATACAGTATACAAAGCAATGCACCTACTATAAAAAAAAATCTACATCTTTCACTCTTCGTAGTTTTATCACTCTAAAAAAATCATCTATTACAAGATATCAAACCATATTCAGGAGAGGAAATTCAACAATGTTTAATTTCTTTTTACAAAACAAGCCAAAAGCAAGCTTTTTTTATCCGACTTTTTTTTTACTTTTACAAAACAACAAGCAGCATAAGAACAATTTTGTTTAATTATTTTGTTATAGTATTTTATTACGTTATAATTAAAATTAAAAATATAATTAAACTATAATTAATAATTAAAAATGGAGGCCTGATATCATGCCTAAGTTTAAATTTAAAAAAAATTTAAAAAAAATTTTGTTTTTTATTATCTTTAAATAGAAGCTTTATTAGAAGAAGTAATTGAAGCAGAGGTTTAGTGTCAGGCTATGGCAAGTTGTTACAAATTTTTTCAAGTGTTTTGATTGCTTGAAAATAGATGCTTTATTAAAATAACTAACAGGTGGCTTTGCCCAGCTCTGAAAACGGTGGGATTTTAATAATTTTATTTGTTTATTGTTTGTAAATAAAAGCTTTATTAAAATATCTAACCGGTGGCTGAGTTTAGTGTCTGAAATAAACGTGAATCAGATCAGAACAAATTCGTAAATTTAATCTATTCTTGAAAAATAGAAAAAAAGAGAAAAACATACGCCATTTTTGGTCAGTCCTTAAATTTTATTTTTAATAAAATTTCATTAATAGCTTGTCTTTTTTTTTATTGTACTCAAGCACGGTACTATAATTTATTACATAAAGTGGACATCTATTACTGTTATCAGGAATCAGATTTTATTAAATAGCGTAGTTTAAGTTAAGTAAATACCAAATTAGACTCTCAACAAATTTTAAAAAATTTAATTATTTTATGAGGGATGAAAGAAAAATTCAATTAAACATCGATAGCCTTAGCTTGGTTCGAATCTGGTGTCTTTTGACCCGTTTTGGTAATCAAATGACATAACCATTACACCATGTAGGTCGGAAATTAAAAATTAAAGAACAAAAAATGGATTATCAAAAAAGCACTGATATTACAAAAAATCATTTGTTTTGTTTTTCTCTTTCGAGAGTTACGTAAATAAATTTTTTATCATGTTTTGAAAGTAATTTTTACTCATTTTATTGTAAATTTTACTACAATTCTTTTCTAAAATCTCAATTCTACTGGTACTGATAAAATTTTATTATTACGCAAATACAAAAAAAATGTTTATTTACATATTTTTGTTTTTTATTATAACCGCTTCAATTACAAATTACAAATTTTTTAATCTTTGTTTTATTTACAAAAGAAAATAAAAACAAGAAAAAAAACTAATTTCTTGTGATAAAATTTTCTAAGAAATTATCAACTAAAAATTAAAAATTTATTTATTCAACAAATGATATTTAATTGTTTTTAATTTAACATTTTTATACAATTCATAAAATAACAGAAAAGCAAAAATACAATTTTAAGATGCAAACAACATCAATTAATTTTGTTGTAAGAAAATTTCGTATGTACAAAATTTTGTCTCGCATTTTGAAGACAATATTTAAGACTTTGTTAAAAAAAAAATAACATAAGAAAAAATTTCAATGTTCTGACAAAGGAACTGAATTAAATTTTGATTCTGTACATTCAAGACATTCAAGTACAAGATAAGCTTTTAATGTTAATGACATTTTAAATTGTTTTATTTATTTATAATAAATTGGGGAGTTTTTATTTATAATAAATTGGGGAAATTTAATTTAATATATTTTTAAGAAAAAAAAAATATTATGAAAAAAAATTTATCAAGTTAAGAAGTTCAAAAATAATTTAAAAACTTGTAACCGAGACGAATTATACGAGACGAATGAATTTACTGATATGGAAGCCTCTATGTAATTAGAAAAAGAGATTAGTTAATATTTTTTTTTTTTAGCTAAATACGTAAACTCTGATTAGAAAAGATACGAGACACTCCTGTTAACATAACAAAAAAAAACCTAGGGGGCTGTCTATATATTTGGTGAATGGTGATTTAATTATTTTCTCGTAAAATGTTAGTAGTCTTTTAAATAACAAAATGAGGCCCGTAATTTAACATTACAGATATAATGCTTAGAGCAAGCACATCAGCAGACCTCTATTAGAGACGAAAGTTTGCTATACTTTTGTGCAATATTTATCATAATTCAGTATTAGTAGAACCCGATACCGTTAAATAAAAAATAAAAGACAGGCTGGCAGTCAGATCAGTAGAGTAACATATATATAGATTTAGATTTAGATTTATTAATTTATTTAGTTTTATACATGTAAATATATAAACTATTACAATACTACTTACAATATTTTTTATATTCATTTTAATTTAATAAATAAGATGTTTTTATACTTTTAATAAGTTTTTTTTTTTATACATTTCAATATTAGTTTCAGTTTTTATTTCCGGAGGTAAATTATTAAATAGCTTTAACCCTTCATACATTAAATGCTTATATATGTAAATATATATACAGGTAAAACATACAATTAGTAGATTACAAAAATTTAAAATATGTTTAAATACCAAGTTAATATTACTTATAAAATGTAAAAATAAACGAAAACAAAAAAATGTTATTAGTATTACGTACATTATTGCGCAGTCTACTTATTTAGCTTTCTAGTTTTATTTAGGTCGTAACAATAAGTAATCATACTCTGTTAACTATTGCAATCTTGTCTGCGAAGACTAATAATCAATTTAATTAAAATAATAAGCAATTTTGTACTGGCTTCCTGTTTTTTTTTGCCGTAAACGTCATGTAAGGTATCTTCTGCAATAAAATCTTCTAAAAATTTTCTTATAAGGTAGGCTCAAACTCTTTTGATTTTTCTTGTAATATTTTAACTGTCAAAAAGCTGAATTACCTTAACATTAAAATTCAGAATAACTAATATAAAAAAAAATTAGCCATTTTCCAGAGTTCATTATTTTTAATTAGGGCTGCCTATTATTTGCAGGCATTTGTTAACGGAGACCTGCATTTTTCCTATATAGTTTTTTATTTATCAGCCATGTCTCATTGTCATACAGTAGCGGTGATTCCACATAGGCTAAGTTTAAATGCCATTAAGTTTAGTGCCACCATTATGAGTGTCTCAGAACCATAGTGGCCTAGACCACATAAATATTTTATTGATAAAAATACATTTTAAAATTTACGATATTTTAAAATGTTTATAAAATGTCTATTTTTAGGGTTACTTCCATCAAAAACTTTTTTTCCTTTGTTTTTTCAGTACTTTAATGAACAAATTTAGTACTGTTATTTGGCCATAGATTTAAAAAAACGCCAATTTTTGTGGGTTAGGCCACTATAATATTGCACATAAATGAAAAATACCAAAAAAATTGTGGCTTAGGCAGGTCATTGGAATACTTACAAAAATGTTGCATAGAAATCCTTTTTCATATTGTGATAATAATTTTTTAAAATACCAATTAACAGTATTTTTGTTGTTATCTTTCGTTGTGTGGTGTTATTGAATTAATCATTTTTTGCGATGAAATGAAATCTTTTGCTTTCATTTCAATAACTTCAAATGGCAGTTTATTATTTGCAGTTTTTATTACCTAAATTCAGTCATTGGTTACGTAAATGTGTTTATAAAATGTGGTTCTTTCAAATAATCCAAAATTTTTGTCAAAAAGTAAGTATGAATGACCCGAAACAAGAAATTTATTAAAGCTGTAAGTATCATTTGAAACCATTTTAAGGCTAAATAAAGAATTCTTAATAGTTTTGTTTTGATGTCCACCACATTGACCATAATACATAATTAAATTCGATGATGTGACATGGTTCTTTATGTATTGTAAAAGACAACTTGCCACTTCATTAGCACCTCTAGAAGCGACAGTTTCATTCCACAAATTCATATATGCGCGATTATTGCCTAAGGAAATAGTTACGGAAAACTATTAGTAAAACTATTAAGTTTTTTAAAATTGCTTTAAATATTATAAATTCAAATTAAAGAAATTTATCGCATATAAATTTAAGTTATTATGTTATTTATCTAAATTATATACACCTAGGCAGTAATTTCATAGTTGGGGTTTATAATAACAAACCTATAGTCGTAAAATTTGGTATGCGTTTTCCTCAAATTAAAAACAATGACGGTAAGATCATTGTTAGAAATTTTTGATCTTACAGCCTCAAATTTCATATGTTTTCAGACCATTTCAGATTTTAATAAATGATCGTCTTTTTCTTGTGTAATTTTTGTTATTTACCAAATCACATTTTTTACAAGAATCACTTGCAGGACAGCTGAACTTTAAGTTAAGCTTTCTATTGAATATGTCAGTGATTGAACATCTGATGCATATTGATAAAATAATAAAATTTAAAACTAATTGAAATATAATTTGAAGGTTTGAAGGAATTATATGTTATTCAAGCCCACATTAACAATACCTACACAAATGTTTAATAAAATTACAAAATGACAAATGGATAGAAAAACTGTAAAAAATTCAAAATGTTTCAGTTTATATTCTATTTTAATCCGAAAATATAATTTCTTGATATGCATTTTATAAAACATTTGTAAATGTTTTTAAAAGCCATAGTGGCCTAAAGCACATTAATGTGGCTTATGCCACTATGGTTTTTAAAAAATTTCAAAATAATAAAAAGCCAAAACAATTCTTGTGATAATCAACCATGAAAAAGCTATTTCTGAACCTGCAAACTAAAATCAAGGATTCTAGGAGACATACATGGCCGGTTAAAACAATAAAAATTTTTTTTTTGTATGTGGATTAGGTCACTATGGTTCTGAAACACTCATATATATTTTTAGCTGATTTGCTGAGTTGACTAACAATTTACTGTATAGTTTGTTAGTTAGTTAGTTTAACAAAGATTAAATGAAGATTACAGTTATCTAATCTATAAACTAATTCAAGTAACGCATGATTTGGTAGCGAAAATGACAAACTTCTCTAATACGGTTGTTTACATTGACTAGGTAGTAATATTAATTTTATTATTCAATTGTTTCGAGGTTATTATAATTTTTATTAAAATTTATTTCTAATGTAATATCAACCCCCATCATCATTTTTATTTGAGTACATACTTATATATTATACACTCCCAAAAAATATGCAGTTAATCAATTTAATAATTAAAATCGAATTGTTTATTAAAAATTTATATTCTTTCATATTTACTATATATGTATGTACATTTTTTATTATACGTCATAAATCATTAAAAATTCAAATAAGATGCACAATTCAATTTTAAATTAAAATTTTATAACAATAAACTTTTTAAAACAAAATAAATAAATCGCGGGTTCTATTTCGAGTCTATAATTTTCAATTACAGCGAATACAAAATAACGAAATAAAGGAAACATTTATATTTTTTATTTATTTTTGAAAACAATATAAAAAAACGTTTTTTTAAATTGTTAATTGCCGGATTTCTTCAGACATTTCTGCTTGAATAATAATAATTGTTAAAATAGACAGTACCATATACCGGGTGTTCCAGAGCATGCTTATCAGTTTTTTAAGAGCGAAAGAAGCCGTTATTTTAAAATTTAGAAAAAAGTTTGTTAACTAAATCGAGGGTGCTCTATCGATTGGTGGTATTTTCAACTTTCGGAAAGGATCGCTAATCGGTTTTTTAAGGTCAAAAATCGCTGAAATTGGCCGAAATCGAGATTCAAATGGGAAGGGCTACTTTTTAATTTAAATTCGGATTCTACATCAAAAAATAAGAAACTTTTGTAAAGTAAATTTATTTTTTTTTTTTTTAAATTTTTTTTTGTTTTTTTTTTTTTTTTTTTTTGTTTATTCTTAGAAAGCCAAAACTGAGATAAAAAATATGATAACATGAAAATCAAATTAATTTATAAAAATAGTTATCATTAATTTTAGTTTACCAAAGGAAAATATTGAGCAATTTTGTTTTATTGTTATTAATTTTGAAGAAAAATACTAAGAAAACAAAAAAAAAATCATTTAACATAATTTTCTTATTTTTTGTCGTAGAATCTGAATTTGCATTAAAAAATACCCCTTCCCATTTGAAAATCTCGATTTCGGCCAATTTCGGCGATTTTTGAACTAAAAAAACAGGTTAGCGGTCCTTTCCGAAAATTGTAAATACCACCAATCGATAGAGCACCCTCAATTTAGTTAACAAACTTTTTTCTAAATTTTAAAATAACGGCTCCTTCTCCTCTTAAAAAGCTGATACGCATGCTCTGGAGCACCCGGTATATATATATAATATATCTCTATGTATATAGTAATAGATTGATTGACCCATTGTAGAAATGAAATCGATCCTCTTAAAAAATGAATGAAAAAATATTATTAATTGGAAATTGAAAAAAAAAAAACAATTATTTACAAATATCGAAATAAAAATTGACAAAAAGCGAATTTTTAATGGAATTTTCATATGGTTTTAAAAATTAATTTTTCGGATGTGAGAATTTTAATTTAAAAAAAAAAAAATCCAAGAAATAAAATATTTTATTTATTGAAAAGTTGTAGATCTTTTTTTTCGGAGCACATCCAATTTATAATAGAATAAAGTAACAAAAATTTTAATAAATTTTATAGAAAGCATTAAGAATTTCACACAGACGAAAGATATTTGATTTTTATTTCAAGTGGAGTGCGGAATTTAAAAAAAGTGTAATAAATAATTTAAGTTATTTTTATTATCATGAAAATTGTTATGAATATAACAAAAGTGTGACAAATTGTAGACAAAATAACAACTAACTAGTATTCGTCTGCTCAAAGTTTGATAAAAATCAGTGATCAATTTTATTATGAACTGTTTCCCATCATTTCATCTTATTCCTGTCACTATATATATATTTTTTTTATCGATTTATCTTAGACAATAACCGCATAGGTAATTATTTAGATTAGATTAGATATTATTAATTTATTTAGTTTTATACATGTGAATATATTTAAACTATTACAATACCACTTACTATATTTTTTATATTTTTTTAATTTAATAAATAAGATGTTTTTATACTTTAGCTAAGTTTTTTTTTATACATTTCTTTCAATACTAGTTTAAGTTTTTATTTCCGGAGGTAAATTATTAAATAGCTTTAACCCTTCATACATTAAATTCTTTTGGCCCATATCCGTTCTAAAAAACTGTAATCTAAAGTTGGAGATGTTTCTTAAACTATAATGTTGAACATCACTTACATATGTTACCTTTTCTGATAAATAGTTCGACATCATATTGTGCTAAATTTTAAAGATGAGCACAAGTGTATTTAATCTTTGTTTAATATTCAGTCAATTTAATGATTTCAACATATTGTCCATATGTGTTAATCTATTACATTTCAAAATACTTCTCATATTTTTATTTTGTAGCTTTTGCAATCGGCTTATTTGTTCATTATTTAAAAATGCTGTTAAGCTCGAATATAGTTCAAAATTAGGCTTAATAATTGCATTATTGCACATTTTTGAGACATTTTTTCTCTGATTTTGCTGAAGAAGTATGTTTTTTTCGAGATTGTTTTGCATTTATAATCAAGATACTTAGGAAATTTTAATTGCTCATCTAGTATTAACCCTAAGTACTTAATTTCGCTTACTTTTTCAACAGATTCATCATCGATTTTTACTTGGTATTCTGAACTACCATTAATTATCATGAACTTTGTTTTATTTATATTTAGTTTTAATTTATTCATTCTTAGCCCCTTGTTGACTCTTTCCAAATCATTATTTATTTTCTCTATGCAATCATTAGCTGATTATCCTGGAGCATATAGAAGTGAATCATCCGCAAAAAAAGTTCAGTTGCGCAAAAATTACAGCTATCTGCATATCATTTATGTATATTAAAAACAATAACATCCCTAATACAGATCTTTGTGGAACTCTCAACAAAACTGCAATTGCCTGTGAGACTACACCGTTGACTTTAGTTTTTTGACTTCTATTGCTTAAATATGACTTGAACCAATTAAGTTCTATATTTTCAACACCTAATGTTTCTAATTTCGATAATAGGATATTCCTGTCTACTGTTCAAATGCTCTCAAGGAAGACGGCTACTATCGTTTGCTTTTCGTCTACAAGCTGTTTCCAATTTGCTACAATCAAATTCAAAACTGCTTCACAACTGTGGTTTTTCCTAAAACCTGATTAGAATTTAGATATTAAATTGTTCTCATTCAAATACCTTTCAAGGAATATACACAAGCTTCTCAATAATTTTTGAATAATTTTTGACTTTATAATATAATATTTATTTAAAAAAAACTTAGGTTATAAACATTTAGGTGTTTGCGTACCTTTGGCTATTTGAAAAACGAAAAGGAAAGAAAAAGGAAGAAGAAAAATTCTGTAAGGAAAGAGCGAACAATGTTATTAATTCGTACAAATCACAAATAGAAATGTAAATTTGAATTTCTACAAATCACAAATAAAAATCGTTCTCTCAATGAGAATGCTTCGGTTGGAACGCAATTCAATATTCGAGATGTTCTCACTATACTAAAATAATTTCTATAAATGGACTTAAACCATCTCGAAATTTCCACTGTTAAAGAGTGGGAATTTGATGCGATGGAATCGCTTAAGTAGATATCTATAAAATAGAGTAAGTGCTCCAACAATATGACGATAATCAAAATAATATCTGAAATTTATCTCCTAGATTCCAAAGAGATTAAATTAAGTAGCTTAAAGCGATCTTTATATGACGATAGAATAAAATGGAAAGCCGAGGGTAGAGAATTTCTTCTGAATTGAATTAATTCTACCAATATGAAGATTATAGTGTGGCGATATCTGACTATAGTATAATCAAACTTCGCACGAACTACGGAAATATATATTGATCTTTTAATATATGAATCATCGAGTTCCCTAGTCCATTTTTTAATAAAACATAAAATAGAATTATCTTAATTGCATTGATATGTTTATTGAAAGACACTTTCTCGTTATAAAACACCTTCAGGTATTTAAAAATATACTGTCGATAAAAGTATAGTTAGCAGCAACTGATGCTATATTGACTATAATCACGTTTTATTTGAAGGTAATTTGTGTTATATGTACATTGGGAATTTCGGGTTGGAAATCTCACTTTTTTTTTTAATATATTTTTTTCAAAATATATTTTTTTTTTTTCTTTATTCAATTTAAAATTTACAAAAACTTAACATAACTTAATGGTAAATGAAATAATATGTATAGGTATACAGATATAAGTTCTCAAAAATTTTAGGTTGTTTTTTTTTATAGACCCTAGCCTAAGCTGTTTGGTCTCATAGTTTTTTTTAATTCAGTGTCAATTCATAATCAATTAAGTTTAATTCATGTTTAAATCAATTCAAAAATAAAAACTTAATTTATTTTTTAAATACTAAAATTAAATACTAGATTAATGACTTATGCTTAAAATTAATATTTTACTTATGAAAGAAAAGAAAATTAAAGAACAAAAAATGCTATAATTACTTAAATAATTACTAAATGTGCTACAATATATCTTACAAAAATAATTTTTATATATTATCTACTTAATTTT
This sequence comes from Argyra leucocephala, assembly GCA_963942445.1. NCBI lineage: Eukaryota > Metazoa > Arthropoda > Insecta > Diptera > Dolichopodidae > Argyra > Argyra leucocephala. The sequence continues at coordinate 70,459,605 of OZ012681.1, read as the reverse complement.
CTAAAATATATTTTATAATTTGCTTTTTAAAATAACAAATATTATTAATAATTTTATATTCTTCTGGCAATTCATTATACAATTTCAGACAATTATAAAAGCAGTTTTTTTTTTGTTTATCAGTTTTGAACAGTGTTAAATAAAAATTGGCCTTATTTTTAGTATTATAATTATGTATATCAACCATTCTATTCAAAAATGAAATGATGTTTTATTAAATTATTCACAATTCTGAAAGCAGAAAATCTCGCTTTTTTTCAAAATCTTATTTTTTGGTTTTAAATAATATAAAAATTTTGGAAAAAGGAGATACGATACCCCATTTTAAATATTCCGGAAAAAGTAGATATCCCCTCTTTTGTATCCAACAGCGGCTAAGAATAAAAAATATTTAACGAAAATATTCTGGAATTAAAACGATATTTTGAAAAGACGAGATTTTAAGGGACAATATTTCGTTGCGCTCTACCATTGGGCTATGGGGAAATTTCAAAACATTTATTTCACAGTAAAAATTTGTTTCTAAAACTCCAAACAATTAAAAGCCATTTACAGTCTACGATGTCTTCCAGGAACACCCATAAGTGCTCATTATATCTAGAATAGTTTCTTTGCGTAAAATTACAAGAAAGTCAAAAGTTGTAGCTTTTCGGAACTATTTGCCATTTTGATAATATATTTTTTGTAGCATAATCATTTTCATAATTTCTATATATATATTTTATATATGACATTTTAGTCAGAAAACAATTCGATATTGTTTTTAATTTTATTTTTGATCAATCATTAAAGGTGTAAAAGTATGTCCTGAGGTGTAAAAATATGTCTTAAATAAACTTAATGTGTCAAAAATACAGTTGTTTCTTTAATAATAATCTCCAAAAAGTTTAAATTTTACTTTATGTACTGGTTTTAGTTTATCTCCACTAATCTCTTAAAAAAAAAATTAAAATTCTTCTCATCACAAAATAAAAAAAATGAACAAACCATCAAATATTGTTTTTGTATATGTATTTTCGAAAAAAGCGAAAATAAAAAGATATTTCAAAAAATCTCTAATTGAATTAAATTAGCTTTTGAATACTATTAGTAAATTCCTACGGCAAACTCTCTCAAAATTTAATTTTTTTTATAAACTTAGCAGCTACAAAAAAAATACATTGGAAGCGGACATAACAAAATACAAACCATTCGATATAATTCTTTGCATGAGATGTCTACATTGAATTTAATTTATTTGTCTCGTGTGAGACTATAATTAGCACAATAAAACGCGAAAATTTCTTTTTTTTACCTCCACTATGATGGGCACGATCGACGACGAAGACGACGACAACGACGACGACGAAAATCATAACATACGAGTATATAACAATGAATTACTATAATCACGATCCAGTTGAAATGTTCACATTCACGTGTTGTATTAAATTGTATTAATCGGCATTTTAATTTTTGAAATTTAATGCGATCACATTAACACTGGAAGTTTATTCGTACATACATAGTTTTTTTTGTTACTCCCAATTTGTACAGGAAATTTAACATATTGAACTTGAGAAATATTTTAAGGTCAAATATTGGAATATTAAAATTTTTGATAGTTGTATAGAATAAAAAAATAAATAAAATGGGTAGTTTGGAAATGTTTTTAAAAATTGAGAAATTTTAAAATCTTCAAACTTTGATATAAAGACAATCTCTGAGTATTTTTTTGTTGACGTTTTAGATTGGTAAAAATATTTAGAATCGAAATTATTGTTTTTGCATCAAAAATTATTTTCTCATTCCAAATTTCATCTGACACTGTTTGGTTATTTTCAAAATTATACTCATCCTATAAAATATGTATTTTTAATGGGATTCGGCCTTTTTGTCGAAAAAAAATGTTAAAAAAATTAATGTAGAAAACCCGGTTCTTAAAAAAAAAAATTGTCGAACTTCAATGTTGAAAAAATAATTTTTGATATTTTTTTTTAAAGCAATATATTTAAGAGCTAGTTATACCAAATTTTCTTTTATCATTCACAAAATATGTACCAAAAAAATATAAAAGTTTCAATAATATGTTTAGCGATGGTTTGGGGCAACAACCCCGTTGTTCTGTGTGTGTCTGTTGTTATGATTTGTTGTTGAAATGTGTATAGAATAAACATAGTTGGAAAGTATTTAAAAGTTGGGTTCAAAATAAGCCAGGAGTGTACAAGAATTCAATAGTATAAGTCAGGATTCAAAATATTACAGGGTCCATGACATCGTAAATTTATCGACAACGTCGTCTACACATTGACGTATGATTTTAAATATCAAAAAAAACTTTTTTTACATTGTCTCATGATCGGTAATTAATTTGACAGTGTATTTGCGACTCATTTGCACGACACGGGTTTTTTTTTTTTTTTATGCATAGTCAAAACACTAGGTGGGGACTTTTTATACCGATTGGTACGTTTGGCTAGGGTGGGAAAGGAAAATTTGGAAAGGAGGATGGTAAAAGGGAATGAGGGTTGTTAAATTATGTATCCGAAAATTTGTTGATACACAGTGTAGCTGTTTTTTATTAAGCAAGCACTAAATAAAAAAAATGGAGAAAGAAAAAGTTTTAAAATTAAAGAAAAGTATAAATTTTAATTCATGTTTTAAAAATAAATGTAAAAATATAATTTTTTTATTTTAATTTACTTTAATTTTAATAGGAAATGGACTCATCATTATTAACGATAAGGCTAAAGCACGATAAAACACACAAAATTTTTTTTTTACGAAATTGTCAATTTTAATTTTTTTTTCACAAATATATTCAATTCAAAAATTTATCAAAAAAATCGTTATCCAAAAATGGGTATAATATTTTGACATTTAATTTGACGTTTATTTCAGAGACAATGGGTCTTATTCTGAGAAGCGAATTTTTCGGTACGTACTGAAAAATATGATAAATTTTATTTGTGGTATTCTGTGAAGCGAAATAGCGATACTGATCGGTTTTTATCGCAACTTTTCGATTTTCATGGTATTATGAGAGTCGTTTTTTTTTGTTCTCTGTCAGAAAAAACGATAAATATATCATTCTAGAAAAAGTTAGTGAAAGATGGCGAATGAGAAAAAGTAAGTATATAATTAAAGTAAAATTCAATTAAACTAATTTTATTTAATTATACATTTGTATTTAAAAATAATTATTAAATTTTATAATACATTTTTAATTATAGAAAAGTTACAAATAGTAGTCAGTTTGAATGTTTGTTGGTGCAATGATTTTTTACATGTGTTCCATCAACGCATCTAATTATTCCTGGAAATCCAAATTTATTATAAAATCCGAATTTGATGGATGATTTTGCTTATTTTTGGTTTCAGTAAATTTTATATACTCTCGACACAATTCTGTCTCAAATATTGACAATGTTTCGTAGCTACCAAAAAATCGTTCCCGACGCCTTTTTGATAACTTTCTTCAGCAAGGAAGCGCAATCTTCCAGCCAATATTGGGTTTTACTGAATGTGGACTAATTGTACCTACGTAGGATTTAAATTATTGTCTAATTTATCTATAACCATTACAAAGGTTTCTTTCGAGAGCCTGAAATACTTAATGAATCTAACAAAAAAATAAAATTGATCATATTTTTTTTATTTCATGTCATATTCATACATATATATAGTTGTTATAACTTATACCTACGTTAAAATAGGTAAATCTAATGGATTCGCTTTATCCCTCAATTCTCTTCTTTTTATTCTAAGTAAATTCATCTCTTCCTTCTCATCAGACGATTTTTCGTAATATAAATGCAAAAACATTTTTTAATCTATAAAATTTGAATTTAACTTCACTTAATTTCAATTTTCAAACAGAAAATTAAAACAAAAAATGTCAAAACATAAAAAAAAAAATAAATTTGACAGTTTTAACCAGCAATGCTGCCAGTTTTGCAAAAAATCGTATCATTTGCTTCTCAGAATACCAAATGTGATACAATGTGATGCTCTACCGGTACGTAGCGAAAAAGTGATTCGCTTCTCAGAATAAGGCCCAATATGTTAAGAGTGATCGGAATTGTAAACAAAGTACATTATGTTGCCAACACAATTTTGTCAGTTCATAAAATTTGACATATTTTATTTGTATGTACATTGTATTGGTTGAAAGTTTTTGCATACATTTCCTATGTCACTGGGTATTTCCTTTTCCAGAATATTTATATAAATGTATACGAAAGGTTCTGAATTAGTAGAGACGTTAGAGTTGCATTGAAAATCAGGCTTATACGCTTTTTCCAAAATATATTAAATTAAAATTGCTAACTGTTGTCCAAATGTTAAGTGTCCATTTTGCTCAATCTATTTTTGATAAGTGTCTAGTTGTTAAGTAAAAGTTATGAATTGTAGGCGCTTGAATATATAACTCCGAAACAAATTTTAAATATTTTTTTGACATTTTATTTATCAACATTTTTCCCAATTCGACATTTTTTTTAAAAAATTTCAAAATCAAAAATTTTAATTGGACATTTTGTTTTTCAACAAAAATCGGTCACAGCCATTTTTAATAAATATTCTCGAAAAACATAAATTAAATTAAAATAAAAAAATTGGTAGGTACTACAGCTTAAAATTAAAATATAAAATTTCATAGGCATAGGCATAACAAATTTAAATCCAATAAAGGAAAATTTATTTTGGTCGTACTTTCGAACTGTGAACAAAAAAAAAAAAAAACCGACAATTTTTTTTTTATTATTTGGGGTATTTAAAAAAAAGTCCACACGTGATGCCACGACATCCTACTTAATATATAACTAGAGGAGGGAAATTTTTAGTGTAGCTATTGGACAAACATTCGAAATTGGAAATCTTTTCAATGGGGTTAAATACAATGTTTAAATTATGATATTTCTTCCAAATAATCTGTTATCATCATCATCATCATCATCTGTTGGTTCTATTGATTGGTGTGAGTCTTACCCTTGTTTACAACTTTCGTCCATTCTGTTCTACCTTGTTCAACTAATTCTACATTGGCAGACTCCAATTTTTCGATCTTTATCCTCGATTCATCCATCTTGATCTTGGTCCATCTATTGCTCTAGTATTGCACAAAATGCTGGGTCTAATATTCTTTTTGGCATCTTATAATCATTATTATGTCCTGCTCATTTAAGTTTTTGTGCTTTAATAAATTTTACAACATGGTTTCCTTCAATTACTGCTTCTTACTCCCCGTTTGATCTATTTTGATACATATTCTCCCGGCTTCATTTATTTTGAGATCAAATATTTTTCTTTCGAATAATTTTAATTTTTTTTTCATCTCTAATTATTATTTGTCAGACTTAGTAGTTATATGCTAAGATTTGTATTATGGTTTTATACATTCCGGATTGAACTGTCTTGTTTAAGATTTTCAACTTTGAAAATGTCGAAACGACGAAACGACGTATGCGTGCGTAGAAACATTTTTGTATTGCTTGAATTCTATTCACTGTGAAATACATATCACTTTTATTATTTCTTAGGGCACTTGGATATATAAAACTGTTTTTATCCTTCAAAATTTAGTTATTTATATTTTGGGTCTTATTTCTGATCTTCATATATTTGGTTTTGGTATGGTTAAATCTTAATCCCTCAGTAGAAAATTTTTTTTTACAGTCAGAAATATTTCTTTTAATTTGTAAAAGACTGTGACTACAATTGGAATATCGTCAGCATACTTAGTAAGGATGATATCATGAAAATGTGTCCTCCTTTGTTTAACTTTTTTATTGTACTAAAATGTTTATAGTTCAAAGTTGAGAGTCTATACAGTTTTACATTGCTGGCAAATGGTTATAATTGGTTAATATTTTCTGTGAAGCATATTAGTAAATGTTTTGATGTATCAGATTAGCACAGTGCGGTTTTTTTAGGTAGCATAAACTGAAAACCCAAAAATATTAGCTTATGAACGAAAGTCTAAGCTAGACATCTAGTGGGTATGAAATAACTATTTTGAAGTATTTAATGATTTTTTTGTTATATTTTAGACTTTTGTATTTGGAAATTAACTGAAATACAATATCTAATTAAGTAATAAGTATACATTCAAATTTATAATTACCAAGTTATAATATCAAAATAAGTTAATAAGTAGTTCAATTGACTATGTAAATTTAAAATATACATATCAACTCTTTGGAATTGTGAGCCTATAAATCTAACCAAAAGGAATACAAAAACTTTTTTAAAAATCTTTATAGCTCAAAACTATTATTAAATTGTTAGATAGATAGAATCTCGTGTAGATGGGTATAGATTGACGGATATAGTTATAGACAAATTGACATTATTGATTTAATAATAATAGAACATTGTGGCTTGGACCAACCAGAAGAGTGTAATACCAACAATAAAACTGTAATAGGTCAAAAACCTACAGCACAAATTAAAGGAAAATCTACTCGTATATCTGAGTGCATATAACCTGAATGCTGAGAGATAGTTAAATTATGGTTTTGAAATTTAAATTAGTAGTACCACAATTTTTTGTAATATGTTTTAGTTTTGAAAAAAAAAATAATTAAACACAAAAAAAAACAAACTAATAAAAGAGAATAAAAATCATATAATTCATTTATTTAATTAAATTTTATTTTTATGATTCATTAAGTAAGATGGGTCATATTGCAAACAAAAAAAAATCACTTTTCTTTATCTAAATTACTTCCTAGAAATTTCCACAAAAAAAAAATAAAATTAATTAAAAAATTCCAAGGCATGTAATTGAATTCACTAACTTAATTAAAAAAAAAATAAGATTTCCATTTGAGATTTAAAATCACTAAAAATATTTTTTGGAAATAAGAACCATGATGTACCAAAAACTGTTAGCGCCGTATATTCACATATACTCGTAGGTCAAAATGCCATACACACAATAAATTTATGAGAGGATTGGTTTAATGGGGTCTGATACATAAAAATACTTGATAAAAAAGACTACAATTAATAAATGAAGTGAAATGTTGTTGTTGTTGTTGTTTTAAAGAATTACTTTAAATAGATTTATGGGGCAGACAAGAATTGACCGTTACATTAACAATTAATTTAAAGAGAATAAGTAATTATAAAGAGAATTTAATATTTTTGACAAAATTTAACTTTCAAGACTATTCAAGAACATCTTGACTTTTGCTGTTTAATAAAATTTATTTTATTTTAAATTAATTGAGGGAATTATTAAAAATTGTGTGTAAATTTATTATTTCAGTATTTTCAATAATTCAATTTTTATTTTTGTTTACTTAGATTTTTTGGAATTATAAAATTTAAGACCATCATAAACCAAATCTTACACCCATTTAATATTTAATTTTTTGTATTGTATTTCGTATATAGGTAAAAATAAAGGCTTAGTCATTACGCTATTTGGTTGAGAACCAAACTAAAAAAGATATTTGAACTAAAACCGAAGTGAGTAAACCAAAAATGATTACGGCTAACTATAGCGAATTATAGTTGGTTAGTTAGATGTAAAGTAGGTTGTACTCACACCAATCTGTCACCTCCCACTGAAGTAAGTAACGTATATGGGCTCTTAATGATTCCCTATAATTCGAGTGAACTGTATCTATTTAATATTTTATGGGTCAGAATATTTGGAGAATAAATGTACATGTACTCGTATTAACAATGGAATATTGATGCTATGATAACATAACAGTATAATTATTGTACTACATATCGATGGCATAGTGCACACTTATGCAAAGTAAAACTTTTTTCAAAATTCTGATTATGCCACGTATGCTATTTGAAAAGTGCCTCTTTTCCATCGTGTAAATATCTAAGACATTCAATACGTAGTATCGAGATATAGAGTGTTAAAATAGGTTAAGTGAAAATGTTAGTGTTCATTTTATAAAATAAGGTGTTTACTAATCCAACACAAATATGATAAGGGCTCACTTAGAATATTAACCATATCAAAAATTATATACAAGTTTAACACAAATATGCCAATGATAGAATATGAGAGCTAATGAATAATTATGGTAAGGGCCAAATTTTCAAGTCAATAATATGCTATGTGCAAAACCTTTTACAGAAAATAATAAATTAAAAAAAAAATTATTTAGTCGTAAAAATAATTTTTAGTTATTATTTGAGAAAAGAACAGAGTAAAAAAAAAAACATTGTTCCAAATTTTAGCTTAAATAGCTAAAATTAGCGCTTTTGGCAAACTAACAAACTTTCAAATTGCTGCCCTTCAAAATTTTGATTTAGCGACTTAGCGACTAGTGAATATGCTTTTGTTCTTCTCCTTCTTTAAATATGCATTTAATGCGTTTTTTCAATATGAATATTTCTTCAATTTTGAGATGACGACGTCCAGCATTCGTACCATCTTTTTGGAGGTCTTCCTGATAGACGTTTGACATTGATTTGGCCATTCATTAGCATCTTCGAAAGACGACCTTCCGTCATTCTATTTACATGGTCTCTCCAGTTTCTTCGTTTCGACTCCAACGGACAATATCTTGTTCGCTTTTGCTTGATCCCTATAATTAATTCAAATCATACTCTGATTGGTGTTTTCAATCAAGAAAAAAAAAATAAATTCAATCTTAGGATTAAGTATATTGGCTTGCAAAACTGATAAACTGTCAATTGTTTATCAGTCAATTGTCATCAGGATTTCTAAAATTGTAATTTAAAATAACAAAACAAAAATAAATCGTCACATTAATAAAAATAAACACTTTTTATTGTTTACAAAACAAAAAAAAAATTAGGTATTTTAATTTGAATAAAAAATAAATGCATAAAAAAAAAAAAAAAAAATGTTAAAATTCAAATTTAATTTTTTTTTTTTTTAAATAATATTTAAATGCGTGCCAACTTCACGGAATGCATTAATGCATCGATCAATTTCTTCACTAGTATGAGCAGCAGAAATTTGAACACGAATTCTAGCTTTACCTTTTGGTACAACTGGATAACTAAAACCGATAACATAAATTCCTTTTTTTAATAATTGATTTGCCATTTCAGTTGCCAATCTAGCATCACCTAACATTACCGGACAAATAGGATGATCATGTCCACCAATTACAAAACCAATATCAGTCATTTTTTCTCTAAAATGTTTCACATTATCAACAATTCTCTCTTGAAGTTCATTAGAACTCATTAACATATCCATAACTTTAATGCCGGTAGCAACAACTGGTGGTGGTAATGAATTTGAAAATAAATATGGTCGAGATTTTTGTCTTAATAAATCAATTAATTCTTTTGGTCCAGTTGTATAACCACCAGCAGCACCACCAAGTGCTTTACCTAATGTTGAATTAATAATATGAACACGTTGTTTTAATCCACGAAATTCTTCGGTACCACGTCCAGTTTTACCAAAAAATCCGGTTGCATGACAATCATCAACAAATACTAATGCATTATATTTGTCAGCTAAATCACATATTTCTTTTAATGGTGCAATATTACCATCCATTGAGAATACACCATCGGTAGCAATTAATTTTATTCTGCAATTTAAATTCTCTTTCAATAAATCCTCTAATACTGTCATATCACGATGTTTGTAACGATTTTTTTTTGCTTTACACAAACGAATACCATCAATTATTGAGGCATGATTTAATTCATCTGATAATACAAGATCATCGGGTGTTAGTAATGCCTCAAATAAACCGGCATTTGCATCAAAACATGATGCATAAACGATAGTATCTTCACGTTCATGAAATTTCGAAATTTTCTCCTCCAATTCCTTATGAATATCTTGAGTTCCACAAATAAAACGAACAGAGCTTAAGCCACAGCCATATTTGTCTAAAGCTTTTTTAGAAAATTCAATTATTTCTTTGTTATTCTAAAATGAAAGAAAAAAAGTAGAAAAAATAAAAAAACAAATTTTAAGGTTTTATAGAAAAAAAAGTTTGTTTAAATTCCGAATCAGTTTTAACTTATTAGAGTTTAACCAAATCTGACGAAAGTCAAAATGGTCGAATTTCACTTGGGTAACAGTCGTTTCTAATATTTTTTTATTTTAGATAATTGATTTTTTTTAAAAAAGAAAACAGAAAAAAAATGATTTTGATCTGCCAAAGCTGAGGTGCAAAGTGCAATGCTTAAATTGAGTTCGTAATTGATTAAATTCAGGGTTTGTAGATTTTTAAAGATTTAATTAAAAAATGAGAAAAATTTGTCAAGTAAGTTTCATTGTATGAAGTTTTTTACAGAGTATGTAAAAGAAACAAAATTAAAAGAGTGTAAGAAGATCACTGGATTGTAAACGTGCGGAACAAATATGAGCATTGACCAAAACCAAAATTAAATCAAATTTTTTTCTCAGATTACCCTTAAGTAGATTAGTGAAGTTGTGTAGTTAAGTGAATTAGTGATTATTAGAATTATGATGAAATTTTGATAAATGAATACTCTTCCTTGTTTGTATGGCATCGCGATGTAAGGAAGCCGATTAGTTTGAGCATTCTTATGTGAATGTTCAATAAAAAAGATCGCAAGACATACTAAACTGGATTCATTTTTTATTACTTTGAAAAGTTTTTTGAGTCTGAGGTCTCTATCTTCATAGAGAAAAACTCTAGTCATGGAAAAAAAATTTAACTACACTCTTCGTACAAGTCATAATTAGGCTCTTTTTAATTGAAAATAAATTAAATCTAAGTCTAAAAATTTAAATCTATATACATTTATTTTGGTTGAGCACCATTTGAACCATCTTGAGGAAGTATTAGCAATATTTCTTATGTTAAAGCTATGTCTAATCACAAACCCGTTTAATTTTTAAGAATGATCTTTATCGAAGATGTTATGATCCAATGAAAAATACATAACAATATAAATGATCGGTTTATATAAAACAAGCACATGCAATTTACCGGTATATGAAATTTTTTTTAATAGTAAACATTATTTTCCTTTAAAGTTCACTGATTCCACTCTATTAAATATCGTTTATTTTCATATATTATATGTATTTTAAATGACATTTCACTGTTATTATTAACAATTTTTTTTATATAATAAAATTTATATTTTCTGAAAACTTCTATTCTTATTATATCATCGTTAAATTCGGTTAAATTTGATGTATAATAAATACTTTTTGAACGTACCTCGTACGTCATTCAAATGAAAAATGAAGGTTAATTAAGAGTATTGTTTACATTTTTTTCCCAAAAATATTTTAATATAGTCTTTATTTAATTTAATTGTCCTTAATTAATTTAATTAATTAAAAAAAAAAAATTAACTTACAGACAGTCCTAGGTAATTATTTGCACAAAAATTCAAAACAGAGTGTTTTGTTCCACTGACATTAATCTCAGTACTTTGAGATGATGTTATAATCCTTTCTGATTTATAAGTTCCATTTTCTTTAATCTCTTCGATTTGTGATGTCAAAATTTCCTTTAAATTATTTCTAGCTGAATTCGAATTAAAACGAATATTAAAGCAAATGTGTTCACTACTGGATGCAATCAATTTTTTCCCTAAAAAATTCATGATTTTTATAGCACTGAAGATGCTAATCAGTTTAAATTTAATTTAGCAAAATAAAAAGTAAATAAAATAAATGGTGGTGATGAGAACGATATGAAAGTTAGAAATAAACTGAAATAAATAATTTGTATTAAAAATTATGTTTATATATAATATATAAGTATGTATATAAATATGATTTCGAAAATCTAAATTTGAATTAAAAACAAACAATAAATTTAATTGACGTTTTGTTGCGGAGGCAACAAATAACATCACCAACAACAACAACGACAATAATCTGTATCTGTAAGCGACGCGAATTATATTCAATGTTTGAAACGAGAAAAAAATTCTTATATCTCAAATTGTGACTTGTAAAGTAATTTATTTAATTTAAAAACATAAATAATATTGTATGCTGGATCTGGGTGGATCGGTAGATACAATTGATGTCTATAGATACAAGTAATAATAATTCATGATACTCGAATGAATACAATGTATGAGATTTTATTTGCTGGAGACTTCATTTGATTATTTTTGTATTCAAAGAGAAAATCTTATCGCTTAAAATATAGACTCTTTATTTTCGAAATGAGAAAATATCAACACGATATTTTTATATTATCAATTATATACTTTAATGTAAATAAATATTATACAGAACAGAAGAAGAGGAAAACAAAAATGTATAGAGAGTATAATTTTTTAAATTAGTAAATTTTAATTATTAATTAAGAAGAAATTTATTTCTATATTGAAGTTTTAAAATGTAGAAAAAGAGAAAAACAAACCATTTTAAAATTTAACATAAATCAATGATCCCCTTGTAGATGTGAAATTAATTTATGTGACGCATATTATTTTAAATTTGTTTAAAAGAAAGTGAATTTTTTATCAATTTTGGGGTGTTCTAATGAAATTTCATATCAATGCTAATTTTGTAGATTAAATTTTGAGGTTAAAAAGGTTTACAATTTTAAGCATATAAAATGTTTCCGATTAAATTTCGAATATTTATAAAAAAATAAATTAATTGTATATAGATAACTGTAAAATGAGTGTATAAATATTAAATACTAGATTACTAATCAAATCAAACAATATGTATATCAAAAGAATGAATAAATAAAAATATTATGATTGTTGTTATTGTTTATTGAATATAATTTAGATTAATACACAATAGGGATTTATAAGCACCAGCTGCCAGGGCTATCAACTTATAAATAAAAATAAAATGTGTAGATGAGTAATGATCAGTACTACGTAGGTATTGTGTGAATTTTTATGTTGAATTCTGAATTTTTTGATAACTTAAAGTTTTGACAGTCAAATAAAATTTAATCTGCAAAATCTACCTTATACAGTTGGAAAATAGAAAAGTATTTCATCAACCGCATGAGAAAATTAGAAACGGATTCTTACAACTTAGAGCCTATTTAGGCTCATTATTAGTTAGCTGTATTAATTGAATGGTGAGAGTAGAAGTAGATTCAAAGGATTTACTATTTACATCTATGAAATTAAGTAGATTAATTATAATGTAGGTAGGTAGGTAGGTAGAAGTGGCGATTCCAGTTGCTTCTGGAAAACTAATTAGCACTTAATTGTGCCTTTTTGATACCACGACTCGAGTTACATGTTTCTTGTTATTGGTTGTTATAGGGGATGATTCTCTCATAATTATAATGTACTTTACATATGTCGAAACGTTAGAGCTCTCTCAATCTCTCTTTTATAGATATCCTGTTGAAAATGACATTTGTTTTATTGAAACTGAAATCAATAGTGCTTACCTTCAAACAATTTAAGCATAACACGATCAGGCAACCTTCAAGTGCTCATTTTTAAAACGTTGAAATGCTCTATACGACGATGACCAAGACAAGCAAGATTAGCAGTGACCGTTTTTGGACTATATCCAAATATCCACACGTTACTATGAGCGCTGACCCATATGTGAGAATTATACTTTATTTTGAGTCGTATGAAGGCTTTATAGGTTTTATAGAGGTTACCAGAGAAGAAGGAGGCCTTATAGCGACAAAGAAAAGTGAAACATTTGGTTGATCTGTTTTGGTTTATACAGCGATAAATATAGTTTCCGATTTTTTATGAAAATCGTGGTATGATACTAAGAGTGCTGTCGTCTTCATAGCTGTAGATTGGATTGAAAGTCTTTTGAAGTATAGGTAATTTATAAATATAAGGAATAGCGTAGGTGGGGGACAACTCATTTTTGAATAACACCAGCATTCATTTACAATTGATCGAACCTAAACCCGTCAAATAAGATTTGAATTTTAAGATTTGAAAGACCATTTGAGAGAAGAAGAACCTAAATGCATGGCTTGACATTTTGCTAATAATACGCCATGCCATACAGAATCGAAAGCTTTTAAAATATTCAGATCGACAATATTTGCTTCACTCGAATTGCCCTTGAAATACTTGGTTAAATGGTTAGGGGACAAATTATAGAAAAAAGATTTTAAAGCAAATTTCATATATACTTTTTTGCAGTCAAATTCAACATTTTTTCTTAAATAGTTTTTTTGGATTGCAAAGTTTAGTTCTTCTAAGAAAAATCTTTTTAAAATTATAATATTTTCAAACTTTTGTTACATACTGATACTAGTGTTAGTGAATTATGTATAATACTTATTATTTTCAAATTATTAGAAAAAATGTTGAATTTGGATGAAAAAAGTATATATAGGTATACATCGAATGTCTAATATGTATTTAAAATGCAGAAATATGTGTTCATTTAGAAATGGGTTGGGGTTCATTTAAAAATGGGATTTGGAATTGGGGTTATAGTGTTAAATTAGAAACTTTGTTAACAAAAAAAAAATATATACATATAAGTCGATAAAAATAATTTATTTTTATCTAGTTGTAATAGATTTTAAATTTAAATTTTGGTTGATTTTTATAACTCACAGATGTGTTTATAACAACTTTTAATAAGTTAAAAAATCAATCAAAGTAAAAATTAGGAGTTGTATAGGTAGCTTAACACTATAAATACCTATTCATGTGTTCAACTAGTGTTATAATGAATGAACCCGGTTCTTTAATAATTATTGTTAGTATGAATAAGGTTTTATCAGGTTTAGGGTTTAAGGTTTATTTTTTGTTGACTACCCTTTCCGCTCTTGTTCTATGACACGTTAATCCTAAATCATTTCGTGCATTGCAAACTCCACAAATTTCTTTCTCCCAGCTATCCCAATTCCCCTTGTTCAATGATAGTCCTGGCCTATCCTGTGTATTGCTAACTAGTTTTCTTTCCCTAAAAAAAAATTATCCATCTTTTATTGGTCCTTCTTCTACATCTTTACTTTATTTCGAATTTATTTTATTTAACCTTTCAAAACCTTGCCAAGTGAATTTTGAAAGAATGGTTAAGCATATTTCATTTATTTTTATTCCTCATAATAAGAAAATAACATTTTACTTTTTGTTTATTTATTTTATTTCTTTACTCTTTATTTCTTACTTTATATGTGGAAGAGTTAAATATAAATTGTATAAAATCAAGTCATATAAAGTTTGCATCAAAATTTCCTGTCTTAATTTTTTAAGTAAAATTTTTAAAGATACAAGGCTTTTGTAATTTTCCACCATTTTCCCTTGTATCAATTAAAATAAATTGTAAATCAAACAACAAATGTAATGCAAAATAAAAATTAGAATAAAATAAAACTCGCAGCTGTTAAGATACTAATAATCTAAACTCTAACTTAAGTATAAGAAGACTCTGTCATTATAAATAATGTATTAACAAATTTTGGAAATAAACTATCTATCTATCTATCTAATCTTTTTTTAATTTTAAACACTTACAATTACTTAAAGTAATAAAAGAAAATATTAAGACCCTGTTGAATTCGTTAAATTAAAATCCAATTCGATTTTATTTGAGCATCTCGTATGTTATTAAATCGCCGGTGGATTGGTGGATTTAAATCCGTGTTCCCTATCGTGAACAATATACCTTTAATGATTAAATATTTGGTCAGTCTTTTGTTTATTAAAGTCTCAATCACTTGGAGTGATCACTTAATAGAGAGGATCTATATTATAGCTATAGTCATGTAGTAAGATGGAGCTGTTTTGGGAATTGTGTTGACATGCGTAATTTTTCTTTGATTTAGAGTACGATAGACTATTTGAACAAACTTGGCAATAACACATTCCCTGGCCCAGATGGTGTCCCAGAAATTATTCTGAAAAATTGCTCGAATTCCTTGGTTTCACCACTATCAAAAATTTTCAATTTATCACTTTCTAAAGGGGTTTTTCCCTCTTATTGGAAAAAATCCTATATTACTCCAGTGCATAAAAAAAATTCCAAAAATGATGTTAGTAACTATCGGCCAATCGCTAAATTGTCCACTATTCCTAAATTATTCGAATTAATTCATCATTGCACTTGTTTTCTAATCCAAACCAGCATGGGTTTGTCAAAAACAAGTCCACAGTCACGAATCTGGTTGAGTGTACCTCTCAGTTTATTAATAATATGGAAAAAGGTTTTCAAACTGATATCGTCTATACAGATTTTTGTAAAGCCTTCGATCTTCTTCCACATTGCGTTATTTTCTTAAAATTAATTAAACGTGAATTTCCACCGTCATTTGTGAAATGGATTGAATCTTATTTGGCTAATCGAAAGTATACTGTATGATTCAGAGCAGTTACGTCAACATCATTCGAAGCAAATTCAGGAGTTCCTCAAGGAAGCCATCTAGGTCCTCTTCTATTCATAATCTATATTAATGACGTTGTATCAGTAATAAAAAATAGTGGAGTTCAAATTTATGCTGATGACATGAAAATATTTAAGAAAATCACATCACTTCGAGACTCAAGTTTTGCTTCAAAATGATTTCGATAATTTCTTTGCATGGTGCCATAGCAATAACCTTATGCTTAATACGAATAAATGTGTTGTGATGAGTTATCATAGGCGTACCAGTTTCTTTTCAAATATCTATTCACTTAATGGACATGTTCTTGAAATAGTTAGGTCGATCAAAGGTTTAGGTGTCACTTTCGACGAAAATCTGTCTTTTAAATTCCACTATAATAATATTATTAGTAAGGCCAACTCAATGTTAGGTTTTATAAAGCGATGGTCTAAAGAATTTGATGACCCTTATATCTTAAAATCCCTATATACATGTCTTGTGAAGCCACAACTGGAATATGCAAATCAGGTCTGGTCACCCTATTACGAAATTCATATTAAAAGTATAGAAGCTATTCAAAAGAACTTTATAAGATATGCACTTTACCACCTTCCTTGGTCCAATCCACTTGTTCTGCCTCCATATGAACACAGATTAAATTTGCTACATTTAGCTACATTAAAAACTAGGCGTGAAATTGCCGATGTTCTTTTCATCATCCAAATAGTGAAGGGGAATATTACATCCCCATTTATATTGAATTCTGCTCGAATTTTCAATAACATTCGACTGCGATCACCTAATATTTTCACATTTGTATTTCATATGAATGAGTCTATCCACAGAATGATGATAATAGGGAACAAATATAAGAACGTGATTGACTTATAACTCTCAAAAGATGTGTTAAGGAATCGACTATACCTCTGTAATCAGAACCCTTCTAACTAACCTCTCTAACCATTAGGTAGTTAACTTTTGTAAATTTTTATTGTTTTTCAATGTTTTGATTCTGTTAAATTTTAATCTTATATTAAAAGAAAAAGGAAAATAATTATTGTAATTTGTTTGAATTAAACGAAATAAATAAATGGGATAAGTTGCGCAATGATTTTGAAATGGCGAAAGCTATTTGTCTTTGAACCATCGTATTGATGACCAAACTTTCATTTATAACAGAACTAATTTATAATTTCTTTCTTATTGAATTATAAAGTTTATTTAGATAATTTATTGATTTATTGAAAATCATATAATCACCATTTATTTAATTTCACCAAAATGAATTCCAACGAATGCAATCCAATTAGATTTTGTCAAAATAATGCGTGCATAAAATGATTATTGAAATATAGTTTTGAACCATGATAGAAATAAGATGCAATTTCAGAAATAAATATTTCTTAAATAATCACTAAAATAAAAAAAAAAATTTATCTTTCTTTTTTTTGAAAAGTTAAAACAAAATTATTCCAAAAATATAAATTTTTATTTAGTTTTTGTTTTTTTTTTTGTTAATGTTCATAGACTGTTTCAACTGATGTAATACATGAGTGATTTCCTAAATTTACTTTTCTATTTTAATTTTCTAAAACAAAAATTACATTAATATAAAGATTATTGCATATTTCGCATTAGAAATCCATAATTATCTTATTTAGATTTCTTAAAAAAAAAACAAAATAAAAAAAAGAACAACTCATATATTATTTCAAAAGTACCATTGCATATCTTGAGTGTATAATAGATACTCTATATTTAATTTTTTAAAAATTCCAACAAATACAAAGTAGAACTAAATATATTATGAGGAAATCTTGTGGCACTTTACTAATTGCAGTACTTATAAATTTTGAATGAATCTTTTTTTTCGGTAAAAAAGAGACTCAAATAAGAAAGTTAAAAAATTACAGGAAGATCAGTTCAAGTACATTGTGCTGGTTGCATTTGAAAATCATCTTGAAATTGAAATTTTTTTTTAAAATAAAACTTTTTTGTTTGCTTCTAATTAATTTCGTTTGATTCATTTGGTTGAAAAACAAAAAGAAAAACAAAATGTCTAGGAATTTTTGTATTTAAGTTTGTTTTTTTAAATAGATAAGATGTAAGAAGAAATAAAATTAAATTGAGTTAAAATTTTTGTTAAAAATAAATAGGGATTATTATTCTTTATTGAATATGTTGTCCAATTTTTTTTTTTATTATACAGTTAATCCTAATTTAATCTTAAGATTGAAATTGGCAATTTTCCGTTAAAATACCTAATTAATTTGTTATAGTTTTTAATATTATTAAGTTTGACAATTAAATTTTTGATTTATTTTTTATAACTCACAGATGTTTTTAAACAATTTGGAATAGTTTATTAAAATCAATCAAAGTAAAAACTAAGAGTTGTATAAATAGTCTAAGGTGCCTATTACATATAATTCTTTTCATCAATCTTCTTGTCCATATATGGACAATATATTGATGAAAATAATGATGAGCGATTATACATCAATCATGCACTCATCAATCTTTTTGTTCATATTTTGACGTTTTGCAAGGACATATTGTGGAAGTGTTCTGAATATATTGATAATTTCGAAACATATATGAATGTTGAAAATATAATTTCTGGAGGAATGTTTTTGACTTCAGTTTAAATTGAATTTTTAAAGTAAATGTGTATAAAAAACAACAAATTGCATATTTGAATAATATATGAATTGTTCTTTTTAGAATTACATTATAAATTAATATTATAACCTAATCTGAACATTCACAAAAAATATGATCTGAACATTCCCCAAAAATCCATTTTTTTACCTCCACTGATTTATACAGCAATATTGATGAGAATTTTGACAGCAATATTGATAGGAATAGAACCATCATAAATCATTTCTCATCAATCAACGGTCAATGTATTGACAATATATTGACAATAGATTTATGTAAATAGGGGCCTAACACTATAAATACCTAGTTATGAGTTCAAGTAGTGTCATTGTTTTCTTCATCAATCACAATTGAACCGTAACTGTCTGTACGTCACTGCAATCAAACTTAATCAAAAATAAAAATACCAAAATTATATCTGTAAGTTTTCTATAAAAGTTATGTAAATCAAAATGGCATACCTAATAACTTCCACTATTGAGCGAAGTGTTAAAATTTGAAATATAATAACAAAAAAATGATCGCGCTGATGCATCACTCGATCTATGTAAGAGCAGAACGTTTTAAAAAGAAATAACGACGAGTATTGGAAAAATTTCTTATGCAACTGTATTCAGAGCTTAAAGAAAAACTACACCTACATATGAGTATAGAAACTAAATTCTTTTAATAATTTAAATTATAGCAAGTAGCTAAACAAATCTAATCATAGTAGCAAAGTTACAATTTTATTGATATTTTAGTTATTAAATTATAGGTGTAAGTGCAATTTTTAATGACTTTATTTATCTTTCGCCCACAAATGAATAATTTTCTTCTTTGTCTTCCATTCACAATATTCAGGTTATAATGACAATAATAAACAATAAAATAAGCAAAATCTCTTAAGGTAGCAACATTCTAAGCGAAAGTACTGATAATGGCATAGATGCTATCAAATTGTCATTCTGTATTATCATTAGACCAAATCCCAGCACGGGCATTACCATCTATAGTCACAGTCAAGTGGCAATAGAGGCACTAAAATCCTTTTATACCAAGTCGCTCTTGGTAAGTAATACAGCACATAATATTTCAGTAATTCTAATATATAAACTAATGAAACACGAAAAGGTGATTATACCTAAGTTACTGTCAAGAACGTAAAAAAAAAAAAACAAAACGGATTGATTCTAGTGGTCGAACTCTAGAGACGGGGTTAAAATCGATTTCAACTCAGCAATAATATCACACTCAGCACAAAATAAATCTATCTTATAAGTATATGCATGCTAATTCACTTAATTTATTGCGATTGACACGATAACTAGAAAACAGGAAAAGTCTAATTGACATCATATTAGGTAGGTATTAGTGACTACCGCAACAGTACACCGACACACTTAGACCAGTAAGGTTCATTATGATGAATAAATGTCATTATAGTAGATGTTTGTAAAACTTCCAGAAAGTAATGGCCGGAAGTTGACATCGGCAAAACTAGGAAATTGCTTCAGCTTAATAAAAGGAAGATTAGGACGATGATGAGAGGCCAAGCTTAATAAGCAAGCAATGCGTGTGAGATTTATCAATAATGATAACTGTCGAATTTACAAGGGTATTGACATTCAGAAAGATATCAAGCATATCCTCTGTGACTGTTCATGTCTAGTGCAAACTGGATGTAGGTGGTTGGAAGGGCATATATTTGGCAACTTATCACTTCCGTGGCCTAATCGGTTGGAGCACAGAAATGTGTTTCAATTACAATGTGGTAGTCACGGACTGAATTCCCGTGGGGGGTATAAAATATAACTAAAAAAAAAATAGTAAAATTTTAATCAATAAGAATAATTAATATAATTAATACTTTATATAACTAAAAATATTACCTATATAAATATCTATATCAATACTCACATATCTCATACAACACATAATAACCAAATAACACAATAAATAATATTGAACAAACACTAATAATAATTACACAATTGTCAACAACTGACAAAAGTATGTGATACGACGTACCCAGTAAACACAATAACGTCAGGCATCTTAACATCAAAGATGGATAAAATCGCAGCGACAACTTGCAGAAAAATATGACGTGGTCTTACCACGTAGGCGTAGATAGTGTTATTAGCAGCTAGAAATCGAGTACGATGGAAATGTGAAGTGGAAGCTCCCAAGAAGAGTAAAGAAGAAAAAAAAAATTTTTTTTTGGCAATTTGACAGTGGATTTTTCAGGACATCTACCTACAGGTGCGTCACAACTATGGATCGGCTCGAAAAATAAATAAAGATCCAATTTGTATTGTGATGTAGTGAAGGAAATTTGGTTCATACGGATTGCTCTGGCTGCTACCCCTTTCAAAAACACTAAACTAAGACGAAAGTAAAATGTTAGATGTTAAACAAAAACTGAAGTCTATGCAATCAATATAAAAATTAAGTTAAGAAAATAATAATGATCATGATGTACTAAATATTATTATTCTTTGGTTATTAATCTTGAGGTTGTTTTTTTTTAATTATAATGTGCTAAGTCAAAGTTTCAAATAAACATTTTGTAATATTATGCTATTTTTACAAGCCCTTTTAAATAAATTCTTATTTTATTTGTTTCTCTTAGCGTATTGTTCTGTTCACATTTAACTTGTTTGTTAGATGATGGGTAATTCATCAAAAACTAAACCTAATTTATTAGCTTTATTTTTAAATTAATTTTTTATATTGGGCATTATACGGATTTAAAATATGACAAAATTTTATTTTTAAAAATCAAAAACTAAAAAAAAACATAATATTTTAATTTATTGCATTTTTTTTCCACAAATGTCTACTATATATTCAATAATATATAATCTAACATGTACATTGAACATCAAAACTATGTTGTACAACCGCCTCTGCACAAATGAAAATACATTTGCATTTAAATGTGACAGAATTCAACGAACTTCCCCATATTTTTTCTACCTTTAAAGTTATTTACAATTTTTTTTGTTGTTTTTTTTTTTTTTTGTTTCTGTAAAGATAATTTGAGATTTTCTTTGTAAATTTTTATGCATTCAAATAATTCTCACTGAAATTCAATTCAAATCTCTAAATTTAGAAATTATTTCAAAATTCATTTAGGTCTTCCTTATTCTTTTTAAAAAAAAAAAAGCAAAACAAAAACGTACATACTTATAAATGTGCGTTTGTGTATTCTTGGGTACGTATATGATGTTGCACCTCAATTATATTTTTTAATTTTTGTTGTTTTTTTTATTTTTTTTTTTGTATATTTTTTTACGATGTCATTAATAGAAAATAAAAATTTTCTAAAATACATTTTTTAGGAAATGTTTGCACTTTTTGTCAACTAAAAGTCAAATTTGTTTTCTTTTTGTGTTTGTTCTTCAAAGTCATAACTCATATGGAAGCTGTAGGAGATATTATATGTCATTTTTAAATATTATCTAGAAATAGATTGTAATTCAAAGTGAAAATAAAAAAAAAATTTAAATTTAATTAAAATCAACTAAAAAAAATTTTTTTTTGGAAATTATCCTCAATAATTCATTCGTAAAATTAACTTTTGAAAATTTTCATATACGAAATTTGTATGTTTGAGGTCACCAACCTTTCAAAGTATACAAATTTTGTCTAATTAAAATTTAGAATATATTCCTAAATTTATCATTAGAATTTTCTCTATCAAATACAAATGAACGATAGAGGAAGAAGAAACGTTTACTGACCGTTATGGTACATGAAGAACTTACGAACCAAACTATTTATTTCAAGCATAATTTAATTAGAGTTCTTCATTATAGAAATTAAAATTAATATAAATTATTATTGGGAAGTCTTTACAAAAATAGATTCTGCTTCCTCTTCTGTGGGATGACATTCAATTCAAGTTGAATCTTAACTTTCAATATTTCTAGCTTTCGATTTTGTTTAAGAAAAAATACTACACTTTTTTTTTATGTCAATGTCAGTAGTTAGTTGTAGCTATATCAAATACCTGTTTGTATATTAGATAGCATATCTACTGAAAATTTCCATTATAGTTTATAAATTCCATTCGCAGGATTAGGTCGAGCTTAATGAAGCTTGCTAGTTTTAATTTGTAGTCAAATGACAAAACTTTTGACACGGTATTAA
The DNA here is from genome assembly GCA_963942445.1 of Argyra leucocephala. Classification (NCBI taxonomy): domain Eukaryota; kingdom Metazoa; phylum Arthropoda; class Insecta; order Diptera; family Dolichopodidae; genus Argyra; species Argyra leucocephala. The sequence continues at coordinate 70,436,584 of OZ012681.1, read as the reverse complement.
GTAAATCTAATATGTGCTATATTTACTCAATGATCATGTCATCATATGGATCCGTTTTTGTATAATATGACAACAATCATTACTATGTCGTTCGTTTCGCCTGTTTTAATATCAAAAAATATTTTACCTATAATTCTTAATCCGATATTATATGAAATCACTGGGTCTGATTCACTAATTGGGAATTGATTAATAACCACTTAGGATTGCTGTAATGTAAGCATTATATAAAGATCCAAAAATTGCATCAAAGCTGTGGAATATGACTCAAAATATGTATAAAATTAAATGAATCAAAGTCAGTAAATGTTACATTTACCGTCAGACCAAGTACTACATTTCAACCTATAACTTTAAATAATACAATTATGATGCTAGATTTTACCACGAACTAAATAACTATAGTCTATACTTTTTAATTTATTAATTCAATTTTTATTTTTACTGATACTTTTAAATTAAATAATTTAATTGTTATCAGTTTTCCGTTCATTAATAATTATTTTAATATTTGATTGCAAATATCGATATTTTGGAAGCTACATACTTACTTAATCAGAGTGCTTGTGACTAACTATCTATATTTATTTAGTCTGTGATTTTACTAAACATTAACTTTATAAAATAAGTCAGGAAAAATATTTTATTCATAAATTCAAGACGTTGAGGACCACATTTTCAAAAATGTATTGGCTACTAGGAAGGATATCACAACAATGACATGCAATTAAAACATTATCATATAAATTAATTATTATTGGTTATTTTAACATCTGGAACTGAATTATGACAACTAAAACAGTTTTAACATTTTTTTTTTTTTTCGTGTTTGTGGTAAATCATCGAAAGTAAAACAGAAGCTGTGCTTGATCGAATTAACTTCTAGACTACTGTGAGTGTCTAACCAACAAATGACCACAATATAATTTACAAATAAAATTAGTAAAAAACGAACAACCTTATTTTTAATCTGTAACTCTTATTTTTAACTTAATAATAATAAAGTGGGAGAAAAAGGATTGAGATATAGTAATTGTTTCATGATGATACCATCAAGAATAATACTATATAAGAACCAATCTTCTAATATAATTTGTAAGTGAAGTTGTAATAACAGCCAGTTAAAACAACATCTAAAATATTTTGTCAATAATTTGATCATAGCCAATTCCGTTTCAAAATGCTAGAATGCTCTGGAGCTAATAAGTAGATTTCAAATTGTTTCAAATTTCTAAATTTTTATATTTTTGTCTCGCTGAATTACTATAAATGTTTTAGCCATAAAACTGTGAAATGTAATTATGTGAGATTTATATCTACAAATGTCTTGAAAATGTCTTGTAAAAGTATTAAAAAAAATAATATCTTCAAGGGCTATTCACTAATCACTACTAGTTTTAGCGGTCATATGTCCTGAATGTTACATTTATTTACTGGTTAAAATTGTGTTATATTCACTGCAATCCATCCATTAATTCATACAATTAAATCACCAATTTTTGTGTCTAATATTGCTTGACAATGGATGGGTTCAGTAGCATTATCCGGTGGATGTGGAATCAATTTTGGATATATGTACCATGGATCTGTTCACTGAATGCAATTCACCACAAAAATTTACCGTACTATTAGCGCCATCACCGAAAAATATAATAAGTACTTTTAAAAATCAATTAAAATTTAATGAAATAATATTTATTATCATACTCATACATATGATATGTATATTATTTACATAAATCTTGCTCAAGAATTTCAATTCTCATACTAATTCAAAAAATAATGGCGATTTAAATTTAACAAGTTTCATAAAAAAATATAAACATTTCATTTTTCTTACAGTAGATGTCACAACATTCAACATAAAATTTTTTGTTGTTTTTTCATATAAAAAGTCAGATCTATGAAATCAGATCCATTTTCATTAACCGCCGTACATTAACCGATACATTTACCACACCGTTCAGTGACCAGATCCATGGATCTGAGGATTTCAGCTACACCGGTTAATTCCACCGAACGCTATCATTATCATTATTTTACCAATTCGTCTCTTGCCATTAATTTGGTCCTGCACGATATGTTTAAAATAATGATTTATTTCAATGGGTGTAAATAATTTTGAAAATTATACACTAGCAATAATATAAGAGAAATCGATATAGGATTTTATTTAATTTCAATTTATTGATCAGTAAACAAACATGTGGATTCAAAGCTAAATTCCTAATATTAAAATATTATTTGATATTTAAAAGATAACACTGTATATCTTTAGATTTTCTCTATAGTTTATTTTACACTGATGGTTCACTATAAAACAGCATAATATATAAATTTTAAACTATTGTATTGTATGTACCAATTTTTAAATTTAAAATATTTTACCTATAGCCTAAAGTATATTGTATAAAATATAGCGAAATATAACGGCCACTGAATTAAAAAAAAAAACTATGATACCAAACAGGTTAGGCTAGAGTCTATAAAAAAAACCTAAAATTTTTAGAACTTATATCTGTATACCTACATATTAGTATTATTACATTTAGTGACATCTTATTTGTCATCATTAAAAATTTATCGTATATTAAGAATTAAGGTAATCGTGTTGGTTGGCATTACATAGCTGCGTAAGTTCAGCGTCAAGGTTTGAAAATAAACTATCGAAATGTTATTAATATGAGTCATTTAAATTATGGAATAAAAGTCGAGTTTCCTTTCACTAATCATTTGTATTTATTTTGCAAATATCGATATTTCGGAAGCAACTTACTTCCTTCATCAGCACTTGCAACTATTAATATGTTTTTTTTTTTTTTGGAAACAATAGTAATTCCTTAATAGTGCTACCTAATCTACAATATTTCTATTTTTTTTTGTATAATTATTATTTATTAAATTTAAACTAGTCCATAATTAATTACGTAATAACCCTTATGCTAGTATTTATGATCTTAATTCTACCTGAACCTGATTTTTAATTTTAAAGTAATCTAAATAATGGTGAGAATCCACTACCTACATCATTATTAAGTCTGTTGTTAACGGGTTCTCTAGATATCGTCAGACTTTCATACATATCTAGTTTATTATTTTTATTGACCTCTTTTATTAATTTTAAACCATTCTTATTTATATGATGTTCTTCTTCAACTATATGGTGAGTTACCGCTGTCCTAAAATTCGTGTAGTTTCTTTTCCTCGCCAATTGTGCTTCCCTCATATGTTCCTGGAATCTAACTATAATTAACCTCTTGGATTGTCCTATGTAAGTTTTTGTGCAATCTTGGCTTGATATTTTGTATATACCACTTACTTCTTCTATGCTTTTCTTATCTTTAGCAGATCCTAACAGATTACATAATTTGAGATTTCTGCTAGTAGTGACTACATTTAAGTTGTATTTCTTAAATATATTGCTAAATTTTTTTGTGTATGCGGAATGTGCTACAAAGATTCGTTTTGGCTTCTCCATATTTTTGTTTTCTTCGAATAAAGTTGAGAGATTTTCCATTTCAGTTCTATGGATCTTTTTCTTTATTATTTTCTCAACATTTTCTTTCATAAATCCATTTACTTCTGCTGTGTCCTCAATATATAATTTTTCCTTTTTGAAGTTTTCTTCTGATAAAGGTGTGGTCAGTAGTCTGTTAATCATTGTATGATATGCTGCCATCTTTTGTCCATGGGGGTGGTTTGAATTGGAAGTGATATTTTTTTTAGTTGACGTAATTTTCCTATAGATATCAAAATTTATTTTTCCTTCCCTTCTAATTAATTTGATATCTAGGAACGGGATTTCATAATTTTTTCATTTGCCCTTGTCCATTTTCAGAAAGTCAATGTCGTTAGTGTCATATTTATGGAAATAAATATTTTTTTTAATTCATTTATTAGTAATTAATACTATTTTAAAGCCTTAAATCTATTTACCTTCAAATTACATAAAATAAAACTAATTTAATATGAAAACTTAAATTAAATACCAAAAAAACTAAATTTATGAAAATTAATTGCAATGAAAGTGTCGAAGTCAAAATGGATAATATAATGATTGAAGAAATGAATGAGATCAAAGGAATAATCTTGGATAATAAAATGAATTTTAAAAGCCATATAAACTATATAGAGAAGAAAATGTCCAAGAAGATATACTTCTTTTCTAAAATCAGATGTAGAATGTCGTATATGAATGCTATAAAAAATTTTAACGGCATAATAAACCCGAATTTTGAATATTGTGCAACTATTATATTTATCTCATCGCAAGAAGATATAAGCAGATTACAGAAACTACAGAATCGTGCAATGAGAATAATTTTAAAGTTAAACAGACTGCAATAAGTTTTTTGCATGAAACCTTGGTTTGGATGTCGGTGTACCAAAGAATTTGTATGAATGTTTTTTTTTTCTTCTACGGAGGTGGCCCTAATATGTCAGAGCCGGCATGTAGGCTTTTTAGCCCTTTATGCCGTCCTCCACCCCTCAACTTAGTCGACCCTTTTGATAAAGGCCAATAGGTTTGGGGGATTTATCCTGCAGAAGTTTTCTGAGGTTATCTAGTGCGTTTCCAGTAGCCTGAGTCTCAGCCTTGAAAGAGCTAAGCACTCTCCCACAACGTGTATGGAGGTTTCTTCCTCTTCCAGACATTGTCTACAGGTTGGGTCGTCACTTAGTGCTAGTCTACACATGTGTTTATTCATGTGGTTATGAACAGTAAGTATGCCCACCATCTTCCTACAATCTCCTCTATTGAGAGTTAGCAGGAAGTTGGTTATTTTGGTGTTTATTCTTGGTGCATATATTTTGAAGACCCAGTGGCCTTCTATACGCTCCCAAAGAATATTTGCTTCCCTTTTCAGGGTGTTTTCTATTGATAGTTTAATATTACCAATAGATATACCAACTGCTGGTTCCGGGCCATAAATGTTTCCGTCGATGATCTGGCTAGTTCGTCAGCCTTCTCATTTCCAGTCAAGCCACTATGACCCGGTATCCAGATCAGTTGTACCTTGTTTCGGAGCCCTATGAGGTTTAGGGCTTCCGAACATTCTCCCACCAATCTAGATTTGATGAGGTTACTTTCAAGAGCTTTTAAGGCAGCCTGGCTGTCACTAAAGATTCTAATGACTTTGTTAGACCATCTTTGCTCTTTTATTATATTCACTGCTGCGTTTATGGCAAAGACTTCAGCCTGGAAGACTGTGCAGTGTTTGCCAAGAGGAAACTGGATGAATGTACTAATTATAGTTTTCAAAATGAAGAATAACTTATATCCTAAATACCTGTGCAATAGATTAATGGGGTATAATGGGGACATTCATCATTATAATTTAAGAAATGTATTTAATTTTAGACTTAATTACTTTCGAAATTAAAAAACAAAGAATATGTTACTATATAAAGGATTGAATTTGTATAATAATTTACCAAATGAATTAAAATTTGAAAACAATTTGAATATCTTTAATGTTAAATTGTTATTAGTTATGTTAAAATCGCGAACCTTTTTAAAGATTTTTTTTCAAGCTCCTACATAAATAACTCTTATGTATTAAATATGAACAATTTTCATGATTTAGAAAATTTTCCTAGAATCCCGCTCACGACGATACACTTTGAACCAAGTAAACTGAAAAAATATTTGGAAAAACTTAACGATGATTCATTTCCTGGACCAGATAATGTACCAGAAATTATTTTAAAAAAGTGTTCTGAATCTCTCTGCACTCCTTTATCAATTTTATTTAAACTCTCACATTCTCAAGAAATCTTTCCTGATTTTTGGAAAAAATCGTTTATTAGACCAGTTCATAAAAAAGATTCTAAGAATGATATAAAAAACTATCGCCCGATTGCAAAACTTTCAAGTATTCCGAAACTATTTGAATTAATAGTATTTGACTCTATTTATGATCATTGTTCAAACTTACTGTCCCCTAACCAGCATGGTTTTATGAAAAAAAGATCCACAGTAACCAATTTAATAGAATGTTGTTCTAAATTCAAAAACTATATGGAAGCTGGGTTTCAGACAGATGTCATATACACCGATTTAAGTAAGGCCTTTGATCTTCTTCCTCATTCCATTATTATACTAAAATTTAAAAAAATGGGATTCCCTCCTTCTTTTACCAATTGGATTAATTCCTACTTAATTAATAGGAGCTACAACGTATTATTTAGATCCGCTACTTCTGAACCTTTTGAAGCTAACTCTGGCGTTCCACAAGGCAGCCATTTAGGTCCGCTTCGCTTTATTATTTCCATTAATGATGTAACTTCCGTCATTAAGCATAGTAAAATTACTATTTATGCAGATGACATGAAAATTTACAAAAAAATTACATCAGCAAGGGACACATCCCTTCTTCAACAAGTGTTAAATTCTTTTTTAAATTGGTGTAAAATTAACAATCTGACCTTAAATATTAATAAATGTGCTTTAATGACTTTCTCTCGCTCTTCCGAATCATTAATGGTTGATTATACTTTTGAAAATAAATCTATTGAACGAGTCTCACACTTTAAAGACCTTGGTGTACTCTTTGACAATAAATTATGTTTCAAACAACATTTAAACGTCATAATAAATAAATCTAACTCCATGCTAGGCTTCGTCAAAAGATTTTCTAAAGAATTCAACGATCCATACGTCCTTAAATCACTTTTTACGTCTCTTGTTCGACCAAATCTTGAATATGCCAGTCAAGTGTGGTCGCCTCATTACCTCAATCATATCCAAAGAATTGAAGCTACACAAAAAAATTTTTTGAGATTCGCACTGCGTAATTTACACTGGTCAAATCCAGTTATTCTGCCACCTTATAGGAACCGGTTAAAGTTATTGGATCTTAAATCATTAGAATCCAGAAGAGAGGTTGCTGATATCATATTCATTATTAAAGTTTTAAATAATGAAATTGATTCTCCTTATGTTAGGGATATGATCCACTTATATATTAACAACAGAAACCGCTTTAGATCGGAAAATATTTTTCGTCCAATATTTCATCGTACCAATTATGGTAAATATGAGCCTGTTAATAGAATGTTTATGTTCATAAATAATCAAAAACACCACATCGATTTTACATTAAACGCAGCCCAACTAAAAAAAAAAACTGCACTTACATATATCTTAGAGTTAGTATAAATTTATAATTTTCTAAAAATTCTTTGGTAATAAATTACAAAAATGTATAAATGTCAATATTTTAATATTAAGATCTAGAATAATATTAAGCTTAAAATTATATTTTGTTTGTTTAATTTTGTACACTTATGTATATTGTAATATGTTTGTACTAAGCATAAATAAATAAATAAATAAATAAAAATAAAAAAAAAAAACAACATAAAATTTTATAAGTTAATTGTTAAGAATAGTAAAATTATACGCAATATTAAAAAATTTATAAACAATAATTTACCAAAATAATTCATAAAAAATTTAAACTATAAAATTTAAAATAATTCGAAAATTCAAAATACAGAATCAAAATATAATAAGATAAAAAAACGTTCAATTTTGTTGGTTTTAGCAAACTGAAGTAATGAAGATCACAAGACACAATAGTGATTTTGCAAAATAAACAGAATAAGTTTTAATAAAATTTTGCTTGCTTTTATTTATTTATTTTAAATTATTTTTAATTTTTAATGCGCTTCACTCTGGGTGCCGAAATATATTTATATTATGATCATAGTCAGGATGGTTTAGAATAGTTACTTATATTTCATGACGGTGGTAGTTTTTAGGTCCATAATATTTTATTTGTACTTCTTTGTTTACTTTTAATTATTTGAAATATTTGATGTGCTTCACTCTGGGTATCCAAATATATTTATTTTATGTTACAAAAATAGACCAAACCAATTTGTATATGTATTGGAGCGTTCCGTCGACTTGACATATATATACAGGAAACTTTCTTATAAAATGATATTGAGTTTTCCTATATTATAATTAGATTTTTTTAAATAGTCATTATTTGCACAAAATTCATAACATGGATTGCAAATCACTGTAGATTCAGGTGTGACTGTGACTTATGTAAGTCAGGTGACCCCTGTGACTTAATTTGAAATAAAACTTATAATATACGATTTTATCATTTTTCATTTATAATACGTCATAATAGGTCATTTACTACTATGAATTTCATCAGGTTGATTAAAAGTTAAGAATTATTTGTTATAATTATGACTAATAAATTTACAATTACTATATAATATCAATATACACATTATTAACCCTGGAAAAGTAATCTACGTAAAATACTCATACATTTTTTTTCTTATTCGAAGGAAATATATTTTTTGAAATCATGTACACTATTAACTGTACTTTATTCTTTCACCGTAATACTAAGTTAACAAAAAATAAATATATAAGTAATTTGTATTTTATTGTTGACAGGTATAAACGTTCTAGTAAAAGTTGGTGAGTAATTAAACGAAAAAAAAAAACTTAAATAGAAATATTCGTGTGTTGGTAAATTGTACTGATGTTTGCCTTTAGGCAGTAGTAAAATATGATTACCTTTCCAGGGTTAATGTTTGTTGTAAAAAATCATGTTATTCTGAGTTTCTTAAGGTGTTTTATTACCTTATTTCTTAAACTACAAATTTTATAGTATAACAATTCCAATTGCTAATATACAATGTTACCGTTTTAGTTTATAATTTCAATTTTTTCTTTTTTAACTCCCATTTCCGGTAAAGTGCGAATTTATATTTTTTATTCGTTATTCGTTACTCAACTAGAACATTAATTAAAAAACTATATTTGCTTAACAACGTTATATACATTAAGAGTATTTATTTAGTTTATGCATGAAATGAATATTTCTACGTATAAGTAGTGTTATGTTGAATAAAGTAAGTATAAGAAAATTATATGTTTAAACCTGAAACCTAGAATTTCAAAAAATAATGCAGACAGCAGTCAGACTAAAATTTCTGATTTTTGCATGCAAAACTTAGACATGAATTTTTTTCTAAAATGTACTTATTTCATTTTAGAAATCACTCAACTATGGTAATAAGTATGTACTTGTAAATTAGAACGCAGTTATTCAGATACAATCTGTTTATTATCAATTTTTATTTTTTAATAAACTTATAATTTTCATTAATTAAGTGTCGTAAATCTACGGAAATATTTATTCGTTCACTTCCATGAAAAAAAAAAAAATGTTGCTCTGTTGAAATTATAAGTAAGACCATGATAAAATTAATTCTTATCGAAAACAAATGTTTTATAGTCAGATAATCAGTTTGGTGAATCATCATTTTGTTTTATTTCTACTTAAAAATGGTTATTGTTTATTTGAGTGCTAATTGTTTGAAATATAAAGTTATGGGGGGAGCATACATGATCTAAATCCACATTGCAAACATCACATTGCAAAAAATTACTTGGCAAATAGACTCAAAAATGCATTTGTCAAAAAGTTTTGATGTAAGATTTTTATTTTGCAAATTATCCGTTTGAAAATTTTTTAGTTAATATAAATGAAATATAGGCATACTAGTATAACGTCATTGCTAATTTAGTAAAGTTTGGGTTCAGTTTAAAAATGTATGCACATTACAACTCAAAACACCAACAACAATGTAAAGTAAATATGTGTCATTCTCTCATCATCTCTCATTTTAGTTCTACCTAGCCCATATAATATACCTACTTTCACAATACTATAAAAAAAAAAATCATTTGTTCTCTCAATTCTCATATTTTTTATTCATATTTAATTTTCTCTGTTTTTTCATTATTATTGTTGTTGTTATAAAAGGCTTCAGACAAAAACAAAATTAGTATATTATTTAAGATATATATATATATATATTCTGTAAAAGCAAAAAATTCTGATTTTGTAACTAACTTTAAAATTCATCCAAATTCGGAATCGACCATACATGATAAATATGAGAGCCCGAACTCTGGATGAAGGAGATATACGAAATAAAGAAGTAGCTAGCATTTTTTTGTCTCTAGTAACATAGCGGTGAATGAGAGATACGATGACCTATCCAAACAAATCTGCAACTTTAACGGACCCCTCGAGAAGGATGTTCACTCTAAAATTGGATCTGTCTTGAACACATTCGTTCGTATTATCTGGTCAGGACAAACAAAAGGTGGTAGACTAACGAGACAGTTTCTAGAAATCATAGTCCTTTCATCGTATAACATCAAGAAAATCAAACAACTTCTAACTAGTCCAGCCGTGATATTATACCACGTATAGTGGTAATAAATTTCAATAGCCAGCAATATAATTAAGTGCCAAAGATTTTAATACTGCTTAAGTTAATAAACTATCAAAAAATTAATTTAATGTTCTATTAAGATACAGCTAAGTACAAAAAAAACCAAAACAAGAATGGTAGCGATGAATCCTGCCAAGGTGTGAATACCATTTAACCTATAATTGTTGCAGTTACAATAAAAAAAAACGAGAAAGACTCTCTTCAACATTTTCTTTGCAGCTGTCTAGTGTTAGCTAGAGTTTGATCCCAACTTTAGGTAAGACGCTTCCTGAACATGTAAGTTGTATCAAAAAAGAAAAGTATTATTTTTCATTAGACATGGAAAATTATTGTTGAATTTATTGTTTCACTAAATAAGAAAACCAGGGCATTCTGGTATAGCAGGAAACGAAACTGCAGATTGTCCAGCAAGAAAAGCATCGGATACGCCTATCATAGGGTCAAGTCCATTCTGTTGGATTCCCCTGAACACAGCTAAGATGCAAACAAAAGTTTGGTAGAGCAAAAAGCTAAGGATTTCCGAGCTAACGCTCCTGAAAATCGTTAACGCTCACTTAAAAAAACCAAAACTCTTCAAAGTCTCAATAGAAAACAGGTACAGTGATCTTGGCATGGATAATAACAGGCCACTGCCTAACGAAGAAACATCTTTATAAAATGGGTCTAACCGAAACCAACTTTATGCAGAATATGTGAAATAGAGGAAGAATTTATTGAACATTTGCTCTGTGAATGCGAAGGGCTCAGTCGTATAGCAGACGTCGTCACTTGGAAACAACCTTCCCCGAACAATGGGAGCTATCCAGCATACCATTGAAGAATATCTTGAGTGTGATCACAAAATTAGGTATCCTTAATGACTCGGACACGGGTTATCACAATAACAAACAAATAAGCTCACAATAAACCCATTTGATATTGGGGACAGATTCCCTCCCCAAACTTAAAATCTATCTATCACTAAGAAAGCCATCAACAAATAAATAAAGTTCAAAATAAATTAATATTCATATTATAGTACTCATATTACTTGTCGATTTCAGATTTCTTTTGTTAGTCCGGCACAAAATATGAAGAAGTAGAAACGTGTAAAACGTGAAATATTTGACTATTTTCAACCATCATAAATCGATTTTGAATCTATTTTTGAAGACAGCTTATAATGAACTCAACTGATTAAGTGATAATAACGAATAATAGAACAGTTTTAGTCTATTGAACTGAACATAATACGATTAAAATTGACTTCGATTTACACGTACATATACAGTATATAAGTATGTTAAGAACACTATACTGTTGTGTATATATTATGATTTAATTCTCATTTCCATTTTAAATAGTTTTATTTTCTTTCTCTATAGATTTGTTATTATAATTCAACCTCTAGGTGAAGTTATTATTCCAAAGTTAACAGAAATTATCACAAAAAAATTTTAACTTTTATTTATACATTAGTGTCAAAAATGATATTAAAAAAAAATTTTACTTCTTTTTTTTTGTTTTTGTTGTCTAATTTTTTTTAAAATTTTCTTTTTTATTTCTTTAAAGTTTTGGGAAATCATTTCCGAAGAGCATGGTATCGATCCAAATGGTGTTTATATAGGTGATAATGATCTTCAGTTGGAAAGAATTAGCGTTTATTATAATGAAGCTTCAGGTAAATTTATATTTATTATATGTGTGTAAATAAGTGTATATGTGTATATATAATTATAACGGTAATTTTTATTTTTATATTATTAATTTCTTATGAACAAAAAAATAAGAAAGAACAGAAAAAGAAGAGTTCACGTATATTTTTGATTTTTAAATTTTGCAGTTAGAATTAAGAACAGTTTTCGTTTTTGTTTGATTTTAATTTTCGTTTTTTTGTTTTTTTTTTTTTTATTTTGAGTAATGAAATGAATTTATTCAAGAATTTAAATTAAAAATTTAATTTTTAAAATAATTGTTATTCGATATAGAGACTCCACGCAAACTTTTTCGAATTATGATATATAGTGTATAATTTTTCGTATAATTTTTGTTATTATTGTTATTGTTGTTTTTGTTTTATATTTATTATTGAATTGAAAAATAAATTAAAAATTTAGTTCACGTTCATTTCCACCTGCATTTTTGTTATTGTATTTTCTTCTTTAAATATTTGTTGGTTTGTTTTTTTGTTTTGATTTTTTACATAAATAATGTTAAGTATGGATTTTTATAATCGTTTGAGCATTTGATTTTTTATTTTATTTTTCGTATTATCATTTATGGTGTCCATTTCCAAGTTATTTGAATCGTCGTCCAACCGTAATGATCTAAAAATTCATTCATTCATTTAAGTCGTATCTAATTTTGGTCATATTGCAAATATTTTAAGTCCAAAATTAAATTAAAAAATAAAAAGCAAAAGAAAATAATAATGTATAAAGTAAATAAAATTCCAAAATAAAATTGAATACACTGCGCTTTTTTATTTTTGTTTCACCTTTTTTTTTTTTTGCTTCTCTATGAGCTTTTTTTTGTATCTTAAAGATTTTAGTTTTTTTTTTTTTTAAATTGCATTTATTTTTCGCGTTTTTTTAAAAATAATAAATTAAGTTTTCAAATTTTTGCAAACATGAGAATATAAATAGTACATAAGTATTTGACATAGTTAGAAGTACTTATATGTGAAGTAGACCTGTCAAAAATATTAGAAATTTGTATTTATATTGATTAGTGAAAACTTCTAATTTAGATACTGAAAATGTGTTAAAAAAAATGTAATTTGATGTACACCTAAGAATTTGTTATTAATTTGTAAATAATGATAGGTATGGAGAATAAAAGAGATACATCAATCCTAGTATTGCGATGAAATGTTAAATTTAGATAAATCCTCATTCAAAATTAATATGACAGATAAAAACAATCAATAAATTTCGATTTAACCGCCGTTACTAACCAAATATTATTATTGATTTTTAATTACAAACAATTTTTTTTTATATACTGTCATATTTAATGCTTAGTCTATTAGAGACGACAGCTTATTATATTTTTGTGCAATATTTTTTATTATTCAGTGAGGTTAGTAGAGTCCGACACCGTTAGATAAAAAAATAAATGACAATTTTCAGTAGTTGCCAAACTTTTTAGCTGAAACAGATTATGGATCTGTATTCTATAATCTATACCAGTAATATTTTATAATACATACTGTTAAGTTTTTTTTTATAAATTTACCGTATCTAATATATGAAAGATATTTTATCTAATTACATTATGACCAATTACGTAGCAGATTCTAAGAAAAATATTTAAGTGTTTGTAAAAGGTTGAAGTAACTAAAAAAAATGTTTGGGGAATAATGTACTAAATTTCGTAGCTCTGCTTTTACCTCATTAGACAATCGAAGACATAGTTCAGTAAATTGGTATACATTATGAACTTACACTGAGTTATGTATATAAGCGTATATTTGGAACAGTCGAACATCACTTTTTCCTAAATACATATATTTAATAGATTACAGGTGAAGAACCTGTAATGAACCAAATTAATCGCAGCAAATCGATATGGGGAGTGTACACTATGAAAAAACTATATAACTAGAGGGGCCCTAAAATGGAAGCCCCAAAGCCAGTAGAAGAAGATGAAGACTCAGCAACACCAGAAGTCGAACCATAACAGTTGAATTAGTTAGTTATGACCGAAGTTGAGGGAAATTGAGACTGAACAAAACAGAAAACATTGAAGGAGACAAGTTGATGCCCTACACTTCAAGGAGGAGTAACAGAAACAAAATAATGGTTAACATGACAAGAAATTGTAGATATTTTTAATGATACTTTAATTATATTTTATTAAAAATATTAAGAAGACATTGTAAACTCCTCTGTCGGTTAGGAATCAATAGATTGGAAGAAAATTCTGAATGAAGTTATATGATGTTATCCAGATCTTAAATAATTCATTTAAATTAAGTTTCATAAATTTGCGGTTTTTTCGGTTTTGTTTGATATACTTATTATCGCTTAGCTGGCGCTAGTATCGTCAAGTAAAAAACACAAATTTTATATCCCAGGAAATTTGATCCAGTACTGGTCAATTCGTTGCTATTACATTTTCCTGCCATCTCACTGATTAGGGTGTACAGAGAGTGCGATATATAAGAAGCATTAAAACTAATTATAGTATCTGAGAATTTAATCCCGCCATTTTATTCCAATTTCAATAAATAAAATTCTAATAAATATGTGCTCCATTTGTTCTAAAAAAAACTTTTGTTAAGTATTTATTACACGTTGGTGAATTTTAATTTATCATATAGCATTATGATTTAGATTGATATGGTGCCGAACCATTGGTAATAGATTATTATTATGTAGATTATATTAAGTTCCTGGTAAATATTTAAAAATTAATCGGTATAAAAAAGTAGTAGATATTATTCGACTGCTTATCGAAATACGAGGAATTTTGATAAAAATCGTACTTGAATTTATTATGAAGTGTTTTCCATCATTTTTAATTTATTCTTCGAACTATATACATTATTGTTTATCTTAGACAACAACCGCATATGTAATAATTTATTTAAGAAAAAGGTGAGTCGGAAATTAGATAAATGAAAATTTTTGCATGTTAATATGTATGTGCATTAGTATTGTACACGGGGATGAAATTTTAAATTGAAATTTCTAATTGAAAATTTTTAAATATTTAGTTTCGCTACGTCTCTTTTCAAATATCTATAATATAAAAGAATGATAATGAAAATCGATTGTGAAATGATTAATATATTTTTACCGTACTTTTTTCAATTTACAGATTCAATATAATGACTTTCATTTAGAATTCAAGCTTTTTGACAGAAAATTAATTGTACTTTAATTAATATCTCAATGTTAAGAATGTTTAAATAATTTAAATAAAAAAATATTTGTTTTGTTACACACATATAGAATTTTCTTTGAAATTTAAGTACAATTTAAAAACAAACAAAATTGAGGACATAATCTTTTAAAAGCTGTAATTCATAGACTCTTTTTTTTTACTGCAAATTTTTAGTTTCTAGATTTACAAATATCTTGATTGTTAAAATACTTTGGTGGTTATGTTACTAATTGTTATCAATTTCTTTTGTGATTAAATAAAAAAAATTTCTTAATAAAAATTAAACCTTAACATATCTTTAATTCAATATATTAACGAGTCCTTATCACAAAATAAGATTTTAATTTTATTTATGTAAGCAATAAACTTTTAAATAACAATAAAGGAAAACGAAACAATCATAAACTTACTTATACAATCATTGAATAACAATTATTGGAATGATTCAATATTATTTGAATAAAAATTTATATTTAATTTTTTTTTATATTTATTGAATTGGTTTTGGTTTTTTTTAACAAACATAATTTTGATCATATCAAAATCTATCAAAAACAATTTAAATACTAATCAGGTATGAAGTCACAAGCCGTCTTAATTCTATGTGTATAATTTTAAATTCAATTCACAAAAAGAAAAAAAAAAACAACACAAGAAAATGTTAGAAAATCGCACCGCAATTGAATCATGAAATAGCGAATGAATCGAACGATTATTAATTACATATGTATATGTACTTAAATATTACATTATGTACTCAGATTGTTCACATGCTAATAAAAAAAAATTTTAAAGCAATTGCAAAGTTGATTTTAATCTAAATTGTATAAAAAATATTACCAAGATTTTATTTTATTAGAATTGAGTGAGCTCGATATGATAGTAATATTGGACAAACTGATGAATAAGACTAAGGTTTGTTTTGTGAATCTTTACAACGTTATTATGGCTTGCATTTTTTATATGTAACATACTATACATTACAATACAATACTAGGTACTCCCGGCGTAACATTTGCTGGTCCTGCATTAAAAAAAAACATTTCTTTCCTCTTCATTTAAAAATTTAACTCAAAATAAACTTTTCTATTTCCCCAAAACAATAAATTTTTCTAAACATGTCGTCCAATTTAAGCATAACATTTTTGTTACATAGAGCACCTTTTTCTTTATCTAATCTCTTTGTTGTTACCTCCGTGCCGTCCCCACATTCTGCTATAAAAATTTTCTTTTGTATTTTATATTTCTTATTCGGTAATTTTTTACGATAATATTTTGAAAAAGCATTTAACTTTTCGGGTTCCTATCACCACTTTTTACTTTAATTCACCGAGTTGGAGAGTTTTACAAATATATTAACATACGTTACATTAAGTCCAGAATATTACAGTTTCTTGATAAAAGTAAATTTTTTAGTGACGCACAATTTGGTTTTAGGAAAAAACGAAGTACCGAGGATGCACTTATAAAGTTCTGCAGTGAAATTTATGGTGGTATTAACAATGGTAATTTCTGTAGTGGTTTATTTATAGATATCACTAAAGCGTTTGATACAGTAAGTCATGATTTACTATTAACTAAAATTTATAATGCGGGGTTTAGAGGTTTTATTTTTAATTGGTTCGAGTCATATCTTAATAATAGGAAGCAACGAGTCAAATTGAATGGAAAGTTCAGTGACCTTCTTAGTATCAAGGTTGGTGTACCCCAAGGTTCAGTATTAGGTCCTGTTCTGTTTCTTATTTTTATTAATTCATTATTGCAACAACAGTTCAAGGGTATACCTACAGCTTTTGCGGATGACACTGCTTTTTCATACAACAATAATAATCTACTTGACTTATTTTGCGATTTAAATTTTGACTTGGACCTAATTCGAAAATGGTTTTATGTTCATAAATTAGTTATAAGTAATAAAACTAAAATTATGCAATTTAGGCTTAATAATTGTCTCCTCGAGAATCTTAGTATTTGGTATCATTCTCCTGATTGTCCTAAATTTCCTTTATTTCCTATACAGTCTCTAAACTCTTTTGTCTTCTCTTCGCCTTGTAGTATTTCTTGTTTTAACATTGAAAGTGTAGATACGTTTAGGTACTTGGGTGTTTTACTTGATAATAAACTGAATTGGTCTGCACATACTTCCTATTTAAATAATTATTTTAAGAATGTTTTGCGAAACATTTACCACTTAAATCTGTATTGTTCTTTAAAAGTTATGCTAATGGTGTATTTTGCTCTATTCAGTTCTAAGCTGCAATATGGAATTAGTTGCTGGTGTGGTTCTTATTTTAATAAAATTCAACCTCTTCTCATCGCTCAAAAACACTGTATAAGGATAATTTTAAAAAAAAATAGACTATTGCCTAGTTTTCCTTTATTTAAAAAGTTGGATATTCTACCACTTAGACATTTATATCTGTTTAAAACATTGAAAATTTTTTTCAATAGGTCGGGCTATCTCGCTCACCGATTTGTTACTAGATATCATCTTAGAATTAATAATTTATACCTTGTAAATGTTCCAAGAGCCCGTACCTCTCATTTTTGCCACTTTTATGATTATATAGCTCCAAAATTTTTTAATATGTTACCTTATTCTTTAAGATCGGACAGATCACCTGTTTCATTTTGCAAAAATCTTCGATTTTGGCTTTTTGAACTGGATCACCTTCAAATTGAATCTGTTTTTAATACTATTTAGTTTTAACTTTAATTTAGTTTTTTTTCTAACTATAATTTTTTTAATTTTCTTTCAGTCTTCTAGTTATTAATTTACTTTTTATTCTTGTTATAATTTTGTATTTAATTCTGCTTACTCTCGTTTATTATTTAAATTTTGCTTTAAATTTTATGAAATTTTATTTTAAATTTTATTTTTTTCATTATATAATTTTAATTGTAAGATATTTTAGTTTTTTCATATTTAGCTTTAATTTTCTACTTTACTATGTATGTACCCAACAATATTTTATATTTTTAATGCTTGTATTGTTGCTTGCAGTTTCATTCATCACATATTCTAATGAATATCCGAATGATCCTATATTTATTCTTATTATTTTTATTTAGTAAATGTATATTTTTAAGTATTGTATTTTACTATAATATGAATAAATGAATTAAAAATCTAAATGTATTTTTTGTACATAACATTGCGGTGTTTCGATATACTACTGTTTAAAGGTCCCTTAATTGTGGATCTTCTTTACATTCTCCGTTAAGTTTAAAAACCCAATGCAAAATAATAACATAACTAAGTACCAGCTCTTCATAAATAAGAAAATTTCTCTTGATCTTATGATTGCCAAAGAATTTGACAATGAAAGATTGAAAAGTATTAAGGTGGATTTTCTTTGAGCAATATTTAAAATCTTAAAAATTTTATTGGCTCTAAAAAGGGAGATAGCTTATTGAATTTTTATGTAAGAAAAAAATTGACCATTGCAAAGAATTCTCTAAATTTCTATTTGGGAAATTTATTTTATACACAAGAAAACAACAATTCAACCGTTAAAATGTTGAAAAAAATTATTTTTTTTATTAAAATTTACTCAAAAAATTGTTAAAAAATTCTTGCCGGTTTAAAGAAACTATCCCCGATATTTTAAAAATATACTTTATCAAATTATAATATCCCAATTTTTTTGAAAATATCCCCAATTTTTGTGAAAATATCCCCAATAAATGATATTTTCTGTTCTTGTAGTACGCATTGAGCTCTCATATAAAATAATGTCATTTCATGCTATCTCCCTTTTTAGGGCCGAAAATTTTTTTTAAGATTTTAAATATTGGGCAATGAAAATCCAGCTTTATATTCTAATTTTAGAATTATTTTACTAGTACAATTTACAAAATGGTTTCGATCTGTTCAAAGTTCCTTGGTAATGTGATATTTTGCTCTGAAACAATTATTGCACCCAAGTATATCCTAAGTCAATTGAAATCAAAAATAATGCGATACAATACAATTCGTTTTATAATTACTAGGTGCAACTCGATTAAATATCGTTGTTTTGAGCATTTTGTTGTTATGTTAATTAGTTAAGACTAACATAAATTGTCATATTTTTTAACATTTTTAAATAGTGCCTGATATATCTTCTAGTCCAATTCCTTAGTTCATTACGATTTTTTCACTTTATTAATTTTTCAATTTATTTTCATGTAATTTGTCGCCGTTTTATTTCGTTTAAAATAAAAAAAATAAAAATAATAATTTTTATCTTAGATTGGTGACGTGACGACGAGCGACGTTAAGTTTTCAATAAAATTTATCGGTAGATCACTAATTATTTAAATTGGTAACGCAACGATACAGTTAACTATGTAATTATCGGCGTTAATTTAATTTTTATATTTGGTTTGATGATAAACTTGATTTTCTTTTTTTTTTTTTTTACAATTTTATTGAAAATGACTGTAGAATTTTGTTGTTGTTATATGTTTTTTTTTTTTTGCATTCATGTCATTATAGTAGAAGTTGTTTATTGATAGGATTACCTGTTTTGTAATTAATCAGGTTTCGTGCAATTCTTCTATATAAATTGTTGAATTGATGTTAATAAATGTTGTTAGATTTTATCACATTTTATTAATAGTTATAAATTTTAAAAATATTTTAAGTATGGTTAATTATTTTGAGTAAAAAGGGTAGTAAAGTAAAAATTGACAGTTATCAGAAACTATATGTAAAAAAATAATCAAAATTTACTGATTTTTATTTTTAATTTGTAGCCGTTACACGTACATCTGGTGGAAAATATGTACCACGTTCAATTTTATTGGATTTGGAACCAGGTACAATGGAAGCAGTACGTTCTGGTGTATATGGAAAATTATTTCGTCCAGATAATTTTGTATTTGGCCAATCTGGTGCCGGTAATAATTGGGCAAAAGGTCATTATACTGAAGGTGCTGAATTAGTTGATGCAGTATTAGAAGTTGTACGAAAAGAATGTGAAAATTGTGACTGCCTTCAGGTAAAATCATATTATTTTAACATGATATATTGGAAATCATGTTGTTGACAAATATTTTTTAACCTAATTACAATCTAATTTTAGGGCTTTCAATTAACTCATTCACTTGGTGGAGGTACTGGTTCTGGAATGGGAACTCTTCTAATATCAAAAATCTATGAAGAATATCCAGATCGTATTATAAATACTTATTCGGTCGTGCCATCACCAAAAGTTTCTGATACTGTTGTTGAACCATATAATGCAACATTATCAATTCATCAATTGGTTGAGAATACCGATGAAACATATTGTATTGATAATGAAGCTTTATATGATATATGCTTTAGAACATTAAAATTACCTAATCCAAGTTATGGTGACTTAAATCATTTGGTATCGTTAACAATGTCTGGTGTAACAACATGTTTACGATTCCCAGGTCAATTGAATGCTGATTTAAGAAAATTAGCTGTTAATATGGTACCATTCCCACGTTTACATTTCTTTATGCCTGGTTTTGCACCACTTACATCACGTGGTTCACAACAATATCGTGCATTATCAGTACCAGAATTAACACAACAAATGTTCGATGCTAAAAATATGATGGCAGCATGTAATCCAAGACATGGACGTTATTTAACTGTGGCTGCTATTTTCCGTGGCCGTATGTCAATGAAAGAAGTTGATGAACAAATGTTAGCTGTTCAAAATAAAAATAGCAGTTATTTTGTTGAATGGATTCCAAATAATGTTAAAACAGCTGTTTGCGATATACCACCAAAAGGATTAAAAATGTCATCAACATTTATTGGTAACACAACTGCAATTCAAGAATTATTTAAACGTATTTCAGAACAATTCTCAGCTATGTTCCGTCGTAAAGCTTTCTTACATTGGTATACTGGTGAGGGAATGGATGAAATGGAATTTACTGAAGCTGAAAGTAATATGAATGATTTGATATCAGAATATCAACAATATCAAGAAGCAACTGCTGAAGATGAATTTGATGCTGAAGTGCAAGAGGAAGTTGAAGGAGATTGTGTTTAAAAATTTCTTTTCTTTTTTTATTTGTAATAATATTTAATATTTAAATAATATTTCACTTTCTATTAATTATGTAATTTAAAACAAAAAAAAAATAAACAAAAAAATATTAAGTATTTAATTAATATGTACTTCAGTTTTAAAATTTTCTTTGGTTTTGTTTTATTTAAGAAATTTCATTTAAAATTTAATTAGAATAACTGAATAACTTTTATAATAAGAATCATGTAGCATTTTCAATTAAAAAACTTATTAAAAAACAAAACTGCCAAAATAAAACCTACTTGTATAATTAATTAGTATAGTAATTCTGATGTTTGCAATCGAATCTAAATAAAATATTAGTACATTTACAATACCATCAATATGTAAAAAAGCAAAAAGGGGACTGTTGAAGAAATTACATTTGGAATTATGAATAAATATAAAAAAATAATTAAAAAATAAGCACAGTATTTTAACTAACTATACTCATGTAATATCAAAATATCGTTTTTAATATCATAAATTATCCATCTCTTAAAAATAGCATGTTTTTTGTTACAAATGCACTTTTCATAAATTTATGCTAAGACTGAAAATAATTTCAATTAAATATAAGTTAACTACTTTATTTATATGTTTTCAAAAAAAAAAAAGAAAAAAAAAAATAGTAACTTCTATAAATTTTTGAATCCTTCTTTATCAAGGATGACATTTTAAATATCCTAAAATCTTGTCATTTAAACAAAAATTTATAGTTGATAAATTCAATAACAATTGTCAGCGTCGTCCAAAGACCAATTATTGAAAATAACAAGAATAAAATTAATAATTTGAAAATTAAATTAAAATAACTAATAATTTTTAATTTATAGCGATAAATAATAATAATAATAATGATAATGATAAAATAAAAAAAAAGAGGAATTAATTAATAAAACAAAAAAAAAAATTAATGTATGTACTCTAAATTGGTTTCTCAATTTTTATAAATTAAAATTTTAAATTACTCTATTTTTGTTTCAATCTAAAATAAAAAAAAATTCAAAATAAATTCTAGGTTTGTGTTTTATTATTTTTAGATATTTGTTATATTACACATACCTATAGTACCACTCTATTCTATTTCAAAAAAGTTGTCCCACCTTTAAGCTTAACATCATTATATATAAGGTAATTTATAACTATAAATAAATGATTTTATATCGCATCTACTGAGGTTTTATGGGGAAATTTAATATGAAATCAAGCTAGTATTGAATCGGATTTAAAATAAAAACAAGATATGAGCCATTATGGAATAGAGTATAGTATGTAGAAATATCATAAATTGCTAAACCTATAACTGTTAAAAGATCACAAAACTAAAAAATAGAAAAATTCAATCAAATAATGTGGCTCTGGTGGATCTTACATCCTGTGGATGATTAAAATAATTATGTTTTATTTTAATTAAGAAAAATTAACTATAAAACGTCTGAAAATATGGTCCTAAAAACAACGATGGAGTCTGGAGAAGAAGATATAATGCTGAACTCTATCAGCTGCATAATAAGGTGAACGTAATCACGAAAATTAAAGTCAAGAGACCATAGTGGCTCAGACATGTAGAGCGAATGAACGAAAATGCTCCTGTCAAGCGAATTTTCAAATCCAAAACCGAAGGTACGGTAGACCAAACGTGATGGCGGAGTAAACCTTCGTTTGGAGATACGATGTATCGGCAGATTTAAAACAATTTCGCATCTTTAACTGGAGAGAATCTACCCGTGACCGACAAAAATGAAAGAATAATTAGTCAGGCCCAGGACCTACATGGTTTGTTGGCCATCTAAGTAAGTATAGTAAGAAGTCTGTAAGAAACAAAATTAGTCATAAATAAATAAAAGTTTACAAGAACGAGCAATAAACATAATGGAAATCAAGAGTATAGTTAAAGGATTGAGTATAATAATTTCGAAAATGAAGATTGTCGGCAAACAGGTAAATCACAGACTCAGAATAAGTCAGGGAAAAACATTAAAAACTTCAATAGATATTACCATACTTATAGTAAATTACAAATCACAACAGTTCAGAAATCTATCTGACAAAGTCAGGGCACAAAATAAAATACTGCCATATGCGAGTTAACAATAATAAGAAGAAAAAAGAAAAATTCGTTATTAATAGAAGTAATTCAGAAAACTACTAACAATCTAGTATATACCTACAACCAACGTCTCTTTTAAAAGCTACGAAATAGAAGAGGAAGGGATTTAAAAATGAAATAAGACCCGATCATTGCCTTGTATATTGTTAACAGGCCAGTAGATTAAAAAAATTGAGTAAAAATAATATCCAGCTTATGTGTAAATTGCATTTATGGCATATATGGGCATTTTTCTTTTCAAAAGATATTACTTCTGGCAAAGTTTGGACTAAATTTAATTTACCAATATGGAAGGGGAGTGTTTAAACTATTCATATCTAGTGCCACATTAAAATATGTTAATGTTTTCATTCATAATTTTACAAATTAAAAAAATTAATAAGCAAAATTATTTTACGTACAGGCTTTCACTTCAACTTCTATCAGAAGACTAAAAAAAAATCTCTTTTTATTTTGATTTCAAACAATATTCCTCACACACAAGGCTTACTTTGTTCAATTAAGTTTAATTTGACAAAACAAACATAATACACATTAAACTTTTATTGAACACAGCAAGCAAAAAATAATATGAGAAAATATAAGAACAAAATATAAATCGTAAAAAATTAACGTTCAATTGTTATTGTAATTTTAGACGAAAATAATACGAAATGTAATGTTCGGAAAAAAAATTTAATATGGAAGCCTGATACGGTATACAAAGCAATGACCCGATGATAAAATTTTTTTTGTTTATAATAAGGTACTTTTTTGAAAATCACCTCTCCTATTTCGGGATTTTAGAGAGAGCATTGGTCCAACAGAAAATACATATTTGAAACAGGATTCTGGAAGCTTAAAACTTTTTAGTTGATTACGAAACTCTAATTAGTTGATTACAAAATTATTGCTTTCAGTTAGCATTAAAATATTTCTTGTCTCATGTGAAAAAAGTAAAAACACTTAAATACATTAGGTTAAGTTAGATTATAAATAATGTAAAAACAAATTTTTTTAACATTAATTGTTTCCAATTCAAACTAATAAGTATGTATGTAAGGCACATATTTTGTTTAAGCGTCATTGTGGCCCTATTAGAAGTACTTTCATTCTGCATTCAGTACTGAAAAGGTACTGAACATTCCTAAAATGATCCACAACTTTCTATGAAATAAGGCAAAAATGATGAGTTTTTCGCAACCTGTACTATTAATTTTAGTAGAGCCAGCCGTGCTGCCGTTTTAAATATACTGAAGGCAGCACGAAGTTGTTAAATATTGCAGTACTTTTCAGTACATAATGTAAAAGTAACAGTAAAGGAGAAATTATAAAAAAAAGGTCATTGAGTTGAGATTTAAAAAAGAAAAATTATGATTTAGCTATAGCTTCAATAAAATAAAATAAATAGCAATAAAATAAATTTTTGTGAATTCCTTTTATCATTCTTAATTAATTTTAATAATGAAAAAGCCCTCTCAGCTGCTGCACTACTATGAGGCAAACTCAAAACATTTCCAACAAAATGTTTCATTCATTTAAAAACAATTTCATACAAAAAACTTGATACCTATATTCTTCAAAATCTAAATCTTTCGATAAGCATGTAAAAAACTGATAAACTTCTCCATTCTTGGTTTGATTTACTTCTTCGAGGTTATTTTCATCATCATTTATATTTGGAAATGCAGATACTACCTTCAAGAAATCTCCCATATTTTTCATATCCAAATATTGTAATGACAAAATTTTACATCTTGAAAAACAACTCTGCCAAATTTGCTTACAAAATTCTTTATAAAATTCCAAACAGTATTGCTTAATATTTGCATCGCAAGTTAACTTTAGGAGTTAATAAGAAGCTTAAGAAGAGTTAATAAGAAGCTGATCTTTTACTCCTACATATGTATGTATATCAGAAACATTCAAAAATAAATTTGAATTTGAAAAACTATCATTTGTAATTTTTAAAGGCTGAAAGTAATATATGAACTCTTGCCGATTCTGACTGAAACTCTAAGTTCATTTTGTTGGCAATATTTAAAATATATTCTAAAAAATTATATTAAATTTTATTATTTATATTTAGATTTTCAAGAACGTCTTTTGCTAAATCTGAGTTGTGCTCAAAATTTTGAAGTAAAAGATAATGATATAAGTTATTCCATTGAGATAGTATTCCTGTTATTATTTGTTTTAAGGAAAGCCATCGAGCTTCAGCCAGTCTCAGAATTTTCACAGGTTTGGTATCAAAATTTTGTTGAAGCTCACGAAATTCTTCTTGGCGTTTCGGACTGTGAGAAAAAAAGTAATAAATATTTCGAACCAGTTTTCCTAAATTATTCGGCAGTTTTTTTGAAGCAGCAACAGAACACAAATTGATTGAGTGACAAATACATCCCATAGAATAAAGATTAAGATTATGTTTTTTAAATAATGCTTTTACTGCACTTTTAGCTCTCATCATGACAGACGTATTATTAGCAGCGAAGCCTATCATATTTTCTTTATTTATACCATTTTTTTTTCAATTCAAATTTTCAATATAACAATCAAAATTTGTTAGTTGAATCAGAGACTATAATAGAGACGTCGATTTGGAGAAAAAATAGCACAGATGTCGCTAGCAGTATCGAAATGAAATAATGAAATGATAAAAATTATTATTCTTATAAAATTTAAATTTTCAAAATTCAAAACAGAATAGAGTTAAAAACAAAACACAAAAAAATTTTTATTCATAATTAAATGTTTAATTTTAGGAAAATGGGAAAAGTTGAGAAATGTATTTTTAAAAATCTTAATTTGTAGTTTTGCAATTTTGTAAAAGGATTCTGAAGGGGCCACTAAGGAACCAAAATCTGAGTTTTCATCAAATGACTTAGAAAGTAAAAGTAATTCAGAAGAACAATCTAAATTCGAAAAATATTTAACTATTTGTTTTGGACATGAATTACAAGGACCTTTGAGTTTTTATTAATTTGAAAATACAATATCCTGCAAAATACCGGATAGAGCAATCGGAAATATTTTCTATTTTAGTATATTCAGGCTGCAATTCGATTTTTGTTTTTTCTGTGCTACTTGATGTTGCGATATTTTCAAAATTTTTTTCATCATCAAAATTTTTAGTCTCTATATTATTTTGAGTAATAGTTGTCCAATCGATATCCAAGATAAAATCATTATCTTCTTCACAATTTGAATATTTATTAGAATAAATTAATTTTACCGTAAATAGAGCTAAATTCGCTTACATCTGGATTCCTTTTATTTGTATTTCTAGATCGAATATGTGAGAAAATTTTTTCAATAGGATCTTGATTAGATCTTCGAGCATTTACTTTTTCAACTTTAAAATTTTCAAATAAATCACATGACAAATCTACTATAGCAGATATTGTTTGAATCATACCATCAAAGCAATAAATTTTTTTGGTTTTAATTGTGGGAGAAATCTTAGAAATGTAAATTTTCATTTCATCCAAAAAATCAAATTCTTTAACAGAAATAGGAGGACGTCCGTTTAGCATATCGAACAATCGGTCAATTTTTCTTAAAAATTTAGCTGTATTACTAGCAGTTTGCTTATTATATTCACTATATACATTTCTTTGTATCATTTCTTCAATTCCAGCAGCAACGCTTCTAGAAAAAATTTGAGTTGCTAGTTTTACTGTCATTTTTTGGAAACTGTTAGGTCTTATATGAGCTTCAGAAAACTTAGGACACAAACGAGTAACGTTTACGGAATCATAAGTATAAAGTGTTCTAATAATGGACCAACTAACCAAACCATCAGGAGTATTTAAATCATATGCAATTAATCTATTCCTGAATGATTTGATTATATGTGGCACATCGAAACTTAAATGAATAATTTTTTCTTTGTAGACGAAATTTGATGATGGACTTAGCACTGAATACAAATTTGTATTCGTGGTGCTTTGATCACAAGTAATTATTCTTATATTTAAACCTAAGTTATCACAAACATCGATGCATTTGAAAATATTTTTTTTCAAAATCTCTCTTGGACAAGCATTACCAGATATAATATAAAACAAAGGTTACCTAAGATACTTCGAATTAAAAATACACATACGTTCGCAATTCGACGTCTCTATTACAGTCTCTGGTTGAATTAAAGCTAGAAATTTGTTCGTTATTTTACCTATTGTGTAATCAAAAAATCTACACAAAATTACTAAACATTTAGTATACAAAAAATAAAATAAAATTAATAATTTAAAAAAATTATTTAATTGAGTATTGCAGTACTTTCTTGATATTTAGAGTGAGGTTGCAGTACGGAGTACAGCTGTTAAGATTGCAGCACAAATACTGCAATTGCAGTACTTCGGCAGAGAGCCATTATAATATTGTTGTTATTAGTATATTAGCAGATACTTAACGATATATACAATAATATATATGTATATGTATATATATGAATATGTAATATCGTCATCGTTGTTTAATAAAAATAAGTGGATCGTGTATTCAAATTGAAATTGTGCAAGGGTTTGTGTCTTGAATATTTTTTTAAAAAACTAAAATTTTGTTATTTCAATGAAAATAACTACAAACTGTTATATGAAATAAATAAAAAATTGTTATACAAAAAACTGAATCAAAAATATAACAAAAAGAAAAAAATCGCCGGCGTACAAGTCAAATTGACCAAGCGCCAAATTGCGAAAATTAAGTTATAATGATCAAATGAATACTTAAGAAGCATTTTTGTTACAGGATAAAGGATTAGTCGTTATTGGTATAACAAAGGAATGAAAAATTTACACTTGGAACATGCCTATGCACAAAAAATCTGTTTTCGTCCAGGAGTACTTAATTTTTTGGCCTTGGTCAATCGTTCTTACTTTTAGAATTGACTATTATTGAAAAAAAAAATTTATCACATCCATATTTTCTTTGAAATTAAACAGTTACTAACTTTTCACTAAAATGTATATTTGTAT
The DNA here is from genome assembly GCA_963942445.1 of Argyra leucocephala. Taxonomy (NCBI): domain Eukaryota; kingdom Metazoa; phylum Arthropoda; class Insecta; order Diptera; family Dolichopodidae; genus Argyra; species Argyra leucocephala. The sequence continues at coordinate 70,408,325 of OZ012681.1, read as the reverse complement.
CAAATACTAGATACTCTAAAAACATCATCTAAGTCATTTATTCAAAATTTAATCGAATAAACTGTAAAAGTGTAGTAAAAGAATAAAAATGGCGTAAAATTTTAATTGCATTTATTGAAGAACTTCAATTTGGGAGATGGTCAGTTTCGTTCGTACGCCGACGAATACAATATAGCTGCTAAAATCATTGATGTTATATTTCAAAGGCTCGTATTTAAAGTGATAATGTAATTATGTATTGGACTGGACATATGTATTCGGAACTACTTATTTTTACATTATAAAAGCATAAAAGTATATAAACGTACAAATCCATCTAAATAAATATGAAATAAATATTATGTTATCCTACTAAGTTCCGAACGTTCTGACCATCAATTGTAAAAAATTTATTGTAAAAGCAAGGTGGTTCATATATTAATTAATAAATTCTATATCTCTTCTTTTAAAACGAACTTGAGTTACGAGTACTTAAAGTTAAGAAATATTTAACCTAAAATGGAATGTTAGAACTGATTTTTGTGCGTTAGAATTTGTGAGTTCTTCCATAAAACAAAATCTAAAAAATTTAAAATAAACAAATTTAAATATTGTTCTAATTATCAAGGAGGATCAATAACTCTTGTTATGATTTCGTAATGAAAGTATATTAAATTTAAATTTGATATTCTTCAGGACTCCATACTAGATTAGGTGTGCATTTTTGACCATCCTCCATACTAGTGTGACTTACTACTAGACTAAGTGTGAATTTTTTAGAACTTTTCTGGTAAAAATAATTTGATTAATTGAATTTTTGACACCACTAGTCAACAAAGTTGAAAAACTTAGCTTTAAGAGAAACAAACCCTCGCAAATAATTGATTCAGTGATCAGTAACGGTCCAGCATTCTTCTTCATTTTACTTGTCGTATAGCTGCGCAGTGAAATATTTTTCCTTGCATATGGCTATTATTTTTGCCGATTGTAATATTTTTCGATACTCAGTGTTATCACAAACTAAAAAAAATACTTGTCAAAATGGAATGTTAAATAAAATATAAATCAAAGTATAAATAAATAAAAATACAAAGCTACATATATAATGTAGTTTCATTTCATGAAATAAAATTAAAAAACACCACCACCCACTTTGAATTTAAAACAGTTATATTTCACATAATTATAGATTCCCTCTGCTTTCTTTTTCAATAACGATATTAATTTTTGAATAAAACTGAAGATAGCGCTGTAATTTGTTATGAATTTCTAAGATAGTTTAATATGTGAAATCAGAGATGGCGCTGTTTAACCAAAAATTAAAAGAAATGTGAAAACTATACAAATTTAAATTTGAAATTAAATATTAACGTTTAGCCGGCTTAGACATAAAAATTCAACGATCACGAATTAAAAAAAAATATTGAGTATAAATTATTGAGTACCATAATTATTTAATTTTACTCAAATGTAATTAAAATTTGCGACCCTACGTAATTTTCGAAAATTGTAAAAAATTCTTTAATTCTTTAATGGCTGCATTTTATTAGAGTAAGTATTACAAGGCTTTGTAAAACAATGTTTATAATTTTGAAATAGTGCATATTTTCGGCAATAATTTTGAAATCGATTTTAGACTAATTGTCCGATAAGCTAAAGACTAGCAATTTTGGGCATAGTTTGGATCCCAGTTAAGATATTTTTTGTAAAAAACCTTTAATTTAAATCAAATTTTATATTTCAAAAATTAATGGATAATTTGTGGTTGTGAATAATTTATAAAAAAGGGAAGGTTTGTTTGTTTGCTATATACGCCCACAGGGTAGTGTAGTACAGTACTCACTTTTGGGGATCTGCCATACAACTCCTAACACCTATCAAGAATCTTTCAAAAACTAAAGGTGTTACAGATCTGAAAATATACACTTGGGTGCTCTTTAACAAATATAGAAATACGACTGTTACCAATTTTGAAAATTTGGACTGGTTCGTGTTGCTGCTGTACAACTACTAACACGTTTGAGAAATATTTTTAAAACAAATTGTGTTACAGGCATGAAAATTTACACTTAGATACTCTTTCAGAAATAATACTGTTATTGATTTCGTATAAATAACATTTGCAATAACCTAATGAATTTAACACAGCTTGGGGAAGGCAAAATTTCAGAAGATTTAAATGTCAAAATTGAAATGGCAACGATCAGTATTATACAAAGTATTGACTAAAAAAATATTTCCGAATTTTAGGAATCAGTATGAAAATTTTACATGACTATGTGAATTAGCTCATTACATTTTGTGGTCGACCCGGACGACGTCGGGTAACTTTGTTAGTAATATTATATAACAGTTTTAATATAAAGTATTAAAAAAATCTTTGGGTGTGAGTATAAAATTTAGTTTAATCAAAAACTATAAGATATACACTATATATATATATAATTTGTGTAGATTTGGTTTAACATATAGAAATGAAAGATCAATTTCGGTTTAATTCAGGATTTCGGTTTTCAAATTTAAGTTAAATTTCGATTTAATACAACCTAGAGTCGTTTCGGTTTTATTAGCCGCTAACTAACTAACTAACAGTCTAAATAAATACTGCACCTCATTTTAAATTCGCAATTTAAGATTCATACAATTTTATTTTGATTGATTTACATTGATTTATTCTGACATTCTTCTTGAATTGTTATCTAATGGGAATTGTTAATGAATCTATGAATCATAAAATTTAAATTTCTGGATTTTAAAACGCCTCCGTAAAATTATAAAATAAAGATTCGCTTCTCTCTTTTAATTTAAAATTTTTTTTTTTTATATATAGTTTAAATGTTGATGCATTTTGTATTGAAATGAAATTGTACTCGTCGTACTGATGATTTTTTTTTTTTATTGCAGTCACCGGTAAAAAATTAAATAAAGAAGTTAACAAAATAGGTAGTAATAATAAAAAAGAAAGAGAAATAACGTAATGATAATGCCGCACCTTTCTTCTACTTGAATCAAGGCCGACTTGTTGTTTATTTTTGAATATTTTGTATATATTACGATTTTGTATAGAATTATTGTAAAAGTAAGAGTTAGAAAACGAAAAATGGGATATTTTCAAAGTTTCTCTCTAATTGTTTATTAGTTTTTGTATTAAAAAAAAAAAATTGCCTCAAGGGTTTGAAAATTATTATTTGCTTTTTTATTTATTTTTATTTTTTTCTTTAAATTATTTTTATTTAAAATTGGTATGGTAGATATATATATATATATATATTCATTGCTTGGTGGTGCATTTAATTTTAGAGTATTTTCAGTAACTAGAGTCATTGATTTTGGTTGAAAAAAAAATTTATGTAATTTGAACTTCTTCATATTTTGACCTATTATCATATTGTTTTAAATTTCCAAGGACATTATTTTGTTGTATTGTTTGTAAGAGGAGGTTTAATTAGGTTATATAAGGAAAATAGAAAATTGTATATTTATTGAAGATTTAACAATGTACAATTTACCTTGAAAATGATGGTATTAGCTTAATTAATTGTAAATTAAATTTAAATGAAATTAATTTTGCCTTATAGCTATTTTTAAAATTAGAACATTAGTTGTGAAGAAATATTCATTGAGTTTTTTTCGAATATTTTAGAATATTATGACTTACGTTGAATTTATTTTATTTAGAGTTATCGTTTAATGCCATCACCATTGTATTGTTAAAATAGTAAATTTGGTTAACTGCAAAATGAATAGTCATCATGGACATAATATAGAATATATTTGAATACATACATTTACTATTGCGTTGATGGATCATTATGTACCTCAGTAAAAATTCTAAAACTTCATAATGGGATTTAAATGATGTTAAGAACTATGTAAAGGTAACTATGTAAAGGTACATAGTTCACAATAATCCTATTATTAACTGATTACGCTTTGCCTAAAATTTTTACTGGGTGTGTGTCTCATAAGCTTAACTCATTAAAATATGGTATTTGACAACTCAAAAGTCTGTAGAGCTATGTACATTGAAAAGTTGATAATACCGTACTAATACCGCTTACGGCATTGATGTTTAGTTAACCTTTTTAAATAGTAAAATTATATAGCAGTACAAATTGGTATATTCGCTTTATATTCCACGGATGCGGTTACAGCACAGTGATGACAATTTTGTATTAACTTAATTTAATAACGGGAAGGTTAAGCTATTTAAGCAGGCCTAATTTCTGACTACAGATAGTAGTTTTGCACTTTTACTTAATTGATATACCAGATAATATTTAAAATCATATTATTACTTTACTTCAAAAAAAAGTTCTAGATTTTTAATCAGAACTAATGGAGTTTCAGAGAGGTAATAGAGTTCCAAATTAACGAAATTTTATAGATGAATAGGTAGGTACGTAGAAATTATTATAAGAGATAACTGTGATAATTATTGTTACGAAAATTTAAGTAACAATTTAAAATATTTTTTTTTACACGATACCCAAACACTAGGAAAGGAATCCTTTATACAAAATTATTGTAGGTATGGGTAAGAGAAAAAGAATTAGAAGGGAAATAGGATGACAGACGAGAGTTGGTGGGTAAGTTGGCGACGAACATAAAGAGGTTCTCTTTGAAAAGTTGTAAATTATATATTGCAACATTTCGATCGGAGGGAAACACGAGAGATGGAAGCATGTTCCACATTTTACAAGTTCTTACAATAAAAGAATTTCCGAAACCAGTTTTGGACCATAGAAATGGGTAATTGCAACCTCCCTAGTGTTACTATGGAATTGTTTGTAGGAAGGCATTATTGATTTTATTTCAATAGAACAAGTGTCATTTCCAACAAGATATCTATCTCAGAGATGTTCAACGTTTCGCCGTGTGTTAAGAGGAGTAAGGGTTATCTGGACGGTGAAGTCACCAATAAGACGTAAGGCGCGATTTTGGGCTTTTTCGAGATAACCTAGTGAAGTTTGGGAATTGTACTCCATCTTAGGTCGGATATAAGCTTTATATATATTGGACGGATCTCTTGAAGAAAAGTAGGCTTTACATCGGGAAAGAAAACCCCAACATTTGGCAACATTCTTAGCTATATCAAAAATATGCTCATTACACTGCATTTTGTGGTTTAGTTACATGCCTAAAATATTTAGACTTTCCGACCGTTGTAGGGTTTCTCCTTGGAATCGGAGAGTTGATCTGTTTCACAAGAGATAAAACAGCTTTGATTTTTGGATGTGTTGATATGTTTCTTTTCAAGCTGATTGCCACCAGGGTACTGTCATCAGCAAAACTATAAGGTTGATTTGATTGAGGGTTGAAGAGAGTAAGTCGTTGATGCAAATCAAGAAACGAGTAGGTTATAAGGCAGAGCCTTGTATAACGCCAGCGTTTATTTCATAGTTGTCAATCCATGTGCAGAAGAGATTGCCAAGCCTGTCTCTTGACAATAACCTGACATTTGCTCAGAAGAGCAGAATGCAATACTCGATCGAAGGCTTTTGAAATATAGAGAGCTACAACCTTAAATTCACCGGTACAATGAATACTGGTGTTAAGCTTAACGCAGAGAGAAGTTAAAATATCGCCTGTTGACCGTTGACTTCTAAAACCGTATGGGCGATGATTTAAAATAGGCAAATTACTTAGGTATCTCAATATATCCTTTTGTTTATTACGATTTTCATCGAAGAATCGAAGTAATTTCAATTGGTTAATAGTTGGAGGGGTATAATAGTCGACTATTTCCAACAATTTCAACAACAAATAAAATTTTTGGCACAGTTTGGATGCCGGGGATAATATTTTTTTTAAAAAAACCTTTCATTTATAGATCAAAATTTATGGGAATAAATTTTTACATAAGGTTTTTCTTGCACACCTAATGCTTTTCCTTGTATAGTTTATATTTTTGTGTTAAAATTTAAAAAATCAATAACAAAACTTTTCATATTTCAGTTGAAAAGACAAAATTTGGTCTAAACTCTGTAAAATAAAAGATTACCTAAAAAATTTTGTAAACATATATTTTTTAAGGAAATAAATAAAATAAATATTTCGAAAATTGATTCAACGGGGTTTGATTCAAAGTTTTTACTCAAAGTACTTTGATACAGAAACTACAAAACTACCGAACCAAAATTCATACTTCAGAAACTACAAGACAAATCTGATCAAGATTTGGTACACATTTTGGTTTCTGATGACAAGCTTTTGGTAAAATTTTGGAGAGCCTACTTCTTAGCAGAATTTCATTTGAACTAAAATCCATATCATAGAAACTATTAATATAAATCTAATACTAATACACAATTTATATATTTAGTTGCATACTTTTGGTTGTATAGTAGAATCCTTCATCCATGTTAATTTTTGGTCCAAGTGAAGCCAAGTGTTCGATCTAATCTGCCTTTGGTAACATATTGTTGTTGTTTCTATCTGGTGGACACATTTCTCTCCTAGTAGTTAAAAAGGTGTTGTCAGGTTTTAATTTGTTTGCTTTAACTTTTCACTTCTTTGACCAGTTTTTTATGTTACCTAAGTGTCTTTGAAGTTTAAAATATGCCATTTTAGGGAAGATGCTTGAAACGAGAACTGTTCTATCGTCTGCAAAAGTTGCGAACATGGTTATTATCTTATTGGTAAATTAGCATTAAATAATACATATAGAACGTGTTCCAATACACTAACTTGTGGTACGCCGCCCGAGATATTCATTAACTAAGAATTTTGACCATGAATTTCCTGCCAGCTAAATATGCTCTAATTAACTTATAGTATATAGTTATGTGGCAGTTGTTTTAGTTTAAGTAATAGACGCTATACTAGATTTTATCGAATGCTTGAGTAATGCTTGAATAAGGCTTGAGTAATGCTTGAGGAATAATATTTTTTATATTCGAAATTGTTCATTATTTTTTTAACTACTTTGATGTGCACTTGTTTGCTTATGTATTGTTTGCTATTATATAATCAGACTTAGTCTTTTCATAAATAATTTTTCATGCACCACATCGGAAAGTATCGGTAATAAACTTATCGGACTATAAAACTCTATCCTATCTAAATCTTTTTCAGTGTTAGGTATTATACTACAACTATAGTTAAAAACAATATATTCGTTCTTCGTCCTTCATCTTTTTGGATATCCAATTTTAAGTCATATTTTGATTGCTATACGATTTTTGTTATGGTTCTTTTTAATTTGTATTTCTATAATTTAGCGAATTATTGTCTATTGTATCTACTGATTCGTAAAGTAATTTAATAAGCTATTGAATAAGTCAGCCATTTCTATGTTTGCGTTTTATATGATAAAATAAAAAAAAAAAAAATGTTGCTCCAGATTTTTTTGTAAGTGAAACTTACTATTAACACGTTGATCGATTTGGTAGAGGAAAATCTAATAAACTCGCGTCAGACTAAATTGTGAGTCACTAATGTTATTAATAATATACATTCATATACATTCTAAATATAGGACAAATTTTTTTTTTTATTTTTCTTTTTTTTTTTAGATACCTACATACACACAATATATACACGTAGAGAATAATAAGTAAAATAAAATGATCAGAAATAAAATGATCAGAAATAAAATAAAACAAAACAAAAATTTTTTTTTCTCATTTAAATACAAACAACAAAACAAAACACAAAATTTGAGGTTCTCTTCTGATAGTTCTCATCAAAGAATATCAATCAGACCATCCCAATTAGAATACACAGTATGCCTATGCACTCATGTATGTGTTCATTTGTTTGCAAACAAATCAATATGCAAATTTGCTAAAAATTGTAAGAAATAGACGATAATAAGAATTTAACATGCAAGAAAAAGAAAAAATATAGGAAACAAAAGAGAGTAACAAAAAAGTTGGCTGAAATTAAATAAAAAAAAGTGTATAATTTAAAAAAAAAATTTGTTTATTAATATATATTGATTTAGAAAAAAAATTTTCGACGAAAATTTCTTTGAAATATTTAACAATATTATTTTCTAAATTATATCAACTATGCATAAGATTTTTAGGAGATCTAACTAAAACAGCGTTATCATATTCTTCAAATTTAGTGATTTGTAAATAGATGTTGTCCTCAGTATTGTATTATTTTATAATCGTATACCAATATAATAAATATTTAGGCTTACTATAATTCAATATAATTAATAAAAAATAATAAAGTTTATAACTCCAAATTATTACTGACAAAAATATTAATAATATTTTATATTATTGTAATGTAATTATAATTTAATATTTTTAATAGGTAAAATACGAAAATAATAATGTTTAAAACGAAAATATTAAAATTAAATAATAAAAGATCAGAATTCATCATCGTATAAGGGAACAAACTAAATTAGAACAAATTTGCCATTTTGCCTCAAATAAATAATGGGAACGCAAACAAATCCAAAGAAGAATAATGGGAACGAAAAATTATTTTACAGTATAAAGCAAAAGACAAACATTTTGTTTTGTACCTTTTCTCTCTCATAATAAATTTGGTATACGATAAGTAAATGTAAATTTTACCTCTTTTAACTAATGAGTTTTGTTTGTTTTGGTTATTGAGCTAAGTCATTTAAGAAATTATGGTTTTAATTTAAGTTATATAAAAAAAAAATATTGGTACCTATCAAGTCTACATATATGAAAAACAAAATTATTGGTACCTACATATTTTGTATGCATACCTATTTAGCAAAAGTTATAATTTTTGGAAATAAAAAAGTGATTGATTATTAAAATTTTATTTTTTAAAATACTTTTAATTTTCTTTTTAATTAATAATTAAAGCTTTGATTAAAAAATTGAATTAAAAATTACTTATTTTAAATTTATATATTGTATTGTTATATTACATGCATATTATATATTATATTTAAATATTTTCTATATTGTTTATAAAACAACGATCGATGCGATTTTTACACGATATTTACATAGATTCCAATCGACATTTTTTGTTTCCTACTTCAGTTACCATAAGCCTATTGTATCTTTTTTAGAACATAATGAAAATTGTCTAATTTAATCGGCCCTCAGGCAACGTTCCCTCTAATTTTTAAAATTGGTGTGTGTGCTAACTGCAATGTGGGCAAGTATATTAAATGAAAAAAAAATTGGGCAAAATTTCAAAAAAAAAAAAAATTTTTTATCATTTTATTTTTGTAATATGTAAATAATAAAAAAATTTTACACGTTGCATTATATTACATTCAAGCAAGTATTACTAATTTAATAAAAAGTTATAAATAGAAAACAAAAACAATATACCTATATTATATTCAAAAGGTAAAATAACTATTAAAAATAAAAAAATATAAAATCAAAATTTAATGTTTTTCACGTCTGTCCTTATTAACAACCCAATGTTCATAAATACTGTCTAAATTATATTGCCTCCTGATGTTATAAACGTTTTTATTCGCATCAAGTTATCTAAATTATTAGTCTTTAATCTGTTTCATGATTTTGATTTTATAGCATTCATCAAGCTAAAACCACGTTCACAATCTGCACTGGATGCCTGAAATGTAGCACAGATATCTAGAAGCACTGTCAATTCTTTAAATTGTGAATATGCATTAGCCAGCTTAACTAAATGAAAAAAATTAGCTACGGAATTACTTTTCATCTTTTCAATTATTAAAAACTTAAGATCGTTATATTGTTTTGAAATTGCTGTTCCAATTTGTTCGTCATATCCGGGAATTATATTTTTATATTTTTTAACCAGCTTTTCTATACAATCTTGACCAAAGTTAAAATCTTTTGAATTTATTATAGCATTATGATCAAATGCATGCCAATCCATTACGTCTTCTTCTGGAAACCTATTCTTTAAATGTATACATAACAATTCGATAAATCGTAAAATTGCTGAAGTGTCGATACCAGGATTTTTACCAATTAGATCTTTTATATCATTATTCCAATGAACTATTTCGCCTAAATATTGGTTTTCGATTTTGTTGATCCTTGCTTTAGCAAATTGCATTGCATCCATTATTGTCAACAAACTCCTCTGAAATATTTTACAAAGAGATGATAACTCTTCAAGAACGTCATTTAAAACCATTAATGAAAGGCGATATTTTGGATCCTTAAGAAGTTTTAGGCAATATTTGCATATTGGATCATTACATTTCTCCACTTCCTCAGTGTAGTATTCTATCAATAGATCGTAATTACGAATAAATGCTCTTACTGCAAAATGTCTTGACAGCCATCTCACTTCATTTAATGGACGAAATGCTAATACATCACATTCAACGCTTGCCAATTCTTCAAAGCCTGCTTTCTTTACGGTTGATCTACTAAACATGGTAAATACTGTCTTTGATGATGTTTCAATATCACACATTATTGGTACTTTTTTCCAAGCATCATCAATTTCTAAATCTTCCTTGTGTGCTACACAATGCTGCTGCAATAAATGAGGGATTCTGTTCCGTAACAATGCAGCCACCCCATTATTCTTACCAAGCATTACAGAAGCACCGTCTGATGTAAACATTACCATATTATGCACATTGATATTATTTTTTATATAAAATTCATAAATAGCTTCAAATATGAAGGAACTAGTACATCCAGTCAATTTTAAAATTCCTGCAAATACGGTTTTATGGTCATAAGAAATTTTTGGCCGGTATTTTATGTATAAAATTAAAGCTTTGTGTGTAGATATATCAGTACTTTCATCAACAATTAAACAATGAAATAACGATTCTCTTAGTTTCTCAAGAAACTGTTTTTGTATTACAAAATTAATGCATTGAACAAATTCGAATGCATAATTCTTGCTGCGCCAACTTTTGGGAATAGATATATATTTTTCCATATGCTCATGAATTTCCTGTACTGATGACATCGAAGTGTTAATTTTTATTGCAAGAATAACGTTGTCTATCAAAATTTTGGTATCGTTTTTATTAGATTTTTTACGTTCTATTAAATCTGCACGTATCTGTCGTTCTTCTGTAGAGGAAGTTAACATTTCAACAATTCCACCTTTTTTGCAATTACGTAATTTTATTACCGAATCTAAATGTACTTTTTGGCTTAAATGCCTCTTTAAGTAGTACAACTTTCAATTCGTCCAGTTTTCGCCATTTTTAAACTCACTTTCAGCTTTTGCTTCGGTACATATTTTGCAAAGAACATCATTGGTTTCAATTTGATAATTAAAAATATCACCTAATTTAATTTTTTCTTTTATAGTTGACGATGAGACGCATTTTTCAACAATTTCATTTAACCATTCTTTTTTGAATTTTGAAGATGTCTTGATTGTGGATTTTAAGCTTTCATCGAATTTTCGTTTTGACATACTAAATGTATAAAAAATAAAGGAATTGCATTTTAAAATAATTTTTGAAATAAATATCACAGCCTTCTCAACATTAAAATAAATAATCAAAATCATAGTGCAAAATTTAATTTACTGTAGATTACTTACTTATTTATTATTTTTCTATCATATCGTGGTGTTATCTGTTAGTGAATTTTAAATTTCACATCCACATTTATTGAATTCAAAAAAGTGAACATTGACATTTAATTTCAATGTTGCCAATTGAGACATACTAAAACAAATAACCCAGCAAACAAATAACCCAGAATTTAGTGTGGAAATCTATACGAAATTTTCAACTGGGTGCGTTTACGCAATGAAAATGGTGACAAATAAAAAAAATTATTGTTTGCAATAATTTCTGGTGGGCGGATAGAAATGCTCAGTGGGCAAATATCAATTTTTAACTGGGCGGCCGCCCGTTTGCCCAGCATAGAGGGAACGTTGCCCTCAGGCCTCAATCTCAATCATCTGCATTTAAATGTTTTTTCACTTACTACCGCCAGTCCCATGACTGAATGTTTTTTTTTAATAATGTTTTTATCGATTTTGTTAGTCTACGAGTATTATTTAAGATCTTCTGAAAGTTGTTTGGTAACCGGAATCGGTAAAGATATATACATAAAAAAACTTTTCAAACAAACTAACTGTCTATTATTTTATTATTTGAGAATTATTAATTTTTATAAAGACCAGAGAATGTTCGGCAAATGATTTTATTAATTCGTTTCCAGTCCTTTTCCTAATTTCAGTTTTAAATATGATGTGAATGCTGAGATTGTCCATAAATTTCAACATAACCTCAATATGAAGTTCTAATTGCTTTCAAAACTGCCCACCAAATTCATGTTCATTTGATGTCATTTTGACCAAGTACTTACTTTTTTCAATTTGAACTTCAATTAAAACTGAAAATTCAATTAAAAAAAAAAAAAATGTTTACAAATAAATTAAAAAATTAAAATTTAAAATTAATTTTCCAAAACTGCTGATTGGAAATTTTCAAAATTATAGTAGAAAATTTAATTTAATATCCAAAATAACCTGTGGTTTGCAACTTGATTCAACGGATTTAGTTAATTATTGCTGTTATTTTATTTTTTTTTTGTAATATTATATAATTAATTATTAATTTTGTTCTTTTTTTTTGCCTCTTATTTAATTTAAATCGTCGCAGACATGTACACAAAGAGAAACCAAAAGTAATATTTTAAGTAATTTATAATCACCCACAATGTACATAAAATCACCACATGAAAAGTAAATACAATATAAAAAACGAAAAAAAAAACATAAAAAGAAAAACAGTTCAGTTCATAAACCTGCAACCTATATTGCACTAGTAACTTGTAAAAAATTTGTTTCCCAGCTGAGATATTTTAAGAAAACATGCTCTCAAGAAATCAGAATAAAAAAAAAATAATAAAAAAAGTAATTTTCAAATCTAATAAAAACTAACATAAAGCTACCTTATATAAGTAAAAAAATGACTAATTGTAGAAAAAAAGAAAAAGAAAATCGCAAACTAAAATTGTTTTAAATTTCAAATTTTTTTTTTTTAATTTTCCAAAATTAATTCATTTTGATGGTGGTGCTAGTGGTGGTGATAGTGATGTTGGTGGTGTTATTTTCAGAATGATCTTCTATATTAACGACCTTCTAATTTAAATTTTTATTTTTGCTTTTTTCAAAATTTAGGTCTTCCGATATTATATTATACCTCGTTTAAACAATATGGGAAATATTTAGTATTTATATTGTTCTAGGTAATTTTTAATGCATTTTAAGTAAATCGAAATTTAAATTAATTTTATTTTAACCTAAAAACCAAGTTTGTATATCAAAAAAAAAAAAAAAAAACACACAAAAAATTTAAGGTTAAGCAGCTTTACTGCGAAAATAATTAACATTAATTCAACATAATTTGTGGGTTCTTTACTGCTGGATAAAGCACACCATTAGTATTATGCACCTGCAATTTAAATTTTTAATCAGTTCATTTTTCTCTTCGTTTCTTCTCTTCTATAAAATATTTTACTAAATAAAAATTGCCATCGCCTTGAATCTATTTTGTATTATACGCCAGTTTTTTAATTTTCTAAATTTTAAATTTAATTTTTATTTTCGATATATCAGAGAACAATAATTTTTGTTGAAATTAATGAAATTAATTAATTTTTGTTGAAATTGAAATTAATTGGTGGTAAGAAACTCATTTAGAAATGGGAACATTTCCATATTTCCGTCGTTAATAAAATTTGACCATAAACAAAGCTTTTGTTCGAAAGGAATAAGTTTTGTATTGTTAAATGTTGGTATCCATGCAGAGAAAGACTTAATTAATTAACTTTATCAAAAAAAAATTGCTAAATAGAATACAAGACACATACATCCACTTTTCAGTACTAAAGTACGAAGCAAGATTTGTTTTTTTATCTAAAAGAAAAAGACGAAACTCATCTCTAAGTTCTACAATTCTGTTTAAAACTTTACCACGGGAAAGCCACCTTACTTAAATATGATACAACAAAACCACATGTTCTGATTTACAGCACGATTTTACAAAATTAACAATAGTTGTAACTCCATTCAAAATTTCACTAAGTTCGCAATACGTTTGGCGAAAAACTAAATGTTCTCTATGTACTATGCAATGAATATGTTGCGCATCTAGCGATACTTTTTGAACTTCTGCTTTGAATCCCGAAATTTTCCCAGTCATTGCTGCAGCACCATCTGTGCAAACTCCTACACATTTTGACCATTCAAGTTCATTCTCTGAAAAGAACTCATCTACTTTTACAAAAATATCAATACCTCTTGCTGTAGTCAAAAGCTCCCGACAAAAAAGTAAATCGTCATGAACTTGGTTGTTATACTGATATCTTACAAAAACCATTAACTGTGTAATTTTGTTATATCAGTGGATTCATCAAGTTGTATTGCGAAGAACTAGCTCTGTTTAATACGAGATATTAATTGAATCTATATATAATTCTTCGACGGTGTCAGCATGTACCGTTATAATTTTTTGTTTTAAAGAGAAATATTGTTTCTGTTTCATGCATACATTTTGTTTTAAACATAAATGAAGAAGAGAATTTGCAAATAAATTGGAAGAAATTTTTTTCTTTCTTTCTTACACCTCATCAAGAATGCCCTTAATATAGGAGAAAAAAAATCAAACTGTACTCAAATTGATTTAAATGAAATCGGTATACATTTTTTGTTTTTTCTTTTGTTGTTTTTCTTCTGAATACATCATAGTAGGAAAGAATATTCATTAATAAGAAGATATGCACTGGGGTGGGGAATCAAGATATTTTTACTACTCCTATTACAAAAAAACTTCATTAGTTAAAGAAGCAAAAAACTATTATTTTCGTTATGTAATCAGTTGTGAGAAAGAAAGAGTGCGAAAAAAATCAATTAAAAAACCACTTAATTTTTGCAATGTAATATTAAATAGCCCACGGGAGAAGAGATTTTTCATGTGTATGGTCGTCTGAAATTTTGTGTTCGATTTTTTAAAAATTAACGCATTAAATTTATTAGGGTATGAGAGTAAGGAAATTTTGAATGATTGATTTTTTACAGGTACCTATATAACATAATATTGGGTCCAACAACATATCTTATTTCTTAAACATAATGATATTTTCTTTTATTGTCTTATAAGGGAAGTAAAATTTTTTTTTTATTTCAAACAGATTATAATTGATGTATTTTCAATAGGTTACATTTTTTCAGGTATTGAGCCAGGTAGTTAAAAAGAATACCAAGAATCAATCGTTTTTTTTTTATGAATGACTCGATGCATTTTTATTTCCTTCAAAATTAAATTTTGCCATTTAATAATCAAGGATAATTTATTAATTATTAATAATATTAGAATTTATAAATAGGAAGGAAATTTGAATATTAATAATATGAATATTTCAAATTTGAATAAATAATGTTTATGCTATGCATTTTTAAGTGTAACACATCCTTAATTATTGATAACTAAGAATAAATACAACAATATTTCTTTGAGACAAACAAAGTCGTTCGATAATTTTTCCGCACTTTGTCTTTTGAATTTTTATTTCTCTCTCACAAATGAAATTCTTATTACTATCTATTTCTTACAATTTTGGAAATCGACTAGAAAAATGGTAACCAAAAATTGACAAATTATAAAATTTCATTCTAGTGCACTTTCTTATTAATGGATATCCTTTGATAGTAGATGCGTGTGCGGCTTTACATTATATAATAATTTATGTACATAATCTTTCCCCTTTTTATTTCAATCTACTGAAAATTGTTTTTCTTAAAGAGAAATTGTTTTTGTTTTATGGATACATTCATACATTTCTTTAACACAAACTAAAAAAATAACAACAAAAAAAAACAAATAAATGTCGAATAATGTTTCCTCCCCTTCTAAAACAAAATGGATTAAAAATATTTAGAATAATAATTTCAAAGCTCTTTAATACATTCTTATATACTTGAGAAATATATTTTAAAGTCATTTTTAGAATACATTGATTAGCGTAAGTTATTATGTATTTTTTTATGAAAAATAATCAGAAAAACTTTAATCAATTTAAATAATCAACTACATAAGTGCTGGCATTTAGAGCAACGTTTACACACAAGATTTTATTTGATAAAAGTTACTTATTTATTTATTTATTTAAGGTTTATTTAGCTCAAATAAAAAACAATAATTTTAAGTATAGAAATTTAAAATTATAAACAAATAAAATAATAAATAAAAAATAAAAAATACAACAAAATGAAAAAAAAATGCAAAAATACAATTAAGAAAAAGTTGAAAAAATCTTATAAATGTGGGTAGTTTATTATCTACTAATTGTTATTATCAACAATATTATTTATAACAATCAATAACAACAAAAATAATCAAACACAACAAACATTAAACAAAAAGTTCAACAAATGACAAGAGTCGATTTCAATTTAAAGGAAAAATTTAGTTTCCAGCATTTTGTGTTTCAAAAATGTTTGATGATAATAGGATAATATTCTATTTTTTTTCATTAAACAAAATCGGACAACTATATGTCGTGATTTCGCGCACTACTGGGAATATAAATCATTTGAAAATTGTCACCGAAGAGAATAGAACTGTTAGAAATATAGTTTTTAATGAAATATTAGTTGATTAAATATTTCAATCTATATCAGTCCAATTATATAGTATGTCTGCTAATCTACTAATTTAACTAAAGTATTACCAGAGACTATAATAGAGACGCCGAATTGCGAACAAAATATCATGCATGTTTTTTTTTCTAACTATCAGTTTTTAAATTTAAAAAACTGATACTTAGCCAAGGATTTCTACTAATTTATTTAAAGGTTGTTGTCCATATTGAAAAATAAGATAATTAGAGCCTGTACAAATATAAGTAAAATAAAATTGTTATTTTTAGTTTATACCATTTACACCACTTATACCACTTATACTACTTATACACATTATTGGCTATTATTATTCATTATTATTCTTATAAAATCTTGTGGATATGAATGAATATGTGTGTTTAATTGAATGATAGTTCAGATTGCAATGATAATGAATATTAAAAAAAAAATATATATTATATTGATTGAATATAATAAGGTAACCTGCGTACATTAATTTTCTTAATTTATTTCTAAAGTTAGAATACGTTTTTAGTGTAGATGAATTAAATTTTCCTTTTTTTTTCAAGTTGTAAAGGTACATATTTTTCCGAAAAAGAAGAGGTCCGGGGCCCCAAATGTCAGGACCGAAAACCTTGAATTTTTTGTTTATTTGTCATCAGTACAAATATATGGTCTTTGATCCAAACTTCCGCACATTCGGGCCTATCGAAAAAAAAATTTTTTAAATTATTTATAATAATTATTAATACCCTTTTTTCAGAAAAATACAATTTAAACACATGATATAGGGTTTCGGCCCCAATTCCTGGTACCCCGCACCTACTGTCTTCATCGCATTTAATAGCCATTGTACTCATGACCAAAAAAATCAAGGTCTTCAGTCCCGACATTTGGGGCGCCGGACCTCTTGTTTGTATCGTGCTTATGACCCATTGTACAAAAGACATGTTGAAGAAAAACAAAAAAAAAATTTTTTCAAGTGCTTTGTGAGACGGTATCCGGACCTATTTTTGCTGGAGGCTTCTCAATTTCTTGACTTGGCACTTTCAACCAGTCACCTTTAGAAGATGTAGTTCTGATGCCCGTTGATTGATAAAAACTTGCTACATGAATCCTGTATTACTACATATCCAGTCAAATGAAATGCAAACAAATTAAAATGCAGGCAAATCGCAAGAAAACAGACTAATGATACTATGGGGCGGGCAAATGAAACACAGGTTATGACACGCTCCCAAGTATTTTTGGTCAAAAGTATTTTTTTTTAAATTAAAAAAACTTTTTAATATACGAAAAACCGAATGTTATAAACGTAATGGGAGAATAAATACCTTACAAAAAAATTTCTTAACTCCGTACAAAAATTCATTTTATTTGGATTCAAAATCAAAAAACATTCTTAATTCAAATTGATTGTAACTCAACCATACAAAATCAAATTATATACATATATATTATTTATATGTATATATAAATTGCTTTAGGATCAATAATAACGCACCTGCGAAGAAAAAAATTATTTTTCGTATTTTGTTTTTAATTCCATTCTTAGCTTGCTTTGAATTTTGAAAATTTTAATTTTAGAAGAATCATAATTTTTATCATTTCATTATTTCATTTCGATACTGTTAGCGACATCTGTGCTATTTTTGCTCCAATTCGACGTCTCTATTATAGTCTCTGGTATTACATATTACTAAAATATTGTTGATAGGGGAATTTTTGATTTTGATAATTTATAATGCAGTACAACCTAGAATGCTCTAATTTTGATTTTTCACTATATATAACGGTAGCCAAAAGTTACGTAGTAACGGGTATTTAACTAGTTTTAATATATTATTGCTCATGCTATCAATTTTTCTTTTCATAGTATCGTTTGAGATAGGAATTGACTTCAAAGGACTAGCAAATTTTATCATTGTGTATAATTATAGGCTCTATGTTATAGGTAAAATATAGGTATTTTTGTATTCAGGATGCAAAGTAGCTAAATGACGTAGTAGTTTTCCTGGTCTCATACTGCCGTTTGATGGTTGGTCGAAACAAATTACACACAAAGGTCTTTCTTGATTATTGATTGTTGACGAAAAAAATCCATATTTCAAATAATCAGAATCATATTTACGAATTTTTACCTGACGTGACGTGTTTTTACCTTCTACTTGTTATATATTTTGCGGCTCCCTTGTAAAAGTCCTAGAAGGCCGCGGCTCCCAGTTTGAGAAATACTGAAATAATCGGAATATATAGGTATACTGGGTCTTCCAGAGCAAGCGTATTAGCTTTTTAAGCTTAAAAAAATATTATCTAAATCAAGGTTGCTCGATGGATATCGATTGGAGAATTTTCAATTTCCAGGAAAGCCGGGAATAGTTTTGATCCGGAAATAGAAATGATCCGAAATCGAGATTTTGAAATGGGAACGGGTAATTTTTGATAGAAATTCGGACTCTACGTCAAAAATAACAAACTTTTGTTAAATATTTTTTTGTTATTTCAGTATTTTTCTTTAAAATTAATAAAAATAAAACAAAAATCATTCATATTTTTCCTTTGGGATATCCCTTTGGAATAGTCATTTTTATAAATAAATTTATTTTTCAAATTATCATTTTTTGTTATTTCAGTTTTTGGTACCTACAGCTTTTAAACTAAAAAACACAAAAAGTTAAAAAAAAAATTATTAGGACAAAAGTTAGCTTTTTTTGAAGTGGAATCGGAATTTGTAAAAAAAAGCTAACTATTCTGATTTGAAAATCTCAATTTTGGCGAAATGACGGTCTAAAAAACCCGTTGTCGGTCCTTCCCGGAATTTCAAAATATTACCAATCGATAGAGCATTCTTATATATTTCTTTTTGACGTAATATAATTTTTGAAAATTTCTAAAATAACGGCTTCTTCCCATCTTAAAAAGCTGATACGCATGCTCTAAAACACGTGGCATATATGGAAGAATATAATATAATAGCATTATAATAGCATTGAACTACAAAGCTAGGTGTTATTTGGAGAAGCATTTTTTCAATTTTTTGGCGTTAAATTTATAATTCTCTTTGTTTCAATCTTCTCAATCACTTCTGACTCTATGGCTTGATACTCTCGAGACCCTTATGTGATCAAATATTGAAGCCAATCTGACGGTACAAAATAAAGTATTCTGAAATAAAATGTGCAGTTCTTGATATAGAAATCTTAGGCTCGATTAAATAGCTTACGCAATAAAAGAATTCACTACAAGGTGTTCCATATCAATATTGAAGTATTGCGTTTAGGCATCAATCAAAAATTTGTAAGACAATTCAAACCAGAATGAAACCGAAATACTTTTGGCTGAAATCCTAAATGATTCTATCTTCTAAATTCGATTTATTGTTGAATTAAAGATAATCTTAATATAATATAAAGTTTTCACAAAAACTTATTTATCAATAAAAATAGTTAGTTATAAATTTGACTTGTTTTGATCAAGAGTGAAGAATACAAAGTGGTATGCTATAGACAGCCAGTATTAGCTAATTAGTTGTAAATTGAATTTGATCAGGTGGCCAGTTAAGGTAATACTTTTCTAGAAGTAATAAGTATGTACATTTTTTTGAATTAAATATATTAAGAATCATATTACCCAACCTACATGGTACGCAAAGAAATTTGATTTTGTTATATATTTGGGTATTTGTTAAACAATATGCAATATTAATCACTGAAATTATATAACGAAGTCATTTTTATATATTCACTGTTAACTCACACTCACACGCTGGGTTGTGTAGAAGGTAGAGAGTCTGGATTCCCGACGAAGGCCAAAAAATGCTTTCTGGATTCGACCTGGTCCAGTACCCTTTATCATTGGGATAAAATAAATGATAAATAGTTGAGAGTTTTGCTTATCACTATAAATATAATGGAACTATATACTATGAAGGCGAAGTACTCTAGGGTGGATATAGTTTTCCACATTTAAATTAGTCTATACCATAAAAATTCTATACAGAAAAAACTTTGCATGCGTTTGTGTTAAATCTCTATGTAAAAGTAGTTAGGGTGTTCATCTCATAGACTTGAAATTATGTAAAAAAAAAAACTATATTAGCTGAATCTTTCTAAATGAAAACAATTTTTAACAATTGTGACTTTTATAGTTTATTAAAATCTTACAATCTAAAAGGTTGGAAGAATAGTCTTTTGACACTTCATATTTGCTGGTTTCTTTTAATGTCCTGTCTTACATGATTGCTAGTGAATTTTTTTAATCTGCCGATTACAGGAATCTTTTGTAAACCGATTGCCAAAGGGTTATAGTGTTGAATCAGTCTGGTTGCATATCTGTTTTTACATTTTTAAAGTTCTGTTGTAGCCATACCTCAAATCTTTATGTAAATTAATAGATCGATTGCACCAATATTTTTAACTTTGTTCATTTGAATTCTTTTGATGTTACTATTAGAAGCAGTTTTTCATAACGGCTTCAAAATACTTTATATAGCAGGATTTTGTATTAGAAATTTAATGTTGTTTCACTATAAGCCAATAAATACTGTTCGTCTTGAATTTTAGTTGCTTTTTTTTGCGGTAATGTTCTTCTTCCTCTTTTTTCTAGGTTTACTCCAAGGTATTTAACTTCATTACCTTGCGGAATAATTATGCCATTTATACCAGTTGGTGTGCATAATCTCTTTTTTAATCAGAAATTTACATGTACACTCTTACTCTCATTGAATTTCATTTTCCACTTATAAAGCCATTCCTGTATCAGTTGTAAATGTTTTTGCAAATTTGAATGGTAGCTTAAAATGGCAGTATCATGTGTTAAGGTGCATGTTAGTATGTTTTCGTTTCCTGTTTATTTTTTTACATACCAAAAGAACTGATTAAAATTAAAGTACCTATTTAGTATTGCCTATTGGGGTGAAATTAATTGATGTAATTTAATTAATTTTTTTATTGCCCAAAACATTCACAGTTTTGTGGTTCTGGGTGGCGCAGTAGGTAGAGCGCATTCCTTTCAACCTAAAGGTTCCGGGTTCGATCTCCGATGAAGTAAAAAATAATGTTTATGGGTTTTTCAACCTGGTCCAGTGCCCTTTGTCATTGATATAAAATAAATAATAAAAAAATAATTGAGAGTATATTCCGGTAAATTAACTAAATGAATACTATTCTATTTAAGAAGACTTAATTAGTTTCTGACAATAGCAGTAGTTTTCCACATTTAATGAGTTGATAAACCGGTAATTTGATAAATAAATACTCGAAATATTGTAGATATTGTAGTATAATTTTGCAGTCCCGTTCTTAATTAAGCACAAAAAGGTGATTCTACCTAAGTTACTGTAAAGAACATAAAAAAAAGTGAAAAAATAATTGTTAATTGGACTGGTATTAGAACTGGTATTAGATTAACTTATCAACATTAACATAAATATCAACTTCAACATCAACATCAACATTAATATCAATATCAACATAAACATCAACATCAACATCAACATCAATATCAACATCAACATCAACATCAACATCAACATCAACATCAACATCAACATCAACATAAACATCAACATCAACATCAACATCAACATCAACATCAACATCAACATCAACATCAACATCAACATCAACATCAACATCAACATCAACATCAACATCAACATCAACATCAACATCAACATCAACATCAACATCAATATCAACATCAACATCAACATCAACATCAACATCAACATCAACATCAACATCAACATCAACATCAACATCAACATCAACATCAACATCAACATCAACATCAACATCAACATCAACATCAACATCAACATCAACATCAACATCAACATCAACATCAACATCAACATCAACATCAACATCATCATCAATATTAAAATTAAAATTAATAGTCGTCATTCGTTTTGATATATTGACAAGTATCCAAAATCGAACAAGAAGAGCTGTAAGTTAATTAAATTTTTTGCGGTGATGTCCTTCTTCCAAGTATTCGTGCTTTTTTTTTCATATTCTACTTTTGAATCTAAAACGTCTATTGCATTTTTTAGTCAAATTTGATCTACTGAAAATACATAAAAATGGTGCATACAACAATGAACGTTTAAACCTTAAATTGAAATTCGAATGCACTGCATTTATTTTCCATTCATTCAGTTCATTCATTCAATTTGATATGCTACACCAGCGTATTGTTCTTAATGTTGTTGTTGTTGTTATTTTTGTTATTATCGTTGTTGTTATTATTGTTGTTACTGTTGTTGTTATTATTGTTGTGCTTGTTGCTATTGTTTTTTGTCAAGTCGGTTTTTAATTCAGTATTTTTTTTTAAATTGAAATTTGCATCATTCATATTTCACAGAATGCGTCCACCAGACACACTGACTAGATTGAAATGATTTTTGTTGTTTTTACTTTTTTTCACTTAAATTTTTGCAACTACAAGGAGGTAGTTCTAAATTTAAAATTTAATAAAAAATCAACTAAGGTGTGCAGTGTAGATATTATAAATTAGTTATTTTGCTCGAACAAATAAATAGAAAAAAAAAAATATTCATTCCCATAAATGGAAAAATTGAATAGATAAAATTGAAAATTAATGGAAAATGCGTGGAAATTTTTTGTGGAATATGATTAATATTAAAATTTATGTATATTTAAATTAATTTCTGATGATACTTATAAATGGGTATTATATCGTATATCAATTCAATTCTATAAAGTTCTCAGATTGATTAAATCACTTTTTTTTTTATAGTACAACAGCATAGGAAGTGTGATTTTTTTTATTATATGAGTAATTGCAAATTCATTTAAGGGAAATAAGAGTTGGAACGACGTAAGAATCAAATTATTAGAGGACTCTGATTTTCGCATTTATTTAATTGAATTTATTATGTATGACAAAAGTTAGGATAGGATAACTAATATTTATCTGAAATGGGCGATAGAATTATGGGTTGTGGTGATGTATTGGTTCTAATTTCGTTGATTTTTTCATAAAAATTTTGCTTGATAATATGATTTGATGAATAGTCTTAGAGTAAGACTGAAAATAGTAAATTTTTACATTTCATTTAATTGTTACTTAATTAATTAAATATGTCAAAAAATATTTGTCTTCTTCTTGTATTATGTTATATGCATTGGAATTGATAAAATAACTGCTACGTAGTGGTATAATAAAACATTGGTTATATTAATAATTTCTTCAGAGATGTCTACAATTTTGTAAACTCAATTAATATTAAATACAACTGGTACTACATATTTATATATATTATAAAACTCTAAGCACTTTTGTTCGTGACCATGTAACTTTTAAGCCACTAGACGTATAGTAACCATATTTGCATCATATAGGTTGGATTAATGCTACGCTTGGTTTATATCTATTTTTTGGACCGGTATTCTGTGGGGTTTGTATAGCTGGCGTACAACTCCCAGCACTTACCTAGTAATATTTTAAAAACCATAGGTGTTACAGACCTGAAATATTGATACTAATGATAGTTATTTATTTGTTTATTTATTATAAAATAGCACTTTGCTCATACAGAGTGTATTATAATTATTAATATTTGATAATTCAGTGAGATTTTTTACGAGTTGACCATCCAATGTGAATAGTGTGCCACAAATCATGACGCTTGCCGAGAACTTCAATTACTTGAAGGGGACAATCATTGGGGCTTAACACTTGCTGATGCAGTACTTATTTTATCTTGATGTTAGAAACATGTTTTGCAACAAAATTCAACTGAGTTATGGGTTCAATTAGTGAAGATATAATATTCAAGCAATTCATAACGAAGCATTGATAATGATCGAACACATGTGCATACTTATCTCAAATGAGCCAAAATTTTGGTATCCCTTCACTTAATCGACTGGCAAGTGACTTATTAAATAAAGACATGCAGCGCGAACAACAATATAATATTAACGATTTGGCTACGTATTGTTTCATCAAATGAACAATTGTTAATACGAGATCAAAGGACCATTTACCATAGAATTTTGTTTCCGATTAAAGCGAAAAAGGGCGGTTTTTTCTTTTCGGATACGCCAGGTGGAACTGATGGTAAAACATTTTTAGCATCGCTTATCCTCGCAAAAATTAGGTCTCAAAGGAAAATCGCAATCGATTCACCATTTATTTTGTTTCGCAATCTAAATGCACCAAAACTTTGCAATGGAATGAGATTAGTTATTAAAAAAATTATGGGAAATCTAATTGGAAGTACAATATTGAACGGAAAATTGCAAGGAGAAAATGTTTTATTGCCACATATAATACCCAACGATATGCCTTTTCAGTTCAAGCTATTGCAGTTTCCCATATGTTTGGCATTTGATATTACCATCAATAAATCGCAAGGACAACAGCGGATTGGATCTAGAAAATCTCATGGCCAATTATATGTAGCGTGTTCACGAGTTGGAAAACCATCATTATCTTTTCGTTCATGCCCCTGATGGTGTCATCAATAATATTGTTAATAATTTAATTTAGTATTAAGATGAGAAAAATAAATATTTTAAAATATAAAAATAATTCTATTTATTTGTTATTGAATTTCAACACTAAATCAGAATCTTCGAGTCAGTATTTTGGCAGAAGGAAGTGTGCCGGGTTGGCTAGTACATAGATATTGAAAATTATTTTCTAGTGTAATAAGACAGAGAACTTCTGTTTATAATTTGAGACTGCTATGGCTAACTATAATTTTATAACGCTTATAATTTTAAGCGAAAAATTTAGACATAGGCTTACGACAATATTCTTGGTCATTGCTTTCTTCTTTTTCTCCTGCAGATTAATTTAATATAATATTGGCGATTGCATTTTTGAATTATTATTTTTTGTTTGCTTTAAACATTAATTTTTGTATGATACTATATTCGCCCAATTTTTTGGGCCTTCGATTTCTTTCAAGTTGACCAATTCATTGGATTTTGATGTACGGAAATAATTGAATTATATTTTTTTACATGGTGTTATTGAATTAAGTTGTATTTTTTGTTTATGTCTTACTGTAATGGCCTTTTACAACACATTTATTAAGATGGGGTTTTAAATGGTTGTAGCCGTAGGTAAAATTAATATTGTCACTTGTGAACCCATTGAGATTTATAATCAAATTTAATGCTTTTGAACAAATTTAGAACAAATTTTTGGAAAAAATAACTTAATCAAGCCTATAGAATTAATACATTTGATTGGAGTCATTAATTTCTACGTACACCATTAAATTAGTTTTTCATTTTATTTTTACAAATTCACCCACTTGTTACAGTTTTGTAAATTATTAATTATATTTAAAATATCTTACAAAATATTGTATCTAAAAAAACTTATTATTTATATTTCATTTTGAAAATCTAATTTTATTAAAATATTTATTAATTAAAGAAGTAGTCCCATTAATATTTTCAACATTTTGGATAAGTATTTTACATTCTAGCCAATTAATTTTTAAATGCCTAACAAGTATGTTTACAGGCATGAAAACTACAAAAATCAATTTCTTATCAGTCCACTCACACAATCCAATGTTTATGGATTTCATATCTTTCAGATAAACCATAATTTTACACAACCTACCTATTTTATAAGACATCACCCCAAGCAGATATTAAATCATTACAATATAATAAAAAAGAATTATATAAAATGTAAATTTAAAAATTTTCAATTCGATTAATAATAGTTTTAAATACATAATAACTTTTAAATTCAATAAAATTAATTTACGATTTTTTTCTGATATCTCTAACTACATATAATTGAATTAACAATAAAAGAAAAGCCGATTGTTTGGGAATTAATTTTACCAGAATAAAAACAAGGTGTTGTAGAAATTTGTTTTTCAGTTAGAAGAAACACATTCAAATAGCTGACTATTATTTTGTTTTTAGGGGGGAAGGGTGTACCCACTTTAATGCACTAAAAACACCTACCCAAAGGTTAAAATTATAACAGGCCAAAGGCTAATAATTTGGCTCAATAATTCAGAAGACTTGGAGCATAAATATTTTTCAAATAAAATTTTGATAGTTAGTTAATAATTTGCCAAGTCATTACCATACTCTTGGAAGAAATCTTGCTCGGTTGATTCATTTACTAATTAAATTGTTCGTTCGCTTACAAGAATAAACTCGTAGGCATCGGCACATGCTCAGTGGAAATTAAATCTTTATTACCTCCACTTAAGGGTTTCCCCCGCGAAACACGAAGGGCAGCATGTGCTCATCCCTACACCATTGAAATCCCTAGATGGCAAAATACAAGTTATGGAAATTCGTTTATAACTTCAACATCCCGAATGTGGAACCAAATTCCATCTTATGTGTTCCGAAAACATGACAAATTCTATATTTATGACCTAAATAATTTTAAGACGAACATTTCGTAATTGTCCTCCTTTCCTAATTTTCCTTTCCCACCCTAGCCAGTGTTTTGGCTATGTATAAAAAAAAAAAAAAAACTTGTTTACAGATTTTGTGATAACATTTGATCCTAAATTCAACTTCAACCTAAATTATGGAATAACATTGAATAAAACCAATTCTTCCTTAGGTTTCATAAAACGATAGTTTGAAGAATTTTTCGACACCTCCCTCACATTCTTATACTACATATTTTACTTTGAAATATACAAACCAAATGTTGTACTCTCATTACTTGACTGACATTAATCGAATAGAATCTGTTTTTATGTTTCACACTAACCAATTTTTAGTGGAACGATTCACTGTAAATTTCATCTTATTCCAACCGTTTTAACCTTATTAACTTACAGTCATTACTTGGTCGTTGAAAAATTGTAGACGTCTCTTTTATTCACCAGATCCATTGAGGATACATGTTAGGCTTTGAAAATTCAAGTTATTTGGTTGAAGGAACCAATCACAATAATTTCAATGAATGTGGAACAAATCCCTTTATACCCTACTGAATATGGCACATTTAATTGAGCTAATTACTAAGTAAAGTTAATTCAAAATCTTTTTTGATCGTCAACTGAGTGTTTTAACTCTTAAAAAAAGATTACGTGATATAGGTATAACTGAGACTATCTAACAACTTTTATATTCAGTTTTTTTATTTACTATTTAGTCTAGTTTTTTTAGAGTTAATCTGTAAATTAAAAAAAATGCGGTACAAATGTCTGGATGATTTGACAAGCGATTTTCATTATTGATCTCTTAAAGGATGCATATTTAAAAGAAGACATAGCGAAACTAAATTTTTTTTTAATTTTTTCAATTTTCAATTAGAAATTTCAATTTACAATTTCACTCCATGTGTCTTTAAGTAATTTTAACATACAAAAATTTTAATTTATCAAATTACCACAACTCACCCATCGCCAGAATTAAATTTAAATTTAATATTTTTCATTTTTAAATAAATTATTACGTATGCGGTTGTTGTCTAAGATAAATCAGTAAAATGTACAAACAATTCATAATGGGTTGAGTATGCATTTTTTTTGTCAAACTTCCTCGAAATTCGAGGAGCGGGCGAATACTGGTTTTAATTTAAAATAACTTAATTTTTTATATTTGTAAATTGTATAAGTGTCTATTATTGAAAACGGCGTTTCAATATTGGCTTGTATTGAGCAAAACCGTGTTCGATTCGATCGAACGATAATTTAGTATTTTTGAAAACGTCGGTTGGTCTAGTAATCGGTAAAATGTATCTGTCAGCGGTAAATATTTTTTTGTTGTATTGTTGTACGCAATAAGTGTTTAGTAAGAGCAAAATATTTCAAAACTGCGAATTGTATTACCAATACATTAATAAATTGAAGAAATAATACAAGAAGAAATGTAGAGAACATTTCAAAGGATGTTTTTAATTTAATTAATGAAGAGTAGTAAAAACAATTTATTGTTTGAACAAAATAAAAGATGTACTAACATAATACGTATAATATGATTAAAAATCTTATTATACTTATTTTGTTTTAGGTTTTATAAATATTTTTTGCCTAAACAAAAATTCGCTTAAATATGTTTTAAAAGAAATAGAATTTGATTTTCATCATGATTAAAATCCTCCACCATTATTCGAAATTGTTATTCATTTAAAAATGTAAAACTTCGCTTTAAATAAATAAAAAAACATACATTCCATATTTCTAAATAATTTTGATATAAAATAAAAAATAAATAAACAAATATTTAATATATTTAACTTAGTTTTTTTATATCCATTTCATAAAAAGCGCTAAATTAATGGCGGATATAAAGTGCTATAATTTCTATGAAGCTCGTTTCTTCAACGTTTCCAAAAATACCAATAAACTTTCCCGATTCATTTTCGAAACGCGCGTTTTCAATAATACCAATTTTGCAAAATCGAATGAATATCCGAGCCGTGATTTAAACGCCTTTTTCAATAATAAACACTTTAATGTGTGTGTGTGTTAAGCACTTTAATGTATAGTGCTTATTATTTCGATTTTGTAAAATTGGTATTTACTTATATTTTCAAACATTTCTTCTAATTCTCATTAATGCGGACGGTTTTTTCTTAGTTCTATTCAATATTGCACAACCAAAGTATTAAGCATTTGTCTATTAATATACTTGTGATGTTCTTGATTTAAGCAATAATCTAACAGTATAAATGGGCGACCATAGATCCATTGAAGAGTACACGGTAATTTACTCAATTCGAATCTGATTAGAAGTGAGTCACCTCTTTGTCACCACTAAAAACGTTTTGTTCTTTTTTTTCTTCAGTTCAAGATAACCATAACGATTGGCTAATTTAAAAATCTTTAGTTCTAAATAACAGCGCAGCGCACATCTAATATGTTTTTAATATTCACAATGTAAAATTCATTAAATTAATTTTTAACCAATATTGGATATTTTTTAAAAACATTTTATTTATTTATTTTTTATTTTTGTATTTTAATGTCTATTTCTATTTTTTTTTTTATATTTATCATAATTTATGATTTGTATAGGCGTTTTATTTTCAACCTTAGCTCATAATAATTTCAATCACCCAAAAGGAAAATTTATTTTTTATTACCATAAAAACTCATCATTTATTAACTCCAGCCAGTCAGTATCAGTTATAATCTTCCTATAGGTAAAAAATGTATCTATACAGCTATATGCTATAGATAGGTCTAAGAAATTTTATAGGAAAACTCTATGAATTTATGATCATTCTTTTCCTATATTGGCATAAACATATATGTGAGTACATAAAAGAAACAAAAAACAAAAAAAAAACAGCATGAAAAAAATAAAAAAAAGAATAAAATAATATCAGAAAACCATCTGATGAAAAATATGCGCGGTTGTTTTAATCTAATATCAACAACACAGTATAAAGAAGAAATCTTATAGAAACAGAAAAAAAACTGGAGTTGCGATTGCATAACATATTATCTTACTAGATAATAAAAAGAAGAAAAAAAAAGTATGTACATGAGAAAAGAAAAATAATACAACAAAATAGAATATCAGAGCCGTATTAACAATTTAGATGTGTAAATCGTTAAAAATGTCAGCGTTGTCGCTCAATAGGAGTTACTCCTTTTTGATTTTAAAACTATTGTTTTTACTATTTTTTTTATCAATTTTGTGCATTATCTTTCTTTTTGATGCAAATGAATTTCCTTCAGCAATCGCCATTTTTGTAACTCTTTAGATCTAGCACATGATCTTGTGAGCATCATTTTCATCTTCTTGATCTTATCCTTGCTTTATTTATGTAGCTTTTCAATGGTTCTATACACCTGATAGCTATTCATTAATTTCTTGTATTTAAGATGTATCAGCTGTTACAGTATCAAACCATCTTTAACTGGATCGTAAAGCTGATCTATTTCAATGCACTATTCCATTGAGAAACTTTCGGAGAATTCGATTTTCAGGTTTTATCTTAATCTGTAATATCGTAGATTTCACAATTTTTTCTTATCACTAGCAATATTTCTTTAAAAAAAATATAGTAAAAATGTGTTTGTTGGAAAATGTGGTAGTCTGAATTATGTTTAAATCATAAAAAAAATTTCGAAAAGAGTTCAATTGACAGGGGGGGACTTATTGTGGTAAATGTACGGCGAACACGACGTGTGAGTCTTTGTATTCATTTCAATTCGAATTGGTATTGTACAAAACATTCTATTTTCGAAACGTTGAAAAACAAAAATGACAAATATATTTGTTTTGAACAAATGTTATGGGTAAGTTAAAGTTTGAATTATTTCTAAGATATTTAAAAAAAATTATTGTTTTTAAATTTATTAAAAAAATGAATAGAGTAGGTGGCCTCGGTAGCCGAGAGGTAAAGCACTCACGGGTTCAAACCCCGTGAGAACCGAAAATTTTTAGATTGTGTAATTTTCTATACAACCCACATCGGTTCAAATATAATTTAATAATTAATAAAGATATAATATAACTTATAAAAAAATATATACCAAATAATTAATATAATTTATTAAAAAAAAAGGCCGACATTTCGAAAGGGAAAAGGACCTATAAAGTTGGCCTACAGATTTATTTGTAGGATCAACTTTTAAAATAAATAAATGGATAGAGTAGTAACATTATATATTGTTGAGATAATTAATAATAGAAGATTTGTTAAGCAAAATTTATGGAATATTTGTAATAATATTTTTGAAATGGACGATAAGAGGTAAACATTTTGCAATATTTTAAATATTTTTATATGCAAACGTACTTTTAGTTTTACGACAAACTTTTTTTGCGAACAAATCTGTTTTTGACTATGTATTAAAACAAATTGAGGAAAATATACCGACACCAACTAAATCATCATCTGAAACAACTAAATTAAAACGTAGTGCTTGTTTGAGATTTTTGCTTAAGATAGTAGTTACCAGCAGTCTGTGGCAAATTATAGCCATATAAACATCACTCAATGGACCTTTTCACAAATTTTGTAATCAATGCTGGATATACAAGAAGCAACATTGAAGCAAAATTGTTTATGAATTACATTTTTTAGCTCAAATGAACAAGAACATAAAGAAATATATATATATTTTACCTACATTTAGTTGTTCTAAATTTTTTTAAACGTCAACTAATCTTCACGTTTCAACAATACAAAGAAAAGTGTCGTCATACGTTTTGAACAATACGAAAAATATATTCAAGTTTAATTTCGAAAATTACATTTGATATGAGTGAAAACACTTCACGTTTACTGCCCGCTTGCCACAATACATACGCGTTTAGTTTGCTGTTGCGTTTACCGCAATAAGGCCCAGTACAATACAATGTAAAGTAACTAATTGTAAAATTCGAAAGTAATTGTTTGATATTAGAAAGTTCGAAGTCTCTTTTAGAAAACAATATTTTGCTGTTAATATCACTCAATATTGAAACTATTTTGTCACGGAGACGTCATAAGTGGAATACGGGAAGCGAAACGAACTATTGAGGTGATACAATGTTTCCAAAATAAAGTTTCGGAATTATTGATCTTCGTATGTTTAATTTTCTTACATAATATAATCTGTATGATAATTCAACAACAATATAATGGGTGGATATTTGACTAATAACTGGATTGTTTCTTAATTTCATGAGCTGCATATATTATTTGCTTGCTTAACTAGGTCTATTGGATTATTTCACTATAGTTTTGAGTGCACTGTGCTATTTGCCATATGTACTGGCACTATTGTATTATATTGTAATATTATCCCATATATCCGAACTGCGTTGGTTCAAAAATGAAATTCGACTATTAACATTTTCAGATAAAAATTTGTTTGTGCTTTCTTGCCTAATTATAAATTTGAAAACTACAACTACACAGACACAAAACCTGTTAGCAGGAAACAAAAAAAAATATTTTCTTAATAACTTATATAGTAAATTAATAAGATCTGGAGGGCAAATGAGAAGTCTCAACAAAAAAATATCAAATAATTTGGAAAATGGTTTTCACGTAGTAGGAGATGTCAAAAATCGGAAAATCGGTTGTTGGTTTTTTATTAAGTGAAAAATAGCTTAACCGGTTCTAATAGATTTTTTAGTTATTAAAAATAACTAGCCCCAACGTACCTTAAATATTGGGGATTTTTTTTTTAGAACAAATTATTCTTTAGTGTTAGAGTAAAAATTATATATTGAAAATATATTATATTGGAACTATAAGCCAAGAAAAATAAATAAATCATCATTTTTTACTAAATAAAACCATTAAAGAAAAAACAAATATAACGTGAGCTGGATAAATAAAACGCAATAGTTATTCCTTCATTTAATAACAAAAAAAAAATTATTATTTTACAAAACTAGACTACTAAGTCTTATTACACAACAAATTAAAAAATTAAATATTAAATTACATAATTATTTAGTACTCAGATTTTACAATAAAATAAAATATAAGAAAAACTAATGGGCTCAAGAGTTCAAATCCCCGTCGAACATAATTTTGTACAGAAGTTATCGATAACTCAATTGACTTGAAATCGCTTTATAATGTAGGCTGAATCGGTGCCAGAAATTTTCGAACATTGTCAATCTTTTCTTATTTTTGTTTTAAATTGAGACCAAAATAATGAGATAAGCATATTAATTGTCCTCGTATAGAATTTAAGCCATTCAACAGATTAAAAGAAGAATAGTAAAGAAACAATAAATTAAAATTATAACATGATATAGAAGAAATAGAATAAAATAGAAAAGTTAGTAAACCTAAAATTTACAGAAAATTTTAAAGATATTTATTTACCGTTCACTTTGTAAATTTTTAAGGTATATGTTTGTGGGAACACATAAGATGGTAGGGTGTTGCAATGACACTGATATACAATACATATGCATCCATATAGATTATAGATATTTTTGATTTATTTAAGACTGATTTATAATAGAATTAAGTTCACCTCAAAAAACATACGATCCTATTGAATACAATTCATATAACTGTCTAAAATAGAATGTCAATAAATAGCTGTAAATTAACTTAAGTTTATTGTATAGGTAAAACCGAATTTCGTTAACTTTACATTTTATTTCATAAACGAATTTTTTAACTTTAACGACCGGTGAGCCGAGCAAAAAAAAGCAATTTTTCTATGAAACGGCACAATAAAATGATTTTTCATAAAATTATATTATATTATAAAAATTAATATTATAAAAATAATAAAAAAAATATAATTTTTTAATAAAAAAAAAGATATGTTAATTAATATAGAATCGAACTCACAAAAATTTCTGATATTTAATGACGCTTTAACTAACTCAGCTAATATCTTATAGAATGAAAAAAAAAAAACGAAGCACACGAAAAACCACGAAAAGTGTGCCTTCAAAATGGTGCTCTTGTGCATTATAATATAGATATCCACTTTTATTTACTTTTATAGAAAAATAAAATTATGCCTTACTCTGAGAAAGAAAATAAAATAACATTGTTCTTGGATTGTTCTTCAAAGCAAAACCGAAAAGATCGGTTTTACAATTGTGGAAAATTCGTATGAAAAACTGGTGAAATGGTCTCCAAGGCTCGTTGCGTTATAACATGTCAACAAATCCAATCTGATAATTGTCCACAACACATTAGCTACATACAAGTTTACAAAAATTAACACAAATAAATATATTTGCTTGTTGTATGGTTACAAAATAAGAGTACAAAAACATCAAACGTTGATGCGGTTTGAAAAAATAAGGGAACATAATAATTAAATAAAATATTTTTAATTGAAACAATAATCAAAAAGTTGAAAATTGTACAAAAAAAAATATTATTTTACATTTTTCTTGAAGAAATATAAATTTTGAAAATCCGAAGAAGGTTTAACTCCATTCACATTGGGTAAAATAATTGACATGTGACATGTGATAATTAAAAAGAAGAGCAAGAATCTTATTTTCTTTCTCCTTAAATGCTTAAACCAGTTAAACTCGTATTGATAAGAATATTTTCAAAATAAATAAATTTAATATTCCAACAGAACAGGGGAAAACAAACTTATTATAGTATAGAGTAAAATTAATAATCTATTAAAATTTTATATAACAAAATATTAGTAATAAAGAGGTAAATTATTAATAAATATTCCATATTACAATACAGTATCAAAATATTGGGCTGAACCTAGATTCAACCCAACAATAGAGTATTAAAATATTGGGTTGAATCAAGCTTAATGTAAAATAAAAAAAATTGTATCGCTTGGTAAGTTAATCTTGGCCAGGCTAGACGTCCAGGTCCTGGCTATACTAGGATATTAAATCAAAAAATTTTACAAACTATAGAATAATATACTGCTAGAAATTGTAGTACACCTCATGGTGTGTATACGCAATACAGACTTACATCGTTTTTATAAGCAAACTTCGTTACAGATGAAGTCAGTTACACATGTTAGTTATACACTCTGCTTAGTTACACACAAAATCAAACATTATAATAAATGAAAAAAGCTATAAAAATAGCAGAGTGCTAATTGTTGTTCATATTAAATTAATAATCGTTCTTCGCGCAAAAAATGAACTAAGCTAATTAATAATTTTCAACTGTGTGGCGGAATTTATTTTTAAAAATAAATTTTAAAAACACTTATCAATTTACTATCGAACAAAGATTGTATAGAAAAATAATTCTATTTTCTCATTGGAACCAGTACAAGAATAAGATTTCCAAATGTTTCTTCCAAGTTTCCCTCATTATAGGACAAATTTCTTTTTAGTTTTCTTGTTCATTCATAATGTTCTATTATTGTGCCTGAATCAAATTAACATTTCATGTATTATTTCTTATAATTATATTTATAAGTACTTACCTATGTTTTGATCTATAAAACTATAAAGTTTGGTTTAATAGTAATTTGCAACCTTCATTCTGTTATTTTTGTTCTATTTTATTATTCCAACAGGATATTCTGTTATTCTTATTCTAAATATTTGCTTTTTATATTTTCGTACTTGCAGAGCCGGTGCTTTTTTCGTTTTATTATTATAGAACTTAACCGAATCAAAACTACTTAAAAATAGAATTTAACCTTCATCCGTCCCTCGGGTCTATTTCGACCCAAAGGAAAATGTACTCTCAAATATCTCGTTAAATATAATAGATACAAATGTATAACTCAATGGCTTTATCAAACATGTTGTAAACGGGTGTAAAATATTTGTATACAAGCATCTAATATTTCCCTAATTAGATTAGCTCGAATTGTCATTTTTGTTTTCAATTCATCGTGTAATCGTAGTAATCTTAAAGTAAATAAATATACATATATATTTTAGTTCTAACGAAAAACTGGTCAGTTTTGCTTGTGAAAGTTTTATGTGCTACGTTTAGAGTTCTGTAAATTTTAGAGTATCGATATTATTTTTGAAAATTGTTTTAGGAAAAATAATATAAAAATATATATTTTACGAAAGGGTAAGTGTTTTTTTTATAATTTTGGTTTTCACTACAACAAATAAAAAATTTGTAAACCATTGCAAGATGTTGCGGAACGAAAATGACATATGTGCTGCATTATTATCTGAAAATGATACCTGTTCAGAAGCTTCAGATCATGTGGAATTTGATGAAAGCTTGTATGATACCGACGATGATGTTTATTCAGAACTACCGTTGCCGCTACCACTGGCATTATACTTATCATAGGATAAAAATATCCAATGGTTTTCAGAGTCCTTTACTCAAGGTGGTCGAGCTTCCTCTTCAAATATAATACATCTTACTCCAGGGATTACAAGATACGCAGCTAGTCGTATATCTGATGAAATTTCAGCTTTTCAATTGCTTATTACCAAGAGTATTGAAAAAATTATAATTGACAATACAAATTTTGATGGACAATGAGTATATCAAGAAAACCGGAAACCTTTAGATACCATAGAACTGGAAGCATTCATTAATCTTTTGTAATTAGCTGGTGTGTTCAAATCACACAATTTGTGGGACGAGGATAAAGGCCGAGATATTTTCCGTGCCATTATGTCCCTCAAGAGTCATAAGAGTTTATGATCGCAGCACACGAGCTGCTCGCAGAAATACGGATAAAATGGCTCCAATTCGGGATTTATGGGATAAATGGGTGGAAATATTGCCAAAACTATTCAATCCAAATGAAAATGTAACGATTGACGAGCAATTGGTTGGGTTTCGAGGTAGGTGTCCGTTTTGCCAATATAGGCCGAATAAACCGGTAAAATACGGAATTAAATTTTGGATATTTTGCGATAGTATAAATACATACGTTTGGAATATTCAAGTGCATACAGGACAGGCAGCTGGCGCAGTAGCTGAGAAAAAGCAAAGAGAGCTAAATGGCAGAAATGTTACATTGGATAATTTTTTCCCATCGTATGAACTTGGGCAAATGTTATTGAAATGCAAAATGACTATGATTGGAACCGTAAGAAAAAATAAAACCTCAATTCCACTTGTGCTTTTGCACGTGAAAAGTAGCCTGTATTTTCGTCAACGTTTGCGTTTACCCGTGATACTACTATGGTGTCTTATATACCAAAAAAAAAAAATGTGTGTTATTCTTCAAAGCACTTTACACAAAAGTATACAAGTTGCAAACGACACCGAAAAAAAACCACAGATAATTTTAGACTATAATCGGACCAAGAGCAGCGTAGACACAGTAGATAAAAAGATAGCTAGTTATATTTGTAAAAGGAAAACAAACAGGTGGCCAGTTGTTATTTTCACCAGCATATTAGACGTGTCAGTAAACCATGCATGTGCGCTTTTCATTAGCGTTTTTCCAAATTGGAACAACAGAAAACATCATAGACAAAATACGGAATATTTCGTTCGTTATTATCGAAATACTGGGAGAATCTTTGGTTAGAGAACATATGGCTAGAAGAGCTTGTCCCCCACGATCTTTAAAATGCCAAAATTTGATAGTTAACCTTACAAGAGCTAACGCAACAAACTGTTCACCAACGATATCTAAAAATAAGCAAACTGAAAAGAAAAGAGGCCGTTGCAATTTTTGCCAAAAATCTGACAACAAGATTACATCAAAGTGCACCATTTGTAATAAATTTATCTGTAAAACTCATTCCAATGCTGTGTGTCACCAGTTTATGAAATGAGATATATTTATGTAGCATAGCAAGTTTTTTTCTTCAATTTATGTACTTTAATCGGATTGAATTTATGTGGAATATTTTGTTTTCTTTTATTTAAACTTATTAGTAATAAATTAACAAAAAAAAATATAAAATAAATTGCTTTTTAGTATAAAACCATATATGGGTCTATTTTGATCCAAGGGCCTTTAGCGTTACGTTTTTTTAGGGACGGATGACTAGAGTTTAAATTTTGACTAATACAACGACTAAATCTATAACTTAAACTACAACTAAAACTAAGAATACACCTATACTTTATTAAAATTGGTTAGCCTCTATAATGCAGTATTCTTGATTAAATAAAATTTAATAACTCTATACTGAAAATTCTAAAGTGGATATCATTCAATAGTGGAAGATAAAAATTAGATCCGCCACTATCTGTTTTTCTGCTTCATATTTTCTTTTTCTTTAAATTTACAATGAACCATGTTAATCTAACAATCTTTTAAGTTCTCGATTCAAAATCTTACCGGTATTTAAAAAACCAATTTTTTTTTTTATAATTTGGTGAATCAGACATTACTGATGCAGAGGAAAAACTAAAACTTGCACTCTTATTATTTACCTCAACTGGTTTATTTTGTTATTATTCTTAGCTTAATAATGAATCTTCGGTTTTAGATCCCAATATGCATAGAAAAAAAAACAACAACAAACACCTTTACAGACCATTGAGTGAATGAATTTATGTGCTTGAAATATTGAATAAGAATGTGGAAAGATGAAAGAAAAAATAAAATTACTTGGCCATATCGAATTCCGTGGTGCTTGGCATCTTGTTTTTGTTTTTTGTTTTGTTTTTTTTTGCTTTTGTTGTGACCATTGGCTTTTGCAAAGAATAGACATTTTGACTTCTTTAATTTTTTTGAGTAGAAGAAAATTTATTTTATGTGATGGCAGTTAAAAAAGCTTTGTGTGTTTTTTTTTCGATATTATATTCAACAGTTATGATGCAGAAGAATTTTCTATAGTTTTAATAACTAGAGCATATAAATTTTATTGGTTATAATTATTATAAATCAAGTTGAATTCCGATATTTTAGTAGTAGTAGATTCCGGTTTAAGTTTTATTTTAATGAATTTTTGGGGGGGAAAAAAAGTAAACACAAAAATCTTGCAATAATTTTAAGAAAATATTTCCTAAAAGTATCTTATTAAATAATAGATTGTATCGAATTTTTAAGTGTTTGACTAAAATACAAGTTTAATAAGAAATGTTAATCAGTTTGTTTTAAGAAAAAATACGGTATTGTTTTTGCGCAGTTTTTGAAACAATAAATGTACTGAATTGAAAATATTTTTATTTGTCTTCATTTTATGTCTAGCAAGGAGTGGGGGAGTCAAAAGTTGCCACTAATAATATTAACTATAGAAATTATTGCAGAAAGCAACCTTCTCAATTAAACAGGGTAGTCTAGTACTAAATTACTGTGAATCCATATGTATTCTAAAATGATAATGGGAAACTGATCTCCTAAAATGACCAAAAACAACAAATAGGTCATGATATGAAAAAGGTACAATTAAGTGATATTTGATTTTTCAGAAGCATGGTCATTATTCTACTTGCCTCTACCTAATAATACTTTGTAATTCCATAATACTATTTTTAACCTACAAAATTTCTGAATTGAAGAACTTTTTCATATCGCATTACAAGCTGGATACATATTTACTAGGCATATAAATAAAAAAAATAGAACTATTAATTAATAAAAATAAAAGAAAAAAAGCATGGCAAAAAGTCGAAGAAACCTATTCCTAATACAGAGCTAAGTTTTAATACTCGTATATAGGTGTTGACACTTGTTCTGACGTTAATACACGTTAAAAACGTTAATACACTTCTCAAACATTTCCGTTAAGAAGCAAGAAAGGCCTCAAGTGCTCATTCGTACAGAGTAGAAATTCGTTTGTAGTCAAATTTTCCTGAAAGTGAAACCATACTCCAATAATAATGTTTCCAGAAAAACAGCAACCTCCATACAAGATTACAAATTTTTCCAATAACCTAATGTACAGTATAAAGATTTTAAGACTTAATGTAAACAAAACAAACCAAACCTAAACTCAGCTACTTAAAAACAACACACTTTTAAAATGTGTCTCTCTTATCTTGGGACAATTCTATATCAAAAAATTAAAATTAAATTGAAGAAATCAAAAGAAAAATAATATTAGTTAATAAAACATATTTCTCCACCCTCTGAACTGTCACAAAATTAAGTGAAAAAATTATAGACGCCTGTGAATAGAAAATATTTCTTTTAGGAAGAAATCTAGATTTCTCGGTCACATGCAAGAAGTATCTAATATAAAATGTATAATTTATAAAACAAAGCGGAAGTATTTATGTTGATAAAATTCTAAAAATTATTTTAAGTCGAACATGTGTAAAGAATAATTCCAAAATGTGTACAAGGAGAACAGCTAAAAGTAAAGACCAAGTGAAAAAGCCAAGTAAACTGGAGAATTTCGAAAAGAAACAAATTGGAGAACGTCGCAGACAAAGTATGGCAATTCGCTACTAGATATTGGAGGATCCGCTTTCCAATGGCTCAATTGAAGTGTGTGAATACAGAGAATAATATTACATGAATCTTAAAATAAACATAAAGCCTTTATGGAGAAAAAAAATTGTAGCCATTATGTCCACTCTGTAATATGTGACTATACTTGCATTAAAAGTATATAAGAACTTTCATTAAAAAGATACCCTTTCCTATTTGAAAAACTCGATTTCGATCAATTTCGGCGATTTTCGGGCTTAAAAATCGATTTTCGGTCCTTCCCGGAAGTTGAAAATATCACCAAGCGATTGAGCACCCTCGATTTAGTTAATAATTTTTTTTTTTTAATTTTAAAATAACGGCTCCTCTTAAAAAGCTGATACGCATGCTCTGCTACACCCGGTATAATTGTTCTTTCATGAATTAGACCTAAAAGAAGCAACAGTGTTGAAAAATAAAACATAATTTTAGATCATAATTGAATCGTGTGTTTGAAAGTATTTTAATTGAAAAATTAACTGTTAAGTTGTTCTTTAAATTAATTTTCAAATTGAAGTAAAAGTAGTTTGAGCAGTTCTGGTTTTTGAGGCACCATTTTTTTTATTTTCTACTGTCAAGAGAGTGGTAGAAATATCCTTTTGTACATTAAGAACTGTAACTGTTATTTACAACTAGAAACTGCAATGTTATTCATTAATTCTTCCAGCATATTAAACTCATTAAATATGAAAAAATTACTGCTATTGGGTCGTGTGAATAAAAATTGAGTGTCAAATGTTCACTCAGCTTTTTTGAGAGACCATTCTGTTTCGTGTGAATAAAAAATAGTATCGATAAATTTATCGATACACTCTACTCAGTATTTTTGAGATTTTACGCTATAATTTTTCTATAATTTTGGTGTGAATAAAGGTTTTATTTATGAGTAAGTACTCGTTAAAAGTTGAGTGTATTTAGACGTTTTAAAGGTAAACATAAACAATTTATTACTATGAACAATTTCTAAACTATAATTTAATATTAAAATTGAAAATTTTAGATTGAGTGACAGGAACAACTTTGAATAAAATCTTTATTCACGCCAGATAGAGTCTGATTTTTCACTCTGAAAAATTTCCCTTACTCAAGAATTATTTTTCTGACAATTTTTTTCCTACACCATCAACTGTCAGAAACGAAGCCTTCTTCTATTTTCAAGAAACGTCGTTCTATTTTAGCTTTTGTCATTTCGTTATTTCAATTTACCCGTTCGAAAAACCTATAAAGCATTTTACTTTCATCAGGAATCGAACCATTGGACATTTCGATTAAAAAGCAAGGGCCATCCAACTTCTTTTGGTAAAATAAGATTTATATATCATAGTCTGTCTAATAAATTATGTGACAGTATAACGATATAACTCATTTAAAAAATGATGAAGAGTGGAAAATCATGAATAAATATTTTTTTGTAGGAGTAACGAAATCTTTATAGGAAATCGACTTTTAAAAAGGTAGTTAGTAGTCCAACATTAGAAAATAAGAAATAAAAATAAAATTGTATACCCATATAATAATAAATAATATGAGGCCAATAAAAAATATGAGGTCTCTTGTTTGTGTAAAAAGACAAATTTACATAGTTCTTTTATTATTTTTAATTTATTTAAACAAATTGAAATTAATAATTACAAATAAGCTTTTCGAGCTTTAGTGTTAGCAAAATCTTTTATAATAATTGAAAAGTCAATATTACGTGAAATGCCTAAATTTATATGTAAAATTAGCCCATTCAACCATTCTCGGCTCATTACAGAACTTTCAAAATTTTTAACCCTTTTCAACACACTGAAACTGCGTGCCGCTGAAGCAACGGAGGCGGCTAGACTAAAAAATATTCTTAAAGCTGTTGATATATTGGGAAACAATCCAATTAGGTTTTTTTCTAAAATGTTTAGCAGCAACTTCGCTTAAGATGAAGATGATTCTATATCAAAGTTTACTTCAAACATATTTTTTAAAAATATCATTTTATCACATATTTCATTTGAAATTTCCTTTGGATATTTTAAGTGCATATTTTTTGCTCTCGATTTTATTTCCTCGTCTGATAAAGTTTGAAAAGTCCAAAGGAATCCAAAAATTTGGAAATTTTTGTGTAAAGACTCAAAGCGACATGTGAAGTCTGAAATAACCGAATCAATAATGTATATAAAAAAATTTAACTTCATAATGTTCTTCAGCATCAAACTGTGACGTAATATGGCGACCTAATTGGAAATCAGTTGACATTTTGGAGAGTACGGCAATTTCTTTTGAACTTAAGAGTAATCTGTCCAACTCTTCATGTTTTATCTTGATCTTTGCAATAATATTTTCCATTTCGACGTCAAGTGTTGCATTTCGTGCTTCAATAATTAAATTAGTTTATTGCAATAACGTTAATATTTCAAGCCATATTGTTTCCAAAGAATGCATGTATCCAAATATTGAAAAATTGACTGAAGTTCGGCATGTGCTTGCGGTGGAAAGTTTAGTGACTTACACTCCTCTAAAGCAGCCAGAATATTTGACTGATTATTGAAAATTGATTTAACTGCATTAATTCGAGCAGATCATCTTGTTTTTGATATTGTATAATGTGAACTGTCTATCCCACTTTCTAGGACTGCTACTAAAAAATTATACATCTGTTTAAAATATGTAACTGCTTCTTTACATGATGCAGCAAAGTCAACTACTACAAGATTAATGATGAGTATGATTTGCACAACTGAAAAAAATACAATTCGGTTTAAGGCTCACACGGCAGTGCTTGTACACCATTATACTGTCCTGCCATATTAGTACCATTATCATATGCTTCTGCATCTACTGTGACCGAATTAGGAAATCAATGGAGGCCCTTTCACAACTCGGGGCCTGAGCCAAATGGCCCTCATGGCCCACTCTCTGCTATGGCCTCTAGACCTATCCTTCTCTAATATATCATTTTTCTTATTATTCATTCTTAAACCTAATTCTAGAATACTTCGTTATTTTTTATGTTATTCTTTTAATAATAGCTACATATTCTGCTGTCTATTTGACAAAAGCTATGTGAGCCAATTTACCAATAAAATATAATATTGAAATTTTTTATTATATTTCCAAGCGAATTTTCAAGTTTACTACCAGATTTAATTTAAGAGCAAGTACATCCGACGTTTATTAAAGACAAAAGCTTGCTACATTTTGGTGCAATATTAATCATGATGATTCAGTGAGGTTAGTAGAACCCCAAACTTTTAGATAATACAACAAAAAAACATGCTGTTACTGGGGTATCATACTATCAGTAGAGTAGATAAAACACACTGTTAGTAGGATTACAAAAAATTAAAATATATTAAAATAATAGAAAATTTTTGTACTAATTATAAAATTATGTTTTATATAACAAATTAACAAACAATTATTTTCTGACCTAGAATAGATTCATAGTGTAGTATGCTATTTTTTCAAATTCATCCTGAAATCACACACACAGGACTTACACTATGTTTTATTGGAAAATTATCATTGGAGTGTCTTTTCATTCTATTGTTGTTCCTTTATAGTGTGTAGTGGTTTTGTTATTTCACCAGCAATTCCAACCGAACGATGTGTAATTAAATTTTTCTTTAATATGTAAAACAAAATTTTATAAAAATTCTTCAAACTGTTGGTAAGTAATAACTAAAGTAAAATGTAATTACTGTATTTGAGAAGGCCTAATTATCGACAATTCAATTTTTCACATTCGATTGATGGATGTACCAGAAAATTAATAAAAA
Source organism: Argyra leucocephala (assembly GCA_963942445.1). Lineage (NCBI taxonomy): Eukaryota > Metazoa > Arthropoda > Insecta > Diptera > Dolichopodidae > Argyra > Argyra leucocephala. The sequence continues at coordinate 70,364,363 of OZ012681.1, read as the reverse complement.
AAATAAATATTTACAAATATCCCATGCAACGCTTTATAAAAATTGCAATGCAATTCTTAATGTACCAAAAGTTAATTCTACCGAAATTACTGACAACACAATAAATAGTTTTTGATTGAATATTTGAGTTCTGCACAATGTTTTTCAATTATTTTCTGTCGTTTAAAATTTAACACACCTTCTTTCTCTGTAATATTTATATCTACGTGCACGTATAGACTAATAGTCCCCGCTAAAGAGTTCCATAAGTCGACTATTGAGTTAATAATAAATATCTAATAAAGAAAAAAACTTTAAAAAATTAAAAAACTTCTAATTCGGTCTGTAATGGTAGGTAGAATTAAACGTTTTTTTTTTTGTTTTTCTAAGACAGTTCATTGATACGATACGGTATTTCTTTCCTGTATTACAAAATTCTTATACTATTTTTTAACGTTTCTTAATTTTTTGGTTTCCTCAAATTTTATTCAAGAAAATCTGATATGTGTAAACGATCTTCAAATGACAGTAAAAGTGGTTATTTACTGTTGATTTTCTTCTTTAATTATTTTTTTTTTTTTGCTTTTTTTATTTTATCTGAATAACCGGTCTTTGAGTCTACATTTTTTCTTCTTTTTTTCACATTTTTTTTTTATCTTCTTTTCATACCGCATTATTATTGTAGAAAATCTTTTGCTATGAATGAAAATGAAAACTAGGTCAACCAGGTACATAATAATATGTATCTATAGATATTTCTATGGAATATACAAATACTGGTATAGATATATCGTTATAGTATGCGATTTGATTATCATATTATTATTTTTTTTTCATTTTTACTTTTGTTTTCATAGCAAGGAAATATTTTTCAATTTGGATGAGTTGCTGTAAAACAGAGATTGTAGAAAATCTTATGGTAAAGATTGAATTAAGTTTTAGATAAGTTACAATGCAGTGAGAAGAAATAAATTTAATGCAAATATATTGCAGACTTCATAAATAAGAATAAAAATTAAAAGTATATACATAAATAGGTATGTATAGTTATAAAAGTATATATCTATTAATGATCGGATATCTTTTGACGGTAGGTAGAAATATTTAAAATTAAAAATGAGTTGATCGGTATAATTTTAATAGAATAAGATTTAGAACTAGATTTTTAGATTTTTAAGGTTTTTTTTTTATTTGGATTCGTTAAAGAATAATAGAGTATGAATAATACAAAAATACCGTAAGTATACGAATCAATTGAATCATTCATTTTGTATTGACCATGTTCTCTCTAAACACAATATATATGAATTTAAGGTAAGCTGATAATTTTAATATATTTCAATTTAACAATTCCTTTGTATAAGACGAAAAATTGGCATCTAGTGTAGAGTCAGTTTTGGTAAATTGTTCATTAGGGTCATAACAAAGGTCTTAGTGTATATAAATTTATGTCTTCACTACACATGCTTCTACTTGGTGTGGTCACAGCATACTGTTTCAATTATTCTTGTTACATCTCTCTGTTTGAATCAGAATAATCATTTGCTTTGACCTGTGATAGCTTCTTAATTACAGATTTTTTGAAATCTGCAACTTAAAATGAATATTTTGAAATTAGGTTTCTATAATTCTTAACATCTATGTATGTACTGTGTATGAAAATCGAATGCAAAACTTGAAGGTAAATTTATATAATTCTTAAATTCCACGTGAGTATGATAAAAAAATAAAAATATTTGGTAAAGGAAAATGTTTAAGATCGATTGATTTCTGTTACGAGTGCGGTAACGGTTCCAGTGTCAACGGACACGTTATACGATTTATCAGGACTGATTTTTAGAAATTAAAAAGAAGAAGACGATTTAATTTGATCTAACACGATATATCTTAACATATTATCCTAATTTTGATTATATACTTTAATAATTTAATTAAAATATTAAACTAGTTCTTTAATGAAGTTCTAAATTATAGAAAAAAATAAATCATCTTATAGTTAGATAGAAAAATATCGATAACATTTTCGAAAACATTTGCATTAAAATTTTTCCACTACATTTTCATAATATTCCTATCAATAATTTTCCTACAATAGCAGTAGTTTTTCCACATTTAATAAGTTGATATGCCAGAAATTTGAAAAATAAATACTAGAAAAACATTGTGGTAAAATATGTAGTAAAAATTGCAGTATCGTATTTAATCTAAGTTACTTACATTTCCGTATCCGATGATGTTCTCATAAGGAAATGTTTTAGGTATAACATTTTCATACGCTTTTCTTTATATTTATAGTACCTCAGCTATTCTAGAAATAACTGATGACATCTACTGCTGCTAAAAAACATGCTGTTGTAGTACTTTTTCTTGATTTCTCTAAAGCTTTTGCGTCAATTAATCATAGCTTGTTATGTTTTAAACTAAGATCAGCTTTAAATTTTGAGTCCTCTACTACCGCTCCTATTCAAATCTATTTAACCAATAGAAGTCAATTTGTGTACTTAAATGGTATTAAATTTATTAACATACGCGTTCTATCCCACGCAACATTTTATTGTTATAAAAACAAAATTAGTGCTATAAGACTCCTATATGACTCCCGATAAGCACTATAGGTGTTATAATGATATTTTTATGGGAATAATTTGATTAATATAGCTATAAGTACTCGAGTTGTTATAATGGAATTTTCATCAAGTGGTACAACAATGTTGTTATAAGTCTAAAAGTTTGTAATGCTATATCAAGAGTTAAAGTCTTGTTATAAGAATAGAATTGCTAGAGTAGTAGTAGTAGTGTTATTATTAATAAGTTGAATCGGTTGTTCCGGTGCCTTATAGGATTCTCCATTTTAGTGCTATAACGTATTGTATAACGTTTCTTAGCAACTGCAGAACACTCAAATTAACACTAATACTGCTATAAGAGTGTTTATAATAGTGTTAGAAGAGTGCGTCTTATAGCAATAAAATTGTTATGTGGGATGTGGTTCAAAGATTCATACTAGGTCCTTTTTAGTATTTTGATCAATGATTTTAACCTTATTGTTTATCTGAAGCCCATTGAATATTGTTTAAAGATGATGCCCAGATTTATATAAGTAGTCTTGTTTCTGTTATTCACCCCTTGATAGCCAAAATGAATAGACACGGCCTATTGAAATCTATTTCACTAGCCTGTTTATTATTGCAGGTCCTTGATAAATGCTATTAGTGCTTTGATGTCAATTCTTACTATATTAGTGACTGGGTAAAAAAGAAACTGGTTTTGTCTTTAATCTATCCATATTCAAATTATTGTGATTTGGTTTATTCTGGAATGAGTGCAGGTGAGTTTTCCAGATTATGGTAATTTTCAATACTTTTACATGCTTTATGACAAACCGATATAGATTTGATAGTTTTAGAGATGTTTTCATTAGAAAAGAATCCCTGGTATAGGTCACTAAAAAGTCCAAGCTTAATTTCAAGGCAACATATGGAAGATTAAGACATCTATCCTTCTGTGTAGGGGTAGTAACGTTAGATAATTCTTTGTTAATTGTCCTCAGGTGTAAGATATGTAATTCTAAATTTTTCGTGCTTTATTAGGTTTTGGAAAAGTTGTAGCAATTATTAATACCGCAAATTATTATTTGGAATAATGTTTGTTATGTCTTTTATGTTTAGAAGGTGCTTTTGTTAGGAGGAGAAAATTTGTATTCAAAAAATTTGTATTCAAATTATTTTAAAATTTTTGCATGTTCTATCGTATACCCTTCTAGAAGCATATCATGTATATGTATACAATAAAATAAATAAATAAATAATAAAAACTAACTAAAATGTTGTTTTTAATAAAAGCAAAAAAATAAATAAAAATAAATAATAAACTAACGTCATCATCATCATTAATCATCGCTTAAGTTAACAATTTTTTTCTTATTGATGTTGTTGTTGTTGTTATGTTTTTATTGTAATTATTGGCATAAAAAAATTGTTTTTCTACGATAGGTTTTCTTTCTTCCTTCGTTCTACTTTTCTATTTCCCAAACTGAGATAAATTCAACCTCCTCTTCTTGTTTTACTTATTTCTTTAGTTATTTTGATTTATATCTGTGCTTCTATAGTAGAGTAGTACATATATATAAATATTCATATGTGAATAATATTGAATTGAACAAAAAATTGTATATATGTATTGTTCCTATGACTACGAGAATATCATCGTTAAGTTGATTGACTTTTAAGCTACTCTGGTTTATTATATGCACATGTATATAATATCCATATACATATATGTTTATGTATATATATAGAATTCATATCAAATTATTTATTTGAATATTATTTATATTTTAGTATGTTTGGATGTTTTTACTGTATAAAAGAGTTTTCTCAAAAAAAAAAAAAAAATTAAAATAAAAAAATCAGAAAAAGAAAAATAAGCATAATAAAAGATTTTCAGAAAAACTTGCGCAAGTTACTTACAGAAAGAAAAATTTTTACTTGATGGTAAAATAGAATTAGAGTAGAAAAAAAATTAGATAGTTCCGCGGATAGATAGAATTGCAAAATATACAATAATAATAGTAGTAATAATAATAATAATAATGAAGCAGTAATAGCAATAACAAAAACAATACCAGTAGTAGTATAGTATAAAAGAGAAAACAAGAAAAGAATTGCAACAGTATACTGTGGTGGTATTATAGGAAAACAAAAATAACAAAAATAAGAACAATTTGGTTGACGACGAGTTACTTATTTGTTTGTTTGTGATATTGTGGTTTTGTTGTTGTTATATTTTTTGATGAAAAATTAAAATTATATTGAATCTACTTAAAGTTGCATCAGTTGATTTAGTAAAAAAATTTTGTTGTTTTTTGAAACTGGTTTTCATTTACGAAAATTCTCTTTTTTGTTTTCTTTTATTTTTGTTTTTTTTGATTGGCAGAACATTTCAAAATGTAAATATTATGTATAAAAAAAATATAAAAAAGAGGTCGATTTTAGGGTACCGATAATTGCAATTTTTTCTTATTTACTTTTGCCTAACAGTTCATCAAGGGTTATTTGTGAGTTCTCGAAAAGGTCATAAAAACTAAAAAATTTTATTCTAAAATGTAGGAATATGTAGGGGGTAATTTTTTGTTTACTTTTCGTTTTCAGATATTTGTGAAATATTGAATTTGGTCAGGACTTTTACATTAAACCAAATATTGTAAAATTATTCATGAAGTGAATTTTTGAATTTAGATTGATACAAATTAATATTAATTTCCTTTTGAAATAAAGGTTAATTTAAAAATATTGATAAATGAGTAATTGGGTAAGTGTAAATTCCAATTGATGTAATATAAAATTAAAATCTTCGGACTAAGTAATACTATATCGTTCTGTTTGTTATTATAAAAGTAATGAGAGACAATTATAAGTTATATCATAATTTATTGCTGCCGTGCAATGTGAAAATCGTGTAACTCCTCGTTTTTCAAATTCTACACACATAATTCTTTAAAATGCAAAAACCCGTTTCTAAATATCTTTACTCATTTCCCGGTAATTGAAACCTCGCTTTCATGTAAAAAACGAACAAAATAATATACATTATTTTTTATTTCGTGTTCATTGATATTTTTTGCTGCAGTAGTACGAAGTGAAAACAATGCAAAAACTATCTTGTTGTGACCGTTATTTTTCCGTTCGTCTCTCGTATATTTAAATATTGAGTATAACATTTTGTGTCCATACATATTCACTTGCCTTGCTTAGAATATTATTACTCTCTTTTTATAATTTGATTATATTTGACGATTTGATCGAATCATGTCGCCCCGTGGCAAATGTAGGGTTGATTTAGTTTTAAAAACGTAAATATACAAACTGAAAATAGTGTGCATGATTTTTATATTGGATAATTTGTTAAAAATGATTATAAGTTTCTCAAAATTCAAAGTAAAAACCATGTAATTAGATTTAAATATTTTGCTAGTAATTTTTCAATTGCAAATTTTTTAAAGTCGTACTTGATTCAGTTGCATATTTCGAAGAAGAAAATACCATTCAAGATTTCTCAACAGATGATAAATCTGATTATGAACCTGCAGCAGAAGATTCGCAAAAAAAATATTTAGTACAACAGTAGCTGCTTCAAATAAAAGAAAATTTAACATCAAGCATTACTGATGAGAGGCCAGAAGAAACTGAAAATGAAGAATGTGCTGAAAAGCTATCAATCAAACAAGTGAAAAATATAACCTTTTGCCACTATGTAGTTTTTGTTTCGAAAGCATATTTCAATCCTAAATACAAAATTGATTCATTTTTTTTAAATCTCTTATTTTTAAAGTGTCGTAGTTACTTTTTATTTATTAAGTTTGTTGATGTTCGGCAGTGAAGCAAAAACAGGATCTTAATTGCTTTGTTCTGGATAATCTGCAAGGCATTTAAGTCTCTTTCATATGTACATATTTCCCCAGACTCCAATACCATATGCCATTTTACTATTAAATAAACTGTAGAATATAGATTTCTTTGAGTTATGAGGAACACGTGAACCTAGCTTCCTAAATACACCATATATTATTCGTGTTTTGATTGATAAATTCTTTTTGTGTTCATTCCAATTCAAGTCATCACCCATAATTACGCCAAGATATTTGTATTTATTAACCATCTTAATTGAATTATTATTATTATATAACACCGTAACGTAAATGTACCTATCACCGCCCTATTACATTATGCCGCCCGAACCCTTTTTTTGTAAATACAATACTCCCATGCTTTATATTTCAAATTTATTTTTGAAATAAAAAAAGAATATTATTTCCTCGTTGTAATGCAAAATAATGTACATTTGTATTCATATTAATAAATACGTTATTGATAGAACACTAAACTAGGTAGACATTTTAGCGAAAATATTGGTTCAAAAGTTTAAATTTTTTTTTATTTTGTTAAGACCATAACAATTAAACTATGATGTCCACTTATTTATTTTATTCAAATAATTGTAAAAGATATATTATTAAATAGATTATAATATATACTTTCTTCATTTGTAAATAAAAAATATTTAAAATTGCTAATTAGTTTTGAGCGGGAATTAGCGACACATAAATTTATGTTGTACGTATTTACGATCCACCGGGCGGAATTAGGAAAATGATATATCGAAATAATTAATTAAGTTATTCACCTATTTTTGATTATATAAGGATGCAGCTGGACAATTTTAAATTGAAATTGAACAAATTAAGCTGGACCTAATTACGACATGTTAATTTAATTTCGCATATGTGTTTTTTATCGCAACTAAATTTTGAGTTTTTATAAAAATTTGTATGAAAAAGCGGGTCGGTAATACATGCAATATGTCCTAATTCCGAACTAAATATGCAGGTGTAACCTATTTTCACTAAATTCATACTAAGTCTTATATTTAAAGAAAAAACTATATTTTAATTGTTGAAAATAAGCGAATATTTTCCTTTTATTGGTAGACGAAATACGCGTATCTGTATGATAAGCATATTTAGTAAAATTAAAAGGAAAATATTCGACTATTTTTGACAATTAGATAAATTTTACTCTAACGCTAACCTTAAAGAATAAGTTTTTCCAAAACTATGCTTAGCTTATATTAAATTTTGTATAATTAAAAATTTCTGGAATTATCTTGCCTTGCCACCAAAATTTTATTAGGGCATCCATTATAAATTACCAAAATAATTTCTTTGTATACATTCCACAATAAGTTAAATAGAGAAGTGAAAAGCATGACCATGTCTGGCACATTTGGAGATGGCTTGTAAAAAAAGATATTCTAATATGTTCAGACAGTGACATAGTCTGCAAAATTGAACCTCCAGTTTTAATGAACATCAGAGAACAATATAATGTACTCGAAATCATACAAATAAAAAATGTCAAAACTAAGAATTAGTAAATGTGATTTTTACTTTGTATGTATATGAAATATTTCGTATTTTTATTTATTTATTTTAAATGTGCATTGTTAAAATATTTAAATTAATTATGTTATATTGAATTATTTTTTTTCTTTGAAATACTAAATCGTTGCATTGTTTAAATTTTTTTAATTTTCATATTGAAATAAATGTATATTTTTATGTGTAACAAATAATTTTACTTACATTATAACTAAGTATTTATTTTTTTTTTCAAATTAGTTATAATAATATTGATTTTCTATTATAATAAATATTTTTTTTATAATTTAACTAAGTGATAGTTAATTATTTAAAAAATTAATTATTTATTAATTTTACTCTTAATAATTATTTTAAATCGCTTTTTTGAATAAAATCGTAAATAGGTACTGTGAAGCGCAAATAGGTTCAAAAAGCGGAATTGAATTCATGTAAGGGCGGAATTAGTTCAGATTGAAATACTCGAATGGAAATACGTACAATCAAACTTTTTTTGGCAGTTAAAATATTTTATTATTTATTTAGAAAAAATTAAATAATAATTAGATGAAAATATTTTTTTTTTATATAAAAAATACTAATTATTGTAATTTGAAAAAAAAAAAATTAAAAAAAGCTTATATTTTGCTTATTTTTTCAACTTAAACTAATTTTTCCTTAAGGGGGTGGAAATTGGTACATTAACGTTAATTGTTTGTTGTTTAGCTTTGATTGACATCAGTTTAGTTTTATTTGTATTAATTAGAAGACATATTGATAGGAAATAAAGAGATTATCTTCAAAGAACTAGGGAAACTTGGAATAAATTCATGAAACCTATTTCAAAGTGACAGAACCAATAAGAATTTAAATAAAAATAAATCAATAAAACTTATGTATTTAAATATTAGAATTATGAGAAACAAACTAAATGATTTATATAATTTTAATGAATAAATTACACGATCCAGATATTATTGTGTTAAATGAAACTTGGATATATTCATCGGAAATTCCATTAATGCAAATTTCTGAGTATGCGGCCATACATTCTTGCAGAGATACTAACAGAGGAGGAGGCACAGCAATATACTTATATAAAAGATACATTTACATTTTCTTCTCTTTCATTACCAGAATCAATAGATGAAAAATTTAATGCTATGGGAATAGTATTACTTAATTGTCAGCCTAACTTAAAAATTTGTACTATGTATAATGCGCCTGATAATGAAAAAATGATTACATCAATTCACTTAATAAAAACTGTATTTTAGTAGGAGATACTAATATTGACTTGCTTTCAATTAATGACCTTACAAATACTTATAAAAACAGAATTGAATCATCAAATTTCAATATATGTAATAGTATCACTATAAGCGGAATTACTCGTCAAGTCGCTAATTGTAATTGTCAATCCAATTGTAATTGTGGAAGCATAATTGATCATGTTATAGTCAACTCTAAAACTTTTAAGGTGTTACTCAAGCCAGCCGAGAATCCAATTAGTGACCACAAAATTTTAAATATTAGTATTGAAAAATGCGATATCATACCTAAACCAATGATACGAGTAAATATTGTAAAAACAAATTGGAACATGTTTCAAAACTTAGTGGTACTAAAAGTTCAAATGTCTTACGAAGAACTCACAGAATGTTTAAAGCGAAGCAAATCATTGACATCATCAACCATCACAGTTAGATGAAGAAAACATAACCTTTGGATCACCTCTTCTATACTCAACGTAATAAAAAGGAAAAACAGACTTTACACAAAACTTCACAAAAACAAAAACAACATTGATCTACTAAATAAGTATAAAAGAATCAAAAATTTTACACAAAAATTAATAAAAGAAGCAAAGGAAAATTTCTTTAATAATGAAATTAGTGAAGCTTCAAATCGCCAACAGATGTGGAAAGTTGTCAATAAACATTTAAATGTTAATAGTTCCAAAGACAAACTTAAAATTCTTTTGACTAACAGTAACGGTAATTTGTCAAAGACTGACTTAGAAGTAGCAAACATTTTAAATAAGCATTATGCTACTATTGGAAGCACCCTAGACAAAAGCATTACGAAAAAAATAATGGGACATGTTCAATTGATATTTCAAACTGTAATTCAATTTTTCTTATCCCGACAAATGTTAACGAAATAATGCAAATCATAAACTCTTTTAAAAATAATTCATCGCCTGGGCCTGATGGTATTTCAATAAATCACATCAAATCAATAGATCACTTGATTACAAACAAACTTGCTGACATAACAAACAACAATTTATATACTGGTGAATTTCCAGATGTGGGTAAAAAATGTATTATCACTCCGATTTATAAATCAGGAAATAATACAGATTGTAACAATTAAAAACCTATTATTATGTATTATAATAACTAACTGCTTATCAAAAATTATTGAAAAATTTATCAAACGTCGGCTAATTACGTTCCTGTCTTATTCAAATCATCAATTGATGACCACCAATTTGGTTTTCTAAATGGAAGTAGTACAGAGTCGGCTGCTCTTGAAGTCGCGAATTTTATAAACATGACATTAGATAAGAATAATTATGCTGTAGCTGTTCTTTTAGATCTAAAAAAAGCATTTGACACCGTGAATCATAATATATTACTAAACAGTATGTCTAACATGGGTATTAGAGGAATTGCAGCCAATCTATTTAAATCCTATTTGAATGGTCGAAAAATTAAAACCAGAATAAATGAGCAATTAGTAATGAAGGAAGCTTACCAATTGGAGTTCCTCAGGGCACTGTTCTTGGTTCAATTCTTTATTTAGCTTATGTAAAAAGTTTCAACAATATTGGACTAACAGGGCATTATTCAATGTTTGCCGACGATACAATAATTCTATATTAAACCACAAACGCTAATCACCTTGATGAAAACATTAATAGCGACTTACACAAAGTCAGTGAGTGGTTAAACCGTAGCAGATTAACAATTAATGTTTCAAAAACTGAGTTCATATTATTCAAACAAAAAAAAAAAATATTAATTTATCAATTAACATCAATCAACAACCGATATAAAGATTCAAATTAACTAAATATTTAGGCTTACACATTGATGAAGACCTGGCTTGGAAAATACACACTGAAAAATTAAAAATATCTATAATGTGAATTCTCTGAAAAAATCTAAAATGGTGCAATAGGAAGATGTCCTAGACTAAGTAAGCACGTTGCAAAATTAGTATTTCACTCTCACATCCAGTCCAGAATTTTATTAATCAAACAGAATTTTAAGCAGAGTATTTCTGTATACGGAGTCAAAAACTTTCGTCAGGTCAAAGAAAATTGCACCAACCTTATTACCACAACTAATTGCAGATTGCATATATGATACAACGTCAAATAGAACTGTATTTATATTAGACGTTTTTATAAATGCATGAGAAGACTAAGAAACTTTAAATTCAGCCGTACCGGTGAATTCGATTCAATATAAAATTATTCGAATTCTCGATTCGATTCGAAGAGAATTTTTTAACGTTGAATTCGATCGAAAGACTAATTTTATACTCATTTCAAAAAATGTAATCAAATAAGAAATATAACGAAATGTAATGACTTTTATCTCAAATAAGTTCAAATTTCAAATTAAAAAAATAAATTTAGATTGCTGTTTTAGAAATAAATTAGTAAAATACACATAACGCGTAACGAGTATAACTATTGACTCCCCTGATTTTACAACCAATTATTGACACTGCTATTTTCATAAGGAATTCCTTAGCATGCCTTGCAATTTTTTTCATTTTAAATTATTTGTTAATAAATATTTACCATTTTATTTTGATTGTACTCTTAGTGCGGATTAATTTAAAGTTTAGTTGTGTTTGAATTTGCAAAAAGTAAAAAACAGTTTTCAGTGATAGAATTTTTGGTGGAAAATTTGCAGAATTTGATAAGGAACCAGTGAAGTAAGTATTTGCTTTTTTTAATTTATCTTGAAAAGTTGGGATGTATTGTGTATTATTTTAAAAGCAAATAGTGTTTTCAATTATTTTTATAAAAAAATTAAGTTTTTTTAATGAAATACCTGCAATAAGGATAGTGTCAATAGCTGGTTTATTTTTTAAGTTTGTCTTATTATTGTCATAGGGTGTCAATAAATGTATTTTCCTTTCTAGATAATACCATAAATTAATAACATATAGATGAGTAAATCGTATGAGAAGTTTTTAACCTATTATTTTTTAAAGCTTTTCAAAAAAAAAGTTGGGAGGAATAATTTCGCAATACTAATTTCTGATGAGAGAACCATCAAAGCAAAGCAATTTTTTTTCAAATGTTCATTTTTGTTAAATTTAATAAAAACAATACATATATCATAATAGCTATACACACATGCAAAATTTTATTTCTTTATAAGATTTCAGCAGATACTTTTATTAAATCTTCTGTTAATAGCAAAGGAAAAAATAAAATGTATAATGTATATGACTATATGCAGTGTTCTTGTTCTCTTTGATATACATCATCTGTGCTTTGATGGTTCTCTCATCAGAAATTAGTATTGCGAAATTATTCCTCCCAACTTTTTTTTTGAAAAGCTTTAAAAAATAATAGGTTAAAAACTTCCCATACGATTTACTCATCTATATGTTATTAATTTATGATAATACGTAATGCCAAGAAAAACTGGAAAATATGATGAAAAATGTGTTCAGAAAGCTATAGATGACATTCGGAATAAACGGATATCAAAGAAACAAGCGTCGAAAATATATGGAATACCGCGATCGACCTTGATTTTTCGGTTGAGTTCCAAATTTGTTAAATCTCGGCCTGGACCATCAACAATATTGTTAGATGAAAAAGAAACCGCGATTAAAAAATGGATTCTGGAATCACAAAAAAAGGGTTTTCCTAAAAGGAAAGAGGATCTCATAGATGCAGTGAAAACATTTTTAGAAGAAAATCCTAGAGATCACCCATTTGGAGAAAGTAATACTCCAGGTGTTGGGTGGTTTAGAGGTTTTTTACGTAGACACCCACAAATTTGTTTGAGAACTCCTGATCCAGTAACAGCCGCCAGTACCACAGTTTCATTCCAAAATATTACTTCATAGTTTGACAATATTGAACAATACTTACAAAACAATAATTGGAGAGATATGTTGGAAGATGCAACCAGACTATTTAATGGTGACGAAACAAATTTTTTTCTCTGTCCGAAAACCAAAACGGCATTAGCAAAAAAAGGATACAAAAATATTAATGAAGTTGATAGAGGCACTGCTAAATCAAATTTAACAGTGATGTTTTCATTTTCTGCTTCTGGAGATGTTGTGCCACTCATGGTCATTTATCCTTACAAAGGTTTGCCGGAAAAAATTAGGAAATTAATGCCGAAAAATTGGGATCTTGGTTTAAGTGACAATGGATGGATGACCAAGGAAGTTTTTTATGAATACATATCAAAGGTTTTCTATCCGTTTTTAGTTAGCATGGGAGTGAAGTTTCCCATCATTTATTTTGTAGATGGACACACAACGCATCTTACGTTGCAGGTCAGCAGATTGGGCGTAAGCTTAGGAATTATTTTAATAGCACTTTACCCAAATGCAACGCGTATTCTTCAGCCCGCTGATGTAGCTGCATTTAAACCATTAAAACAAAAATGGAACACGAAAGTAAATGAATGGAGACGTAACCACCCAAGCGAATATTTAACTAAAGAAAAGTTCGCTCCCTTGCTGCATGAGACAATAACATCTTCAATAAATGCTAACATTCTTAAAAATGGTTTCAGAGCATGTGGAATATTTCCCTGGGATAAAAATGCAATTAAACAATCAAAATGTATTGGCAAAGACAATACAAAAAAAATAGCACGGAGAGTTTTCCTGATTTGCCTTATAGAAAATTTTCTGAAATGGTTGGTGCTACCAACCTCGACACTTTTAAACAAATTTTGGATAAGGAAACTAATATAGAAGATTTTTCAGAAGATTTTAAAAAATTGTATAAGCTATATGCTACGTTCGTGGACGAAACACCATATAACACATTATCTGTTTCTAATGCTGAAAATCTTAATATGGAAGTGGATTCAAATTTAAGCTTGCATGACATAGTAAGGACAGAGGTAAGTACCATTCTGGAGATGTTGTGCCGCCCATGGTCATTTATCCTTACAAACGTTTGCCGGAAGAAATAAGGAAATTAATGCCGAAAAATTGGGGTCTTGGTTTAAGTGACAATGGATGGAGTTTTTTATGAATACATATCAAAGGTTTTCTATCCGTTTTTAGTTAGCATGGGAGTGAAGTTTCCCATCATTTATTTAGTAGATTAACACACAACGCATCTTACGTTGCACACTTTTACTTGTGTAAAAATAAAATGCAAACCGAAAAATTTAAAACTAATTTGATTTAAATTAATATTATGAACTAACAATATAAACAAAACATTTACCAGAAAATTGACTGTTTAAAATTTTTCAAAGGTAAGAGACAACGAACCTCAGGAAATGGAACTATTTGAGAAAACTAAGCAATTAGAAGTTTTGGAAGATTGTTCAATTATAAATATTTCAGCTTCTGATGCACTTGATATAAATTCAATAAATGAGTTTGTTTACGTAGAGTCTGAAGGAATATTTCAAGAAATTATTGGAATTCCTGAAAAATCTTTAGCTGAAGTGCATAATAAAACATTCACTATACAAAATTATTTAGACTGACCAATAACTCCTGCAAAGAAAGGCACCAAACAAACACAAAAAAAAAGCCTTTTGTTATAACTTCACCTTTGTGGATTCGGGCTGAGACTATGAAGAAAGAAGAAAAACTTTTAAAAATAAAAGAGAAAGAAAAGCGGAAAATTAAACGCATTGACAATAAAACTAAAAAAGAATTAATGAAAAGTACGAAAACATCAAAAGGAAAGTCAATAACAAAAAAATCCTCAACCATCACTTCTACCGCAACAAGTGACAAAATATCCGCTTTATTTTTTGAAAAACCCGGCTCTTGTTTACAAGCGGTGCAAAATTTACGCAACTCTCTTGCCTCATCTAAGCCTATGGGAAATCAGAGTAAAACAACGGGTAATATTCAAGAGTTCATCTCAACACCGGAAAATTTGACAAAAAAAGAAACGAAATGAAGCTTATGATATTGGGAATACTTTATCCATCATTTCTGATTTATCAACACCTATTGGAAAAGGCATAACATATCAAGGCAAAAATTCTGAAAGTAATCAAAACTATATCTCACCACCAGAACAAGAACATTTGACAAAGAACTCAACAAAAGAAGAAGATTATGTCAGAAAGGTTTTCTCGGAAGGTGAAGCTTATGATCTTGGAAATAATTTTATAGCAAAAGATTCCATGTGCTACAAATGCACTTATATGTTTAATTTGCATAATCCTGGCATTCAGTGTCAGAAATGCCGGAGGGAATATCATCTTAAATGCCTCATGAAAATGAACGTGCCATACATTCCCAAATACATTTGTTTTCATTGTATTTCTAATTCATACAATAGTTTTTAGATTTATTATTTCATTATTTTTCTAAAAATATTTTTTGTTTTTACTTTTTTAAAGACATTTTTATGTTTTTTCTTTTTTATAATTTTGTTTTATTGTTTTATTTTTTTAATTAAAATAATGTTTAATAGTTAAATCGTGTATTTATTTTGATAATCCTCATCATAATTACTTGGAAGTAATTTTTTTCAGTACAATATTTGGGTGTCAATAATTGTACTTTTTGGTGATGTCAATAATTGATTTGGGGTGTCAATAACTGTCTATTTTAAAGTATTTTTAAAAAACCCTTTTTTAATGAAATTTAATAATTTTTTTCATATTTTTTTTAAAATAGCTATTTAAAAAAAGACCAAATATTAATTTACTTCATTTTTTTTATTAATATCAGTTCAAATAACCGAAAGATATTCACTTAAAGTAAATTTTTCCTTATGAGTGTCAATAATTGTATCGTTTACGCTACGTATAAAAAATAAATAAAAATAATATTATAAAATTTTGAACGAGAAAATTTTCGACCAAAAATATTGGAATTTTTTTGAAATCGAATTCGCTGGTTGAAAATTTACGATCGAGTACTCGATTTTAATTCGATCGAATTCACCGGTACGGCTGATTGAAAACAAAACAAAACAAAATTTTGTATTTAAATTAAAATAATTATGAAATCTTAATATAAAATTATACACACTTTAATCGCTATTCCTTTTGTTGATGCACACATATTATAGTTTAATTGAATTGGTACAGTAATATTGCGTTGAAAGTTCATCATTGATACTTTAATTGGGATAATACTTCCTATATTTATGTCTGAATATTTCTTCTGTATAGGAATATTACACTTGATAAATAAAAAAATTAGAATTCATGAGATGGATGTAAAATAGAACATAATATTAATTTTTTATCGCTTATTTTATTCTTCAATATTTCCAGTATGTTACTATTAGCAACACAAAGTTCGACAGTATGTATGTGAGAAATATTTTATTTATACATTGGATGGTGTAGAAGGTAGAGCGGTTATCTAATTATTAAAATAATTTCAAAAATAAAATTTAGATTTATATAAGATTAGTTGATGATATTTTATTGATGATAACTTTTGACACTAACACGAAAAATAATAATGGTAACGAAAAATTAAACACTCAATAATCTATAAATATATTATAATAGTGTAAGAATTCCAAAATGTTATTTAATTTTTACGAAAATTTAATGGTAATATTAGGCTACTCTTTGATTGTATTAATAATGTTGAAGAAATTTTATTTTTCACAATTAATTTCACATATAATTTTTTGCATGTATTGAACAATAAAAAAGAAAACAAAATATATTAAGTCAAATAAATATTGCAATCAAGATTAAACAAATACAAAATTGTATTTAAATTTATTAACAAACCCGAAGATTTAAAAACCTAGTAATCTTAAGTTTAAATAATAAAAAATAAGAAATTATATAATATAAAGCAGTACTACTACATATAACAATTATTTATTTAGAGAGCCTGGTAGTGACATTAACTTGTCAAATATACTGATATTGATTTAGCATTGCTTATTAATAATGTTATTTATAGAAGTAAAAAGAATGCTAACAAATAATAACTTGCATAATACTCACCAAACGAATGTTAATTATCATTCAAATAACCACCATCCAAATCAATAATTCACAAAAATCATCAACTTCTAATAACACAATTAATATGTTTGTATGGATATGTATTTTGCAGTATAAAATACTACATAATTATATTTACACATTTCACTAAGTAAATTAGATCAATTTTTATGATCAAAATAAATTTTATACACAAAATATTTATTGTCAATATATTTAATTAATAATATATTTAATATATTAATAACAATAATAACTATATATATGCACAATAAACACACAAAATTTTAATGGCGGCCTCTTTTAACTTTTAACTTTTAACTTTTAAAATAAATAGGCACAATCATATTTTCAATCATGAAAATTTACGAATTTACTCTTAATATTTGCAAATTTGTTTTTAATAATAACTGATTATTTTACTAAAATTCACTGGATTATTTATTTTGTAATATTTCTTAATATTATAATTATATTATATTAATAAAAACAAAAATGTATAAATATAAAAATTTAAATTTAAAATTTTCTATTAAAAGAAATTAAACTACCCACATTGTAAAATTACAATTAAATGGAAATACCATCTAATATTACATCTATATCTATATTATAAATACACAAGAGCACGATTAGTGAAGGCACACTATTCGTGGTTCTTCGTGTGCTTCGTTTTTTTTTTTTCATACAATCTATCGGCGATGATGCAGGCTGTGGCGATCAAAATCAATTTTTATTTTATTTATGTTATAATACACAAGAGCACGATTTTAAAAGCACATTTTTCGGGGTTTTTCGTGTGCTTCAAATTCTTTTTATTTATTTTTTATTTATCACATTTGGTTTTTTGCACTTTTAGTAGGAAAAAAATTAATTAGTAGGCTAATATTATTAAAATAGGTTTTAATATCACAAATTTATGTGAATTCGATTCTCTGTTAATTCAAATTTTTTTTTTTTTATTAAAAAATTTTTTTTTTATTATTATGTATTATAATATTAATTTTTATAATATAACATAATTAATAACAAAAAACAATATTTTTTTATATTATTAAATTTTAAATTTAAATAATGCTTTTCTAATACACTTTTTTCTGTATGCTGTGTATTTTGAAATGTATTTTGGTTAGGAAGTCTTATTAGTATATTGGTGAAATGTTATGTTTATCGAACCTAAGTTAACATTTTATTGTTCAAATTTATTTTATAAATTTTCTATTTAATTTAAAAAAAAAAAGAAACATCTCTTAATTTATGACTGAAAAGTAAATAGTAAAAAAAATTTATCATTTAAATAAACAATATAAACTTTTTATTTCGCATACATTGTATATGTATATTATTATAACTTTATGATAAAACTGACAATTATTTTAAAAGGAAACTAAGAATTAAATTATATATTTATTATGATTTATTAAAATCTACATATAAAACCATCTGACGGTCAATAACCAAACTAAAATTTAAAGTACATACTTCAGTTGAAAAATAGTAAAATAATGCCTACTTCCACACGGGTCAACTTTCATCACTTTTTCCTTTCGTTTTATTCCCCCCTTTCTATTAACAAAATTAGTTTAATTTTTAAATAGGTACCTTTTTCATTTAAATAAACAATATAAACTTTTTATTTCGCATCGCATACATTGTATATGTATATTATTATAACTTTATGATAAAACTGACAATTAATTTTAAGAGGAAACTAATAGTTAAATTATATATTTATTAAAATCTACATACAAAACCATCTGACGGTCAATAACTAAACTAAAATTTAAAATACATACTTCAATTGAAAAATAGTAGAATATTAGGTTTATTCAGTAACCTGTTCCATATAGTTCTGAACAATCTGGAGTGAGTAAGTTTTTTTGTATCCATTGTATTCCATTAATTGAACTTTTTTGCCCAAAAGAAGTTGATCTTTTTTGTACTTTTAGAACAGTTTAGAACAACTTAGTAATCAAATATCTATTCTGAGCAAAATTTTTTAGTAGAAATTTTCTTTTTTAATTTGAGCACTTAAATAGTTGCAGATTACAGAGTAGTTATGAGTAGTTACAGTCTTACAGAGTTCTTATTAGCAGTTTTATTTGTTATTTCATAAAGAAAGAATTATCATTTTTTTTTAAACAAAAATAGTAAAAAGTAAACGAATAAATATTTTTTCTAGATAGCAAAATAAATAGCAGAATAAATTTTAATGTTTAAAAAATTTAAACATAGTTATTAATAGTTATTAATATACCTAAATAACAAATAAATAAAAAAATATTTGTGTACCTACCTAAGTATATGAATATAGAAAATTAGTGATTCAGGAAATTTTTTTGAATGTAGTGCCTACATATATTAAGTATGTAATTAAAATTATATTTAACAATAATTAAAAAATTATATTGATACCTAAATTTCTTTAATTTAAAATTAAATAAATAAATAAAAAAATAAAAAGAAAATACAAAAAATATATAAAAAATAAATAAAAAATATTATAGAAAAAAGTTTCTTGGTAGCAGATTGATTGTAGGTAAATAGAAAAGATTGTTTGTAACAAAAATTGTAGGTATAATTTTCTGGAAAAAAAGAAAACGGTAGAAGAAAAATTTTTTAGGTTTTATTTATTTTTAAATTTAATAAATTAAAAATGGACTATAGACGAGAATATTTTATCACTTATAACAGGAAAAGACAAAGGGAAAAAGTGGAACAACAACGTTTACGGCGTTCTGAACAACGAAATAATTTAATGAGTCAAAATCGAAATATAATTCACCTTGAATTACATAAACTTGGTTATAAGTCCGCTATTTTAGAATCTAGAAATTTTTTTTATTCTCAAACACATGATCTTGGAGCGTTTTCGTTCTGATGTATTCATTGTACTGCAATTTATTTTAAAAGTGAATTAAAATCGAATTGTTGCCATCAAGGAAAATTGTCCAATCTGTTGACTTCTAATCCAAATTTTCCAATCGAAATTAAAAGGTTGTATATTGGTACTGATCGAGTAAGTCAAAATTTTCGGGAATTTATTAGACAATATAACAATTCTAATGCTTTTGCTTCGATGGGGCCAATGTACATAATATGCCTGGTGGTGTTTATTGTTTTAAGATTTCTGGTGAAATTTATCACCAAACTGCAGAAAAAATTCCAATCGACTTAAATTTGAATGTGGAAAGAGCCCATGTTGATACCGGTATTTCATATGCGGAATTATTTCTTTATGATACAGATATCGTTGTAAATATGCGCATGAATAATTCTTATAACTCAGGTTGTCTAAGAGAAATTATGACAACAATCGGTAATGTTTTCCATAACATTTCTCCTTACGCTATAAGTTATCGTAAGCTTCGAGAAGCATTTGATACCGAATCAGCGTATGCCGCACAAAATAATTGTCAAATAAACCAAGTATCATTAATTTTTTCAAGAAATTTAGGTGATGACCAAAGAGTGTGTAATGCACCTAGAAATACGGATGAGGTTGCGTTAATTTATGTACCCAATCGTGATGGTAATATTTCTGCTCAAATCGATTTCGCAGTTTATCCTACTAATAGTAGAAGCATTAAACGAATTCATTTCCTATCTAAGCATTTAGACCCAATGATTTTTCCTCTATTTTTTCCTAATGAGGATTTCGGATGGACTACAAATATGTGCCATAATAGAACTGTGTCTACAGCTGTAAGAAATAATATAACCACTCTCCAATTTTACTCATTTAAAATAGCAGTCAGACCAAATATTTTTAAGCCCCTTCACTATGGAGGAAAACTATTTCAGCAGTATATTGTATACTAGTATGCACGTGTAGAAGCCAATCGTTTAATGTATATTCGCTCTAATCAAAAATTTTTTCGTGTAGGATCTTATAAAGGACTTTTAGACCACATGAATAGCTTTAGTAGTGACAACAATATAAGGGTCGGAAATTTATTTATACTTCCATCATCATTTGTTGGTGGGCCGCGTTTCATGTCAAAACTTTATCAAGACAATATGGTTATGGCTAGAGAATTTGGTCATCCCGATCTTTTCATCACGTTTACATCTAATCCAGCTTGGCCAGAAATCAAATTTCAACTACATTCATTTCAAAACTCTTCAGATTGCCCTGATTTAGTAACACGAGTATTCAATCTGAAATTAAAGGAGTTTTTAAATGATATTTACCAAATTGCATGTGTTTGTAAAAATAAGCAATTACGTTTATGTTATAGAGGACCAAAAAATCAACTTATTGTGCCGTTTCACAGGGAAATTCCTTTCATTTGCTCGGTCGGGTATGTACCCCGGGGGTTTCTTCTAGTATGTATATATATATGTATAAATATATGTTTGGTAGGTAGGTTGGAATTTTTTCGTTAATATTCAAACCAAACGCAAAAAGAAAAGGAATAATTTTGTTTAAAAAATTTAAAGATAGAGTTCTGAAATTTGGCACAGTTACTCATGATGAAGAAAGCAACCGGACACGGTTACAAAGCTATCAAATGAGAGGTTCGGATTGCTGCCGAACAACTCCTAGCACGTCTCAGGCATATTTGAAAACCAATTGTATTACAGGCATGAAGATTTACACTTAGATTCTTTTTCACAAATAAAGAAATACGAATGTTACCGATTTTAAAAATGTGGACATGGGTCGGGTTGCTGCCGAACAACTTCTAGCACGTCTCAGTTATATTTGAAAACCAATTGTGTTACAGGCATGAAAATTTACACTTAGATACTCTTTCACAAATGAAGAAATACAACTGTTACCGATTTTGGATTGTGCACTGGTTCGGGTTGCTGCCGAACAACTCCTAGCGCTTCTCAGCCATATTTGAAAACCAATTGTAATACAGGCATGAAAACTTACACTTAGATACTTTTTCACAAATAAAGAAATACGACTGTTAGCGATTTCCAAAATCCGCACTGGTTCGGGTTGCTGTCGAATAACTCTTAGCACGTCTAAGGCATATTTGAAAACCAATTATATTACAGGCATGAAAATTTACACTTAGATACTTTTTCACAAATAAAGAAATACGACTGTTACCGATTTCGAAAATGTGGACTTGTTCGGGTTGCTGCCAAACAACTCCTAGCACGTCTCAGGCATATTTGAAAACAATTGTATTACAGGCATGAAAATTTACACTTAGATACTCTTTCACAAATAAAGAAATACAACTGTTACCTGCTGCCGAACAACTCCTAGCGCTTCTCAGGCATATTTGAAAACCAATTGTAATACAGGCATGAAAACTTACACTTAGATACTTTTTCACAAATAAAGAAATACGACTGTTAGCGATTTCCAAAATCCGCACTGGTTCGGGTTGCTGTCGAATAACTCTTAGCACGTCTAAGGCATATTTTAAAACCAATTATATTACAGGCATGAAAATTTACACTTAGATACTTTTTCACAAATAAAGAAATACGACTGTTACCGATTTCGAAAATGTGGACTGGTTCGGGTTGCTGCCAAACAACTCCTAGCACGTCTCAGGCATATTTGAAAACAATTGTATTACAGGCATGAAAATTTACACTTAGATACTTTTTCACAAATAAAGAAATACGACTGTTAGTGATTTCCAAAATCCGCACTGGTTCGGGTTGCTGTCGAATAACTCTTAGCACGTCTAAGGCATATTTGAAAACCAATTATATTACAGGCATGAAAATTTACACTTAGATACTTTTTCACAAATAAAGAAATACGACTGTTACCGATTTCGAAAATGTGGACTGGTTCGGGTTGCTGCCAAACAACTCCTAGCACGTCTCAGGCATATTTGAAAACAATTGTATTACAGGCATGGAAATTTACACTTAGATACTTTTTCACAAATAAAGAAATACGACTGTTAGCGATTTCCAAATCCGGACTGCTTCGGGTTGCTGTCGAATAACTCTTAGCACGTCTAAGGCATATTTGAAAAGTATTACAGGCATGAAAATTTACACAGATACTCTTTCACAAATAAAGAAATACAACTGTTACCTGCTGCCGAACAACTCCTAGTGCGTCTCAGGCATATTTGAAAACCAATTGTATTACAGGCATGAAAATTTACACTTAGATACTTTTTCATAAATAAAGAAATACGACTGTTACCGATTTCAAAAATTTGGACTGGTTTGGGTTGCTGCCGAACAACGCCTAGCATGTCTCAGGCATATTTCAAAAACCAATTGTGTTATATACGGAAGAGACACTTATATACTCTTTCTGAAATTATAATACCTATAGGTTTCACTTAAAATTAAAAGTATAAAATAAAATAATAAAGTAAAAATAAAAATTTTTAAAATATACTTTTATCGAAACCAAACTAGCCCCCTAAAAAGTAGAAAATAAAACTGGTGGTGGATGTTGAGCATTTAGGACTACTATAAGATAAAACCCAAAAGTATATAATGAATCTTGTGGAATATTGTTCATAGGAATTTGGAAACGTTTTGTGATGTTCTTTTAATATTCGTGATTTTTTTAAGCGGAAAATATTAAAAATGTCCATTAACAATATTCCAGCAAGATCATTAAATACTTTTGTGTTTTATCTTATAGTAGTTCTAGATGCTCAGCATCCACCACCAGTTTTATTTTCTACTTTTTAGGCCCTAGTTGGGTTTCGATAAAAGTATATTTTAAAAATTTTTATTTTTACTTTTTTATTTTTTTGTTAGATTACTCTACATTTCGTCACACCGAAGCTATGCTGTCGTATAACACAAAATGTTAAAAATTGAGCCGATTCTATACTTACAAATTTTTGAAGCTATACTGATCTGTGTAATTATTATCAATCATGTTTCTTCCTATTTAATGCAATTTCTAAGATTATGTTGTATAACTTTATCGTCAACGACAAAAAATTCAAATTTAATATTTTCTTATTTTGCCGTTAGAACCATTTTTTTGTATTTTTTACAACAAAATTTATATAAAAAAAACCTAATTTAAAACGTATGATGATTTTGATGAATTGAATAATAATGATAATGTAACAAGAAAACAATCTTACAATTTTCAACTTCAATTAATTAAATATTATCAGTTATGAATGAATTCGACTACATATTTACAATAAAGTTACAACATGAATCCAATATATTTACAACTTGATCCAAGGACTCTAATATTTGTTTATAAACAATGTTGCTAAACTGTGAAATAAGCTGATTGAAAAAATTTTAAAAAATACAATTAATTGTAGAAGAAAAACATATAGCTGGGAAGTAATGTATCCGGTGGCAAAACCTTTTGTTTTTTACCATAATTAACGCCAGACTTTCTATCGAAATGTCCCAGTTTCGACTCCAGATGGGTTTTTCGATTATCCTTTGACATCGGTATAAAATAACTAAAAAAACAGCTAATCGTCTTATGCATAGTGTATAAAAAATTGTTAGTTTCAGGATAAAAACACATATGAACATGTCTGCAGAATTTAAACGTACATTTTTTCTTGGTAAAATGTTTTTTTTTAATCAAAGAGAATAGTGAGAGATTCGAAAAGCACCCAACAAGATCAACCTAGAATTGGTACGTGGATCTTGTTGGGTGCTTTTCGATACCAATTCAATCCGACATACTAGGATATCAGCCCAATAAACTCACTCATACTCTTCATATTTTTTTATGTACCATTATAAATATAATATGGAGAGACGAAATATAGGCAGACATTAAACAATTTCGTAACTGGAGAGATATTGCACGCTATCGATAAAAATGGAGAAGTTCATGAACCAGACCAGGACCTACCTGTTGACCATCTAAGAAAATTGTTAAGGTATCTCGTCGCATACTTTTAAACTTTTTCGGTGACTCAAGTTCACTTAATTTAACGATACTAATTTTAAAGTGTTTATACAAAAAGCTTATTTTTTATTTACAACTTCAGGGAACGCCCTAATAATAGGTAGAAATTATCATAGAAAAAGCAAATTTATTTTTAAAGTTAATGGTTTAGTGCAAAATAGCATTGGAAAAATCCAGAAATTTTTTTTCATTGAATTCGTATGAACTTTGTAATAATTTATTTCTTCAAAAATAAAGTTAGATGAACTTTTCAAGGTCTTTTTCGTTTAAATTTTTCTTCATTTTCTTCTTTTTTGTTATATTTTGTATATTTGTATAAAAGCAATTGTACGTATATACCTATTGTCGTTTTGTATTATTCGTTCAACAATTCAAATGTTCAAAACCACATCACAAATGTTTACGAATGATTTATAAGAATTTAATTATAATTCAGGAAATTTAAAGTCTTAATTTTAGGAAAGTTTGAATATTTTTGTCCAAATTTGATTTTGATCAAAATAATGTACGAATTGTCAGTAAATTTGTAATTTAAAAAAATGAAAGTATTGGGATGCAGTTTAATGAATTTCTGATAGACAAACACTTAGCCATAGATATACCTTACATCATCCGCCTCGATACACGTTTTAAATACATGAATTAGAAGTATTTTACAACGAACCGAATAATTTTACGCAGGATGTTATATTCTACTGTCTAAAATTATAACATACTGCGTAAAATTATCCGGTTCGTTGTAAAATAATTAACACAATATGGGAGCGCAGTCACCAGTAAAAATAAATTGAAATATTATGAGGTTTGTAAGATAGAAAATAATGAAATGCAACTTAGTGTGGTAAAAATAATTTCAATGAAGCAAAGCTTCCAGGTAGGAGCAATATACTGTCCGCACAATTAGGCCACAAAGAAATATAACTCTTTAAAGATATGTTTGAAAAATAGGCGATAGAGAGATTTGTATTGGATATAAAAACAAATAAAAAGCAAATAATAAAGAAATTAAATATATATTTGCTCGAATTACTTCTTTAATTAACTGTTTCAATTAAGTTCACAGTAGTCAGTATTCGGACTGATTTGTTTGATTTAGCTTGTGTGGCTACCATTGTCAACTAACTACTCAGCAATCAGTTAAAATTGTAACCGCGAAATCATGGACAATATTCAAAATTGTATCATATCTAAGAGCGAAGTCAGTAGTTAACTCTTAGACAACTACTCTACTCTACAAAGAAAATACTATGCTGCGGATAATTAAATTAATTCTCAAACCATTTCCTCCTTCAAAACTATTTGTTTTATAATCACTCAATTTTGTCAAATACAGAATAACTGATCTGTAAGTTTTATGCACAGCCTGTAATTTATTCTTCCAACGTTGTCAGCTGGTAATGATTTTTCAAACCACTTTCCTTGTTATTTCATTTGATTCGTATTACAGATTGTAGCTGGCCAATGATATTGGGAATTGTACGTTTTAGTCAATACTGGATACTTAGAAACTATACATTTTATATTACGGTAACTGCAATTCATTATAGCTATCTTTCAGCAAACATTTTAGAATATTTGTACTATATACCTTGTACTATATACCGGAAATGAAGAGATATTAAACTAATATAACCTAAATAATATTACATAAAGAACCTCCTTTTAATAAAAATTATCAATTCAAACTCCCCAAATGATTCATTTTTTTTTTGTTTTTCTTGTTTTTATATTTCTCAAATAGAAATTAAAAACGTCATAAATATGCAAGTTGAAAAAAAAAAATAATTAAAAAAATTTAAAGTTAAAAAACTCCAAAAGATTTGATAAATTTGCTTGCATATTTTGATTTAATGTTTTTTTTTATTTTTGTTATTTTAGACCTTGGAAAGTTCATCTAACTTTTCATATAGAGATACAGAGTTGTTACTCAAAACTAATTCGAAACTATAAATAAAATTTTTTAGGAAGCTTTGTTTTCTTTCGTAGTTGAAAATTTTGTGTTTTAGTTTTGTTGTTGTTGTTTTTTTTTTATTTTTTTCAAAATTCGTTGGTTTTTTTTTTGTTTATTTCTTTATAATAAATAGAAATTTTATCGCTAGAGCTTAGGATGTTATTGTTGTTGTTTACATTTAATTATCTTAAAATTGGAAGAAATTTAAAAAAATGTGTAGGAACGTATGTAAAAAGTTAAGAATTGCATTAAAATAATTTAATCTTACTTCACGTGGCATGCAAAACAATATTTCAAATGCGTTAAGTCATAATGGTGTGAAAAATTAACTAATCTTGCACTAATACAAGAAGATTGAAACGATTTAGCCCTCAAGATCTGTGTTTTTGTTTTAGAATGATAGAACTTGAAATTAAAATAATACACATTTAAAATAAAATTAAAGCCCAAACACAACTAGCACAGCTAGCTCTGAGGGACCACATTTGATCAGATTAATTTTGCATCACTTTTTTGAGTAATTCACCCTTTATTTTTGAAAAGGAAATAAAAAAATCAACAATTGTAAGCACCTGAGCACTGGAGAGCCTACTTATTGGCCAAAGTGACATAAACAAAAAACCTGACCTAATTGAGTTTTGTATATTAAAAATCTTGACTATGGATAAAATGACAATCAAATCATTCTTAGAGCTATCATCTGACCATTTACCTATAATACTGGAATACAGCACGATTGCCTTATTAGAGCAACAAGAATGCCCTCTACATAACAAAAAAAACAGATTGGGAGCCTTTTTGCCAAATAATGTATAATTAGAGTTAAGCACTAATATCAGTTTGAAATCAGCAAGGGAGCTTGAAACCGGCTTTTGTATATTTCGGTGACGGGATCAGCGAAGACTCTATCAGATCAATACCTAGCATAACACATAGAAAATCATTCTATTCAGTTAATGACGGGATAAAGAAGAAAATAAAAGAAAAAAGGAAATTAAGAAAAAAATGGCAAATTACATGATCATCAGAAGATAAGAGAATCTTAAACAAAGCTATTAAAGAATAAAAGAAATACTGAAAGAACAACAAAACAAAGAAATTAACTAAGCGAATTAACAGCAACATCTGAAACTAACTACTCATTATGGAAGGCTACAAAAAATGAATTGAAACAAGCGACTCCACATAACCTTCCTATTATGAAAAGCAATGGAACGTGGGCTAGAACAAACAATGAAAAAGCAATATTACTCTCCGAGTTCTTCAAACAAACATTCTCAAATGAAAACAACAATACCTGCAGTCTGCCGATAACTGACTAAAATATATTCAATGCTATATATAGGTTGAAAGAATTTCCTAAAGTCTGGAAGGTAGCCAAAATCATATCAATACTTAAACCTAAAGGATGCTACATTAGCAACATCGTACCGACCAATTTGTCTTTTGCCTATTCTTTCAAAAATATTCGAAAAACTATTTTTTGATTTTTTTTTTTTTAAGTTAAGCCAAACACTAGGTTTCAAGCGATACCTTTATACACGAATGTATAGCTTGGACTAATTGAGGATTGTAGAAAGAAAAATATCCCTTTGATCAGCAGGGACATTTTGAATAAATTAATTAATATTACTCTTGAACTTTTGTAGATTGTACGTAGGTATATTTTTGCATTGGGGAAACACGTTTGTTGGAATATGGTTCCACATTCGAGAAAATTTGACTACAAACGAATTCCCATAGCCAGTTTTGAGCCACTTTGGAATTTGCACTGAGTAGGGGTGGGCACTTGATGCCTCTCTTGTTCCTCGGCGGAAATGTTTGAGAGGTGGCATTAGGGTTTTTATTTCATCTGAACAAGTGCCTAAACCTACGAGATATCTATAAAATAGGGAAAGTGCTCCAACAACACGACGATTTTCAAGTGGTATAAGGGAGGATGTCACATTAGGGTTTTCAATAATGACACGCTTTTGAACTTTGTCAAGAAAATTTAGTGCTGTTCGTGATGCACCGGCCCATATATGTGAATTGTATTCCAACTTGGGTCGTATGTTTGATTTATAGATATTTAGCACGTCCTGGGGAGAAAAATACTTTTTGCAGCGACTCAAAAAATCCAAACATCTCGCGGCATTTTTAGCAATGTCAAAGATATGGTCATTCCATATCATGTTATTGTTGACCTTCATGCCCAGGATATTCAAGTGTTCAGTTCGCTGAATACGCACACCCCCGAATAATAGGGTGGGGTTAAATGGGGTAGTTTTGCGCGAGACTAGACAACTTTGGGTTTTGGAGGTGTTGAACTCAACTCTATTACTTTTCCCCCAGTTGAAAGTAATGGCTAGGTCATGGTTGAGCGTGCTGACCATGATAGGCTAGAACCAATATTAGTACAAAAAAACTAATACCGAGTCACCAATTTGGATTCCGGCGACAACATTCAATAATACAACAAGTCCATAGAGTCATAAATAAAATAGTCATGGACCTGGATGATAAAAAGTTTTGTGTTGGTATCTTCTTAGATGTGACAAAAGCGTTCGACAAACTCTTGCACGAAGGCCTACTATATAAACTGACAAACTTTTGGCCAAGTGGATATTACCTAATTATAAAAAGCTATTTAAGTGATCGTTATTTCTTTGTTAAATACAAATCTGAATGTTCAAATATAAGTAAAATAGAAGTAGAAATATACCGCAAGGCAGTGTATTGGGTTCAGTTTTATATCTCCTGTATACAGCCAATATTCCCGAACCGAGAAAACAGAATACATTATTATCAACATTTGCAAATGATACTGTTCAACTTGGTTCACATGATTGCTTAAAAAAGGCTACTAAACAGATACAAAAAATTATGAATAAAAAAATGACTTGGTTCAAAACTTGGAGTATCCAAATTAATGAAGACAAAACTATTCAAGTTATATATATACAACAAGAACTCGATACGATCCTGAATCAATAATGATAAATAATAAAGAAATAAAATCGAAAAACAAGCTAAATACCTAGGGATGCACATTGACAATAAATTGACATGGAAGAACCACATAATCCACAAACGTATAATCAAATAAGGCTAAAATCCGGAGAACTACAATGATTTTTGAGAAATAAATCTAAATTGACAATAAACAACAAGCTGCTACTTTACAAAACAATTATAAAACCGATATGAGCATATCTCGCAGAAATCTGGGGTACCTCAAGCGAGAGAAAATGAAATTGTTGTTATATTAGAACTTGACGAATAACTAGAAGAAAATGGTTTTGAAAATATAGCTATACTCAGGATCTTCGAAATTTATTAGTTGAGGGACCAACTTGACAAAATCGATCTGGTGGAATTCGCATTTGAAATTGTAAATGCTAAAAACTTAAATAAAATGGAGCTATTCTATTTAAGAAGGCTCAGTTCCTGACAATAGTAGTAGTTTTCTACATGGATGGATAAGCCAGTAATGAGTTGATGAGCAAGTAATTTAATAAAAATATTGTAGATATTGTAGTATAAAGTTGGAGTATCCTATTTAATAAGCACGAAAATGTGAATACAAGTTATTGTCAATTAGAGCACAAAAAAAAATGTGTGACCAAAAAATCAGGTATCTTTAAGGACTCAGAGAACTAGCACTAACGGTAAGAACTATAAACACGGGTAATTACAATAAACCAATTTGCGACTGCGGTGATATAGAGGACTGATCCACTCCCGTTCTCCCCCCAAATTACATAATTTAATCTATTCTACCTGATCATAGCAAAATATATTTATTATAAATTTTTCTATAGAATAGTTTAGAAATATTTTCATACTGGGAATATCTTTAGTTACTTCAGAACTACAATTTAGAAAAATCTACTATTTTTTTATATGCTAGCTTTCGTTTATTAAGTCTATAATAATTAATAATAGGCATTTCCATTTGTTTAAAAATAATTTATACACATTAGTTCAAATTATTCCAATTTACATATAGATTATTCCTATTAACATAGGAACATGCAATTAATCTGTTTTTTTTTTCATATTGAAATTATTTTCTGTTTTTTTTTTCAAAAAACAATTGTTTATTTGTTTTTGAAGTGAACTCCTTCAAAATATTAATAAATTAATCATATCTAATCAAATCTAAAAAGTTAGATGAACTTTTCAAGGTCTTTTTCTCATTGAATCGGTTGAATGTAAAATGACGTTATTTTATTGAATAAAAAAAAAAAATTATATCCAAATTTTTGACTTAATGTGAGTATGTGTTGAAGATTCGATGAAAATTTTGTTATTTGAATTTCAAATTTATTTTTTAAAGATGGCCAGAAAAGAGATTTCAATTTTTTTTTTTATTTTTTAAAATTTGCATTTTTATGACGTATAAATAGACAGACCCATACATTTAAATTATTATTTCGATTAAAATTTTTCAAATAAATAAGATGAATGGCCATTTATATGTAAATTATCTATGTGTGATATAACATTTTGCATTTTAAATTTGAAATTAATTTGAAAAATAGAAAAAAAAACAACAACAATAAAAACAAATTATTTGATTTTTTTTTAATTAATGTAAATTTCGGTTTTAGACTTTTTAATGTGGGTTTATATAATTAAATGTTTGCAATTTTTAAATAAAATTAATTTTTTGATTGTCCGGAAGTACATTCAATAATTTTAAATAATAAAAATTATTAAATACAGATGTAATTTTTGTTTATTTCAGGTTCAAGGATTCACAATAAGACCGATTTAATTTTTAAAAATTGTGCAGAAATAAATAATGCATTTTATAATTGGTGTGGATGAACGTTAATCAAAAATATTTTTAAAGTGAACATTATTTGTGCACAAAAGAAGCTAAGGAAATGCAAGAACAAAAATTTTCAAAGACCCTGGCGCTGCTCATTAGTGACACAGCTTAGTAAACACAGTTTATTTCTTATTATACATCAAATTCCCGACTTCTAAAACTTAATATAATTTTTCCACAAAAAAAGTAAAAACAAACATTTTAAGAACCAGGCAAGACCCAAAGTACCAAACACATTTTTTCTTTAATACATATCGACTGTTCCGAATACTAATGGTGTAAGTCTAAAATGATGTTTTTGTAAACATATATCATTGTAATTCTTTGAGTAATGAGTAAGCTTTATCCCCTTGCCTGTCTTGGTCCCTTATACCGTTGACCTGCACGCCGCTATAATTCCCGCTTGATGTTTATATCGACAGTATCTCATACATGTATATTTAGCGTCTGTCCTCTACCACGAAGAGGTGTATAATGGGACTTTCCTTTCATCAAAAGCTTCAACCTAGTGACCTTTTTTTAAGCTATTCAGAAACTTAGAGAACTATTTAGAAAAAATTTTAGGCAAACAAAATGTTGAAAGACTACGTTTTTTATAATTTTTTTTTTATTTTTTAGACAAATAGTGATGGTGACAATGTTTTGAAAGTTCAAGAACTTTAGTAAAAAAAGGGCATATAACTTGCTTTATTAGTTATGCTTGTGTGGCTTAAATCGAAGGCTGTTATCAAAAATGATGCCTAAATTTTTAAAATATAAGGAAAATGTTAGACGAATGGTACAGTGGAATAACCACTGACGGTTTATCTAATTAATAATCTCAGATTAGTAGATGCCATTCTAACATTAAGTGCACATGAGTACAAGTT
Organism: Argyra leucocephala; assembly: GCA_963942445.1. Lineage (NCBI taxonomy): Eukaryota > Metazoa > Arthropoda > Insecta > Diptera > Dolichopodidae > Argyra > Argyra leucocephala. The sequence continues at coordinate 70,331,802 of OZ012681.1, read as the reverse complement.
ACAAATAATTATGAAAAATCTCAGTAAATAATATGGTATGTAAAGAAACATAAATAAAACAAAAGTACTGATAATTGTGAGTTGTGGAGATATATAGGAGAATAATGCATGTTTCGTGGACATAACATCATACGAATATCTCTATTCTAATTGATTTAAATGTGAAATTTAAACTTCTACAAAAAAATTGGTCAGTCATATCTTACCATCATAGTTAGTCATATCTGACCAGTCATATCTTATCATAGTTAGTTATATCGTGATAAATAGACACATTTCCAAACTAATCTGCCGTTTGAATTTCATCAAATTATCAAATCGTACCTAACTGATAGGCGATTTAAAGTAAAATACAATGACTATTTAACTAAAATTAAAAAAAAAAAAAACTTATGTTGCTTAAAAAAATCGCCAGGTAATATGGTCTTATTGGAACTTATTAAAATTGGCTTAGTAAATGGAAAATAAAAATAAATGAAAATAAAAGTGTTCATGCCACCTTCATTCTAAATAAAGACACATGTCCCCCAGTAAAAATAAATGGAATCACCATACCACAGGCAAAAGAAGTAAAGTATCTAGGTGTCCATCTTTATAGAAGGTTCACTTGGAAAAAGCATATAGAAACGAAACGTGAACAAATGAAGCTAAAAATAAATAGTATGTACTGGCTAATTGGCAAAAACTCTCCTCTTGATATTGACTATAAAGTACTTTTATACAATTTAATTTTGAAACCAATCTGGTCATAAGGCTGTCAATTATGGCAAAGTACCTCTAAAAGTAATGTGGAAATTATACAAAGACTAGAATCAAAAATACTAGGAATCATTACTAAAGCTCCTTGGTACGTAAAAAATTGCAACATAAACAACGACCTAAACATACCTATGGTCCGGGATGAACTCCAAAGACTAACAAGGAACTATGCTGGCAGATTGTCAAACCATCCAAACTATCTAGCTTTTATGCATATACCTTTAGCGAGCAGATTAAAAAGGAGCACCTTAGCAGTGTAGGTATGGTTAACCTGAATTGATGTCTAATCACTGTATTATACGTCTTAAACTATAGCATGGAGGATTTGAATAAATTTGTTCTTTCTGAATAAGTCAAAATACTAAATTATTGTCAATTTCTAATGGAAAGATTTAATAAATACTTAAACCGTTAAAAAAAAAAAAAAATTGCCAGACAGTAAAGGCAAAATGGAAAAGTAAGTAGTTGAAGTTTGAAGCTTGAATGTGTCGGAATTTAGATTAAAAATGACATGAACATTTTGAAGCAACGAAAGAAGAACAATGGCTTACTAGAACTTCTGACGGAAAGAAACGCTGCAAAGTCAACATATATGGCACAAGGCAGATCAAGATGGAATAACTACGTGAAAAACTTAAATAAAATAATTCCATTGTTACTAATGCATGCAAAATGAAGAAGAAAATCAGGTGTAAATCAAGTATTAAAATTTGAAACAGGACATTAACAATTAAGATATCAAAAAAGATATAATATGTCAATCAAGACTTGTCATTATTTGATAGAAGTCTTAATATAATATTTTCCATTAAAAAAAAAAGCAATAAAAAAAAAAAATAGAAATAGCAAAAAAAAAACAGATTAAGCAATATCTACATCATAATTCATCAACCTGTAATTAAAACAATAACCTATTCTACGTACACATAGATAAAATATATACAACAATAGCGGTTATACATATCTCTAATAATACGACTACTACTACTACTACCAGTACAACAACTGTTTAGGTATACTTATAAATAGTATATTTTGTAATATAATGTAATAGAAATTATTTTTAATTAAAAAAAAAAATAATAATTAACAATCTTTTGCATACACTGATGTTAAACTCTTACCTCCCTTTATTTGCTACATCATCATTAATAATTCATTTTTCCATCCAAAGAATCGCAAATCAATTTCTTCTGCTTCTACCCAAAATGAAGAAATATATATTTTTTTTTTTTAATTTCTATACAATCCAAAGATTGGCATATTAAACTCAGAAATTTAGTTTTAATCAAAACAAATTGAAAAAAAAAAAAAAATTAAAATGAAATTAGAAAAAAGCTCAACTTCAAAACGAAAAAAAAAAAACAATTTTCTTTCAATTTCTTTGAAAGCTCCATCAGCTGCTAGCACTAGCACTATATTATAATTCCACCGTTTATATTTATTTTTTCTAATATTGTTATACCATTTAATTTGCTTCTCATTTGTATATACATATGTATATATGTATCGTAAGTAAGCTGAGCTTAATATTAATTTACATACATGTGTTGTAAGTGTATTGAGAACGCCGCCGTCACTTCTATACAATATTATAACTACTGTATTGCTATCACAACAGCGCCACCACTACTCCATCATTTTTGTATTTTACTGTCTAGAAACTATAAAGTAGAATTAAAGTGGTTTACCTATTTTTTCCATTTGAGTTGGTTGGTGGGCATATAATGAAAGTGAAACTTCATAAAAACAAAAAAACAAAAAAAAAAATTAAAATACAAAAATATGAAACGAAAGTTATATAATCGCGTGTGCTACTTACCTATTCGACTTTACTTTTTCTATGCAGTTTTTTTTTTGGCGAATAGTTTTTGATTTTGTTTTTGTTTTTGTTTTTCATTTTTATTTTTACATTTTATAACTTTCGGTTTCATTCAAGATTGATTAGAGATTGCCTAGATATTATTTAGTTAGTTTTTTTGTTATTTTTTTTTTTACTGATTTTCTTTTTTGTTTTTTAAAGTTAACCGAAAATAAACAGATGAGTTACTATGATTTTATGTACGTATTGATGTATGTATATAATTTTTTTTTTGTATGTAAGTTAAAAATTTAATGGTAAATTTATCTATGTATATATAATGTAAGTATATAGTTGGATGATACGCACTAATTCTCATAAGAAAAATCTTATGTTAATTTTTTTTTGTTTTAATTTTTTTTTAATTTAAGTTTTTAAGTTAGTTTAATTTACAGTATGGTAACTCTAGATTTCATAATTTATATGAATTGAATATGACGTGATCTGACAATTACTTTTCGTTTTTTTTTTTTGTTTTATTTACTGAAGATTCACTTTTGTTAATGTGAATTTGATATTATTTGAAGAAGGTTTGAAGAAAATAGATTTTTTGTTTCCCAAAAGAACTCGGAACTGTGATTGTTATAAAATTGCAATATACTTAAGAATTTTATAACGTATACAATTAGAATGAACAGAAGAAATTCAGATAGGGCCGAGAGTAATTAGGGGATTTTATTTATATTCTGAATTGGAAAACGATGGTCACCAAACCGATTGGTGTAATTTTGGGATTCGGAGTCCGACGGTAAAGGGAGTTTTTGACTCCGAGATTGTTAAAAGGGGCTATGAATTTCTGATTTTTTTTTAATAAATAAAATTGTAGTAATACTTTTCTTTTCCATTTTTTTTTTGTTTTATTTTCTTTATACATAGTTTGCTTTTTTGGATAAAATAATCTATTTTCTAGATTGATACAATTTTGTCCTTAATTTTACGGTAAAGGATATTATCTGATCGAATTGTTATTTCATTTGTTTTCTAATCAAAAGATACTCAATGGAATGTCGTTTAGGGAGGATATGAATGTTTTTTTTTGTTTTAGAAAAGCTTATTCTTTGCGCTAAAGAGACCCTATTTATATTCCCTTATTTTACCTTTAATTCAAATAATTAAAAAGAAGAACAATACTACATTACATTTATAATACAAACTAAATTTGTTACTTATATTCTGGTGATTTTACATCAATTTGATCAGCCATACTTACTAGACTGTTAAGGTGCTTCTTTTTAACGTATTCACTAAGGGTATGTCTAGAAAATTCGACCTTAAATGGTTAGGAGGATTTAACAATCTGCCAGTTAAGTCCTTGTTAGTCCTTGTAGTTCATTTCCGACCATAAGTATATTCAGATTCCTGTCTATATTCTAGTCTTTTACGTACCAAGGAGCTTTGATTATTATTTGTATGATTTCAAAATTACTTTTATAGGTGATTTTTCGTAACTGACAGCGATGTGACCATATTAGTGTTAAATTTGCACTGTAGAAAACTATTTTGTAGTCAATTTTCTAGAGGAAAATTTTGGTAAGTTATCCATTATTCAGTGTTAACTACATTTGTTCTCGTTTCGTTTGAATATGCTTTTTGCAAGTAAGTTTTCTTATTGCCATGAACACCTAGGTATCTTTAGCCTGTTGGATTGTAATTATACATTTATTTTTTTTGGTGGACAATATGTATTTGTATTTAAAGTAAAAGTAACATGAACATTTTTATTATCACTTATTTTGATTTTCCATTTGTTTATATAATTTTCCTGTATGAGTATTAATGTGTGAGCACAATACAGCCGTATATAATAAAATGGAAATGTATGCTCGTATTTGTTTGGCATCAGGTAGATCGACGGTATAGATTAAATATAAGACTAACACTACTTTGGGATACACAAACTTTGATATCATGTTCTTCTATGAAATGAATATTATTAAACTTTGTTTTGTCTATCAGGTACCTATGATTTGATTATGTAGCTTTGCAAAGGGGTTTTTTATATTCTAAATTATGACACTATCGAAATCTAAACACTTGTAGGTTTTTCCATTGATGAAATATAAACAAACTGATTTTTTGAAAAAATGTTTTTGAAAATCTTTAGAGTAGACCTAACTTTAATGTGTGCATTTCTGTCTATAAAGAATTCATTATTATGTCAAATTATCGGTATAAATCGAACTAGAATTGGAAAAATGTTCATTGTTATTTGAAATAAAAATAAATTCGATAATGTTTTATAATAAAATACATTTAAATTGAAATTTAAGCTCTCGTGATAGATGAAATGATGCAAGAAGCAGGCTCTGCTGGAAAATGTCTTAGTTGGGATCTCTCACAGAAGCTTGAGGACCTTGATGATACTTTCGTATGATACTTTCTATCACATCCAACACAAAGCAGATTAACGGCAACAAATAGCGCGTGGAGTTTAGAAAATTATCATATGCAAAACCAAGCCCATAAAAATAAATAACGAAGGTTAAGCAGGCGAATATATTGAAAGCTTCCCCTACCTGTTCAACATATTAACAGGAAACGGAGAAACAGAACCACATAAGCAGTTCTGCATGGCAGCGAAACTTGAGTGAATACAAATAAGATAAATTAAAAACTTCAAGTATTGGCGAATAAGTGTCAAGGAAGAATTTGCATAATATTCTAGTCCATCAGTAATAGCAAATAACACGTGAAAACAGTAAATCAAATTAAGTGCAGAAAATGGAAATGGAATATAGGTCACAATCTGAGAAAACTGATAAATAATATTACCAGGATGGCCCTGGAATGGAACCCCCAAGTAGAAGAAGTGGAAGACTAACTAGTTGAATGAACTTGGGATGAAATCAAGATCATTGCACAAAATAAAAATAGGGTAGCAGGCAAGTTGATGGTCCCACGAGGAGTTACAGGAATTAAATTGGAATTGATGTAAGAAATTAATTTAAGTTAACTTCAGTTTTATTAACTCGACAGAAATAAATCCTTATCGCCAATATTTTGTCTTAGCTACGACCAAAAGAGAAATTATATAAACTTTAGTTTTGATAATTAAAAAAAAGCAAAAAAAAAAGAAATAAAAATGGGGTTAATACATTTTAACTATAATTCAAAACTATGTTCTAAAATTATTTATAACATAAACACCTGACATAACCTAAAATGCAAAACGGTTAATAACGAGTTTTAATATAATGATAAAATGGGTTACTATCATATGACTATATGTTATCATTTGCCTGTATTTATATGTACATTTATGGATTGGTCACGAAATCCCAAAAACAAAATACCACATACAAAACTCTAAAATCCCAAAATTCAAAATACCAAATTAACAAAATTCCAAAAATCGGTTTTAATGCATTTAGTGTTTCCGAATTCAATAATTTTGTTTGTATTCAACAGCGGCTGCGCATAAAAATAATTCATATAAATATTCTGTAAATGGTGTCAAACTTTGACTTTGGATCCAAATTTAAAATCTCTCCTAACCCAAAATCTAGCATAAATTTATATACATATACAGGCAAATGACATGCTGCCGATAACATATCTAAATAACAACCTTATTTACGTTGATATTATTGTTAGAATTTCTAATAAATATAAGTAATTGAAAGTAATTGAATATCAATCGTATATTATATATACATTATAAGTAATTACTTTCTGTATTAGCTTCCAATTTGGATTGATTTACTTTTCCCAAATTAAATTTTCTCTGAAATTTACAATGTATTCTAATATTTACTAGTAACTTCTTTATATCAAGACAATATAACTATTTTTTTACATTGCTTTCTGTGAATTTAATAATTTATAGTCCAAATCAAAGCTAGTGGAACTTTGACAAATATTTCGTAAATTTTTGTTTACAATTTTTCACTTCTTTTTTTCTGTTTTTTTTTTTGTTGGTTTTTACCGCATACTGACTACCAATTTTACGAATATTCGTTCGTACGAAAAGGTTTACGAACTTTTCAAGGCTTTTTAAATTAAAAAACAAAAAATAAAACAATTTTTGTAAAATGTAAAAATTATCCAAGAAAAAATAAAAATATTTGTGAAGGTCTTTTTATTATATTGGCTAAAAAAACAAAAAAAAAAAATAAATAAACAAAAACCAAATGTACAAAAATATGCACATCGTAGTACATCAAGAGTTAAAATTATTTGTTTGCTTTTTGCTACTGATATGTCTTTAAAAAAAAAAAAAAAAAAATTGATTCAGTATTCTGTGACGTTTTTTTATAGTTGAGTTTAAACTGTAGTTTAGATTATTTAAGAAAGTATGAATCATGTAATGACAGGTGTATATGGTATTATGGAATGTTCGAGTTTTTTCGAGATATATATGAAGCATGATATTTTTTGAAGAATTTTTTTTACTAAGATCGAATTTATTAAGAAATTGTTTTTTTACTTTTTGGAATTTCTCCAGATTTGTTTTATACTATTTTATTATCGTCCAAACCCTCTTAACATACGTCTAAACGTTACAGCTCTCTCTCTTTTATAGATATCTGCTTCAAAATGGCACTAAAATAAAAAATGTCTTCCTTCAAAGAGTTCCAACATTGCACTAGAAAGGCTTCGTAATTGCTCATTTTTACACCATTAAATTGCCACTTAGGTGGTCCAAAACTAATTTTGGAAAGTCATTTATTGTAAGAAATTCCATTTCATGTGTTCCGCCTTCGACAAAAGTGCTCCATTTTGTACTTTGCAATTTTTAAAAAAGAACATGCTCAAATTTATCTCCAACTTACCTATCGATTACCCCCTATCATCCTATTTTTTTTTAAGGTTTACTTTTGTTCCTACACGAACCTAGAATAATTTTGTGTAAAGGAATATTTTCATAGTGTTTGGGTTGTGTAAAAAAATAAATAAAAAGACCGAATAGGTACTAGTGTTTCAGTAGTATTGCTTGCATTGAACAAAAATGCATGGGCTGAACAATTGAACGACACAATTTTGTATGGTGAACTTTTAAAATAAAACAAAATGAACTCATTTCGATTTTAAAATTCTTTTAAATTCGCATAACTCTAAAATTAAAATGACATGAATTGATCTATAATTTGAACTGTAAGAGTTTGAGTTATTTGATAACTCTTAATGGACTAAAAATAGTCCTAGTTTTTTAAAAATTTTGTGAACACAATTTAAAAAAGTTCAAGGAATTGCCGCATAAAACAATGAAATCAAATCTATGTGTATTATGTAATTTGGCACAAACCAAGGTGCATCAACTAAAGCTCGTAGTATCTTATTTTGGATGCGTTGTAATATTTCAATATTTGTTTTTTTGGCTGTTCCCCATAATTGTATACCATAAGTCCATATTGGTTGGAGTATCATCCTATATATCAGCAATTTGTTTTCCAGTGTCATTTGAGACCTTCTACCGACAATTGTGCTTAGTTGGATTCTTTTTGTGTAGATGTGCTTTTTCCAGGTCAGACGGCGATCCAGATGCATTTCAAGATACTTGACACTTTCTGTTTGAGGAACAGCATTACTATTTAAAAATACTGTAGGACATGTATCCCTCCTTAATGTGAACGTAACGTGATTAGACTTAGTTTCATTGGCTTTAATTTTCAACCATAATTCGATATTGTTTAAGCTCTCTTGCACGAGCCCAGAAGCCACATTCTTATCCTTGTGCGATGCAAGTATAGCTGTATCATCGGCAAATGTAGCTATCATTGTGTTTGTTGTTTGCGGTAAATCTGCAGTGTATAGCAAGTAAAGCACTGGACCTAGAACGCTACCTTGTGGAACTCCCGAATGAATTTCTTTGAGGCTGGTAAAATATTCATTTTGTTTGACAAAATAATAGCGATTTTCCAGATAGCTTTTTAACAATTCTAGCTTTTTAACAATTCATAGTAGTGATATGGCAAATTTTGTTTTAATTTATAGAGAATTCCTTTGTGCCAGACTTTGTCAAATGCCTGGCTTATATCGAGAAAAACTGCAAAGCAATAATTTTTGTTTTCAAAATCTTCATTTATTTTATTTACAATTCTATGTACTTGTTCCACTGTGGAATGTTTATGTCTGAAGCCAAATTGATGTGCCGGGATTAATTTTTTTTGCTCAACTATTGGTTGAAGTCGTCGTAGGATTAGTTTTTCCTTTACTTTAGATAACACTGGAAGAATACTGAATGGCCGATATGATTTGACGTCTTCAGATATTTTGCCTGGTTTTAATACCATTAGGATTTTCGAAATCTTCCATTGATTCAGGAAAAATTTGAGCCTTACGACCGCATTGAAGAATTGTGTCAGTTGAATAAGGCCCCGTGGTGAAATTTGGCGTAATATGTTTCCAGTGATCAAATCATATCCTGGTGACTTTTTCCCGTTGATTTCCTGCATTATTACTTGGTTTACCTCTTTTTTATTAAATTTTTTTATTGGTAACTCCATCTGATAGCAGCTTCCATATGTTCTTGTATCTCCTTTTCGGCTTCCGAATTTGTTGGTAGAGGCCAAGGTGTGAATACGCTAGCAAGGTGTTCTGCGAATTCATTGGCTTTTTCTTTATCATTTCTTGCCCACTTACCATTTAGCCGTCGAATTGGTGGGTTTGACTTTTGAGGCTGTTTGGTTTTTTTTGTTGCCTTCCACAGATCATTCAATAATTTCCCTTATTTTACGCGAAGTTCAATATGTAATAAGCCTGTCAAAGGAATCGGGTGTGGTTCCCAAGGTGGCTGCCCAAGATGCTTGTTGTATGTTGTTGGTGAAGTCGTTGACAGCAATTTCAAAGTCTTCCTTTGTTTTCAACGGAATGTCTAGATTGAGTTTACTATCTAGATGTTCCCGGAACTAAACCCAGTTTGTTTTTCGGCTGCATAACGTCGGAAGTTTCTTCTTTTTTATTACCGAATCCTGTAGAGTCATAATTATTGGCGAGTGATCTGATGATAATTCTAACAAAGATTCTATCTATAATTTTTTAAGATCAATTCTTTTTGCAATAAAGAAGTCTAGTAAATCTGGAATTTTATTTGTATCAGATGGCCAGTATGTTGGAGTATCAGGTGATACAAATTGCAAATTTCTGCTTTCCATTGACATTAGAAGCTCTCTACCCTTGTACGTGATTAATCTGGATCCCCAATGGGTATGTTTCGCGTTGAAATCTCCACCACATATAAATTTGTCGCCAAGTGTATCGAAAAATTTGGTAAACTGGAGTCTATTTATAGTATATCGTGGAGGGCAATACACTGATGAGAATATATATTTTCCCTGACCTAGTTAAAACTCAATGTTGGTTGCTTGTAGGTAATCAAACGAATATTTTGAAGTTTCGGCATGTTTAATGTTTGTTTTGATTAATATTGCTGCCCCTCCGCGAGCTCTTCCACCTGGGTGATTAGTAGTATATATTTCGTAGCCTTTCATTTTTAAATAAGATTTGTTTGTGAAGTGTGTCGCTGAAATTAGCATTATATCAATGTCATGGGTTCTTAGAAAATATTTTAGTTCTTGTGCATTTTGAAACAGACCATTGGCATTCCAGTGAGCAATCTTAGTATTGTCTTGAGACATTTATGCGAGCTTAGACACGATAGTAGTCAAGAGTGTTAACATTCCTGACATTTGTGACATGAGTGTTTTCATCATAGTTTTTAGTTCAGACATATCATTATTTTCCGTTGTAACATTTTCCTTGATATTTTCAACTTTTTCTTGGGATTTAGACTGCTTTAAGACTTCAGCGAAAGTGACATTGTTAATAATTTTTGACTCTGTAGGTAATCTGTTATTTTGTTTTTCTATTATTTTTTCGCGCAATGCTGGATTCATTTTTTTACGCAACTCTTGATATACTTGACAGCCCCTATAATTGGCTGGATGATTCTCACTACAGTTTATACATTTGCCGTTTTCATCTTTTATTTTTCGTGGGCACTCAGAAGTTGGATGATTTCTGGTGCACTTAATGCATCTTGCGCTTAAGTTGCATTATACTTTTGTATGTCCAAACCTTTGACAGTTTCTACATTGTGGTATTTCTTTTTTCGCGAATGGGGTCTCAAAGCTAACAATAGTGTGACATATTCTGGTGATCCGAAATATCTCTTTGTTATTGGCCTTCGGTTCGAGGTCTACGAAGAACATTGGCAAATGATTTCCGGTTTTGTTTTTTACTACGGAGATGTTTCAAACAATATGTCCCTCCTTTTCTAACTCAACTTTTATATCTTCTATGTCGGACTTTGGTAAATTTTTTAGAACAACTTTATATGATCTATCTATTTTAAATTGATATGAGTGAAATTGTGCTCCAATGTCTTGAAGTTTTTTAACTGTTGTTGAATATTGATCTTTATTTTTTGTTATTATTTTGATTTGGTTCTTTGCTACCAGCTTAAAAGTGAAATCTTCAACCACACTTTTCATATCGTCCTTCAATTTTTGAAAATTTTCCACTCCATGTATGAATAATGGGGGTGGGCGAATTTCATTAATTTGTTCCTGTATATTAATTTCACCATTTTCAGTATGATTAGTACTTTCATGATTCTTGTTGCTGTTGTTTATGTAGTCATTATTCCGGTCTGGGTCTATGAGAGCATACGGGTTAGCTCCTACAATTTTATTCATATGATCGGTGAGCGGTTTTTGTTTTATTTGTTTTGTTGCCTGTTTGTGTTTCAGTTGGGTTTAAGACGTGGCTTTTTCTTTTTGATGTTTGAGTTCTCCATTGTTGCTCATTTGATTTGTTGGAATTTTGTGTTGAAACGCCTGTTTTTGGTGTTTTTGGTGACACGTTTGTAAGCGGAGTTGCATCCTCTACATTTTGTGCACTTCCGTCCTCTTTGGGAGGAGTTCTAGATATTGGCATTTTATAGGTATTGTGTTATAGGTATTGTATATATATGTATTACTTCTATTTCATATAAAGGATATAATTTATAAAAATTTTTTTTAATATTATTAGTATATAATACCATTCCAGAGTGATTAAATACAATTAATATATATACATAAGTATATACATAGAATTATATTCAACACAAGAATGGTAATATTATATTCAATATTATATAAAATATATATATATATATATAGGACTAACTATATACATACAATTATATAAAGTTATATTTTATAGAAGTTATTAAAATATATAGAATTTTATTATAGTTTTATTTGTAAATTATTAGTAGCTAAAATTTATTATATAAAATTTTTTTTTTTGTTTTATTTATAATATTATTTATCAATTATTAATATAATTTACCAATAGATGTCGCTCCTTACACTGTAATAGTGGTTTTGTTTGCACTTATTTTTTTTCGGTACACTAAACATCCGTGTGCTTTGACGGTTCGAGATCGAATCAAAACTCTTTCTAAATTGGTTTTAAATAAATGTGCGACATATTGATTTGGATTTGGAAATTTAACAATTCCTAGAATTGTCAGTTAGTAGAATTTTCAAGATTATGTTTGTAATAAAACGGAAGACTGAAGAGAGGAACTTGAAGACAAAAAAAATTGTCAATCGAAAAATATTTGTTTGTTATTGTTTTAGTTAAAAAAAATTGATATCTATTTGAATTTATAGAATAATTATAGAAGAACTAATATTTTATTATCCTACACTATTTACATTGAATTATATTAGTATTTTGTATATTTTGAATTTTAGTTTACACTGATCTATTTTATTAGAATATATTATACTCTGTACTAGCAATTGGGCCCATTTGAGAATTCTTGAATAAATAAATAAATAATTAAGCTTGCAAAACCTTTAAGCTATCGATTTTATCAAATAGGAAAGTTACTGAACTTAAAATTGTTTGAGTTTGAAAGAACAGATCTGAATCTTCATTTTTACAATTATCTTTTAAAACTTGATGATTTCAAATTGTTCACTTTTTTTTATAGAATCATAAGACCTGATTAATGTGGTGGATTCATTAATTTAGATCTATTAACCTAGTTAGATAAAAGGTTGGATTTTTACGATATTTTTGCAACCATACTATTGGTTACTAAAACATCTAAAACAGAGACAGCTTTCTGCAACATAATTATTCAAAGTCATGTCCAGAAAAACCATCACATACCAATTGATGAAATATTTTAAAATAACATGAATTAAAGCTTTCACAAAATGATGAACGGGTGCCAATTGATTCCTGCAAAATAATCAAGATCGTAAGTGCAGCAACAAATTTATTTTTATTTATATATATACTTTCTAAGTTTAACTATACATTAGGTTTTAAGCGATATCTTTCTACGCGAATGCACAGCTTGAATTAGTGGAGGATTGGGAAAACATCATGTAGGATCAGTAGGGAAATTTTGTATGAATTTAATAATATTTCTTTTCAATTTTTTATGGCTATCAAATACAAATTTTCATAGCCAGTCTTGAGTTATCTATGAATTTTCACTATTTCACTCGAAATATTTTAGAGATGGCATTAAATTTTTTATTTCATCTGAATCAATGTTTAAACCTACGATTTATCAATAAAATAGGGAATGTACTATAACATAACAACGATTTACAACTGGTACAAGAGAGGACGTCGCATTAGGATTCCAGTAAGACGAATGTTACACTTTTAAACTTTGTTACCAATATATTGGAAAAAACTGCATTTCATATTGGATTACAAATATATGTAGATGGTACCACCGTATCCTTAACTCGCTATTTGGTTATTCCAGCTAAGTAATGTGATGTTATAATAACTAATACTACTTCAATTGTTCATAATTTTTGTATAATATTTTATCCCAAAGTTTTAGAAGCAGACATTTTCTTCAATCAATTAAAAAACTACATTTTCTCCATTAAATTATAATATATCAAAGGGATACCAGCAGGACTCTGTTATTAATCAATATCATAAATTAAACCACTCCAACTAAAGTTTAGTAATGCTTGTACTCTCCTGAATACTCTTTCATTATTAATGATCATCATTATTTTCTGAATACATATTGTGAACAACATGAAAATTAAAATCAAATGTTCAAACTAAAATTAAAACGATCCTTAAGTTTAAATCCAACTGTGTTTAATTAAAGAAAAAAAAAACGAAAAATGAATTTTCCGAGTACCTGCAGTAACAATGAATAAATCAAATATTTTTTTTATATCAATTATCATTTAGAATATAACATTTAGCTGATTGTATATATATACTCAATATGCTTTTCATCACATTATTTTCTTATACTCTAATATAATTTTAATTAACATTTTGTTAATATTAATGTCGTTGTGTTTTTCCGGGTCTACTTTAAGGGGTATATATAAATATTATTATTTACTTATATTATAATATACCTTTGATATCTAAAGATGAATAAAAGTAGGTCATAATAACACCATCATTAAATACAAAAACAACCAAAGAAAAAAATAAATACTTCAATATTTGAGGAGAGTTATTATTTATGCTTATAAGTAGCCTACACATTATAACAAAAACAAAAAATTACTCTTATCCGTCTAGTTTTTTTTTTTTTGCTTACCATTGTTGTTTTTTTTAAGCCAAAAAGATTTAAACGAAGAAACAAAAAAAAAAATCAACAACCGCATATTACACGTTTTACATATCTGACAGCAAGAGGAGATTTTTATTTAATCTATTCATTAATAATTTCTATCTATTAGATAATATCTTCCAAATAACATTATGTTGACCATAATAAAAAAAAATAGAAAAAAAAAAAAAATAACAACGAAATAAAAACTCAACCCAGCTACTGCGATCTTATCCATTCATCTATTTATATGTGTTTCTTTTTAAAAAAATAAAAAATTAAAAGCCGACCATTTATTTTAGTGAAGGGTTGATCATTTGAAACAATTTTTGTCGATTAAATTTAATTTCTAGATTTTAATGTTTAATGATTTGTAAAAAATCTGTTTTTGGAACAAATTTAGCAAAAAAAAATCAGATCTGCAAATGCTGATAATTCGTGATGATGACTGGCTTAATCAGTCAATATATGTTAAGTTTGAGCTATGAAGTCGATAATTTGCTATTAAGTGAATGGAAGCCAATTGAATGAACTATTTCTTGTCTTAGGTTCAGAGCCTTAAAGCACTGGATTGCTCTTTCGAGTTAAAAATTAATCTCTGTGGCCTTTTTGTTATAGGTTTAATTCAATTAATGTTATTTAGTAACTTTGAGATAATATTAATTTTTACCCAATCAATGATTTTTGACTTTGGTTCACGTTGTGGCCAAGTATTGGAAATACTTTTGTTGCCCATATAAAGAATGTAAAATTTTTTATCATTGTGATAAATTTAAATGAATAGGAGTTGTATTCCATAATTTTACCCTCTTATTCGTTAATATGTTAATTAATCTATTTCCTCAGTAATTTTATCAATATTCGCGTTTTCATAATTTTTAATTTAACAGTCAATTTCATATCTTTCCAGCATATATTAAATCGTTAAATTTTGATCTGTTATTTCAGATCTAAATCTTTCCGTTACAATGTTCTGCTATTACTAAGATTCCATTAATCAATTATTTTTGTTCTATACTAAGCTCCTGTGAAAAGTTATGGCATATAGCATCCCAACAGAACATTTTATTCGGACTAAAATTTGTATCTCTTGTGGGGTGATTTTATTCAAATTTGACATCTTGTTTTCTGATCACAGTACTTTTTGTAAAAATTTGAAGGGTCTGATTCAAACCAAAGGTTTTATTTGCAGAAAAATTCATATCTCAGATACTATTGCGATTGTTTAGTTCAAATATATGGTATATATCTTGATTTCTAAGCTCCTAATTCCGTTCTAATTTTGTTATGTTGACGTTCAGCGTTTATACCATTTTTCATCGACTTTTCTGATGAATTTTTGATTTTACTTAGTCAGTTAATGATTGAAGACTTTAAACATTTTTATCCGTTCTGTGCAAATGTTAAAATTTTTATTCGTATAATTAACTACAAGGTTAATAACCAACGAATTAATCGAGTAAATTTATTTTAAGATTTAGGCGATTTCTTTGATGAAAAATTAAAATTTAACCATTATGCTACCAATTACATATACTAGAGTATGTTTTTCATTTGTCAATGTAAAAAAAAAACAGGTTTCTGATATTGGAGTGATTTGAAATTAAAATAAAATAGTCATTCGTAGGAGAGCAAATTATATGTCAGGTTTCGTATTGGTTATGAGTATTTATTTCTTTAGTTTGTCCCAATTTAGAATATGCTACTCCGTTGGGGTCCCAATATAATTTTTATCACATTGGTGTTATTAAATACTAATTTAAGTCTAATAAAAGGTTATGAATTACCGTTAGTTGTGGTTCAAACACAATTTGTATACTTTAGAATCCAGAAGATGAAAGAAGTAATTGGTTTCATATACATTTTCCAATTTGTGAATAAACAATTTTTTTTTTCGTAAATTAAAAACATGGCTTACAGAGATACTAACTGTATACGTACACGATTTCATTTTATATTCACTTTAAAATAGTTTGGCTATTCCATTAAAAAATTCAAAGCTTATAAAAAGTAAACAGAAATCTCTTTAGTCAACAGGTCTAAAAATTTATTGGAGTACTCGTATACAACTATTTCGAGCGCAAAACTCAATTACTTAAATTTACCTTTCAATTTAAAAAAAATACAATTTTTTTTTTACTATTTTCAGTCCAAAACTTTTATTTTCATTTGTGTTATGTTGCATTTTTTTTTTCTTTTTCACCATTACTCTTTTCTGCACCATCATTAGAAAGAAGAGAGCAAAAGGAAAAACCGAAAAAAAAACTCTGAATAACTTTAAAAAATTGGGTCAAATCGCGTATTTTTTTTTTTTTATTATTATTATTTTCTATGATATAATCAACTCGTTCGACATGCTGGACAACTACAGTTACAGCAACAACAAAAATAACAACAACAACCAATACTATGACTGTTAAAATTTGTGGCGGCTATTCAAGTAAATTTAACATGAATAATAGTGACGGGGTGGGGTGGTGTGACGAATATTTTGTTTATTTAATTTTGTTTTTTTGTTATTTAATTTTCTTGTTTTTTTTTTTTTAGTATTCTCTTTACATATGTAAGTGTGTGTGTTCTCTCTGTTTAAAGTCAAATGTTATGCAATTTATGTAAGTTGGTTTTTTTTTCTAGCCGCAAACTATAGTAATAAGAAAATAAAAATAAAAAAACGCATAGATAAAATAAAAGAAAAAGTGGCGCACCGTTATTTCAATTGGCTAAAATGAATAAAGTAGAATTATTTTGATTGTTGTAAATAATATTCGTTATTGTTGTATGAAAAATGTGTTTGATTAAAATATATGATGAAGTAAATTTTCGTATTGTTTTCAAATCGATTCAAGATTATTTGACTAGAATAAATTGTAAAATTCATCAAAAATATTACGTAGAACAGATTAGAAAATTGGAGCTTACCTTTTGTGTAATTTCGCTAAATTATGCTATAAAATGTTTTATAGCCAGTTGTACGAAAGCAGGATGGTATATCTAACCTAAATTTTTGGCGGTTAATATGAAAAAGTTATAGAAATAAGAAAAATAAATATAATTTGAAATAGTAGCCCTAGAAACAAAGCTAATGAAAGTTACCTGTTCTAAAATAGGATTGCGAAACCTGTTTAGTCTTAAAATAAATAACTTAAAAACTACAGGTAATTGTAAATCGATGTCTGAATTTATCCATAATAATATTTTGAATCTGTAAGGTCTTTAACGTTTTATTTAGAATCTCTAACATGGTAAATAACCAAAAAATATCAATAATGGATGCAAAGAAATATGTAGGGAAATGCCATCAGAAGGCTTAAACGTACTGTAACAAAAATTGCGTTAGACTGAAATCCATAGGGACATGAACCATCCATAGGGAAATGAACCAATAACTAATCGGTAAAAGTTGATCACAAGTCAAATCTACTACAATTACTAGAGTTCAGTTCAAGAAGCTTATTGACGATATATTCCTCAGTGAGGAATAACAATGAGAGAAAAAAAATTAAATATTCAAGTTTCTTAAAATTTTATTTCGAACCTGTTAACTTGTTTTGTTATGTCTAACTAAATGATATTATTCCAAGATAAATGACAAACGACAAGTAGACCAACTGATATTTATAAATTTCTTAGAATTTTGTTTTTTTTTGTTTTTTGAAATTTTATTGGGACGGTCCCATTAATATAATTAAGATCGATTTGCTTTTCATGTTTACTTTTAAATACAATTTTTTGTCTTAGACCATCTTACATGGTAAAAAAGAAATTTTCTGTCAATAAAAAATACTTAATTCTAAATTATATTAAATATGGAGTTCAGCTGCATTTTTTTGTAATATTTTTAGCAAAATATACAATCTAGTGTTAATTTAACGTTGTTGTATTAAGTATATAGAATTTTATTATGGTCAGGTGATGTTTTCAATATTTTTAGTCATTCTTGTAATTGTTTTCTAAATTCTTAAGAAAATAATTTTGAATCAATGACTTATACAGTGATTCTAAAAGATCGTTTTTAATAAAAAATGTATACCAATTGATACTTTTTAGTATACGCAGAAATGATATAAATTTGAAAATCATTTAAATGATGTATACCGAATATTGGACTCCATTGAATTCATAACTTCTTTGAAATAAGGCTTAATTTTTATTAGTAAGACATTATAAAAAATCAGATTAGAGCTACTCGAAGTCATAATTTATTTAAAATTTTGGTTTTCAATGTCCCTTCTACCATTGTGACTCAATATTTATGAATTACATTTTAACTTTTTGATAACATTAACAGAGCTAGGTAAAAGAGCTACTTGTATGTTAGCCATGAGTAAACATTAGTAAGATAATTATATTTTGTTTTGTTTGGAATTGAATTTATAAATAGATAAATAAAAACTATTTAAAAAAAATAGCATTAAGAACATTATTTGAAACTCATAGTTTAAAATATTTACTAGAAGAGGATATTTAAAAAAACGACTAAATTTTCGTAAGTGTTAATAAATATCTTATGTA
Source organism: Argyra leucocephala (assembly GCA_963942445.1). Classification (NCBI taxonomy): domain Eukaryota; kingdom Metazoa; phylum Arthropoda; class Insecta; order Diptera; family Dolichopodidae; genus Argyra; species Argyra leucocephala. The sequence continues at coordinate 70,313,122 of OZ012681.1, read as the reverse complement.
CATAATATTTGTTTAATATAAATTTTACTTTTTATATCCGAGATATTTCAATGAATTTTGAATAATTTTCCGGTAAAGTGGATAAGATAAAGCTGTTGAAGTGACCCAGACTTCAGTACACAGAGAACGAAATAATATATCTTATTCTCTAAACAGCGACCTTCGAAAAATACATACATGGGGAAGTGTAAATAGGGTAAAATTTAATGCTTCAAAAACTCAGAGTTGCCTCTTATCAACAAAGCAAAACCCATCAATACCAAATGTTGTATTCGGAAATGTAAATATCGAAAACTTTGAAGCTCTAAGAGTTCTCGAAATGGAAATAAATAGCAAACTCTCGTGCCACGATCATTTTTTTTTCTGTAGCACAGGATGCTGCGAAAAGTTTAGGATTCTTAAGCAGAAGTAGAAAACATTTTACATCTTCCAACCTCCTATTAATATTAGGCATACATTCGGCTTCGACTTGAATATAACTAGCATATTTGGGGCGGTGCACCAAATACCAGACTACAGTACCTAGATAAGGTACAAAAGCGAGTCATCAAAATTATCAATGATGGAGATGTTACACAACACCTAACATCATCAAGTAATCGCCGTAATGTAGGAGCAGCCACTCTGTTTTATAAATATCTGTTGGGTAATAGCTCTGACGAAATACAAAGTATTATGCCCAAAATACCATCATTTCAGCGTAATACTCGCAGGGCAGACCTCGCTCATAAATTTGTAGAGCCTCTTCGAACCAAAACTGTGAAATATAAAAATTCTTTCATCAACCGAAACTCAGTTAGGATGCTTATCCCATTATTTTGGCCTAATATAAAAAAAAAAAGCAGAAAATTAGAAACGGACGGCAAATACAATGTCTAATTTGGTTCTTCGATCTTCAATAAATGTCGACTTGATAAAATTAAATTCTTTGTAGTAGTTTAACTAACGTTCAGAGGAGTAAAGAACTGACATATTTTGATACCGTTAAAAGAATTGTGGATATCTTTAATCCGATACCGTTAATATCAAAATTCAAAACACGACAGAATAAATCCTTATCGTCAATTATTTTATTAAAACCATTAGGCCGACTACTGCTATCATGTATTTTAACCAATTGTGGATATCAATGTCAAGTTTAAATAATTCACATGCGATTTTTTCAAAATAAACAAAACATATCAGTTCATACCGAGTGCTCATGCGTATCAGTTTTTTCAGAGGTGAAGAAGTCATTTCAAAATTTAAAATATTTTATTAACTAAATCGAGAGTGCTCTATCGATTGGTAATATTTTCAACTTCTGGAAAGTATCAAAAATGGAGTTTTAAACCACAAAATCACTGAAATCGAGATTTTTCAATGGAAAGAAATATTTTATTGATGGGCACCCGATGTTTAATCAAAGTTAATAAATTACGAGTATAATAATAGTTTTTCTAATTATGATATTTTCTTGTGATAAGAATTCAATGATGATGGATTAAATGAAATTGGCAGCTGTTGGTTACATTTAAGCTCAACAAGCTTTGATACAAGTTCATTTAGATTTTACTAATTTTTATTGCAAATATTCAATGCACAAATCCAATAAACCGCACAGAAGAAAGCAATGAGTCGAATTTTCGTCAAATTAAATCACATTTTCTAAATATCAGAGACCAACAATTATAAAATTTTTTATTTAAACCATATATTAAGCTTGGTAACAATGGTTCAGTTCTACTGAGGCCGGCCGTATGGAATACCCTCTAAAATGTTATTACTATTTTATTCATGATTGAAAATATGATTATATTATTTCAAATTTTGGGAGCCATTGTATTATAATGTCTGCACATTTTCAGAATGTTTTTTTTTAAATCCTGATCTATGTAAGAAATCTAATATTTTTCAGAAGTTAAAATCTTCCATTAGAAATCTACTCTTAATTTTTCTTCTTCATATTCATTACGAATTCTTTAAGGTGGATGTATAAAAAATATATTCACACACATTCATGTATGTAATTAAATACCAGGTGATCAAATTGTATACCTACCTGTGTAATATATGTATAAAACATTTCATATTAATTAAACAACAACAAAAAACAAAAACAAATAAACAAACAAAATTATTTACACTTAAGATGTTGCCTCCAGATGGCTACAGCATTATTATTTTGTTTTTCTAATTTATCCTCTCCGCTGTACCTTACTGTGTCATATATCTAATGAATAAATGTATTTGTGCACCTAAATATAAATTAAAATGGCGATGGATTTTAAGAGGAGCTTTTTGTCCAGTGTTAAGGTGACAACAGGTTATCTAATATGCTATTATGAGAGTAGGTATTTAAAATACAAGATACCAAGTAAAACAGGTACAAAGAAAAACAAAAAAAAAATAAGAAAAAAAAAAAAAACGGTATATTTTGTATTAGATATGTGATATCAGCTGAAATGAAGAAGTGAATTATGCACATATGATACAAATATGGTTTCGAGGCATATTTATTGGGATGCAGTTAATATTTTGTTTTTGTTTTTTTTTTTTCCTTCTCTGTATATGGGTTACAAAGTATATGTATGTCTACCAAAGTTGATGTGAAATATGGTTAGAAAAATTTCAGGTTTTGTTTTTCATTTTTGCGTTTTATTTTTATTTTTAAATTTCTTTCTGTATATTAGAATTTTATAAATTTAATTACAATTAGTGTTAATAGTTAATGGTGTATAAACAGGGTGATTAAAAAAGAAATAATATAGTTTGATATAATTGAATGAAATATATTATAAATAGTATCCTTTCGATATTGAGAATGTAATGAACAATTCCAATGATTTGAAGATTTGTGGATAAAGTTGTTGTTGTTGTTGTTGTTGTGTTAGTTTTTTTTTTTTAAATTTTAGATGAAATTAAAAAATTAGGTGAAACATGTTCAAAGTGTTTATACTAAATTTCAAGAATATCTAAAAAATAGATAATTATATAGAGCAGCTGTGGCCAGACTTTTGATGAAAATCGACCCAATCTGAAAATTAGAATGCAAAATCGATTAGAAATTAAAGTAAATTTTTCGGAATATTTATAATTTATTCACTTCATATTCATAAATATTAAATAATAATTTTTAATATGAATTTGATATTGGTCCTTAGATGTTGACGCATGACATTGCATGTTGTTAGCAAGCTAGGGTGGAAGCACGAAATTTGTTTCAAATATGTTGTTTCGCTAATAGTCAAAAATGGAAGCATGAATATTTGTAAGGTTTTTATTCTTTTGTTTCGCTTATTTTCGGTAGCACGAATCTGTTGAAAACGCTACTTTTTGGCGTTTGAACCAAAATATATTGGCGATAGTAAAAAAATTTACGCTAAAAAATTCGTTTGTGAAATATTTAAGGAAAAAAAAGTTTCTAAGTAAGTTCGAGTATTTTAAATAAATTGAAGTGAATTTTTTATAAAAATAGTCAAAATTTTGCTGAAATTTTTTTTAAAAATATACAATTTTAGGTTTTAAATCAAAATGATATTTTTTGATGAAAGTTCTTCGGATGAGGAAAATATTAATGTTAACCAAATAATAGAACGAAGGATATTAAGGGATAAGAGCAATATATTTGAGTTACCAAGAAAAGAGTACTGACCCTTTCACTTTCAACACTTTAGTAAATACAATTTTTATTTTCGGTCTAAAGAATTTTAGGCTGAGTAAGGAAGCATTTAAAATGGTTTTAGAAAGTGTAAAATTTAAAAAAAAAGCATTAGAGGAGTTCCGTCAATATTAAAGCTGGCCGCAGCATTAAACCTATTGGCAAGTGGTAGTCACCTATAGGCAAGTGGTTAATGTTGGCACTAATGAAGTTGTAGCAATGGCCCAAACCACGGTATCGAAAGTATTTAGAAATACCATTAAAATATTAAAAAATGATCTTTGCCCTCATTGGATAAGGATAAAAGAAGAAGCATTCACGAAAACACGAAAGTATTTTTATGAAAAATATAGAATACATGGCGTCATCGGTATTATTGACGGAACTGATATTCTAATTCTTAAACCTCCTGAGAATGAACATATATTTTTTAACAAAAATCCACCAATAAGTGTGCTGCGGAATTTCGATTTTATTATTTTCATATGAGAAAATACCGGATTCACATAAATAGGTGAAACGTACGCGGTCAAATGCACAAAGTACGCGGTCAATTGCAAAGCAATACCTCTTAAACATGGATATTTATCTTCATGTAGCAATGAGCAATAACTATTTTCATAAGCTCTTGCTTTTATAAAAATATCAGAATTAAGGATAGTGATTTCATTTTCTATTTTTGAAGAATCAATACCATTAGTGTAGTCTTGTAGGATAGTATGATACATAAGCATTAAGTACCGAACTATTCTTAAATTATATTTTGATAATAAGACATCTTCAGGGTAACTAAGTACCGTTAGAATTTTTATTTTTTTCATGTACCCACTGACGATGAGATACGTTTCAGGTCCACACAAATTTTATTTCATTTCTATAACAAAATTATCATTATAGGTATCGAACTATTAAAACAATTAAAAATATCCATATCTTGAATTTCCTCTGATGATTTCAAGCTTTTATAAAATTGGTGGTAAACTAGCAGTAAAAAGTCAAAAAATAAAAAAAAATTTTTTTTTAATTTTTACTACGCCGATCGACTGAAAAAAATCGAAAGATCGACCGTTTGGGAGACCCTGATATAGAGTGTCTAAATGAAATAAAAAATACAAAATACAACATGATAAAATTTAATAGCGTTAATGAACACCTTTTACAGATGATTTCTGTGAAACGGAATAACAAAGAATTAAAAAAATGTAAATGATTGTGTAGGATTTCAGCCAATTTTGTATAATTAGGAAATAAATAATGTAGGTGAATAGATTAATATCTAGGATGGTATATGTGCTATCATTATTGATGTGAAATGGATCAATTCAAAAAAAAAGTTTGTTCTGTCTTCCATTAGAATTTCCGGATATACCTCAAGTCAATGCTCTTCTATACGCCATTCCTGAGACCTTCGTTAGAAAACTAAACTTTTGTCTATAACTTGGTTTCAGTCATGAACAGTATCCACAATATGGAGACTTAATAAAACTGTTTGTCTTTCTTAACGTTTTTATAAATTCGGATATAGCTTCGTTCCAAGAGTTGAAATAACAGATTTATAACTTTTTTGTATGTTTATTCATTCATAGTTAATTGTGGAACGGGGTAGGTTTTGCCGTTGTTTATATTTGAACTAAGTTTTTCTATGAATTGTTTTTAAATGTCGGTATTTTTTAGAATTATCTAAATTTAGAAGACTTTCGTATTTTTCAAACTGTATGTTATTATTTTAAATTGTCTATTTCTATTATGAACTTTTTCTGTGCCATAAACCAGAAATTATAAATTTAAATGATGAAACTGCATTTTAACTGAACCACCTTATAAAAAAGAAAATGAAGGCCACGATTTATAGCGTTGAAAAAAATTAAACTTCTTCAAGATAGACCTATGGGTCATTGTTTATTTATTAATTAGTTTATTAATTTCTATGCAAATCTATAGTTATCTTCATTAATATTTATTGTGAATAATATAATTATAGCAGATTTTGTTTCAAGCCGATATTTTCCAATTATATTTTTATATACACATTTTCTTTTTTAATTTTCACAGTCATATTTTCTAAGACTATTTTGATGTCGTTGAGTATATTTGATCGTAGACGGTATGAAACCTTCTTATTTCACTTGTTTTTGTTATCATTCGGTCAATTGTATGCGTTTGTGAAGTAAATATTGTTCAATGAGAAATTGCAAAACATAAGGTAAACTGGAAAATAGATTGTGGTTGATTCAATCGAAAAATACTTTCTAGAGCGAAATTAGAAAATATCAATTGAAGATCTGAGTTTTGGCTAACAAATATTTTATTTTATACTTACACACCTCGTGGCCGGAATAGAATAGGAGGGGAAAGGATGAAATTATTATTTCAGAATTTTAAGGCGTGAATTGCAGTTAAAAGAAATTAAAAACATTTAGTTTTGGACTACTTTTGGTGGCATGAAATATGAACATTGGGTAGGATAGGTGGTTTAATAGCACAATAGAAAGAATACGAAAAATTTATTAACACGTTGGCTACCGCGATCACCAGTGATACACAAATTTTCCTCCTCCCAGGTACAAATGTATCACTAGTGAACAAAATTAACTTTTTTATTTTTTAATTTTTTTTTAATGAAATTAATGAAAAACACTTCTTTTTTTTTTGCAAATAAAAGATTTTAATTCATATTTTTAAATTACAGCTAAAAAAATATTAAAACAAAATTAACGGTTCTTAAAAAAAATATAAAATAAAATTACAAAAATATTTCAATGAATTTTATTGAAATGATCGAAACATATAAAAATTTGTGGTTAACACACATCACAAAAAGTGTTTACAAGTTTCGCTTTTTTGCGTGCTGTTGAAGATCCAGATTCGCCGGATAATTCCTTGCTTACATTTAATAAAAAATACCTTGCTTACATTTAATATAATTTAAAATAATATTAGGCTTCCTTACCGTACCACCATATTTTTTTTTAACAGTAATTAATGTGCTATCTTGTTTGGTTGATAGAAAGCGGACATGCCTTTTATCATGCCACACGCCGATTACTACACCTGATTTTTCTTTTGTAATACACTCATAACGTTTTGGTTTTTCTTTAAGAGGCGTTCCTTTTCTAAATTGCTGAAGAGTTCCTTGAAGATGAGTGTCACGCTCTAGACAATAATTGGCTAATTCTAAACTAGTGTAATAATTATCTACCGTTAAAGTTCTACCAGAGTTAAAATAATTCTCCATTAAATTAGCACAAATGGTTGTTATCAAATTATATCCAGAAAAATTGTCTTCTTTTCCGCCGTACACTTTAATTTTATAGACATAACCACTAGTATCCGTTAACTTAAAAAGTTTTATGCCATATTTATGTGATTTTCCCGGAATATATTGCCGAAATGATAATCTGCCCCGGAAAGGAACCATAGATTCATCAATTACTAAGTCACCACCTGGAACTCGAATGTTTTTAAGGCTATTGTTCATTTCATCAACCAAACGATCTATTTTAAATATTTTCGACGAAGTTCCAGAAGCTTGATCGTTATCAGCAAAATGAATGAAACATAAAATTGATTGAAAACGGCTTCGCCCCATTATACCTGGAACAAAATTATTCTTAAATAATGGATTTCTGCTCCAGTAATCAGATACTGTTGGGTATTTTACTAGACCCATATACATTATGATGTCCAAAATTTTGTTTATATCATTTATATTAACTTCATTCCATTCAATATTCCGTCCTCTAGTACATCATGCCACTCCTTTTATACGATGAGCTTGGCGATTTGTTTCTTTAACTACAATTTCAAGGACAGCATCAGTTAAAAAACAAGAAAAATATCCAAAAGGAGTTTCTTCGTACAGTTCACATTTATTTTCAGTAATTGGGGGATAACGAAAATTTTTAAGGCTATTTCCATCTGCAGGAATTTTCCATTCCGTGTTATTAGATGTTTGTAGAATATTATTTTCGTTTTGAAATTCACCAATTTCCTCTTCAACCATTTTCGGTGGAGCTTTCAGTATTGTGACTTGGCTGATATAAGTCATTTTCGCTAACATTATCATCGAAGTCAATTTCATTATCAGAGTTACTAAGTATTTCCCCAATTTGATCTTCGTTCATTGCAAGAATTTAGAAATACAAATTTTTACGATATGTTATTATACGACTTCACTGATCTAAAACTAAATCCTCATTAAATATTTCAAAACACTAGAATACAACACAAGAAAAGAATTCGCCGTTATTCTCAGAAAATACAAAATAAACTTGTCAACATGATAGAGCTTGTATATAATTTTATAGTTCACGTGATCACTGGTGATACACTGTGAGTTCAATTTTGTATTTTTGACTTATTATTGTTCGTGTATCACATGTACAAATTTGTTGTTAAAATAACTATGTTCACCATTAATTTAATGTGTAAAAATATTTTCCGTCTATGATATTCTTAACCCTTCCTAATAAGTGCGGTAGATGGGGACGAAAATGGGAATGTTCACTGGTTATACATTTGTACCTGGAGGAAGGAAAATTTGTGTATCACTGATGATCACGGTACATGTGGATGAAAATTGGAATGTTCACTGGTGATACATCGGTAGCCAACGTGTTAAAAATGTAAGGAATATACCAGTGTTACAGATTTTTCAGCTGTCAGTCTGTCTGTAAGTGTGTCACTTTTTTGAAGATATTGTTTTTAATATACAAAAAGAATAGTGAACGTTTTTAGAACAATTTAATTATCTTACAAATAACTACTTTCTTGAATTCTATTTTGAGTAAATTTTGATTTCTCTAATTATTTAATCTTGGTATTGAAGCTATTGAAAAAAACAATTACAACAGAAATATCGTACACCACTTACTTAGTCACCCTATATGCCATAAGTATATTATATACGTATGTTAAATTAGTGTAGTTAAATTATTTTGATTTAATCAAAGCAGTGAGAGTAGAATTTACACTATACGACAACTAATGTTTTCGTCTTCTTGATATGATTGAGTTACAGCTGAAATTATTAGCAAAAATTTAAATAATACATTATATCTAAAACTATACCTAAACTAAATTTTATGCCTTTAATTGCACAAACTAACTTATCTACCATACATACATTCAATTATGTATAACATTTTTGATCCAATTATTAAAAATTTAATTTAAGTCTTGATCGGTCATTGATCTAATTTAAAAGAAGTTGTTTGATTTGAATTAAAAAAAAATAAACAACAACAAAAAAAGAAATTCTTGTTGTCACCTCACCACTAATTAATGAAGTGGTCAATGTTGAAATTCATCAACTTAAAATAAAATCTGTATCATAGAATACATCGTGCTAATTTTAAAAATTATTGAAAGTGAAATTATTTTTATTGGTGTCTAAGCCATTATTAGTGATTTGTTTATTTATGTTTTTCTACAAAAAAAATAAAATAAAAAAGACAAACAAAAAAAAAATCAATTTAAGAAAGTTAAGTGTTTCTTTAAGAATTGCACAAGCTAATCAAGATTTTTGCGTAAATTAATTTGTTAAGTAGGTTTTCTTATCGATTTGAAAAGAAATAAAAACAAATACAAAAAAAAAAAAAATTATTTATTAAAAATTAATTTAATCTAATAAGAAGCAACATAAATTAAAATGTCTAAGCTTTAGCATTTAAATTGCAAAATCGAAATTAAAAATTGTATTGCGAAATTGGAATGAAATTAAAGTGAAAATAAAATTTAGATGTTGTCTTATCTATTTTTGTATTACAAAATTCTATGAACTCATTTCTATATAATAGAAAGACGTGACTTGATTAAATATAACTATATTCTTAAACATTCGTAAGTGTTCGATACAACATGGACAATTTTTAAAAATGTTATAAAAATGTTGGTTAATAATAAGCGTTACACAAATGTAATATTAGCTGTTCAATGTTATTTTTAGACAAGAAAAATGTATTAGCTTAGTAGTTCGTTTATAGTAGTTATAGAAGCTGTTAGAGGTGTTAAGCTTTACGTAATTATTTTTACAAATATTCAATACTTTGTATATTAAAATGCTTTTGATGATACTAAACTTATATTATTGGTGAAAATATTTACTAAATTTTTTAAATAACTAACAATTTCGACCATAAGACTGTGCTCATTAAGATTAATATCTAAGTATTAATTTAAAAATTAGAAAAATATTTAATTTTAATTAGAGTAGATTGATACAAGGGTAAGATTTATAGAAAAAATTATATTCAAATATAATAGTTTTAGCTGATATCGTATTAAGCTTGAAACTAAAGCATCAGACGATTATTTGTGTATTAAAATCTGTTAATTTCAATGTTTAAGCGAATAAGCTTGCAAAGGAGGTATTTAGTTTGATGATTTATTTTTTATAAATTTTTTGTCATTAGGTACGTACAAATACATTAGATATTAAGTTTCTGTCCTATATGAAGTATGTAAAAAATAATATGAATCTACCATTCAACAGAGATTTATGTCAATTATAATGGATGTAAAATGCAAACTGATCTATTAAGTTCGTTAACAGAATGAACAACATTCTCTTTTTCAGGTCCTTCTGTTCTGTGTATACCTGTAAGGATTTATTATGGTATTAATTTACATAAAATTTTGAGAATTTTAATTTAATTGTCAAAATTTTTTCCATTTTCGTTTTTTGTTATAATATTTTTGTGTGTTAGTTGCTTCTGTTCAATAACCCATACTTATACAATGCAAAGTTTATTGGAAATATTTATGTTTGCAGCTTTAAATAAAGAATACAGTGACTCATGATCAAAATAGAGAATTGACATCAAATAACAGATTCGAGTACATGCTGAGTGGTGCAGTAGGTAGAGCGCATATCTTTAAATTGTTTTTGGAAATTAATTCATTTGGATAAAATAAATGATAAAAAATAATTGAGAGTATATATCATCTGGTAACAAATTAAATAAAATGAAGCTACTCTATTTAAGAATGATTAGTTCCTAACGATAGCAGTAGTTTTCCACATTTAATGAATATAATATTTGATAGATAAATACTAGAAAAACATTATAGTAAAATATGTAGTAAAAATTGCAGTACTACTTAATTAAACACAGAAAAAATGATTCTACCTAAGTTACTATCAAGGGCATAAAACAAAAAGAACCATACAACTCAATTTGTAGAACCTATCAGAAATATTAAAAAAAAAAAAAACAATTGTGCTGTAGGCCTGAAAATTGATACATTTTTTTTTATATAATTCCAAGACCTGAAAATTTGTAATTATAGGTATTCCTTCAAAAATAAACAAACACGTCTTTTACCAATTTCCAAAATTCTGGCTGGAATATAATGAAAATAATTCTAATTTATACTAGCTCGGAACCTACTATAGCTTAGTGAAGTAAGTACTTCTGAAAACTTAAATCATAAAATTGAAATACTGACGATGCAGTTTTTTTGTGTTTATTTCCCTTGTAAACGCTACAATTTGTCTCTAATGGAAACATTCAGTAGTTTGTATGATGTTTGTATATGTAAGCAACAATACGTATAAAAACCCCAATGGTAGGTTATCCATACAGGTACTCTGTTACTGTCTGTTGGTATCTGTTATACAGTTAACAAAGAAAATAAAGTTGTTAACTACTCAAAGGAATTTCTAAATCAAGCAGAACTAAAAAAAAGGAGCTTCAATTATGATTCTGCAAATTTTTAATCAGACAAAATTATACAATACCACATTAATAATAAAAGTATAAAGAGAAAAGTATTGAATGTTATTAAAGCACACTTTTGAACAAATTCAAACCTACCCTAAGTTTTGAATTAGATCCAGCATGTGTTCGAATATCTGTTACATAACTGCTATAGAATATTTTTTAGAAACCATTTGTTTTTGATTCGGCTCATAAATAAAATTTTACTGAAGTAAATTTTTTATATTTTGGAACCGGACAACGTCGCCCAAGGAATCAGATTTAGAATCTGTCTACATAATGTATAAATTTAAGTACACAATAATAGGTTACCTCTTGGTATTATATGTGTATAATGTGTGCACTTTTGGGGAATAGTTGTGTGCAAAACGGCATACACATAGTGTGCATGCTATGCAACAGAAATGTGACGGTTCTCAATGATAATTATTACGGTGACAAAAAGGTTTAATTTTATGAAAATGTATACACAATTTACCGCCCCAATCAGAACCAAATTCTACGTTAAAGAATACTTCGTAACTATTTTTTTAATCAAAAATTGTGCAAATAGTAAAATTAAAGTTGAAAAACTATATTATTAATTAAGAAAATTAGAACAAAATATGAAGTTATATAATAATGATAAATAATAATTCATTATTTTTATAATTTGCGATTTTTGTTATTTATTATATTTTTTCTTACGGAAAAAGTTCATGCAATTTCAAATTTATCATAAATATAAAGTTTTTACTTAAAATTAATGGGCTTTTCCAAATATTGTATATTGTATTATAAAAATTAATTAAAAATTATAAGAGCTAGGACAATGTTCATTTTTTTTAGCATTTTAAATTTTAAATATTTAATTTTAACATAAAAAAGATTATAAAACAATGAAATTTTGTGATTTAATTGAATTTAAGCTTTGAAATTTAAAAATATTTCGATTTATAAATTTAAAAATATTGACATTAGAGATGAATCGCCATTTTTGTAATTATGAAAATGGCCAAAAAGGGTAAATATACCTTTGTATGGTAAATTTAATATTATTCTGATCCGTGTCCGGATTAATTTGATAGCTGGGATTTTAATTTAATAGATATAGTAGAAATAATAATTAGAAACAAAAATGTTTGAGAATTTTATTTTTTATTTTTTATTTAAAAGTAAATGTATTTTAAATATTAAGATTTAGTTGAGAAAGAAGGTACATAAAATAATTTATTGTTGACGAAGTTATATTATACGTTTATATTTGTCATTCAACTTACTCTATATAAAATAATATATTGTAAAAATTTTATAATATTTATAAAATTTTTGTTCTTGTTTTAAGACCTCAAAATTTGTTGTTACAGTGTTTTTTAATTTAAATTTTTAAAGATTTGAAATTTTTGTCTGAAAACTATTCTCGTACTTTTTATTTCAAGATGATTATTTTTGATACCTCAAATTATCTTTGACTATAATTTTACAGTTACTTTCACAATTAAAATATCATCCTCTCAATTTAAAATTTTACAAATTTTTTTTATGCAAAGAAACTATTTTATTCTGGTAGCACCTGGACCTCATACCCCATGTAAATTGACAAAATTTATCATTTTTTACATTCTAATTATGCACACATTAAACGTATTATAAACTTCAAATGTAAGCAAAATATTGATGATTTGCGTCGTTATGGTTAATTTTATACATAATGGAACTTTATGGTTATATTTTGTTTATCAATTTAACCGAAATGTGTGCTGAAAGTAATTATTTTTCTCACATTTACTCTTACGTGTGACTTAACTGAATTGTTATTGTTTATGTATCGATTTTGTTCTTTTTCTGTTTCTGCATCCATTTGAGTTACATTTATATGTTTGTATAATTATATACATGTATGCAAGTAAGAATGAAAAAAATGAAATTAAAATTAAGTGCGACTATCTTTCGGCAGCCATGTAAATCTACATTTTATCAACAAGTCTAGTAGTTGGTTTAGTGCTTTATGAGTTATATTATTAGTAAGTGTCCAGAGTCGAAGTTTCTGAGTTATTGAAAATTTTTTTTCTTCATCATCATAAATAAAGCTGTCACCGTCACCAATATCTTTAAATTCAGTAAATTTCCCACTATGAATAATATTATGTTCATGAATTATAATAACAATAAAAATAATAACAATACATAAATTTATTATTGCCTTTACTTGTGTAATTTTGATTATTATCAGCCATATTATTACTAATATCATCAAGTGGTTCCATCTGGTCCGAGTTAATTATGGGAACTTGAATAGTCGAGGAACTTAAATTGCATTCTTGCGCTTGTAGCTTAAATAATTTTGTTCTTGCTCCTTTTTTTCCTGCTTCACTCTCCGATAATACGTATTCGTAAAACAAAAAGGTTTTGATGACATTATTTTCTTTTAGTTTCATTTTAACTTTAATGTGTTTTACCTTTAATTTGTAAAAAATGACAGCTGCCGTATATATGCATACACATCCACCTTGCAGTCGTAATAGTATTAAAATGTGGACATGAGTATTGTTTTTCGTTACATTAGATTTTATTTTTTACTTTATATCTAAATTTATTTAAACTAAAACCAAATGCATTCAAGTTGTGAAAAATTTGTTTAAATGTATACAAAGGCATACTTTTGATTGACACTGTAACATTACATTTTGGTAAAAATTGTAACCATAAAGATTGAATTTAAAAAAAAAAACAAAAAAACAAAATTATCCATTATTGTGACCATAAATATTTTCAGAATAGCAAAAGCAACAATTTGCATACAATGTATGCAAAATGTGTATGTAAATTTCGATTTCAGTGTGCTTAAATACGGATTTGGTTCCTTGGGCAGATGACTATTTTGATAGTGTTTAATAATTTGTAACTTCAATTTTTTAGAAAATAATTTCAATGCTAATTTTTATTTCAAACTTCACTTATTGACTGAATACTCAGTATTTATTCTATTTTAAAATCTTATATACGTTTTAAGTAAACGTATATACAAAATTATCATTCTAGAAAGTAGCTATAATTAATAATTATCTTCAATCTTAAATATTTTAACTATACTATAAACGAACTACTAAGCTAATATATTTTTCTTGTCTAAAAATAACATTGAACAGCTAATATTATATTTGTGTAACACTTATGTAAACCAACATTTTTATAACAGTTTTACGATAATTTTAACAATTATATAAGTTGTATCGAACACTTACGAATACTTGTTTTAGAATATAGTGAAATACTCGTAAAAGTATGATTACTTTCAATAATGAAGTGTGCCCCTGTTTAATTTTAATTTACCACCACTCTTTAAAAATTAAAAATTTGGTAGCAAGATTTCCATCCAAATATTTAATTTTGGTAAGCTTGTTAATTGTTTTGCGATCTAATTATTATTGGATTAAAAACATTTTTTTAGTTGTTGCTATAAATACAATTTTAAATTTTTTCGCTCTTTAATGACAACTTTCATTAGGAAAATTATTTATAGACCTTTAACAATAAAAAAAAATTAGTGTAAATACAAGTATCATCTGCAATTAATTATAGATAGCTCACACGAAATAAAAGTTAGATAATAAGAAGTGAAAAAGATTTTATAAAACATTGGTGTAGTTTTCGATAGTCTACAACACTGGATAATTATACCATTAACTGTTGTTATTTCACTTTTTATAGAAGAAATCAAGAATTTGTAAAAAATAGCTTGTTACAATTACATACTCAGTTTTTTGCATACCAAACCAATATCATACTTTTATTCCATATATTCCTTTTTTTTTTACTGCAGACAAGGAATTATCAAAATAAATTTCTTAAATGAAGATAAATTATTATGTATTTCTGTCTCTTTCTTATGCAAAACAATTAATAAAAATTATTATTATATTTTATTATTTATTATTTTGAAGAAAACTAAAATATTAATAATAAATAATTTCAAAGAAGAAAAATCAACAAACAAACAAAAATACATATTTATTTTCAAAAATAATTTTTCATATTCGTGCTACCTGTCACAAAATGCAATTAACAATTCGACAAAGAGCGAAAAAAATAACAACAACAACAACAAAATAAATAAATAAACAATATTGTGCAATATTAATAAAGCATTGCGCTGCGCTCTTTACAGTTATTTTTGTTATTAAGTTTTTAAGCGTATATGAAATGAATATTATTATAAAATGAATGATTATATAGGTTGTTATAAAGAAAGACAGGGTTGGATGTATTTTAATTTTGGAATGATAAAATAATATAAAAAGTTTGTGATCGTTAATTTTATAAGCAAATGATTTCAGTTCAATTGATACTACCATCAATATTTTTATTTGATTATTTAAATGAAGGGATGTGTCAGTGTGTGCTTAAGTTTTGATTGTCGAAAGAAAGGAATTTATGTTTTTGAAGGAAAATAGATTCAAGGGTTCTGAAATTTCACCATTTCAAATTGTAATTATTTTTTTAAATATTTAATGCAATTAATTTATTTGTTGGAACTCTCAAGTGGGTAAAATAACATAATAATAATGTTAGTGTAAGAAACTACTTGATAAATTTTATTTATTTATTTATAACAGTGGGATTTGCAGATAAATCTGCAGTCCAACTACAGTCCTTTTACTTTCGAAATGTGGGCCTTTTATTTATTAATTATTTGGTATATGTATATGTAAATATTGTATATTAAATTATTTTTTATTTGTTTTATTATATATATATATATATATATATATATATGCTTATTAATTTATTAGTTTTATTATATACTAGTTGTAAAGTCCGTCTCAAGACGGTGTTATAATTAGAAAAAAAAAAACTGCACAAAAAGTGAATTCTAATAAATGTAACCAAACATTAGGGATATTACGCTAAGTCAGGTACAAAAATATTTTTTTTTTGGTAAACAGATCGAAATAATTCGATAAATTGAAAAATTGTTTCTTACAAAAACAAATTGAGTTAAAAAACAACAAATTTTTTATTGAGGTAAAGAAAAAGGTGCGTTTTTTTGTGTTCTGCCAATACACCACACACCGACGCAAAATACCGTTGATAAAGACAGCATTTAACTATTTTGTCTCTAATGATTAGATGTCAAAACCTCTTTATATATACAACATTTTTTGTATATAGTTTATTGGAATGTGAAATTAATTTCTCTTCTTTCCCTCAGTAAGTTTTATTTGAATATCACTAGATCGCCGTAATCTGGAAATTGCAACATACCGTTTCCGCAACGGTTAAATACTGTTTCAGGCAAATAAGCTTCCTCTTTTTCAAATGTTTGACCTTGCAACTTATTTATGGTCATAGAAAATGCCAAGTTAACAGGTATCTATCTGCCATCTAAGAATAAATGGTAGTTCTGTATTCGTTGTATCTAAATCTATTCTAGGAATAAATACAGTTTCACTAATAGCTTATGCCAAGGATTTCCGCGATTATTAAATTTAATTTTAGCGCTTTTACAGCTAATCGAGTCCCATTGCAGAGGTCGCTCTTGGTATTTAGATTTCTCAGGAGAATTCTTATACTACCAATTTTCAAATTAAGTTCAGGAGGTGGAGGAGGCACTCTATTTAGGCAGCAGTCATTTAAAAACTCTACAGGAATTCACTGCATCATTTTCACTGCAATCATCAATGTAATCGGTAATAAGATAAGGTATTATATTTCCCTCCAAAATGTTTAAAATTCGTTCGTTAATGGTATCAACACCAGAACTTTTTGGGCGAAATATTGGGTTTTTTGAATAGTTAGCAAAATTATCCGCATTTTCTTAATTTCTTGTACGATACAATTATTGCAAATTATATTCCAAAGAGCTTCGATTAGATTTTGGTCATCCGTTAGATCACCATCTACCACAGCTAAATGCTGGATCTATAGATCTAACAGTTGGGGCTAACTTGGTTGCTAAATTTCATGCAAGAGCTAAACATTTGATTGACTTTTAAGGGGTAAGGTTATATTAGCTTTATATTTTATTCTATAATGAGTTATAAACGACACGAAGTTTCATAACATAATTATTTTGCAATTGTAATTTGAAAACCTTTAAAAAAATAAAATTGAAGTCCAAAACTATTATCCATATTATTCATAACTACAGCTTTTATTAATATTATTTATTATATTATTATATTATACACTATTCATACAGCGTTTACAATAACAACAACTTATTCATATGAAATAAATAACATATAACTAATTTTTAATAATATACATATTCTCATAGTTTACAATATTCATATTAAACATCATTAGCTATATTTTGACCTGACTGAAAACTGAAAAAGAATAAAATATATATCATATACATTTTATTTACAATAACAACTTCTTTATATGAAGTAAAAATAAAATACAGAGTTTTTTTTTACTTTTGATTTTTCGTTTTATTAATTTCTTCTACTTAAATATTCTTTATTATTATTTCATTGGTAATGTAATTCTACATAATTTCAAAATCAATTCTAGAATATACATATCTGCATACATGCAGTTTTTTCATTATGCATACACAGTACAAACTTAAGTACAGAAAAGATACGATTTCGAAGCAGCAGAGAAGAAATTTTTTTTATTTACTTTACTTTTTGTTTTGTTTACTAGCTATTTCGTTTTTGTTATTTTATTTTGATGTAGCAACGGTTGCTACGGCACGTTGGCAGCAGGATTGTTACGTTTTATTATATATTACAATCGATGCTGTTGTATTGAAAATTATTTTTAGTAATTTTCATCACTTGAAAAATTTTTCGGTTCTGACGGGGTTGGAACCCGTGCTACTCAATCGTTACATTCCTATACTCAAGTGCTTTAACACTCGGCTACCGATTCCACTATAAGTTTTAATTTCCAATTTTATTCTTAATTTGTTTCGTGACTTCCAAAATGTAGTGAAATCGAATGGAATGATCATATAGAGTGTATATAATAAAAAAATAACTCCATACGTATTTATTCAACGAATACTAAGAAATTATTTACAATCGTAATACAAGAAGCAAAACTAACTTTTACTTATCATTATTTAGAACTGATGTACAAAGAACCAACTGCATTTATAATTATTTAAATCTCTTCAATAAATTGCTCGACCAGCTTAAAAACATGAGGTCATAAATAGTCTATTTAAAAAAAAGTAAGTGTGAGAAGCAAAAACATAAGTGTGAGAAGAAAATTGGACGAAAATAGAGAAAAATTAGAGATATTAAACTGTTTAAATATAAATTTAAATATTTTCTTTAATCATCATCAATGTCCTGCAACCCCATCAGTGGGGCATAGGGCTGAAAGTATTTTTCTTTAATAGCTTATTGAATTGTAAATATAAAAAATTACTATTAATATTATAATAATAATTTAATAAATTAATGATAATTGAAAATAGAATAAAAAAAACAAACACAATCCTGTTAATTGAACTATAAAAATATAAGCAATACGACCATTCAGCTATGGCTAAGGTCTAAATAAATCAATGATTATAAACATTAACTATATTATAAGCTAAAATTTGAATTGTAACAAAAAAATTTGAATACAGAAAAACTGCAAAATTTACATTGTAGCATCTTCCAAAATGCATATCAAAAGCTCTTGACTTTGCACACTTTTCCAAAATATTTAAAATAAGTAGTGGAAACGTTAAATAAGAGCGGAGTATGTAGCGGAAAAATGTAGACTACATTTTGTACAGATGTCATAGATAAAGTTACCAGAATGAACATAATTTTAGGTTAGCTTAAATTTTCGTCGGAAAAATAAGTTTATTGAAAAATTGCAGTAAAATATGTGAATAAAATATTGCTGACGCCAGCACTATTATTCATTTGCTTTATGGTCTTCATGGTCGAAAATATGTGCTAACCTATGAAGATCTAGCAATATTAATTTTAATAAAAGCTTTAAAAGGTAGTAGCTTAAAATATATTTAAGCTGTATTAAAATATTTTATACAGTATTCTGGAAATCACCCGTTCTGTGACCCCTCTTCTGAGACACCCTGAGATAAGTACAAGGCTGAGCGCATTGACTCAATTCAGCTTTATTCAATTGATTCAGAAGTATAATTAGCTATATTTTGCTTATCTTCAATACTATAATTCTTTTATTTATTTTAAATAAATTATAAAAAGACCTCTCAATTAAAAAAAAAATATTATAAAGGCGAGTTGCGTGTTAATCCATGATTTATTTATATTTTTATTAATTTATTTAATTGTTGATTTACATGATATGATAAACCTCTTCACAGTACACTGTGACAAAAATATTGGAAAAATTTTAATAATTTTAATTTAAAATTTTTGTTACTTCGACTTCTTTATGGTAATGAATTGAAAAGGTTTTTAGTTTTTGATTTTAATAAATATTTGTTAATATAAGATTCTTTTGGTTTTAAACAGTTTGGTAAGGTAACTAAGTAACATTTATATAATCAAGTAAAATTTTCAGAGACCTCTATGAACGCAAAATGATTAACGAAGACTAGGAAAATGCTTCTACTTAAAAGAAAATCGTAATCAGTGTATTGACAGTTTAATATTTGCTGTTATAAGTAACCATTCAAGGCTGTTTTTATGCATCAGAAGGTATCACCTAAATGTCTGGATCAATGTAAGTATGTAGATCTTGTGACATTTTTAAGAAACATGTTTTTGAAGAAAATAGTCTTAGTTATCATTTTTTTTTTTATTTATTTTAGTTTTTTAATTTTGTTAACAATTAAGAAACATATTATATTCGATGCCCTCGACTCACCATTATTCCTTATAATGAGTGATTCTAGATTATTTAAATGAAGAAAAACTCGTTCTGGAGATGAATCTATTTACAGCCGCTAGTTAACGTGTATATTAGGATCGAGCTAAAGAAAGGCGAAGCTCAGCGCTCGAATTTGAAATTGGCCTTTCTCAACGTAGCAAAATGAAACATCAAAGAACTACTTCAAACAGGAAAATTATATCTTCTTAAAGAAGAGGTCGATAAGCAGAAAATTGATATCTGCAGAATATTTGCACACTATAACTATTTTCAAGAACTGACTGTAAAGTATATTTTTCAGTTACAGAGAAACAAGCAAGAAACGATGTAGCTTTTATAGTCAACAATTAAGCAAACCAATTACTAAAATATACATTCATTATACATATACATTAACATTCCATGAAATCATACCAAAATATCAACAAATAAAATAATTAGAATTGTTTTTTCTACTAAGCCAATGTGTTTCCACGTAATACAAATATTTATAACCCAAAGTGGGGCGTACTAGTTGAAGAAGCAGAATCAGCTTATATTGAATATCAAACATACTTGAAGACGTTAAAATAGATGACAGAGAACTAAGATATACTATTATGACCTCTAAAGAAATAAACGAGGTATTTATTTTTGTATACAATTTACAATTCCTAATTTTAAACAAAATGAGTTGGCCGGAATAAGCTGCATCGACACGAAATACATTTCATAATGATCAGCAAAAGGGGGACGTCCTCACGTTAAAACGTTAAAATGAAATCAGGAAACTAGTTATAACACCAATAACTAGTAGTGATTTTGTACTGAAATGAGGTAACACAAATTTTATGCATATAAGGTTTTTTTTTTATACGCAGGCTGGAATCTTCAAAAGACACAAGGAGCCCCGTAGCTTGATATTGCGTGTGAGATTCTTACCCACTAAATCACGCCCTTCTTATATTGCGATTAATCCTACAGGGCTAATGAGCAATTTTTTTTTCTTGGCTTTATTTTATTTTTCAATGTAGACTACATCCAGCGATGTCTATCTAATTTTTCTTTTGACGTATTCATCCATACCCTTAAAGACCCATCGCATCAACGACGAAAAGCCAACCAGCTCTACAAACAAATTTGTAATTCTGGAAGACTTGTGAAAAACCTCGTTTCGTTGGTAGTCAACATAACGAAATTCTTCACAAATCCCGGAAAAACAAATCTATTAAAACGTGGAAGCGGGTAAACAGCGGGAAAGTAACCCGATCACCCACGCGACGAATGATTAACAAACAAAATGTGGGTGATTATTACTGCACTAACTCAAAAGGTTTTACTCCTTTGAGTCGTCTGGCTATATTTCTATTGTCCAAGAGCTTGACTACCTCGACATTTACATGGTGCTGGAGTGTTTTTTTGTGACTTTTGCAAATTTCTGTATTTCTTTATCGACAGATTGTATGTGTCAATCTGTATTTAGGTCATAGTTTCTGATGAACCAGGGTGCGTTCACAATGTTTCTTAGGACCTTATTCTGGAACCACTGAATAATATCTCTATATAGTAAGGTAATAAAAACTTCTTAAAATTGATTGCCAAAAAACCAGCTAATCTCAGTAAAACTGATAATCCGGATAAGTAAGAAAAATGTTAAATATCACAAGGCTAGCTAGACAAACGGTTGACAAACTCTATCCTGCCAATGAAAAAGAAAGATTAAAACGAAAAAGATGATTTTTAGATTCTGATTTTGAAAAGAAATTCTAACACTGAGCCAGAATATCCAAATAGCCTGTTTGTTAGATCAAAATGAACATTTCATTAGAATTGGTACCGATCTAGAAAGGCATTCCACTCAAAACAAGATGAGAGAACTCTTAAAGAAAAAAAATATATATAACAAGAGAGTTTAAGTCTCAAACACAGATAATTATAAATTAAAAGAGGAAAAATTTAATTACAGCAAAAGGTGAATTGCAAGACCTTTTTGAACCTTAGAAAGACTG
The DNA here is from genome assembly GCA_963942445.1 of Argyra leucocephala. Lineage (NCBI taxonomy): Eukaryota > Metazoa > Arthropoda > Insecta > Diptera > Dolichopodidae > Argyra > Argyra leucocephala. Next base: position 70,290,980 of record OZ012681.1, on the reverse strand, counting down.
TTGAGCGGACAAAGTTTGAAGACGAACACCCGAAAAAAATCGTATTCCGTTTCTTTTAATAAAATGTAAAATTATGAAAACTTTCAAAATCTTACTTGAATTTCAGAAATAAAAATAAACAATATTAGTGCTGTATAAAATTTTTGGATTTCGTATTATTGGGAACAGTTGGCCAAAAATTATCAAAATAGAGAAATATGGATAATTATTATTCTAACCAAATCTGGTTTAATACTCATACCATTATTATAATTGAATATATATATTTATTACATAATGTTATATATTTGCTATATACATATATATGTATATACATTTCATTTAATTACGTAGATATTCTAAAGTCTGACATTGTTGCAACTTTATTACATTAGTCACTTTAAGTAATTTAGTTTTGTTGTTATGTTTTTTTTTCATAATCAAAATACGAGATCATTTCAAAATTAATGAATTGATTGTAAACAGTTATTATTTTATTTTCTTATTTAATAATCCATTTAATTTATGGAAATCAACATTATTAAATAATTTTTTCTCTTTGTATCCGTTGAATTTTTCGACATTTCTTACATTTTCTTTCAATTTTCAAAAAACAAAAAAAAAAAATTAAAAAAAAAAACAAAGAAAAAACAGTGGCGGAAATTATAGCATATTTTCTTTCTCCTTCGTTTTTTGTTTAATAATTCTGCAAGTTTTAATCACTATTTGCAATTAAAAATTTTAATGTTTTTTTTTTGTTTTTTTTTTTTTTTTTGTTTTACATTTCTAGAGTAAATCTACTCTCAAAACATTTAATTTAATTAAAAGGTGAAACAGAGAAAAAATAGAAAAGTATAAGCGAGAGAAAAAATAGGTCAGATGTAATAATAAGACACTGATTAATTCGATTATTTAAGATTAACGATAATCACTGAGGATTAAGAAAAATTTATTTAAGTCACTGTTGAATAGTTAACTTTAAATTAAAAGTTCGTTATAATATAGTGTTACCGTTGTGATGTACTTTCTTATTATATATTTCAAATATATCTTTTTGTCCATTATGTCATAAATAAATGAAAAAATTATTTGGTATAAAATCCATTTTTTTTATGGGTCATAAAAAATTATTTTAAGAAATTAATTTAATTATAGTTTAAACATATAATTTAGATTATAAAATTTTTTTTATATTATTTTAAATAATAAATTAAACTTCGAAAAATAAAATCTTATAATAATAATAATAAAATAATTCAAAACTTGTTTGGGTCTTATGGAATCAATATTAATAGATTAAACTTTGGTATAAAATCAAATAATAGGTTTTTCCCAATTTTCCTTCAACTTATTTATATTAAAAACAAAAACTTTAGAATTACTAATTAAGAAACAAATAAATAATATTTCGGTTGTGTATAGATGAACTAGAATAAGATTAAATATCTGATTTGTAGAAGATAGATATATTTGTAACGGATAGGGGTGTGTCCCACTATAAATCTACTGTTATTGTAACTGCAGTACTTAATGACTCCTGATTTAATGATTACACTTAGTATATTGTTTAGTAGTATGTTGGGTATGTCTCTTTGTTGGGGAAACATCGTTGCCGATTTACGAAGTCTACTACGAGTTTCCTATTCACAGTTTTAATATATTCTTTCTCTACAAGTTTCCCACAAGTTTGTTTTAGGTAGGTCCGATTTTAGGCAGACCAGTTATTATATTCTGATATGATATAATAATATATATAATATTTACACTTGTGCAATAAATTAATTATTAATTAATAACAAAATATTAATAACAAAATAATAAGAAGACAAGTTACGGAAATTCGTTTATAACTTCAACGTCTCGAATGGAGCACTAAATTCCATCTTATGTATTCCTTAAACATGATCAATTCTATGTTTATGACCTATGTAAGTTCATGACAACCATTAACAATTTATGATTCGTAATTGTCCTCCTTTCATAACTTTCCTTCCTAAACGTACTAATCGGAATAAAAGGTCTCCATCTAGTGTTTTGGCTACGTATAAAAAAAATGAATCTTTATTTCATAATAATCAAACTGAAATATATTTATAAACTTAATATTAAGCTGCCTAACATCTATACAGAATTTCCTAATGAAAATTTTGGTCTGCCAAAATAACAACAAGCAAATCTACATCTTTCATATTTGACATGGCAATTAAATTAATTTGAGATAGATGCAATTTTTTTTTAAAGAAAATTGGTTCGAAATTGTAACTTTTTTAAAGCAGTTTTACTTTCAAAAATAAGAACTTACTTATTGGTTTCGTTTTACAATTGAGAAGGAATTACTTACTTACTTATTTTGGGCTACAGATCTTGAAGGTCTTGGGCGTGACTCAAAATTGCCCTCCACGGACTTCGGTCACTAGTGGAATCTTTCCAGTTGGTGATTTGAAGTTTTTTTTATATCTGCTGATATTTCATCTTTCTAAAGAAGGCTGTGGTCTCTCTAAACGACGCTTTCCCCGGGGCTTAGATTCGAATAGTTTCCTAGCTGGGCATTTTTATCCATTCGCTCTACATGGCCTAACCAATTGAGACATCTTATTCCGACTTTTTGGCTAGATCCATATCAACAGCTGGTATAGTTCGGCATTGTATCTTCTTCGTCAGACCATAAATGCTACGAAGAATTTTTCTTTCAAAGATACCAAGTGCATCATTTGCGCTTGTTTTGGTAATGTCTACGATTCAGAACCATATGGCAGCACCGGAAGAATGAACGTTTTGTATAATTGGGCTGTGGTAGTTTGGGAAGAAATTACTCGATACTTATTGTATTTTTTTTTATGATCTGTGATCTGAAGTCCAATACATATATAATAAAATATATTCAAACTAATCACAAGAACAACACAGTGGGTGGTGCAGTAAGCTGGGGAGCACCAGCTTTCAAGATAAAGGTTCCATGTTCGATTCCCGACAAAGGCAAAAAATGCTTTCTTTATTTTTCGACCTGGTGCAGTACCCTTTGCCATTGGGATAAAATAAATGACAAAAAAATAATTAAAAGTATAATCTGGTAGTAACTTAAATAAAATGGAGCTACTATATTTAAGAAGGCTTAGTTCCCGACAATAGTAGTAGTTTTCCACATTTAATGAGTTGATAAGCCAGATATATTTTTGATAAATAAATACTAGAAAAACATTGTAGTAAAATATGTAGTAAAAATTGCAGTACCGTACTTAATTTAGCACGAAAAGCTAATTTTGCATAAGCTACTGTCAATAACATAAAAAAAAACATTTAAAATTAGTAAATGTACCAGAAAAATTCTAAAATAAAAAAGCTATTGTATGTAATTATGTGTTCCAAATCTTTATGTAAAAGTAGTTGGTTTCATAGGCTTGGAATTATATACAAAAATAAATAATCACAACGAGATACCGTCTATAGTTATATATTTTCACATATACTATTGGATTAATACTACTTCTATTATTTTATACAGATTATACAGTTTTAAATTATACAGATTATAGTGCAGATAGTAGAACAAGCACATTTAAGAAATTTGTGGAACAAAACACAGCTTTTGTTATTAAAAGTGTAAATGAAATTCATCAACAAACTAATTATGTCAAAATAAAATTATATGGGCGTGATCGTCTCTAGTGGTTAGACTTAGAACCCTACGTTGTGACTGATAAAATTATTAATATTATTAATCTTTCTTAATTAGTCCTAAATCTGTAAGATCAAATAATAATCATTCGAAGATATTAACTAACTGTAAGTACTGTTGACCAACTGAGAATTCATTTTCAAGCCATGTTTTGTTTTTCAATAGGATATTTGGATAACAGATATAATTTAGGAATGTCTCATAAGTTAGAATTGAAAAAAAATATGGCCTAATTTTTCTGGAGAACAAAATCATCGGATTGAGGGGAATATTTTCTAATAGTTCTTATAATGTGAGTACTTTGGTAAGTGTTTACACTTATATAACAGTATTATTAGTATAACAGACTAGTTTGTATTATGGATCTTTTTAGATTGGTTATATTAAAAAATATTCTTATTTTATTTATATATATTTACATTAATTAAAAATTACAATAAATTCATTTTCATAATTCACAATACAACTTGGGCTATCAGCTTAATTAATAAATATTAAAAATAACCCTATCAGAGTTACTTGCAAGAAGCCACTTGCTATTAATATTGTATACAAAAAAATTAAAATGAAACGTGCAAACTATATTTCAAATCAAACTTTTAATGTAATTTTCAAGTGAAAGAAAATTTGCTCTCAGATTTGTAAACCACATTGACTACAAAAGTATGAAAACCATATATTGGCTCAGAGGTAGAAAATCACAACTCCTATTAGAAATCAAACTATTATTGTATAATTCTATAACTGGCATCAATCTGTGTTTATGGCATTTAAATATTGGGAGTATCAGTCAAAAAGCAACGTATAAATTATCCAACGGTTTCAGAATAAAGCTTTAATATCTGTAGAGAAATGTTGTATGATTCGTACCAAACTAAGTAATCGCAAATACTTTACGCAGTCGCTTGATTCACAAATAGAGCAACACCCCAATAAAGTAACCCACATGTAGATGAACATGCCTAGAACTAGAAAACTCAAAAGAACTTTACCTGGAGCAATTTTAAAGTTAAATTAATAAATTATGCGGCTACATCAGAGTGTCACTTCAAATTGGCCATGCTACTTTTAATAAATGAGTATATTACTCAAAGACAAACTCTGCACAACAAAAATATTTACTTATTGTATTTTATTATTCAGATTGCAAGTAAAATTTAGAAGTTAAAAAAAAAAAAAATATTAACAAAAATAATTTGATATGAAAATTTATAACCGGAAAATCGTCAAATATTTGCTTCAAATTGCTTAAAATCAAATATTTAGGAAGTTTCAATGATCCCTCAAATAAAAAATTCTAATTACAAACAAAAAAAACTTAATATTAAATCAACAACTAATCACAAAATATTTTATTTGTAATTTAACTCTAGGTATTCTTACCTGCAGTAGAGCAATGAACTTCCATACACTAAACACATACATAACAAAAAAAAACCACTTAATAAGTAAAAAATTACAATTTTTTTTTTATTATTATTATTCCTTCCCATATTTGAACTCGTTTCGTTTATCATCTGTTTTTCATTTCAGATTTTCAACAGTATATGATTTACATTTTAGAACATAACCGGCTTTCCAGCTTGTTTTGTTTGTTTTTATAACTGTATTTAGTAATATTTGAATGTGTTTCTTGATATTTTATCTACCGGAATATACCGGAATATAAGTGTGATAGGCATAATGTGACATGTGCCCAAAATACAAACAGTAATTCTGAAAAAAAAAACAAAAATTACAGAAAAGAAAAAATAAAAGAAAAAAAAAAATTCGCGTTATTTATATTCTGCTTATATTCAATTGTTATATTCCTTTTACATAATTAGCAGCTTGCCAGCTATTATTTATATTTTTAATTATACTTGTGGGAAGTCGGTAAAAAAAATGTAGCTGTATTATAAATATAGAAGAAATGTCGTAGAATGATCGTCAAATTATTGGGGAATGATCCACTAACAGTTTCATTTTATTCCCACCGTCTTAAACCTATTTACTTGCAGTCATTGTGATCGTCGAGTAATTACAGCACCTCTGTTATTTATTCACCCGATTTTTTGGCTAACGTGTAAGATTTTCAAAATTGAAATTATTATGTTGAAAGAACTAATTAAAATAATATATGAAACGTTGAGTTATTCCACATTAATTTCTAGCTTATTGGATACGGAAAATTTTACTGAGTCAATAGTATTTCTACTTTTTTTGATTGTCAACTAAGTGTTTTACCTATACTAAAAAAAGATTGGGTTATAATATACGTATAGCTTAGACAAACTAACAACTTTTGTTTTTTTAGCTTTGTTACCCACTCGTTCGACCTAGGTTTTTAAAGTATGTTAATTTAAGTGTATAATTATTGATAAATGTGTTAACTTATAATTTTTACTTCTCTACTAACAGCATTTATCTGGCTTAGTTTATTTTATCAACATTTTGCTCCTTTTTGCAGTGTTTACTTAACCTACTGGCTACTGTGCATGATGATATATTGCACAATCAATTGTAGTAAGCCTTCGTCTAGTAATATATGTCTAATGTGATTGCTCTAAGCGTTAATCTGACACTATATAATAATATTTAAAAGTATATCGTACAATCGAGTGTCCGTTTTAATTTTAAATATGCAGTAAATTAAATGCTAAATCAAGTTAAATTAAAGATTTACAGTTTAAGTCTTGATTATATAAGCATGTATAAATTGAAATTTTTTTGAATTGAAATTAAACTTTCATACAGATGTCCATTCAAAAATTTTCAATTAGACATTTGAAGACACGTTATATTTTAAAATCCGAATATTAGTGCACAAAAAAAAATGTTGCACGACTTTGAAAGTAGAAATTTCCTAATTCCTAATTGTTGTATTACATATTTGTTTAATTAAATAAACAAATCATTCTTTTATAACCCGTATGGCTGTATAATCTTTTACTATTAGTAAAGCGTTACATCGTTTACTTTAAACCTAGTAATTTATCCAACATCATTTGGTGACCTTGCCACTCAAGATTAACTGTGGTAAGGAGATTTATTTATGAAAAAAGTCCAGTCAAAACACTCCTAGGCCACTAAAATCAGGTTCGAAATAAAGAGATTATCACTGAACAAAAAATTTTTCTATGTTTTTAAAGGGTAATAAAGAAAATTTTTAATTTAAAGTTATGAAAATTAATACCAATGTCTATTATACTGGTTTAAATAAAGTACAGTACTGCTTCTGAGCTAAGACACATTCCTGTGATAGAACTAAGCCTTACCAATGACTATTAATTGTTTTAACTGAAGGGCTGAACTGATTATGAACTATTCATAATTTGCAAATTAAAAGGAGAAGCAAAAAATAAATTACAAATTAGATAAACCCACCATTTTAATTTTTTGTTTTAATATTCAAGTGTGCTTGAAAATTGAAAGAGGTTCAGATGAACTTTCTCATTTGTTTTTTCATATTCATCAATTCTCGCCACTTTAGATCTTTTTTTTTTAGATTTAAACATTTATGGGATAGGATCTGTCCCATATAAGCCGCAAATGGGCTTATTGGGATAACCCGTATTTATTAGTTATTGTAACTAGTGTCTGAGTAATTAAGAATACCTGATTTTGTGAAAAAACTCAGGATGTTCTTCAATGGTGTGCTGAATAGCTCCGATTGTTCGGCGAACGCTATTCCCAAGTGTCGAAGTCTGCTGCGAGTGAGCCCTTCACATTCACAGAGCAAATGTTCAACACAGAACAGACTTGGCCCTATGAAGAGTGTATCCGATGCTTTCTTAATAGATAATATGCAGCTTCCTGTTTCATGCTATGTCAGAATGCCCTGGTTCTGGTACCCCACATTATTGTGGTTTTATTTGTTTTTATCAGGATTTTCAGTATTTCTAAACAGTCCTGTATTAGCTTTGATTTGATGGTATTTGAATTAATAGCTAGTATGGCTGCTTTATTGTCCGAGAGAATGTAGATATTACGTTTCTTGTAATTTCTTTTTAAATTTTCTTGCACACAGAGCTCTACAGCATGTATTTCGGTTTGGAAAACTGTGTTTGTAGAATCTAGGCTCATATACTCCCGATTGTACTCCATTCATCTTCTTGGAGCCATCCGCATACCATATTATTGATCCTTTGTCGAAAGACGGTGGGCAGTTTTCCACGTCAAAATTATTTCTTGGCAAGCAGTAGTCGGATAACGCTATCGAAAGCGTATCATCCTTCTGCAGTACCCGAACTAGTTCTGGGTGTACCACTTTTTTGATTTTTAAATCATCACCAGTAATACATTTGTAGGCGTGAACCATTGCTTCTTTTTGTATGAATAGATGAAGCGGCTCTAAGTGAAGCAGAGTCTATAATTGTGCGGTGGATGTTGTCCGCATGGCCCCAGTTATCATCAAACAACATGAGTGCTGTAGTTTATTGAGTTTGACGTGCCTTTTTTCCACCAAACTGCTGATGCGAAGGTTCAGGTTGGCTTCACTATTGCGGTATATAACCATAATGCCATAATTTGTGGCTTAGTCCCAATTTACGGCCACATAGGCATGTCCAGAGTGCAACTCTGGCTTTGTTTAGAGCATTGTTTAGATGAGTATTCCAGCTTAAATGTTCATCCAGAACGATTTCAAGGTATTTAACCACTTTGGAAAAGTCAATCGTTACCCCATTTAGGTAAGGTTTCTTTGATTTGTCCCTAACTATTTTGTTTGTTAGGACAACAATAGTGTGTTTGTTTGGATTTATACAGAGTTTAACCTCTCTGCACCATTTGTATACCATGTTTAGTAACTGTTAATTACGCCACTGTAGACTCAAATTTGCCTATGATAAGAAGAACTACATTATCTACATTAGTTTCATTGAGTTTATGTAGCAGGTCATCCACAACAAGGGACCACAGGATAGGCGATAGTACCATCCTTGAGGCCATCCTTTAGCAGAATTGACGGCCTTCTTCTCGCCACTGTAGCCAAAGTCATTTTAAAAACAGCCAAATTTTAATACATTTTCATATGAAAATTTTTTACGGAAATTTTTTGTCTTATGTTATTGTTCTGACATTATTTTGCGGAACTTTGCCATTGTGTCTAATATTTGCTCTGGAAGAAATCATGAGTAAAAGATCCTAATTTTTGTTCAAAAATATACTTTCAAAATGAAATTGCATAATTTTTAATATACTCAAAAGTACTTTTTTTTTTTTTTTAAATGGTACGAACTACAAAATAACTGTGAAAAAAACAGGAATTAATTGGGTGGAAAATTATACTGCAAAAAATAATAACAAAATAAATATTTTTGTTTAAAGGGCATTTGCCTTATCGCGGTCGGTCATAGAACTTTTTATTATTGCAATTCTTTTATATGGAAAAACAAAAATAAAATAAAAATTATAATAAAAAAAATATAAATAAAATATATGTATTATATTATAGAACGGCTAATTCAGCATTTTAATGATGAATTTTCAGAGATTGCTGACTTTTTTTTAAATGTTTGATAATTTATATTTTGTTTTGTATTTTCTTTTTTTCGTTCGTTTGGGAATCAAAAGGAATTTTTCTTAAATTTTCTTAAATGATCTTTACTTTTTTTTTTTGTTTTTCTGATAGTTGATACCATATTTGATGACCTCCCCTGCTGGATTAATTTGATGACAAAAAAAAAAATTTTATGAATTATAAAAATTGTTAATTTTTAATATAATTTTAATAAACAAAGAGAAGGTAGACTGGATTATGAAGAAAGAATGAATTTAAAGTTATCTGAAAGCAGGAGAATTGTTGTTGTAGAAAATAGCTTATTTTTTTAATTTTAAGAACAATAATTATATTGCGTTGAAGCTATAATTCGGAGCTTTAACAGAAATTCGAAAAATCAGTAATATATCAATCAAGTACATAGAGCAATAGACCCAGACGAAAGGCGACCTACCGTAATCCCGTTTTATAAAAAAGTCAATTTCCTAAAATCCAGTTTTGTGAAATACTGTGTTTTAGAATCTAGTTTTTGATTAATCTTGTTTATTTTTTATTTATACTTTGCACAGAGCCGACAAGTATTTCTGGTACGCACAGTAAAACTTCTGCGAAGAAAATTTTATTTTAATGAATTTTTGAAAAAAAAAATGGATAACCTTTCTTTTGTAGTCAAATTCTGGTTATGCCCGGTCGAACTTCTGCAAAACAAACCAAATTAAAAAAATTAATAGACGTAATGAAAAGATGGAACTAGGATTTTGATAAAACGGGATTATGGTAGACTGGTTTGCATTTTACTTCCCAGAATAATTAATTAGGTAATAGCATCTTTTTGGTGCCCTTTCTTTTCATTTCTGCGACTGTTGAATGATGATTATGAATATTTATACTTTCCTTTTTCTACCATCTTACAATAGTAATTTACAACATCGTTTCTAAATCTAACTTTATGGTAAATATACTGTAAAAGATCACGAAAGATGCCCTGCTATAATCATTTAAAGATTTTTGTTTTAAGTTACTAAATTGAGATCGATGATTTTAAGTAATTTTGTACAAAAACTTTTAAACTGGTTTAAAAAATGGCAGATGGTAAAAAAATAATTTTTAATATAATATAAGTAATTTCCTAGAACAGTAAACAACTTAAAGCTTAAAATTACCCTTTGCTTACTAACCATTGGAATATGTTGTTTTTTTTTAATTTTTTTTTTGTATTAACTTATTAGGGGATCATTTATTATACAGTGTTCTACTTTTCGAAGTAAATTTTTTTTAGAGGTAATTCATTTGAGTATTTTAAAATTAAACCTGAGCTACAAATGGTTAGAGAAAATCATATTGCAAAAATAATGTTCAACAAATATCCACTACAATTTTAAAGATATGCAAGCTAAAAATAGCAATGCGTTCTTCAAAAATGGCAAATTTACGGATTGAAAAAATATTTTTAAAAAATATTAAGGCTTTCAAAATATAAATGAATTATTATTTTCTTGACATAAAACAACAAATCCAAATGGGCAAAGATTATGCAATTTTGCAAGCGCATCATCAATGAAAATAAAAAGTAATGCATTCGAGAGAGAAAAAAAAGCTACATAGAAAGCTCTTGGTAATAACATCGCCAATCAAATAGATCATGTACCAATATCAACCAAAAGATCATCAATAATAACAAATGTGAAAAATGTGCAGAGGAGCAAACTGCGATAATGATCACTTTCTAATAACAGTGAATATTAGACAAATTTCTGCATAAAAAAGATACATAGCTTAATATGTACAATATGGGTGCAAGAAAATATTCCGGAGAAGTGGAATGTTGGGCTAATCTGTTCAATTCACAAAAAAGGAGACAAAATGAGATACAGCAACTACAGGGGGATAACGTTACTAAACTGTGCTTACAAAATATTATCCAATATCATATACTCCAGATTAGCCTACTTAGCTGAAGAAATACTAGGAGAGTACCAATGCAGATTCCGAACCCGAAGATCAACGATTGACCAGATATTCGTCATGAAACAAAGCATGGAGAAATGTTATGAACATGACATAGATGCTTCACATTGCTTTTCATAGATTTTAAGCAAGCATTTGACAGCATGAACAGAGACATAATTTAACAGCTCAACATTTGGGAATACCTCAGAAATTGTCAAACCTAGCCATAATGACAATGCATGAATCAAAAGTTAAAATTGTAATACAAAACCAAAGAACCCATGAAATTAAAAATGGAAACGGGAGTACGACAAGGAGATGCCTTATCCATTCATGCCTCATTATTATTCAACTTAATACTACATTACGTTAACTCTACATTATGATACTATATTACTTAATACTACAATACATTTCCAATTACCATAGGAAAATTAGAAAAGAAAGGCCGGAAATAGATGCTACTATGCAAAAAGAAAGTTGCTACAATCAAAAAAGGCCAAAATGACGATATATAAAACTCTCATATGACCCATAGTGACGTATGGGTGCGAGGTACGGACAGTGAACGTGGCCGAGAAGAATAGCCTGCGCATATTTGAAAAAAAAATTCTCTAAAAAATACTCGGTCCAAAAAGATTACAGAATAGAGAATATGTAATCATAAGCAACAGCAAGCTCAATAGTAAGATCGAAAATGAGGACATTGTACAGTTTGCAATGCTCAAAGACTAACGGCCACGTAAGTCGAATGCATGAAAGTTGAAAACAAGCAGTGGTGCTGAATAGAAAGCCCGATAGTAGACGTGGTACAGGAAGACCAAGAAGCAGATGGGCAGACCCAACAATTTGCAAATTAGAGGCAAGCGGCACAAGATCGACTTTTTTGGAGAAGCCAAGTGATGAAGTCCAAAGCTCATCCAGAGCTGTAGCGCTATAAGATGATGATGATGAAATGAATTATTATTTATTTAATAAATAATAACATACAAATTAAATGTCTTAAAAAATACTAATATTATATTTAGAATTTACAGAGTATTTTGGAATTAACAGAGTGTATTTTCACAGACTGTACTTATAAAGAAAATTATATAATTATATGATAGTAAGTAATATGTTAATCGAATGGAATAGTTTAGAATAAAGAAGTTTTTAAATTTGTAACTATGTACAATAATAAGCTTAAAACTATCGAAATATTAATGACTTAAGTGTTAATGTTAATTTTTTATGAACAATTTTTTACTTAAATATGAGTTAAAAATAAATAAATATTTTTATTATTATTTTTTATTGAATATACTTTTACATGCTTGTTTTTCATTTGTCTGTACTTATATGTACAATTAATGGGTTGTCCATAAAATCTCGAATAAAAAATACAAAATAAAAAAAAAACCAAAATACCAAAATTAAAAATTCCAAAATCCGACTTTGATTAATTTAGTGGTTTCGAATTCAATCATTCTCTTTGTATTCAACAGCAAATACGTCTAAAAATGATTTAGGTTAATATTCTGAAAAAGGAGATATTTCCTATTTTGTATCCAACAGCGGCTACGCAAACAAAATATTTTTTCCCATCTCTGTATAAGAGAAATATTTCTTTTCTTGTGTCCAACAGTAGCTACACATCAGATTACCGCCCCAAAACGCCGCTACTTACTTATTGAAACCCTGTTTTTTAAGTATATAATGCATAATAAATGAAAAAACAGGCAAATTAAATAAAGACACAGGCTACTCTGCCAGAGCTATTGGCTTAATAAATAAATAAAAAAATAATACTAATGTAAATCTGCTAAATAGACTTATATATTTGACTTATGGATCCTACACAAAAATTAACAAAAACGGAGATCTTAGTATCTGTAGTGGGTTGTAATTTATCTTCATTCAAAAAATTGTCAGCACTATTAAATAACATAATGAATATTCTCTTTCTTTTTCTTTCTCTTCTCCAATTAAATATTTTCTATATGTATCACACCGGTTTAACTGTTTCAAAATTAAAACAACACTTAAATTCTAATTAAAAAAAAAAAATTACAAAAAAATATTTTCTCATAATTTAAAAAAGGACGTTAACAGACATACAACAAAAAAATTTTATAACACTTTTGATCGTTTGTTTGTTTATTAACAGAAATTAGGTTTATGTCCAGAATAAAAGAAATAAAAAAAACCTAATGGTTTTGTCGTGATTTTATTTTAATTGTTTTTTTTTTCAATTCCTAACTGTTAGTTAATATAACAAAAATTAAAATGTGCAAAAAACTTGAATCCTCTAGAAAAACAAAACAAGCAAAAAAGAGAGACAAAAAAACCCCAAAAAGCCGAAAATTTAACTGTACAATAACGATATGTGACTATACCTTTGTTTTTTTAACTGTCAAACGGTACCCGATAATTATAATTTTAGAATTTTACACTAAAAATTATGTTGTAGTTTAAAAAACAGTACTTTTTTGCTTTTTATGTTGGTGGCGAAAAACAGTAAAAAAAGCAAAACAAAAAAAAAAATTACCAAAAATTATGTTAAAATCATAAATCCAGTTAGTTAAAATAATTTTTTTTTTTCGCTTAAAGTTTTACTTGCTTTAATGATAAAAACAAAAAAAAAAAACCAGAAAACGAAACAATTCATCAAATCCAAGATAAGTTGGTCACAATTAAAAAAATTTAATAAAAAAAAATTAATTTTAATTTTATTTTATTAATAAAAGAGACAAAAAATAACCAGTCTTAAAGTTAACTTATAACTGATCCGATTTATGCGCGAGAATTCATAATGTAACCAAATATACGTATAAATATTTATGTACACTAGTATGTCTGTATCTTTAGTACAAGAATAACATAAAAAAAATATGAGATAATACTGTAAATTGCATATAACAATGTCGCATTAATTTTTTTTTTTTTGTTAATGTTTGAAATAATCCCAAAAATACCAGTTAAAATTTTCATATCGCACGTAATTCTTGGATTTTTATGTTTGTTTTTTTTTTTTTTTTTTTTTTTAATTTTAAAAAAATTCATAATTCAAAAAGTGGTTGGAATTAAAAGGTCATAATGTCATCGTACAGCAACCACTATTTTATATTACATTCTATTAGTTTGTTTATAACTTCTTGGTATTTTACATAAAACATCTGGAATAATTGTAGACAATATGAATGAGAATATGTATAAGTGGTTCTGGATAGTATTCACTGATTAAAACTTATTTTACAGATTTGACAAAAAAATACAAATTTTTGCTGTAATTACTTTTAAAAAAGAAATTTTTTTTATATTTTATGTTTATGTTTAGTTCGTAGGAGTAAGTTAAAATTTAAATTGATTTTAATTTTAGTTAAATTTTTAATCTTATATATTTGAAATCATTGTGTGGTACTGAAGGTAAATGCTAGGGTTCAAAAATAAGAATGAAATATAATAATTTATTTATTATGACAAATTCATATATATATTTAACAAAATTTATGCCAATACTGCCAAATATTAGAAGACCTTAATTCTGAATAAATTATACTTATATATATTAAATTCCTTTGTAGTATATTATTGCCGAATCTATTACTTAATTTAAGAATCTGATGAACAAAATTCTGGAAGTTGTAGAAATAATTACAAAATAAACGAAACAGACCAAATGAAATAGGATTCTATAAAGTAATACATTCTCTGAAATCCATAATTTTGGATTTAAGCATAAATTTGGTTAAATTTCAAATTAACAGAATCCCTGATATCATAAATAATTAGATTATTGATTTATGTAAGCCGGTAAGAGTAATCAAAACCTAAATCACCACAGTCGGAAATGGGCTTATTGGGACTACCCTTATTATGCAAATAGTATGTAAGTCCCTTGTAAAATTTATATTTTGTATCATATCCCATTAAGAGTTCTTTATTACTCATGTCATGATTCTCAAGGTTTATTATATTTACATACAATCAAGTATTTATAGTATTAATATTTTTATATTAATAATAATTATGGGACCCGTAGGCAATTATCACTACATCCCTTAAGAGGTCTCATCTGATTCCTTTTGAAATTTATAAGGTCGTGAATGCAGTTTCATTATTTTAGTTTATTACATTTAAGAGATTTATGTTTGGTAATATTTAGTTTTAATTTGATCAATTTTGTTTAAATTCTTGTAATTAAGAAAAATTAAAGATCTTAAAAATGAAAAACTTGAAAAATATATAAAATAATCTCTCAAATCCCGCCAATCAGAATGAAAAATGGAGAATGGGCGTGAGATAATAAAAATAAAGCTGAAACATTCGCAGATCATCTTGAGGAAATTTTTTGTCTAGATGAGACAGATTCGGATGACCTCACTGAAGAAAATAATAATTGGCATGAAAATGTCATATCACCATTCTCACAGAGAGAAATAGTTGAACAAATTAAAAAACTGAGAGATAAAAAAAGTTCCAGGTTTTGATCTAATTACATCGGAAGTCCTGAAAGAACTGCCGAAAAAAGCTAGAACAATGCTAACACGCATTATAAGCGCTGCTATAAGAATAAGGTATGTGCCGAATATGTAGAAAATAGCAGAGATAATTATGATACCAAAGCCAGGTAAGCCCATAAATGAGGTCAAATCAAAATACTACGGTCTCATTCGAGCACGCGACAATCGAACAAATTCATAGAATAACAGACATAATAGAAAAAGCTTTAGAAGAAAAGCAAGTATGTTCTACCATACTTCTAGATGTAGCCCAAACTTTTAATAAAGTATGGCATCGAGGCTTAATAAATAAACTAAATAATATGTTACCTAAACAATACGTAGATATACTCTCATCATATCTAGAAAACAGACTATTCAGAATAAAACAAGACGAAGAGTATTCTACTATCAGAGATATTAAAACGGGTGTGCCTCAAGATAGTATTCTGGGTCCCATACTGTATTTGCTCTACACCAATGATTTACCACAAATGGAAAATATAAATGTTGCTACATACGCTTACGATACTGCGTTGATGGCAGTAGGATCAAATATCGACGAGACTACAAATAAATTGCAAAGAGCAAGTGACAAGCAGCAGTGGACAAAGAAATGGAAAATTAAACTCAATGAGTTAAAATCGGTACATGTAAATTTTACAAATAAAAAATTAGAAAATCAACCATCGCTAAATTTAAATGGGGTAAATATAACCCAAAAAACAACGCTAAATACCTAGGAATGACATTAGATGTCAAACTTAGATAGAAAGAGCACGTCAAAAAGAAAAAAATTTGAGCTTGAAAATAAATATAGAGAAATGTAGATAAAAGTAGATAACAAGATATTGTTATACAATCAGATAATTAAACCCATATGGTTGTAGGGCATACAAATATGGGGATGTGTCAAGCGTTTTTTTTGTACTTTGTATACAAAAATTTTAAAATAAAGTCTTGCGCAACATGGTAAATGCCCCTTGGAATGTTTGCAACAGTGACTTGCACAGAGATCTAAAAATTCCTGGCATAGAAAATGAAATAAAAAGATATGCAGGAAAGCATATAGCTCGTCTGGAAGGTCATGTTAATGTTGAGGCTATTCAACTGCTAGATAATCAAAATGATATCAGAAGGCTTAAAAAACTAAGCCACTAGATTTAATACGATAGAATTTCGTAAACTTTTTCTTTAAGAAAAACAAAATAGCAATAAATTAATGGTTAGTCCGTTGGACTGGTATTAATGGGAGGGGTGTGGTTTAGTCAGTAAAAATTTGGCACGGGGCTCATTTTGTCTATGAGGGGGAATCCAATCCACGCAAAAAAAAAAAATGTTGAGTAAGGTTTTTTTTAGATATCAATATATCATCGAAATAAGTTTCACTGATTTCAGTGACAATCTGACTGGCGAGATTGGTAGGACTGTGGAACATTAAGCCACTCTTACAGACTATATAACAATTTACTTTTGATTCAAAGAAACTAGGATACCTTTGATTTACCAATATCTATAATTATAATTGACAAGCATTTAAATACCTGCGCCGTAGACACCTTTCCATTTTACCTCTCTTCTCCATAATGAAAGCTTAATATATAATAAGTAAGTTGTAAATAAAACAATAATGCGCACACCGTTGAAATTTTTTTAATCATATGGTTTTATTATTCACTAAATACATTAAGAAATAGGTAGAAACGAAACAGAAAATGAGAAGTAAAACATGAGTGTTTTCGGCTTTGTAATGAGAAGTCTATAGCAGTCCATGCAAATCCCTGTTCTTTTAAAAACTTGGCTTTTACTTGAATAATTTGGCTTTAACTTGAATTATAATTACTCAACAGGGGCCCCTAGTCCTATTAGATTTTGGTAGATTAAAGTTTGGTATTCCATTGTGACTACTATTAAATATTGAAATTTGAAATATTATAGGAAACTCTCCCAAATAATATAGATATATGTTAGTGGTGGTCAAATTCCAAATAAATCCTAGTATTTCATGAGCATCAATTACTTTTATCACTCTCATTTTAAAATCTTCAAAGAGCGAACTCAGAGTTTTGTTCTAATTATTAAATTTAAAATTTGTTTTAGCATTAATAATCATTTAGCATTAATCCAAAAATAAATATTTTCAAATAATCACAAAAATTTGTGGGTTAATCAATTACTGTAAGAAAGAAACACTAGTGATCGCTCGCTCCTAGAAATTCGAGGAAGTTTGATGAAATGAATCGTTTTCCATCATTTATAATTATTTGGATTATATTTTATTATATGATTGATTTATCTTAGACAACAACCAAATACGTAATAATTTATTTAAAAAATTCTGGCGATGGTTGAGTTGCGGCAATTCGATAAATTAAAATGTATGTATGTTAAAATAACTTACTTATATATTGAAAATTAAAAACTTTTTGAAAAATATTTAATTTCACCACGTC
Source organism: Argyra leucocephala (assembly GCA_963942445.1). Lineage (NCBI taxonomy): Eukaryota > Metazoa > Arthropoda > Insecta > Diptera > Dolichopodidae > Argyra > Argyra leucocephala. The sequence continues at coordinate 70,272,959 of OZ012681.1, read as the reverse complement.
TTCTTTAAAATATCTACCATTTAAAAGAATAATAATGAAAATGAAATTTTTTATGTTCTTGATAGTAATTTAAGGCTAATCAGAGGCTGAGTCAAATCAATTGTTGTTACAATTAAGTTTTGGACTAACAATTTGTTGGTTACAGTTAGCAAAATTTTTTTGTAAGTTGATCTCACATGTTTCCCATACATTTTATTAAATTACCATAACACTGTAATAATTTCAAACAAAATTTCAAATTAAAATTCAAATTTTTTAATTCAAATCTATTTATTAAAATTTGTAATCAATTGTGTTTTTAAACTTAAAGTATTAAATAAATTAAATTGAATAAAATGGAAATTAAATTGTAAATAATAAGAAAATAAAATGTTATAGATATCAAAAAAATTCAAATTTTCAATCAACAACAAATGCAACAACACAATAAACACAACAAGAACAAATAAAATAGTAAAAGTCCTGATCAAAATAAAAAAAATAAAAATATCTTGTTTTTCTTTTAATTCTTGTTGTTTCTAAACTCAGACAACTCGTCATTTTATTTTTTCGTAATTGAAGAGTCACGACTGCTCAATAAAATAAAACTTGCATTTTATGCATCTCAAAGTCTTTAAATTCGTTGTTATTTTTATTTTTTTTTTGTTTTGGTTTTTTTTTTTTTTTAAGCTAAAATTAAATCGCGATCGATATTTTCCAAGAAAAACTCATTCAAGTTTTCCATTTGATTTGGTAATTCATTTTCTTCAATTTTCATTTTTTATATTTGAGATTGTCTCAAGCTTTTTGGTTTTTAATTTTTTTTTTTTGATTCTGTTTAAGCTTGAAACAAATAAAATAGAAAATAATAAAAAAAAAAAACAAAAAGAATGAAAGAAAAGAACTATTAGGCAAAAGTATCGCACGGCGATGAATTTCAATACCTCATTTTTTGACATGCAATATAAAATTGTATTGAATTCACGTATATGTTGAATTATAAGCCGCCACCGCTACCACCATCGATGTTTAAATCTTAATAGTATTGTTGTTGGATATTGTCTTCATTGCTTTTATTATAATTTCTATTTTTGTTTTTGTTTTTTATTTCTAATTTATTCAATATTGAGTATATTCTATGTAATAAGGCAAAACAAATAATAGAGAAGAGAATTTATGTAATCTAGTGTTGAAGTCAACTATAGGATATGTATATAGAAAAGTGAAATATTAATGACATATTACTATTGTACAGATTATAGAGACTTAAAATGTTAATCTTTATAAAGAGTAGGTAGAATGTTATAATTATTTTTTTTTTTTTTTTGAAATTGGGGAGTTCTAAGTAGCCGCGACCACTTAAGATATATTGTATTTCCCCGTCCATTTCAGAATTGCAGGTCTATGTCCTTGATGAAAGCTATTATTTCCTTGATGTCAAGTTCAGAATCAGGCGATTTGTATCCCGGGAAGTGTTTATATCTTTTTCGAGCTACATCGTCGCAATCAAATAGAATATGGGAGGAGGACTCCTCCTCTTCTAAGCAGAATCTGCATCTATCTGTGCTCGATCTACCAATCTTGAAGAGATGTTTATTAAGTGGGACATGACCTGTGATGAACCATTTCAGCATTCTGACATTGAGTCTAGTCTCCCTGATTATCTAGTTCAATCCATGAATATTTAGCTTGAAAAAGAATTTGGACTGCGTAAGTCCTTGGCAGCTATCCCATATGTTCTGGGTTTTTTTGGACTCCCACTTGGAAACAATTGCTTGTAGGTAGGCGTTTGAACGAGCAATACTTGGCTCTGGTCCCAAGAATTGACTCTTCGCACCTGTTTTTGCAAGGACATCTGCCTCTTCATTGCCCTGTATTCCTTATGTTATAATTATAAAACTTACAATTTATTATAAGGACCTACAATTGTAGAGACTTAAACATTTTTTTTATCTTTACAAAAAGTTGGGAAATTTAAAAAGATTTAATTTTCAATTAGATTTAAATATTAAATTATTCATGATCAATAGCGTTCCATTGTGATTGAATTGGTGTCTTACAACAGTTTCTTTAACATTTCTTTTCATAAGTAGCGTGTATTTACCTTCTTGTTCAGTTATAGTTTAAATGCGTTTCAACCAATTTTTTTTAATACCTAGTTAAAACACTAAGGAAAACACCTTCCATGCCGGTTGGTACGTTTGCCTAGGAAGGAAAATGAAGGAGGAGGGGAAGGAAGACAATTTCTCAATTCAAGGTGCTAATGTTCATCTGGAATTTATGTAGGTCATGAACATAGAGTTGATGATGTTTAAAGAACACATAAGAAGAAACTTAGATCCACATTGGCGATGTTCTTTTTATAAATAACTTGTCTTCTACGATCTGGAGATTTTTACGGTGTAGTAATAAGCACAATGCTGCTCTTCGCGAGTCACGAAAGGGGCGCTTAAGTGGATCTTATACAAATTTAATTTCACTGAATATGTGCCTTTGTCTACGATATATCTATAAAAAAGGTAAAGAACTCCAATTATACGACGATGATCTAGAGGAATAAGATGAGTTACATTTGGGCCATTGAGGAGACTAATAGTCCATTTTTGAACTTTATCCAGATGTTTTAACGCATTACTAGAAATGAATACAAGAATCCATTTTGGGTTGTATAAATCTCATATATATCTCGTATATTCAAATAGAATTTGCTGTGATATGAATTTTTACAGTCTCAACACTGATTACGATATGTAGGTCATCGATTGTTATAATATCAATCGAAACTTGTCGCACTGATTGATCTTAAAAACTGTTTTGTTCATCGTTTTAATAACTTATTGCTTCTTCTTATCTTCATTTGCTTTACAATATTGTAAATGTAAAAACATCAGTTTTAAGTTTTAACGCAGAAATTTTCTTAGCCGAAACAATTATCTAATAAAAGAACGTGACCACAATTCAAGATGTTAACAGATAGTAGGCGATACACTGATTTTATTTCCGCCCTATGTTCCACAAATAGTGTTGTAGAACAATGATGATGAGCGCATAAATTTAATGTTTTGATCATGCGTTTTGCGAGGTGAAAATATTGAGCTTCTTAAACTCATCGTATACAGAGAAGAATTTAAGGCGAAAAAATAATTGGAAGGAAATCAATTTAACAGTTGAAAATCAATAATACAAAGTGTAGTAGTGTAAAGTAGTAATAAAAGTAGTATACTAAAAGTAGTGCAGGAGGTATCGGCGAATTAATTCCTAAAGCATGAATCGAGTTTAACGAGTTCACAATGTTGTTACATTTGTAATGCTGATAACAGGGATATTATTGCTGAAACCGTGTAGGAAACACATGGATAATATGATACTAAAAATGTTGGTTTAAGAGTATAGAGTCCATGATTAAGCAAATGCGGAATGTTACCTATTTGAGGACTGATCATATTTTGAACAGGATAATAATGGTCTAATATAGCAAGCAGTTTTGAATATGTAATTTTCCCGATTAGATTTATTGATAATTTGGCAAACTTTCCAATCAATTTCTGCCATTATAATACTTTAACGGTCAGTTCTAATGGCTACTTTTGATAAAATATAATAAGTAGGATGAAGGCTCGAGTGAATTAAACTTTTATATGTGTTCAAATCTATTTTTTAGTCATAAGTGGTTTATTAAGTTGTTTCGATATTTATTACTATTTAGATAAACCTAAACCTATCATAACCATCGATAAGACAATCACTTCAACTAATTTGCTTCTTCTAGTTTCATCCTTATGTAAATATTATAAACCCATCATTCATTTTTCAACATTCTTTTTATTGATACCCCCCTATACTATATACATACTTATATGCCATTATCTGATCGGAATTGCACTTTAGCATTATTTTGTAGTTTTTTATTTTTCTGTTTATTTTTTGTTTGTTTGTTGCAATTTAATTAACTGTCTGTTGTGGTAAATTTTTCTGGTTCTGTATGCTGCCAATTTCCATAACCAGGTAAACAAAGTAAATAAACAAAAACAAAAGATAATACAATATTGTTTTGTGTTATAAATATATGATACATATGTGAGATGGCAAATTGTTGAAATATTGAAAAATCAGACAATCAACAAAAAATCAACAAAAAACTAAAAAAAAAAAAAAAAACAAACAAAAGATTCCAATTTGAGATTGTTTTCTCACCATTTGGCATGTCATGTTGAATAAAGTTTATTGGGATTTTCAAATGTACAAACGAGGAGCGTTTGCTTTAGTATTGTTTTTTCTCTTTGTTCTTATTTTTGTTTTTGTAAAGTCGATCACTTTTATTTTCATTTTTAGTTAATTTTTTAATGAATATTTTTTTTTTTTGATTTTTTTAGCTCAGATTTTTAACAAGAAGAAGAAGATAATTGAGAATTTGTTTTATTCAAAATATTTAAATGCAAATTTAAATTAATTGACAATACCGAAATTTATGTACAAAAATATCATTTTGTCTAGTTTTTTTTTTTTTTATTGTTTTAAGTTACTGGTAGTAACAGTCTATGATATTATTTTAGAATTTTTAAAGAAAATTAGCTGAGGAGTTTTGTTATCGCAATTCAATACATAAATGTGTATAAAATTTATTCTATGGACATTTTGCTATTTAGATTGTAAGTCAGATTGGACATTCAAAAATTTAAAAGTCGCCCATATATTAACTTTGACTTTTAAGATAAGTCCAAAAACAATTTTTTGATCTGATTTTTGATGAACTAAAAAATTCAATTTCATTTGAGTGCATTTTTTTATCACTTTTATAGATCGGAATTACCAATACAATATTTTTTGCTTATCATGTGGATGTCCTGTTCGTTTGGAATAAGCGCGTTTATAATGGAGAAATTAAAGTTTTTTGAATGTAAGTGTTTCAGAGCTTCCACAAATTTAAATAGGAAACTATCAACGGACTACAATATTATTCAAATAAATCATTATTGAAAAAGCCATTATAATCAGAATAGACAGTTTTTTTTATCAGTCTCATGTGTTTGGAAATGATCGCTTTATCAGTTGATGCCTGCAAACAGGCTTTATGCACCCGGAAGGTTTAGCCTTGAAAAAGTGAGCATACATAGTTAATTTTACATTTCACAAGGAATGGATGTGACAAAAAATTTATCACACATTTAAGTAGTATTGATATTAATAATAATGATTTTTATCTTTATTATTTTTTATCAATAATTCATTTTTTTTTTTTTTTTATTTTTGATTTTTTTTATTTTAAGTACCATTTTATTTTTGATTTAAATAAATTCGTAGAATTTGTGTGGGATTACATAAATCTGTATTTCTGCTCCCTTATATTTTGTTCTATTACATTAGATCGGGCGGTTTAAGCCTTCTTATAACATTAAATCTGTCCAATAGCTCAATCGCCTTAAGGTTGCCATGTTGAGTATCGATTTTTGCGTTTAATGGCATAGTCTCTACCTACGTCACCTATTTTTATTTGTTGTTTTTAGATCTCTGTGAATGTTTTCGTTTGAATCAAAAGCGATGTGCATTCGTAGTAGTTCTAATAAATTTATTTTGTCAGCACTTTATAATTAATTAGCTTTTAAAAAAATTTTTCATTTGGATACAGGAAGTTCATGTAGGTTTGATTATACTGTTATATACAATATAATATACAGTTTTTGCAATGTTATGTCATTAAGTTTTGGTCTTAAAAAACCGATTTGCGGTTCTTTCCGGAAGTTGAAAATACCACCAATCGATAGAGCACTCTTGATTTAGTTAACAAACTTTTTTTAAATTTTAAAATAACGGCTCCTTCCTCTGTGAAAAAGCTAATACGTATGCTCTGGAACACCCGGTATAACTAGGAAAGTATAGCTTTAATTAATTTAGTTAACAATATTTTGCTAAAGTTTAAAATAATGGCTCCTTCCCCTGTTAAAAAGCTGATACGCATGCTCTGGAACAAGACGTAGTTAAAATTGGTAAAATTTATTCGTAAAAGCTATTTCACATTAAAAACGGTTTGCAACAGGGAGCGCAAACTTTCCAATTTTGTTTAATATCTTTTTGACCTCCTTATTACACAGCCTTAATAATAATAATGACGCTAAGATTAATTTAGCATTTGCTGATGACCTCATAGTTTACGTGGCGGGAAAAAAAACTTCAAATATTCAATATAAGCTACAGTCAATGTTTAATCAAGTTCTTTCCTATACTAACTCTTGGAAAATGAGAGTTAGTTTTAGGAAATGTGAAGTCATTTTATTCTGAACATCATTGGATAAATGTAATAAGGACGTTCGACAAAATTGGAAGAAATACTACATATCCAAGCTCCAGGAAATATTAAATTAGTAAACAAAAAATATGTGAAATATCTAGCGGTAATTTTGGAATACAATCTTAATTTTTCTGAGCATATTAAAAATAAAATTAATTCGGCGAGAAAGGCATTCGCTATAACCCAAAAATCGTTTAAATAAAAATTCTTGTCTGCCAGTGTTAAAATAATAGCTTATCAAGAGCTTATTAGACCAATTTTGACTTACGGTTGCCAAATTTGGTATAATATTAGTGTCACAATTATGGAATTATATAGAAAGTTAGAAAGAAGATTTCTGAGAGGGTGTACAGGTTTATCCTAAGCCAGATACTGAATATAAACATTTCTTTTCCAATACAACGCTGTATAGCCGAGCAAATATTTCTAGAATTGATGTTTTTATTTTGCATTTAATTAGAAAACATTATGTTAAACTCACAACTAATATAATAGATAATAACTTAGTTTCACATTCTGCATATCCAGAAAATAAATACATTGAAGACTCATTAAGCTCAGGTTTCATTTCCCCAGAAGCATTTCTCTTTCTTGATCGCAATTATCACGCTTTTAGACGTAGTACCCAAAAACAAATCACTTTCGATCCAAATGTTAACCTTAATATCCCACTAACAATTTCGTTCATGTTATAACCTCTCACCAAAAGACGTGAGCCATATTATAAATATTAATAAATTCTGGTGGTTATGCTACTATTAAATGGGCAACAAAAACATTTTTTTTTTTAACTTGTATACTACATTTTAAATTCAACTAAGTATTACAGTTCTGATTTAGTAATAGTAGGTTAATTAGTTGTAAGTTAGTTTTTAAATAGTTTGTAAGGTCTTATTAAAAACTAGCTTTGTAACCCGTCATAAATGACGGAAGCAAAATAAATCCTAGTTTCTTTTTTTCTTTCATTATATTTATTCGTTCAATATATTTTCTATCTTTTTAATGGAAATTATTTTGATTGCTAGTGTTAGTACTTTTTGAAAATTTCATATGTCCATATATTACACACTACTGCTACATTTTCAATATTTCAGAAACATAATAATTATTTTTTTTTTCAAATAATTTAACAACAATACTTTTCTCTGTAATAATAGAATACGGTAATAAAGTAAAAGAAAGTTTAAATTGAAAAAACATTGTTATTTTTATTAAGATTAGATTTTGATACCTTTTATTTTATTCATACTCAAAGATTTTACTAATTTTCTATTTAAAAAAACTATTGGCCTAACACTAAATTTTTTTTTGTTGACATAAATCAAGCAAACAGAAAGAGAAGTACTAAACAAATATAGACAAAATGTTTGTATTTTTGTATGGGATACTCAATTCCATTTAATAACACCAAAGCAATTTGTATACATATTACAATTTGTATATATTTTGCAATTTGTATATGTGTTGGAGTATTCCGTCGAACTTACAAACATCCAGATAAATGCAGAATAATATATATATAATATGTCGAATTAAAGTCGGTTTTTTCTAGCCTTTTCTGACTCTTGTTAAAATTAATAATAAAATATTGTAACTCAAGAAAGTGATGGTCAGGTAAAAAGTATGTAAAAAATACTAAGATAATTTTAAGTGTTATGTAATAACATTAAAGTAATCGTAATGGGCTCAATAAGTTAGTTTATAAGTCATAATGTGAATCATTGTTTTTGTTAATTGTTTGTATGATTTGAGATAGAAATAAGTTGGCTATGGCTATTACAAATAAATATATAAAAAAAAAAATACTGCTACATCAGTTTCCTATATGGTATACTTAGAGCTGACTAATACTTATATTATAATGTTATCTGCTTATATTATTATATTTACCTTGTAAATGTACTTAAGTCTACCGTTTGAATATTTTGCGAAATAAAAAAAAAACATAATGACGTGTGACTGCTGAATTGAATATCTTATATGAGATAACATAAAACCCAACCATAATTTTTTAACAATCAAAATTAAAGTTTCGAATATTAATATAAGTCCAGCTTCTGTGTGTTCCAAATTCCTTACACATCGAAAAATTTAATTCTCGTTTTATTTAATATAATTAATAATTCATTCTTAACAAATTTAAAAATTCATTATAAATTAATGACACTATTCTCATAAATCAAAATTAATTATTTTTGCACAAAACTATTTTAACTATTTTAAGTCATGGAAACTCATGAATAATTGTAGTTGAAAAAATTAAAAGTAAAAAATTTAAAATTCTCAAGAGAAACGAAAATTGAGATCCAGATTTTCTTAATTATCTCATATGTGTATGTATACTCGTTTATTTTTTTTCTGTATACGATTGCATCTATCTGCATTATGAGCACACATGAATAATGCATAAAATATGATTCAATTTGTAATTAGAAGAGTTCAAATTAAAAACTTAAAAAAGCTTTCTTGTATTTAATTAATTTTCTTTTTATTTTAATATTTTTTAATTATTAAAAAAATTATTTTAAGATTTATTTAAAATAATTTTAAAATAAATTATATTAATTTTAAGTTCATGACATTTTTAAGATATTAATTAAAATTTAAATTAAATTTTATTTTCACAACAAAATTTGAAGGATTTCAAATAAAACTTCATTATTTTTTTTTTGTTATATAATTTTAAAAATGGGGATGAACATCCTAACTGTTTTTAAACAGAGACTTTGCATACAAAATGTCGTGCAATATTTTTTTATTTTGAATATTCTTGAAATATCAACTAATTTTATAGACTTTTATTAAATGTAGAAAACTATATATTATTTACATCAACTTCGCTTTCGTAATGGAGTGTAGTTACATTTTAGTGATCACCATTTAATTGAATACGAAGTTGTATTCTCAATTAATTGCAAAGCTAAATTGCAAAATTTTATTAAGAACAACAATGGGGTAAGGTTAACGATATGGAATTGATGCTACACACTCACAACAAAAATGTGGTATTTCGCTTCAACTAATTACAAACATTCCAGATTTAAATGATGTGCAATGGAAAGAATTAGATATGGAGATCGGATTATTAACAGGAAATAAATTTGTCCCAGCATCATTGGAAACAAGAAAATAAATGTAATGCAATTAAATAAATGCAATTCATTAAAAATTTAAAATCAAAGGAATATTTTTTTATTAGCATCGAATTTTTCAAAACCGATGCATTGGTTTAGTTAGCCAAAGCATTGATTTGATATATAATTCACGATATTTGCATATATATTTTTTTGCAGTCAAATTCAACATTTCGTCAAACAAATTAAACAATTTCTTTTCCAAATTAAACATTTTTTTACCAATATCAACATTTTTTCATAAATAGTTTTTTTGGATTGCAAAATTTAATTATTTTAAAAAAAATCTTTTTAAAATTATAATGTTTTCAGACTTTTGTTACATACTGATACTAGTATTAGTGAATTATGTATAATACTTATTATTTTCACATTATTAGAAAAAATGTTGAATTTGAATAAAAAAGTATAATATAATTTTACAGTTTGCCAGTCAGCTTAAGTATAACTCATCATTTGTTATACTGGCTGATTATATATTTCCGCTGATTTCGGCTAGAGAGCCCGCGCTATGGACCTATATACGTGGGATAGTGTCATCGTGTCGATGGATTACTATGACTTACCACTTAATGGACGACATCAAATTAAATAAGAAGAATATTTAGGATTTTTATCCAGATGAGATGAGGAGGAACGTTTGCGCAAAACAAAAAATATCTTGAAAATTTGAATAATTCGATAAGTTTTCTTCATTTGTATTCTTCTTCTTCTTCTTTAATGTGGATTTAATGTGGCCCACATCTCCTAAAGAGTCAAAAAACTTTTGCATGCATATTTATATCCATGGGTAATAAATCTCAATTCAATTCAATTCTTTAATGTGGCATTTAGAGCCTGTATTTTCCAATATAATCTCATAATTAATTTTGTGAAGATACTTATACATTCAGCACTCATACCAGTAGACATTTGATATTGATTTGGCAATTCATTACTACATTCGTCAGTTCTTCCATACTATTTACATGGTTTCTCCAGTTTCGTAATCTATTTCGACTACAATAGACAATATCTTGAAATACGTCCCTGATTTTGTTGCTACGTTTCTTATCTTTTAATGTGTATCCAAAATATTTGTCTCAGGTTTCGTATATCTCTTGTTCGCATTTTCTCTTTTGATTTAGATATGCCCGCAATTGTCTCAGCATTTCTGTTGTTTGCATTTTCTGTTTTATTTTAATGTGTTTGCAGTTGTTTGAATATTGTCTCAATAACGTATGTTAGTATGTGTCGAATGCAGCTTTTGTATATCAGCTTTTGTTTTCAATTAGAATGTATTTGTTTCTCCATATCTACATGTTGGAGATAACTTGAAAAAGCTGCGGTTTTTCCTGCTTGGGTTTTTATTTCTGTTTCGATCTTGCGAAAGATGGTAGTATTTACGCCTGGATATTTAAAATTGAACACTTTTTCGATATTTTATTGTTAGTGTATTTTTTACAATTAATGGGTTCTTTCGAAATAGTCATTGGTTTTTGTTGTTGATACCTTCATGTTGCTCAATTTGGCAGTTTCGCCGAATCTAAATAATAATCTTTGCAGATTATATTCGTTAGTGTAGTACATCATCATCTGCGTTCGTATCGTCAGTTCGATATCCCAAGAGGGTTTCATTATAGTTTTGATTTTTTATATTATTAAGTTGAACAGAGTTGGAGTTGTTGGACTGAGACTATCAGCTTGACAAATATCTATTCATGTTCTGTAATTTGTATATTTACTTGTATTTACTAAAATAATTTTCAATTTGTGTTTTAATATTCGAGATTACCTGGAAATTCGGAAATTTAAAATCCCGTAGTATAGGCAAATCCTGAAAATATAAAAAAATCATGGAATAGCGAAAATTCTAACAAAATCTAAAAATTTAATAAGAAGAATATTTAGGATTTGATTCAGATGAGATGAGCAGTGAGATGATTGTGCAATAGCTTGATTTTTTGTGGAGTGGTACATATTAGTGCCAGAGCAGTGTAGTATGTACATTAGATTGTAGAATGGAGTATATGTGAATTAGTATGCACATTACCATGTTAAATAAATACTTTAGCAACAGCAGGCTTAGTTGCTTTAAACTTTCAGTTGGTATTATATATGAAAAAAACCTTCTGGAAATCATTTGAAATAATAATCGACTTTGAAAATAATCAAATTAAAATCTTAGATTAACTTAGAAATTTAGAATTTACAGAATTTGAGCAATATACGGTTTTTAGATTAGACCAAAGAATTATATTAATTATTTGGACAGATTGAACATCATTATAATAAAAAAAATTATCATTTGATATACATAAACTAATAAGACACATAAGTAAATGAGCTTTGCATCTAACAAAGAGATTATTTCAATATAAACAAAATGAAACTGGATAATAATTAGCGATTTTTTAAAGTGGAGTGTATGAAGATTTCTTTGTTGTTATATTTAATCATATACCATGCAAAACCTATCTTTAGTAAATGTTCAGTAAACATAATAAAAATGTAATGTAGCTCTTATTAGTTAACATTTACAAGATTATTTGTTTCAGAGTGGCTATTACATTATTCAGAAATTACTGTTTTAGACATATTCTGTTTCTATATCTTTATGCTTCGTGACAGTTTCTATATACTTCAAAAATAGAATAGTTTCAAATTTTTACTACATGGGGACCTGGGCTTACTTATGAAAATATTTGAATGCTTTTATGGCTCAATGTTTCTACATCACATTAAAGCATTGTTTGTGAAAGCATTAAGGTCTAGGTCTAATAATTTGGATGGGTGAGGTTAATTCTTAAATGAAAAATCACTTAAACGACAATATTTTCTATATCATCATCATAATCATCACTTGATAACACTACAGATCTGGATGAACTTTGCATTTCATCTATATACTTTTCCGAGGTTTTTCTTGAGCCGTTTGTTTACAATTTGAAAGGTGTAGGATTTGAAAATCCTGTCTCATATTGTTTGCCCAAATGTTTTTGATCTTTTCTGTTTGTTTTGGACTATCGCGGATTCGACTTATGATCTGAGTCTTTTGGCCTTTACATGTATATTTAGTCAAATTCCTGATTCTTAATTACATTATTGAGAGAGTTGTTGCTTCGCATTACATATTCTCCATTCTTTAATCTTTTTTGGTTGATCATTTTTGGGTGAATTTTGTATATCATGTGATCTGTGCGACCTCTAAGAAAACATGGCCATCAACAAAACCAAAAAACTTTTAGCCTGACCCTGATATATCAATAGTAGTATCTATTAGTACATGCTATTAATATAATTTTTTAAGAATCATGGTGAAGAAGAATTCATTCAGCTATCAAAATGTAAGCCTTGATATAATATTGTTAATTTTTGTATTTTATTACGAACTTTCAAATATTGAAATCTTGAATTTTTTTAAAAATATTTTAAAATAAAAATGGAGACATTAACATGCAATTTTTTATACAATTGCATATAACAATTCTTATTTTGATAATAAATATCTGGATTGCTCCTAAAAAAATACAGAAAGATGAATACCCACCATTATATATATTATATTTTCAAATGTTGTTAGTTGTAATGTGATGGCTTCCAATATAGAGATAAGATTGGATCATAAAATCTGTTAGATCTATGTTAAGATTTATAATAAAAAAAAAATAAATAAATAAAAAACAAAAACAAAAAAAAATAACAATTTCTATATTGTTATTAAATAAAATTAAAATTAAAATTAAAGTTAATGGAGTTTTAGCTTTTGCAGATAGAATAGACAACGACAACATGCATGTTTTGTTATGTTGTGGAATGAATTTTCTCGAAATCTTTATTACTTTTTATTTTTATTTTTGTTTACTGTTTTTGTTATTATTGTTACTATTTTATGTTATTATTATTATTTTTTATCTTTTTTATTGTTTCTTTCAGAAGCTTTAAATTTTTAGAAAAGTGCACGTCGTGGTTGGTATGGTCTGTTGATTTCTGCACAAAAATCTCTAAATATATTGTTACGTAAGCTGACACCGTTTCACAGACTTATTTTATTATTGTTATTATATTCTAATACTAACTATAATAAAGTATAGAGTCAGTCAGTCATAAGATAGTTAAATTATGCTTATATTTTTAACTATATTATTATTTGCTACTGGTATAAAAATATTTTATACTGGTATATATTATAAAAAAAATTTAAATTAAAAAAAGAAAAATCAAAAGAAAAAAATATTCTGAAATCACAAAAAAAAAATTTATATTTTGTATTTTTAAAACTAATTTTAAATTTTCTTTTGGTTATTTTGTGTGTTATGAAGTATTTTTTAGTCAATAGGAAAAAACTTCACAGGAAATTAAAGCAATATAAAGTACCGTTATTACAATTTATAGAATTTTGTGATAAAAGAAAAACAAAAAAATAATGATATAGTGTTAGAGTTGGCTTTAACAAGCTTTTTAAGAAAATTCGATTTTTCTGCTTAGAAGAAGAGGAGTATAAGGAAATATAAATTTCTCTTATATTCTACTTTCTATTTGATGCCATAGCTCGGTAAAAAGACATAAATATTTCCAGGAATACACATAATTCTGAAATGGACGTTAAAGAAATATTAGTTTTTAGGAACGACATAGACCTTCAATTTTAAGACATCAAACGAGTAAGTAAAACATATCTGAAGAGGTCGCGTCTACATAGAACTTTTCATAAAAAAAGGAAAGTCGGTAATTTTTTGTTCTATTAAATGTATTAAAATATTTTGCATAATTCAACAATATCCGTAATGTATATGAACTACAGTTGCATAAAAAGTTATATTTAGACTTATAAACTATTTAGAGGTTAATGTGACTTAATCTCTCGGAATATAGATTTCCGTTCTAGTAATAATTGATGTTGTACACGTTCCGCATTTACTTGACCCAGTGTAAAAAGTAAACTCACAGACTAGCCTACCTAGGATCTTTTCATTCCAAGTGGAGGCTTATAAAACTACTTATGTTACCACATTTATTTTACTATGATGTAGTTTACTTCTCATTGAGCCCCATTGAAAATGATGGTCTTAACGTAATTTTTAATGCATATTTGAAGCTTGTTATTAACCGCATAAGATTCGACAGTATGTATTTTATGAATTTTATTTATTTATTTGTTAAACAGTGGACCTGCAGATAAATCTGCAGCCAACTACAGACCCATTTCTCTTTTGGGATGTGGGCCATGTATTTTATTATTATTATTTCCATTGGATTTTCACACTTGTTTTTTTTTTCTTTCACGAAGGTGGTCTTAATATGCAGGCTTTTAGCCCTTAAGCCCTTCTTCATCCTCAACTTAGACTTGATAAAGACCAATAGGTTTGAAAGTTCTATGCTGGAGAAGCTTTCTGAGGTTATGTAGTGCGTTTCCAACAGCCTGAGTCTCAGCCTTGAAAGAGCTATGCATTCTCCTAAAACATATGTGGAGCTTTCTTCCTATCCCAGACAGTGTCTACAGGTTGGATCGTCACTTAGTCTACACATGTGCTTATTCATGTGGTTATGACCACCATCTTCCTACAGTCTACTCGATTGAGAGTTAGTAGGAAGTTGTTTATTTTGGTGTTTGTTCTTGGTTTTGATTTTCACATTTAGTAGAGAATAAAAAGATGATTTACAAGTTAAGGTGTGTGAAGTTTTTAAATGGTAATACATGAGAGTGCCACAAGTATATCTGATATTTTTAAATAGTTACCCAACTGTAGGTGCCTCTTATATATTAATAATGATCAATATATTGTTCATATTGTCTATATGTTGTTGAGAAATTATTGATGGCGGTTCTGTTCTCATCAGTCATTCAATCAGCTGGCCGATCAACAATCTCATCAATAAATCAGCTGATGTAAAAAAATTACTTTTCGGGCAATGTTAAGATAATGCTTTACTTATTTTTTGGTAATGTTCAGATAATGTATAATGATGTTATTAATTTCTAAAAAGATAATCATAGCAATTATTGTAATTAAACGACACAAATTTATCTTAAATATTCAATTTAAATTGAAGTTAAAAACATTCCTCCAGAAATTATATTTTCAGTATTCATATGTTTCGAAATTATCAATATATATTCAGAACACTTCCATAATATGTCGTTGCGAAATTTCAAAATATGGATAAAAAAGTTGCTTAGTACACTATTGATGTATAATCGCTCATCAGTATTGTTGTCGATATATTGTCAATATATGGACAAGAATATTAATGAAAACATTGATCTGTAATAAGCACCGTAGACTTAATAACTACCTTTACTACAAATAAATTGGTTTCTGTGAATTTTCTATTGTGAAATAACCAATAAACAATGTTTATATCTAATTTGAATTCTAATACTATTGATTTTTTATTTTATATTTTTTTATAATAATTCTAATTTTAATTTAGTTTAGTTTATATATTCTCTGTTAATATAATTACTATATGTATTTATTACATTTATTATAAAGACTTTTTGTCTCAATGTTTTTATTGCAAATAAATAAATAACGGTTTATATTCCAAAAATAATTAATAAAATCCAATCTTTGTGACCTAAAATCCCAATTTCCGCTGTAAAATAAAATTTTTCTCAGCGGGGTAATCAATAAGCTGGTTTCAGACATATGACATACAGTTGTGGGATTAAGCCTCAATGTCGAACAATAACTAATTCCAACGTTCCCAATTAAAAACTTTCATAATGATAATGAATGCTCCGTGGTTTATCACAGCACGAATTCGTTGACCAAAACCTTCAAAAATTCTTCTGTCCATTCCAGATATAAACAAAAATATTAAAATTCCGGTATTAGAGAAGCAAATAAAATTCGACTATTAAAGATATTCTATTAGACTAGATTCGAATATTAACACTGTGGTAAGAATATGGGCAAAACACAAAATATGTTCTGTTGAAAATTTGAATAATTCGATTAGTTTTCACCATTTGTATTCTCTTCTTAAATTTGCCATTTAGTGCCTGTTTTTTCAATATAATCTCATCACTGATTTTCTGATGGTGACATCCAACATTTATACCATCTTTTAAGAGGTCTTCCTGATAGATATTTGATATTTATTTGACGATCATTGACCTTCTTCCATTCTATTTACATGGTCTCTCCAGTTTTTTAATCTATTTCGACTCAAACAGATAATATTTTTTAAATTTAATACGTCCCTATTTAGTTGTTCTTAATATACATTAAGAGATTAGAAACTCTTAATGTATACGCACATATTTGTCTCAAAGTTCGTATTTGTCTTGTTCGCATTTTCCCTTTGGATTTAGACGTCTCTGCAGTTGTCTCAGCATTTCTGATGTTGTTCGCATTTTCTGTTTTGATTAAGATGTATATGCAATGGTTTCAATATTGTCTCAATGGCGTACGTTAGTATGGGCCGAATGCAGCTTTTGTATATTCGTGTTTGGTTTTCTATTAACATGTATTTGTTTCTTCGTATCTACATCTCGGAAATAACTTGAAATAGCTGCGGTTTTTCCTGCTTGTGTTTTTATTTCTGTTGCGATGTTGCGAAAGCTGGTAGTTTTTACGCCTCGATATTTAAAATTGAGCAATTATTTGATAATTTTTTTTTTAATGGGTATTTTACATTTAATGGGTTCTTTCGAAGTAGTCATTGGTTTGGTTTTTGTTGTTGATAGCTCCATGTTGTTCCGCCGAATCTAAATAATAATCTCTGCAGATCGTATTCATTCTATGCGAGTAGTACAGCATCATCTGCGTTCTTATCGTCAGTTCGATATCCCAAGACGTTTTAATTATAGTTTTAATTTTGTACATTATTAAGTTCAACAAAGTTGAAGTTGCTGGATTGAGACTGTCGCCTTGACAAATATCTATTCATGTATTAATATCTTCGGTGAGCACGTTATATGATTTGATTTTTGTTTTGTTATTTGCATGTCGATTTTGTATCAGTCCTAAATCATTTGTCTACTCAAATAATTTTCAATGAATGATTTAAAATTCCAGATTCCTTGGAAATTCTTAAATTTAAAATCCTGTAGTAGCGAAATCCTGAAAATATGAAGAATCCCGGAATAGCGAAAAATTCTAACACTTAAAATGGCTAAACTCAAAATTCTGAATTTTTGCCTTTCTAAATTTTTCAAAACCGATAATTTTTAAGTTGGGGAAAATTTTCACATGAGACTCCGTTATTTTTATATTCTGTTTTTCTTTGAATTGTTAGTTGTTAAATATGCTTTTGTTGCAATTCTTTATGCTGATTTTATTACTCTCGTTTATGTTTTTTTTTTATTTATTATTTTGAATTTTTTGTACCTCAATTGAAATATTTTTCGGTTGAATTAATAATTTTGTGAATTCGTTAATGATTGTTTGATGCCTCAAGTAAATATTTCTTTTATATTATTCTCATAGTATACCCTATACCAAAATATACTAAATTAAAGTACATATTTATTTATACTATTAACTATGTACTAAATTTTGTTATTGTTGTTGTTGTATTATGTGGGTATATATACGATTACGAGTATCTTTAAAATAGCTGCAACTATATTTAAAATAGATGTACCAGAACCAAAAACCAAAAAAAAAAAAACAAAGACCAAAACCAAATACTTACAATATGTCTATCATGATAGTTAATATTTAGATCAAAAATATATAATTATCATCCAATTATATTAAAAAAAAAAAAAATCACAAAATTTTCAATAAAAGTTTTTCCGAAGTAATTTTCGTTCTTTTTTTTCTATGGTTTTTCTGTAGAAGTTTAAAGGCGATTTTCAAATTATGAAAATGAAGAAAATGTAAAAAAAAAAAATAAGAATAAAATTTTATAATATTATAGACAAAAAGTCACCTCCATTATTAATTTATAAATCGATTTTGGAAAATCTGAGTAAATCAGTAGTAGAGAGGAAGGGTTGATTATTGCAATTTTTTTCATATTAAAAAAACTAAAAAGATAGAATATTAAAATTTGGAAAAAAAAAAATAAAAAAAAAATTTAATTTCAAAATAGTTTTAGTCATGCTTTACAGATTTTCGATGGTTCAATTGAAATTCGATTATTATGAGATAAACATAATGTAAAATATAAAAAAACTTGTAATTAAATTGATTCAAGAAATTTAATTTAATCGCTAAGTGATTTCATTATAATTCATGGGACAGTTTATTTTTTATTTTCTTTTTAATTCTAAACTTGCTAATTAAAATTGACTTCTTTTATAAACTAATTTTGATTTTTTTTTTAATTTAAAAGTAAGGATTCATTAATTAAAAATTTTTTATTCTGTATTTAAATATAGCGGACATAAAACAAATAAAATATAATGAAAATTGACATAATCGAGCAAGTCTTGTACAAGTCAAAACTTCAATGATTTAAAATACACTATCAAATTCGATTCACTGTACTTGGTTTCAGTGTTCTAAGGTATTTTCTTTTTCTTAGAAACTACATCCTAAATTTAAACTTGACCTCTTCCATTATTAATTAAACCTGCATTAACTCTAAAGTTTCTGATGTTGAAGAGTGAATATACATCAACTGTGAACGTAAGACATATCAGTCTGCATCGTTCAGCTGGTCTATTTAAACGTATTTTCTAATACTGTCGAGGAATTCGGCTTTCAGGCATGTATTCCAAATTCCAGTCGTAATGTATTGAGTTTTATAAATTTCTATAATTTTGGTTGTTTGTTCGAATGAAGCAAATAAATGTTTTATGAGTTTTTCAACCTGGTCCAGTATCCCTTGTCATTGGAATAAAATAAACTACAAAAAATAATTTAGAGTATAATCTGGTAACAAATTAAATAAAATGAAACTATTCTATTTAAGAAGGCTTAGTTCCTAACAATAGCAGTAGTTTTCCCTATTTAATGAGTTGATAAGCCAATAATTGGATAAATAAATGCTCGAAATATTGAAGATATTTTAGTATACAGTTTTTCTTCTATTGTCTGAGTTCTATCGTCCAATTTTCTCTAACAGTGCTGGACGGATAAGTATTTTATTCAAGTTGAATTTAGATTTGTTGTGCATATATTTTGTTCTTAAAAATTTATAATCGAGAAAAAGACCTTATTTGCTTGTAAAATTGTAGGGTTCATTTCTTTTGTGTCTTAATTTTTGTTTGTGATCATCAAGGCCAGGTATTAGATTCAAATCACGATCTATTCCCCATCTATATTAAGTTCAGTAATGGCTTGATTACGATTCTTTTGTGTTTGTTCTTTCTTCATTTATCACCATACTGATATATTTAATCTCGATTTTCAATTCCAAATAGAATTTGGCTCTCATTTCAGATCGATTATTGAATTTGAAATAATCTCTCGCCTGGAAACAACCTCCTTATTCACTTTTTTTCTTTTATAAACCAAGCCAAGCCAACCATTAGGATGTAACCTTTATTACTTATGTACCTTATGTATGTACTTATGTACTTTATGTTTTTTAGACTAAAATTTATTTTTATTTTAAGAACAAAATTTCATTATTATTTGGATGTGTTTGTTTATATGCTATTGATTGATTATATCTTATCAGATTTAGAGAGTACATAACTGTCCAATTTTTAGTTCATAACTCTTCTGATTATTTATTGTTACATATTGCTTAGCTTAGAACAAGCAAATCAAACGTCTATGTAGACGAAATTTTGCATCATCTTGCTAAACGGTGATATCATCATTCAGTGGGTTAGTAATCGTTAATGTTAGTAATGTTAGTAGGAGGTAAAAATAAAATATAGATAGCTAATTAGTTAATAGCTAGTACAAAGCTAAAGAGATAAATTCAAATACAAAAAGTAAGCAGAAAAACAACAAATTCCAATTACAATAACTATTTATCGATTATAGAAGTTTACTTTTTCAGCCTCTTTTATTAAGGTTAGTATCAAACCAAGCTGCTGTTGAGTTAGACTAACGTTCTAGACACAGGCTTTAATTTACAGTGGTCAGTACTATGATTAGCAATACTAAATGGATCAAATGACCGTATCTAGGATTCTCTATAAAAGTTATTAAATCCTTAATTTGAAATGTCAGGATATTCCCAACAATAATTTGTTGGATAAACGTGAGGTCAGCAACCAATCAATGTTATTAGCGAGATTACTGGTCTATCAAAAGCAACTTATCTTCTTAAGGGAGAAGTTGGAAAGGGTAATTAACCTTAAAATTATCGATTTATGAATTTCAGTATTATAATGTCATTATTTGAAATGTATAGGCAGCAAGTCTAAACTGTTATTAAACAAAACAATTTAAAAATAATAACGAACTTTTAATATAATCTTATGATAAATAATAAAAATGTAATAATTGTATTGCGTTTCAACTTATTTAAAAATATTTTAAAAATCTTCCAAACAAGATATTATTATGACTATGAAGATATATGTATATATCCTGAGCTTTAGTTAAATATTTTTTTTAAAATGGCGAATATTTAAATTTACATGATAAATATTTATTTATACAACAATTTTTAAAATCTATTCAACCCTCGTTTCAAATATTCAAATAGAATAGGTTTTTTTATATATACATATTCTTATATAACTTAACACTATATATATTATTATATAACGGTTTATCAAAACCTCTCGGGTCAAATCTCTTCTAACTTCAAATCTACAAAACGTTCATACTTATGATTCTGCTTTACAGATCAGAATCATGAACTGCCAAAGGAAAGTGAGCATGCACTTGGTGTCTTCGAGAAGAAAATTCTTCGCCGGATATATAGCCCTGAAAAGCTCTGGAGGAGAATATATAATGCCGAAATCTATGAGCTTTTTCAGATCAAGAGACTCGGTGGCCTAAAGTGGCTCGGATACCTAGAACGGATGAATGCAAATTCTCCAACCAATTAAGAGAATCTTCGAATCCAAACCCGAAGGTACAGGACCACAGGGCAGACCATACCTTGGAGAAACGTTGGAAAGACGAAGTACCGACAGATTGAAAACCATTTGGTATCTTCAACTGGCGAGAATCCGCCCGTGATCCACCAAAATGATTGACGGACGTTGATGAGTTGGGTCCAGGACCTACATCGTCTGTTGGCCAACTACATATAAGTAAGTAAGTAATTTTATACAATCTATCTTATATAAATCAAATAATAGTATATTTTGGCTTTTTAGCTTTTACAAATGGTAAGTAACTGCATTGATTCAAAGTTACATAGTTGTGATCGATTGTGTGATTATTTGTCATTAGATTATTCATAAATCTCCTGCTTAAGTCTGCATAAAATCTTTTCCACCATCGCACATGTTGGTCCGTATACTGCAGCCGAGATGCGAGCCGTTTGGATGTATTACCAATTTAGCAAAGTATTTTGAACCATGACGCACTTACTATTGATCGCAGCACTTTGAATTGAAACTTATCAAGTATTCCAATGTTAAAGCTACCTTTGATACTCCACATTTGAATACAATGTAAGTAAAATAATATAAAGTAAAGTAAATAAATAACTATTTATTTTTTTATAAACATGGCTTCCACCTGACATTTCCGTCGTAGTCGGTTCCTAGCTGCTGTTTTCACTTATTTTCACGTTATATTTGTTTTATGGTCCTCTGTCAGTTGTTCTTTGAACGACTGGGTCTTCATATACCTTGTGGGTTCCATTCTAAGCTCATTCGCGCTGTTTAACGGCTATCTGAGCGGCCTATTAATCTCTTATTTGTTTCGATATGGGTTTTCACCGCCGGTTAGTATTCCGAGGTACTTGATGTTTATTGTGTTTGGCCTGAATATTCGGCATATTATCATATGACAATTATTGTGTAATTATTATTAGAAGTTGTCAATATTAAGTTATTGTATTGCTGATTATTGCGTTGAATGAGATAAATATGAATATTGATATAGGTAGGTAATTTTATTTTGAATAATAAATTATTAAGAATGCGTATTTTCTTATTTTAGTTATAAAGTATTAATTATAATCTAAGATTAGTCGCAAGCACTGATAAAGGAAGTAAGTTGCCTCAGAAATATCGATTTTTACAAAATAAATGATAAATGATTAGTGAAAGAAAACTTGACGTTTATTCCATAATTTAAATATATCACTAAAAACAAATCAGGTTATCAAAAAAAAACGCTCACGGGAAACAAATCCAAGACTACTAGACTAACCTAGACTAACACACTTCTGTGCTCCAATCGATTAGGCCACAGAAGGCATAATAAATAACTAATGTAGTCTTTCAATTATTACAAAAACCATATAGCTACTAAGCTTATAATTGACGCAAGACACAAATGCAAAAAAGAAAATCTCTTAAATTTTTTAATTAATTTAAAAAAAATATCTTACCATTATACTTATTTAATCTATGTAACTTAAATAAATATTTTTAATTTAATTCCTGTAAATCAGCCATCTGCCACTTATCTCATAAGTTCTTCTGAAAATCCCAATAATTGAATTATTCATTTTTCAAGCTAAATCTAATTGTAAGCTAAATAATAAAGGAAAAAAAATCCTTTCAAACTGATTAAAAATCTCGTTAAATCAAAATTACCATGTTAATTTCACAATAATATTGTTGGTACCCTATGGGAAATTATCATAAAAATAATTTTCATGTTCATTAATTTAATGAAAAACAGAAACAGTTAACTCGTATACATTAGTTGATAGTAGTTTCACTATAATCTTTTGAATATTGGAACTAAAAATTCATCTAAACACCCCTGCAGACTTAGAAAAAGTAAAATAATAGGAACAATAAAAATAACAACAAAATATTATAAATAAAATTATTTTCGCAATTTTAATTTTCATATTAACGGTAACTTTTTTATTTTTCTGAGATATTGGTTTTACTTTTTTTTTATTCGTTTCTTATTTGTAGGACACTTTTCTTTTCTTTTGTTATAGGGTAGGTACCAGTATTTTGAAGTATATTAAAAAAAAAAAAAAAATTTAAAACACCATTAGGTGAATTAATTTAAATTGCATTAAAAAAAAAGAATAAAAATAAAAAAAAAATAGATAGCGCAACATACCCACTTTTAAAAATTCCTCAAGGAATTTTCTATTTTTATGCTACCATTGCATATATACATGTATTTAAATTTAAATATAACGCGAATATTAATATTGTTACGATGGGTAGTTTTTATACCTGTGATATTTTTTTTTTGTTATTCTTTCAATCGACCCACCCTCTCTTTTACTCACATTGACTCTTTTCAATTTGATTTATTTAATTTGATAATAATATATGGTTATTTTATTATTATTCAAATTGTTATTGTGATTGTTGTCGCATTTTCTTGTACAACATTTTTATATCTTTTTTTTTTGTTTGCCTCAACAACGTCCTCTAAAAAGCTCTTTTTTCTAGTACATAATATAGTATTTTTTTTTCTTTGTCACTCTATATGTTTTTTTCCTCTCTTGCATCTATTACTATTTAGTTGAATTTGAATTGAATTGAATTGAGTTTTGTTGTAAAGAATTTTCTACTATATATAGATAGATAGATAGAGTTACGATTTACGATTGTACGAATTTATTGTAAATTTGAAAAAAAAAATAAAAATAAAAATAAAATAAAAAAAAACTTGCCGTGTTGTTATTTTAAATTAGATAGCATCATATTTACGTATAATATTATGTTGTATGAATTCAAATCTAGATGGCGTTATGTTAATTTTAAAAATTTATTTTTAAATTGGGTGGTTTTTTCTTGTTATTATTTTTGGTATGTATGCACATATATCTATTAATCTATTGAATTCTGATTAAATTGTATACACATATTTGTTATTTTTTTTTTTGTTGCTAAAAAATTTTAATTCTTGGTTTTTGATTAACATTTTTTTCTACAGAAAATTATTATTGTTTTTTTTTTTGCTTTTGTAAGGAAATTTAATAGAAACTTATAATTTTTGACCTCTTAACCTACACACAAACGATGACGTTATTTTATGTGAAGAATATACAGAGTATTTTTTCAAGCCAATAGTGAATTTTACAGTTGGAAAATTGGTTTTTATATTTTTGTTTTATTTCTAACTGTTAAATAAGTTACCTGAATTTGTTCGGGTCCAATACAAATAGTATCAAATTTAGTTCAATATAGTTTTATTTATGAGCGGATTTAAGCAAAAAAATGCTTTCGTAAAAATATTCTAGAAGTTATTTGAACACATGCTGTGTTCATCTAATCCTACAATCCGGCCATCTAATTCCTACATTTAGATGGCCGGTGAGGAGACATGTCAAAAACTTTGTCAAATCGATAAAATTTAAAAAATCGATTGTGTAGTTAATAGCATTAATTTTTATTGGTGACTGTGGCGGGACTTTTTCTATTTTTTATTTACATTTTTACACATATGTTCAGGGCCTTGCAAAACTGAGAGGGGGACCAGGCCAATAAAAAACATCAGGCCTCTTGTTTGTGTAAAAATACAAATTTACATAGTTTTTTTTATTATTTGTAATTCATTTAAACAAAATTAAATTAATAATTACAAAAAAGCTTTTCGAGCTTTAGTGTTAGCAAAGTCTTTTATAATAATTGAAAATATTTACGTGCAATGTCTAAATTTATATGTAAAATTAGTCCATTCAACCGTTTTTGGCTCATTACAGAACTTTTAAAATTTTTAACCATTTTCAGCACACTGAAACTGCGTTTCGCTGAAGCAACGGAGGCGGGTAGACTTAAAAATACTCTTAAAGCTGTTTATATATTGGAAAACAATCCAATTAGGTTTTTTTCTAAAATGTATAGCAACAATAGCACGCGGGAGATGAAGATTATTCTATATCAAAGTTTACTTCAAACATATTAAAAATATCATTTCATCACATATTTCATTTAAAATTTCCTTTGCATATTTTAAGTGCATATTTTTTGCTGATTATTTAAAATTGGTTTAACAGCATCAATCCGAGCAGATCTTTTTGGTTTTGATATTGTATGAAGGGACACAGCTATATATTTGTTTAAAATCTCCCACTTACTAGGACTGCTGCTAAAAATTTTTACATCTATTGATTAAAAAAAAATTATAAATCATTGGTTAAAATAAATTTATTGTTGAGCTTAAAATAATATTTTAAATTAATTTTTCCGCTCCTACTGTGACCAAATTAGGAAATTAATGGAAGTCCTTTCACAACTCGAAGCTTGAGCAAATTGCTCTCATGGCCCACCCTCTGTTATGGCCTGCATATGTTTCTTGATTTGTAAAAGAGTACCTTATACAAATTTTCTGTACACCTTTGGTATTTGAAACATTGTTGATAAGTGTTAGGAGTTATATGGCAGCAGTTATCCGAACCAGTCCGAAGTTTAAAAATTAGTACCAGATATGTTTGTTTATTTTTTAGCCTAATTAGTAATTTTCAGGTCGATAACACCTTTGGCTTGGAGTTGAATTGCATGTTATCCGGAAAGGAAACAGTGTTGTGAACATTAATTTAACATAATTTAAGTGTGAATTCTTTTTAATTTGGGTTAAAAAAATAAATAAATCACACTCAAATTATGTGTATACTATAGCAAGGGATAGTTAACTATGTAAATGCGAACATATCACTAATTTTCGTTGAACTTAGATTATATCCAACAAATTTTTGGCAAGAATGTGATGGTTATTATGTAGAAGTAGTATAAAGGTCACGTGAATATTAAACTTTTATTACTTATTTAAATACCGTTCGATTAAGAACCGTTATATTCACGGTGACCATTTTCTGAAAACGAAAATATAGTACAACACAATTTTTTTTATATACTTAAGTATGTATACATATTTAATCAAAAAATTTTAATACAAAAATAACAAACAAAAATAAATAAGTTCATACATATTATTAAATTAAAAAATTGCCATTTCATTTTTATTTATTAGTTAAAGGCAATATTTTCATATATTTCTAATATTGCTTTTTCATATTTTTCCGATTTATGAATTTTTTTTAAAATATCTTTATTAGATTGCAAATATTCCGAAAACTGTAAACAATTCATATCAAAATTATATTTTGTTATTAGAAGTACTTTAACAGTTTCAATTTTCAACTGGCTTTTTTCAGTTGTCCAAAAATTATTCATTACCGAAAATATTCGCTCGGTAGCAGCATTCGAACCAGGCAAGCACAGGCAAAACTCAATTAATTTTAGCATATTTTGATAACTTATTTGTTTCGAATCAAAATGTTTGAATATATCCACCCATCTTTTATCTGTCGGTACTTTATTTTCCATCCAAAGCTTTATTTGTTCAGTAGTAACAAAGTTTTTAACCAATGAAAATTCATCAAAAAGTTCAACTTCATCAAATGTATTTAGATTAGGTCTTTTATGTTTAACAAAATCTACACAGCATTCAACATCAGTCCATATTAGTGGTTTTTTAATTGTAGTCCATTCAAAAATTTGTATTTCATAAAATTTATCTGTCCACTGATCCAAATATTCGATGCAAGTAGAATAAAATAAACACATAGTCTTTTTGAATTTAGAAACATTAATTTCTCAATTTTTCTCTAAATTTAAAATAATTTGTCTTACCGTTCCAGGATAAAAACAACTGTTTTTCCTTTCTACTAATTTTGTTCGTAATTCTTTAATTATTCCTGCTACTTCTGGCATACAAATATTTTGAGATTCAATTTTAAGTATACAATTATGAAACGTTGAGGATTGACTTTGTACGAATGAAAGCCAAACTTCGAATAATATCGCTTCGGTGAATATCGCACTTCGTAAAAAACTATTTATATTTGTACTAGAGGCAGCTGCAATATCAGTCTTTTTATGTTTTTCGGTTTTCAAATGCTGAACAATTAATGACCTTCCTCCATTAGAAATGCAAAAAGATGCACCGCATTTAGAACATTTAACATCATTTGGCGAAATTTTTTTAATGTACGGAAATTCTTTTTCTAATTTCGAATTAAATATACATTTTCTTCGTTCTGGAATTTTAGAGTCAAAAGCTGAACAAATATATAATTAATATTTTATAATACATTTTAACAATATGAAATAAATAATATTACCAATTATTTTACTCAGTAAGAAAACGTTTTTGATTTAAAATTTCATTCAACCCACTCCTAAAAACAATTGAAGTTACAAAATACATGCTACATTGACAAATGGCAATTCACAATTATTCCGCCCAATAAACATTAGTTTCGAGTTTTGAAAATAAAATTGAAATATAGTACTTTGGCCAAATATATAGTACTTTTTCCCAAATTATAGTACATTATATTGCAAAAAAAAAAAAATAGTACATCCTTTCAAAATATAGTACTGTACTATACAATATAGTACGAATGGTCACCGTAGTTATATTTTGATTAATATTAGACCTGGGAAAAATAGTAAATCATTTACTATTATTAGTTAAGTTAAATTTTTTCATTTTTTATGCTTAATAAACTTGATTAAACTAGATCAGGACAAATAAGTTTAGTATAAAAATGGAAAGCTTTTTCTACTAAACTTATTTGTTTACTTCACTGTCATAAAACAATGCATGCAAGTCCATTGCGGTGGGATTCCCTTGAGCACAGCCAAAATGCAATTAAAAGCTTGGGTAAAGCAAAAAGCTGTGGATTTTTGGGCCAACATTCCTAGAAATCGTCAACCACAAATGCTAATACCTAAACCCTTGCTCAAGAAAACCAAAACTCTTTTTGACCTCAATAGGAATCAGATACGTATCTTATCATGGATAATAACAGTCCACTGCCTAATAAAAAAAACATCTTTTTAAATGGGTCTAATAAACAACAACCTGTGCAGAAAATGCAAAATAGAGGAAGAATCTATTGAACATCTGCTCTGTGAATACGAAGGATTCACTAGCAGCAGAATTCGCAACTGCGAACAATGGGAGCTACTCAGCATACCATTGAAGAATATTCTGAGTGTTATGAAAAAAATCAGGTATATTCTTAATTACTCAGACACTAGTTACAATAACTAATAAACACGGATTATCACAATAAGCTCATTTGCGGCTGCCGTGATATAGGGGACAGATTCCCTCGCGAAATTTTTTAAATCTAATCTAATCTTATTCGATTGCGACCCCTATACATAAACTCATTTATTAGCTGAATAAATTAAAATTAAATATGATTGAAGTACTTTAGCTGAATTAAATTGTAACGGTGAAAATAACTCGCTAAATATAAAGTCGTTAAACGTTTGTATTAGACAAGAGAAAGAAACTAAAAGTTGGATTTACAAAAACAAATTGCCTTTTAAATATCAACAAATGATAAATTCTGATTAACGATATGCAATTGGAATGGTCGTATTCTTTTAGAACATATTTTAACAAAACGTCATCATTAGCATTGGTAGGCAGTTAAATTTGACCTTGGCTAGCTATATCCCTCAAATTTTCTCGATTTAAATACAGCGTTTTCCAATTAGAAAATTTAAGCAGCATAATACATGCTTTATCTACGAATGTAATTTTTCGAACTGTTTAATAATTGAGTCGCCTGAATTTTAAACGATTTCAATTTGAATGTAATAATGTTAAAATTGACGTGTAATGACGGCAAAAATTGTTATGTACGTGAAGGTTGGACTATTAAATAAAACTCAATTTGTTTTTAATGAAAAACTCAATCATCGACCGTCCAAAAAAAATTGCCTTTGTTTTGTTCTTGAATTAATTAATTTAGGTTAGTTTTAAAATATTAATCATTATTGTTACATAACCACGTATACGTCGATACTTTTTGTAAATAAGTGTGTCCCAAAGTTTTAGTTCAGAAAACCAAATAAAAAGTATTGCTCATGTGCATATAAAAATATTTATTCTAAACCATAAAAATTATTTTTTTGGACATTCAAGGTATAATAATCGTCTTTTGCTATTGAATTAATTATAATAAAGCAAAGGAGTTAAAATTGCATTTATTATGTATAATATAGCCACAAAAATATAGCTACATCTCTAAGATCTATATATACATATGACTGCTGCTATATCAAATTTTAGCCATTTGAGTCAATAAATGAAGTGGAGAGAAAATGACTGAGAGCTGCAATAAGCACTTTATGTATTTTGAAAACATGCTTTTTCGGAAATTTAAGTTATCATTCTATTTTCAGTGCTGGTAAATTTTATCAGCCATCAAGTATTTCCACAATTCTAAAATTGTTGTATTTAAAAAACGATATGTCAAAACGTTTTCGTGATACACCACCAAATCCACAAAAGCGGATTGTAGACCATCAAAATTTGAAAAAAAAAAATAGTTAGGAGTGAGGGTATTTGCCGAAAGGAAGTATACTGGGTCCGATTTTATATCATTGTTATACACTTACGCTATACCGAGAAGTAGAAAGTACAAAAATAGCAAACTTTGCAGATGATAACTAGCGCTGATGGCCAATTTTCTATCGGAACCAACCTAACGAAACTAAACTATAAGAAGACAATGACGCAATTTTCAGCTGGTGCAAAAAAAGAGAAAATCAAATTAATTGAAACGAGATTCAGTCATATAAACTTCACTCATAAAAAAGTATTAACTACACTGTCTGTTAAAACCAATGGAATAATAAAGTCGAATATTTTGGCATTACCTTGGATGCAAAACTGAAATGGTAAGAGCATATTAAAATTAAAAAGCAAGAACTCCAGTTGGACATAACTCTACTGTCTCGACCTATGCACAACAACCTACAAATTATAAAACTCAATGATTTCATAACATTGGCGCAAATGACCCACACAAACAACATACAAAATAATCATATTAAAACAAATACTGAAATAACAAAAAATGCACAAATGTTGATGTAAATCATCAAATATTGAAGCCAGTTTGGGAATAAGGTATTTAAATACAGAAATGTACTTAACAAACCCAAATTAAAACTGCAAACGTTTCTAGAAAAAGTGCTGCCATTTTACATAGTCAATGCTCCATTTTATGTTCGGAATATGGATATTTATCGAGTATTGAAGATTCCATTTATTAGAGACGAAACAATGAAAATCACTGAACAGCATAAAACTTGTCTGATCTATAGCTTAATTGATTGATACTCAAAATATGTTAAGCGACTAGAACGAACAAGACCATTTGATTTAGGTTAGATATGGGATTTGTACAAAAATAAAGGTATTTTGTGGTCAAACGTAAATGAATGGTTACTCTGTAAGCCTTATTTTAATGTTGCGAAAATTATAAGAGTTTAATACGTCAGATTTATGCTTAGAGCAAGCACATCAGACGTCTATTAGTAGACGAAGGCTAGCTTCATTTAATTGTGCGATAATTCATCATCCAGTAGGGTTAGTAAACCATCGCCACCTTTAATTAAAAAATCTAAAAATAAACTAAACCAGATAAATGCTGTTAATAGAAGGGTAAAAGTCATAAATTAAAACACTTCCAAAAGTTAGACCGAAAGTATCAAAGCTAAAAAGAACAACAGTTGTTAGTTAGTCTCAATTGAACGTACATTAAAACGTAATCGTTTTTTAGTGGTTAAAACACTTAGTTAACGATCAAAAGAACTAGAGTTAGAATTTACTTCACGGAGCATTCTAGTGATTGGCTCGACTCTACCATATTCAGTAGCGTGGAAGGGAATGTGGAACAACTCAATCGTTCTGACATTATTCCGATTGGATCTTTCAACCAAATAATTTGAAATTTCAGGGGCTAGCGTCATACGCGAAAGGATCTGGTGAGCAAAAGACGGTGGGAATAAGGTGGAAGTCGCAATGGATTTTTTAATGAATTCCCTGAAACCTCTTTCGATGATTTGCTGCTATCAGAAAAAAAAATAAAAAATGTATATAGATTGTAAGCCATGGTTTTTAGCTTAATTAATGAAACCATAAAATATCAATAATGTTTATGAATTAAAAAGAGCAAGAAAAAACATAGAAGAATTCATTCAACTGACGTTTTTCATCATTATGGGAGGCGGAGCGATACAAGATTTTCAATTTTTTAAAATAGCGCTTGAAAACAATACATTTAAAAATTTTCGATTTCTAATTTCGAAAAGATTTTTAAAAACGAACTATACATACACTTCAATATTCATAAAACCAAAATGAGATTGTCCTGAAATTTGATATTAAGTATAGTAGGTTTTCATTTTGCAAATGGATTAAATTTCAGTTAAGAATTTTTATTAAAAATAAAAAATAAAATAAATATCTTCAGATTCTGAGTTTTATTTTTTGTCATTGTTGTTATTTTTTTTATTTATTTATTGTTTATAGCTTGAAGTCAATCACCTGTACACAAACAAATTAAAATGAAAAAAAAAAATTAAACTGTATAATAAATGGTGAAGGTGAATTTCCGCATAGATCCGCATTATTTTTTTTTATAATTAACAAAGAACAGAAATATGAAATAATAATAATATGAGGTGTACCCTAAGACTATTAGATATCTCGCATCGTTTCCTGTAATTCTAAAAATTAAAGTTTATGAATATTTATTCGAATTACAGTGACTAAATTGTGATACAAACAAATATTATTAGTACCTAAACTAGTGGCTTTTAATAATTAATTTAACAAATTCGTATATATTGATGTAAATGGTATTCCAAATTGGTGAGATAGACAAGCTAAGTGGTAAGAATAATTGTAAGAAGGTATGTTTTTTTTGAATTTCTATAAAATAGTGTTCTGTGTATTAAACTCTATTTAGTAATATAACATGGTGTAGTGGTTACGTTAATTGATTATCTTCTCTTTAGGTCTCGTGTTTCAATCACACTAAAAGCATCAATGTTGTAAAGAGATATTTTCATTATTCCCTAAAATTAGTACTATTGGTAGTATTGGTTTGGTAAAATTAGTTTGGTAAACTATGATATTATGATCCTGCGAATTGTAGTTGCAATAAAGAAAACAAAATATAAATTTTTGAACACGTATTTCTCAGCTGCCTAGATTCCAAATATTAGGTAAAGTTCTTCCTAACAATATAGGAATTATTGAGGGAAGCAAATTTGTTGATCTGATCGACTTCTTCAATTACACAGTGTTAGTCTGAAATACTGGGTTATTTTTTTTACAAGTGATCCTTTGAAGCAACGACAAATAAATGGTTCGGTTTGTAACATCAAAAATGCACAATTAAGTTCTAATTGGTTTTCAATAAGCAACTGGACTATTCATTTCTATCTACCTACCCATTTCTACTACCTACTTTACAATAGATGTAGTTTTCCACATTGATATCTTAGTTGGAATCTGAAATTGAAAAGAAAATTTATTTTGTGAATTTTAGTATTGATTGATTCTAATCACTTAGATTACACCTTTTGTTATTTCTTTTGGTAATTCTAAGATTCAACATAAATTTAGTTTACAATTTCAAATATTTTTGTACTGTTTTGTAAGCAGTAACCGTTGGTATCAGTTTGCTTTTTATACACTGGAGTTATTCAACATCAGCTTCACTTTTCATAGTGTCTTTGTAAATGTCATCAATTAATAATTGGATTTTTTACTTGGCACTACTGCATTTCTGTTCCGGTATTATTATTTTTGATTACCATGTCTTAGTGTTCCTGCTAATATTATGTAGTATGTAAATACTGTGTTCATTTTTGTGAATTATCTTTGAATTCCTGAATAAATGTTCTATAAAATGCTATAGGGCGGTTACTACACTTTTATATGGCCGGATAAATATTTTAATAATTTTAACGGCCCATTATACTAAAACAGTTCAAATAACAGTAGTTTTACTATAGCTCAATTCGGCTAAAACAATTCAACTAGAGTATATAAACTAGCAATTAAACTTTTTTTTTTCTTTATTTAGATAAGTTTATTAATTTTACAAAAATAGTTTTGCTTAGTGATCTAAGCCTTAGCTGTTTGATCAAACAATAAATTTTAACAAATCGGATATTGTTAAATATTACTTTAACTAAGCTTTACAACTTGGTATTTTTTAATTGTATTCTAAACATAAAATATTCAATATAAGCATACATATATTCATACCATATAGTATGTACATCTATATTATAATACACAAGAGCACGATTAGTGAAGGCACACTTTTCGTGGTTTTTCGTGTGCTTCGTTTTTTTTTTTTCATTCAATCAATCGGCCAATAAGCAAACTAAAATTTGAAGTACATATTTCAATTGAAAAATAGTAAAATATTAGGTCTATTCAGTAAGCATTCCTGATAGTTCTATATGAATATGAATAGTCATGCGTTGAATAATTTCTTTAATGACATAGTCATTTGAAAATACATCATTTATGTTTAATTTATAGATTGAAAAAGTACAGCTCAAATCTGAACCATCTAACAACCGATGTTCATTATTAGTTTTTAAAATGATAGATACTTAAAAGGAGACTAAGCAAAATTATATATTTTTTTAAATTTTTTTAATTATTAATTAGAAATTTCCATTTAAAATTTCACCCCATGTAAGACATTTTAACATACATACCTACCAAAAAATTTTTTTTTAAATAAATTATTATTTACGTATACGGTTGTTTTCTAAGTAGAATCAATTCAAAAATAAAATATGGTATTTACCTACCAAGGATAAATTGAAATGATGGATACAATTCATATTGAAGCTGATTTTTCATTAAATCGTATAGCAAATCTGAGATATATCTACATATATAATTTAATTAATTGTATTCATTTTTCAATTTAATATTATATCGAAATAATTTGAAGTACTTCGAAAATTGAATGATTGAATTTTTTTAAAACAAATATTTTGTGACAATTATTTTTTTTATAAGAACAAAAATATAATATTTATTAAAATCTACATAAAAATCCATCTGTCGGCAAATAGAAAACTAAAATTTAAAGTACCATAATAAAAAAAAAATATATTCATTCGCTAAATTGTTAATATTTCAGTAAAATATTAGGTTTATTCAATAAACTCAAAAAAAGTAGTTTCCGTTAATTTAACTTTTTTGACCCAAAGGTGCTCTGATCGTTGTTGAGCAGATTGTTTAAAATAGTTCTAAATTGTACTGTTTTGTTCCGATTTTTTTTGTGCAAAAATTTTGTAGGTAATCTTTTTTAATTTCAG
Source organism: Argyra leucocephala (assembly GCA_963942445.1). Lineage (NCBI taxonomy): Eukaryota > Metazoa > Arthropoda > Insecta > Diptera > Dolichopodidae > Argyra > Argyra leucocephala. Next base: position 70,238,446 of record OZ012681.1, on the reverse strand, counting down.
CCCCTGAATAGTCAAGTCAAGAAAATTTTTATGCATTTGACATGTTTACAGTATCTGAAAACAATGTATAGAATAATAATATTAAACGCAAACCACAAAAAAATAAAAATTGCTTTAAGTTAATCTTTATAAAATAAATTCTTTTATTTATGAAATAAAAAAAAAATATCAGATATAGAATAAAAATTTTTTTATAAAAATTTATTAGACATCAATTTCCAGTAAGTTTTGTATAAATACCTTTCTTTTGGTCGGCCGGGTATGTACCCGGGGGTTTCTTCTAGTATGTTATATATTGTTGTACATACATTTTTTGTATATTCTTCTATGTAAAAATTCTTTTATCATAATTTTAAACTTCAACAATCAAATTGATTTTTTTTTTATAGATATGGGCATAACCTTACTTTCTGTGTGTAACTGCCATCGGTGAAAATATTGTTTCAATAAATAAGTAAGTAGTGGGTTCCTAGGGCCACCGGTCTCCGACTTTAGAAATGAATTCTCACTACCCAAGTAGGTTCATTTACAAACATTGACTTGCTTTAGTGAAATTGTTATTGAACAATTAGTTTATAATAATTGTTTTAATCGAAGTGACTTGTTACCTTAGTTGAATTGTTTTAGTTGAATGGACCTAGAATCAATTTTTATGGTTGACGATAAGCAAATAATCCTTGTAAAGTGTGGTGGCTATATTAGTTTACGTATAGTAAGACAACAGAACAACACCTATTTTGTATTAGTTATATGATAGTATTGTTATATTTATATGAGTTCTATTTCGGATAGCATCAGCATGTTCATACACGTACAACAATAACCTGAGTATTGAGTTAGAAATTCCTATAGCCACAAACAAATGTTTTATCAACAATATGCCAAATATTGATGAATTTTTCTTATTAGAAGACTGATTTAAAACTCGGAGTCATTAATATTTTGTGTTATCGCCTGGCTTAAAACTTTAGTCTACAATATTAATTGAAGTTCTATTTTAATTTTTAATTACTCAACTTTATCATTAATATTTATGATATCTTCAATCTTATTAAATACCTAATTGTTTACAAAAAACTGAATCCAGACATTTAAATCACAATGCCAAAAAAAATCTTGTTACTTTAAATAATATTTTTAGGAAAAACAAAAAAAAATGTTTAACCTCTTAATCCTTGTAACAGGATATTTTTTTTATATGAAATTCGAAAAATTCAATTTCAAATTATGTATTGTTCAACCTTTAGCTCCAGTATTTCCAGCTCTAATATTATATTGTCCACAATTTATCAATAATAAATGTAATGGTCATTAAAAGTGATATTATTTTTTTTATTATTATCATTATTATTATTTTGTTTTTTGTTATTAAAAAGGTGATTGTAAAAAAATTGTAATTTTATTTTTTATGATTAAATTTATTACAATTTGATAGTAAAAAATAAGTTTTTTTTTAGTCAAGTTTGGTTATATAATTTTAACCTACTTTTGGAGCGTTTTTCTTTATATTATATTTTTATTTTATTTAAGGGCATTCAACCGTTAAAATTCAACAAATTCTTAAATAAAAACGCGAAATAATAGATAGAGAGAAAAAAAAATATAACAATAAAACTAGCAAGTCCAACAACAATACGAACAAAAAAAAAATATTTCTGATTAAAACTCAAAGAAAAAAAGAAAAATACCATAAAAAATTAAGACAGAAACTTGCAAATTATTTTTCTTCAGTATTAAAGAAAATAAAACTGCACAAATATAATATCTAAAAGATACAAAAGAGCTTTTCTTCTAGATGTACGATCAAAAAGTTTCAAACAATTCAAAGTAGCAAAATTATAACAAAAAAAAAAATGTCTTAACGGTTTAACACCATGTTTTAGTGTCTCAAAAAAATACTTTTGCGAATGTAACAGTGTGTGATAAAAGTATATAAATAAATTCCGAGCTCCTAATATTTAGTTATAATTATTGTACGCTATACTTTTACTTTAAGTTATCTGCGATATTATCTGTCGATACGATATTATTCGATAGTTATCTGTTATATGGAAACGTTGGTGTAAATATAATGTCTTGTAAAGTAAATAAGTCAGGAAAATCTATGCGATGTTTCGGAATGCTGAAAATTTGTCATATCAGTATTATTTGATATTTTGAATTTTATTCTATCATGGATAATAGTCAACAGTAGCAATTTGTCTGACCCTAACATTAGTCATATATTATATCATAATGTTTTCGTTAAGTCTCCGTGACTTTCGAAATGTCTAAAAAAAGTTGAAACACAATTTCTTGGGTTTACATTCGTCAAATCAAAATATGTGTTGAGCTTATAAACGCCTAAAGTATGTATTCGTGACGCCTCGAATGTGCAAATATGGTATCGAGCATTTCTGAAAGACATTTGTTTGACGTTCATTTGGAAAATTTAAATGTGGCAGGAAATAATCAGTTGAGTGAGTGTTTTTTATTTTTTTTAAAAACAAAAATAATTTTTGTTTTCGTAACTAACTGACAGTTTTTAATTAAAAAAAAAAAATAAACACACGAAAGAAATCTTTTGCAAGAAGTGTAAAGTTGCTAGAAGTGTTTATTAACGTCAAATAAAATATTTTATAGACATTACAAATCAAGCACATGATTTTGATATTGTGACAATAAAAGTTTAACAACCCGTCTCACAATCGTATTTTTTGACGTTTAAAAAATCTGGGTCTATAAGTATTTAATACCATAATCAGTTATACTTTCTAGTCGGCTTCTGTTATCACAAATAATAACCAATAGTAATGATTTAACATTGCATTATTAAATTTGTGATATTGACCCAAGAAGTTTTTAGATTTTAATCACTTTATTTGCTGATATTCCATTCTGAATTGTAATCAGGTATGGTATTTATACATATATCAGTTTCCCTGCACATTAATACGCTGCTAAACGTTGATGCTCTGCTCCCTTTTGAAATGTGGAAATATTATTTTTCTATTGTCATTTATTTACTTCAATGACACAGTGTATCTGGAGCAGGTCGAAAAATTTATGAAGAATTTTGCTCTCATCAGTTTGAAAAGCAGATGTTCCAACTACTGCCCCAACCAACATGTAGGTATAGCACTTAGCAAATGTAATAGTACTTAGCAAATGTAAATAGTACTTAGCATCTGGAAGCATACAAGTAATTGTCAAATCGAAAGTTACCCGACGTTGTCTGGGTCAACCGCAGAATGTATAGAATTTACTTCAATGAAGTTTGATTTATGAATCGAATTGAAAAAAAAAAAATGTTTTATCAAAAATATTCTAATATTTTTTTTAAACTACGATAACAAAATCAACAATACTACAATTTAAACTATACCCATCTTAAAATTATTTCTTTGTAAACAATATTTCGGTCTTTTTCTAATGAAGCATAAGCAAATACGTCCCTTGCTTTTGCGGAATTCTTGAAATAAAGATATGTTTGCCTTTTCCACAATCAATTTTAATTTTACTTAAATGAAATGATTTTGTTTTGTTGAATGACAAAGTTCTTATTATTAATCTAGTACCATAGTTTTGGATGCTTCAAATTTCGTAGAAGTAATATTGGGGCTACTAGTTTTAATTCCAATTGATTTATCGAATAAAGAAACTCTGTTCGGTAAATAAAAAACCTTCATTTTCATTGATAACTGTATCTATCGATTTGTATACATGGACCCCCTTGAATACTTTGCAGTATTTTCTGATTAATAAAATGAATTATCACATTTCACATAGTGCTGATTCACATAGCCATGTAAAATTTTTATACTGATTCCTAAAATTCGGAAATATTTTTTTAGTCAATTCTTCATTAATTTGTATAATTATACTGATCGTTGCTATTTAAAATTTGACATTCAAGTCTTCTAAAACTTGGCCTTCACTAATCTGTGTTAAATTCATTAGGTTATTTCAAATGTTATTTATATGAAATCGGTAACAGTCGTATTTCTTTATTTGTGAATGAGTACCCAAGTGCAAATTTTCAGATCTGTAACACCTTTGGTACTTGAAAAATTCCTGATAGGTGCTAAGAGAATTGTGTGGCAGCTACCTAAACCTGTCATTTGATGGCTTTGTAAATTACCGCGATCAGAGCTCTATCTTTAAAACTGTTGGCGTGTATACCGAACAAACAATCAAACAAACAAACTTTCCTTTTTATAAGTATAGGCATCAAACATATTTTCTGTGCATGTGCGGTCTGGCGATATTTAAAACATCGTTACATATAATTAATATGTAGAATTATATACATATAAGCATTTATTTTAGATGTCAACAATTTTTTTTTCAATATTTCGAACGTCTCATGTATATTGAGATATAAATAAATTGTATTAAATTGAATTGCTAGATGTTCGTAACATATTCCACATTTCCAATTTAATTCAATTTCACCGCTATAACATTCAAGAATCACATTAAACATTTTTGCAATTATATTTTTTTGTAATTCTTTGACTATTTTGTGTATATAAATACAAATAACTCCTAATAATATCGACAGAATGTTAAAAGGAATAAAATATTTTGAGTTGAGCTAAATCAATTGTCATCGCCATATAAATGACATAGCGGTGCAGAAATATTGATTCCTGTAAACCTACAGAGGTCTTGATATTTATTGAAATATGTAAGAAGCTTTTAAAAACTATAATAACCTCAAGGTTGTCAAAAAAAAAATATTAAGAATAACATTTTTGCAACAGATTGTAGCATCAGATACAAAAGGTGCAAATTAACACCATGCATCGGTGACCACAAAATTTTATTTTTTTTTTTTTGTTATTTTTGATATACAATTCAATTCTTTCTATTGACTTTACCTATCCACTTTACTCAGACAGTGCACCCTATTATATCTCAAAATATGTATACAAGTGTCTGTCTGGAGTATATATATAGGAAAATTTAAAACATAAAAGGGAAGCTCAAAATAAGAACAAAGAATAAAAAAAAAAACAACAACAAATAAAATTAAAAACATATCGCGAAAATTCAGCAAACATTTTTATTTTCCACTATAAACAAATTAAGTTTGAATTGTTATTTCCCAAACAATTAGAGCTGAACTAGAATGTAAGTATGTACCTATATGAAAAAAAAAGAAAAAACCAACCAAAAAACAAAAATTAACCGAAAACAATAAAAAATACTTGGAAGGAAAAGTTATGATTACCTGTTCGGTAGATTACTAGATTATATTCACATTTTAGAGTTGCCAGATTTTAGTTATTTAAAAATTTAATTTTCGACAAAAAATAATAAAGCAAACTTCTACGAGTAAAAGATTTATAGAGGGACTTATAATCAAATCAGTGGACCATTTTGCAGTACAAATATGTATAAATAAAACAATTTACTATTCACTGCCGTAACTATAGGTATAGGAAAATTGAAACATACTAGATTTTATAATTGTCGCGAATAAATTCTTTTAAAAAAAATTTTAAATTGTAATATCATTACAGGGTCCGTTATGTTATCACCGAAATCCACATTTCAGAATATGGACATTTCAAAATTCTGACTTTCAATAGAAAATGGCGTGATATGAAATCTAATTACGGAAGTACACACTAAACTATTGAATAAATAATACTGTCAGATAGTTCTATACAATATCCTTGTATTTTAGCACTTACTAATTGATTAATCTGGCAGATAAAAATATTTAAAAATGAATCGTTCAGTATGTGTTATATAGTAGATAAATTAGCTAAAATAATCTAAAAATGTTGCTCATCATAAAAATATTTTCACATATTATTGAACCATTTCCCTAAATCGGCCAATAAACTCGACGGTATACGATCCTAATAAACACTAATCTGGAAAAAGATAAAACATGGCAAAAACGGGATTATAATTGGCGAGATTGTAAATAGAGAATTTTTAATAAGGGTATTTAGAAAAGAAGTTTTTTTTTATTTATTCTAAATTAAAGTAGGGAGTGTTGCTAATCTTCTATTGTTTTAGTATCTCTTGTTCAGGGTGATCCGTTTTTAATGATTTAATCGTTTGATTAATTTAAGAGAACATTGATTTATTTTCAAATTTAACTGGGCTTACAGCATGAGATTAAAAAGAAACGGATTTTGAAAAACAATGTCTATTATAACGGGTGTTCCAGAGCATGCGTATTAGCTTTTTAAGATGGGAAAGTGCCGTTATTTTAAAATTAAAAAAAAAATTATTAACTAAATCGAGGGTGTGCTATCGATTGGTGGTACTTTTTATTAGATCAACTTCCGGGAAGGACCGGAAAAGGGTTTTTTAAAACCGAAAATCGCCGAAATTGGCAAAAATCGAGATTTTCAATCCGGAAGAGGTACTTTTTTATGCAAATTTGGATTCTACGACAAAAAATAAGAAACTTAGTGGAGTAATGCTTTCTTCGGATTTTTTTTTTAGAATTGATGTTTCTTAATAACGGTTTTTGAGTAACAGATCACTAAACTTTAAAACGTTTATAAAAAACTGAAATTTTAGTGAAAAGCGTTAGTTATTACCTCGGAAAATTTCGTTTACATATTTTTAGATCAGATATTTTGATGAATAAAACTATTTTTCACATTTTTTGCCATACACAACAGCTTTCATGTTAGTTTCTATGGTAAAGTTGTATATAATATTTGGCTACCTGCGTTTTAGTAAAAAAATAAAAAACTTGAATATTGTAACATACTTTTATTTTATTAGTAAAAAATATTTTTAACATTTAACAAGTATTAAAAATTATAGCAATAAATTAAAATAAATGCACACAGAAATGACTATTGGCCTGAAGACCAGCTAGGGCACCTTTTCAAATAAATTTTGTTGTATTTATGGGTGCTAATTTTTTTCTAGTACTGCTCTGAGTAATTGCTGTAAATCTTCCAACATTGATTTTTTAACGTACGGTGTTACTTCGGTCAGTTTTTCATAAACAAATCTTAAGCTTTGATTGTTATTACTCAAAAGCGACACCTAATATTTTTGTTTCTTTTTTATATAATTCTGAGTCTATGGGATGAATGCCCTAACTGCTTTTACACAGAGGTTTGGAATACACAATCACATACAATAGCTTTTTCTGTAGAATTTTTAATAGACTAATTTAAATGTGGAAAACTATATCTATTATAGAGTACTTCGCCTTCATAATAGCATAGTTCCATTTTATTTTTTATTTTTAGTGATAACCAAAACTCTTAACTATTTATCATTTATTTTATCCCAATGACAAAGGGTACTGGAATAGATCGACAAGCCCATAAAGTATTTTTTGTCTTCATCGGGAATCGAATCTGGGACCTTTTGTTTGAAAGCTGGCACTCTACCTATTACTCCACTCAGCTCAAGACATATTTTAATTGTCGAAGCCAAAAACTGACCTATAGAAAATTTCTTTATACCGCTTACCCCATACCGGCTAGTACAAAACCATGTAGTAATAGTAGTGCAAATTTTTTTCTTCAAGACTTTAATTTTTTTTGTATATCTATGCACAACTATCAACATTACAATTGTTTTTAAAAATTTACCATAATCCAGAAACTCATATGATTACGTAATAATAAAAAATAAAAGAAATACCAAATATAGGAAAATAAATGAAAATAAAAAAAAAAAAAAATTGGTCCATTATAATGAAAAATGTAAAGTTTACTATCAGACTACTGATAATCCTCTAAGAAACTTAATTGAAATAATTTCTTAGGAATGAAACATTTCTACAGCTTTTAAAGCTATTAAAAAAAAAAATGAAAATTTAAAATTTAAAATGTGAATTGTTCACAGAACAATATTATTATTAGTCCAGTGCAATTTTTTTTTTTAGCTTTAATTTTATTTTTCCTTTTATGGTGAATATTTTCTTTATTATAGGTCTCTCTTTAACAATTGCCATAATTGTTTGTGGTATTTTGATGATATAGAAGACCAATACAAGATAATTGGACATACAATGTTACTTTTAAACTAAAAGGTTTTTAAATAAAAGCTTATAATGTATACAAAAATATTTAAATAAATAAAGAAAATAATTTTGGAAACACTTCGGTTATTGATTTGATAACAAAATTGAAATTGACCATAGGAGAAAAGTTGATTTAATTTGATAGAAAAATATTCGAACTTGTTTAGTAAATAATTTCATTAATAAATTATGATTAAATTATAATAGTAATTAAGTAATGATATATAGAAGTACAGTAATGACAAACAAAATTTGGTATATAAGAGTATAATAGAATTGTTATAGATTGAGAAGTAAATAACCTAATATTGTATTATGGTTTGTTGAAGATGAAGTAATGAAGCAATGTAAATTTTTTTTTATGGAACAGGTAGACAGAATAAAGCTTAAACTTATTGCTATAATAAAAAATCGATCAGAATATCGTTATCAATATTACAATTAAAATCATACTCAGATGACCATACCGGTTGGCACAACATTGCTCCTAAATATAAAACCCAAATAAAAATTTTGCAGATAGCACAAAATAAAATTTCAAAATTAATGTTAAATCTACCTTTTTATTATTCCACTAAGAAACTCCATCACCAAACAAAAATTGATCTTATTACTGATAAAATTAAATTAAAAACTAAAAAACTTATGGCTGAAAATTTTTTATTATACTAAATTTATATCAATAAATTGTAAAACACAGTTTAAATAATAAAAGTTAGCGTAAGTAGTTTGAAAGAGCCGTAAGTATAGTATAAGAAAATTAGCTTTAAGCTTTATCAAAATCAATAAATTTTTAGATAGGCTTTTCCCATTTTCCTCTAACAATATCTCAATATTAAGACCAAAAAATCATAGAACTTAACAAATAAATTATATTTCAGTTGTGTAGTTGAATTAGTATAAGATATGATCTCTGTAAAATTAAATATAAATGTGAATATTTGGGTAAATAAATGAGTTGAATTAAAAAAAAAACGTCGAGAATATCTCGATCAATATTATTGTTCCCATCAAAGCCGGATATTACACCATATCAGTTAGCAAATTATAAGAGTTGGAATGCTTATTGTGAATGGGTGCTAGTTAAAAAATGTTTACGTATTTAACTTTTATATGTATATATATTTTTTCTTAAATGACTTCTATCTAAACGCGATCTCTTAAGATCTATTGTTCTTCTGCATTTATCTCAGAAGTATGGGTATATGTCCTTGATGAACGCTATTATTGATTTGATGTCATTTTCAGAATCAGGCAATGTGTATTCCTAGAAATACTTATATCTTCTGATAGCTATGGCATCGCAAACAAATAAAATATGAAAGGAGAATTTTTCTTTTTCTAAGCTGTCTGTCTAATCTGTCTGATCTACCAATCTTAAATAGATGTTTGTTAAATGAGCAATGAACTGTGGTAAACTGACATTTGATTTTTTTATACTGCGTAAATACTTGGCAGCATATATTTTAGGTTTCTTTACTAAGAATTGACTCTTCGCACCTGTATTTGCAAAGATATATGCTTCTTCATTGTCAGGAATACATTCATGCCCAGGAGTCCACATAAGAGTAACTCTGTTTCTTGCCGCCGGATTTAAAACTTCTGTAACAGCTATAATAGATAAGCTTTGCTAACACAGCTATAGCTAATCTTTAGATAAGACCAATTTAAAAATTGGGGAAGCCAGAGATTTTAAGGCAGCTTGGTTATCTGAAATTATATATAAGTCGCCACCTTTGTGCCCTATTTTAAGGCACTGTAATGTCGATACCTCGATAACATAGGCTTCAGCTTGAAAAACAGTGGGATATATGCCGCGCTAAATTGGAACCTTGGTCCAAATTCACCGACACCGGCATCTTATTAAAGTTTCGACTTCTTCCCTTTAAGGTATTAGTATAGGGAAGTTTCTGCGGCAATCAATTGCTTTTGTTATATAGTCTGACATTGCAATTGAAGGATTATACTGTGTCCTGGTCTTTTGTGCTTGACGTTATTTGTTAGATGCAGCCTTGTTGCTGTCATTCCATGCTGTCTTCATCAGGTATAAATGTATCGGCGGGAGTTCCAGAACTTTTTCTAGGGGTAGAGTAGGGCACATTTTGAGTGTCCCAAAGCATACTATTTTTTTATATTTTAGTAAGCTTGACACAATATGCTTTCGTCTGTTCTATTTTTGCCCACCGTACAAATGTCACGTAAGATATTGTCGGTCTTACTATAGACTTGTGACATAATACCCAGGTCTTACTATAGACAATCATCTGTGGACATAATATCCAAGTATGTTGCGAATTGCCCTGTTGCCATGGACATGCGAATTGCTCTGTTGGCGTTTTTGTTTATGTAATCTATGAAAAATTCCATGACAGTTTACTGTCAGCTTATTGTCAGATGTTTTGTTTCCTTTGACATTTCGATAGCAATCGAATTCTACCCATTCAATGAAGGTGGTTGGTAGTTTACTTTTTTTTGATATGTAAAAAGGATGTTTTTTATTTTGTGTAGATTAATACTGAGCCCTACGTTTTGCACCATTTATGCAAGGTGCAAGTAAAATTTAAAGTATACAGAAATACCAAAAGGTTTTAATTCGTCATTTTATCCTGACGAAGATTTTTCTGAATATTCTGAGCATAAAATTGCAATTAAATAATAAATAAAATTAAAAATAAAATTACAAATCTCTGACCTTAAATATTAACAAATATGCTTTAATGATAACTTACCTCTGTTCTGAATTAGTAATTTTTGATTATACCTAATAAATCTATTGAACGATAGTTTCATACTTTAAAGACTTTAGTGTTGTCCTTGAAATTAAATTGTGAAATTGTCAAATAACATTTAAATGTCATAACTAACACATATAACTCCATACTAAGTTTAATCAAAAATTTGTTTAAAGAACGATCCCGTGTACGTCCTTAAATTACGTTTTACGTCCCTTCTTCGATATTGTTTCAGTTATGTCTGGTCACCTCATAATCTTAATGTCAAAAGAATTGAAGTTACTGGATTACTGAAGATGCTGGACTTAATATGATTCAATGAATATCAGGAGTTGATTTTACTAACATTTTAATTACTTTGAAACAAATCGGATTTTCTTTTAATAACAATTTTATTTGATAGCATAAATGTCTATATTTTGGAAGCGACATAGTTCCTACTGTCAGTGTTTCTGATTAACAGAATTTATTGGAAAATTTATTTTATATATGAAAGGGTTAGAAGCAAAATGGTACTAGTACACTTTTTTAAAAAATAGAGATAAGTGCAGATTTTGAATTATTAGATTCCATTTTATTGGAGATATTGGCAAAGAGATATAAGTGAATTTAAATATTTTACTGACATCTATTTGTGTATAAAAAAAAACTAGTGAACAAAGTGAAACTTTTATTTGGAGGCAAAAAGATTTATGATCACTTGTACCCTTTTGCTGCTTAACTATAAATCGGTTAACTTCTAACTACATGCACTTGTCGCATTAAAGTAAAAACAGGGAAAATCCCTATTTGTGATTCTTTTTTGTATACTGAGTAATTTAATGTATTAATATGATATTTGAAATGAGACTAAAGCCTCTCATGGATTTCAAGAAAATGGGTCTTGTTTGATAAAAGTAAAATCTACAATATTACTACATACCTAATTATTATTTTTGTTAATCATTTGAAGTTATCTTTAACTTTGCAGTTCACAAAGGTTTTCCCTAATAAGGTGGAACTAACACAGTGATTCATGCGGTGGTCAAAATAAAAACTAAAATATAGCGAAATTATTCATGTATATTGTACAAGCCACCAACATTAATACAATCGAACACAAATTTTTCAAGCCTGGTGACTCTTATACGGATTCTTTTATACCTCAAGTTTTTGTTCCAGCTCAATTTGGGCGATTCAAAAAGCTTAAAAAACTTTATAGTTTATGAAATGAAAAACAGTGATTTTGTTTCATTCCGTTTCTTGGCTTTACAGATGTATGACCCAAAAAGAGGTAGTGAGAAAATGGTCTACTTAATTGGCAAGGTATTGTGTTGTTAAAATACCAGAAGGAGCTTTTGTTCCACTTTCTGTAACAAAATACTAGGAATGAAGATTTTTCATTTCAAAAGAGTGAAGATTGTTCAAAATTAAAACTTGGAAAATATCATTTCAGTTTGAGTGACCTATTTTCTGAAGGTCTTTGTTCTTCTCTAATTAATTAATATAACTTATGCGGAATACAAAAATTAAATGGATCTGCACATGAGTTTGGTAGCAAAAGGGTATAAGTGAACTTTTTCCGAAAGATCACATACCACAAAAGCAGGTTAAGGTTCTTTAACCTACATTTGGTTTGCATAAAACATCTACCAAATACATTCTGCAACTGTCCTTCAGAATTACTGAAAGCGTGTCAACTTTGACATGATATTCTGAACATTTTTGTTTTACGGATTTATACCCTTTTGTTTCTAACCCCTTCTTATAATATATCTGATCATACCATCATACTCTTCCATTTATTATGTGAATCTGTCCTACTGTTTAATTTGACATATATCACTTAAGCTTTATTATGTGAGCTTGTAAGTTAACGCTAAAATTAATTTAAATAACTTTTTGTAAGGCGGAGAGTTTACTCTAATTATTTGCTCTCTGGATATAGTTATTTTCAATAACTATTCTTTGTAAATTTTAAATTGATTTACTGTAACTGTGAAGCCAACACACATTCTTTAGTGTATAAATAGCGAAATTTAGAACGATATACAGACAGACAACAACAATAACCTAATTGTTGAAGATAAAAAGCAAATTTGCAATATCTTAGGTTATGTGTTCCAAAAAAAACACACTTTAATTCCAAATAACAATAACGTTCTAAATGAAGATACCCAAATGACTTTACTTGATATATATACTAGAAGTGCTTCCTTTTCCAATACAAGAATTCTCAATTTTTCTAATCATATTAGAGTTAACAACCTGAATGAGGAGCAAACCCAAAATTATTTTATAACTACGGATTCGCTAAAAGATATTCTTCAATCCTTAAAAAATAAAAAATCATGTGGGTTCGACGGAATTCCTAATATTGTATTAAAAAATTTAACTGAAAACGTTATACAACAAATTACCACCATTTTGAATAATGCATTAAATAATTCATATTTCCCAAAAGTTTGGAAAATTGGTAAAGTTATTCCAATTAGAAAACCGGGAAAGGACCCTACTATTGCTAATAACTATAGACATATAAGCTTATTGTCTAATCTAAGCAAAGTATATGAAAAGGTTATAAAAAAAAATATGATAAATCATTGTCAAGAGTATGATTTTATTAACAACAAACAGTATGGGTTCAGGGAGAAGCACTCCACAGTTCATGCTGCTGGAAAGCTTGTTTCTGATATCTGCTGGAACGCAAGCAAAAAGTACTATACAGGAGCCCTATTGATCGATTTAAGCGATGCTTTCACAACAGTTTGGCTGGATGGTTTAATAAAAAAACTAAAAGACTACAACTTACCATACAATTTACTAATCTTAATTAATAACATGATAAGAGCAAGAACTTTTGAGGTTCTGGTACATGATATTCAATCATCTAAGAGTTTTGAAATAAATAACGGTCTAATGCAAGGTACTGTGACATCGCCAATTCTATTTTATCTTTATATCAACAGTTTACTGGTCGACTTAAATGATAAAAATTCAGATAAAATACAAAATTCAGCAATTGCTTTTGCAGATGATATAATTTGCTATGTTTCAGCTGAAAAATATAAAGACATAAGAAGTAGTCTGAAGTGTTTGTTACATATTGTAGAAAACTATGTTTCTTCATGGAGACTGAAGATAAATTTTAGTAAATGCGAGATAATTCTTTTCAGAGATAATCTTTCCCAATGTCACTCTTCTATTCGCAAAAATTGGAGACAATTTTTGGTTAGAGCAGAAGATGGAACAAATATAAATTCAAAAACCGCAGTGAAGTACCTGGGAATTCGGATCAGTAAAAATCTAAACTTTTCTGAACATGTAAAAGCCCAAATTACAAAAGCATCAAATGCACTTTTTATGTCAAAAAGTCTATTCTACTCAAAACACTTATCCGCAAGAGTTAAAATATTAGCATACCAAGCTATCATTAGACCTATTATAACCTACGGGTGTCCGATTTGGTACAATATTAGTGCCTCGTTAATGGAAAAAATAAGAGTATTCGAAAGGAAATGTATCAGGGCTTGCCTAGGAGAATACCGTAAAGAAAATAGTGAAATATAAATATTATTTATCTAATAAATATATTTATAATAAAGCGAGCATCATAAGAATTGATAATTTTATAATTTTATTAATCAGAAAACATTTTCTTAGAGCACAAAATGTTACCGAGAATAACCTTATTTGTCACTCAATCTACCCAGAAGAAACATATATAACTCAAACACTTAATTCAGGTTTCATTCCACCGGAAGGTTTTCTTTATTTAGATAAATACAAATATATACAAAATGAGAATAATGTGCCGATTCTCTACCATTTCAACAGAAGAGCCACAAACAAGAAAATTGATCAAGATCTAAGCCTAATTAATATTACTGACTTAACATTTAGTACAGATATATCAAATAAAGACTCCAGACAGCACATCAATATAAACAATTACTGGTGGTTAAAATCACTTTAAAAATATAATACAAGTACTATTGTACACTGGACTTACTTTTTATTTCCTATTTTTCCCTTATCCTAACATTCCTTCCCAAAATCCCCATCTTAGTATTAAGTTATATCAAAATTATTAAAATAAGCTAGAATTGTTTTTTTTTTTGTAAATATTTTTCAATTCATATGTTAATTTAAATTAAAAACTGCTTACAAACAGTTTGTATAATATTAGATAAAGATTGATTAAACTCATATCTAAATTTATAAATTCCATCATTTAGAGATCTCCAATGAGGGACATTGAATGTAATGCTAATCCACATTATGTAATTCACTTAGTTTTTAAGTTTTTTATTATGTGAAAATATTTCTAATTTGTAACTGTTATTAAAATAAATAAAAAACTAAAAAAAAAAAAAAAAAATTTAGAACGATAATTTTACCCTACTCGTTATTTTGATATTAGGTGCATGATAGTCAAATAAAGGTAGAATTTGCAATTAATAGAGTTATTTTTGTATTCATTTTCTACTCTTAGTACAAATTGTGCTATGATAAGTCAGTAACGTCAGACTTTGTCAATATCATCAGACAAACAACTTCTAAGCTAAGTCAGTAAGATCAGACTAATCAACCTATATTTGAAAAAATAACTATCAAATCACAGTTAATATAACTTAAGCGGAACCAATATATGTACTTTCAAAGGAGGCAAAATTATTTTATCATTTAATAAAGAAACTATTGGAATTGAATTTTGGATAACTACGAATTTGTTATTGTAAATCAAACTTATTGCTTTTGTTAGATTAAATTTAAAAAAAAAAAAATTCTTTTTGTGACAAGTAAGAACATGCCAAACTTTAGTCGTATAGGATATTCATAATGAAATGTTCAGCGAACTTTTAAATTTAAATTTAAATTGTTATTGACATGGAACACTCTATATCTTATATTGTGTATTTTCTAATACCAAAAAACCTTGACCAAATTGAACTCAAATGTACCATGAATTTAATAATAAAATTCGAAATTAAATTATAATATTCGATAAAAATATTGTCTGGGGTCATTTAATTTTAAATTTTTACAAAAATAAATCTAAAATTATTATTTATTATACAAAATTGGTATTTCTAGAATCAAACGGAAATAGCCAAAGGTTAATAATTCTAAATATATAAAATAAATTCAATTGCAATGACATCCAAATTCGGTTTAAGGACATTTCCAATATTTTTTTTTTTATTTTAGATTTGAAATTTAGATTCTGAGATTTAATTTTGTTTTGATTTTCAGTGCATTGAATTTGCTCAATATTTTTATTAAAATACAACTTGATGAATAATTTAAAATGTTAATTTGGAATGGGGTTGTTTGTATTGGTATTTTTATTATGATGTATTTTTTTGTTTATAATGTTGTTGACTTTCGAGCATAATTCTGTTAAAGAATTTTTAATTATTTTTGGCAGATTTTATTTTTTTAATTTAATCGTGACTAAGTAAAATTAATTTAAATTAGTTCGAAAAGTTGTTTATTAAGTTTTATGTTCCGTTCAATATAGACCACCTTATAAATATGAGAAATTCTTAATATTTTAGTGCAAATAAATGAATTGAAAAGAAAAGGATGAAACAATCCTACACGTTCTTTGCACATACACCCCGAAATTACTATAATAGAAGAAAAATTCATTTAGGAGCATATTTTTTACGCTACTTGGGTGATGTTCCGGTGATTGATTTCCTACATTGCTTTGTGAAAAGCTTACATTGGTTTTGAAGTGATGTTCGCGGGGAGAATTAAGTATTTGTGGTTAAAATGGAACTTCGTGTTCTTAATGTGCTTATATAGGCATCCAATCCAATCTATATATCTAAGATATAAACTAATTAGTAAATAATTATTAAACATTGTATGAGTAATTGGACTCAATTAAAGTGGAATATAATAAAAAAATTTCACAAAATTAAACAAAATTAACCCTTCCTCTGTTATAGTTTTTAGTCTTCCATAGTTTTTTTTATCGTAGTTTGTGCACTGGAGTCCATCTGACCCATATGTATTTTCATATATTTTATATAAAAAATTTGAAATTATTTTTAATTTTTTTTTAATATCATTTTATTTACAAAATGAAGCAAAAGAAATATAATTAAGATAAAACTAAACAAAACATAAGTACAAAATTCAATTTAATCACAACAAAAATCAAGAAAAATATCATTAAGCTTAAACATGACCCGATGCTGGAACCTCGATTATTTCTTTGGATTTCTTCGTTGATGAGGTTTATGCATATAATTTTTGAATGTGCTGCACAAGATGCTTCTTTACAAATGCAACATAATGTTCGTGTTTTAACATCAGCAGATCGAGGATAAATATGACACCGTTGACGTTTACTGGCTGTATTCATAGCTATTTCTTCGTCTGTTGCAACGTGTCTTAGATTCACTTAGATTCACTTTTCTTTCATTAAATATGATTCACTAATATATTATGTTTAAAATAAATATAATATGGTTGAATGAAAGATATTTATGTTTACACCAAACATAATTTATAGTAGGTTAAATAATAATATTATTCTCACAAACTTAAGTTATGGTTGCAGCAACATTAATTTTAATTGAAACAAAAATAAATATGATTGAAGTAAATATATTATATTTGAAATAAAAGCACAGTATAGTTAATTTCGAGAGGATTATATTTTCCTGTCAATTATAATAAATAAATGTCCAATAAATATCAAATTTTGTTAAATTGGTGCTGTCTACATCAGCTACATAACTTTTAAATTTATCATCTACAGCTGCTGATGACTGTAAAAAATAAAAAATAAAAACATAAGTATATTGTAATAGTTAATATTTATTACCTGCAAATTAAAAAGTACTTATATTATGGCATCTGACAAGAGATTCTAAAGAAAGCCTCAACTTTCGTAATATATTGCCATAAAAATAAGAAACTGTTTGATTGAACAAGTTATTAAATAATTATAATTTAACTAACCTGTATAGTTTCCTTTTATTAGTTTTTCAATAGTTCGTCTTAACTTAGATTATTTATTCTGTTTTGTTATTATTTTCATAACTAACTATTTCAACTTATATTGAAATATTTCCTCTCACAACATTTTATGCAGGTTTTCATAAAGTACACTTTATTGTCTATCAACATCTAGATAAAAAATTAGTGGTTAGTTTATAAAATGTTGTGATGAAATGTATGCAAACACTTACCAATTTATATCCATCAGCTAAGAGTTTTTACATTAGGTACGCTTGTATTTTAAAACACGTTTTAACTTGGCAAACGTGGAACCAAGAAGACTGAATATTCAAGTATTTTTTTTATTTTTGAAGCATTTTATTTTTACGACAACTATAATATGATTACTTCAACCATAATATTATAGTTATTTTAATCATAATATGATTACTTCAATCATAAGGCAACTATAACATGATTGCTTCGATCATAATATGATTAGTATTACTACAAATAGTTGTAAAACAACTATAATATTATTTCTTTAACCAAAATATGTTTGTTACAACTACTGGATTATGAGCTTCTTAACCATATAACGATATCCATAACCATAATATTTTTGTAAGCAATATAATTTATAGTTGATTTACATTTTTTTAAGTATAGTTGTAGCAACCATAATTTATTACAACGTAGGTATATATTTCGATTAACTATAATATTTTTAACACAAATATAATATGTTTCTATCAACCCTGGTTATATTCCTCATTAACATATCAAATGTTTGTTTCAACTATATCTAACATAATAAGTTTAAAGTAACCGTAATATATTTCTCGTAACCATTGGATAAACATATTATTTTTCTTAGTGTAGTTAATGAAGGCTTTAATGATTGGCAACATACTTCTGAAAACTTATCTCGCCACGAAAAAACATCGCTGCATATTAAAAACTGCACCAAATGGAAAAATTTGGAATTAAACTTAAAAAAAAAAATGTACAATTGATAAGAATATGCAACGATACTATGACGCCGAGAAAAGACGATGGTATCGAATAGTCGAACGTATGATATCTGTGATACTATTTTTTGCAGGACAGGGTTTAGTTTTTAGAGGCGGTCCAAACAAATTGTATGGAAAAAATAATGGAAATTTTTTACAATCAATTGAAATGATAGGAAAATTTGATGACATAATGGCGGACCACATTAATCGTGTACAAAAATCAGTATCTTTAAAGAATCACATGCTACATTATATTGGAAACCATTTCCAAAATGAAATAATTCCTATCGTTGCAAACCAAATTAGAAAATATATTTTAACATCAATACAAGAGGCAACATATTTTTCAGTCATTTTGGACTGTACGCCGGATGCTGGACATGTTGAGCAAATCACAATCATTTTCAGGTATGTACATATTCAAAATGATGAAATTGAAGTAAAAGAAAATTTCATTGATTTTTCTCAAGCTGAAAAAAGTACTGGAGAATTTTTTATATGACTTCTTAATACAAAAATTATAAATTTCATATTAACCATATGCGTGGCCATAGGGATTCGACAATGGCTCCAATATGTCCGGAAAACTTATGTAAAAAAAGACATTGGACAAATATCGAAGAGCTTAGTTTATGCCATGTAACGCGCATACATTAAATTTGGTCATTAATGATGGTGCTAAAGTTTCATTTGCAACAGTTGATTTTGTTAGTAATGTATCAGCAATATGCAATTTTTTTTCTAGTTCTACATTTAGATGGCAAATTTGAAAAAAAAATGTAAAATCTTTAACAGTGAAGCAAGTTAGTGAAACCCGATGGGAAACAAGAATAAAAGCTATTAGACCACTGCGAAATGAATTAAGTCATATTTATGACAGCCTAATAAAAGTAGCTGAAAATAGTTCAACAGCAATATCTCGACATGAAACTGAATGTTTGGCAATGAAAATTAAATCTTATAATTTTATTTGTTGAACAATAATATGGCATGAAATATTGGGGAAAGTAGATATTTTATTAGTAAAATGATGAAAGAAGTTTCTTGGCAGTTCATGTGCTGAATCAATTAGTGAAGTTTTGAATTTTTTTTAAAAATATCAGAAATGATGAAAGTTTCTATTTGAAGCTTTTTGATGAACTGTGTGAAAAAGTTGAAACTGAACCAAAACTTTCTGCTGATGTTGGTCTACGTCCCCGACGTCATCGTAAACAATTTGACTATGAAGGAGATGAAAATATTCAATTTGGTCCAAAAGAAAATTTTAAAATTAGTTTTTTCTATACACTACTAGATACCGTAAATGTACCTATCACCGCCCTATTACATTATGCCGCCCGAACCCTTTTTTTGTAAATACAATACTCCCATGCTTTATATTTCAAATTTATTTTTGAAATAAAAAAAGAATATTATTTCCTCGTTGTAATGCAAAATAATGCACATTTGTATTCATATTAATAAATACGTTATTCATAGAAAACTAAACTAGGTAGACATTTTAGTGAAAATATTGGTTCAAACGTTTAAATTTTTTTTTATTTTGTTAAGACCATAACAATATAACTATGATGTCCACTTATTTATTTTATTCAAATAATTATAAAAGATATATTATTAAATAGATTATAATATATACTTTCTTCAATTTGTAAATAAAAAATATTTAAAATTGCTAATTAGTTTTGAGCGGGAATTAGCGACACATAAATTTATGTTGTACGTATTTACGATCCACCGGGCGGAATTAGGAAAATGATATATCGAAATAATTAATTAAGTTATTCACCTATTTTTGATTATATAAGGATGCAACTGGACGATTTTAAATTGAAATTGAACAAATTAAGCTGGACCTAATTACGACCTATAAATTTAATTTCGCTTATGTGTTTTTTGTTACAACTAAATTTTGAGTTTTTGTAAAAATTTGTATGAAAAAGCGGGTCGGTAATACGTTCAATATGTCCTAATTCCGAACTAAATATGCAGGTGTAAGCTATTTTCATTAAATTCATACTAAGTCTTATATTTAAAGAAAAAACTATATTTTAATTGTTGAAAATACGCGAATATTTTACTTTTATTAGTAGACCAAATACGCGTATCTGTATGATAAGCATATTTAGTAAAATTAAAAGTAAAATATTCGACTATTTTTAACAATTAGATAAATTTTACTCTAACGGTAACCTTAAAGAATTAGTTTTTCCAAAACTATATTTTACTTACATTAAATTTTGTATAATTTAAAAAATCTCTGGAATTATCTTGCCTTGCCACCAAAACTTTATAAGGGGTCCGTTATAAATTACCAAAATAATATCTTTGTATACATTTCACAATAAGTGAGGAAATAGAGGAGTGAAAACCATGACCATGTCTGGCACACTTTGGAGATGGCCTGTAAAAGAAGATATTCTAATATATTCAGACATAGTGACATAGTGACATAGTCTGCAAAATTGAGTAAATATGTAATATTTTATATTTTTATTTATTTATTTTAAATGTACATTGTTATAATATTTAAGTTAATTATTCATTTGATGTTATATTGAATTATTTTGTTTACTAAACCGTTGCATTGTTTAATTTTTTTTAATTTTCATATTGAAATAAATGTATATTTTTATGTGTAACAAATAATTTTACTTACATAATAACTATTTTTTTTTTTTTTTTTTTTCAAATTACTTATAGTAATATTGATTTTTTATTATAATAAATATTTTTTATAATTTAACTACTAGTTAATTATTTAAAAAATTAATTATTAATTTTACTCTTAATAATTGTTTTAAATAGCTTTTTTGAATAAAATCGCAAATAGGTTCAAAAAGCGGAGTTGAGTTCATATAAGGGCGGAATTAGTTCAGATTGAAATTGTCGAGCGGAAATATGTACAATCAAACTTTTTTTGGCAGTTATAATATTTTATTATTTATTTAGAAAAAATTAAATAATAATTAGATGAAAATATTTTTTTTTATATAAAAAATACTAATTATTGTAATTTGAAAAAAAAAAAATAAAAAAAGCCTATATTTTGCTTATTTTGTCAACTTAAACTAATTTTACCTTAAGAGGGCGGAAATTGGTACATTTACGTTACAACTAGTTCATCGCTTACCACTCGATTTCAATCTTTATCATATTTTGAACAAACTTTTGAATTTCTAATTAAATTTATTGATATGGAACATAAGGATATAAAACAAGTTGTAAAAGTTGTTTCGATCCCCATAATAAATTTAAAGATGGTGATGAATCATATGATCTTAGTGGTGAAAAATTGTATGAAGAATTGCTTTCTTTGAAAATTATATTAAAAGATAGAAAGCAACCTGAAGATTTATTAAAATATTTATGTATGCACAACTTGGCAAATTCTTTTCCAAATATAGCTACAAGGTCAAACATTTTGCTAACAATACCTGTATCTGTTGCATCTGGAGAAGTTTTTCGAAACTAAAGACAGTAAAAAATTGTACTTGAGAACATTAATGACGCAAGAACGCCTCAGCAATCTTTCAGTTATCGCAATTGAAAATAAAATTGCTGGTTCTTTAAATACACATGAAGCGATTGAAGACTATGCTACGCAAAACTTTTTTTACAAATTTTATTATCTAATTAAAAATACTTATTTTTCTATTTTTTATCTTGGAAGCGGCCAAAACACATTGGCACTCAGGCGATAATATACTCAGGCACGGACCTGATTTATTCATATTGTCTATTCGAACCCCAATGATTAGTTGAACCATTTGAAAAAATTTCGCTTCAATAATATGGTTTGGAATGGGTATTTGATGTTTAAGCATCAGGTCTATTGCTGTAAACCACACAAAGTGTTCTATATAGAATATATGATGCTTTTTATTGTAACCATTATTAAATCTATAAATCTGAAATACTTCAAACATGTAGAATGGCACCCGTAAAAATATGAGCTGATCAAGATAATTTGAGAGAGTCGAGGATCAGAAAGATGAAAAGTATTGTGGTTGAAAAACTTTAGTAAGTGACTTCAGTAAAAATTTATAGCCGATAAAGAGAAAATGGAGTTCATTGTAGGCAGCATCCGCCAATAGTAAGAAAGTAATTAATTTGTACTCATTTCGTTTACATGAATACAAAATAATTTAAGAGTTCCTCAATTCGATCACTGTTAATTTAAATGTTTTAAATTCAAAAATAAAAACAAAAATTATACATAATATAAATTAATACAAAGATAAAATCAGTCAGTTCAAATGGTGACAGCACCAATAATAGTATGATAACAAAAAACTCATTTACAGTAGAATCTCAAAAAATTATTCATTTCATCTGTCATCTTAATCAAATAAAAAAACCCAACAAATTATCTTGACATCGTCATCTCATGTGATAATTTCGGTGGAATGAAATAATGCCGAATGTAAAATACAATAAAACCACAAAAAGATAAGTAAGCTACAATTAATTAAATTAAGTCCGATTAAAATAATTGGAAAGCTGTAATAATGTGTGTAATATTAATTATGACTTGGACTTATTACGTCGCTTGTTTTGCTATCACAAATTATTATTAAGTGATAAAACTAAAATTATGTTTTTCAGTTTAGGTAGCTCTATTCCTATGTGTGATAATATTTTGTATCACTGTGCTAAATGTAAAAAATTTCCTTTTCCTCATAATAATTCTCTTCTTACTCAGAAATTATGTAATTTTAACGAAATGTATAACTGTTCCGCAGGTTGTTTTAAAGTTGATTGTGTTGATTCCTTCGAATATTTAGGTGTTACAATAGATTCTAAGTTAGATTGGTCAATTCATACACGAATTTTAAATAAGTATTTTCATTTAGTTGTTAGACAGTTTTATTACCTTAAGCAGTTCTGTTATTCCAAACTGCTTACGTCTGTATGCTATGGTTTATTTAATTCTAAATTACAATATGGAATTGTCAATTGGGATGGTACTTTTAATAATTATCTTAAACCTTTGTTAATACAACAAAAATTTATTATCAGACTAATTTTAAAAAAGCATTGTGGGGAAAGCAGCTTCCTTTTATTTCAATGTTTGAATATTTTACTTCTGAAGCATCTTTTTTACTTCGGAGTCCTCAAAGTATTCTCTAATAGAAGTGGTTACTTACGAAGTAAGTGTTCTGAAATATATAATCTGAGATACAACAACAGAAGATTAGCTATCATACTCCCTCATAATGTACATCACTTTTTACGCTAATTGTTAGCAATTTCACCTCGGCTTTATAATTTACTACCTCTACCTTTAACTAACAATTGTTATGGTTCTAAATTACTCAGTATGGTTAAACTCTGGCTTTTTAATTTCAATCATGATTAGGGTTCCCATTTCCGTAAAACCGAAACCAGGATTGTAAGGTTCAAAATGCAGGACAAAACCAGGACTTAATATAAATAAAAAAAAACACCAAAAGTAGTTAATAATAAACTCTAATTTTTATTTTATTTTCTTTCAAAGTATTGATTTTATGCATATTTTATATATTATACACAACATATAGATTAAAAATTATATTTTTCTGTTTTTCCTATTTTCTGTAAAATAGCTTTTTCTTTAATTATAAATTCGTAAAAATTAATACAGTATAAATGTTTTAAATTATATTTTACAGATATGATATTTTTAATTGATTCAATTGACAATCGGTTCCGCTCCTTCGTCCATTGTCCATTTATTTGCGAAAATATTCTTTCTACATTCGCATTGTGTGCTGGAATAGAAAAGTAAAATTCAGCTATATGAAGTAGTTCCGTATTCCCATTTTTTATGAGCAGCCATATTTTTAAACTCCGCGTTGCTTTCTTGTTGTGCTAAGTATGATTTCAGATTTGAAAACTCGTCAAATAGCTTAACATCGTCTATTGTAATATTTTTTGTCTTAAGATATTCAATAGTACTTTCTGTTGTTGTAGATGATAAATTCATCTAGTCAAATGAACTAAATTCTTTTAGTGGTTCAAACCATTTTTTTAAATAATCAATACAACAAACATAAACATAATAAATTTCTTCAACAAAAATATCACATTTCAAATCGAATCCATCATTTCTTAATTTTCGAATAATATCTTGAACTTTAAGAGGAATAAATTTGTGTTTCAAACGGTTTTCAAGCGTTTCCAATACATCTTGAATTATAACTTTAACTTCGTTAATTGAATTGTCCTCCTTTTCAATTGTTAATATTTTTGTTTGAAATATTGACATCAACGAATGAGTAAACCAAAAATATGCCTCACCCAATTTGTTGTGCCAAAATTCGTGTTGCAGTTATCGCCTCCAAAGGCAATACATTTTTCCTGGACATTATTTACACGAAGAGTATCTAATATCAAATTCGAAATGGTGTCAGAAGTTTCATTTGTAACGTTCCTAAGTTCAATTAATTTTACTTGTAATCCGCCTTCACTACAGCTAAAATATTGCACAATTAAGGGAAACATTTTAATATTTCCATGACTGGAACCATCTGTAGATACTCCAAAATATTTTGTGTTATGTAAAGATGATGTAACGGTCTGAAACGCATATGGTCCAATAACTCCATTAATAATGGCTACACATTTTGTACGTGCACATGAAATATTCTTGGCTACCTCGGAGTCAGGAAATAAATGTGAATTAAGTGTTGAAGTACAATCCATTGATTTATAACTAAAATGGTGAGCAACGGTATGATAAGCTAAGGTGGCTTCACAAGCTCGTAATTTATGATCAAGTACTGTATCCTTCTTAACAATAAATTGTGACATATTTGAAGTACTACACATATTTCTGGTATTTTTTTTTGTGTTTTTCGGTAGCAATGTGTTTTTCCAAATCCAATGAACCGCGACTAGCTACTGAAATATACGTACCAGCTTTGCAAATAAGACATGCAGCTTCTTCTTCTATCCTACCTTTCTTAAAACATTTCAATTTTTTTATCATATCTGTTGTAAATTTACACTTTCTTTTTGTTGATGAATTTGAATCATTCATTTTATTAATAGTAACAAAATGTAAATGATCAAGTAAATGACTTAGTACGCATAGTTACGTAAATTTTTTGTATTTAATTAAACCTTATTTTTTTTTTTTTTTATAAGATATTGGTTTTTATTTTTAGTTATTTTTAATAGGGCTATAAGCTCTTATTTTCGGTTTTTAATCGTTATTATTGTTCCATATTTTTATTTTAGTCAAATATTGTTTTTTTTATAACTACACACGCTACTGCATGCTTTTTGCATAGAGTGTTTTTAACTTTTATTGTTTGCTTAATTTAGTATATAATATATTTTGCCTTAGTTTTGTAGAACACTTTTCTTTTTCGTTATTTTATAATTCTTAATAGATAATATAAGTTTAATTGATATTTTAATCAAAAAACTTTATTTTTGAATACAATTTTATAAGTTTCTTTATTCTTCTGTTCTTGTAATTATATTAAAATAATTACTTACTTAAATTTGTTAATTTTGTTAATTGTTTAATATATAAAAAATGTAAATTTGTATTTTTTATTTATTCTTTTACATTTTTTTAAATATCACTTTAATTATTTTATGTATATTTTTTTTTACTTATATTAAAAATCTCTTGTCTATAGAACAGTTATTATTATATTAATTAAACAATGAAATAAAAATAAAAATAATAAAATAAAAAACAAAAAAAATTTTTTTGAATTTTATATTTTGCTTGTTTTAACGTCGCCCCCCAAAACAACGCAAGACAATTTATTAAAACTGTGTGCTTGTACACAGCCGGTAAGAGAGGTTTAAAAAAACGAATAAATTGAAAGCCAATTGTTTTTTTTGTCGTAGATTGCCGCTCCCTGAAACTAGGCTACTTATTTATTAAACCATGTCTTTGTAGACGGCGATAAACGTAGATGGCAAGGTTTTAATTATAAAAAAAATCTAAACTTATTTTTGTAGACGACAGATATACACAGAGAGACGGAAATGTTTTAAGAAATGTTTTCTAAAATTGATAAAAACAAAGCTGGTTTTACGGTTCTTAGTTTAGAAATTTGAATCTGAATGGAGTATCTAACAAAGCTTGCTTTTACTTGAGTAGCCTTACTTTTTACCCTAACAAGATATATGTAAATAAGAACAAAAGAAAAAAAAATAATATTTCTATTACATCTCTCTCTTCTAATAATAAGTCATCAGGACAGTAATTATGAGAAGTCTTATTTTACTAATCTGATCGAACTAACAGAAAAATTCAATCAACTAAAAAATAAGACTTCAGTTGGTTTAGATCGTATACCAAACATTGTAATGAAGAACTTAAGTAATAAGTTGATCGAACAATATGTAATCTTATTTAACAATGTCTTAAATTTTTCATACTTCCCTACAGTATGGAAAAAAACCCAAGGTAATAATATTAAAGAAACCTGGAAAAAAATCAAATAACACAAATAACTACAGACCAATTAGTTTGCTTTCGAATACCAGAAAAATATATGAAACTTTAATTAATGACAAAATTAACGATTTCGTTAATGAGAAAAATCTCCTGCCTGAAAATCAGTTTGGATTCCGGCATGGCCATGGAACCATTCACGCTATTACAAAACGGAATTCAGATATATGCTGGCACATAAATAAAAAAGAGGGTGTCGGAGCCTGTTTGGTTGATCTTGAAAAGGCATTTAATAACTTTTGGATAGACGGTTTAGTTTATAAGCTAGTCAGTTAGTTAGCTGGACAGTTATTCAACTTAATCCAAAATATGTTGTCAGAGGGTGTATTCGTTATACCGAATAATAATGTCACAGCGAATAAAATATTTAACATCGAAAATGGATTACAGCAAGGAGCGGTAAATTCACCACTTCTGTTTTCAATATACATAATAGAGCTGATAGAGTTAATAAAACGCATACAAGGTAGTAGTTATGTTTTAGCTTTCGCAGACGATATTATTCTTTATTCTGCAAATAAATCAGTAAGAGAAATCCAAAACTAAAACTGCAAATATGTTTAGTATTCTGATAAAATACTGCAAGATCTGGTGTTTAAGAATAAACTTTAATAAATGCGAAATAATTTTATTTCGAGATGTTTAAGCAAAGTAAACCACAATTTAAAAAATAATTGGAGAAAATTCAATATAAAGACTTCAAATAATGAAAAAATTGTGAACAGGAAACAAGTCAACTATACTTTGGAATTTTGCTAAATTATACAACCTGAATTTCACTAATCAAGTTGATAACGCAATTTCGAAAAGCATCAAAGCTGTAATGGCAGCAAAAGGGTTGTTTTACAATAAACTAATCCAACCCAGAGTAAAATTGATAGCCTGTCAAACACTAATAACGCCAGTGCTGGCATATGGAGCACCCATTTGGTATAATATAAGTGCTCGTAATATGGAAAAAATTAGGAAAATGGAACGGAATTGCATTAAAATTTTTTATTAAATTAGCTAATATAAACAGGTTCGATATTTTTTTTATCAATCTGATTTGTAGGCATTTCGATAGATCAATGAGAAATACAGCAAATGGCTTAATATCACATGTATATTATCATAATGATGAATACATAAAAATTAGCCTACAGAAAGGTTTTGTATCCCCAGAGTCTTTATTTATTTAGATAAGAATGGTTATGTACAAAACCAAAACTATGTCCCAATATTAAAATGTAAAATTATCGATTTTAATCCTTAAAATTTAATTCAGGATCAGTTGAAATTTGATATATTCATCTCGGATAGCGACAAAAGATATAAAGTTGATTACTGGTGGTTGGAGGAACCTCCATTAAATAGATTAAGATAGTTTAACTATAAAAAGTAGTCTTAAGTTTAGGTTAGGATAAGTTAAGTTTTATTTAGCTTATAAGATTTTTTTCTTTTTTTGTTTTAAATTAATTTGGGTTTTAGTAAAATCTTACCAAAAATAAATATTTAGTAAAGATTAAAAATACTTAAGTTAAATTGTAACTTGGTATGGAGTATAAGAAAAATATTAAATATACAAATCAGAACGAAAATTAATAAAAAAATTGTTTAAAATTAAGTTAATTAAATAAGGAAATAGCTTCCGTTTTTGTAAATAATTTTTTTTTTTCGGTGTAATATTTGATATTAGAAAATAAATAAAAAAAAAAATATGTAAATAAAATAATAAAATATACCTAATCGTATTTTTTCCGACGTTATTTCTACAAAATTTTGTGGCGTTATTTCATTCCACCGATAATTTCATATCAGATTTTCAATTTTTCTTCAGTTCGATTTGTTTTTTATTTGTTTTTTTTTTTTTATTATTTTCGTCTGCTCATATGAGTTTTGATTTTAACTTTAGTTGTTTTTCTTGTATTGTATTGTATTGTATAGACTTATAGAGTTAGAAATGACTGTCTACATCATCATCACCATCATCATCATCCTTATAACCCATCGTTTTTAGTTGATAAAATCATATATACCTTTTAATACCATATACCTATCTTCCTACATACTTATCATCAATTCGAAGGTATCTTCGCTTCGTTATATTATCGTTGTTTTCACTTTCTATATAAAAATGACTATAAAATAAAAATAAAAAAAAAAATAAGGAAAAAAAGTAAAACAAATGAAAAAAATCACAACACGGTGACCTAAATTCAAGTCAGCCATCTGAGCCAAGTTGTGCATTTTTCGTGGGTTATTTTATTTTTTGTGTTTTTTATTTTTTTATTGTTTACTTTTTAAATCTTTTGAATGGCATTTATTTATTTATTAATGTTTTGATTATATTTGAATGGATTTTATGATGAATAAAAAAATAGATTCATTTGAATTTTTCAAAATTGTCAGTATTGACTGCGGATGGAAGAAAATTAAATTCTTATAAAACTGCAATGATGGCTCTGAATAATTGGCTAAAATCAAGGAAGATATGAAAATGAATGATATTAATGTACAGATTCCATCAATGTTTTTCAAGTTGGTGATTTTTCTGATTGTTTTGAGATACTCCGCATCATATTTTACTTCTTAACTAACCATCGATCTTAGACAGTTGATTATTCCAAGTTGTTCATAATAATAATTTAAAGCCAAAACCATTATTTTACTTGTGATCAACTTCAAAAGTGCATGTTAATTTGATATCGTTGTAAGGGTCGCTATACGGTGTATTCTGCTAATATTTCTATGTTTTCTTATTACTGCAGGGCAAAGAGTTTTCTTAGTTGTGATTATGTTAAAGCTGGTTTTTGCTGTGTCTGTCAAGAAATCGTTGTTTGTTGGTTCAACAGCTCTTGATAGCCTTAACTTAATTTACAACTTTCCTCCATTCTCTTTTATTTTGTGCAAATGTTCTCCTACCTTTTACTTTCGACAGTTCAATTCAATTTCTTGCTCTGGTATTGTACGGTATACTGCGTCTAATATTGTTTTCAGTATTCTTTGATCAATCATCCTCACCACATTCCCCGCCCATCTTAGTCTCGTGTGCTTTAATTATTGCTATACTAGCTTCTCATTTGATCTGATTCAAATTTGTTTTCGTTTCTGATTGTCATTTTCCAGACTTCGTAGCTATATAGTTCTTAAACTTTCTTAATTTAGTTGTCCTGTTTACAATTTTTTGTTAGACCATTTCTTATACATACAAAAAATAATTTGCCTGTTTACGCCATATGCCCCATGGATAGGGTTAGAGGATAGTGGTGATGGTTTTTTATAATTTATTAACATTTAGGTATTACCAAATAGGAATTTGTATTGGTTCTTATAGCTCACATATTGTTTACTATGAAGTATAAGCTCTTCTGAGGGGGATGTTGTATCGGTGTAGGACCTATTAACTATATCCCAAGAATACCTGGTATTCGTTTTGGGGAGTTCTATGGTAAAATCTTGAGGTATTTGGTTTTTAAAGAAAGAAAATAAAGATTGTTTTTTTTTCAAAATTTTTTTACTTTGAACTACAATATTTCCAAAACGGCAGCACCAATCATCATCAAACATATGTAAAAATATGCTGAATATATCTAATAGATCAAAAGATATAACGGTTTATATACAAACCCATCAAAACAATAAGGATACTTTCAAATGTCCTTTTCGTGTCCTTAAAGGATAAGATGTGCCCTTAAAGATATATATTTTTGGGAAGCTAGAAACACCAGGTATTCTTGGGATACAGTCATTTAGTCCTATGCGGGTACAAAAACTCCCTCAGAATCCCCAATTTTATAGATGAATCTTGAAGCTATTCAAATTCAAACTAGAAGCTGAGCTGTTTAGATAGATACTTATACCAATAAGTTCCAGTATTGGTGGTTCACAAAATGATCCTTTAATTTTATTATTAATTGCCAAATGTATCATGCCATTTATTATTATTCATAATTAAAGAACCTAGTTATATAAAATTGTTTAATCTCTCACATTTTCTAGAGCCAGAAAAATATTTCGTTTAACTGGTCAAAGGATGTGGCTACAAGTACAAAGTCTAGCTTAGCTTAGTCTATGTAGTATGTTTTATAACGACTTATACACAACAATAGTTTTAAAATGCTTGCATAATGTTTGAACTATGCAGAAAGAAGCAGAATATAAACATTTTAGAATTAATAATGCTATATATTTTACATAATTATAGTATATTATGGAACATACTTCATTGAAGTTAGACCGCTAATACTGCATTTTCGATATCACGGAATTCACAATTTGTTATTGCTTTAAATTATTTGAAACCTGTTAATTGGTAATTTAATTTGCTTCTCAAACATTGTAAATTTTTTTTTGGCAATTTCACTAACGACTTAAGTTTTACACAGGTATTATTAATAATTTTTATTTGATAGGCTACAATACTGATTTATACCTTGTGCAGGGGTTTTCTTTTTTGTTTTTAAACGGTTTGGATGGGGTTTTAATAAAATGAATGGTTTTTTTATTATTTTCATTTTATTTGTTTTTATTTATTTTTTGTCTTCAATCTCAAATTTTTGGGGATTTTGTTTTTTTTTTTTTGATTATGAATGTTTAGTATTGTTTTTTATTCTTTTTTTTTTGTTACTGTGGAAGATGGTTAGAAGACTGACACCAAATTAAAGAAGAAGTAAATAAAAAGGAAGTAGGTTCCCAAATCAAAAGCTATACGAAATTTAATATATATATATATGTATATATACTATGTATGTGTGTAAATATATAAAAAGAGAGCTTTTTAGTTTTTTTTTTTTTTTTTGGAAAAATAAAATTGCATAACAAAATTTGAAAAAAAAAAAAAATGAACATCTGCACTTAAGTTGCTTATAATAATGAACGATGGTTTTACCTTTGATAGCTTTGAACGTTTAAAAAAAAAATCATTTTAATCACAAATTTTTAAAGTTTTGTTAATGTGTGTATGTGTATAGTATAATTTGAATTTTTAACAATTGAGGTAACAGCTATCTAAATTTAAATTAGAAAGGTTTTGTTTAAATATTTTTACATTAATGGAGTCTAGTCAGTCGTTTTAAAAAACAAAAAAACAAAAAGCAACAAAAAATATTGATTTATGTCCCTTTTCCGAGTCTTATGAAATAGTTCTGCTTACATATATTTGCTTATAATAATAGTTGTAATGATGTTAATATATTTGTATAAGAACATCAAAAATAGCAGGATAATTACTATAGGTAAAATTTTCAAAAATAAACTATCTTGACTTTTTAACAGTAATTGTGTTTATTTTAATTTATAATTATTACTAAAATTTTCTAATTTCGATAATAAATCATATCAAATAGTTATTTAATTATTGCAAAATCTGTGAAATTGAAAATAAAAATGTTGGAATCGGTATTTTGAAAACGTAAATTATGCTTAACTTTTAATCCCACAAATTTTACGATATAAATATTGGCTATATTCTGAAAATTTTTTTGAGGGGAGCTTCTATTGAACAAATTTAATGTTGAAAACTCCATAAAATGTGGGATGTAAAAAAATTTAGCTAAAATTTTTATAAAAAATGGCATTATTTACTGTTGATAAAATATGGCATAATGGTTTAAACTAAAAACTAAATCTACTCTTTCCTGCTCAATTCTGAAAAATACTGAAGTTATATCTATCACAACATTTTTTTTTTTTAAATAAAACAAGAAGATGAATATTCGAATTAAAAAAAAATTTAAGGTAGTGTATTAGGACCAAACTTTTATCTCCTATTATACTATTGATCTACTTAAATTCGAAGAAAACATAGTTGCCATATTTGCTGATGATATTATAATTTTAATGATTGGCGATAGTAACATCGAAATAATAGCAAATTTGAAAGTAGCCATTAAAATGATTCAAGACTGAACCTTCAGATAGCGTATTAAATTGAATCAAGCGACGTTCACGTTCACCAATAAACATATTAAACATGAACCTGTGTATATTAATGATCAAATTGTTAAATATGAAAACACAGCCAAATATCTAGGCATGACACTTGATACAAAACTCAAATTGAAACTTCATGTAAAGAGAAATAGGACAGGAAAATGAACTGGTTATACAAATTCTGCCTTATCAACAAGTTGTGATATCCATTTGGACTTTAACTGATGATGAAATTTAACTCTGGGGTTACCAATTGAAAAATAAATGCATCGTTTTCAAAATGAAGTAATATGTGCTATAGTCAATGCTCCTTCGTATATTCGTAACTGGAACATACATAAGGATTTTAGTGTCAAAATAGTAGACAATGTTATTAAAACGATCGCCCAAACTCATCTAAAAAGACTACAAAAGCATATAAATGCCGAAGCTATTCAAATGTTGTATAATAATGATACAACATGAAGGTTGGAGCGACTAAACCCGTTTGAATTTTGGCAGAATTAAAGTTGTAATAATTTTCATAAAAAAATAAACTGTCATAGGATAAAACTTTGTATTCTAACAACGTAGCTAATTCAGGATTTAAAGAAAAATTGTTTATTGGCATGTATTATTTGATTAGGTACTAGATAACTATCAATAAATTTACTAGTAGGTGTTTTTAAAATAAAAAAAATAAAGTAAAAAAAGACTTATTAAATACCAGTTGGAATTATAGAGATCGTATATATGTGGTTGATCATATATAAATTTGTTGCTCTTCTAGATATACGAGAATTAAATATTAACCTCAAATTAAGTTAGATTTATATAATTTTATTACAAGTTTTCACTATATTAGTATATGGGCTATTGAATGGCATTTTATTAGTAATTTCTGAAATAAGGACTTTGGTTGAAATAAAAGCTTCGAAGAGCAGGTCACTAAAGTTTTGAGAATTACTAATAAAAAATTTTAATACATGTACCACATTTGAACCAGATTGACCCAGTATTTTCTAAAATATGGTGGTTCAAATAATAGTTTCGGCAAATTTACCTAGTGTTGTGAATGGGATCCAAGTTGTATCTAAAATTGGAAATCTTACACTGAACGAAAAATGTAGCTAAAATGACTAAGCGGCTAACAACTTTCTTAAGGAGCAGTCTTACCTAATTTGTACAATATATTCAAAAGGGAAGATAATCAATTTCGAATATGTATTCTGTTGCTCAATAATCATATAGTCATGAATTGATTTTTGCATAATTCAATTATTCTTCGAATCAATTTATGTTGAACGGTCATAGTAAATTGTTTCAGTGGATTATTGTCTTTGACGAAAGATTACTTTCATTGTCTTTCGTGATTATTAACATGCCTCTTCCACTTAGATTTTTTTTTTGTTATGGTAAAGTTAACCCTTTGATTTTCAAATATTGTAATCTGGATTTCATGGTGATGGCAGTTTGTGTTAAGTTAATTTCTTGTCTGTTGTCTTTTACTTTTTCTGACATTTTCTGAATTAAACTATTTTATTTAGGTAGATATAGTTTGTATTTACAAAAGCTAAATTTGTAGTCATAATGATTGGTGGTACAGCGCGGGTGAGACTTAACCTTGTTCATGTTTTTTTCATTTTGAATTATTTTGGTCAGTTGCCCAGCTCCACCCAGTAATTCAAATTTGCAAAAATATTGACTCTTAGGCTCTAGTATTGGGTGGAAAAACGCTTAGTATTTATTTTTGATATTCTTTGACTATTCATTGTCGCTAAAATCCATCCCATCTTAACATTTGCTATAACAATGCTAACACGCATTATAAACGCTGCTATAAGAATAAGGTATGTGCCGAATATGTGGAAAATAGCAGAGATAATTATGATACCAAAGCCAGGTAAGCCCATAAATGAGGTCAAATCCTACAGACCAATATCATTACTACCAATAGTATCAAAATTATTTGAAAAACTATTATTGATTCGAATGAGACCGATCATAGAAAATAGTAATCTGATTCCAAATTATCAATTTGGCTTTAGATCTAAGCACTCGGCAATCGATCAAATTCATAGAATAACAGACATAATAGAAAAAGCTTTAGAGGAAAAGAAAGTATGCTCTACCATATTTCTAGATGTAGCCCAAGCTTTTGATAAAGTATGGCATCGAGGCTTAATAAATAAACTAAACAATATGTTACCTAAACAATACGTAGATATACTCTCATCATATCTAGAAAACAGAACGGAATAAAACAAGACGAAGAGTATTCTACTATTAGAGATATTAAAACGGGTGTGCCTCAAGGTAGTATTCTGGGTCCCATACTGTATTTGCTCTACACCAATGATTTACCAGAAATGGAAAATATAACTGTAGCTACATTCGCTGACGATACTGCGTTGATGGCAGTAGGATCAAATATTGACGAGGCTACAATTAAATTGCAAAGAGCAAGCGATAAGCTATACCTCTGGACAAAGAAATGGAAAATTAAACTCAATGAGTTAAAATCAGTACATGTAAATTTTACAAATAAAAAATTAGAAAATCAACCACCATTGGTAAATCTGAATGGGGTCAATATACCCCAAGAAAACAATGCTAAATACCTAGGAATGACATTAGATGTCAAACTTAGATGGAAAGAGCACGTTAAAAAGAAAAAATTTGAGCTTGAAAATAAGTATAGAGAAATGTACTGGCTCTTAGGTCGTAATTCTAAATTACCTATACATAACAAGATTTTGTTATATAATCAGATACTCAAACCGATATGGTTGTACGGCATACAAATATGGGGATGTGCCAAACAAACACATGTACTTTGTATACAAAAATTCCAAAATAAAGTCTTGCGCAACATGGTAAATGCCCCCTTGTATGTTCGCAACAGTGATTTGCACAGAGATCTAAAAATTCCTTGCATAGAAAATGAAATAAAAAGATATGCAACAAAGCATATAGCTCGTCTGGAGGGACATGTTAACGTTGAGGCCACTCAATTGCTAGATAATCAAAATGATGTCAGAAGGCTTAAAAGAACTAAGCCACTAGATTTAATACGATAGAATTTCGTAAACTTTTTCTTTAAGAAAATCAAAATAGCAATAAATTAATGGTTAGTCCGTTGGAACTGCAGGTTTAGTCAGTAAAAATCTGGCACACAATGGAAGCTACGGGGCTCATTGTGTCTATGAAGATTCCCACCAATCCACGCAAAAAAAAAAAAAAAAAAAAAAAATCTTAACATTTGTGTTTTAATATACTTTATAATATTTGGGTTTTTAATTAGTACTTTTATCTACTCGTATGATCATAGTTTATTTTAGGATCAAATGTTTTTGTTTGCAAATAATTGTATACTATTTTCACCACTAATTGTCCAGACTTCGCAGCTATAAGCTAATATCGATTTGAATACGTGTTAATAAATTCATTGTTTTATGTTTAGCTTGCCAAAATAATTAAGTTTTCCCCATTTTAATTTAATTTACTACATCCTAGTAAAACTATGGTTGTTTTTGAAAATATTAAAATTATTTTTTATTTTTTCTGTTTGTTTTAAATATTTTTATTATTCAGTATTTCTTTCTTCGTTTCTAAATCTATTTTTTCTTTTTTGTCAGCTCGTAAGCCTGAATCATTTAACCCATGCACTTTATAAT
The DNA here is from genome assembly GCA_963942445.1 of Argyra leucocephala. Classification (NCBI taxonomy): domain Eukaryota; kingdom Metazoa; phylum Arthropoda; class Insecta; order Diptera; family Dolichopodidae; genus Argyra; species Argyra leucocephala. Next base: position 70,201,727 of record OZ012681.1, on the reverse strand, counting down.
TAATAAAAAAAAAACAAAACAAAACAAATAAAAAATAATAAAATACAAAAATATAAACACATAAAATAATTTTTAAACTATTCGCGGTATGCCTGTAAGGTGAGTAATTTGTTGTTGGTTTTTGTTTCTTTTTTTTTTGCATTAAGTTTTTAGCGTGTTAAGTGGAGCTGTGAATTACATTTGATATACGAGTAGACATACTTATATTGTATATTTGGCCTGTGCCATACTTAGCTTATCATTAATTGTAGCATTTATATAAAAGTGACCGAATGAAATAGTATCAGTCTACTCGTATAAGTAAATGAATGGATAATAGTGTTACCATTTAATTAGTACAATGTGGTAAATAGTTTTTATGAAATGAAAGGAGTGTTAAATTGGTTCAGTATGTTAGAAAAATTATTTGGTATGGAAGATATGGAGTTTAAAAATTATTTTGTAATTCAAAGATTAAAGATTTGTTAGAGTTATTAGAATATCAACAATATCACTTTTCAAATTTAGCAATTACCTTTACAAATTACAGTATTCTTGTAACTTCTTAAATTATTTGTAGTCTTTTAACTTTTGGTCCGAATTTAAAAATTATATTGGCAGATGTTTTGGGCTGAATTTATAATTTGACTATTATTATATATTTTGACATAATTTTGAGTTTTCCATCATAATTTTGGTTGTTAATTGATGACAGGTGGTTTTTCTAGAGTCCTTTTTTTCTTCCCATTTAATATTTTAAATCTGAGTGATTTACAATAAGTTAAACAATTTGGTCTGGGTCCTCTCTAGAGTTACGAATCAAAACTTTCAATATCAAATACGTTACTTCTGAAAACATGTAACTTCAGGTCGGAATTCCAAAATTATCTCTACTGAATTATTTTTCAACCTTTATTCTTATCCTAGTTTTACTCATCGATAAAATTGTAATTTCTTTTCATCCGCTTAACGCTTTAACATTTTGGTATTATCTTATGCAGCTTTTATCACATAACAAACTATGTAATTACAAGAATCCCGACGAATAAGCACATTCATAAGTTAGTATAGTAAGAGCAACACAACATTAGTTACAAAGACTGAAAAAAGGCATATACCAGCAATCAATTTCGTATCTTCAATTGGAGAGAAGCTATCCATGACCGTTAAAAATGGAGGTCGGTGATGAGTCAAGATTAGAATCTACATTTAACTAATTAAGTATGTAAGTAAGTGATATACAAGCAATAAGTATGGTAGCGTACGGTTGGATTAAGCTGCTCAAATTATCGGCCAACAAGCAGCTCACTAATCATGAAAGAATGTAAATTAATTGCAAATGAGTTTACATTACAATGCTCAACATACGCCTTGATGTTCCAAATCGATAATTTGTAGGGGTAAACAATTATTATCAGCTACATATAACTCTACATTGGGTCATATATCAATAGATAAACCACAATATAAATAAATAAAAATAGAATAAGATTGCTTAAGATTGTAATTAATTTTTTCAATTACGCAATTAATGTTAATATATTTCTAATAGAAAACTATATTCTTATATTGATCAGCTCACCGAACAAAATCATCTGATTTAATAAACAATTCAAATCAATAATCACAAAGTAAAATTATCACATTTTAAACCAACGCATTGCAAGCTCGAACTTGTTCTGTTACGTATACTTAAAAACTTATTTCAAAGATCCAGCTGGACAAATTTATTTGATTGTAGATCTTGAGCAAAATGGTGTAAAATTATTAAATAAAAAATATTTTCACATCGAAATATTCGAAAACCCATCGTTAGTTGAGATCAAAGTCTTCTTTTGTGATCAAATCAAAAAATAGCGAACATGATGAAAACACCCGTCTTAAATTACATTGAATAAAAAATTATGCAATTGAATTGATGCATGAATATGGTGAGAAATAGTTGTAACATAGAATTCAAATCAAAATTTGGATTGATTCACAGTAAGGCATGAATTCAATACATTTATTTTAGAGTGGTTCTGAACAGAATAATTCAGAACAGATCTTTCAATAGGTACTTTATACTAAAAATTAAAGAGAAAATGGCTAACATAAAAGCTCTTGAAAGAAGATACTAAATAAGGCCAAAAAATTTGATCGTAGTTAATCCAAATAATCAAGTAAGTGTGGAAGTAAAACTATCTTTTCGCATAAAAACATTCACCAACACTAGGCAACATAGACGAATTAAATTATGTTATTTTGTTATTATATAAAAAAAACTATCTAAAGAGCAGTAATTCATCGCTCTATTTTCTTGGGGGAAATGAAGTGAATGACTGTCATTAAAGCGCACTTAAACTACTTTGTTAAAATTAAAACCAGTCTGTTAGACTAACGATTAATACAATTTTGGCTCTATTACTTCAAAAATTGAATAGGGGGAAAAAGGCAGTACTGAACAGTTTTTAAAATAATTTGATTCAATAAAAATAATAATCTGGTAATACTATTTGAATTCTCTAAATCGATTGTTATAAACGTACTGTATATTAAACCAAAAAGTAACCAAAAACAAAAAAAAAATACAAAAAAAAACAAATAAAAAATAAAGTATCTGTTAAATTCCACGTAAAAATTTGTTGTTACTTATTTTGGAATAATGAATGGTAATTGTATGGAATGACAATAAATATTCGAAATAAAAATTAAATCTCTTATAATAAAGTAAAATAGAGAATAAGTGCTCTTTACATGAACGGGATTGCATTCCTTTTGGTCAGTAATTTAATAAAAATAAAACAAAAAAAAATATTAAATTTTTTTTTGTCACCAGTTACTAAAACCCCTCCGCAATTTCATATCAATTCAAATTTACTTACAGTAGCAAAATAAACAAAAAAAAAAAATAAAAACAGAAATGAAATAAACAAAAGCGAGAGTTTTGTTTTTTATTTAAATGTTTTTTTTTTTTGGGTGAAATTCAAAACTAACTGGACATTTTGGACGCGGTCTGTATTTAAATGAGCCTAACATATGAATTACCATATGCAAAATGCATATACATATTGTGAGTACATATTACTTATGTATAATTAAATATTATTTACAATTTAGTATATAACTTCTGTTATGACCTTGGGCTCCTTTACTTTCAATTCCGTATTTTTTTTTTTGTTTTTCGTTTTATTTTTTTGTGTAAAAATTTTAAATTGTCACTACTGTTTTGTTGGTTATTTTTTTTTTTTTTGATACTTAAAAAAAATTGTTTTGAACAATTGTTTTGCATTGGAAATTATATATTTTTTATTTATTTTTTACAAATATTTTTGATAAATAAATACAAATAAGTGTTTTCTATAATAATATTGAAGTGTCAATTTTTGATTGTTTTCTAATTTGAACAAAAGATGGTGAATAACTACAAGAAAATAGTTATGAATATATTTCAGATACAAAAAACTTGATTATAATTTGAAAGTGAAGCATCAGAATTCTTGTTATTATTTGCTTTATATATTGATGGGATTTTCCAAGTTTCTCGCTTAAGTCTTTTTATTTACTATGGATTTTTTTTTATTTAAAAAGTGGATTTGCTCTCATTAGGTTTGTTTTTTTGATCAATTGATTTAATATTACACAATTGGTAAAACATTTTTCCAGTTTTGAATTTATAATTTTTTGAATTTGAAAATTAAATAAAGCGATTGTTTATTGTTTAACAACTTAAAATGCTACTTTTTAAGATTATATTAGTTTTTTCTTCAATCGATATTGTCTTATAAAGGCATTATCAAATTTTATTTATATAATATTATTTTTGGATTTAAATTTATGTAACTCAGTAACTTAAAACCTTAAATTATATTAATAGCAATCAATAACTAGTGGAAAGTGCAAAGTAGTCATTAATATTTCTTTAAGTTAGTTTGGGTCGAGTATAGATGCACAAATTCGGGATACTGTTCACATGCACATCTGTAAATTAATTTTTGTGGCCCAGCAATATTGTAGAAATATTAGCTAACAAGTTAACACATTTCTAGTTATTTTAAGAAATGCTTAGTATTCGGACATAAAAAAATGTTTAACTCTTTCCTAATCAATTTGTTAGAAAAAGTGATTATATTACTTTTTTTTTTAAAAGCAATTTTTAGTATTAACCTTAAGATTATTAATTTTCCGAAATTTTATTCGATGCCTACATTTAATAAAAAACAAGTACTTTCATTACTTTGGAGAAATAATAGAATTGCTTAACACTTCAAAATTACTTTTACACTGGCATTTATTTTCAAAACTAACCTGGAAATGTGTTTTTGTATAATTTAATTCCAACTAATAAAAGTATAATTTTGATATCCTAAATATTATTTAACATACCATACAATTAAAAATGGCATAGCAAAAGCATGTTAATGTTTAGTATAGTATGTTGGCAATGATAATTCAAATAACAGAGATGTCTAGTAGCAGCCATAAAATATTTTTTTTAAAATATTTTTATAAGTAAAGTCTTAAGTTGTTAGCAAAGTGTATCAAAATATGTTTTTTAGAAGTTTGTACCTCAAACATTTTTAGAAGCTGTAAATAATCTACAGTTGACATAAAATCAGGGATGTTCGCAACATTCAAGATATGGTACGTTGGAGTCGAAATAGATGATAAAGAAACTAGAGAGATCACGTAAATAGAATTGAGGAAGGTCGACTGTCGAAGGTAGTAATGAATGTCAAAATCAAAATCAAACATCCACCAGAAAGACTTCCGAAAAGATGGTTCATACCATGAACGTCGTCATTACAAAATTGAGGATGTTAAAAAAACAGGCACTAAATGCATAATTGAAGAAAAAGACTTCAAATCAATTTATGAGTGTAGAATAATGGTAAATTAAGACATAATATATAAATAAAATAATTGGAAGGATAACAGTTTTTAAAAGTTCTTGTTTCGGGAAAAAACAACTGTAAGATATTTAATAATTTTTTGTGTGGTGATTCTGATAATGAACTTTTGTGGAGCAAACTTGGCGTTAAGATGTTACGATGCTTTTTTGAAGATTTGTTGGACACATCCAATTAAAAATTAAATATCAAGGGTCGTACGATTTCATTACAATCAATTTGGATATTCTTTTGAATCATTTAAATATGGAGCGAATTAAAAGGGCTAGGTTGTTTTACTTTTATAATACATATTCATTACGTTTCAGTGTCAAGATTATTTTCTGAAAATATCATTCAAAAAATTGATAATTTTGAATTAATTTCCAACAAATATTCAAACTTTCACTTTTATTTAAAAACTCGTCCAAACAACAAGCTACAGTAGATAAGATTAAGAATTTTTTCTACTTTTATTTTTATATTCCAATTTGGTCTCACATATTCAAATATTCAATTATATTTTTATTTATATCATTTCATTTTAACAAGAAACGAATTCGAATATTTTTTAATTCCAAAATAAAATACACAAAATAAAAAAATATTACATAAAATTGTGAAACAACTCATGACAACAACAACAACAGCAAAAAAAATAACAACCAATACACAACAAAATCTATTCCCAAAACAATTATACTAAAAAAAAACTTATTCGATTATAAAGTGAATTAACTACAAAACGTTTAGACAAGTAAAAGAAAATTCGTCTTCATTTAATTTTTACAAACAAAACAAAAAATAAAAATTGTTTTTAGATCGCGATCGTAAATCGAATACCATATCACTACATCACACGTGCATTTTCCAATTAATTTCAATCGATTCGTAATAGAAAATACACAACAATTTACAAAAAAAAAAAAAGCATAAATAAAACAAAAAATCGATTAATATTCCTCCCAAGTAGCTAAAGCTACCATCAGACTAAGTTACTTTTTGTTTTATAAAACTATAACAAAATCAATGGTTCATCAATATTCTGTGGAAGTACTCTGCACCAATACACAAGTAAAAATAAAATTTTGCACATTATCCATAGCAACAAAATAATTTCAAATGTTTTAGTTTAGTTTTAAGCATTACACCAACCAACGAATAATATCTCAAAATTGAATCAAACACATATGTACATACCATAACAAAAATTTAATTTGAATTGGAAATTCTAAGGATTTGCGCATTTTATATTAAACTTGGTGCTTTAAAACGGCAATCGATTTACTCCAATACTTTTATAGAAATCAATTTTTGTCTGTGTAAAAAAAAAATTAAAAACAAAAAAAAAGCTCAGCTGACTTTCAATTGTGTGTAGGCAGATCACGATCGAAACAGTTTGATCGTGTTCCAAGAAAAACTAAATAAAAACAAAATAAAAAATAAATCGCCTTCCACCCATTAAAATAATGCCAATATCACAGTTATTTTTTTTTTTACTGTTTAATTTAATTTATTTACGTTTTACTATGAAAAGATGGTCTCCATTGAGTGCTTTCTTAATATTTTTAATGGGAATTTTTTCAACCATTAATTTATAATAATTTTAATTACATCAATATTATGCCTAGTTACTTAAGGAAATTATAATATGGGTATCGAATTCATTAAAAAGACTCAAAAAACATAATTGTACCTATATATCCTGAATATGACAGAATTAGAAGCTAGTTAATTAGTGAAGTAGAGTGATAACTATCTATTGGTCCACTGATCGAGAAGAAATCCTCTGCATTACAATTGGATGTACGACTAAACCCGTATCCTTAACAAAATTGTATTTTTCATTTTTGATATAGGACCTGTTTTTAATGCTGTTATGCTGCAACTTCTTGGCTTTCTAATTTCCAGCATTATTTCCACGTTTTTTGTGCTTGTGCTGGCAATCGTCAGATCCCTAATTTGTTTTCATATTTATTTTTATTATTTTTATTTATTTTTATCCATACACAATTTTAAGAACTTATACTAATGATTTTAATATGACAATATAATATTAATAATATGATAAATAATATAACAATACAATATTAATATTAATAACATATTATTATTAATAATATGACAATAAAATATTAACTTACATAATTAAGATAAATTTTAAATTTCAATTAATGTTTATTTGTATTATACATAATATATTTGCTTAATTTAATTGTGAGGACAATTGTACTATACTTTAGTGGAATTTACCCCTAGTGACGTATAGTATTTATAAAATTCTAAAAAATATGTCAATTTGTGTGGGGTATACCTATTTTGTTTTATTAAAAATATATAATTTTGTAATCATTTTGTGTAATTTTGTGTGGGGTATAATTTGTTTAACTAATTGTTCTGATTTCCATTTTTACTTTATACATTTGCAGTTGGGAAAAGTGGAAAAGCATAGATGTCGCAATATTTCACACATTGTGAAATGTGATGTCGTATATACGCAATATGGTTATCATCTATTTACATATCTTTAAGTTGAACAAGTATAGAACCGTCCACTACCGGAATATTCTAAATAAATTAATATTCTTAAATAAATTAAAACTATAATTGATTCAAAGAATAAATTATTAACAATCGATAGGGGGGTGCAATCAAAATTACAAAAACACACTCATAGCAATATACATTGGCAACTTCTGTTTTAGATGGTACTAAATTCTAGATTTACCTAATTGAGGCTAAAAAATAATATTTAAAGCGATGCCTGATCAATTTATTAAAAAATATTTAAAAACAACCCCGCGGGATGAAATCGCAATGGATCATTGCATCTGCAAATTATCATTATGAACCTCAATCAATATGATATACATATAAAATGTCAAATCAACTACTGAATGTCCACTCTAACTTATCTTTTCTTCTCTCTACACATTATGTCTAACTCTTCTAGGTTAAAAGGAAGTTAGCAAATAAAAACACATTTGATTTCATAATTATTTTAGTCTACGAGTAGCTGTGAAATTCATTTACAAAAATATCAATATCACCAAAATAGAATTTATAAAAAATTAACTTGCATTGATCGAGATTTCGTAATATCATACCCATTTTAATGAATGTGGGGATTTAAAATATTGAATAAGAACTTTTAGTTGAGTTTGTTTCAAAATTAAGATCTCTTCGATTTGTTAATGCTTGTATGAAATTCACTTTAGGACATATACTGTGAGGCTAACACTCATACATTTTGTTTCATTGTAAATTCTTTCTGTGTTAGGTTCGTAGGTAGAAATGACTATTCCAGCTGCCACTATTTGGAAAATCCAATAGCACTCAATTGCGTATTTTTGATACCAGGACTCAAGTGACTTATTTATTGTTGTTAGTTGTATTAGGTGATCACTCCTTCATTATCACTCTCCCAAGGAACTCAATACTAGAGTCAACCTATGTGGTTCAGACACTTGTCACTATATTGAATAAGAAATTTTTACTTGAATTAATAGTATTCAAAATGAAGGTTTCTTTGATTTGCTAATGTTTGTAAAAAATTCTTCTCAATCACACAGGATATAGGTATTATTGCGGAAAGAAAAAATTGGTGATCTGGTCGATTGATATTGTTAGAAAAATATTCACCTAAAATATGTAGTCTGACTCTACCTAATGCTGGGCAACTGCAAAGCAAATGCTCAACAGTTTAACATCAGCTGCGAACTATGACTTGATTATCCGATGGTACGAAGTCCTTTATTCTTCTACCCTAATATAGAAACAAAATTACATTATGAAGCATTCATACCTACTCCGATATTCATAATACTCTCATGATTTATGGTTAATCATAACATAATTAAAAAAAATTATCCAATCGGACTAAAATCAAAATAAAAATTCAAAACGACATCAAATTAAAAAATTGGATACATCGTTTCTATAGTACTTAAGCGCATTTTTATACCAAATTATAAAAGAATAAAAACAAATAAAAAATAAAATATTGAAAAAACAAAAAACCAATACCAAACTAGAGACCTACAAATTTAAAATCGAAAATATAATAACAAATTTTTATCAAGTCGTACGAAACTGGGAAGAAATAAAATGAAAGAAAAAAAAATTGAAAAGCGAAAGTATAACGCAAAACCCGCTAAAAATATAAAATATAATCAAGAGATATACTTTTCACTTTCAAGGCCATTCAGGTAAAATATTTATAGAAAGAGTTAACGCTTTTCCGTGATTGGGAGTGTTGTTTTTTTCTTTTCATTTTTCTTATTTTCTTTTTTTTATACTCTTTTATAATTTTTCATTTTCGATATTATTGTGGACTTGGCCCACTATAATACTTTGTGGTAATAATGATTATTATGATGATGATGATGATGATGATGATGATGATGATGATGATGACGATGATAATAATGATGATGAATTTTGATTTTGTGGTAGTAAAAGTAGTTGTATAGTTGTATAATTAATTCAATGTAGGATTTTTGAATTGTAAATAATTATTTCGAGTTTTCAAGTTGAGGATATTTTTTTGTTGTATCTGTAGAGATTAAGACGATTGCATCTCATTATGGGAATAAAATTAATTTTACATACATCTGGAAATGTTTATGGAATTAAGTGTAATTAGCTGTTGATTGATGGGATGATGTTATTGTTTTTGTATGAAAAATTAAATATTAATTTGACAAGTAAAGTGACATTTAAATTTGAAATCTGACATAATTATGGGAATAAATAACTGATTATGAACAATGAAAATGTTTCAGTATCCTTTGAAAGAGTTCTTGAGTTCTTTTTTATGTTGTTGCTTTTGTGATGATGGATCAGTATTGCATCAGATTTAATGCATCAGTATTGTTATATATTTCAAGTGATGTTAGAAAAGGTAGCAAAAAGACCATAATAATTGTATGTAAGGAGTGATATATCTTAGATGCTTTATTAACCCTATTAAATGTCTTGATTATTTCAAAATAAGATTTCACGAGAACTGAGAAAGTCGACTGGCGAAGGTAGTAATGAATAGCCAAATCAATATCAAACCTGTATCAGAAAAAGCTCTGAAAAAATGGTATGAATGTTGGACGTCATCGTTTTTTTTTTTTTTTTTATGATCTTGACAGTAACTTAGGTAGAATCACCTTTCCGTGCTTAATTAAGTACGGTACTGCAATTTTACACTACAATATCTACAATAATTTGAGTATTCATTTTAACAAATTACTGGCCTACTCATTAAATGTGGAAAACTACTCAGGAACTAAGCCTTCTTAAATAGAATAGTTTCATTTTATTTAATTTGTTACCAGATTATACTCTCAATTATCTTTTGTCATTTATTATATCCCAATGACAAAGGGTACTAGACCAGCTCGAAAAACCAATGAAGCAGTTTTTTTTGCTTCATCGGAAATCGAACCCAGGACCTTTCGGTTGAAAAGCAGGCGTTCTACCTATTGCGTCACCCAGCGTGTAATTTATTCAGATTTTTATAGGCGTCCTGTAGTATTTCTGTTTCTTGTTTCTGTTGTATTGTAGAAGAATGCGACCTTTTATAGTGTCGTAGTTCTTGTATTTGTTGTTTATCATTAAAAGGGACAGGACTAGCAGTTGTTTTGGTTCGCTGATGTTGTATGAAGCCCATGTTTTGTCAGAGCTTGTGCATATTTGTGCTATCTCTTTCTCTCTCTCTATTTGTTCTCATCATATAATTTTGTAATTCTGTTGAAATAAAGACTATTATTATTATTATAATTCTAATGAATATATTTTAAGTACAAATCGGGAAAAATACGAGGCTGCAGTTAAAAACATCAGTGAGGTAATACACCTGCAATTCAAATTTCTCTGCCAAGCTTGGTAATATTGTATATCTTATTTATCGTTGGCCATCATGCCAGCGATGCGTGTGTTAGAATATTATGTACCAATGCTGTGTACATTTAATAGAATAACAAAATTTACCAAATTACAAAACTCAAGATGAATTGGAAAATTTTTATAAGAATACCAAACAAAGGAAAAACAATTCTATTTAAACTATGAAATTGTATTGAAAAGGCTCAACCACTACAGAGATCTTATATAACAATATTTTTAATATCTAACACAATCCCTTATTTTTAAATTTTATTAAATAAAAACTCCTACTTATTTAAAATGTCATCAATCGTACATAATTAAAAAAAATTACAAATTATATTTGCCTAAAAGCATAATATAATCTTTTTGAATGTAAAATTTAAATTTAAACTTAATATGAAAAAAAAAGAACGGAAATAAAATCAAAATTATATCACTGCAACCAATTCTATTCGATTCCCTCATTCGATAAGCTCTCTTTGTTCAATGCAAAAATTAATTGAAATAAAAAATAACAAAAAAGAAAAAAAAATTTGCACCTGCTCTTCTCCATTTTTATGTAATTTTTTTTGTTTTTTTCTTCTCAAATATCTGAATTTATAAAATGTACTCAGATCCACCATTTTCTACAGCCAAAATATTAATTTTCCCAAAAGACATCATCAATTTGATTTTCATTTAAAAATAATAATAATAAAAAAAAACAAACAAAAAAACTTATTTTAATTAACCATAGACGGTACCACCATGTTTACCATGTTTGGATAAACTACTAGTATCTAACAAAAAAAAACATCATTCAATCATAAATCATTAGACAAAATTAATTAATATCGGCTCTCATCCATCGAGTATTCATTATAATGTACAAATACAGTGCTTGCAACAAAGTTTGTGTATACCTTCTCATAAATTAGAAGAAAAAAACTAATATTCAAAAAGTATTAATAAGTAAGCTTTCCAAGATCCACATAAATGTAAGAAAATGTTAACTCAATTCGAGCACCTATGTAGTTTGTACTCTAGAGCCGGTCAAGTACTTTATTATTAGCATGTAAAATAAAAAACTGCTCAGAATATATGAAAATTAGGAGATTTACGTTGACACACTACATCACTGAAATAATGAAGTAATCCAAAGAACTAACGAGTAATCAGATGAAGTAATTATCTGCTATTTAAGATTGATACTGTTCCCACGAATATCTAACTATCAAAATACTCCTGCAGAATATTTATTGTTTTTATAAATAATGTGTAATAAAAATAAAATTGACTGATCTAATTGATACCTTCCGCAATTTTACCAATATAATTAGCACCTTTTTGGGAAATCTGTATTAATTATATTATTTTATATAAACCACATTTTATAACATCCGTAACAAGTCAAATAGCCGAAATTAATTCAAAGATGGAATACTCTGCTTGTTTGGTATTTTATTTATCTTAGTAATTCTGGGAATTCTGAAGGAGATGTTGTACCAGCGTAAGACCTAATGGACATACCCCAAGCAAAGCTTGAATTGTTAGCTTTCCAAAAATATATATCTGTAGTGGCGCATCTTAATCTTTAAGGAAGAAAAGGACATTTGAAAGTATCCTTGTTGTTTTGTGTTTTTTGTATAAAAACCGTTATATCTGTTGATCTATAAACTATATATATTCAATAATATATTCTCGAAAGATAACGCTCTGGAGCATATTTTATCATTTATTTGATGATAATTGGGGCTGCCGTTATGGAGATATTGCAGTTCAAAGTAGAAAATTTTGGAAAAATTAAACATGCGTCACTAAAGATATATATTTTTGGAAAGCTAGCAACTCCAGCTTTGTTTGGGACATGGCTATTAGGTTCTACACCGATACAACATCTCCCTCAGAAGAGCGTAATTTTTACAAACCAATCTTCATCGTCTTTTAGACAATTTCGCAATTATTTATGCTGAATGGAATGGCAGTGGTACGATCAAAAATGGGTGGTTGGAAAACCCATCAATAACAGTGAATCAGTAACATTATTAAAGCGATAACGTGAAAGCTTGTTTTTATGCTTCAAGATTTCATTATAACAAAAGAAAACAATTTATGTATACTGTATTGTCTTCTTATATTTTTGTAAAAAGGACCGACGAATTGAATAATGATTTTTTTTTAAAATAACAGGACAATATATAATATATACTAGTTTTGTAACCCGTCATAAATGACGGAAGCAAAATAAATTCTAGCATTTCTTCCTTCATTAGAGTTTTCATTTCAAGTTTAAGAAAAATATGTATTTGCTTACTAATTTATCAATATCATACCTTTATTAGAATTATTAGAATGCTTTTAATTACCATATAAACAGAATATTTGTAGTAAGGTGCAAAATTTTCAATTTCCGAAGGGTTATTTACTCGAACATTTTAACGACAACTTATTTGTCATCATTGGAAATTGAAACATATATTATCCTATGACCTCAATAATTCTACATAATCAATATTCTTAGACATTCTATTGTATTCAATTAATTATAATATAAGTTAGTCAAAAAGATAATTTCAATTTAAATTAATATATATAAATACAAAATTCAAATAATATATTTAATGAAAACAAAATCTAACTGTATAATATAAACTTACAATAATTTTGTATTTTTACAATCATAATAGCGTTCTACTGTAAAATTCAAATTGTAAAATGAAATTAATTATGACATAATAAAAGTAAAGAGTTCTATGGCGCCATCTAAGTTTAACACTTGAATGACATGACAATCATTATGAAATGATGGACAAATGACACAGATAACAGATAACAAATAACAGATGACAGATGACAGATGGCATATATAAGCAATAAAAAACAGATACTATGTTTACGACAATTACATGATGTTACAATTTGCATATATATTTCAATTTGTATATGTGTTGGAGTATTCCGTCGAACTTACAAACATCCAGATAAATGCAGAAAAATTATATATATACGAATTCTCATTGAATGATGGTGTCCAATTAAAATTTAAAATTACAAATGCTTATAGTAAATTTTATCGAAGAATAATTGGAAAAAAGTTTGCATTTGCGGATTCGAATCCGGGATCTTCTGCTTAGTAGTCAAATGGTATAATCACTACACCCTATCAGTCTATCCTCTTAAGACTGCGATAACTCAAAAACGTAATTTCTTACGTAATTTATCAAATATTATATGTGAATCATATTTGTCAAATAATTACCACATCAAAGAGGATAATGTAATATTCCACTTTTCCATTTGTAAAATCTGCATTACTTAGCTTACTCTGAGTTATTACAGGCATTTTCCGCTTTATAAGAGCTATTGCCAATTGAATTTTGAAATTAATATATTAGTTTTTAAGAATAAACTACAAAACTATACTTTTACAAAATGCTATGATAATTTGGTAGCTAGAAAATTTCCTACTCTCAAAAATACCCACTAGAATAGTGTCCACACGACAAAATCCGAATATTTAACAAATTGCCCACACTTATTTGTAGTAAACGTAAATTATATATTCTCTATTTGTTTTGTTTTCAGTGACGGAACCTTATAGTCTACGTTTACCTACCGTCTGCAAATTGAGGATTTCAATAAATAAGTAGCAAAAGTAAACTATAAAAGAAATTATATGTGACTGAAGAGCTTATACGCGTATTGATTAGAATTATGAAACGTTTTTAGACAACATCTTTTTTCTCTTTCAGACAGCAATAAAAATAATATTTACGAAAACTACCTGCAAAAACAAAATTAAAAACAATTACAACCAAAGAAATACACAATTTACATTTACTACGTTCCGGTAGTCTATTTTTTATGTTGTGACATTTCTTTTTTGAAGGCATTTTTCCTATGGGCGAATTTTCGGTCTAGCAATTTGCTATGTGAAATTTTTACTGCGTGGGTGTGGGCATCTTTCCTAGAACAAATAATTTATATTGCCTGAAGCTTTTTATAACAAAAACAATAATGAAAAAAACAGTTAACTATGATTATGAATGAAAAAATGAGAATTGAGAGAATAGATCAAATTTTTTTAATGCATTATGAAATTATGTGTAAGTAGAAGTAAAATATTAAATATAATATATAAATATAATAATAATACAAATTTACTTTATATTGTTGTTGGTATTTTGAGTTGTATTGTGCTTACTTTTTTAAACTGCTTACTAGATTAGCAATGGTGCTTAAAAGAACTATATTGTCTAGCTAGATCAAATTTATCAGTTGTGAAAATTATTGTGAGCTTACAAATTAATATTAGATGTCTAGTGCCTGTTTGTTTAGTATTATAGAAACTCAAGGCATATGGGATAGTTGCCACGGACTTACGCAGTCTAAAGTCTTTTTTTATTATTTAATCTGTTATTCAGGATTCACCGATTAAATCAGGTAATCAAGGAGACCAGATCCAATCATGGTTTATCACACTGTTATGGCCCATTTAACAAATATCTGTTCAAGAATGGTTCAATACAGACAAGTCCAATACGTGGATATTCTGGTTAGAAGAAGAGGAATCCATCTCTCATATTCTATTAGTCGTTTGATTCTGAAATGGACATTAAAGCATTATTAACAATAATAATAATAATTCTTTATTTTATTAACAACTTAAGCTAACTTATATACTAAATTTACAAATTTATATAATAAATTAATTCAGGTTTCTTAGCCTAGTCTATACTTATAAAAGGGAAAGTTTGTTTGTTTGTTTGTTTGTTTGTTCGCTATACACGCCCAAAGTTTTAAAGATAGAGTTCTGAAATTTTGCACAGTTATTCATGATACCGGTATGCAAACGCGGTACTTTACAAAGCCATCAGATGACAGGTTCGGGTTGCTGCCGTACAACTCTTACCAAGACTCAGGAATATTTTAAAAACCATGTGTGTGACAGATATGAAAATTTAAATTTAGATTCTCTTTCACAAATACAGAAATTCGACTGTTACCGATTTCAAAAATTTGGACTGGTTCGGTTTGCTGTCGTACAACTCCCAGCACGTACGTCTCAGGAATATTTCAAAACCAATTGTGTTACAGGCATGAAAACTTACACTTAGATACTCTTGCACAAATACAGAAATTCGACTGTTACCGATTTCAAAAATTTGGACTGGTTCGGGTTGCTGCCATACAACTCTTAGCATGTATGTCTCAGGAATAAAAACCAATAGTGTTACAGGCATGAAAATTTACACTTACATACTCTATCAGAAATGTTTCAAAAAAAAAATTGTGTTACTATGAAAAATAAAAAAACATGTGTTGTCCTGAAAAAGTATTTTCGAATTTAGGAATCAGTATAAAATTTTTACATGACTATGTGAAGTGGCTATGTAAATTAGCCACAAAAATGTGACGATTCGTTTTATTAATCAGAAAATACTGCAGAGTGTCCCAGGGGGTCCATGTGTACAAATCGATAGATACAGTTATCGATGAAAATGAAGTTGTTGTTCCTCATCAATTGGAATTAAAAGTAGTAGCTTCAATATTGCTTCTACGAAACTTGAAGAAGCCAAAACTACGGTACTAGATTAAGAATAAGAACTTGGCATCCTAATTTCATTTAAGTACAAATTCCAATTGATTGTGGAAAAAACGAACATTTCTTTATTTCAAGAATACCTCAACAGCAAGGAACGTATTTGCTTATACTCCATCAGAAAAGACCACCGAAATATTGTTTACAAAGAAAAAATTTTAATATAAGTATAGCTTAAGTTGGAGTATTGTTGATATTTTTTTATCGTAGTGAAAAAAATATTAGAATATTTTTGATAAACCAATTTTTTTCAATTCGATTCATAAATCAAACATCATTGAAATAAATTCAATTCATTTTGTGGTCGACCCGGACAACGTCGGGTAACTTTGCTAGTATTTTAATAAAATAGCTAGGTTCAATCTGTTATCCAAACGATAAGTGGCGATTGAACCCTTAGATAAAAAAAAAACAATTCAATTTATTAAGAGTTCATCCAGGACGTAGACTTGCAATTTTTTGATAATAAACGAGGAAGTACAAAAAATCTGAATCATGTAATCATTTACAATAAACTCTATATAAAAAAAAAAGTAGCTATTAATGAGCCACTGTTTTAGTTGTTGATATTTCAGCATAGTATAAACAAGTGGCAGTATTATTTTTTTAATACAAATATTTTTTAAGTTTAATTAAATTTAAAATAAAACTTAGAACTTACTGATAAAATACAAAAATAATTTTTCTTAAATTCATTTTAAAGTTTTTTTTTGTGTTGTACAAAAACTTTTTTCAATTACTGTACCTCAAATTTAATGTACTATCCTCATGTATTCGTGCATATTGAAATCACCTATGATAAGATCATGAATTCCCATGTAATTAATTTTAATGTGTTTAAATTTTGTTTTATTTTTTTTTTCTTTTTATTTTTGAATCGTCTCAAAAAATTCTCGTACACCTATCTCTAATAAAAATAAAAACGCTGTTTGAATTTAATGTTAAATCACCATGCCATTAGAGACCACCAGTGTCATGCAGACAAACTATTTTTCTATTTTTTTTTTTATTTTTTTGTAAATTTTTTGGCTTTTCCCAGTAGATTGTAACAAAGGGTTTTCTTATTTTTATTTTTTCAATATTTTTTCATTTATAATTTTGACTATTTTTTTTTTTTTTTTTTTGAAAAATAGCACATCTATTAAAGTTGTCTATCTAACACTAACATCGTTTATATTATGAGACTTGTTACAAGATAAGACGTAATCGACATACACTGGTCGGTGTCATCTTCTCTCTCATGATTTTTATTATTGTTTGTTAATATTCTTCTCCTTTACATTACCATCGATCGAATCAGTCAGCATGGAAGATGACGTTATACGTTTAATTGATATTTAAAAGCGTTCATTAAAAAAATGAACATACACACACAACACAACACAACTATGAAAATATCAAAGAAAAGAAGAGAAAAAAAAGTGCGAGAAAGTTGTAAGTAGGTTAAAAAAGTGATTTTATATTGTTGTTGTTTTTGATATTGATTATGGTGATAATAGTTATGTTGATGATGAATCCAATTCAAACTCTTTTGGTGTGCTACTTAATTACATAACAGTCAAAAGTAGAAAAATTCAATAAAAGAAAAAAAAAATAATGTTTTTTTAATGAATTAATAAAAAATTCATATAAAAAAGTACGAAAGTAAAGAATTATAACGTAAGATGAATTGTCAAATGAGTATTGTTTTTTTATGTAGGCATATTTATTTTTATTGAAAATGGAATAGAAATATTTTTGTTATATAGTTTATATTTTTTTTTCTGCTTAAAGTTTCTAAATGTGATCAAAAAAATAATACGAAAAAACATCAGTTTTATGGCAAAAAATAATAAAGGCAGATGGAAGTGTTCCAATTTTGTATTTTTGCGCTTTAATGAAATTGCGTCGATCCAAACCAAATTTCTTAGGATATAAAAAATTTATTGATTATTTATTTGGTCATCTCCAAAGTATTAAAACTATAATTAAACATACCAATATCAATTAGCAATTCTCCTTAATGATTTAGGTAAACAAAATGCCGAAATTTACTGGTGATAACCATAATAGACGACGCCAAAAAACGTTGTATTTATAAATAAAAATTATATGACCAAAATAAGCAATTAGAAAAAACACAAATGTGTTAAGTTAATAAAATATTATACTTCTCATATACATCATGTTAATGTTTAAGCAAACTATAACTTACGTTTCCAAAAAACGCTTTGATATTTAGTTATTATAAAAGATAGCGGAGGCTTCAGCAATCCGTTGCCGCTACTATACTAAGCCACGTATGACCCCATAGCAATCCACCTCATCACATCACAGTACAAGCTGAAATGTTTTCTCTTCCCCGAACAGGGTTCTGTACAGTTGTGACCAATATATGAATATTATGAAAAGGAAATTTCTAAATCTCTATTAGGTTGTCAAATATTTTCTAGAATAAGCCTAGTTTTCTTTAGATGTGGGCTGTCGCAGGGAATATATTTGATATTCTCCTTAGTGTCAAAATCCTCGTAGACCCAATATGTTTCATCATTTTACAAGTCCCATGCGCATATGTACAGTGTAGACCTACCTAATTTTGGAACTTTAAGAACCTTAAATATTTTGTTCTAAATAATAAGCTAAGTAACACAGCTCATAATTGCACATTATTTTAGTAAAGTATTGGTAAAAGTTAATACAATAGATATTATTGTTTACCCATCTCTTGAAAACGTCTGAATTAACTTTAAGTATGATCAGAAGTTACACTATTAAGGATTATAAGATTTTTTATATTACTATTTAAGTTTGAAGACCAAGAAAACGCATTTTGTAGAGGAGAACCGTTGTAGTCGATTAAAATGCATAATAAAGAACGTGTTGCAACTGGAAGGGCTCATGCTCATGCAGACTTGTATATTAATTTATAGGCTAGCCATAGGACTTTTGTAATTTTAAAATTGTTATTTGTTTATTTACCATAATTTAAATTTTAATAAATTTGAGCACTAACTGCTAGTGCCCTCGACTTTACAGTTAATATGCAAATTGACAACTGTAAATAAATTGAAATACATTTTGACATCACTAATAAAAAAAACGACTTGACAAACAAACATTTCCGCCTTATTAGATTAATATCCATCACATAAACTTATTATAAAAGCTCTCCTCGTAATGAGACTCAAAAGTTAGGTTTGATTTTTTTTTTTTGTTTTTTTTTTATTTTATAATTTTTGTGGTATAATAACCACCACCGTGGTGTCGATTAAGTAACACCATCGATGTAAAAAAATAAATTTTTAGACATAACCTAACTTAAGTTTTTATTTTTTGTTTTCTTTCTTCTTTTTTGTTTTAGCTATTTTTAGGTGATATTGTGTTCCTGCTGTTGCAGTCTATTAAATTCACCCAGATCTTTATAAATAAAAAAATAAAACAAAAATAGAAATAAAAAAGGTATGTATACAAATTTTGTGGATTTTTTGAATTTTTTTTTTACTTTTTCTTTCTCTTTTTATTTTCTTTATCATCAACTTTCCGATGATCATGATAAATGTGCAGAAGTTCAAATTTTGAATCAAAAATAACTATTATTAGAAATAAAAAAAACAAAAAAACTAAAATTTACAATATGAGTACATATAAATGGAAAAGATATAACATAACCGGTTTGATTTATAAAATTGAAAATCAGATAATTGAAACGCATCCTATTTAAAAAGGTGTAGAAGGGAAAGAAGGCAGAGGTAAGGCTAATTATTTAAATTTATTTATTGATAAGTCGTCAAAATTAAGTCGACTTATCTGATTACACTATTATAATCGAGTCTGGTTAGATAAGTTTTCTTTTATTGTTGTTGACAATTTAGTATGAAAAAAAAATTGTTTGGTATTCACACCAAAAAAGACTCATATTTAAATTATATAATTTAATTTGAAAAAATAAAAATAAAATTGTGTAATAATTTAAATAGAGATAAAATGAGTTGTCATTAATTTGATAATCATATATTATATTTTATTCATTAAAAAAGTTTAAATTAACTTTTTTATTAAACATTATAAAATTAAGGAATTTTAAATGATTAAAAATAAATTTACTTTTTTTTGGATTACGGTATGGTGGAACTCTAAATAACTAAAAAGTAAGAAAATTATGCTGGAATAGGATGAATTGATTCATATTACTGGCTTAAAATACTACTTATTGTTATCGAGTATTGCAGAGAATGCGTATATCAAGTTTTTGAGAGGAGAAAGAGAGATTATTTTGAAATAATATGCATAAAAAACACCTCTTGCTATTAAAAAATTAGATTTTGGTTAATTTCCGGTTTACAAAACCTATTTTCGATCCTACCTACAATCGATACAGCACTTTCAATTTAATCAATCAATTTTTTTTGTCTAAATAACACCTTCTTCTCCTGTTAAAAATCTGATACGACACTCAGGACCACTTGATATATAAATAATATAGAAATTTCAACAGCAATAAATAATGTAAGTATTAATTTGGACTCAGTAACGGGAACCAGTTTTTCCTCTTTCAGCATAATTTTACTATTTTGTGTCCATTTATTTATTTTGTCTAGCCCTTTTTGGACCTGCTCTATTGCTTGTGTTGTTTTGCTTGTATATATGCTGCCTAAGGATAAAATTTAACTGTATATAAATAATATAGAAATTCCAATAGCAGTAAGTAATGTAAGCAGTAATTTGGACTAAATATGTATCTTTCACTGAGATAAATCATAAATTGAATATTTCAACGAGATAGATATTACTTATATTTAGCCCTTAAAACAAAATTGATTTTTATGTTTTTATGATTATTTTGGTATGTGGATTACTGTTACTTTTATGTTTGCTTTTATTAGCTGCGAATATCTATCCTCTAAGATATTTTTTTGGAAATACTGGTATTCTAGAAAAACAAAGTGCTACTGGGCATTTCCGTTTGTTACAAGCTACTCATAACAGAGTTAGTAGTTTCAACAACAACAGTGTATATATTTCAGTGAAAAAAAAAAAAAAGAAATAAAATATATATATTTTGGAAAGATTAATTATTGAATTTTCAATATTTGCAATAATATGGAGTTTAAAATTTTCAGGTAGAAAGTTAAATAAATTTTGTAATTTTTAGTAAAAGTGCAAAAAATACAAAAGAATTTAGTTTTTCTTCAATTTCATATGTTTTGGTGTAAATATTAATAAATTTCTTCAAAATCAAGCAAAACTGTTCAAAATATATATGAAATTAAAAAAAAATGCCGTTATAGGTACATGACATTATTTTTTCATTGACTTTTACTATAAAAAAAAATCAAAAAAAAAAGAAAAAAAATTTAAAAGTTACAAAAAACTTATTTTTACAGGTTATCGTTTGAAGAAGAACAAGCATATTTCTCCAGATTGGTGGAACATGTGCTGGACGATGAACACGCTGATGTAGGACCACCGGAAGAAATAGCATTTGAATCAGTTGCCGGTCTCTCAAGAGTCGCAAGTGATGATAATGATGACAATGATGAAAATGAAGATTTCGGAAAAAGAAAATGAAGAATCAAATGGTCAAAGAATGCATCTTAGACCTAAGTCATGGTCATGATTCTGAGGATGAGTCACAAGATGATGAATCAGAAGTACAAGAAAAACTAATCAAATCAATAATTTATTGTAAAGGATGGCATAAAGTGGAATAAAATTCCATCAACATATCAAAGGGCTAGACAACAAAAAACTTCCGACAAAAATCGATAGGTCCGCATCCACCAGCAAAAAGTTTAACTGATTGTGAAACATTCGCCGCAATTTTCAATACATCAATGGTTGACATAAATTTTTAATTTAACTTCGTAACAGAATTTTTCTTTTTTACCCAAACATACCAAAAATAAAATTCAAAACAAAATTTTTTTTCAAAAAACCTTTGGTGCTTTATTTACTTTATGTTTTAAAATATATTAGTTTTAGTATATTTCTAAACCTTTTACCTATTACCTTTCATCTTATTTTTCAATTTTTATCGAAATAATTATAAAAAATTTATAGAATACCATACATTTTGTATGAATAAAAAAAATAATAATTAAAAATGTTAATCTTGCCCAACAACGAAGAAAAAAAATTAAATTGCCGAAAAATTGGGCATAGACACGTTCTTTATATATTCAATATCTACTCAAAAAATTAGGCACTGATCTCTGATTTCATTAAGATCGGCGGCCAAATAATGTTGTTTTTATTCAAAAGTAAAAAAGTAAATATTAACATACGTTAATCCTGCCCAAGTGAAGGATATAAACGATACGGCTCTAATGTCTGCATACTGACACGCAAATCACAAAGTCAAGCACAGCTAAAAAGGGCTAAATAAAATAAGTAAATTAGCACAAAATAGGAAAAGTAAGCTGGGATAGGATAAGTTGATTAATAATACTGACGCACTAAGGCTTAAAATACTACTTATTGTTATTGAGTGTGCGTAACAAAGTTTTTAAGATGAGAAACAGTGAAAAAATACCTCTTTCTATTAAAACATTCCGATTTTGGTTAATTGCCGGCTTAGTAAACCTATTTTGATCCTTCCCGAAAGTTGAAAATATAACCAATCAATACAGCACTTTCAATTTAATTAATAAATTTTTTTTGTTTAAAATTTTAAAATGACGCCTCTTAAAAATTTGATACGGCACTCTGAACCACTTGGTATATAAAAAATGCAAAAATTTCAACAAATAATGTAAGTAGTAATTTGGACTCAGTTGCGGAAACCAGTTTTTCCTATTTGGAGCTAGCCACACCCGCATTATCCCATAGGCACAATAGGCACAGTGCCTAGGGCCTACGAACTGTAAATGGCCTACGAAAATGTATACATATTATTATTTACGAAAAATTTATATAATAAATATTCAACCAAAGCATGAAAAGAAAGACTTCACTTAATCCAAAATAATTCAAAATTTATTTTCAAAAAACCAAAAAAAAATCATTAATTTAGGAAAAAATGTATTTAATTATTACCTAAACTAACCTTTCTACATTTTTTATTAGCGAATTCGACAATATAACATCATCGAAACTAATTTCTCGCATTAAATCACTTTCAATTGATAAAAGCGTAAGAGATGATAACCGTTCCTGTCCCATAGTTGATCGGAGGCAATTTTTTATTCTTTTAAGCTTTGAAAAGCTCCGCTCCCCTTCCGCATTCGTTCCAAATATCGATAAATAAATTCTTAACACAATATTTACATTAGGAAAACTGGTAACTAGTTTATCATTTATTTGTGCAATTATCATTTCCTTCACTGATTTTTTATTCTCATACATTCGTGAAAATAATAAAAACTAGTCAACAAATGCATCTTCAACATCTGAAGAATATATTTGCACTAACTGGTTTGCTTTCGCAACTATTTCATTATTTGTTAAACTTCTGTCCACCAAAAAATTAAACCTTTCAAATAACATTTGATATGCTCCAAGTCGCTTACGCATTTCAATTATAAGTCTATCTACTATTATATAAAAAGATTCTATACGAAATTTGTCACTTGCACTTAGCCTCAAGCTAGGATCTGTGTTGTCTAAAACTTCATCAAAAAATCTATTTCGTGTTCGTTTACGTTGTGTATATTCTTTATATTCCGAGGATGTAAGCTTTTTTGCCATGGTTTGAAATTTATCAAACTCTCAACGAATATCATGAAAGTAAGCTATGACAGTATCAAATAATTTTACAATAGTGCATAATTCTATGCCAGTCTCCTGCAGAGCTTTATTGACAATATTAATATTTTGTAATAAATCATTCCAAATAACACACATCAATGCTGTTTCAAAATTGTTCAGCTTTTTTATTAAAGATTTCACTTCCTGCACAGCCACAGCAGGTTGATGTTCGCTTTCAGTTATTTCAAACAATGCTTGTTGAATTTCTGAATAATTCATAAATAGAGCCTTAGTAGCATCATGTCGAACAGACCATCTGGTTTCTGATAAATTTTTAACAACACAAGTATTTTCTTTCATATTGTCTTTAAATTTGGACCATCTTTGTTGTGAAGCACAAAAAAAAGTGTATATGAAAGTCTAACAGCAGTAAGTAATGTAAGCAGTAATTTGGACTAAATATGTAGTTTTCATTGAAATAAATCATAAATTCAATATTTCAACGAGATAGACTTAGAGACAACTTGGACAGTAGAAATAAAGCGGAAGTTTTTTTTTTTTTTAACTTTATTTTACCCATTTGTACAATCTTATAATTACTTAGCCTAGATAAAGTTTACAAACAATAGATTTTGTGATATTATTGTTAACATGTAAAGTAATAGGGTGCTTTTTATGTTAATTTATGTTATAAAATTTTTCTTATTATTATTGTTATTATTTAGTTTTAATTTACTTGAGTTCTTATATAAATCTATTGGAAAAAACCTGGGATGTAAAAACCAATATATTCCCGTATTATTTAAGATAAAACTTAACCTAACTAAACCTACTTGTAAAGCGAAAGAGAAGTCACAGTTGAACATTTCTTAACTGTAAAATGTAACATCTTTAACCGAACAGATTCCAAACGATTAATGTTAGTCAAGTAATGAGAATATCATATTTCAAGTACAACATCAGTTATATAGCAAAATGGACACATTTAATTTAACAATTTATATAGATGGATATAGCGGGTAAGGTACTGGCACCGCAGCGCATTAAATGAACTTATTTACATTAAAGCAATAAACTATTTAATTGGTATTTCTATAAGATAACGTTAACTGTACTTTTCCTATAACAACAATTGATTTAACATTTGTAGTTATTCAATTTTAGTTCGATCCATTTTTTTGAGTACCAATGAAGCGAAATTATTCGTATAATTTTGGAAGAATCATATATGAAAAGAAGTTTAACAACGCCATTACTTATTATATTAAGTATATATGCGTCCTATTTTAGGGTCTATAAATTATTCAAATTATTTTAATTAAAATATCAATTTTAATAAATATTCCCGAGGGGAGAGATAAGACTTAATGAGTTCAATTTAGAAGGAGGTAAAACCAATTTAGGCTCTGTTGCTATTTATTATAATATTTTTATTATAGTGTCATTTACAATTTATATATAGATTCCTCCAATGTTTCAATAATATAGATTACCATGTGTAATTCTATCAAATGCTGTACAAAATATATGTAATGTATATTATTTTATACAAATGACTGTAGGCGTAGATATTTGCCAGCTGTATTGTTCTTCAATAAGATTGCAACATGCTTGAAACAGACTTTAAGATTACTTCCCTTACACCTGTTGTATCACTTACGATTTTAAATATACCTTGATTTTTAATAATTATACTAGCGCAATTATACCCGGCAAACATTGTTTTGCCCTTAATCCTTAATCGTTGTTGCAAAAAAGTCTGGTTAATATTGTTATACGTAAAAGGTCTTAAAGTGTTTATGAAAAATAAACCAATTTTTTTAATGGTTTTAAAGTTCTGGTGGTGGATTAAATTTCGGCAAATCAATTTTTCCGAAACAAGCTTGACGCATCTGAAATGTGGGTATACCGTAGAATACTGAATATATCATGTGTAGATCGAATAAACAATAGTAAGGTTCCAAGTAGAGTAAATAGAGACCTTAACTTCTTATAAACAATCGAACGCAGAAAAATAGCTTATCTGGGTCATGTGATGCGACATAACAAATATAATATTCTAGAACTGATTTTGGAAGGTAAGAAACGTGTTAGCACAATTGTGATGGCTAAGAAACATCAAGCACGGGATATCCAGTAGTTGATATATACTTGAAAGAAGAAGAAGAAGGAATGAACACCCTAATTGTTTTTACACAGAGGTTTGGAATACTACAATTATACACGCAATAGTTTTTTCTTTAAAATTGTTTGGTGTAGATTAATTTAAATGTGCAAAACTATATATGTATAGTACATCTACAACAAATGATAGAGCAATATTAAATGTTATTAACTCATGGGATATATGATATGTCCAACATTTACATATTACTTCCTGATAATGAGTTAAAGAATTAAATTTAATTTGTTTTTAAATATAATCAGAAATTCTGCATCAGTGACAATTTTTAAGTCTGAAATAATAATATTCGCTCTAGTTGCTTCTAAATCTCAGTATCATTTGAAGTCCAATACAAATACTTAGTAGCTAATATGTTTTGAAAGTTTTAGATAAAATTAAGTATTTGAATTTTTTGTTCAACTGGCTTTTTGTTAGAAGTCATTTTTATCCTTCCTTCCTTTTATTACATCATTAAGGCGTTGCTACTTGTTTGATTATCTGATTATTTAACTTCTGAAAAAAAAAAAAAAAAACAAACAAAAATTAAAAAATCACTTAACATAACATGCAACATAACATTTTATTTTAAATATTTTATATTTTTGTTGTTTGTTGTTGCTGTTTTTAATATTGAACTGTTTTTTTTTTTTTGGTAACTATTTTAAAACCATAGTTAAAAATTTCTAGTAATTTTCTTACTTCTTTGTTTGATTATTTTTTTGTTCCTTTTTGTCTTTTTTTTCATTTTGTTTTGTTTTGTATTTTCTTTTGAATATTTAGGTCAATTTTTTGTTTTTTTTTACTTGTCTACACTCGAGTAATGTAATAAAATAAAATGTAACCGAAATGAAATAAAAGTCAACGCGAAAATAAGTAGTTCAAATTATGCAATTTCTTTTTTTATTATTTTTGAAACAAAATGCGTTCACTCTCTGCATATTAGAGTTCAAAACAAAAACCAAAAAAAGAAAATAAAAATTAAAAAAAAAACAAAAAATATTGAAATTTATAGTACTAACATAATGTCAAAAAAAAAATATTACACCATAATGAACAAAAATGTCATTTAATTTGTCCAAAAAATTAAACAAAAGTTAATTTATTTCCTTAATTTTGTATATTTTTTTTTGTTTTTTTTTTTTTTTTTAATACAAAACTCTGATTTTTTTTTTAAATTTTGTTTTCACTATGTTTTTTTTTTTGTAATTTTAATTGCAACTCATTAAATTTTGAGCATAATTTGGTATAAAATTGTATTTTATTTATAGTCATTCACTTGTAACGAATTGAAATTATAATAGTGCATAATCAATCAGTGCATTACTTTGTTTACATTTAAGGTTCACAATAATTTAATGAAACCGAAGTTTATGTCAACTGAAACTAAAAATCTGAACCTAACTCAATAAAATGTTTTTTAACCATAAATTTAAACATTGAAATACTACAATAGTTTCAGCATTTAGGCTTAAGCACTAACTTCATGTTTACAATTACATTTTGCATCGAGATCTACAATTAAAAACGATGAAGGAGGAAATCAGTATAGTGCAGAAAGTGCAAGTTCCAAACAAGATTAGCATTTCATCCTTAAATAGCTTAGTTCTTTCAAATTGTGTTAGCTGACTTAAGCGTCAAAACATTCTGCAACTACTCAACAGATATTAGTAAACAAAATGATGAAGGTCACGTAATATGATAGAGTTATAACTAGATCGTGTTCGATGGCTTACCGCTTGGTTCTTACTACTAGTCATGTTACGTTGTTGACATATAAAATTACTAAATGTTTCCATTAGAGACATAGTGCATAAAAGTTATTAAGAAAATAGAAAAAATTAAAAACTTCAAAGCAATAATTTTAATCTGATGATAACGATTTATTTATTTATTTATTTATTTATTAGTATGTATGTACATGCGAATATATATAATTTATTTTATGGGCCCTTTACCTTATGAACATGTGGGCCATCATTACATTTTTATTTATTCTGTTAGAGTTAGTGTTTACTTAATTTTTATTTTTTATTTATTTTTGTGTATTTTTAATCTAGGGTTCGTGTTGTTAGACTACATCTCCTCATACTCCAAAGTATTCTAGTAGATCGTTAGTTTTTCATATGTTTTCTTTTTCGTTGCTGACTAATGCTGTTAATGGATTGATGTTGTTGTCCTGCCACCAGTTCCTGGTTTCCAGATATTCCAGATATATGTGCTTCACACTCAGCGTCTGATTACACTGGTTTGGATATTTCTGTGTAGCTATAACGAGCATTGACCACTCTGGTTCTGATTAATTTGACCCCTAGCTCTCTGTTAGATTTGTATAAGTTGGTTATTAAGGTATTCGGATATTGTGCTCTCCTAAAGACGTTTGTTTGACTATAAAGTGTTTGTTTCCTTTTGGATATTAACTTTGATATTATTATTCTTGCCATTGAAGCTATTAGGATGATGATAACGAATTAAAGTTTAATTAATTTTAGTTAATTGTGTAACTGTCTTTTGCAGTAATTTGATAAAGTCGAAAGCGATAAAGTTTTTAAATTTATTTATCTAAAAATGTTTTACCTGCCTATACCGAATTCTGCGAGATGCATTAAAAATGTGTGGTCGTAAGTAGAACTCTTTAAGCTGCAGTAAAATCAATATTGTAATAATCGAAAATGTACTAATTTAATTAAAAATAGTTAGATTTATTTCTGACATATATTTTATAGAACAAATATTATAAATTTATTAAATTGTTTGTGTCTCTTTTAAAATGTAATTTTTTCTTAGATGACCCCTGTTTATTGTTAGTCTTTTTGCTAGAGAGTTTGGCTATGATCTTCTAAATTTCTTAGATAGTGTTCGGCTGTATCAAACAATTTCTTTGCTGACCATAAAGGGATTTTTAAATCTATGTTATCAAATTTCAATCTCTTTTGGAGTTTTTCGACATTAGGTGGAAAATTGGTACCCCATATTTTGTACTGTATCACTTCATACTGGTTAGATTCAACTCTATCAGTTCATACTGGTTTTGTATTCTAATTTTCGAGTTTTTTTTACTCAATTATCAATGCATATTAATTGATTGTTTTATTTGAGTTACTTTTGTTTCGATATACTTTTTTCATGTAGATCTACGGTCTAAGTAAGTCCCTGGATATTTAATCTCATTGTTCTGAATAATAGTGTGATTTTTGATTTTATATATATTTACTGTATTTGTTCAAACTGCTAAAAAAATATTTTTAATAAATTTCTAACAACTTTATTGTTTATAAATCTTATGTGTTCTAGATAAAGACATGGTAATATCAAATCAAAAAAATAAAATATCCTAAAAATATTTTTATAGTAATAATAGTGTTAAATACTTTAAATATTTTAAACTTTAAAATATTAAAATTTATAAATGTTTTTAACGTTTAGTCAGTGAAATTAGTAATAAATAGTTACTCGATTAAGCATTATGATATAAATTTTTAGATGTAAAACTTATCGAACCTAAAATTAAAATTAAATTCATTAAACTTAAAGGCTGTTCATCTTGCCTCTGGAGTACTTGTATAATGTGTTCGAAAGAAGACTGTGTAATAAGAACATGTCCGCCAGATGTCTGAAAAACAATAAATCTGTACAGACTGGTCAACAAATAAATTGTATAGAATTTTTATACAAAGCTTTATTTTCCAGCAAGTAAGTTAAATAAAATAAAAGTTATTAAAATTTAAATACTGAAAAGAAAATTGATAGATTCAGTAGAATATGGTTTTGTTTTGATAATTCTATTAAAAAGACTGAATATAAATAAAAAATATTTTAATTTTTTGTTAATTTGCTGTAGGTGTTTAATATGTTCATCTGTTAGAGTGAGTGAATGTCATCATTATTCAGCATAATCTCTGTAACATATTGGTCAGCTATAAATTTGAAATAAACAAATGCCAATTTATTAGTTTAATTATTTCCTAAAATTGACTTCATAATACTGACATCAAATTTTGAGACTCACTTAAGTAAAAAATCACTTTAATTTTCCATTTAAAATCAACTCAAATTCAACTTAATCTAAATATAATAAGTTTAACGATAATATGATTAAGTTAAAAAAAAATAATAATAATAAAATAATAAAAAAAATTATAAAATGCATTATTATACAACATTATATATAGAGTTTAATAATAAATGAGTCTCATTTTCAACTAAAAACTGAATTGATCTTAATTTAAAACTTATTTAAAAGTAATTTAATAAATTTTAATTTTAATTAGGTTTTTAAACATTTCAAGTTGTTGTTATTTTTTTTCTTTGTTTTTATTGTACAATTAATACCAAGGAAATTAAATTCGTATATAACAGTAAAATAACAGTTGAATTTTTATTTTCTTTGGAAATTTAATTGGACAGGTACTTGAGCATTTTTTCATTAGTTTTATTTTATATTACACTGACAAATGGACAAATGAGTTAAAGATTATTATTATGTAAGTGATTTGAAAAAAAAAAAGTTTGTGGAGAAGGATATATTAATGAGAAGGTATATTATAATAATAATTATTGTCAAAATATAATCTTAAGGTCGCTTAGCCTTCAAAAAATTATTTTGCTTTATTCTCTTTGGATATGAATAGTAAAAAGATTTTAGATTTATAGATATGTGAGTTACTATCACTTTAACCCTTTCGTTTGATTTTTTGAAATAACGAAAAAAAAAAATTTTCCCGATAGTTTCTGATTTAGAAGAGTTTTATGAACAAGGAAATATATATTTTAGGTCCGCCCCAGCCTAGGGCATTACTGAGAGAATATAAAAATTGAAATAATTACTATAATTATAATAAATATTGTACGAAATTTGAGCTAAAAAGTCAATTGAATGAAATAAGAGTGTAAAAACTTCTAAATTTTAAATCGTATGTAACATAAGTGTTAAATAATTAAATATATAACTGATTTATGATCAGTTATATATATATCATATATATTAAATATATAACTGATATATGATAATATTTTTTATATTGATGTAAAAAAACATATAGACATATTGAAAAAATTCATTTTAAAAACAAAGTTAATTATAAAAGTCAATAAAGGCAAATAAAACATATCAAAGTTTTGAGGGAAAAGTTTTACAGGAATTTTTATCTGCTGTGAAGCTTAGATGGACATTCTAATTGCAGCACCAAGTTCTAGACTTCGATTTGCAATTTCAATTTTTACATCTATCTGGTATTTTATCATTATTTTCCATCGACGCATGTTCTACATCATCATATCTAATTTCATCGGCCTTCATGTTCATATGTAAGCGTTCTTTTAACCTCCTCAAGCAATCATCTGAAAGAGATCGTACTTGAAAATTATTAACTCGGAATCCAACTGAATTAATTTTCGTTTGGGTTGAAATTTCAAAAAAATTAAAAGTAGAGAGGAAATTATCGAAGTAAAGTTAGAAAAGAAAACTTTTGAGTTCCAAACCTTTAAAAACAATTTTTTTATATGCTTATAAATTCTTGTGTACAATTGTAAGTCTATTTTAACATGATATTGTACTCGAATATTTCAGAATATTCTTCTTTTGTAATTTTGATATTCTACTACGGTAGTAACTTTCAATCAAATGTAAAGAACTTGCGGAAAAGTCTCTTTGGGATCACTTGTAATGATTTTTTTTAATTTCTTAGAAAAACTTAGTTTTCATCTTTATTGAACCCTTTCAGTTAATTTGTGTACAATTGTACACATGATTTTCACTGCCATTTTTTTAACTGACGTAAAACAGTAACATATGAATTTTTAATGCAAACGTTTGGAAAATGCTTATTTTGATTGTTATTTTGCTTATTATGCTGTTTCTGAAATAAAATTAATGTAAAGTATGATTTATATAAGTATATAATACAGGGTGGGCCAAAAGTCACGCCTGCATGTAAAAATTGAATAACTTTTATGTTTATTTTTTGTTTTTAGTTTTTTTCAGATTTTATTCATCGAACTGTTTTAACACCATGCAAAATTTAACGACCGAGCAACGAACCAAATTGGTAGAATTTTATTTTTCCAATGGGCATTCAATTTTACTGATACAACGAGCATATAAAAATTATTTCAACCCCAGAAATGCATCTAACCAAACCGCAATTAATCGTTTAATTACACGGTTCCGACAACAAGGTGCAGTGTCAGACTTGCCACGATCAGGAAGACAGAGAACAGTACAGAACCAAGTGAACATTGATCGTGTACGGGACAGTGTTGAAGAATATCCAGAAACTTCAACACGAAGACGTTCTGGACAACTGGGCAACTCTAGAACATCACTTCGACGTATTTTATCACGTCATTTACACAAGCATCCATACAAGGTCCAAATGGCTCAACAACTTTTACCAGTTGACTACCATAAAAGACCATCAAATAAGTTGGGCAACACGTTTCGTGGAGTTGTGCGCAGAAAATAATGAGTTTCTTAACAATTTAATAATGAGTGATGAGCACATTTGCATCTTAATGGGTATTTAAATAAACAAAATATGCGATTTTGGGTAGTGCAAACCCTAGAATTGTTCACCAGCGCCAATTGCGCGCGCTCAAGTGTACAGTATGATCAGCAACCTAGCCAACAAACAAAAATAGAATAGCAAAATTATAAAAGTAGCGATTGTATAATTTTTGTTTTTGGGAATGTTTTGATAGTATTTAAGTCAATGTTAATTTTATGTTCCTATGACAATCATTCTAATATTAATATGTTCATATTTGTCATAATTATTTCTATGATTACAGATTTCAAATAAATTGAATGGCCGTAGATGGTGCAGATTATTCAGTGATATCGTTGAAAATTAAAATTGATTTTACAATATCTGATGATGTATATATATGTAATTAAAATAACATCAGAAATCTCACGCCTAAAATTCAATATACACAGATCCATTCATTTTAGATTTTGCTCATATGCGAATCTAAGAAAATTGTTTTGTTCTTGCCTCAATTTAACCAATGTGTACTATAAAAAATGATGACCAAAGTTGCTTTACATATTCAAGATTTGGTCTTACAAGACAGTTGAATAACGATTAGGAACATAAAGATCTGAAAATTCCTTTGACCAACGTTTAAGAAAACTCAATATGAAATTAGCTTTATTTAGGATATTATTATAATGAGTTTAAAACTAAAATGATTAAGAATGGCTGAAGTAGCAGAATTTACAGCTAAAATAAAAAGTAAAGGACTGAGATGATTCCCTTGAGGAGCATCAGAGTAAGCTTCAATCTGCTTCGATCTGCATAAAGCATTTTTAAATATGACATTACACGAGCGTTCGTTCATATAAGAGCAGGCCCGGCTCAAGATACAGGGGAGCAAGGCCCTTGCCTGGGGCGTCAAAATTACTACCATTCCATATGACGCTGAAATTTCTTAAATATGCCCCAACCAACATATCGAAAATTGTGAAAATATTATTGAAAATTTATTTTTACTTCTGTGCTAGTAGTTAAATTTAATACTAGAGAATTATTTTATAAGAAATCACAATTCACAACTTTATCACACTAACTATAGTTAACAATACAGTTAAATAAAATAACAGTCTTTTGAAGTTGAGAATTTTACATTTCTGATCATAGTATGCAAATATCAATTCAAAACTAAAGCTTTTGCAAATTTCAATTTTTACCCTTAATTTAAAATTAGATCCTAGATGTCTATGATTTTTACTTGAATATAGAATATCTAATATGATTTTTTGGAAGAATATAGAATATCTGGGTTCGAAAAGGCAATCGAAAGTGCTAAAGCTATTGAAAGAAAGGCTTGACGTAGTAGCTGATTTTATCGAAATCAATAGTAGAAGAAAGAAAAGGCAGTTTGATTATGAAGCTGTGGGTGAAATTACCCCAAACAAGCCGCAGCAAAAATTTAAAATTCATAATTTTTATGTTATTATAGACAAATGTTTAGCCTCAAAGACTGAACGATTTTCTCAACTAAAGCATTTTGAAGAAATTTGCGGATTTTTGTTTGAAATATATTCAACAGGCAAAGAAGATTTACTGAAATGCTGTAAGGATTTGCAAATTGTACTAAAAGATTATATTAACGGCAACGATTTATTTGATGAAATAATAATACGAAGAAATTTTGAAGGATTTGGAAACAAAGTTTTTAAAGATATCTTGAAATATATAAAAAGTAGATCAATGGAAATAATATTTCCAAACCTTTATATTTCATTGACAATACTAATGATAATTCCTGTTAAAGTAGCAACATGCGAACGAAGTTTTAGCAAGCTCAAATTAATAAAAACATATCTTCGTTCAACAATGACAGAGGATCGGCTCAATGGACTGGCTATTATTTGTATTGAAAATGAGATATTGAATGAAATAAATATAAAAGAATCAATCGAAACATTTTCAGACTTAAAATCGAGGAAAAAATTTTCTAATATATTAAATTTTCTATTTTTTTTTATAATTTATAAATCAGTTTTTTTAGTTATTATAAATGAGCAATTAAAATAAAATAGTATACTTAGTAAGTAAAAAAATGTTTATTAAGTTTAAACTCTATTTAGGAGGCGGCATTAAAAAGTTTGCTTAGGGCGCCATTTAGTCTAGAGCCGGCCCTGTGTATCAATATATCCATTTAAGGAAAAATTCTAGAAAGCTACATTTTTTAAGTTTCAGTATTAGGATACTACGTGGCCATATGTCGAATTCTATACTATAAAATCTGTATAAACAACATCAGTTTGGAATCCTTCTTCCATATTTTTCCAAAAGTACTGATGTTGTTTCAACTAGGTTTGTCATCGTAGATTTTTGTTTTACAAAATCGTGTTGATTATCAATTACAATAAATTTAAATATACTTTTGAAATAGAAGATAATTTTCTTCGTGTAAAGCCGAAATCGATTTGGATATTAAACCGAAATAGTGAAAAAGACCTGTAGTAATTTTTAATTCACTATCAAAATTATTTTCCCGTCCGAATAAATACACTTTCATTTTTATATTAATAAAAATTTTCTTCAAATAAATTCTTTTGAGTTGATTCAAATGTCTCTGACAGAATTACATAAAAAAAATTGTCTAAATAAATAATTATTATTGCAGCCTCGAATACAAAAACAAAAAAAAAACTTATCAAAAAAATTTATATAGGATTTTTAATTTATCAAATTGTTAATAAATTTTCAAATAATTGAGTCAATAAAGTATTGAATGAATAATAGAATACACCTAATAAAGTAATCATCTTTGATTATTTAAGACAGAGAGAAAAAAAAACCAAAACAACAAAGGTAAATGATATCCATAAGCTCAATTCAAATCTATAAGATGCATTGAAGAAAATAAAATAATAAAAAACAAAAAGGTTGTCATACAATACAGAAAAAAAAGTGTAAAAAACTGCACCATAAATCTTTGTTGTTATATGAATCGCTTAATTAACATAAAATATATACAAAATTATCTATGTAAGATATTTTTTTAAACACAAATAAAAAAAAAATGAAAACAACAAAAAAAAACAAGTATATAAATAAAAAACGAATGTTTTCTATTATTGTTTTTTTTTTTTTTTTGGTTTTTGGTTGTTGATTACTGCGCTGTCAAGGTGGAGTAAAATAATTTTTGGAAAATAATTTCATATATCAACTTTAAGAATCATAATAGGAAATTCAAATATTAATATTTTTGTTAATCTGCTTTTTTCTCCAAATTTTCGCAGTTTGTACATTTTTATAATTTGAATTAAATTAATAAAAAAGACTATCAAAATTTGCATAAGTTAAAAAATAACTTAAAAATTGTCGTAGGTAAATAAAAGTGTAATGAAAACACATAATTTGTCCTTAAATGGATATACTCTTATCTGAATGAACGCTCGTATAATGTCATATTTCAAAATAATATTGCAGAACCTTTCGAAGCCGATTCTGGTGTTCCTCAAGGGAGTCACCTTGGTCCCTTAATTTTTATTTTATCTGTAAATGATGTTACTTCCACCATTTTTCATTGCAAGCTTCAAATTTATGCTGATGATATGAAAATATTTAAAAATATTACGTATAACCATGACGCTATCTTTATCTAAAATGACCTTCAAAATCCAAAATTCAACTGGTGTGTTAACAATAACCTTTTACTTAATGTAAATAAATAAATACTCATGCATATGATATACACTTCGATCAAATCCGATTTATTTTAACTATACCTTAGATGGTATTAGTCTACCTAAATTTTCTGCTGTTATAATGTTATAATAGGGATTACAAAGGGCATAAACGTACATTTCCAGCAATATCATTATTCGAAATCGGCACCGTCTTCGCTCGTTCATTAAATATAGGACTAATAATATCAAATATGAACCTATTAATAGAATGGTTAATATAGGTAACAAACATAAATTCAACATTGATTTTACCCTATCAAAATATTCCCAAAAACAAAAATTGGCCTGATTTATCAACGTCCTCCATTTTTGTAAGTCACAGGTGTATTCCTTTCAGTTGAAGATGCGAAATTGTTGTAGATCTGCCGATACTTCATTCCTCCAGTTCCAATCCAATCCTTAACAATAGTCTTAGATTTGATAGAATTAGTGATTATCTAATTCGACATTATTATCCTTTAGGCAAATTAAGTCTATTGCTATTTCAAGTGGATTCTGTATTTCTTTGATTTTTTGTGTTTATTACTTTTACCTATTAAATTATGTAAAATCATTGTTATAGTTAAACGCTAAGATGAATTTGTACAGTTCTATTTGAAATAAAGATTATTATTATTTATTATTAATATTATTACTATTAGACAATTATTATATACCAATTTCTTAAATTTCAGATGTATCCTGCATGAAAAAAATAATTTTAAAAATTATAACAGTATATTAATTTACTCAATAAATTGATGCTTGATAGATCACCTAGGGGTATAAATTTGATTCTTGATAGACTTAGATATTTTAGTCGTTTTTTATCAGACTTACTGTATTATGGAATTCATTGCCGAGTGCTGTTAGTAGTGAATTACCTTGTATCAGGCTTAGATCGGTCTCTTGGGATTATTTTAAGCAAAACCCATAAATAATAGATAACATTGTTTTTCCAGATAGAAGAAAATCATCAAAAAAGCCTAATAGATAAAATCGTAACAATTTATTTGTTTAAAATTTTTTGTAGTTGATTGAGGAAAGCATATTAAGTTTAGGTCAACATTTAAATTTATTTACATTTAAAAAAAAAACAATTTAATTGTTTTTATCGTATTTTGCTTTTTAAACTCGATCTATCCAGACGTTAGTTTTTTTAATAAAGCCTTCTATTTTATTATTGCATACAAAAAGATTTATCATGTTACATTGCATTGATGAATTCAATTCATTTAGTAATGAAAATATATCAACCAGATAAGCAATTTTAGCAAAACCAAAATCTGGGAAACGAAAAAACTTACTGTGAACCATATTTGGAATAAATGGTAATATAACTTTTCACAATTAATTTACAAGAAAACATTTGCTGCAATTTTGTTCAGTAATGAACCAGTAAGTAGTCTGCTTAACGAATTTTATCTTAATTTAAGCCTAACAAAAAATGTGAATTATATTTTTAACTTTATAATTTAGCAAATTATTATATAGTTTTGAAAAAATA
Organism: Argyra leucocephala; assembly: GCA_963942445.1. NCBI lineage: Eukaryota > Metazoa > Arthropoda > Insecta > Diptera > Dolichopodidae > Argyra > Argyra leucocephala. The sequence continues at coordinate 70,163,903 of OZ012681.1, read as the reverse complement.
TTACGATTACTTTCCGTGCATTATAAAGTCTGGAGAAATTTGTATATTAACAATATATCTCAACCCAGAAATTATTGAAAGACTATCTAAAATAATGTCAGAAATATTAGGTTACAAAATATTATAATACAAAAAATATTATGACTAAAGAGACAGTGATCTTGAATTTGTGTATAAATATTAGCCTATTCTGACTCTATTGTCAGGAATTTATATAGAGACATTGATGTCAGCTGAGTTTTTGAACTCTCAGACTTCAAAAATCTGTATAGCTGCTCAGCATGTTAACATAAAAAATTACTAATACTTTAAAATATGGTCCAGAACTCATCACTGAGTAAATGTAGGCATGTAGCTAATGCAAGCTATTCAAAAGTAAAAAATTTAAGATTAATAAATTTGTTGTATTTTTTTTTAAGACCGTAAAAATGTTTAAAGGTACAAAATAGTAATTTGTAAATGGGAAAATATTAAAGGAATCGGCATAATCATCTGCGGATTCGGTTAGAAAAAACTATTCTAAATTGAAACTATTTAATTAAAATTGTGACATACACTGCAACCAAAGGCATACTACAACTTAAAGAAATTAGGTTTCTGAAGAATAACAATATTGGGTATACTGCTACGTAAGAATTAATTCGTTGGTAGAATACGAAATACTCATTCCTACGGATAATAGTTTCATCTGTATACCATCTCGATCAGATTGGGTAGTTATACATTTGGCAATTAATAACGACTAATTAGAAATTTACAGAGCGATTTTTCGAAGAAGATAATGGGAATTGGCTTAAATTATTTGCTTGTAAGCTTTCAGGATAGGGTAGTATTCTATGTAGTATATTTAAAACAAAAAAAAATCAGTTTTACATGATTTATTCCCGTCTATGTTTGCTCCATTACTCAGTAGACATTTCTTGTGATACAAATTTTTATATGTACCTCTCTAGATAGATGTCTAGCAAAATACAATGTTTTCAATATGGCAATTTTCTACTAAAATACATTTTGAAAAACTATATAAATTCGATGAAATAAAACTGTTTAAAATCAGTTTCTGATGCCAAAATGCAGAAATTATACTATATAAAGTGAACTAAAGGGACAAAAATCTCTAAGAAAATTATCTTTATTAAAAAATCAGAATTTTACCACCATTAATCACGCAACTATTAACTAATTTAAAAGAATTATTTCTACTAATATGTTTTGTAGACTGTAATTGAAAGTTAGTTGGCTAATTTGTAAAATTAATTGAAATATTAAGAACCATAACTGCTGCTCCCTGATATGCAAAAAATTCTAGTGTTTGCAAAGATTTTAATATCCCCACGATCGAAGTAGAGATAGATAGAATTTAGATACATATACACATCAAAACAGGAAAATTATCCCAAATCACTAGCAAGAAGCCTCATACTTGACATATGTCACCACTGATTAAAGATAAAAAATGTGCTAAACAATCAAACAAAGTAAAAAAAATGCTTCATTGGTTTTTCGACCTGGCCTAGTACTCTTTGTCATTGGGATATAATAAATGACAAAAAATAATTGAGAGTATAATCTGGTAACAATTTAAACCAAAATGAGACTATTTTATTTAAGAAGACTTAGTTCCTGACAACAGTAGTAGTTTTCCACATTTAATGAGTATTAAATAATGTTAAATAAATACATACTCGAAATATTGTAGATATTGTAGTGTAAATTGCAGTACCGTTCTTAATTGAGCACGAAAAGGTGATTCCACCTAAGTTGCTGTCAAGAACATAAAAAAAAATTCAATAAAAAACTATTGATCTAGCAATGGGAATAATCATTAATTAAAGTTAGATTATAAGATTTGTAAACAAATTGTAAGTTTTTCTATGAAAGTAGTTACAAAAATAAATAGTTAGAAATAATAGTAATAAATGAACCCTGGTCTTACACATAATTTATTAATATTTTATAATTTAACTCCATCTTAATACAGTTACTGTATCATCATTACAATCATCATCATAATTATCATGACATAATGATAATAAAAAACAAATTTGTTAGTTTATTTTTCTTTATATTATGTTTTATATATTTTTCTATTTATTATCATCGCAGAGACCTGCAACTTTACGCGTACTAATAGTACAGAGTGCTCGTATTTAAAAAAAAAAAAGTTGTATGCTTATGTATACGTATTATATAATATTTATACATGTATATATATATATATGTTTATTACTATACTATTTATTTATTTTTTTTTTTCAATCCCTAAAATTAGGTCACAAATACAATAAAAAATTAAAATAAAAAATTGTAAATAAATTTTAAATACATAGAAACGAACTAAAAAACACTTCAAACAAAGTTTTTCTATAGTCAAAGAATAAAATTTCATCTACGAAAATTTTATTTTTTTGATTTTTTATTTTGAATACTTTCAAATTCAAAGGGCCACAAAAAAAATCTTTCATTACTTTTAAGGCAGGCACAAGTGCATATTTTTGTTTTTCTCTATTTAAAATGATTTACAGATATGTCACTGTTTTTTTTTTTGTTTTTTGTCGTGATAATTTATTTTTTGTTTTGCTTTTATTTATGAACAATTTTTTTGTAGTTTTGTCTAAACGGTACTTGTGGAAGCGTTTGCTAGAAATAATATAAATTAAATGTCCAATTTTTATTATTATTTTAAAAATTATTTCATAGAACTGTGCATAATTATATTGAATTTGTTTGAGTTTTACAAATGTATCTATTCTCAGTTTTTGGGACAATTTCTGATCTTTCTTGAACACATGATCATGATAAAAATCGTTTAAGATCAACATTTCGGTTGACTTAAATGTTCATCATTAAAAATTCATCTTTTTGGGTATGCATTATATAGAACCGAAATAAACAATACGTTTAACTGTTGAGAAGGACTTATCTTTGTGTTTTCCACAACATTTTAGAATTCGTTACGTGACCTGCCCTAAGTATTTGTAGCATTTTCGAATAGATCCACATTTCTGAGCCTTATTCATATGTCTACTGTAGCCTAAAATACTTCCATATAATATATAAAGCATTTAACACCACGCAATCAATTTGTTTTATGTTAATATTTCCATTGTACAGAATCCCTTTAAATTTACAAATGCGACGACATGTTTGGGCTATCTCTTTTAGTTTGCAAATGCCGCAAGATGTTTGGGTTGTTTGAGTCGCTGCAAAATGTATTTTACTCTCCAGAACATTCTAAGTATATATAAGTCATGCATACGTCCCAAGTTAGAATACAATTCACATATAAGGGGTCGGTGCATCATGAACTGCATTATTTTCTATCACAAACTATCACGAACTCGACAAACCCTTGTATCACTTGAAAATCGCGGCATTGGAACATTTTCCCTGTTTTATGGATATCACGTAGGTTTAGGCACTTGTTCAGATAAAATAAAAACCAAAATTAATCCCTGCAACACTTCCGCCGAATGAAGTGGCCCACCCCAACACACTATGGATATGGACATTTGTTTGTAATAAAATTTTCTTGAACTTAGAACCATATTCCAACAAACGTGTTTCCCCAATGCAGAAATATGCCTACGTACAATCTACAAAATTTCAAGTGTAATGTTAACTCTGATCAAAGAGATATTTTCTACTTTCTGGCCAATCCTCAATCAGTCAAAGCTGTGTATTGGTTTATAAAGGTATTGTTTAAAACCTGATGTTTGGGTTAACTTACAAAAAAAAACTAGTTTTAAAAAAACTAGTCTAAGATTAAATTTAATGTTTTTATCCACCCTCAATAAAGTTCTAGAATATGTGGTCAAAATCAATTTTCTTCCATTAAAATTAGTATAAATTTTTATTAATCATTGTAAACTAAATCAAATCATTGTAAACTTGATCAAGCTACTGGAATTCAAGAAATTAAAATAATAATTAATTATCGATTTTAATTAAGAAAAATTACCACTTTTGTATTCTAATTGAATGTTTGTCAGTTCCGTAAAAATTCGATGATTTTTGATAACAAAAATAATTTGTCAGAAACTTTGCATATTTTTGATTTTACATTTTTGTTGTAATTCTAATAATAACCCGAATGTGTCTAGAAAATAATTTTTTTTATTGTTTTTATAAAATATATAGAATCTATAGTGATTATTTTCAGGGTTAGAACCTAAAATTCAAAAACCAGTCTAAGTTCAAAATGGAAATTTGAGAAAGAAAAAGAAAAAATAACTTAAAACTAGCAACGTCTAATAATCGCCTTCCTGTTTCTGTGTGATAGTAAATGCCACATTAAGAACGACTTTTCTTGTTTATTTTAATTTTAAAACAATGACAATATTGAATAGTAAAACAAATATTTTTAATAGATTATACTACTGACTAATAGAAAATATTGGTAGCCAATTATATAAGTAAGACATTTTATAAAGTTAACATATTATGCTGACTATAGGATATGTCACATCAATGTTAGTTGATTCATTTTTTTTATCATCAAATGTTAAAAATTTATTTGATTGTGTAGTCTTCAGTCCGGAATGATACCTTTTTAATCATCATCGATTATCCACTATGTTTATTTATAATTTTTAAAATGGAGCAAAATAATATATTACTTAACATTCAACTATTCATCCTTTAAACCGATTCAAAATTTTACAAAATCAACACTAAATGAAAAAAAAAATTTTTTTGGAATGTTAGTTCTTGATATAAACTTGGCAATCAATACAGTTTTGGTATTTACAAACTAAAATCTATAAACTTAGAAAATTACTTGATAAAGATTATTAGGAAGTTCAAAGTAGTTATTGAAAAAACTACTTCCACAACTTATTACATTCAAGCTAGTGTACCCCAATCCTTTGTTTCACAGCCAATTCTGTAAAATATGGAGACGCATGATTTTGAAGAACTGAAAAGTTCAATTATCTATTTTTACAGATGGAACTGCATTATACACATCTGGCCTTTACAGCACTGATATAGCTAGCAATTGATATAATTCATTAAAATATCTTCTATTGTATGTCTTCATCACCAGGAAACTGTAAACGTACATCAATAGATGCCTCCACCGTATCCTAAACATTCGTTGGCCACAAAACATTTTCTACCCAGAATGCTGTAGCAAAAAAACGATACAAACAGACGTCAAGATCCGATAGAGGAAATGGCGTTGGATCATGCATACTGAGAGTACACGTCTCGTCGAAAAACATGGAAAATAATAGTCCTAGCCGAACTAAGTACCCAACAAAGAACGTGATAAGAGCTTATTGAAAGACTTTATTTGCGTCCTATGACCCACGGATTGGGTTACATGACAATGATGATGATTCGTTAGACAAATATTTCTATAGATGGAAGATATCAATTAATATAGAAAAGAAAGCTAAACATAGACTAACATTCAAAGCCCACAATTGATAACACACCATCAGAATTCTTTATTCAATACAAACTTTTATTTACAAATTGAAAAAAAAAAACAAACAATAATTAAGGTAATACTTCAACCGATCCTAACATATCCATGACTGAGCCATGTATATGTAAAAGAAAATAATGTCCAAATGAAATGTAATCCTATTATGATGGAAATTAATTAATTAATTTATAATTTTACGACAGTTGATCTTCAACTTCATATAAAGATTTAATCTAGGCTTATATCTTTCCTAGAATATTGTACGTGATTGGTTCTAGTTGTCTTTTATGACATCTTTGATTACAAATTATCAGGATAGGGATATTGAATTAGTTACTACATATGGAATAAATTTTATATTTCGCACCCATCAGGCCAACTAATTCAAGAAAAATGAATGTGTATCGTTCCCATTACTAAATAAGAAGGTACCTAATCGTTTCATCCCTTATTTCACCATCCAATAATTTCAAATTCATTTACTAATTTTTATATAATTCTCTCTCTCTTATTGGATTTCAATCGAAACGACTTTCTGAATTTCATGAATTCGAAAAAGAAATATATCGTCGATTTATTGACCTTAACAAAGAACGAATATCGGTGACATCGGAAATGTATCCAAAAAATTTCAACCGATACAATGTACATTCAAGGACAATTGTCAAATTTTCTGAACTGACAATATTGTGTTTGCGACACAATGTACTTGGAGTTTACAACTCGGATCACTCTAAACACATTGTCTTTGAAATGAACGTCAAATTAAATGTCAAAATATTATATTCACTTGAGGATACATATCGTCGGCTGCATTCCTATGTATCCAACAGACCATTTTTTCCGAAATTGATTTTTCAATGTGCTATATCATTTTCGACTATGCTCTATCCAAATTTTCAGTCAAAAAAAGGTATCTCTTACAGTTTTCGAAATAGTTTTTTCTGATTTATTCCAACAACCCTAAATTTTGTTACTTTTTAAACCTTCAAGTTGTGCCTATTTATCCAAACTACAGTTTACGTACTGAGAAGCCATACAAATTTGTATTCCTAAGTATCTAACAGACCATTTTTATTCCGAAATGTCCAAACACATATGAAGCTTTACACTATACATACTAACATTTTTTTAAATATATTATTTTGATATTTCAAAATGTTAAAATTATGAAACTAGCTATTTATGTTAGATGTTAAAAACTACTCAAATTTTTATAAAATTCAAATTTTGTTTGATTATTTTTAAATTTTTCCAGTCAAAATTTTTGTCAAACTTAAAAAATCACTTTTCTCAACATTTTACTTTTGGTCGATTAGATATATTGGAATGCAGCCGACAATATTTTGTGCATACATTTTTAAAATTATTTTTAACACACGAAGTAAAATTTACACTTGTTTTCTTTAATTTTAAAACTTTTCCTTCCTTTATCTTTTTTATTTATTGCTTGCTTAATATAAAACAGTTCAACACAACTGTAGCAAACTATACTGTGTATCAACAAATTTTCGGAAACATGATTTAACAACTCGTATTAGTAAAAATGAGTCGCAGATACACTGTCAAATTAATTACCGATCATGAGACAATGTAAATAATTTTTTTTTTGACATTTAAGATCATAAGTCAATGTGTTGACGACGTTGTCGATACAGTTACGATGTCACGGTATGTGGTAATGTATGAAATTCAAAAATTGTTCAATAGCTACAAGAATTACATTTCAATGTACATATTTGGTAATATTGATTCAAAAGTCTTCGAAAGTCCATAGTGTTCTAAAACATCTTAAACAAAACAAAATCAACTTGTTACAAACATCGAACATAAACAATAACATCTCAAATTATATATACATATTTCAAATGGAGCTCACCGAAAAAAAAAATCTAACTGTACAATGGCTGTTGAATTGGATCCGAGACAAAATAAAACTGAAAATTAAATCTATACCAAAAAATTTACACTTTAATTTTCAGATTTCTCACTGATGGTTCAAATTTAAAAACATTCTAAACGAAAATTTAATTACAACAATAAAATATGACAATACCTGGTGACAATATTCAAAATTGTAATATGATGAGAGTCTTTTTTACTATATTGTGGAAATAATTAAATGCGCATACAAATCACTTATAATTTTCATAGATGTAATCCGGAAGAAGGGCTTTAAATGCTGTCAATACCGTTATATGGTAATGACAACTATTTTACAGTCTAGTTCATGTCTAGATTTTTGCGTTTTTGTACTAAAAAGAAAAAATCAAATTCTCAAAAATATTCAAAGCTTTTATTTTTGTTATTATTGTTATGTTGTTGTTTAAGATACAAGTTAATATACACGCCGTAATTTCCCATAGTGTTTTTTCATCTATTATTTGACAAAAAAAAAAACATTTTTATGATAACAATAATTATAGATTATGTGTTTTCTTCTTATTGAAATTTTATTACCTGAGCAGGTAATTTAAAGTTATTAATATTTTTTATATTACCAATAAAAATATGATTTGATTTTTCGTGTTAGATTATTATTATTATTATTATTATTGAATAGAAATCTGTGATGTAACATGAAAATAATAAAATGTGTGCACCCAGGAATAAAATTTTAGAAAAAAATTAAACAAAGTCTAATTTAACAGGATCAGAAAAAAAATACGGAACACTGTATTGAGACCTTAAATAAATCAAAACTGTTTAGATTAAGTGATAAAACTATTCATTGCTATTAAAAATGTTATAAATTTAGATGAATTGAATTTGTGCGCATATAGAACAAGCCATAAAGCATGAAGATTAATATCCTACTTGCAGAGTAATTTTTTTCAATGTGCAAATATAGTTGCGAACAATTATTATTCTAACACGACATTGATATCTTTCTTTTGTTCGTATTCCAGTTCTAATACAACCAGCATTCTAGACCTTTGATGTTAAGTATTACCACTATTGATGGTATTATCAAGTTAGATTTGTACGTTGGTTTATGATCTTATTTGTCTACTGACACTCATATATAGCATTTGCCAGTCAAATTGAGGTTTTTGCTAAATATAGTCAGGTATTTTTTTTTAAATTCAGAAATTTTTATTTCAAATTCAGATAAATAAAAATTAGTGTCGAAAAAAATCGAAAATAAAAGCATGTGTAAGAAGATCTTTAGTACAGCTGTGTGAGTATGATTTGCTTTCTGAAATATGTTTTTTTTTCAGATATAGAAGAGAATCATTAAAAAAGCCTTCTACTTCTATTCCATGTGCCGGGAAAGAACGAAGTGAAGGACTGTGCCGTCTTTAACGCACTAAAAACTTCCATCGTTTTGTTAAAATTAAAACTAATCTTTAAGACTAACTATTAATTCAATGTTCTCTCTTACTTCAAATATCCTTGATCAAACAAAATACCATTGGGAGTTAATGTAAGATAAAAGATTTTATACTAACACAGTTAGAACGGTTTCGTTCGTTTAAGTTTTCTAACAAAGTTTTGACTGTCACCTAAACGTGAAACTTCGACATTGACATGTTGAGATGTACGGCTTTTATGGCGTAAAGGCAATTTTTTTATTTCGTTTTTTATGAGTGGGATCCTGAGATTCCTAAGAATATCAGCATTATGAACAAACCAGAGGGCATTAACAATGTTTCGTAATACGGATAGTTTGAATGGGTAGCTGTTTAGCTCAACCCAATATTTTAATACCGTATGACCAGACTGGCTTTAATATTTGATTGTAGATCAAAACTTTGCTATACGTCGTAATCGTAGATGTTCGCCCAATTAGCCAACACAAATGTTTATATATTTCAAATCCAGTTCTAGTTTTTTTTCTTGACGTATTTTTCCATTTCAACTTTGGGTCAAGCGTCATGCCAAGATATTTTGGAGAATTTTGATATGGTATAGGATGATATTGTTTAATCTTACTGGAATTTTCGACTCAATTTTTTTATTTGAAAAGTTAACGTGCATGGATTTTGCTTCATTCAATTTAATTCTAAATCTTTTGCACCAAATGGATATTTTGTCATTGTCGTGTTGCCATTTATTTGTAGTTTCATTTATATTTTTACCGACTGCTAATATAGCCGTGTTATCTGCAAAAGTAGTTACCGTCGCATTTTCTATCTCTGGAATATCACTTGCGTATAGTAAATATAGTATAGGGTCCAGAATACTACCTGGTCCTGCTTGTATATTTTGTAGAGCAGAGTAATCTTGTCCTTGTGTAATTTGAACGATTCGATACATATGACGAGATCAGTTCGAGATATATTTCGGTGAGCAAGCGACATAGCTTGTAGATAAGTTCTTCATGCCATACTTTGTCAAAGACTTGACGCATTTTCCTTTCAATTTTTTTTCGATGACGTCAGTTATTCTATGGACTTGTTCGACAGTTTAATGTTGTTTTCTAAATCCAAATTGATGATTTGGTATAATGTTTCCGGTTTCAATCAGAGGTTACATTTTTTGAAGGAGCAGTTTGTCAAGCAACTTAGAGATTACTGGTAACAATTAAACAGGTCTGTAGGACTTGGTTTCGTTTGGAACATTTCCTGGCTTATATGATAACCTCAGCAATTTTCCATATATTTGGAACAAGTTTTTGTTTGAGTACTGCATTCATTATTTTATTTAGAACTATTAAAACTTTTGGTGGTAGTTTCTTTAAGATATCAGCAGTTGTCAAATCGAATCTTGGGTCCTTGTTTTATTTTAAGCCTTTAATTTCTTTTATTATTTTTCTAAAAAGCGTTATTTGCCATCTACTTGTGTATTTTCTACCAGATTTACGTCTATATCAGATTCTACATTATTTGGTTCTGAAATCTGAAATAGGTAAGGCAGTTTTTCAATAAGCTCTTCTGATTGTAACAATTCCTTTTTTATTATGATAATGAAAATTGGTCCAACTGTTGCAGGAGAAAAATTTGATTAATTATATATTTGAAAAAAAATGTGATTTGATTAATAAAAATAATGCTTTTTTTTTGCTAACCTTTTTTAAACTGACAGGGAGCCACATGTAATACAAATATAATATTTCAAATGAACAATCAAATATAATATTAGCAACATCGATATATGACCGAACTTGTGGCGGTTATTATCAAATATTTTTAAATTCTCCGATTAAAATTATTCGCATCTATTACAAAATATCACTTCTATTTCAAATTATTTAATAAATCCATTAAAATATATCTGCACGTCACTGATTGTGATAAACATTATTCAATTTTGCCTGTTATCAGAAAGACAGGTATTTATTTTATTATTATAAATATATTTTTGGACTTCATTCTTTCGGATGTATAATACACATTAGTAAGTCGTATAATCTTCAAACCAAAAAGTTTTATATTTTTTATTTATAAAGGGCAGCCAGTTTTAATTGAAAATTTGTTATTCCTAATTTGTTTTTTTTTTTGTGTAAATTTATCTTGTAAATTTCAAACTACGGCTCCATAAAATTTCCAAAAATTTATAAATTACAAAAAAAATAAGAGATTGATATGTACATATGAATTTCTTATAATAAAATAAAAAAAAAAAAAAAAAAAAACATTTTAAAAAATTAAATAAGAGCAAAAAAAAAACGAAGGAAAAAAAATAGAAATAAAACTTTTCAGGGAAAGAATTTAGGTCAAATTTCTGGCCCTTCACAATAAGTTTTTGATTGTTTACAAAAAAAAAAAACCCAAAAATATGCTTACAATAATTTTATTCTTTATCTTAATTTTAAATTATTTAATGATGGCGTTAGTTTTAGGCATTATAATCAAAAATATCTAAGAATAAAATAATAACAAAAAAAGAGCGAAAACAAAAATAATTTTCTGCGATAATTATAATTATTTTTTTTTTATTAGTTAGGAAGAATCTTTCAAGGAAAGAAAATTTAAAAAGTTACTGGGAATAATTTTTTGTAGAGGAAATGAATAAATATAAATACAGCAACTGGTTTCAAAAAATAAAAATGAAATACAATGTCTTTGAGAATTTTAATTATGTAATTGACCCATAATGAACAGCCACCATCATCGCATATGTCACACTACATTAGAATTTTAACAAATGCTGAATATTTGCATATTCCACTTGATGAATAAAATGTAACTGTTTGTAAACGTATTAAATAAAGTAGAAATATGAATGTGGTTTATAGTAATCTAATTGATACAATACATGAATTGGGGTAAGTCTTTTCAGTCCCCTTCCACTATTAGTTAACAATAATCATGTATAGGTAAAATTTGTTTCCATAGTTAACAATTTTCATGTATAGATAAAATTTGTAGCGCAATGGTTGACATTTCATTTAGTAGAATAAAAATAATTATTCTTAAGGCTTAGAACCGTGAATTTGTTACGGGCCACCCATCAGATCAGGCTTATTGAATTAGGCGTTGATTGGTAATGTATTTTTTTTTAATTCTTCATTTATGGGGGAAATTTTTAAGGTCAAGAGTAAAAATTTGATTTAACACATTAACAATAATTTTTTTTAAGGCTTTGTTCTAGTACCGTAAATTTGTTACAGACCGAACTCTTCTACCTAGGCTCACGTAGTTGGTAGAACATATGTTTGACAACCTCTGGCAGAAAGTAATTTTTCAGAATATCTAGATCAGAAAGGTAAAGTTCATATTGTAATGTGGTGAAATGAGTGCTATGGCTGCCTCGTTCTTTCAAACTAAACTAAATTATGGAAAAGCCAAGTATCAAAAAATTACGTTCTAGAATATTATATAGTTTTTCTAGCAATTTCGCACAAATGTTTATCTAATGAAATCTTATTTATTTTAATCTGTCAACGATTACACTTATATTTATCTCAGTTACTGGACTGTTGTACATCTTTTGCTGATTATATATTTACACTATTTAGGACTACTGTCCAAATTAGAAACTGTATATGATTTAAATATCAATAATCTTTTTGTTTTGCATATATATTAGTTTAGTGTATATTGTTTTGTGTATTACAGCTAGCCTAAATTAGACTATTTTGTAAAATGCCACTTGACCTAAAACCCAGTTGCAATTATAAGCAATTAAAGATGCAACTAAAAGCCTGGGTATAGCAAACAGCTGAGAATTTCTGGGTCAACGTTCCTGGAAATCATGAAGCAAAAATACTCATGCGTAAACGCTCGCTAAAGTAAATCAAAACTCGATGGAAATGTCAAGTGGAAGCCCTATTCTCCCAAGAGGAGTAAGGAAAAAAAGACAATAATTGGGATATGCAATACTAAGTATAACAGTAACCTTAAGCTAATCAACTAGTTTGTTAATAAAATAATGAAGTCTGATTGGCAACATGTGTACTATGCCCAATCCTTATATCCCCAAATAGAGTGAAAAAAAAAATAAGATATATAAAAAAATTATTATTTTTAATAGAAAAGAAAATATATAATACTAAAAAAAATATATGTATGTAAGTCCGTAACAAATTTCAAAATGAAAACGAAAAATCCATCGTTTAGCATATGGGTGCAGATTTTAATTTTGCTATTCTAAAACTATGGCATAAACATCCTAAGCTACATTTATGCAGGCAAAAACACAATCACATATGTTTTGTGTTGAACTTACAAAGTTTATTATTTATATAAAAGACCAGAGAACAGCTTTTTGACATTTTAAATTTTAAAAAATTTTTTAAAAAAAAAAATGTTTCCTTTCAATTATTTTTATATGATTTTTTGATTTTTAAATTTTTAAATTTTTTCCTTCCAATTAAATTGTGAAAAAAAAAAGAAAAATGGATAAAAAATAAAATGGATGGAAAATAAATTATTAATTTGTTTTAAATTATAACAAAAAAGTGTTTCTAGAAAAAAAATTTCTTAAAACCACCGAGTGGTTATGTTCGAAAAAAAGTTCGGTATCTTTTACTCGGGACCCGTTTTTAAACGGGCTGACTTAATAGTTTAAAATAAAAAACACAAATTAAAATTTCATACTTTAATGTTTTTATTAACAAATGTAATTTAGTATGGTTACTTATTATTCTAATGATTTAATGATTTCCGATTTTGTATATCGGACGACTATATTAGATGTAATGCGCACATAAACCGATTTTTTATAAAAAAGTTTCAAATATTATATGGCTGGACAACAAGATGAATCCTTGGGAAACATGATGGCTGGAGTTAGTGAGGTAAGTATTCATTGTTTTTGACTTTGTTGTTTTTTTGTGCATTTTAGGTCAGCTATAGGATTCAACACATATATTAGCTTTTCTTTTGAATTTTTGATATATTAACTCATTTACATATGAAAGACTACTTCTATTCTAGAGTAATCTTCGCCTTGATAATATGAAATAGTTCCATTTTATTTTAAGTGGCAACTAAATCGTGTTTCAAAATAATTTTAAAGACTAATAATTAAAAAGTTTCCTATAACGTCCATGCCCTGAGTGAAATTCGAAACGGTCCATTTTGATTATAGTAGTCATCAGATGATATAACCACTAAGCTATATAGGTCGGCGATAATAACTAAAGATCAGTAATGGTTACAAAGCTATATATATATATTACACAAATTTTAATATCGAATATCGAACGGTATTAAAATGTACAGTATTTTTGTACTATCAATGCTAAATATCGCGTAATACTCAATTTAGAAATATATTTATTAAAATATCAACTCAACAATGGAAACTTTCTAGATTTATTATGACAACATAATTGTGAAATGTTACTTGCCGTTGCAGTGACTACCTTAATAATTAAATAACGGTTAACAGGTATAAAAAGCGATAGATATAAAAATATAATATAGTTGCAATTGAATTACATGATAATTATTAAAATTTAAAATACAACTGACAGTTATTTATAAGTAATAAAATCATTAACAAGTGACAAAAAATATGGAATTTTAAAAAAACAAAAACAAATGAAAGCAACATTTTTATATTCTTCACCTCGAATATATTTATTAGTATATGTATAAATTTATTATTATTATTAGGTAGTTTTAGAATTTTTTTTTTATTATTATTATTAATAATTCAAAATATTCTTCATGTTATCTGTCAAATAATTTTTGTTTGGTTTTTTTTTTTTTCATATCTATAAGAAATTAAATCAAGTAATAAAATATCAATAAAAAAATATTTTGTGTGAAAATACAAAATACAAAAAAAAGATAACCTGCCTCCAACAATAATAACAACTCCAACAACCACCTATGACTCAGTTAATCGTGTACATTTTTTATTTGAAAATTGAATTGTTTTGATTATCAATGATCATCGCTTATCATAACTGATATAATCATAATAGCAGATATCGTGATTAAATTAATCGATAATCGAATTTATGTTAAGCTATCAAATTATTTGTGACTATTGCAATTTTTAAATATTTTTGATAATCGTTTAAAATTATTTTTTTTTTTTTTTAAAGATGAATGTCTGTCTTAAATGTCTGTAATAAAGATTACAGATATACTAGGAGCCCAAACGCAAATGAATTCGTCCCCTTCTTATATTTTAATAAACACATGTAAATTTATATTAATCGTCAAAGGCTTAATATGTAAAATGTAAAAAAATTTAATACAATTCAACAAATTTACTAAATTAATAAAACAGAAACAAAATAAATTTTACATAAATATAACAGTAAAAAATATAATCAAACAAATTAATTTCAATGTAAAATATTTTCCCCATAATAATTTTGAAGTAAAATGAATGCGTCTATTGAAAGTAATTTTATTTCTTTTGTTTCTATTAAACTGAAAACGGTAATTATTATATAAGAAATGCAGAATCATATAATTTACAATACAATGCATAAAATCAGTGAGATGTAATAATTCGTCCAGAATGGCACGCAATGGCATGGTAAAGCAATATCAACTGATTTAAGGCATATAATTATTAAAGGATATGGAAATAGCCACTTCGTACGACATCCGAATTTTGAAACTATTTGCATCCGATTTTTTTAGAAACTCATGGTGGAGTGACGAAATTGCATTAATAAGGTTCTATATGTTACACTTAAAACCTTGAAGGATTAATATAAATTTATATATGTTAAAAAATAAGATGGAAGAATTATTTTGCGTTTGGGCTCGTATATACGAATACACATATATATATACAAGAACCTACATGAACGTATAAATATAAAGTTTATTTTGTTAACGGTTTATTGATGAGCTTTGCAATAATATAGAAAATAATATAAATACACCTATTATTACGTGTGCACGTAAGTATAAGCACGTAATATAAGCATGTTGATATTTTGATCGCAATTAATTAAAATGCGTGGTATTCTAAATCGCAATTACAACGAAATTCGAAAAATGGCTTAAATTTTGGAATTCTTGGAACTTTTGTTTTTGTTCTGTTTGTTTTTTTTTTTATAGGTAAAAAAAATTTTTTGGGTTGTTTTTGGGCTTTTGTGTATTCAAAAATTTTAGTATGATATTTTTAAAAAATTTAATTTTTTTATAAATTTTATTTGTTATTTTTAAAATAGAATAAAATAATAATTAAAAATCTTTAGGTGTGTAAGTGAGATGAACCTGACATAATGAACAGAACAAAAAAATTAGGTATTTCACCATACCAACAACTGAACACAATATTTTGCTTTGTATAATTTAATCTAACTTTTGACAAACTTCATGCTACACTAGCAGCCTATTGGTTACATTGTAGACCACATCGCGTTATTGTGGAATTAAAAAATAATAGGTATACATTTAAATTGATTTGATAACTAATAAAGTAATATCATGAATTGATTATGGGATGTTATAATAATAAAAAAAAAATGTGGCAAAATAATGAATAAAGTTAATTTTTCTTTAGACATTCATGAAAAACGTTTACCATTGTTTGGCCTACTATTGCATATTAAGATCAATTATGATCGGCTTATTACTTGATAGTAATCGCCTGGAATCGGTCTAACAAAATTACACGCTAAGATATCAACTGCTATCTTATTCTCATCGTCTATAACTTAGAGTTATTGTCTGATCCTTTCTAAATTGTCTAATTTGTCCATCAGATCGTTTCGTTAAAAACTCATTAACCTCTTGAAATTTCAAAATATTTGATTTAAAAAAACAATCAGAATAGTTTGAAACCCGTTTATATATTACTAGAATTAGCTTGATAAATTTAATTATACTTTAATCTTTTTTGTCCGTCAGTTAAGCATTTATAACACTGTCAAAAGTAGACGTAAATTAGAGATTAGTTAACGGTTGCGTGTTTCATTTTTATTAAAATAAATACTACAGTTTGACCTACTTTTTTATATTATAAAATAATTTTTAATTTGTTGTAAAACCTATGTACATAAATACACAGTTTGATCTACCGAAGGATCGGCGGAAATAAAATATATTGAAAATTTAGTAAGCTCTTTTAATATTATAAAATTATGAAGCGGGTTAGGTTTTGGATTTTGGGACACAATGATGGGAATATGAATACACATTCGGTTAGTGACATTCGGTGCTGGTATTGTACCACCTAATAAATTATACCGCACTCGAGGCCTATCTTGTTTCTCCACGAAACTGATTTTAGAGTGCTGACTAACGTTTTAATTTCAACAGAGTACATATCTGCGCCCATAAGATTGCTATCAATAATTGCTAACAAATACTTTATAATTTATCGAACAGAAACTAAACAAGTACTTATTTACAAGTACAATTTTTCTGGAAATTATTTTTGTCTGTCCGAGCTTGTTATACATATGTTAAGTTCCTGATGTCCCTTATATATAATATAATGATCAGATAATTTTTAGCTATCAAATTTGCACAACAAAGGGGTAGTTAAACTATATACCGTTAATTTAAGTAGGTATACGTTTTTTATTTACATTTGTATTAATACATCTATACCCTGTATTCTATTTGAATTTGTTGGCCAACAGTTTTTTTTTGTTTTTATTAAAGGCCATCAGCTTACATGTTGGTATGGTGAGTCTTTTTTTTTTGATTTGACAACTTTTTTTTAAACTCAGATGCTAGGTATACATGTAAGGATACTGTAAACATTTTTTGGCTTTGTTTTTGTAAATAATACAAGAAACAACCATTTGTAAATTTTACTTATTAAATTTTGTAATCCACGAAAATAACAAACCTAACAATTACCGATTTAGCTATCTGAAATATTTGCAACATTAATTAAATTCACAAAAAAAATGTATTTAAAAAATACGGTCTTACTGTCAGAACTTCTAAAAACTGATTATTTTTAAGTAAAATACACTTGAATCAACTTGATTCTTGAAAACTGCTAAATTACAATTTATTAATAAGTGTTTGCTGTTAATAATAACTATTGTGTGTCACATTCAATTTAGTAATTCCGAATCTAAAACGACTTTCGAATCGTCTAAAAAAAGTTGAAACAAAATGTCTTGTGTTTACATTCGTCAAATCAAAATTGTAACACAATGTGTTGAGTTGATAAACGCCTAAATTATGTATTCGCAACACCTCGAATGTGCAAAGAAGGTATCGAGAATTTCTGAAAGATATTTGTTTGACGTTCATAACAATTTGGAACATTTAAATGTGGCAGGAAATAAGTAAGTGAGTGTTTTTATTTGCTTTAAAAACAAAAATAATTTTTTTTTTCTGTAACTAACTGACATTTTTTGATAGGGACACGAAATAAGCACACAAAAGAAATCTTTTTCTTTCGTTTGATAGAATCAATACTCGCTAAATTCATGCTTAAATTTTCTTTTTTAAATGCAAAACAACCATCAAATATAATATTAATTAATATGTTTTTATTAATTTTTTTGTCTTATGGCATTCAAAAAACAAATGCTCGTAAAATTGCAAGAAGTGTTTATTAACGTCAAATAACATGATTTTGATCTTGCGATAATAAAAGTTTAACAACCCATTTCACAATCGTATTTTTTGACATTTTGAAAGTCACGGATGGCGTGAATTTAATTGATAAAAGTCTACATTACAATACAGATGAACTTAACGGATGAGGAAAAAAAAATAACATTGTGTGGCATATGGCTCTTCTATTGAATAGAATAATGAATACCATATCAATTTGAATTGTAATATGATTATTTATTTATTTAATCGTCTGACCTGCATATAAATATGCAGAATAAGAGTTTATAATTTTATATATTTAAAAATTACATCACATAAGATAGTTTCTATAGAATAAATTTTATAAAAGTAAAATATAGTTAGGAGGTTTTTAGTATATTTTTTTCTTCCTATAGTATTGTACTGAATTTGAATCGCCCTGGAAATATAATAAGTAAGCTCTCTCAAAATGATCTATTTATCTTTACTGAAAATACAACTAATAATTCCCTACATAGAGCAAAAAAAAGATCCTTAAAACTAAATCTATAAACATCTCAAAACTTAACAAAATTATAAATACAACTCTGCTAAAATCCTATATACTTATGTATTTCTCACCACCTAAAATTATTACACGATTTTTAATTTTTAACCCCTTTCAAACTACATTAAAAAACAAAACAAAACACAAAAAAAAAAAAAAAAATTATAAAATAAAATCAGGTCATTTCATTAATCTTAAAATCTAATGAGTAACTAGTACTCAACTATTTTATGCAAATCTGATTGTTTTATGGTTATTACCATTAACTATTTTTATGAGTTTTTTTTTATGTTTTTGTTTTTTTCTTTTAAAAATTATGCAACGATCAGTATAATAATATAATATAAAAATAAAAACATTAAAAAAAATATATAAAAAACAATAATAACAGTGAAAACAATATAAATAAAAACAACAAAATATAATAACTTTTTTACTAAAACAGAATAAAATAACCATCTTATGTAGTTTTTAGTTGTTTTTGTAAAAATTAAATTATGTAAAAGTATATCTATCTAAAAATTACATAAAAATAATATAAAAAATAATGTTTCTCAAAGTTTAGGTAAAGTATATATATAGATCACATTATTATAGACATTCGTTACAGTGAAAATTTTCTGGTGTAATTTCGATCCGGCTAAACTAAAAAATTGCATATAAATTGTTTTGAATCTATACCCAAATTGTTTTTAAAGTGCTTTTTTATAATTCCTGAACAAACAAACATTTCAATTTCGTTAAGTTTCGTTGCTTTTTTTTTAGAGTTCGAATTTCTGTTATTCGTTTGTTTGGTATTCTTTTATGTGCATCCACAGTTGTCTCGATAGTATATGTTGGTATGTGTTGAATATAGTTATTTATTTTCGTGTTTTGTTTTCTATCAGCATTTATTTGTAGCTCGATACAAGGCCTTGGAGGCAATTTGAAACAGCTGCCGTTTTTCATGCTTGAGCTCTTATTTATATTTGTGTGTTGGTAGTAATCTTAGTTAGTAATATTTTTGATAATTACATTTTATTAAAATTATGTATTTTAGGCTCAAAATATGAGTGAAATGGTGACAAGCTATCCAAGACTATTTTTTCGAATGATTCCGAATTTTCTGAATACATAAATACACTTTTTATGACAAGGTTTCGAATACATTTTCAAAATTTAATAATTACTTTCAATGTGTACGCTGAAAACATTTTCTTATAGTTTTAAATAATAAAGAAAATAATAAAAATATGTTACTATATTCTTATTATATGTCATACAAAATATATGAAGATTATTCGGGTACCAATTGTCACCAAGCAAAGCAGTTTCACGTATTTCAAAATCCATACATATAAACATTCTTTGTCATTCAAAATCTTGTTAAATTAATTGTTAGTTCGATATAAAATTTGTAGCTTATCAGTCATCTAGAACTCTTTTTCGAGACTATAATTTAATTTTATTTTGACAAACAAGTGAAAAAATTTACGTAGGTGCGAAAACAAATTATTCTTGATTCCGAATTCCGAACTGAAACTTACATTTCACTTTAAAAAATTTTAGCTATTGATTTTCAGATCGCTGGATAGTATTTTCAAAAATGTTGTCAAACAAATAAATCCGAAGGTTTTAAAAATAGGTCTAGAGATGCACAAATGTTTTAAAAATAGGTCTAGAGATGTACTTACATTTGGTCAAAATTCCGAAAACAAAGTCCCCAAAGACAAACTCCCGAAGGTAAAATCCTCAAAAACAAAATAAAAACAAATATTTTTTCCCGAACTCTGTAAGATATCTCCTTTTTATATCTCCTTTATTCTATTACATTTCTTTTAACTAACAATGTCTACACAAAACAAACATCTTTTCCCAACAAATTTAGGAAAATATATAAAGAAAAAACCAATTTTATTCTTAAATTCGACCTCCCGCTACTCATTTATTGGAATCCAGTTTTTGCCGACAGCAAGGTTTTTATAAAAAAAATTGTATAAGAAAAAAAACTGATATAATTTTTTTTTAAGTTTTGGAATTTAAAAATCATTTTAAATCATGTAAAAAATCATATCATGATGTATTATGGATGAACTATTACAATGGAAAAAAATTAAGTAAAATGTCAATAAAGTTTGAAAAGTACTGTTAAAAATAACTTTCAAAAAACTTAGAAATTTTGAATATTTTTAACAAAATGTTTTTCTGTTCAAATATTGCTCTGTATTAAATTAATTTTTTTAAATTTTTTTTTTTTTGTAAATCCTATGAGTTGGGATGTTATTTTCTTCACTAGTTTGTTCACTAGTATATTTCCAAACAATTTATTTGACTGCGCTTGAGTGTAATACCAACATAATTTTAAGGGCTGTTCTTTCTAAATATCAGTTAAATTAAAAATGTTGATCCTTCTAATACACGTGCTTTGCAGATAATATTATCATTTAAGACATTGTATAGTGCTTGGAAAGTTAGTATCAAGTCAACCTGCATAATTAAATTTATTTAAATGATTATTTATATGATATTCTAAAATTAAAAAATTTGAAGTTGAGTTCTATTTCTTATAATGATATATTAGATCTCAACACTATAAATGTATTATCAGCAATTTAAATGTATATAGACAAATTATATGCTGGTACTGGTGCTGTCTTAATCACCTAAATATTGATTTATTTTCATTTGTAACTCTAAGAAATGGGTAAAAATTATTATTTTCTTAAGCAATAAGACTTCATATTTCGTAACTTCTATAATTTAATAATAATTTACCTGGAAGGACTTTCATTTGTTATGTAAAAAGAGTTTCATTAATTTTACTAATTATCAACTGAAATATGCCCCAGATGTAGAACCTCAACTGGACTGGATGATTATACCTCTCTTAACTTTCCCAAAAATGTCCAATTAACGTGTTTTCAATTAACGTATTTGATTCAATGTGATACGATAATTAACCCATCTTGATCTAAATATATCTTTCATTCAGCTCCTTGAACTTATATACTAAAATCTAATTTCACAATGTGACATGGATACAAATAGAAGTTTTTTGTTGGTAAATGAAGAATGCTCTCAAACTACATGATCTAACTTATTTGATAATTCGGCTCTAAAATTACATTGCTTTAATTTTTAGAACTAATTTTTTTCTCAAGACACTTCTAATTTTTCCTTTCAACAACATGTCTACTTGTATTGCGCTGTATCTGTAAAATACTTTTAACTAATTTTTCTCTTCTATTAAAAGCCAAAAAAGTGAATAAAGTCTCTCAAC
Organism: Argyra leucocephala; assembly: GCA_963942445.1. Classification (NCBI taxonomy): domain Eukaryota; kingdom Metazoa; phylum Arthropoda; class Insecta; order Diptera; family Dolichopodidae; genus Argyra; species Argyra leucocephala. Next base: position 70,141,791 of record OZ012681.1, on the reverse strand, counting down.
CATGCTATTACTCTACTAAATTATTTTTTATTGTTTTTCATTAAAAAGCAAAAATTATACTATCAACAACGACACAAACTTAAAAAAAAAAAACATGTCCAAAATAAATATATAAAGAAAACTAAAAAAACAAAAAACAAAAATAATAACAATAAGAAAACAAAAAAGTCTTCCATCACGTCATGACCTAATTTTCAACAAAAAAAAAAACAAAACCAAAAAGTAAAACCTAACACTGAAAAAGCGAAGTGAAAAACACGAATGGAACGGAAAGGGAAACTAAAATCGGTGAGCAATTTTATCACTAACTCATTAGAGTCATTAGTTAGAAAGAGAAATAGACAAACAAAAAATAAACAAACATAAATATTTGTTGGAGTTTCCAGATCTCAAAAGTATCATAATTCACATAACAAAACTTGTGTTACAGTTTCCATCGAATAATCGCTTTGAAATTTCAAATCCAAAATTTTTTTTTACAATTCATAATTTTTGTTCAATAATTAATGCCACTGTTAGCCAACTCTAGTAAAGTGTGAGTGTAGTTGAAATATAAAAAAATAATTTTTGTAAAAACTTGCTTTTTCCAAGGGTTACACAGTTTTGGTAGCAACTTTAAATGCACTAAAAAGGAGAAAATAAATTAGGTAGTTAAAATAATATATAAGGTCTGTGGAAAAATGTTATGTGTGTAATTCTAACATCTTACTTCAGGCAGGAGAAAATAATGTTAGATAAAATGTTTGTACGAAAAAAGCAAATATATGAACTTGCCATGCATAAAAGCAAGGAGCGTAAATTTAAACTATGTGCTGATATTTTAAACAGTTATCACGATTCATGCTTTTTTATTAAAATTAAACAAAAATAAATTAAACAATAAAATTTTAATCGATACACACAATAAAATATCACATCATTTCCGTTATCTCTTTGTTGCATTGGTGTTGATGTTTCTTTAAAATGGGTTAATCTGTAAAATTATATAAATTCCTATAAATTCCGTGTATCTGAAAATGAAATACTGATCTTTAATAAAATTTCCTTTAAAACCTATATTAATTTTATACTACTAATTTATTTTTTTTCATACTAAAAGTCCAAAAAATCAAATGCAATAATCCATAAATCGAATCGAATTCACACAAAATCTCTTATATTAATTTAATATCATCAAACATTTTATAAAGCACGACGATAATATACATTCATCTACATCATACATCAATATCATATAGTGTCAACTGCTCTGTAAACTGTCAATCCATAGATCAGTAATAAGTATACAATATACATAATTTGTATGCTTAGAAGAGTAGCTTAGATTTATTCTAAACTAAAGTTTTTGTGTGTGTTGAATTGAGAAGAGAATAATAATTAAAAATAATTTTTTTTTTTGTTAAAAAAATATTTTTTTTTTGTAATTATATTATATTATAAAAATTAATATTATAAATTTCATAATATAATAACAAAAAAAAATTTTCTTTAAAAAATAATAATTTGACTCAAAGGAGAATCGAACTCACAAGCCTTGTGACATTAACATGACGCCTTAACTAATTGAACTAACAACTGCTTCAAATTATTTCTCCAAAATACAGATATAAAAAAAAAATTTATTTTGACCACGACCTCACCCAATAAAATAAATAAATATTGCAATGTTATTTATATGCTAAAGAAAAGCAAGTAAAAAGTAAGACAATGCTGTATTATAAAGCTTAATATGTGCTAATCAAAAAGGTTTTGAATCCTAGTTCCAACATGTATGTTTGATAGAACTGAAAACAATATTAAAAATAAATTTAGAACTTTGTTACCTATTGAAATTACATTTGTTAATATTAATGTAACAGTTTGTCAAATAAAATACCTAACTTCAACTAATTTCCAGAAAGAGAGTATTTTAATATTCTACTATCAAACAAAAAGCTAAATCCTTCAATCTAAAAGGAATTTTTCCTTATCTTTTAATTATGTAAAATCCCTCACACTTACACACATTACTAATTATTAACTCAAATCTCAACAATAATAGCCGTGTTTATACCATTTCACTAAAGCTACCGGTAATACCATTATTTTTAAGGTCTAAAATTTTAGAAAAAAATATGATTTTTGGGCAGCTTTTTAATGGGATTATCAAAAAAGAAATAAAAAAGCTCCACGTTTTTTTTTAAATAAAATAAATAACTTTCCATTTTTATTAAAATAAATAAAAGAAAATTAACTGAAATCACAATTCATTTTTTATTTTAACATTATTTTTTTTATGTATTACAAAATATTAGTCTTCTTTTTGAGTCTTTGCATCGATGAAGTAAGCTCTCAAAAATGCTATAACATCTAATGTTTCATCATTCATTGACGAATGTATTTTCGTGCAAATCACTCCAGCTGCAGAAAAATCACGTTTGCTCTCAACACGTCTTGTTGGAGGAATGGTCAACAAATAAATATACAATAATTCTAAATATTTTCCTCGAACCCCTTCTTCTTCAAAATAGCTGATTTCTTTTCTTACCAGTTTTTGGTAATCTGTTTTGCTTTTATTTTGACTTAATCGTCCCATATAAACCCAGAATGTCGAAAACGAAACATATGACGTTTTTCGGCATAGTAGTCACCCGATGTGAATTTTAAATCAAACTAAAATTTCTTATTTAATTTAAAACAAATATCTAATAGAGCATGTTTGCCGATGGGTTGAAAAGTCCGAATTTCCAGTTTTTTTTTTCATTCTTGTTAAAATAAAAAAAAAATACAAAAAAAAAAAAAATTAAAAAAAAATCTTTTAAATAAAATAGCTCAAATCCATACTAATAATTTAATCACAATATAAAACAAATCCAACAAAATTTGTAGCTACAGGGTGACTTTTTCAAGCAGTGTATCGAAAACGAAACATCAGGTTTAAACGATATCTAAAAATTTTCATATAAAAAAATGCTAGATTATTTTTTTGTTGTTTTTTCCTCTTCCAAGCTATAATTATACAAATACTGTCTTTTTTATTACGGACCACGTATTCTGCGATAGACTACTTGGAAATCAAATAACAAGTTATACTAAATCGGCGTTAATAGCTTGATGATAAGAGATACCTGAGTTTGAATTCTTCGAAACACAATAGCAAGACACCCTAAAATCGGCGTCAGTAGGTAACTTACAAGCCAAGAATTTAATACCTGTTTTCTTTGAATTTATGAAAAAAACGGTTTATGCAATTTGGAATATTTTCTCACAATTTATCTATAGATAAGCAAATGATTGATTATTTTGGACACCATTCCTGCAAAATGTTCAACAAATCTAAGCCTATTCGTTTTAGCTTCAAGTACTGGTCGTTTTATTCTGCCGAAGGCTACTTGTTCTCATTTATACCTTATGGAGAAGCTTCAGAGGAAAATGATAGCCTGTAGGGACCTAATGTTAGCCTATGTGGAGGAGAAAACGTAGTTTTGCGCTTATTAGCAAATATATAAAATCGAAACCAACACAACGTTACGTTCAATAATTTCGTTACATTACACAAACTTATGTGCTGTCTTTCATCACTTGCTTATATTGTAACTGGTAAGGTTTTTGGAAACTGCGTTGTTTACTAAGAAAAGTTGAAAAAAAAGCATTATACACCAACTTGAATTCCGAGTTTTTTTTGTTATGTGCTTGGTGAAATCCGCGAAAATACCTTTAAGAAATGTATTAGCACTAAGAGAGAGCGGACAAAGCTCAGGTACTTCAATTAGATATGACCGTGTGGATCACAATATCATCCATAGTGAGAAACGATAGTGATGAAACCATAGTGAGCTCGATGCTGTCACTGCAAAAAATTAAACTGTTTTTTCATGCACCAAATGTGGCTAATTTGCATCCGAAATTTTCTTTATCATATTATAGGTTGCCTATCATAGCTTTTAAGATTAAAAGTTGTTCAAACAATGAAATTCTTTTTTTTTTATAAAATAAATTGTTATTTTTTTTTGTAAGGATATTTATTCACTTCAGGAAGTTCTTATAGTAGATTTTTGAAGAACATTTCTTTTTAGAAAAATTATATCGTTTGATCCTGAAGTTTCGTTTTCGAAACATGTAATATCTCCTTTCCATGATGTGATATCAAATACGTTATTTTTTTTTCTTAATTAAGTTAAAAGTACTTTATGTATAAATTTTTATGATTTTGGGTGAACTGGATCTAGGTCCGGGACTATATGGATTAATGGTCGGTTTACTAATGGCCATCTCAAGCTTTTCTTGTAAAGAAATACGGGCAGGAAGTTTGAATCCATTTTCATCTTCTTGGTTCTCAATAATTTCAACATCATCATCATTTTCCCCTCATCTACTATTTTCTTATTTCCTTCACAAATGCTTTCCAAGAACTGTGCTATGGTCAACCAATAGAAACTTTTGATAAATTTTAGAATATGTTACTTTTGTCGACATTAATTAGGTTAGGTATTTTACCATACTGGAATAATCTGTTCTTCTCTCTTTAGTTTTTTGATGAAGTTCCGTTAATTCCGACTCACTCTACTGCTGATTTGATTGTTAAAGTGTTGATTGTGTTGATTGATAAAAATAAAAGTAAAATATAGTAGCAAAATTTTCTATTCCCTAAGGGTCATTTACTCGATCATTTTAGCGACATCCTTTTTGCCAACATTGAAAATTAATCGTATAATTCAGAATCAAGTTAATCCTGTTACCATTCAATAACATTCGCTGCGTAAGTTTAGCGTCAAAGTTTATAGCGAACAAATAATATTTTATAACGAGCCACGAACGAAAACAATTTTAAGAACAAAAAAAAAAAAAATTGTAAATATATAAAAAACAATAATATTGTAGGTACACATAATATTTATTTTGATGAATAAAATAAAAACTCGTGTTGGAAAAAAAATTAAAATAAATAGTTTTAGTAAATTATTTTCAAATAAATAGGTATTTACAAAACTGTTCATAACTTGTGAACCATTGATGGGTTATTTAAAATTTCATTTCATTTCAAAAAATTCATTATCGAGCTGTTTATGTTAAAATTCATACATAATTATTATTTATAACATATATTAAAAAGAAGAACAACAATCAATATGGTTTAACCGATACCTATATATACCTACCTACTATATTAAAAAAATATGCATACGCATATTGCGTATTGCGTAAAATTTTAAGTAATAAGAATAACCTTTAAGTGCATTGTGTTTTTCTTTTGTGTTAAATGCTGTTTGCCTTTTGGTTATATACCAAACCTATTGATAAAATTTCTAGTAGTCCTTATTATTATAAATCAAAAAAATTGTTTGTTTAATTTATATTATTATTATTTTTTATTTTTCTTTATTATTTACGAAAAAGACTAACATTAAATTAAAAAAAATTATTTCATTCAATGGTATTTTTTCCTGCAAAGGCTCAGCATGGTAGACAGGGGTTAAAAAAAGAGCACCAAAGCAATTTGTATACATATTGCAATTTGTATATGTGTCGGAGCATTCCGTCGGACCTACAAACATCCAGATAAATGCAGAAAATTATATATATAAAATGTTTAAAATATATTGAAAATTTTTAATAATATTAATTTTTATTTTTCAATACCGAAATACCGGTATTTTAATGATACAACACCGGTATTACGGTATTGAATTTTATAGGGCCAATACGGGGATCCCGGTTTCTGTAATACCGGTATTGCGAGCCCTCACAATCTGTTAAAAAAAAGTTTATTTACTCTCTCAATTTTGATATTCATAATGAACTGTTTAAAAGTCGTTGAAACACCGTTAGAATTTTCAATTTACTCTTAAAAACAGTACTATACCTATACATACTAAAAGCGTTTTATTTACATAAAATATTCTAGTTTTTTATTTTTATTTTTGTGTTATTTCGTTTTTATATGTGTATCGATGTAGCTGAGCTGTTGTTTGTTAGAATGGCTTAAATTTAACATTTTTGACTTTCTGTATATATAAAAAATTGTACTCAAAATAGTCACAGACTCACTTTATGTATTGTTATACATGGTTTATAGATGGTTCTGGTATTGTATTTGCTTCCAATATTTAAGACTTAAATTTTGTACTATTTCGACTTGAAAATTAAAACTTCATACAAATTAGTAGAAAATTGGTCTATTGCTGAACTAAATTTAACGAAAATGTAAATGTCAATTCTAAAGACAGTTAATAAATTAAATTATGAAAGTATCATAAATGTACTCATAAAATAAGTAAATATCTGGAAGTAAGTTGGAATTTCAAAAAATATTTTCGAAGCCCGCAGGAAACCCTAACAAACTAACCCTTACTTCACGCACAAAAATCGATCGAATCGACGGTTAGCCAAAATGAAAATTGAAACAAAAGAATTTATATTACAAAATTTATCATATTAAATTCGTAGCTGCGTTAAACTATGTTTAGCTACATTTCAACAATACTCTTGGTTGTTAAACCATCATATGAAAAAATAAAAGTTCAAAAACAAAAAAAATAAATAGTGTTCGGTGCTAGCTGTAACAAATAAAGTAAATCGGTTGTTATATTTGCCTCTGAGTTGTAGCATAAGCCGCAAACATAATTTCTTTCAACTTGCATGTAGGTAATACTTTTGATGGTAATAACATACCATTCTGTTGCCGCATAAAACAACAACAAAACAACTCATGTTCAAATCAACTTGATGGTATAAAATGGTAGCATCAATTCCCTTCATACATTATCTCCGTATAAAGTTCTTATACTCATAAAGCATGAGTTTTTATACAGTGGCTCATACAATAAAGTTTCCATACCCATTTAGGTCTCAAACATTCAGTACGATTTTTACACGAGGTTTTGGTAACTGTTGTATAACAGCTGGCCCTTTGGAGATTGTGATATCACCCCTCGTTATTTCGTTATTATAGTTTAAGCTATAATAATATTTATGTGTTTTCCTAACTTATTCGACAATAGGGTATTACAATAGTAGAAAATAAAATTTTCATTCCACCCAAAATATTTTCCATTGACATCTACATTGAGACTAATAAACTACTTAAAATCTAAATTGTAAAGTGAAATAAAACAAATTCTCAAAAGTTTCTCAATACAAAATTATTTTACGAAACTAAATTTGAAATTTTTTTGTTGTTTTTTTTTCACTTTCGTTTTCATTCATTTTTAATTTATAAAAGAGCATGATCGGAACTAACAACGTTGTTGTGTTGTATTGTGCCGGATTAGATCAGATCAGAATGCACTATGAGACTTTTTTTTATTTCCTAAACTTTTGTCGCATGAAATTAAGAAACATATGAGAGGGAAAATGAGAGTTAGTTGTAAATATGCATGGTTTGTATATAATAAAACAACGAAATAAAATAGTAAAATTCAATCTAAAACAGTTATTAAGAATAGAAGCATAAAATGATTTTTTAGTTTCAAAAACATAACCAAGCTTTTTGTTCAAGCAACAAAATTTGTATATTAGTCCCAAAAATGGAAGTTGCCAATCTGTTTTTACAGGCTTTTGTTTTTACATTAATTGGCAAAACTAAGATAAGTGAAATATTCCTACTTTCGTACCATTCCCTAGGAGTCATTGAAAGGATAGTGGAAAAATAGATTGAGGAAACATTGGGCAGAGACTTGCGAAATAAGTTGTTAATGTTCATTTTAAATTTTTGTACATGAAACACTTAAAAATATTCTTGGGAATATTTGAAGTGAGATTCAATTCCACATTCTAGATGTTCTGACTATGAATGAATGTCCATAACCAACCTCTAGACATCTTAGTGTTCCATCTTTTATAATAAGGGGTTGGAATACAGCCTCTTAATATTTTATTAATATATTTTAAAATATTTTATTACTGCCTATATTTTTCCGGTTCAACAAAGACTAGTTATCCTCAGGTATCTGAAATCCTCATATCTAGATTAGTAAATTATCTAAGTTTGATATTTTAAAAAATTTTAAAAAAATATCGTTCAAAATATCTGAACTGAAGTATACGTTTGACTGACTTTAATTTCAATGATTACATGCACATATTAAAAGTGGTAAAAATATAGAAAGAATTCTACCAAGACTCACAATGTTGCATCTAACAACGAGGATAACTGACAAATTGCTACGATGTGTTTCAGGAAGTATGGCAAGGCTGTATCACTTTTATTATTTCATATCACTTATATATATCACTTATATATTTTTAGTAGTAATAGATGACAAAATTATTACTTCTTTTCTGGTGAAAAGGAAACGGTGTCGTCTCTTTAAACGTATCAGCTTCATAGATAAGGTCAATTTCGACGATGTGTGTTTATTTTTACATGCAAATGGAGATTTAAGTTATATGTGTCAAACACTGTTTGAGACTTGGGAATGTGTGGGCCTAAAGGTAAGTACAATTAAAGCCAAAATCATGCTCACAACTCGCACATCACAACATTCCATCCTCCATGAAGAAACACAAGTTGGTGAGGCGGGTAAGTTTAATTACTTGGGCAATATCGTATCATCAGATGGAGGTACTTTCATCCATTTTATTTCTTTTATTAACTTTTGAGACCAGCATTAAATATATATTAAAAACGAAAATACCGTTGTTTAAAAATGCAATAAAAGAAAACAAAAAACAAACAAAAACAATAGCAACATCAATCATGAAGGTATAATCAATCAGCAAAAGTCAGCCTCAGACATTTTCAAACAAACCAGATATAATTTTTGTTACATATATATATATATATATACATATATAGATATATATTATTTTTTTTCGTTTTAGTGTTGAAGGAAGAAGAAGAAAAAAAAAACAAATCAAAATGCCCAGCAATGATCATAAGACGATTAAAATTTATTAGGTCTGCTTTTTATGTGATGATTTTGGAATTTGATTTGAATAATTTTGAATATTTTATGTTTTATTCTGAGTATCTTCCAGCATTAGAAGTCATCGTCTATGTTAAAGATAATCCATTGATCAAAAAAATATCTGTAGAATTTGTTTTTTGGATTTTCACATTTTTTTTTTTTGTTTTTAATGATTGCTCTCCGCCCCATGTGATTACAGTTGAAAACAAAAAATAAAAATATTTAAAAATTTTATGTTTCTAATGAATTTGATTTGTTGTTATTTTTGTTTTTTAATGTTATGGAATTTATAATGCATTTTTTGTAGTTTATGCTATGATAGGGTTAATGGAATTGATTTAAAATATCACCTAACATATATATATAGATATATACAGAACACACACTGACTCGCATACATAATATACAAGTTGTTGTGTGACTATATAAAAAAATAATGATTAGAGTTTGTTTGATTATTAGGGATTTGCAAAGGTTTATCAAACAGATGCAAAGCAATAGAAATAAAATTTATAATGTAATGCATTTTTAATGCTTAAAAACAAAACAAAAAAGTTTTGTTTTTATTATACACTATGAAGCTTTTAATTATTATTTGTGTACTTGCATAAGAGGTCCATATGGTTCTGAATTCTAGTTTTTTTTTTTTTATTTCAAAATTTATCTATTCAGAAGATTAAAGATTTTCTTCCAAGATCAGAATACAAAAATGTAAAATGGTGAAAGAGTGTTGAATTTTAATGCAAATGAAGTTGTTATAAAAATTACATGTGTGCTCTTCAAATAACAAAAATAGAGGAAAAAAAAAGTAATAAATTAGGAGCTCAATTAGATGTTTTCATGATTTAGTTGTATAATAAATAAATTTAGTGAAAAAATAGTCTTCAATAATGTTTATAACAGTAAATTTTGTTTTTTTAATTTTAAAAAAAAAATAAATTTATTAGATATATCTGAATAGATTTAAAAATAATTCGGTAAAGCATTCAGTTAGATAGTACAAGATCAGGCTTTTCATCTAATCTATAATTTTAAGTATAATATGGCGAATGTGCACACAGTAATGAAGACGTTGAAGTTTAAGTGAATCAATAATGAATTTAATATTAGAGTAAAGATCTATATTTAATAGAGAAAAATATCTAATGCGATACCAAGGTCAAGGTGGGCTGATAAAATAGTTAAAGACACATATACCTCTTGAATATAAAATTGCAAGACAGTTGCAAGAGATTGGCAAATCTGGAAGAATATATAGATAAAAAGCGCAAAGCTCACATCGAGCTGTAGTGCTACAACATGATGATGATTTATATACCATTGCCAAGCTTATTAAAACAAACTATTGTGAGATGCGAAAAGATAGCTTGATCCGAAAAAATGTCTGTTTTTCTTTTACTTTGTATGTGCTTAGCAGTAACTAAGGTAGTTTTTTTGTTTTCTTTTCAGAAAAAATTATTTACAATCATTTTACAATAACTTTTAAATTATACAAAAACTATATAAACAAAAGAAAACGTATAACTTAGAAGTTTTCAGGAGACGAGTAAATAAATAACTACTACTACTACCTATTTCTATTATATTCTATTCTATTTTAATTCTTTTCTAATTTTATTACTATATCCTTCTTTTTTCTTCACCTTAACCCGTTTTCAACGGTTGTACTATATATAGTACAGCAAAATAGGTGTCACTGTTTAAGTTATGATGACTAAGCTATTTTTATTTTTTTGGAAAAATTTGCGTTAAAATAAAGTTAAAAATATGCAAAATAAAGTTATTTTTAAGTAGTTTGTTCTTTCAAAAAAAAAAATAGAACTTTTAAAATCAAACCTCATAGTAAATTTGATTATAGGTAATAATGACAATTATTCAATTTTTCAATCTTTATTCATCCTTTAATTTGCAGATATGATTCAATAAATGATTTATTAGTTGTGCAATGGATGGACAATAGTGTTTGCAAAACCATAACCAATTTTGATCTTATAAGACCAATCAATTATGTCAACCGCTGCTCTAAACAAGCTCATCAAAAAATTCCAGTGGAGCAGCCACACGTATATACTACTTACGTAGTAATTACGTATTAAAGTATATACGTAAAGCTCATATGAAAGGCGTACATAACATGGAACAAAATATAAATGGGTACAGTATTTCGATGTGGAAGATAATATGAGAAAAAAAAGAAATTCACCATCTCAAGTAGAAAAGGAATCACCATGTTCCAATAAAACTAAAATCTCAACTCCGTTGTGGGGTATGTCATAACAGAAACATGTATAGTTTCAAAATTTGTCTAAAAGCAACAAAGAAACTGCTTTCAAAATTACAATAACTAATTTAATTATAAAGAAAATTTAGTAAACCTAACATAAACAAAAAAATTAACATTGCTTTTAATTTTTAAAATTTTAATTTTTTTTTTACTTCTCACAACGGTTGTACTATATAAAGTACAGGCAAGATCTCACGATCTAGACGCAACAGCCCCACGAAATTTTATATTTGAGTATCCGGAATTAAAAATATACCACTGTTAAAAAATTATTAATTTTTGACAACGGGTTTTGTTAGCCGTTGTTAATGGGTTTTAATATGGCTTAAGTTCTGCGAAGGTAGTTATAGGGTGCTTATCCCATTATTTTGGCCAAATATAAAAAAAAAAAAAATAGAGAATCTATAATTATAATTGACAAGCATTTAAGGTCCTGCGCAGTAGACACCTTTTCATTTTATTTCGATTCTCCTACTCCTTAATGAACTTATATATAATATATAAGATTATATATAAAACAAAAATGCGCACACAGTTGAACATTTTGTACTCATATGATTTTATTATTCAGCAAATACATTATGCATAAGTGAGATATTATGAAAATAATAAACAAAAGTAAACAAATCAGTTATTATATTTTATATTATGTACTTGCGAATGAATCTATGTACATATGCAAAAAAAACAAAGAAACAAATTCATCTCAAATAAAAAATATAAAAAAGCAAAAACAAAAAAAATCAGATGAATTGTTCATATGACGAGCAAATTTATTTTTATATAGTAGAGTTGGAGTATATATAATTATCCTTATTGAACTTCTAATATAATAGTTGTATATAAAACAATAATACTCACAGAGTTGAAAATTTTTTAATCATATGGTTTTATTATTCACCAAATACATTATTCGTGAGTTCTTATTAAAATAAAAAACAAAAACAAACAAAAATATAAAAAAAACAAAAACAAAAAAAATACAAAAACAAAAAAAATTCAGATGACGGGCAATTTCATCTTTACATAATAGAGTCAAAGTAGCTATCTATAATTATAATTGACAAGCATTTAAGGTCCTGCGCAGTAGACACCTTTTCATCTTTAATGACAAAATTTTTTATTTTTAGTAATTTTATCCAGTAAATGCCACTTACTATAGGGAATATATCGGAAACGAAGCAGTATATGAGGGACGTGTATTTATGTGTCCTAAATAAAACTTACTAACCACAAAACTTTTTATTAAACACGAGTGGTTTCTGCTATATCGTGCGAAGTCTATGTCAGTACGTAAATTATTGTTTTTTTAAAAACTTTAAATATAATTACTCAACAGGGGCCACTAGTATGTAAAATAATTTCATCAATTGATAAGTTTTTATAAAAGAAATTAAGATAGTTTAATTGAATGATAAAGAACTTAGCCTAAACTGTAGGGTCGTATAGAAAGTTATTAAAAGTTGAATAAAAAGATAATGAAAAATTTAAGAATAGTAGAACAATTGAAGATTAACAAATTATCAAATTGTTTATTTTATTAGTTATTTATTTAGCATTTCAACATTAAGTACAATTTTTTTTTTGTTAATACTTTGTAAATTTGCGAATAATTAATTTTCTTCTTGAACAGCTTAAAAGCTAGAATATATATCTCTTTTACAGATTATTACTATCATTATTTTATTGATTGCCTTAATTTATTTGTACAATATGATATTTTCATACATTTTAATTCTATGTATTTCAAGAGCTTATATTACTAGAATATTTACACCTTTGTTTGTAATTATTTAGACTAACCTGACTTAAATATTTATAATAAATTTAATTTGCAAAGGACAAAATGGCAAATAAAAACCTTCAATTAAATATTTTATGCTAATATAAAACCTAATTTATAGATATTTTCAAAGCTTAAGTACCGTGGTGAATAAATTAAATTAGTGGGATGTCTTATAGGAAGATAATTAATATTTTTTTTAGCCTTTTTATGAATAATATCAAGTTTTTCTAGGATGATTTGTGAAGTTTTACTCCATACTGGATTTAGATCGGTTTAGTTAGACGAAATGTGGAACGAATACATAATATTATACATTATGTTCTTATTGAAGAATTTTCTCAATTGTTTTAATATGAAAACATATGGAACAATCTTCTTAATAATATGATCTATATGTTCTTGCCATGTCAGTTTACTATGAATAATCAGTCCTAAATAATTAAAATTCAGCCCGATTTAATTAATTTTATAGGTAAAACTAATAATTTTTCAAAGCCTATTTTTTAAAGCCAATCATCGATTTTATCTAAATCATTTACGATTGAGTCCCTTAGTTCTTGCTCGCTACCTGAGGAATATTTAATAATAACCACGTCATCAGCAAAAAGCTGTAGGGATCCTTTTAAAAGTAAACTAGCCATATCACCAATATAAATTTTAAATAGAAGCGAACCGATAATTGATCTTTGAGGAACACCTTTTTTAAGTATCATTCCAGCGCTTATGTTGTTTTATATTAGATAGGAATATGATTTAAAAAGATTAAATTGCTTATTGCTAAATTTCAGTTGACTTAACAGTTGACATTAGTTGTAACAGTAACAGTTCAGTTGACTTAGCAGTTGACTAACAGAGTATATCGTGTGTGTATCTTCTATCATCCATACTTTTTGATATGAAATCAGTTAAGGCTAAACAAGCTAGAGTTTTATTCAAAACCATATTTCTCTTTATGTAAGATACCATCAGTATTTATGAAATAGGTTAATCTAATTTTTGAAATAGAACTCAAAACTGATATTGGTCAGTAGTTTGAGGGATTTGTTTTATTGACAGTTTTGTGCATGGATGTAACAGTGGCCAGCCACTGTTACAGGATGTAACAGTGGTCAAGGAAAAAACCACATTCAAGTGGTATTTATATATTTTAATTAAGTACGGTACTGCAATTTTCACTACACATTTTAACTATACAATGTTTTTTCGAGAATTTATTTATCACATTTCTAGCTTAACAACTCATTAAAATGTGAAAAACTGCTACCATTGGCACAAATTGCTACTTTTTCTTGAAAACAGAACCCAGAGTGTTAAAATTGTCTCTACATTCTGCACGAATAAAATATGTATTAAAAGCATTCCTGAAGGATCTATTCTGGGTCCGGATATTTTTAAGCTTTATATAAATCATATGTCAAGACTAAGTCTTAAAGGTAAAATACAACTTTATGCAGATTATGCAGCTCTGGAATATGCAGAAGATACTGAAACAGAACTAAGATCAGTAAAACACGATTTGGAATTAATAGAGAAATGGCTGCACTTTCATAAATTGAAACTAAATATAAAAAAAACTAAGATCCTATTACTAGGTCAAAAAAAATATATAAACAACCCATTCAACTTTAACACCAAAAATATAGAAGTTGTGAATAGCTATAATTACTTAGGATTAGTCACTGATAATAAATTGAAGATCAGATTCTCTCCATACATATTTATAATACGACGCCTAAGCAATTTCATTTTAAATGAGGCGCTTTACGCAATTTATTCTTCTTTTACTTTGTCCCATATTACATACCTAAATCCAATTTGGAGGGGTGCCACTCAGCAGTTAATTTCGGAACTAGATATTATACACAAAAAAGCCATCAAACAAATCCATTTCTATCATGCGACACATCCAACCAAAATATTTAAGTTTAAATAACATTTGCACCAAAGAACTATATACCATCACTGTCAAAAAATATATTTTAAATCCATAATAAACAATAATAGTAATAATTGTACTTAATAATAATTAAAAAATTAATAATAATAATAAGCTATAAATATAATTATTTTATAATTCTGTAAAAATAATTCTTATAAAGTTTAAACCTAATAATTTGATCACACAGCAATCGCAAAGATCAATAAATTTAATTTATTTTAAGAAATTGTAAACAATTCGAAATGTAATATTCGATGAAATAATAATTAATAAAAGAAAAAAAAAGAAGCTATATGTCTTAATTCTTAAATAGCATAGTTCCATTTTATTTAAATTGTTACCAGTCTCTCACTAAGTTTTTTATCATTCATTCTATCCCAATGACAACAGGGACAGAGTATTGGATCAGATCGAAAAATTTACTGTTCAAATTAATCAAACTTTGAGATGCATTTTACCAATTAAATTCATCAAACTTCGAGATTTATCAAATAAGTGAGTAGACCTTTAGAACGGCAATTTTCTTTTTAACCAGAAAAGCTCCTATTCAATTCGATAAAATGTATTATTCAACTAGAGTTTAAATTGGTTTTAGGAATATTGAATTTAAAATTAAAAAAATAACTATACTATATTGTAGCTCTTCAATAAACCTTAAAGAGCTTACATAACTACAAAAAAATATATAAAACATAAAACTCTTCAATAAAAATGTTTACCTTTTAATTAAAAATATTTTAACATTCAAAAATATTTACTAATTGAATATTTGAATAATTTCGACTGAAATTAATTCGACTAACAATCCTCTTAACTTCATAAAATAAGTTAAATTTTTAAAATTGAAACAAATCAAATTGCGTATTCAATTTTATGCGTATTTTTAGCATTTTTTTATATTAAATAAATTATTATTTTTGTTTTGTTTAACATTATGTACATCTACTTATAAATTTCACCTACTTCCTCTCAAAAACAATAATAATAATAACAACAAAATAAAAATAAAAACAGCAATATAAAATAACTCAAATATTTTAAAGTTACATTAGTTCCTTTTCTATTGTCTAAAATCATAGAAATACATTTTTTTTTTGGTCAAAAGCACTACAGCGCGTATTTTCAGATTTATCATCACCATAATACAAACAGGCACACTTCAGACTAAATAAAATAAAAAAAAAAATAAAAAAAATACACAAAAAAAATTTGCAAAATAAAATCGAAAGTTAAAAAGAATTGGTAAAAATCGTACTGCCGTTGTAGAAGAAGGTATAGTAGTCTGAACTAACCCAAATAATCATATTAAAATTTTTATAAATTACCATTTTTCTGTTTGGTCAAAATAGAAGGGGTATTCTATAATTGACTTTTCGTTTATTAAAACAAAAAATTGTTTACTGAGTTTATGATAGTAAATGAGCAGAAATGTGCAAAAATAAATAATAAAATATGTATTGTAATTTCTTATACCTATATTTTGTTTTTTTTTGTTTAATTTCTTCTATAATAGATTAGAACAGTTTTGGGGGAGAAATTGCGGTTAAAATTCGTTATTTTAATATTTTATATTTGATTTAACTTTTTGTTTTTCAATTTTGCAAAATTATGAATAAATTTATTAAATACTTATATTAAATACTATAAATTTATTAAATACTATAAACTTATTCAATAAAATAATGCATTATATTAAAAAAATAATGCATTACTAAAAATAATTCAAAATGTTTAAATTAATTTTAAATTATTTGAATTACTTTTGAATTAGTTGATTTACTTTTAAATAAAAAAATACAATAGCTTTTAATTATTGAAATTAAAAATAAGAAAAATTGTATAGTGATATTAAGACTTAACAAATAAATAATAATAATAATTCAAAAATAATTCAAGTATTCAATGAATTTTGTTTTTAATTTAAACAGTAATTTAATAAATTATTTATTTCATTCAGAAATATTTTTACAAGTAGTAGTAGTAGAGAATAGTATTATGACTATTTGCTACAAACACTGGCTACAATACTGATTAAAATAAAGGAAAAACTAAGTTAATATATCAAAAAGGTCTATTGGTTTAGGAAAACGAAGTCCAAAATTTAAAAATGCTTAGTAGGCAGGTTTTCTGATTATTTCAATCTATCATCAAGTATAAATGATGCTATTGTAGCTTCAACATTGTATTCTCCAATTAAATTATTTAGCTATACAATACTTTAGTTTAAAAGTAATTTAAACATGTAACTTGAATTATTTTTGGTGAGTCATTATAATGCATTATTTTTAAATTTAATTTAATTTATTTTTATTTTTATTTTTTCAGTATCTATAAAAGAGCTGTTAGCTCGTACAGAGTGTATTTATTTCTATGTCTTAATATGTAAATGCATTACTCTTAATAAATAATTCAAAAAATTAATATTAATGCATTATACGAAAAAAAAGAGATTATTTCATTTCATTACAAAATAATGGTAATATAAACGTGATGCACTATTCAAATAATGCATTTGTTCCCATTTCTACTACTTGGGATTTTCTATATTAATGCATTTATCTAGATACACAAATTTCTCAGGTGGCATGAATCTCAAATTTAACGTACTTAATATGTATTCATATGTATGTATTTATACAATCTAACGTATTTCGAATGTGAAATTGTACAGATTTGAAGTCATCTTGTAGAAATTGTACGGATTGGTATATAAAACTTCTACGTATTTCAGTTTGTTGTAATTGAGTATTTTGGCTCAATCTGCACCTTTTAGTAAAATTTTCTGCAGTGTTGTTTTTAGTGCTATATGATTTATTTATTTATATATAATTTTAATTTTAAAATTACAGTGTGAACTATATCTTATTGATTTCTGTAGGTTATCCTGTGCAAATTTCAAATTGAATTTTACTGAATGAATTTTTAAATCATTTGCAAATGCAATACTGTGATTATGCCTTGAACTTTTGCTTACACAATCATGCACGTCACTTACATATATCAGGGAACATCTAAATCTAAAAGATACACCTTTGCACATCACAAATATTTTTTTTTTGTTGAACCCATACAAAAACTTTGTCTTGACATAATTATAAAATACATTTATTAGAAATAATAATTTAAATAAACAAAGTTTGATTTTGAACAAAACATGCTAGACTTTTGAAAAATTGCGACAAATTTAAGCTCGATTTACTTTAATGATATAAATGATGATGAAATTTCTATAAAATTCAATAAAAATAAAACATCTACAAATTGGAAGCCAACATCAGAAAGTAAAAGGACCTAATATTTCGCATTATATAATATGGTGAAAAATAAATTATCTAATCTAACCTAATCTTATCTTAAAACAACAAATTTAAGCAATTAAGTTTTATAAATTACAAATCCACTTTGACTACTACATCTACAAGTATTATAAAGCGGTCGGGAAAGGTGTTAACAAAACTCATTTCCTTAGTAGATTATTTTTCAAAATACGTACTTCTAATTTTATTTGCAAGTATCTTTAAGTAGAGTGTACGAGTATAACAATAATAGACAATGACTCTTCGTATATGCCTTGTTTTTTTATGATGAAAAGGGAAAGAACAAAAATTTTAAATATCGTCTCTAACAATGCGTTAAAACAATCGAACAATCAAAATAATTATTTTAATATTTTATTTTTTTTATTTTTTTTTCTAAACTACAAGAAAAAATTTTTTTTTCCAACTAAAACAAACAAAACGTTTAAAGTACTTATAAAGCTGAAACAATTTGAAACACGATTCTATGGAACGCTACAACCAACGACAACAACAAAAGAAATAATTTTGCTTTTCAATTCAGAGTGCGTAAAATAAAACAGGCGAAAAAAAAGCGAAAGTTGTCAAAAATTTCATTTTATTTTTTGGATTTCCTACGCATATATATATGTACATATGTATACATATTATGTTTTTGTACCTTCATCATACCTATAATCATATTTCATGCCCACCAGGTAAATTATATTACATTTGTGTCGTTAATAATCGCAATTCAATATTATAAAAATTAGATGAGCGCAAAATTTTAAATCGTAACAACATCAGTTCTTCTCTGTGTGGTAGTGATGATGATAATGATGATGTGCCATATGAATTAATTGCAAGAAGTGGGAGTAGAGATGATATTAGGAGTATAGTAGTTGTAATTTATACGTCACTTGAATAAATGTTAGTTATTTAATTTATTTTTGACTTTTGGTTTCTTCTTTTAACTCATCTGATCTATATTTGAATTTATGAATATGTACAGATGAATCATTCATTCAATTTTATACATTGAAACTTCCATACTTTGGGAAGTTTAAATTTTTCGTTATGTAGTTTATTTGTTTGTTTTTTTATTTTTTAGAGCTCATCTTCTTCAATTAACATTGTTCATGTTATGACTATTTGAATATATTTAAGTTAAATTTAGTTGTTCATAGGTGGTTCACAACGAAAAATAAAATAAAACAAAAAAATAATCCATGAACGTTGGTTTTCAAATCTGTAAATATAATTAATAAAAAAAAAATCAAAGAATTGATCGATTTAAAAATAATGTCATTGATTATTGCAATGTTTTATTTTTTTTTATTGGTTTTAGTTTGTACGAGAGGTTATTTGCAATTTTTGAAATTTTATTTTTGATCTAATAAACGTCGCTGCTCCGTTGGATATGATTTTGTATGAGATGAATAATAAAATGATCGATTCTTATAATATTGGCCTTTGAATAAACTACTTTATTAGAATAATAGTGTAGATAGCTTGATGTAGGTTTCCTATTCAAATTTCTACCATGCTCTTAGGCATTTATGTTCATATATTCTGACTTTTTCCATCATAGTAGAATACCACATTCAGTAGGATGGAAGGAAATGTGGATTTTTGCGATTAGCCAGAGACTAATATGTTACCCCACAAGATATAGTAAATAAAAAAAAATATCTGCAATTATTCGAGAATCACAAAATTATGGACAGTAAGTCAATGAAATTATGATGTTGGGAATAAGGTGTAGGTCGCAATGGATCATTCCACGAAAAATTGTGAACCGATTCTATTCGATTATTGTCAGTCAAGTAACGATGGGCAGGGGACCATACATCGCTGGCATATTCAAGGGTAATATTTACATATGTAATGTTTCTTGGTGTTAACGAAATCTAAAGAAGAATTCGTTTTGCTTATTATTTAATCAGAAGGTAGCTTGCCGAAATAAATTTGTATTACAGTTTACTCTTGAAAACGAACAGTCATTTAATTAGTAGTTCAACCAAACTGTCCGAACAAAATTTTAAGTGTAGATATTTGCACAGTTATTCACCATAGTCAAAATTAATCTGAAGTGAATATAATATAAAAATTAATTTTTTTATTAAAATATCATAAGCGGTTTAGGGCATTTGATTTTCATACCCAATTTAAAAAGATAGAAAACTAATTGTACAGTAGTAACTCCAGCTTTATAATAGCATTTAGCTTCTTTTTATTACAACCAAATTGTATTCCTGTTAAATATCGCATATAAGATCCAGTCTAACATTTTGTGCAAATGTTTGAAGCCCTATTGCGACGGTAATATTGGTAGTTATCAATGCGGCTTTCGCCCCAGAAAATCAAAATGCGACCAGATGTTTACACTTAGGCAAATCCTGGAGAAGGCCTATGAGTTTCAAATCGATACACACCACCTATTTATCGATTTTAATGATAGCATACGATAGCAAATACCGCAGCGAGCTGTATGCTGCAATGTCGGAATTTGATGTACCAGCCAAGCTCATCCGATTGTCAAAAATGACACTTGAAAACACAAGATGTGATGTGGTTATTGGTAATAACATTTCTGACTTCTTCCACACGTTTACCGGATTTCGATAGGGAGATGCACTATCATGCGACTTCTTCAATCTAGTACTGGAACTTATGGTGCGGCGAGCGGAAGTAAACACGGCCGGCACTATATTTTTCAGATCTGTTCAACTACTAGGGTATGCCGACGACATTGACATCATCGCAACATTATAAAAGTAGACTACGTTTATTCTACTCATACACGCATTACATATTCTCTGATAACATATATATATATATTTGATTATCAGATTATTATATTCATATATATTTGACATATTCTCTGATAACAACGGAGAACGAAACCTTAATATACATTTTAATTTGCTCGTTCAATTATTTGACTCATGTATTGAACCAGCAAATATATTTCATTAAACAAACAATTGAGTCGTAAAGAGAAAGAATGCTGAGCTGATTTTTCATTTTTAAATTTACTTGACATACTTAAGATTTCAAAAAAAAATTGTGACTGAATCAGATACTCTATAGTCTATGCGGTCATAATTGAATAATTCGAGTCAGCTAAATCATGTTTTTTGTCGTTTTTAGATTTTTATTGTTGTCTACAAAAGTATTCACAATAGTCAAACAATTTTATCTGCCAAATTAACATCAACTTCTAATTCTATATTCTTATAGGTACAGAGTTATTAAATTTTGAACATCTTTAATAACTCAAATTGTCAAAGGTGTTAAATTTTATTTATCTTTCTTTTTGTTCATTTCTGTTCAAACTATAAAACTCAGTTGGATAGCAAGGTGCGTCTCTGTATGCGGCTGCCAGCATTAAAGTTCAATATAGATTTAACTTATATAAAAATAACTTAAATAAAAACAACAACAACAACAACAACAACAACTATACAACAATGAAATGAGTTAGAAAATTAAAATTTATTTTAACACTTAATTTTCCGAACGAATTTATTGACTTAAGGTGTACTTTTGATATATCATCGTCATTATTTAAAGTTTGAATGTTGTTTTTTTTCCCTAATCGGATGCAAAGTGTTTCTTTAGACAAAAAAATATATAACAAAAAATAAAATATAATAACGGTGATGCAGGAAACTCTGAGATATTGAAATGGAAAAAAAAATATTAAATTTGAGAAAATAATAAAGTGCTGTTGTTTTATTATGATAAAAATATCATATAAGTTTTTCCGAATATCGGAATCAGAAAAGGTCATTAAAACTATATGAGATTGGCCATTCTTATTTTTATGAGATGACTTTCAGAATACAGACCCAAAAACTGTTCTATGGAAAATCTTATATTCTATATTTGTTTTATTATTTTCGTTACCATATGTTGGTGACGAACTTTAACAAGGCACAATAAGCCCTCTTCCTTTGTACATTGAAGGTAGGATCTTATGCCCACTAAAATCACCTTTCATTATTGTCGTTGTCTCTAGTTGTTCTATTTACAATATTAAACTATGTTTTTGACTCTGTGGAAGGTATTTTAACGAATATCACAGCCGTTGTAACAAATTTTTTACATACTATTTAAAATATTACTCATAAAGTAAATTCAATAGGGTTTATCAAAAGATGATCATATGAATTTAATGACCCTTAGATATGCTATTAAATCTCTATTTTTTTTTTTAGTTTGCTCAAATCTTTAATATGCTAAGTTTTTATATCCTATATTCTGACCATCTATAATATCAGATTAATATAATTGAATCTCTTTCACTAAAAACTCATATCATTTAGTTAAGTTAAGATAAAAACTAGTCTTCTAGACAGGAATTAACAATTATATTTCGTTATTTGTGAAATTAATTTGTGTGGATTTTGACTGTGGAGTGTCTTTTCAATGACATGAATTATTTGATGGACTTGTGGACCAACAGTTTTTGTTTTTCCGTTGCAAGCTATCTTAGTCAATAGAAAAAATAAAATGATTTGATTATAAATTATACAACATGCGGGTGGAGCTATTCAATGATGCTTCAAGTTAAAAATTTTAATAATTTAAAAATTTCTGACATGTAACAAAATAATGTAAGTTGGATTTATATATTAAGCAAATTTCCCTAGGCCTTTGCTAGGTATGAGTTGAATCCTAGCTAGCTAGGTATGAGTTGAGAAGAATAAAATCCTTGAACAGAAATCATCCTAAGATTCTTGTAACTAATTATTGGTGACAAACGAAGAAGCATGTACTACCATTCTTAAGAATTTTTATTTATTAGCATTCGCTTTTATTCTTCACTTCTTGAGCTAATTCAAATAGGTTTCTTTGAACAATTTCTTAAGCTATTATACAGGATATTTATGGGTCGCTATTATCACTGTATCATCAGCGAATGTTGATGATCCTGGCTGTTCAGCAGTTTTCTAATCCCAAACTGATGATTTGGGTAAGATTTCTGTTTTCTATCAAAGATTGTATGAAGAAGTAATCAGAATATAACAATCGGAGAGTACAACTCTGAAGGAGTTACAAGCTTTACAAACCTCGGAGCAACAATAAGAAGTGACAATAGTATGCAATGTTGTATTCATAATAGAATTCAGGCCGGAAATAGATGCTACTATGCAAAACGAAAGTTGCTTCAATCAAAACTAATATCAAGAAAGGCCAAAATGACGACATATAAAACTCTCATACGACCCATAGTGACGTATGGGTGCGAGGTATGGACTGTGAACGTGACCTGTGCATATTTGAAAGAAAAATTCTCCGAAAAATATTCGGTACAAAAAGATTATAGAATGAAGAATATGTAATCAGAAGCAACAGCGAGCTCAATATAGTATGATCGATAGTGGAGATCGATATTGTACGGTTTGCAAAGGCCCAAAGAATAAGATGGCTACGTAAATCGAATGCACGAAAGTCGAAAACAAGCAGTAGTGCTGAATAGAAAGCCCGATAGTAGCCGTGGTAGAGGACGACCAAGAAGCAGATGGGCAGACAACGTGGAAAACGAGGCTCAAACCCTACAAATCCCAAATTGGAGACAAGTGGCATAAGATCGACCTTTTTGGAGAAGCATAGAGATGAAGTCCAAAGCTCAACCAGAGCTGTAGCGCTATAAGATCATGAGGAATGTTCAAAAATTATAATCTTTTAAGAAGTAGTTTTTCTAATGATTTAGAAATTTTACTGGTAGCAGTAAAATAGGTATATAGGCCAAGTCTAGTTTGGGAACTTTTCTGGCTTATTAATCATTATAACCTAGAATTGAAGCTGTTCGAAAGAAGTTACTTAGATTGTCTTTAGGAAAACAATCGTGTGTCGATCCTATCTATTTACCACCTTATAGAGATAGAATGAAGATTTTAATCAAAAAGAATAGTTGTTGACTTCGCTAATTGTCAAAGATATTCAATTTTAATTTTCATTTAGGTTTTAAGAAATTTAAATTTTCTTGTTTTTGATTTTCATAAATTTTTTAATCACTAACGAAATATCAAATTTATGATACCATTCAAATTAATCGATATAAAGGTGAAATAAAAAAAAGAACGAAGGTGTATGTAATGTATCTTTATGTTAATGTTAAATTTAATATTGTATTGCATTTTGTGAAAAATTATTTTTGTATTTCCCATTTTAAATACTTTTCATTTCATTTTTCTATTTTGGTTATTCTGTTTTATTGTGTTTTAGACAATATTCTATGAGTGACGCGTTGGCGTTAAATGACGCACTTATATGTCGATTATACCGACTCGATTTGATGCGACAACGATACTATAATATTTTATGCTGCTTGCTGTCGCTGCTTAGTGTGGTAGTAGTGACTATAATGTCTACTATATTTACTCTGATGAATGAAAGTGAAACTTTTGTTTTTCTGACATTTAACTTTTAAAAATAAATTAAAATTTTTACTTTCTTGTATAGATTTTTTTTGTTTGTTTTGTCTATTTTTCGTTTTTGAAGAATCAAATTTTTTACGTTTTTTTTTTTTTGCAATTTTTTTGTTCATTTTTTTTTTCTTATTGTTTTTTTAAATATTGTTAATTTTTGAATGGCAAAAGGAAGAAAGAAAAAAAAAATATATTATAATATTTAGTATTTGAAAGAAGGGTGGTAATTGCTTCCGCCTTTTAATTTGTAACATCATTAAAGGAGAGGTATTACATACACATTATAATAAATATACAAATTACGTCTATGTACAGGTACAAAATTATTTAAAATTTTAAAGACATGATTAGGTATAAAGAAGAATATAATATAATGTCAGGGTGGCGCATTGTCATGTAAGATTTGTAAAAATTTCTTTTTTCCGAATTATTTCGAAATTATTGATTGGTATAGAAATTCATAAAAAAGGAGTTATTTTATGGTAAACTGTGTTACAGTCATACTAGGGGCCCCTGTTGAGTAATTATATTTCAAGTTGAAGTCAAATTTAAAGTTTAAAAAAAAACAGTAATTTACGTACTGACATAGACTTCGCACGATATAGCAGAAACCACTCGTGTTTAATAAAAAGAACTTACTACACTCGTGGTTAGTAAGTTTTATTTAGGACACATAAATACACGTCCCTCATATACGGCTTTGTTTCCGATATATTCTCTATAGTAAGTGGAATTTAGTGATAAAATTACTAAAAATAAAAAATTTTGTTATTAAAGAGGTACGTATATATATACCTACATAACATATAATTTTAATAAAAGCTATATTATTACTACAAATAACTAAAATTTAGAAACAGTTACTTAAAAAGAAACAGTTACTTAAATTCAAGTGATTTGTTTTTTTGTTGTTTTTATATTTTTTATTTTAGATGAAATTGTTTTTTTCGTTTTTTTTGGCATATGTACATTGATTCATTTGCAAGTATATAATGTAAATTATAATAACTGATTTGTTTGTTCTATTTATTATTTTAATAAGATCTCCCATATGCATAATGTATTTGCTGAATAATAAAATCATATGAGTAAAAAATTTTCAACTGTGAGCGCATTATTGTTTTATATAGAATCTTATATATTACATATATTAGAAGTTCATCATAGAGTAGGAGAATGCAAATAAAATAAAAAGCTGTCTACTGCGCAGGACCTTGAATGCTTGTCAATTATAATTATAGATTATTTAAGCTTTTCTGAAAAATTTTCAAATTCGTATAAATGAAATCTATTAATTATTATGAATGGTAGATTTCTAACCAGGGGTTTAAGTTTTAAAAAAATCTTACTAAACCTGCTCTCCGCTCTTGAACATATATATCTGATTTGGGGTCCGAAAAATGGGGTATAATAAACTATACAGTATCTATATAATATGAATTAATCTCTGCCCTAAAATATTTTTATGACATTATCAACTCGTTCATAATTTTTTTTTACAATTTCTCAACATGATATTGAGGCACCTATTATAAAAATTAACTACTAAATTAATCATGTAAAATATATTTTTTTGAATACTCAGCTCGAAATGATTAGATATTGGCCCTGTTAATTATATTTAAATCTGACTTATTTATTTTTTTTTTATTTAATTAAAAATACCCGTGACATTTACACAATTTTAATTATGTTATTTATATTCATTTTAAAGTTTGATCTATTTCCTATAAAAATAAATGAAATAATAAATGAATGGAATGAAATTTTGTGGGTGGGTTCGTCACAAAGAATTAAAAAAACAAAAACCAAATTTAATTAATTTAAAAATAAATTGCCAAAGTATATATTGTTTTGTTACAGCCAAATAAAATAAGTAATATTTTTTAATATTCACTTTAATAATGGCACTCACTATTGTAACTAGTTAAATAAGATCTTTATATCTTCTAAACAATCTTTATTACAAATATCTAATATATGATGTACCAAATTGAGAAGGTAAATCCATCATTAGATCATAAATCCAATAGATAGCCCCTGTATTTTTTTTTTCTTTTTTTAATATTTTTAATTATAACAGTAAATTTTCTATAATTTATTTATTTATTTCGAGCTTAAATTTATTTATTTATTTCAAGCAGTTACAAATAATATTTATACTTCTATAATCTACGTTACAAATTTAACAAATTTTAAAATTTTAAAAAGTTACAAAAAAAAATAAAAAAATTACATAATTCTAAATATTATTTATTTTCGAATTCTTAACATAGGTTCTTAATACTAAATGACGGTTTAAGGTGTAGGAGTGAGAGTTGTTTAGTTTGTGTATTGGTGCAGTTGTTTTTTTAATACAGCTTTTGAATGAGAGAAGTCAATTGCGGCCTTGTATTTATTTCCCTTTATTAACATTCTATTAATGGGTTCAAATCTATCATAATTAGTTTTATGATGAACCAGGGTAAAAAGATTAACGGTTCTAAGTCGAGAATTATTGTTAATGAAAATTTTATTAAAAATAGGTGGAGATTTGGTTTTTCAACATTTATAACCCAATTTTGTATTTAAATCATAATAAATTTATTTTCTATTCCAAAGTAGTTTGAAATACTAAGCGTGCCTGAAATAATCAGAAAGTAAACGATTTTCTTTATTTTTTATTTCTTTAAAATTCTTTTAATCTTAATTAATTAATCTTTATTTAACATTTTAAGATAAAGAGTTTCTATGTAATTAAATTATAATTAATGAATATTAAAACATTTTCTATATATAAAGAATTTTCTAAAAATTAAAAAAATTAAAGTAATTGATTGGTGAATTCATGGGTGAAGGGACTACAAGTAACTTCAATTTAACAATGAAAAACCAGAACGTTCCAATGCATTACGGTTAATAGTGAATTTATTATTGTTCATGACAGAAATGAAAGAATGAAAAAATGCGATAAGTTAAAGAAACTGCAGCAACAAGAAGCTCAAAATGTCAGGTGGTATGCCAATAAGTTCGAAAATTGAATTATTATCTGTCTTGAACCACCACTTGAAATTTAAATGAAAGATTGTTAATTTTATTAAAATATAAATTGATTTGAATAATAATTATTAAGCCGAGAAGTCATCTGATGTTAGTGTTTATAATTGGGCAAAATTTAAATTGTAGCCAATGAACGAACAATAATAAAAATAATAACCATCATTATTAATTTAAGTAATCATATGTATATATGTAAAAAGCATAAGACAATTATTTTTAATTAAAACTATAAATTTTTAGTGAGGTTCTTCTTACTTTCCTGTGGAAGCCACAATATTATAAACAAAAAATCTTAGAATTAAAAAGCAAATAAATCATATTTTAGTTGTGTTGTACAAATTAATTAGTGCAAAATCTGATATTCCTGTAAAATTAAAGAATTATATAATTTTATTAGGTATAAAAATAAATAAATTTGGAAAAAAAAAACACAAAACTTAATATATAATATAAAAGCTAGATTCCAATAGATTTGAAGAGTCCCCAATAGACTTTAACAGATTTAAAAGGAGAGTAATGTGAAAGTTGTACTAATATTCATAAGATTACATAAAATTAATATGGTACTTACCAAATATTCAATGATCGTGTGAACATCTTAAATAAATCTAGTTGAATTTTTCAGTCTTCCTCAATTAATTTATCGATAGTGCATTAATAATATTCAATATTTTCATAACTCAAAATTAATTTGCACATAAGAGGAAACAAAAAATTTTCCAAAATTTATAAAAACTAATTTTCTAATAAAATCAAAAAAAGTTTTAAATTTAATTTTAATGAGCTTAGTTTCCTTATATGTACCACTTTCCAATTCCAAAAGACACCTATCTCAATTTCAATTAGAATTGCATGTACACATCGTAAGTTATATAGATATACTTATATTTGACTATGTATATTGAATATTATGTATTATATGTATATACATGTTTTATTATCTAAGTCATATCACACTCATAAAGATTGTTAATTTAATTCAATTCCAGTAAATTCCAGAACTCCATTATAAAAAGCAATAATATCTAAATTTATTTAAAAAATAAAAAAGGGAAAACTAAAACAACAAAACAAAAAAATCAGAGACAGTCAGTTGAATAAAAAGAATTTCTGCACTTAAAAACACTTTTGAAAATAAAACAACAACAAAAATCATATCATATCTCAACTCAACATAAAATAAGAACGCGATCACAGATCTTGGTCCCATCATATTTAAACTGGGAGAAATAAAAAAAAAATAAAAAATTATCTGCCCTAAAATTTAGTTTGTTTTTCTTTTTTTTTTTTTTGCTTTTTAAAAAATCTAATAAAAATTTTTCTATTCCATAGAAAAAGCTTCCAAAAAATTAAAAAAAAACAAAACAACAACAACAAAAAGAACAAACCTAAAAACAAATTTATGTGATGAATGTGACCTAGTTATTTCGACCGAACTAAAAAATAAAAATAAAAACAATATTTATGTTTTCCTACATATTTATAATATTTCTAGCCCTCTTAAAGAGGCAAACAAGATCTAGCCCTAAAGTAATTTCAAATTATACCACCCAACATACAACAAAAAATAAGAAAATTTGTTTTTCTTTTTACACATTTGTTTTGCTCGAATATTATTGTTATTATTATTGTTGAGCGCACCGCACCGCAGCATTTTTTTTTATTTTTAATTTTTTTTTTTAAGATAGAACATTATCGATTTTGTTGTTGCTTTTGTAAAAAGGGCGAACAAAACTAGGTCATAATGCGCATCTATGATTCTAAACATAAATTTTTTTAATAAAAAATAACAACAAAAAAATAAACAAAACAACCAAAAAAAATTTTTTTTTTTAATTAAAAAAAAATCTTCTCCAAAACAACAAAAATAAAAATTTAAATTTGAAATTTTATAGAAAAATAGAAAAAAAACTCTATGCTTACTATATAATATTATGATAACGAATTTATCATCACTTATTAGCCCTACACTAATACCAATATAAAAACATGCATACATTAATTCCATATTAAACATTATGAATTATTTATTACAGTCATTCTTAAACTATGGGTCGTGTTTTACTTACCGGTATTTTTACTATAGCTCTAAAAATCCGAAAGATAAGTTTCAATAATGAAAAGTGAAGAAGTAATGTTAATTCTAATGTTAATTCTATTTTATTTGCACTTCTTTCATGAATTTTTGTTTTTTTTTTGACATATGTAATTATAACAATTCTTTTGTATCTAGCCTACAAACAAGAGAAATTTTTTAAGACATTTTATTGTTGAAATAAATAAATAAATAAATAAATAAGGCATACAGTATCTAATTAGACGCCTATTACAATACGCATTTATAATTTTCGAAAATAATATTTTTAAAATAAAATTTCAAAAATTCACGATTAAGTTTTGAAGTGTAGTAGGTGTAGATCTACAATGATTTGTACAATGATTTCGTGTCCGCACCCTTGTACCTTTGATGTTGTATTCGATGTAGAATTGTGCGGTTTGTTTACATATGAATTTAATTTCTAATTATCTGAATAAGTAAGAAATAATTTTCTTTTTTCCGCTTGTAACTTGTAACTTCATTAATAAAATAGTTCTAAAATTTCGTTTCAATTCAATTTTTTTATTTAAAAAATTACCTCAGGATTTATTTCATCCCATTTTCCAAATATATGTATTGACTTTATAAATGTCAAACTTAAAAAGTACAATGACAACTAAAGTAGAATACTAAAAGTACAATAGGCTTGAGTTGTCAGTATGAATTTCAGGCAAAATGCTCTGCTGATACTAATGCAATATGATGATACTAATGCAATATATATGAGAATTTAAACAAATTTAAAATGTTGGCAGAAAAACCCTTTGATTCAATTAAAATTGAAGGGTGATCGCTGAGCCCACTTCTATATATTTATTTTTAATAATAACATACACATTTTTTCTTTTCAGGGTAAATTATTTATTTTTGTGGATGACTTCATAACATACATCATAACATTTTATTGTGGTAATTGACTTTAAAAACATGATCAAACGTGATTAAACTATTACTTGAGAGATTTTCTACCACTCACAAAAATTGTTCTAAACTCAAGGGAAAAATAATTAATTTTAAATGCTCAAAAAAGGAAAGTTGAAAAAATTGAAATCGGTTACATTTATGTAGAAAGTAATTTATTACAATTTACAATTTTAATTGTTAATTGATTCATTGTTTTTAATCCTTTTTTTATTTTTGAATTTTTTTTGTTAATCATGTTAACTTAAAGTTAAATTTTTAAATAACTTGTAATATGTTTAATTTAAACAAAGTAAATAAGACCCGGTCGCCCTAAGAACACCTGGCGGAGAACCATAAAACAAGAACTTTAAACGACAAACATAACGTGGGAACAAGTGAAATTGAGTACGATGGAAATGTCATGTGGAAGCCCTATGCTCCCAAGAGGAGTAAGAAAAAAAAAATAAATATTAATTAAATTAACTTTTCGGAATTATATT
Source organism: Argyra leucocephala (assembly GCA_963942445.1). Taxonomy (NCBI): domain Eukaryota; kingdom Metazoa; phylum Arthropoda; class Insecta; order Diptera; family Dolichopodidae; genus Argyra; species Argyra leucocephala. Next base: position 70,110,636 of record OZ012681.1, on the reverse strand, counting down.
AAATACCAGTTGGGCAGTAGATAGCAGTTATGTTAAGCTTTTTTAATAGGCTTTTATTTAAATTTAAAATTATAACTCGTGAAGTTAAATTAAAAATATATTTTGCACTTGTCCAATCTTTATTGTCGTATATATTGTACAAGTGTATGGTGATATTTAATAATATTGTTCGCAATCTGCAAGTATCTCAAAATAAGTTAAGATAAGTAAAAAATGTTTTGCGTTGCTATAAAGGACTTATCGGTTGTTTTCAGAAAACCCAATTTTGCCAATCAAAGATATTTTAATTATATCTCAGTTAATAATTTCATAAAATGTACCAGTTACCAAAATCATTTTTTATATAAATGAATTTCTAAAGGAAATAATTTATAAAGAAAAAGAAACATCTTACAGTATAAAAAGGGATTGTATAGATGGTGTGGAAGATTTAGATGGGGATAGAAAACAAAAACTAGCAACAGAAGCACATTTCTTTATGATTCAAAGTTTACATGAAAGTTATAAGTACGCATAGGGTTACAATTTAAAACCTTTCATTTTTTTATCAATTTACTACTAAAATATCTTAAGGAGCTAACATAGATGGGTTCTAAAACTGTTGCACCTGCTTGTGACTAATGCAGTACAAATCGAAATACTTATGAATTACTTGGTGTCAATAAGGTAGACTCTTTTTTTATGATTGGAATGGAAATAAAATTTATGCTTAGTTTGATATGGCATCTTATAAAATCTGTCAGAAATTCTTTTATAAAACCCGATTTTGAAAACTGGAATAATGATATTATTATATTTCAACAATTTTACCTAAAGTTCGTAGCACCCATATTAATTTTAACAAATTTGAAAAAATGTCAGTAAAATCAGCTTTTCAATTATTTAGTCATAGTAAATATGCAGCCATAACAGCAATAAATAACACTGATCGAATTTTTTTTTAATTTATTGAGTAATACAGCCAATCTGACTGATGATTTTGTTTTAAGAGTTAACTAGTTAATTGAATACTCAAATTCTTCAAATGTTAACACAAAAAATTAAAAATTTTGAATTCACAACCGTTAAAAATTCTCAGTTTTTATTCTTAGAGGAAAGGCTAGAATATCTTAAAAAATCAAAAATTAAAAGTACCAAACAAAATGTTTCCATTAATGGAATGGCCCAAACAATAACTGCTGTATTATCTTTATCGAAAGATCCAATTGATAGAATATTAATTTCTTGATGACGCGCAGACTGAACCAAGATCCGTTAGAAAATATGTTTTCTCATATAAGATCTGCTGGTGATTATTGCAGAAATTCATCTGCACAACAAATTGGGAATATTTTTGCTAAGACGAGGCGAGTATTTATAACGAAAATACATCCTCAAATTGTGAAACAGATTACAACAATTATTTGGACATTGATGCCAATGATTTGGCTCATGAAGATTTTGTTATTGAAAATTGTCCTGAAGAAATGAGAAGGAAAATGTTTTAGCTTCAACTTCAAATACAGTTCAATCACATAGTAAATCATTTAGTAATTTTGAAGAATTAGCAATTAGATATTTTGCTGGATTTTGCACACAAAAAGTGCCAAACTGCCATACATGTGGATTATACTATTTTTAAAAAATTAACACAAAATTTGAAAACGAAATTTAAATAGCTATTCATAATGAAATATTGAAGATGAAATAATTGAACGTAGGTATATAAGTACGTATGTACCTAAAAACCGATTTGAATTGAATTTAAAATTTAGAATTGTATTTAAAACAACTTTAACAAAAATTTGATTCTATTTGTAAATTTATGCATATATGTATATGTATGTATGAATATATATTAGAAATCATAACGTGAATGAATGTTCACTATTATTTGAATTTTTTGAAATTGTTTTATTTTTGAAAATTATTCAATTAAAACAAGAAAAATATTTTCGTTTCCTAAACATTATAAAATTATATTATAATTTTATAATTTATCATTACAAATAATATACATGCGCAATATCAACAATTATAAAAATCCTTTTATTACAATGTATATTGAGAGAAAAATAAAAAAAAAATATTCTTAAAAGACTACTCGATAAAAATGCTATCCAATTTGAAATTTTTGTACCTATCAATTCAAAAAAAATTCAAATTACCTATACAAATTCAAATAACAAAAAGTTAAAAACAATAATATACATTCAAGAGCAGTATAGAGAAACTAAACACATACAAATTATTTAGAGAATAAAGTCGTATAAAACGCTCAAAAATTTAAAAATTCAAATTGAATATAGAAAATGCACCAACACATTGAATACCTTCCAGAAAATATATATAATGAAGAGAATTTGGAAAAAGTGAGCTGAACATTTTCTGTTGTATGAAAATGTCTATCTTTATAGTATAATCAATGGTAAAATTAATATAAAATTAATATAAAAATAAAAAATAAACAAAAACGAAAAAAACAAAACAAATTTGAAAATATATATTTTAATAAATTAATAATGTTGAATACACTTACACACTACGCGATATAACCATAAAATCTATATCTACTAGAAATTGTAGGCGGACAACAAAGATCCACTCTTTCATCAACTATCTGTTCCATATATTTCCATCTACATTTATCTGTTTCACACATGTTTCAAACAGTTCGATAGCATAACATTATTTTGAACAAAATTTAAGAATGATTAGATAATTTATAAAACTCTTTCAACAACTTAAAAATTTATTTCAATTACATTTATAAACAGACAAAAAAACACATTAAAAATGTTTGAGAATCTCTGAATTCATCAAATAATAACAGAACAGAATGAATATTATTGTATATATACATATATATTTTAAATTTAAACTTCATATACACAATTATATATTATTTAGTAGAACATTTAGTATACAGAAGTTTGCCTCCCATTAATAAACCAAAAACCAAAAAAAAAACACAAAACAAACACATACACATTCAACACTTAAAAAAAAAAAACAAAAATAATCGGAAGAAAAATCTTCCAAAAAAAAGAAAATAGCATAAACTCCAATGCATTAAATAGAAGAAATTGAATTGAAATAGAAGAAGCTTAATTTTTTTTTAAGCATAATTTTTTCATAATATACTATACAAATCTAGTCCGCACCCATAACCCACAATATTTAGTGAGTAAACCCAAAATATGTGATCTGCCAAAATATTAATAATAAAAATAAAAAAAAGCTAGAATAAAAATAAAAATTACGAACGTACTTAAGATTTTATTTTATAAAAAAAAAATGAATGTAGGTATATAAAAAAAATCAAAAATTATTAAAAATTAATGCGGGCGGTTTTTTTTTTTTTTTTTTGGGTGAATTGAGAATTAGGTGAATTTAATTTTTGTTGATTTTTTTATTTCTTCTGTTTGAATCTTTAACAAATTTTGAAAGGAGCCATGATTTAAAAATTATGCTATTGGGTTTGCATTGAAGTAAATACATATTAACATCATACATATTATTCACTTATTGTACATAAATAAATATATTTATATTTTTATCAATTCTCTTTAAGTGCCAACATTTTACTGCAACATCATAATTGACTTAAATCTATGAAAAATATTTACAAAAATAATTTTTTTTTTGTTTTTTTGATAGAAATTAAATTCGTAGGTTGTTGATATTTCGTTGATGGTTAATTATTGAATTAAATTTAATTTATTAGTGATGGATGAAGATATTTAATACAAAAATTACTTCCTTAGATAAGTAAAAATTTAAATAGGTACTAAGGTAGTTCATTGAGTTGATTGAAGGTCTGGTTATACTCTGATAAGATACATTTAAAAATTTAATATAAAAATTGATGACAGTAAGCTATTAATTCGAATTATTAGAAATAAATATGTCATCAATATTTTAATACAAATTCAACAAAGAGTTTTATTTAAATAAAACACATTGAATATTATTTGATAGTTGTTATAATTTGTATAGTAGTGTGCCTATAATTAAATTAACATCGGATATTTGTTGGTTTGTAAACAAAAAATATGGCATTGGAGCCTGCCTAATTGATTAAGAAAAAGCCTTTAATTTGGTATAGTTGAATGGGTTAATATATAAATTGTTGCATAAATACAACTTTCCATTCCAGTTAACTGCCCTTATACAAAGCATGCTAAAAAGAAATTCGTAATTCAGACTGAACATAATACAACAAATAATACATTTTCTATTGAAAACGGGTTGCTACAGGGTACTGTTAATGCCCTGATACTATTTTCGATTTATATAGCAGACTTGTTGAATTTATTAAACAATGTCAAAGATAATTCTTACACACTAACTTTCGCTAATGATATTATAGTGTACTCCACTAATAGTACAGTAAGTACCATACAACATAAAGTGCAACAAATGTTTAATACTATTTTGGACTATTGTAAGGTATGGATATAGAAAGTAAACTATACTAAATTTGTTGTTGTTTCGTAACACGGTTGACAAAACAAGTTCAAACATTAAAAAAAACTGGAAAAACTATGTTATTAAATCGCCAAATAACTTACCTCTAGCTAACAAAAAAGTCGTTAAATATCCCGGAGTTCTTCTACATTGCAACTTGAATTACTTTAAGCATATAAAATATACAATTTTCAAAGGTAACAAATCCTTCATGGCAGTAAAAAAACTTTTTTACAATAGAAACATAAGTAATAGGGTAAAAATAATTTGCTACCAAAAATTAATTAGACCAACACTTGTGTATGGTATTGTATGGTATAACATCAGCGCAAGTTCAATGGAAAAAATCCGCAAGTTTGGAAGAAAGTGCATAAGAGTTTGTATTAATAAAAACGCAAACTGGTTTTATCCAAATCCAAAATCTTGCCCCCATACTATACCACTATAGTAGACGGGCCACATGTAAACCGATAGCATATAAACTGGGCAACAATAACAGAGATAATCTTCATTTTGATATATCCATACCAGAGAGAGACAAAAACATTAAAAGAGCTTATTGGTGGTTAGAAAGCACATTCAATTAGTAATGGGTATTAAACATATACATTCTAGGTTTAAGAATTAGTTTAAGTCAGTTTAGATAGGGTTAATTATTAGGTTAAGTTAGGTTAGCTAGATATAGGTTAGGTTTTATTTAAAATAACAAGACATAATATTGATTTTTTCAGCCATTTTTTTACAATATATTATACATATAAGAAAGTAGTATGTAAGATACAATAATAATTATGAATGTACAAAAAACAAATTATTAAGCAATTAGAATTAACATAAAAATTTAAAATTAATTTAATAATAGCTAGTTCCATTAAAGCCGTTTTTCTTCAACTTTTTATAGGCTAAGATAGTTTTAAGTTTGTATATTAAAGACACATAATAAAAGTTTAATTAAAAAAAAAAAAAAGTATAGTAATGTGCAAAAAAACCCAGACAATTTGAATTCGTAGAAATTATCTTACACATAGTATTTTTAACTCCCTCGCCGATTTTTAGTTGTTTTGTGCAACTCATGTAATTTATGCAACTATAAATTGCTTAGTTCTTATGAGAAATTACTCATTAGTGATAAATAATTCAACGAGTCTAGATAAAATCCAAGAAGCGTTAAATAATTTCAAAAATTAAATGATGATGAAAGACTCGTTGTAATCGCTTTATAGAAGGATGAACACCGAATATAGGTCAGAGAATAGAACGTGAGAGATAATATGTTGCCGATCTTATTAAAAAATTTGAAAGGACTGGGAATATAGAATGGTGTAATGTAAATGATATGGTAGGGCACCAGTAGTAAAAGATATATTTCTGGTGCGTAGAAAATGTGAAGAACGCCTTGGTGAAGTGTGCATTCAAGAAATACCTAAAAAAACCTATGGTCTTAGGGTTTAGGGTTGCTTCTGTAGGAGTGGCTTAGATAATCTGGCATTTGTGAACTCAGAAGTAACTGCACATGTGTACATAGATATCAGAGAGAGTCACTTCAAACCATCAGTTTTGCAGATATTTGCTTTTTTTAAATAAAATTCAGGCTAAAAATGTTATCGATTATTTGATTAAGTCCAGTTTTATTTCTACTTATAGGTGCAAATCCACGTAACTTTAAAAACAAAATTAGTTCTATAAGACTCCTATATGACTCGCGATAAGCAATAGAGGTATTATAATGATGTTTTTATGGAATAATGTGATTAATGTTGCTATAAGAATGTTGTTATAGCATATATTGCGGTTATTATAATGGGATTTTCAGTATGTGCTACAGCAATGTTGTTATAAGTCTAAAAGTGCGTAATACTATAAAAAGAGTTAAAGTGTTATTATAAGAATATAATTTCTAGAATAGCAGTAGTAATGTAAATTGGTATTCATCTAAACTCTCGCGTAATATAAATTATTTCTAAATAAAAACATATACACTAATACATTTGTATACTAATCCTATAACAATATTACAGCAATTTCTTCGGTGCCTTATAGCCTTCTCCATTTTAGTGGTATAACGTATTTATAAAGTTTTGCAGCAATTGTGGAGCACACAAATTAACACTAATACTTTTATAAGAATGTTTATAATAGTGTTATAAGAGCGCGCAAGAATCTTATAGCAACAAAATTGTTACGTGGAAAAGTACTTAATTGATAATTGCATACACACTATCAAATATGAGTCTTAGATTATAATAAAGTAATTTAAAATTTTGATATGTATAAAATTTTGTTACAAATTTTTTTTTTGTGGCCATTAAAAAAATCATTTTTAATACGAAAATAATGCAATTTTTCTTAATTTTCTTCTTCGTTTTTACTTATTTCGAAAAATTCGTCTAATTGAAGAGAAAATATTATATTAACCAATATTTTAGATAAATTTTGTTATAAATAATATAAAAAAATTATATTTTTTTGTTATTAAAATTCTTTTGCAAAAGAAATCACTCTAAATAATACATTTTAGAAAACTTTAACTTTCTCGATTTTATGCACACTACTGCATGTGCTCAGAGTGCACATGGAAATGCGAATTGTTAAAATGAGACCTTAAAACAACAATGATGTGAGAACACAAAAACTAGTCATAAATAGCAGTGTAACATTTAAGAACTCTATCTTTAAAACTGTGGAACTCCCTGTTTAAGACTGTGGACGTATATACTGAACAAACTAACAAAGTTTTGCTTTTCGTCCCAACATAGTACGCTGATGAGTTCGTAGATAGACAACCAGATATAATATGTATTTTAAAGGTTAATTTTTCTCTCTCAAAATTCTATAGAAAACTAAATTTATTTCAAATTCACTATCCAGTATTAAAGATGCCGTTAACCCTTTCGACCCGGCTGGTACAACGTATTCTTAATTTTCTTCTTCGTTTTTACTTATTTCGAAAAATTCGTCTAATTGAAGAGAAAATATTATATTAACCAATATTTTAGATAAATTTTGTTATAAATAATATAAAAAAATTATATTTTTTTGTTATTAAAATTCTTTTGCAAAAGAAATCACTCTAAATAATACATTTTAGAAAACTTTAACTTTCTCGATTTTATGCACACTACTGCATGTGCTCAGAGTGCACATGGAAATGCGAATTGTTAAAATGAGACCTTAAAACAACAATGATGTGAGAACACAAAAACTAGTCATAAATAGCAGTGTAACATTTAAGAACTCTATCTTTAAAACTGTGGAACTCCCTGTTTAAGACTGTGGACGTATATACTGAACAAACTAACAAAGTTTTGCTTTTCGTCCCAACATAGTACGCTGATGAGTTCGTAGATAGACAACCAGATATAATATGTATTTTAAAGGTTAATTTTTCTCTCTCAAAATTCTATAGAAAACTAAATTTATTTCAAATTCACTATCCAGTATTAAAGATGCCGTTAACCCTTTCGACCCGGCTGGTACAACGTATGTACCACTAAAAGTTTAAACATTCTTAAAACTAAGAAATTGCATATAAATTGATTTGAATCTATACCAAATCGTTTTTAAAGTGTTTTTTTATAATTCCTGAAAAAACATGTTCATTTTGGTGTATTTTTGTCAACAAGGTACCGTTATTTTTCGGAGAGAATCAATTACAAAGTGTATGCCGATACAGATTTTGTTTAGTTTATGAGTAATTCTCATTAGGGAAGTACATTAAAAGTGAAAATATTGTTAAAATAAATTAAAATAAAACAAATATTAGTGTTATAATTAGAGAAGGTAAGATTTTTTTATAAATATTGTTTATTTTTATATATTTCTACAGGTGGTACATAAATGTACCAGCCGTCTAGAGAAGTGGTACATATATGTACCAACAGTACGTTGCACACTACATTATGTTTTGTTGTTTTTCAGATATTTATCATTATTTCTCGAATCATGGAAGATGAAGAAATACTTAATGTTCTATTCAATGATTCTGATAGTGATGGCGAGCTGGATGATTTCTCTTCTGGAACCGGCAGTTTATTTGTTGCAAATGATAGGGAGGAGGTATCTGAAGTTGAGGGAAATGATGATGAAGAAAATTTTGAACGAGAACCAGGTGACATCGATACTGAAGACAAAGAAAATTCTGTATGTTACCACCCTAATGTGCCGCCTGCAGATGTTTTTATCTGGGATTCACCCAACGAAGCGTTCATTCCAAAAAGAACTCTCAGTAATTATCGTAGTTGCAAAATAGGATATCATATACCGCGAACATCAACAGCTCTTGAGGTTTTTAAAAAGTTTATACCGAAATCTGTCTACATGTACATTGCACAGTGCACAAATGAGCGTATTCAGATATATGAGAATGCCTGTTCATTAAAAGAAAAGAAAAAGAAAAAGATAAAAATAACTAAAACAAATGCAGGTGAAGTAGAAGTGATTATTGGATGTATGTTCATTATGTGTTACAATTCACTTCCTTCTATAAAAGATTATTGGTCAAAACATAAATCGCTTGGTAACCAATCAATAAAAGAAGCAATTTCACGTGATCGATTTATGTTCATTACTTCTAAGATGTACTTTGCCTCACCAGAAAAACCGACGGATTGTAGCAAAACTTACTACATAGATGATTTAGTAGAATGTTTGAAAAAAACATTTCAGAAGTGTAGACAAGATAGTAGTTACCAAAGCATTGATGAATCAATGACAAAATTCAAAGGAAGAAGCACTATGAAGCAGTATCAGCCTCTGAAGCCGGTTAAGCGGGGCATTAAAATGTGGCTACGATATGATGCTCTTACCGGGTACACTTATGATTTTAATATATACTCCGGAAAAGAACTAAAAAACAGCATAGGTACACTTGGAGAGAGAGTCGTTAATAAATTAACAAGTTCAATTGTGGCAGATGATGTTACATTGTGTTTTGATCGTTTCTTCTCATCCATAAATTTATTAAATACAATTTCATATCCAGCTCTTGGCACTATAATGGGTAACAGAAAAGGTATGCCTAAATTTGGTGGCAGAAAAATGCAAAGGGGAGAATGCGAGTTCAGGTGTACGGTGGACGGATTATTATGTGCAAAATGGCAAGATACCAAAGAAGTATTAGTGATAAGTAATTGCCACGAGCCAAAGATTACCACAGTTACTAAAACTCTGAAAACAGGCGAAAAAATTGTGGTGAAATGTCCAGAGCAAATAAAATTTTATCGCGAAATTATGGGAGGTGTCGATTTGGCAGACCAGATGAGTGGTCTTTATGAATACGATCGCAAATCGAATAAGTGGTGGAAGAAGGTGTTTTACCGCTTGATAATGATGGCAGCAGTAAACGCATGGGTCATCCGAAATGACTTTCTCCGAAAGAAGACCCCTTTCAAATCATTTTTGGTAGATTTGGCTGAAACTTTGATCGAGGATGGTTCAAAATCTACAGCCTATCCAAGATCACCAAAACCAGGTCCCATACGACAAAAGTCAAGAACAAGGATCAATCATTTACCAATTGAAGGGCATACAAGACGCCGTTGCATAAATTGTAGTAGACAAAAAAAACAAACACGCACAAAGACGATTTGCAAAGAATGTTTAATTCCATTGTGCAAGATGTGCTTTGCACCTTACCATTCATAAATATAAAATGCATATAATATATTTTTTTAGTTTTTTATTTATTTTTTGTATCTTATTTCATGTTAATAAAAATGAATTATTTAATTTATAATAAATAAAAAAATTTAAATATTTCATTTCACATGTTTTAAAAGACTGTTGGTACATATTTGTACCACCTAACATCCCGGGTGGTACAATGTTGTACCAGCCCGCCCTGGTTGAGCCCCCCTTTGTGGACACATTTTGCCCAAATAAATGTATTTTAGAATATGTACATAAGATATTCTCCAAACATATTTGATCCTAACTTTGTAATTCGAAAGCCGGGTCGAAAGGGTTAAATGCCGTATAATAGCCGTTACGTCGATATTTTTATACTTCATAAGTAGATCCATTGCTTTATACTTAATAAGTAGAGTAAAACAAAATCTCGCACGTTTCTTAACCATTAAAAAAAAAAAAGAAAATTAAACAGAAAAAAAAAAACAATAATTTGTTTTAATTACAATACGAGTACATAAGCTGAAAATTTAAAATTAAAATTTATATTTTCCGACAAAGATTTATTACAATAGCATTCGAACATTAATTTTTATTAATTGTAAAATAAAATTTCAATTATTTTCTAATGATCACCAAATAATATTTTAATTAAATTTGTCACTATAATACAATACAAATTAAAATATCATTAAATGTCCTTGGATATGTGATGTTATTAAAAGATCAGTTGAATTAGGTCCAACGTATAGGATATCGAGTGTAATTTTCATTTGACATTTTAATCTTTACTTCTATACTTCATATTTATACTACAATATTAATTTTTATATTGTCAATTTCAAAGGTACTATTACCAAATATTTGCTAACAAATATTCCCTAAAATACACAACATATGATCAGGTTATTTTCAAGAGGAACTGATAACTATAATTTTTGTAAGATTTCAATCAATCAATAGGTGACAAAAACAAAAACGATTCTAACGTCGAATTAAATTGAATTATAATTCTTCATAATTCTAAATATTTTGTTCCACCCATTCTGCTATTCAAAATTTCTCCACCTCAAGTATCTTTAAAAGTATAACTCCATGTTGTATACTTGTAGCATCAGTACATCGCTCTTTACATTGTCTATTCACCTGCTTTGTGATCTATCTTATGTGCCTTTTTGTGATTTATATTTATATTTTGTAAATTAATTGTTTTCGAGCCCATTATATTTGACACTGAAGAGATTCCGCTCGTGACCGAAGTCAGTGAAGGACAATTTCGCGTCAGGCCCAGGACCTTCAAGCTCAACAAGTAAGTAAGTATATTGACACTCTCAAGTCTTTGACCAAAAGTATTGTAATCAGATTAAATTCAGAAAATTTGTTCTTTCATATTTATATAAATGTGACTCATAAAAACTGCGAGCGTAAGCTTTTAGAAAATAACAATGATGCTGTAAGACGATTCCACAGACGAAAGTTTTTGGATACAGTAAATAAACTGTATGAAGCTGTAATTGTGTAGATATCCTGATTAGAATATATTTTGACAAAATGTTAAGTATCATCATCATCTTCTATTGGTTATATAGCTTGTGTTGCCAGTCCATTCACTCCAATCTTTCTTGGTCTACCTCTTGCTCTAGTATTGTTCGGTACTGAGTCTAATATTTGTTTTGGTATTATTTTGTGCATTCGTTCTCATAACATGTTCTGCCCATCTTGTTTTGTATATTGAAATGAAAGTCAAATTGTTTAGTACCTAATAATGTTGACATAATAACGAAATCACGAATTTTCGTCGTAATTTTCATAGTTTGAGAAATAAAATCTATCTAAGTTTGTTTTGCTGCAATGTGAAAGCTGCCAAATATTTTCGTTGAGTTTTTAGTTTTAATCCGGGTCATGTAACAAATACCGGAAGGAATTGGAAAATTTAATAACCCATTTCAAGCTTATTCTTCTCGGTCTAATCTTCTCTATCTAGTCTAATTTACACTAAAACAAAAAATCAGCTTGCTTGTTTTAACAAGTCTACTAATTAGCCATTTTTTCGATAGTTATTCTACGCAATTCACACATTATGAACCCATCACAAAAGAATATGTTCTTCAGCAGGAGCTGTGGAAATAACTTAGATTCTTATTATTTCGAAAAATTTCAAACAGTTGGTTGACTTATTTGGATTAGGTTTTTTTAATGTAAATATCACCGTGGTCTTATCTCTATAAATCGAAATTTAAAAATCCCCATATGTTTTCTAATATTCAAATTACATTATCTTAGTAAGTAGATCATAAGAATTGGTGCATTGTCATTGTAATTATTAAATTTTTTTAAATCTTTTTAAATCTTAGAAAACTAAAGATCAATTTGAATATTTAAATATTTATTTCAAGCAAATATGTTTAAATTAATATCCCAATAAATTACTCTCGAAAATAATTAAAAAAAAAAAATTTTAGTGCAAAAAAAAAAACGTACAAAAAAAAGAAAACAAGTCAATAATTTACAAGAAGAAAACTATGTTTTTTTGTTTTTGTCACCTATTGATTAATTTTACAATTATTATTGTTCGCAGTTCCTCTTGAAAATAACCTAATCATATGTTGTGTATTTTGGTGAATATTTGTTAGCAAATACTTGATACATATAATCTAAAGATAACCATGATATCCGGTATTTAGTTGTCGTAATGAATTTGGGTAAGTTTTTCCAGCATTACCATTTGACTGAGTGGAATACCATGGAATGAGTTTTGGACTTTTGCACAATATTTATTTATTCACTTCTGCTGTTAGCAAAGGAATTGCTCCAATTTTAAGCTTTCAGTATCTATCTATAGTATTTCACCTTTGTTCTTCGAATTACCATTTCCGCAATAAAAAATAAATTTATCGATTAAAACCTCGCCATATAAAAATCTTACTAATTAAAATCCAGTCTTTTAAAATCCGGTCCTACTGTAATTTTTTTTATAATATTTTCTTTACACTTAAACCTCTTTAGCATCTCTGAATCATCATATGAAAGAGTATTTTTGTTCGCGAGTTTTATTCACTTTGATGCGAAAGAATTGTTCCATAATTAAGAAATACAATTTTTTCCATTTTAATTCCTTCTAATTATTAATAACACACGAATATCGTACTGGAAAATTTCAGCGAGAACCATAAAATACCAACTCAGCGACTAAAATCTGAATTCATAACGAAAACTAATGATAGATTTGCTCAAGATGTGACAAAAATAATCCTACAAGTTGATGCGGAAGTCTTCGCCCATGAAAGCATATCTAGTTCTAGTGATATTGAACGTTTATTACCTACCAGAGATTATAGACGATTAAAACTTACTTCAACGTTCCCATGTTTTTCTTTTTGTATGTAGATAATGTATTCTGTACAAATTAAGTGAAATAAAAAATGTAATAAATATCGTTTTACTCTAATTAAGAACTTTATACTAATAATCATTTTTGTCATTATATTTCCAATTTTTCATATATGGAACCAAAATGCAGTTTTTGTATGGGCTTGGAAGCTTTTTTACGTGAATTTCTTTTACGCGGATTTACTCGGAACATATCTGTCGCGTAAAAAGAGGTTTAAGTATATTTGGTAATGATTATACATGTGGTGAGAAAGCGGGATTATCGGGGTTCTAATACGATATTTTAAATGGCAAAATTTTGATGGCGTAAGCTTTATATTCTGGTTTTCGTATTTCACCCTTATTCAATAATTTTTTGTACTCTTTTTTGATTCATTTTTATAGGCTTAACTCGCCTAAAAGTCAAAACTGTATTATTTCACCCAAAGTTCCAGAATTTGAAGCTAATTTCGCGTTACAAGGTGTTAAAAAACACGTATAGTCTGAATATTTTAGGCACGTGAATCAAACAATTATTTTGAATGACAGTATTTTTGATATTACAAAAGGCCAAGTGCTATCTAAGTCGATGTAAAGCTGCTGTTTCAGCATTGTAACTCCCTAATATTTATAAATCATTTATACGTTCCTAGATGTGGAATTAAATTCACACATTTGGCAGTGTGCCACAGCCTTAGGCTACCTTGGCCGTGTTAAAAAGTGAGCTATGCGTCTAATTGTCGACATAAATGTAGCTTCATCCCTAACTTCGCATGGAATCAACGTTATAGATACTTCATAGGTGTGAACACATACTCCGCAAAAGTCAAAGCACTGCTTCCTGCTCTTAAGCAATTCCAACACGAAAGAAGAGGAGCCGTAAGAGCTCACCCGTATACACTGTGGAAATCTCAAGATAGCATAAAAGAGGTTATGGAAATTCGTTCATAGTTCGTACTTCAAAAATTTTTAATCATATTCCTTCTGACATGTTTCCACGTTCAACTTATAATTTGCAAAGAGATAAGGAAAATATTAATACCTTTATTCTTTAACTTCCTAATACTAATCTATCTCACTTTTTTCTTCCTAATTTATCCTATCTTGTCACAACCGACAAGCGTGAGGTACTTTTCTAACGCTTTGGCTGTTTATAAAAAAAAAACAAAGAAATCCAGAATATTTTAGGTTTTAGACATCTATACAACCATACTATAGATTTAATTTTGATTACTCAGTTTCCTTACAACCTATAATCTATAAAAGATTATGCTTTTGATCTATATACATCCCAATTATAACACCTTCACTTGCAATAGGAATATTTTTCAATTATACAATTTTTTTTTACTAAAACAAAAGCATTTACATGAGCTAGAAAATTATATGCACTATTTACAATAACATGTAATCCCAATCGCAATACTATACTATACAAGACCAATACTATTGAGTAAGTATTATTATTTATTTATTTGCTATGATTAAAATTATAATAAAAGTAAGTACCAGCTACCAGGCCTATTGAATAAATTATATTATACATTATTGCGCCAATAACATTGCGAATGTGTTGCTCAATGCAGTTTTCCAAGCAATTCATATTTGAGAGCTTTGCATGCCAAGCTGAAAATATGAGACATTTTTTCTATAGCTTTTTATTAACATAATTAATCAATCACCATGTATACTATTTTGCCATTTATTAAAATATACTGTTTTTAATCAGCATTTTGGCAAGTATATTTGTTACAAAAAAATTTAGTACTAAATTTTCGAGTACTTACCTTATAACTAAAACTGAACGCTGTGGGTTCCAGCTTTTCTATTCTAACATCTTTGTTTTAATATAAAAAATATTCTAAATCCCTTCATTACTTTTATTATTTCTACTCTTACTTTACAATGTAAGCCATATTTATTTTTGTAAAAATTGAACGCACTAACTGCCTTAGAGATTTGGAATACATAATAAATTTTTTTATTTTGAATTTTTGATACATCTACTAATTTAAGTGAAAAAAAACGATGTATATTCCTATTGTGTAGTTATTTAGAGTAACTTCGACTTCATAATTGTATAGTTTTAACCAAATTGTATTCCAAATTAATTTTAAAGAATAATGAAAAAGTAATTTTACAATTCGAACCCGATACCTTCTAATTAGTAGTCAAATGACATAACCACTACAGCGTATCGGTGGGTCTAAACTAAGATATGAATTCACATCATTTGAAAAAAAAATTTACTGGACCATAATTTATCAGAAATTACAAAAAAAATTATGTTTATAGGCCACGAATTATTTGACTTAAACCTAAAAACATTGTGTGAAATTTCATGTTGGATTAATACCAATTAAAACCGCAAATATTTCCGTATCTCTATTAATTTAAACTTTTTTACAAGAGAAATTTTTAACCATTATTTTATTTATTTCTAGTTTTTTAATTTTATATTAATAATTTGAAAAAATCTATTTAAAATTCTGTGAATGGGCATTGTTGGTAATATAGTTAAAAAACATTTTTTTTTATTACATTATTTACATTTTGCAGGTAAGTAGATATTCAGTCTTTACTGTTGTTTTTTACATGCTTACTATGAATTCTTTCCATTTTTCGCATACTTCCCCAAATGTAAATTAACATACTTACATAAAACGGAATACTCTACTTTAGTTAGACGTCCGTTCTTTGGTTAAACGAAAAAATATACAACTGTAAAATCAGTCCTCAATAACTTATTGGAGAAATGCATATACTATTATCGGTTTTTATTATGCGCTCCAGGTAGGTAAAGTAAGTCAACTCGTTCAAAGTTATGGCTTCTTTTTGCTATATTTTGTGTCTTATTTCTTCATTACGTGTCATTTTTAAATACTTTGTTTCCGGTTCGTTTATTTTAAAATTGTCCTTTGCTGCTTATTTTGTGATTCTACCAGTGCTCAAATATTTCTCGAAATAATTGCTACAGCATCAGCATATAAGCAATTATCTGATATGCTTTTGTAAAAATGTTTCCATTTCTATTTTTTTTTTCAATCGCTTACTTTTATATCAAATAATGATGATGACAGAGCATCTCCTTTTGAAAATGTAAATATTTTATGTAAAACTCCAGATGAAAATGTAAATATTTTTGACGTATAATTGTAAATCTAATGCATGTTAGCTTTAGTGATATTCATTGTTATCATATAGTTATACGAGCCAATTTAGAAGGTTTACATACATACATACAAAATTTTCTGTGCATTGTTTTGGTAAAAGTATTTGATCTGTTGTTGGTTTGCTCTTTCTAAAACCGCATTAATACTCTGCTATTATGTCTTCATCTTTATATCTTGTAATTCTTTTAAACATGTTATATATGAGGTAACTCTTATATTCCATTTTTCCTTTATGCAACTGCTTCGTTAATTTTATAGCATGATTCAAAACCAAATCTCTAAGAATGTTTTTTGAATTTACTATTAATTCGTTTGAATTACTCAACTCCATGGAAAATTAATTTTTTGACATAAAAAGTAGCTACTAGTATGTAGTTGGTAATAATATTTATCTCCAAATTTATCCTTTGTACATCAGACGACTATTAGTAGACAAATAATAGTAGCTGATATCCTATTTTCAACTAGCTTTATACTATAAAGATGTTTTAAAGAAATATTCAAAATGGAAATGTCATCAGTGAACTCTCTCTTGGATTTCATTGGACTCATAAAATGAAAAATCCTAGACCAAAGGATTATATGACCGCTCATAGTAATGAGATTAGAGAATTCTATAACAGTTCAAGAAAAGAAGTCTGTTGGTACTAAAGAAGATCACTCCGGCATTCAACTATAGATTACAACTAATGTCCCGCATTAACTTCCTAAAAATATGATCACTCAATTTTACAATATTATGTCTTTCATCTGAATTTGTTCTACTTCTACTTCCACATAATTAATTAATTTTTATTAAAACAAAAAAAAATTATTTCATTACGTATATATAAGTAGTTTTTTTTTCTTGTTTTTAAATATATATAATAATTACCGTAATTACATTAAAAATAATAATCATAAAAATAACAAAATAATAATAAAAAAAAACTTTTTGCACGACATTAAAGATTAATGATGGATCCTTTATAACATTTACAAGAACATGGGCAAAATCTACTTCAGCTATCATCAAAGATCACAACCATTGCCAAAGTGACATTCAAAAGATTTTTTGTGCGCTACAACTACAACAACAAAAAAAAAAAAACATAGTTTTATTTTTGTTTTTTTTTGGCAATATTTTGTTCTCTTGTCATTTAAACTAAATTAACAACAACAATAAATGCAATACAATAATATGTAAGAGCCCAGTGAAGAACGCATTCACAAAAACAAAAACCAAAAAAAAAAAAAAAGAATAAACAACCTGCTGATTATGATTTATACTTTCGATGAAAATCAAAATAAAATTCGAAAATGGATGCAAAATTCATAATAAAGAACCAATCAAAAATTAGGATCTAATATAGTTGTGTTGGATGAAATTAACAATAATGCCAACAAAATATTTTTATGTTGCTATAATATTGAACGTGAGATGCGTGATCATTCATTCCATCTTAAAAGCCATCCTTATTTCTGTTTGTTTTTTATTTTGTTGAATTTCGAAAATAAATTTAAAAATTTACTGTTTATAACATTTTGATTTGTGTTATAATTGTAATTTATTTTGGTTTTTATTTTTGTAGTTGTAAATGGCATTTTTAATTCGAATGGTAATTTTTTTATTATTTTTACTGAAAAAAAAATTAGAATCACATCACCAGTGTATTGCAGAATAAAAAGAAAATAGAATTATGAACTTCATGGCTTATGACATATTAGGAGATTTTATTTAAAATGTTTAGAGAGAGAAATGTTCATGTAAAATATTTTTCTTTCATATTATTTTCTTTTATTTATTTTTTTTTTTTGCTTTTTTGTTCTATAAGAATTTGACAATTTGAGAAATTAAAAAAATTTCGTTCCCATGTTTTGTTTTGTTTTTGTTTTTGATTACAGTACGATGAGAGTATGTAAAAAATTAAAATTGATAAATTTGGCGGTTCTTCTTTGTAAAATGTCCACATTGGCTAGACTAGACACGACGATGAACATGATTAGGTTGATTGTTACAAGAAAAAAATGTTTTATTTAATGTTAATTTTCATTTAATTTTATAATGTTTTTTTTTTATTTTAATTTTAATTTTTTTCATTTTTAAGATTTAATGGGGTAGTGTGCCAATTTTTTGTTCTTTTTTCTTTACAAAGACAATCTGTAGTTTTAGAGTTTTGGTTCATGATTGATTAATAAAATTCAATGAATGTTATACTTACAGTGTTGTATATTAAAAGTATGTAGTATAGGATGTTCATTTATTGTGCTGCTATACTTTCAAGTGTACACTGATGAATATTAACAATAAAATTTCACTATAAATTCCAATCCAAATATTTCGGATTGACATCTCATCAACCAACCAGAAATAAATACTAGTTCATTTTCATACATCAGCTCTACCTATTTAATGTACTCAATACTTTGTTCTGGTTCAAAAAGAAGTTACGATAAATATGTTGGCAATCAATAATTAACAGAACTATAAGAATACTAGAGGCCCCTATTTTTTAATTATAATTCAAGTTAAAGCCAAATTTGACGTTTATAGCAGAGCATGAATTTAAATAGACTGATATTTTTCACTATCAACCAGTAAACAGCCATTTTTTAATAAGCTACGGTTTGGTATGATTTGGAAAAAACAAAAAAGTTTTTAATTGTAACGCCTTTTCTACTTTTTCCCTATATTAAGTCAAATTTTTTTATCTTCTTATTTTCTCTCAATTTTGGTGTGGTGAATAAATTTAATTATATAAATAATTGCATTAGGTATATAAAGTAGGAAGGTGCGTGGGGTAGTTTTGTTTTTTTTAATGTTTTTATTTTCTCTCAATTTTGGTGAATATAATTTTGATTGTATAATTGTATAATTTTGAGGTGAAATGTTGACAGCTAACTCTATTATAATATATGATATTTTTTCAATCTGCTCTTTTGCAATAACTTACATGTCTTAGATAATATTAAATCACTTGAAGGACGACAAAAATGAATTTTATCCAGAATATAAAAATGGAAAAAATTTGTTGAAATCTAACCATACTTACCCATAATGGTATTGCAAAAACAATCAGATTGAAGACTGTAGAATTTGCGTCCTATGAGTAATGTTAATGAGAAAAGATTTCCCCATATCAATTGGGCATGCAGTGTATTGATTGGCGCTCGATGCTTATATGTATAGTTACTTACAATCTTAATATTATGATCCTAATTTATTATTCTAATATGAGAAAATATTTTTATGAATCACTTGCTTTTTCCGCTATTTTTATTATTTAATTTTAGTCTGTAAAATTTTTTCAAAATGTTGATCTAAGTTTTTACAAAGATTAGACAGAATTTTTTTTTTTTTAATTTATTTATTTATTTATTAAGGCACTTTTACTATTACTATTATTGGCAGCTAATAAAAATGACAAATATACATCTTCTAAGAACTTTCTCGTTCAAAATTAAGCAAAAATCTGCAAAAACTATTAATTACTAATAGGAACATTGTGAAAATAAATTATACCCAATTAGTTAAAATCTTATCCTTCCCCATTCATTGGAAAATCCAAATATAAAGATTTTAGAATAACCTCAACATTTGCAAAATACTGAAACTTTTAGACCTCCTTAGAAAATTTAATCTATTTTACTTTTTATTTTTTTTTTATTTATTCCTTACGTCCTTCATGATGTAGTGGTTATGTTGTCTGACTAGAAGGTTCCGAATTCAGGTCCCACTCAGGGCATGGAAATGCCATAAAAATTTTCTATCATAATTCATAGAATAATAAAAGTTGCAATTAAATTAAAATTTGCTGTTTCGGTTTATCAAAACATTTGGGGTCAAAGCTCCTTTCTCGAAACACCAAAGTACAAATCTACAAAACGCTCATACTTCCGGTTTTCTTTTACAGATCAGAATCATAGACACTGCCGAAGGCAAGTGAGCATGCACTTGGTGTCTTCGAGAAGAAAATTCTTCGTCGAATATATGGCCCTGAAAACGACGATGGGGTCTGGAGGAGAAGATATAGTGCCGAACTTTATGAGCTGTACAATGAGGTGGACGTAGGCACGAAAATTAAAGTCAAGAGACTACAGTGGCTTGGACACCTAGAGCGGATGGACGAAAATGCACCAGCCAAAAGAATCTTCGAATCCAGACCCGAAGGTAAAAGACGTCGGGGCAGACGACGAAGTATCGGCGGATTTAAAGTAATTTCATATCTTCAACTGGAGAGAATTCGCCCGTGACCGGCAAAAATAGAGGATGTTGATGAGCCAGACCCAGGACCTACATGATGCACTGTTGGCCACCTAAGTAAGTAAGTAAGTATCAGATTTGTCAAGGTATAATTTTGAAATAATTTAAATAAAATAGAACTACACTATTTTCAGAAAATTCTAGTTTTCCATATTTCCTGGTATGATATAAAAAAATAAAGTATCACCTTGCCACAATGATGTATCATAAAAATTATAAAAAAAAATTTACTTGTCAAACTATTACTTGTTAAGTTGACAATCAAAAGTTTTTTAGGCGCCACAAACGGACGAAATCATCTGTGTTAGGCTAAAATCTTTATTCCTTCAAAAAAACTCTTATAGGTCTGATAAGTTAAATTATAGGTTATCTAACAAAAATAAGGGTTATAGAAAAATGTATGGTTAGTCATATTTGATTAGCTTTAATTGTGAATTGAATAATAGTTTGGGATCGTCAGAGTAGGTTAGAGCCCGAAATTTTTCTAGGGGTGACCAACCTTTGTCAAACGCAGCCTCTATTTTTCTTTCGATGATTTTCTTCTTCCAGGAAAAAAATAATCGTTGCAATTTATGTAATAAAAATTGCTGTATTGTGTACTTAATGTACCAAAAAGTAATCTTTACCAAATTTAAAGACGAGAGTATAATCGATAGTAATAAAAATAAAATTATCCAGGTTAAGGTTCGAATTAATGTTCCTTTATTATAAAAAGGCTTTTTGCATAGGACCATTACTTTTTTGGTTTTATACTATTTATTATATATACAATTTCCAAAACATATAAAATTTTCTAGAAGTACCCATGCAAATCCAATACGTCTCTATATTATTTATGAACCAACTTTTAAACTTACAGTACAGTATCAATGCTTGTATTAACCTAAATTATTAATCATCACTTATCATCAGAAATAATTCCCAAGTCACAGAAATCGTACTCACATGATATACATACGATATATTATCCCAGGTTATTTAAGAATCATTCCCACATTTTAATATTACAAACTGAATAAAAATAATTACATAACGACTAATCAATATACCTTTTTTTTAATACTTAAAACAATCCTAGCTGAAGGCTTAAAACAAAATAAATTGTAAATATTCAAAAAAAAAGCTTATAAAAAATCCACTCACGAATTAAACAAAATAAAAAAAAAAACAAACGAAATTAATCAGTTATACGCAGTTAATGCACCGAAGATAACTAATCATCCGATTAAAGCTGGAAATTTCCCTCCAAAATGATCAGAATATAATTTTTATTATTATTTACAATTTTGGACAATTTTCATTTTTTCTTTCTTTATTTTTTCATTAAAAATTCATAGCCATATTATAGAAAATTTTATTATCATTTTTATAAGCATAAATTGGTGTGTGTTTGTGCATACTTTTTTTATGCCCTTAAACCCTTTTTATAACTTTTCCTTTCAGTTATTTAAACCTTATCATAAAATACATACAAAAAATTTGAAAAACAACACTAACAAAAAACAAAACATCAATCAATTCCTCTCGTTCAACCCACCTTTATTAATGCCACAGAAGATAAGCCATAACCTAACCTATAAAATTTCTTAGATATACCATTTTACTGCCTCTATATACAATTCAACCATAGATATTGAAACCTATTATGAATCTATGGTTGCCAAGTAAATAAGAATATACATTTTACAGTATTAAAAATTAATTTTTAATTTTATTGAAATTAACTTTTGGAATTGTGTACTATAGAGACTTTAGAAAATTAACCTTAATAAGTATCAAGTCGGTACAATGGTCGATTGATTTTAGATAGACTTAAAATGTGTATGATTCTTAAGTGTTTTGGATATTATATATACACTAAGGCCTCAAGGTATAATAAAATATACCAACGTACATACAATATTAACGGACATCTTTAAGTCTACTTAACCTATCTAACCTACATGTAACTTGCATATGAGTATATCAGACTATAAGAGTACTAACTGTAATATTTACAGGTTTGGCCGGAAAGTGAAAGTTTTAATTTTTTCCCTGATTTTTTTTTGTTTTTTTATTTATTTTTTTAAATAAAATTTTAACGCGTTAATATCAAATCTAACTAATTTTATTAGAAATATTTATTTTTATGTAGGTAGGTATGAAATTTAAATATAATAATATATATGTATATAGGTGTTCGAATTCAAATTTATATTTTTTTTTAACTTTTTTAACATTGTGATAGCATAAAAATTTGGGTTTTGCAAATTTTTTTTTTTTTTTTTTTTTTCTTGTAACATTGAAAATATATGAAGTAAATAAGACTTAGTTTGATGATTTTCATCTCATTTCATCTCACTAAGACTTCGAAATTTCGAATCGATTAAATGAATCATGTTCATTACTTATGTTAGTTATGGAAAATACCCTAGTAGATCGTAAATGTTCAATGCATAGACCATCATTGTATTAATTTTAATTAGTACTACCCTGCATAAAAAACCATTTCCATCAGAAAGCTTAAACGTGGATTCAGAAATACATAATTTCCTCACCACTCCACTTCAAATGGATTTACCAATCAAGAATTTTACTATGGGGGAAGTCAATGATTAATGATAATATCAAAACAAAAAAAGCCCCAGGTTATGATCTACTTAGTGGTAAAATATTCTACGTAGTTGATTGATTCGACTAGAATTGTAAATTTTTCTTGAACAATATTTTTGAAATTGAAGTACTGATTTTAGCCCAGTAACATTATAAAATTGTCTTCCACCAGCCTACACTAGTCAAGATACAAATAAATTCTCTATTGGGTATAAGGTCGGGCTACAAGCTAGCTAATCGAAAACTTGGATATTTTTTTTATTGAATCAAGCTCCTTATTTCGTTAGAAGAGTGGATGGGTGCATTATCTTGCAGTCAAATCTATTAAGACATTCTCCAATAAACTAACATCATCTTAGATTCTGTTTTTGTAGAAATCAGTCATATGAATTGTCTTTTCTGCAAAAAAATTTGCAGTATAGATGCCATAAGTGCCAATATAACATCTTAAAATTCATCTCGTAATTCTGATTTCAAATCAGAATGTTAATCTTTACAAAGTGATTTTTTAAATGTTTCAGCAATTTCGCTATGTTGTACAATACCACTCATGTGAATGAATGATCTTGACGCAACCAATACTATAATTGGCAGCAAGGAGGATTATTCTTCGGCGTACCTTCACATAGATATCGTTTTTTCTTTTGTTTTTTGCGTGGATTGGTGGGAATCTTCATATACACAATGAGCCCCGTAGCTTCCATTGTGTGCCAGATTTTTACTGAATAAACCATAATACTCCCATAAAAACTAGTCCGACGGACTAACCATTAATTTATTTCTATTGTTATTTATTTATTAAACAGTGGACCAGGCCAACTACATACCCTTTTCCCCTACGGGATATGGGCCTTTAAAATATTCTATTGTTATTTTCTTAAAGAAAAAGTTTACGGTTTAGTTCTTTTAAGCCTTCTGATATCATTTTGGTTATCTAGCAGTTGAGTGGCCTCAACGTTAACATGACCCTCCAGACGAGCTAGATGCTTTGTTGCATATCTTTTTATTTCATTTTCTATTCAAGGAAAATTTAGATCTCTGTGCAAGTCACTGTTGCGAACATACCAAGGAGCATTTACCATGTTGCGCAGGACTTTATTTTGGAATTTTTGTATACAAAGTACATGCGTTCGCTTGGCACATCCCCATATTTTTATGCCGTACAACCATATCGGTTTGAGTATCTGATTATATAACAAAATCTTGTTATGTATAGGTAATTTAGAATTTCGACCTAAGAGCCAGTAGATTTCTCTATATTTATTATCAAGCTCAAATTTTTTCGTTTTGACGTGCTCTTTCCATCTAAGTTTGACATCTAATGTCATTCCTATAGGTATTTAGCGTTGTTTTCCTGGGGTATATTTACCCCATTCAGATTTACCGATGGCTGATTTTCAAATTTTTTATTTGTAAAATTTACATGTACTGATTTTAACTCATTTTGTTAAATTTTCCATTTCTTTGTCCAGAGGTATAGCTTGTCGTTTGCTCTCTGCAATTTATTCGATTATAATGAAACATTTTTCATTTCAAACTACCTTTTGTATTAATCTGTCATATAGTCAATTTCCGTAAACTTTAATTAAATTGTCATTGATCAGTTGGAAAGTTCGTTATTGGATAACAAAACATTTCATCTAGTTATATTTAATAGAAATAGTTTTGTATCGTATCACCTCTGTATTGCCAATTTAATTTCATTCATTTTCGTAATCAAATTTAATCAAAATTCTTTCTGTGTTTTCAAGAATGAAAATCAATTTAGAAAAAAATGCAATTATTATTGAAAATTAAATTTCAATTATGAAATTATATAAAATCAAATTGAATCTAAACATTAAGCGCTGAGCAATTTCCGAAAATCGGGAAAAAACTTAAAACTTCAACAAATTTCCTATTAATGCACTAAGAATTTTCAAATATAAATTTTTCTTATCAGCAATTATTTACACTCACTTTTCAAATTTTATATTTATGTACATATTAAAATACATATATACAGTTTGAAACCCATTAATAAGAATATCAAAAGAAGGAAAATAAAGTTAGATTGAGATTTAGATTTAATTTCTTTTCATCTCGAGTGAGTTCAAATATGGATCGTACAAAAAAATATTAAAATATTCTTATTTCAAAGTAGGTACATTGAATGACCTTGTATATACTCTGATGATGCAGTTAGACATAAATAATATCGAAACGCGCCTGGCCTGGGAGAGTATAATAATAATTTAATTATTACCCAAGTTGTCTTAAAAGAAGTTGTAGTGTATGTTAATGGAAAAAGTTGACCAGAAATATAAAATGAACACACCAGTTATAAAGTCTAAAACATACTAACAATCACACATTAATTTTTATTTTTCAATATTTTGATATCTTAACTAATTCCAATACGGATTCTATTCAAATTTATTTTAGAGTAAATGTTTCTTCATAGTACCATTTTATTTTAGTGATAACCTGAGTATTTTCAACTAACTCCAATGAATTATGAAAAAAAACTGGTAACAATATACATGTTATTAGACAGATGATATTTTTTTTATATATATTATTAGCCAAAACTTGGATATTAGATTTCTCATATACTTTTGGAAGAGATAAGGGATAGTTAAAGAAAAAAAGAAAAAGAAATGGTAGAAAGGTTCGGCGGGGAGTTGTGAACTATATTATTGACTATTTTGAATTTTTGCAAATCAGTCACATAAAAACTATCCCTTCTTGGAGATGCTTCAGATGCAGTAAATGACGCGTTTTTGTACTCAGTAAAGAAAGCTTAGAGCCGTCTTCGAGGCGCCCGCACATAGATGTGAATTATACTCTATCTTGGGTCGAATATAATAACGAGACTGGTGACGATCAACAAAATATATTTTTCTTTTTTAAGGTTTCAATTTATATAGAAAATCTGTCGATTATTGCCTATTTGCTGAAAGATCATTTATTTAGTTCTTATATCGGTTCTATAATCTTAACGGCGAATCTTTTGAAAAGATTAACTCAATTAAGAATTGATAAATTGTCATTCAAGCTCCATTACGAAAATATAATTAATAAAACTAGTTCAATGTTGGGATTTATAAGAAGTCGGTCAAATAATCTTAACGTTTACTACATTCTTAAACCATTGTATACTTGCCTCGTTAAATCTCACCTTGATTACGCATGTTAGGGTTGGCCTCCATTTTATAATTCACACTCATGAACGAACATAGGTAACCCTTCTTTGTCTTAAGTCTTTCTCGAAAAGGTTATAAATAAAATTATTATTAATACTCGCTGACGCCAATCAAATCTTTTTACACTACACATAAACAAACTACGGGATATTTGAACCCATTAATAGAATTTATAAGCATAAGAATTACATAATTTTTCAGTATGTAAAAATAGTTTAAGACTAAAATTATATTTTGTTAAGTATAGACTTTCAAATTCTAAATTAAACTGGTCAGAGTAAATGAGAAGTCATTTACAGAAATAATTTAAAAAAGTTTGAAGATATGTATTTCACCTAAACTTATATTGTTCCCTGTAAAGTTATGAAAATGGTATACTTTGTTTTTTTTTCAATACTAAATTACAATATAGTATTAGCTTCCGGGAGGCTCTTACTTCAACAATTTACTTCAACATTATTGTCTGTTCCTCATCGCTCAAAAATATTGTATTTGATTGATCTTGAGGAAAAATACACTATTTGGAAAGCTAAATACACTAGACAGCTATATTTAATCAAAATTTATTTTATTAGATCAGGTTACAATAATCTATTCTGAGGAATCAATAATCTGAGGAACAATAATCTATTCATAATAAATGTTTCTAGAGCACATATACATCATATTTTTGCCACTGTTATGATTGTTTAGTTCCCAACATTTTTTATACCATTCTTATTAAGATCAGATAGAACTTCTGCTACTTTCATCAAAAATCTTAGATTTCACTTACTGAATCTTGTATATTGAACACTTGAAGAAATTGAGTTGTTACATAATTTAACTTAATTCTCTTAGTTTAAGTATTTGGTTTTCTCTCAATCTTCTATTATTTTATTGTAAAAATAATTTTGTTATATTCTTTATCTTGTATTTTAATTTTTCTCTTTCCGTAATTTATTTTTTCTTTCCTTTTTTAATTAGTTAATTATTTCTAATGTGTATATGGATATTAATTAGCTATAACGCTATAACTTTGTACTCCATTTTATATTTAATAATTTTTTTATAATATATTCTCTTCATTTATTTAATTTTAAATTTAATTTTAAATAAAATGATTTTAATTTTATTTTTAACTTTGTATTCTTGTAACTGTATCACTTTTAACTTTGAAATATCAACCTACTATTACTAGTAAGTCAGCCCGTTTAAAAACGGGTCCCGAGTAAAAAGATACGAACTTTTTTTCGAACATAGCCACTCAGTGGCCTTAAGAAATTTTTTTCTAGAAACACTTTTTTGTTATAATTTAAAACAAATTAATAATTTATTTTCCATCCATTTTATTTTTTATCAATTTTTCACAATTTAATTGAAACGAAAAAATTTAAAAATCAAAAGGAAAAATATTTTTTTTTTTTTAATTTTTTTTAAATTTCAAATGTCAAAAACCGTCGTTTACAAACATACAAAATGGTTCTCTGGTCTTTTATATAAATAATTCTATTATTTATTTAATTTGGAATACATTTATTTCTACTCTGCTATTTACATATTCTCAGGAACATCAGAATGGTATTACATTTATCTAATTTTACCATTACTGTTTGAACAAAGATTTTTTATTTACTTATGATAATTTACTAAGTAATAATATGTAACATATAAAATAAATAGATTTAAAAAACTAAATAAACTAATTAGAAAAAAAAATATGTATACATGAATGTATGATATAATTTGTATTTTGAGTCTTTTTTTTTTTTATTATATATATATACCAAGTAAATTTAATTGTACTTATTTATTTATTTATTTATTATATTAATTAACATTTATTACAATTCTAATAAATTATTTTTTATTAAGTGCTAGCTACTTGCAGTATCGGTTATCCGCTTATGATATTTATATCTTCAATTATTATATGCAAGGCTTTTAGTCTTTAAATATTATTTCCTTTAATTATTAATACTAGGAACTGAACTGTGAACTTTTAAAGTTAATGTAGTGTTATTTATTTATTAACACTAATTACAAATAAATATAAATAAATAAATAAATAACACTACATTAATTTATTGCCTTCCACCTTCTTGCTGTACTGTAGCCTTGCGATTTAAATATATCCTGTACTGTATGTTTTAGACTATTTTTTTGATTTCAAAGTCGTAAAGAAGAAAAGAATATTTTTAACTTTCTTAAATTTTGATTTTCACCATATTTTTTTATTCATAATTTTAAAAAAATAATAATACAAATTATAATAATTATGATAAACTCAAAAAGTTTATTTATTTTGATTAATTGTTCCTAATTAAATGCACCAAACTATATATTTACATATACATACCTTCTCATATCATTCTAGTATAGATCAAATGAATTCTCAGGAATAAATAATATGAAATAAGTACGCTTACCTTGACCGTACTTGACTTTATTTATCGATGTTATGATATAATATAACGTAAATTGGAATACATTGTATATATGCAATTTGATATCGTAGTTAGTACGTATGTGTATTATTTATATGGATAAAATAAATAAGGAAAAACGCAAATTCTACATTAAATAAAAACACAGCGATTTTAATTCCATCGTTTACTCTTGTAAAAGCTCAATATTAGTTTCTGTTAATTTTTATTTTATTTTATTTTATTTTATTTTATTTTATTAATCAAAATTCTATATAAGTATACAAAAAATATATTTTTTAGAATAAAAATTTATTTGAAAGAAACGTAAAAAAAAAAAAAACAAAAAATAGTTATCATTGCGCAAATACGTTATTATAGAATCAGTGATTTAATTTTATATAAATAAAAAATGAAGAACCCACTTACATATTGCACTCAAATGCCTAACATTAATACACTTGTAAGTTACAAATTGAAAAACAATAATAATAATATTATTGACGACACGTGGAAAAAGAACAAAACAAACAAGAACAAAAAAAGAAAAAATAAATTAGATAAAATGATAAAATTTAAAAATACCGTTATATATTCAATGGTTTATAAATAATATTTTTATCATAAATTTTTATTTAAAGTTATATTAAACATAAAAATATTTAGATAACTGTATAGTTTGTGTTTTAACTGTATAGTTTCTTTTGTTTGCATAGTGAAGTTTAGATATTTTTTATTGAATTAATATTAAAGAGCAAACGTCATTAAAGAATGCATTAATTCATTTTTTTTAATTCTAAATTTTTAAGCAAGCATGTGTGTGCTAGTGAGTATGTGTTATATATTAATTTATTAACTTTTAATGTTTTGATTATAATTACTCGATTTCAGTTATAACAAATAAACTTTACAGCAAATCAAAATCAAACTGTTCGTAGGTACTCTATTTTATTAAAATTTTAAACCGATAACGTGATATAAGGCTTTTGCTATGAAGTCTTTGTTCTGTTCTGAGACTTTGTTTATAGTTCTGGTTCTAGTTTTACTTTGTTTGAATTTAATAAATTATTAAAAGAATTATTTTCGTATACCATTTTGATTATCTTCCAAAGAAAGGTTAATTTTGAATCGTTATCCATTTTATATCATCATTCATGTACTAAAATATCCGTTGCATGAAGTTACATAAAATTAAATGGCTACATCCCAAAAGTGTCATCAAAGACTTAAATATTTGATTCCGGATAAGTATTAAATACTGTAGTATCAATCCAATGTCACTCAATGTCAAAAAACCATTCTGACGACATTATGGATTGTCAATCATAAATGTTAGCTGAAACGTTTAAATAACCAACATATTTTATAATATTGTAAAATTTAATGTTTAGGTTAGAGAAAGTACATCAGGGGCCTATTAGAGATGCAAACTTGCTATATTTTTGTGAAATAATTCAATCATCATTCAGTGTGGTTAGTAGAACCCGACAACGTTAGATAAAAAAAATAGAAAACAAACTGTTGGTAGATTACAAAAATTTAAACCACATTAATATATTAAATTAATATCTACGAATTATAAACTTAAAAAAAAAAAAACAATTGACAAAAAAAAATACAACAAAAATAACTAATTTAGCTGGTTAGCATTAACTACCTTCAATTATCCCAACGCTTATGTGGCGGTCAAAATAGTTTGAATTAGAATTTTTTTTACGAATCTGCCATATTTTTTAGGGTGAAATGTGGAACATTTGGGCGATCCTGAGGCTATTCCGATTGGTTCTTTCAACCAAAAAATTTCAAATTACGCTGGCTAACGTTTTACCAGTGAGTGTCCAACGATTAGATAATGACTGCAAGTCAATCATTTTCAGACGGTGGGAATAATGTGGAAGTCTCAGTGAATAATTCTACGATTAAAATCATAGTGTGGAACGTAAAAAATTTCGTTAAACATATTCCAACAAGTTAAATAATGAATGAATATTTACTTACACAAAGAAAGTAAGATTTTTTCTGTTTGTCTCATTTTCAAGATTTATATCCTCAATGAAAGATGAGAAATTCCATTTTTGTCCAATACATATATGTACTCGTAATAACTTGTCAAACACTGAGACTGACAACAACAATGACATCGAGTGTTGTAAGTTAATATAAAGCGTTAGTATTAACCGTAACTATTTTTTGACTTAAACTAACTGTTTTTCTACTATTCCATATTGTATTTTTGAACATTTTCTTGAATACGGGTCTGTCTGTTGAGTTAAACATATTTTTTTTTTATTTGTAATCAATAGTGAAACATGTTGTTTGGTTGTTTTAAAAGGAGCTACATGGTGTGCAGTACTTGAGAAAATAAGTGAAGTACGAATTTATTTGATTTAAATAATAAGATTTATATTTAGTTCTAAATATCCAACTACATAAAATATTTGAAAAAAATTAAAAAACAAACTAGCAAAATTAAAATTTTAATTCAATTATAGGAATAAGACAAAGGAACCAGATTCTCGGCACCTAATTAATTTTTTTAAAAATATTATACATCTTTTTTGTTTTATTAACTAAAACTATTGTTTTTTTTTTTGTTTTTTTTTTCTTTAAAATGCATACATGTAAATAAAACACAAAAATAAGAATAATAAAAGATATTTGGCAAAAAAAAACGTCAAATTAATCAACGTAAACAAGAGATGAACTATGGTAGCACCAGCAAAAAAAGCACCAGTACCTATCAACAGCAGCACTATACAAATTCAAAATAAAAAAAAAACTAATTTTTTTATTGCTATTTTTTTTGGCATAATGAATTTCAATGCATGCAGTCACGGCATACTGGGTATTAATTTGAATGGCTTGAATTAATTTTAAACGTACGTACTAGTGCATTCTAATTTATATTTTGTTTTTTTTTGTTTAATTTATTTTTAGTATATATTATTTAAAATTTTATTTTTAATTTATTGAAAAATTGTTGATAATTTGCCAAAAGGGTCGAAATTAAGAGCTCCATTGTTGACATCGTTTATAATTTAAATCGTATATGTTTTGATGAATGTATGAGGTTATAAATGATGTGATATTGAAAAAACAAAAAAAAAAAACATTTTTTCTTCAAAGTTCATTTCTTAAGTACCTCTCTCTAGCCTACACTACACTATCTAAACAAATTTCAATATAAAAAAAAAATAATAATAAAAAATGTAAATGTACATTTAAATCATTTTATGTATTGACAACAACATTTTTTTTTTATTCAAATTTGGCTAAATTTTCTAAAATTCTAAAATTAAAAAAAAAAAAAACAAGAAAATTAGAAATCTAAAATCATGAATAAATACTGACAGGTGGGAAAGTCGACCTAGGCATCTCTGAGATATTCATTTAAAGTTTTGTTTGTTGTTTAATATTTTATCTTGTTCATTTCAAAATTCAAAATTTATATTAAAAGCTTTAATTATAGACTAAGGATGTAATTAATGAATATTCTAGATCCTTTTTCTATCATTGCAAAGCAGGTGATTTCTATAAATTATTAACCATTTAAATTTATTTTTTTTTTCTTTGAATAATTTTAGACTTGGCTGGTTGACATCAGCTGTTGCAAAATTTAAGAACGATAACAATAAATTAATTATCACACGCCCCTTTGAGACCTCTTGCAAACACTTTACTAATCAGTAAAATAATTTCATTTTGATTGTGTCCAGGACGTACTCAAGGCACTGAATGATTCAAAATATTTTATGCTTTTCAATTTATTTAATTCATATTTATTTAATTATTCATTTAATTCTTTTAAATTATAGCTATAAATTATACTATCTAAAGCAGTATTATTTAAATATTAAATGACAGTTACACTTACTTTAGTATTCTGTAAGGTAACAAAGCGCAACAATAGTTTTTTTTTCAGTCAAATTTAGTATGGAAATTATTTCGGTGCTTCTAATTGGTAGCTACAAAGTAATAACTTTTGATTACAATGATTATCAATAATTATAACCTTACAGAATACCACTCCAGTATCTTATATTTAAGAAAAAAATAATTTTCTATCACGTATGTACAAGCAGTTTAATTAAAATAAATTAAATAACAGACTAATGTGCCGCTACATCCTTATTACATCGATGTAGACTTACTTGACATTTATAATAAAACTAACTTACTAGTAAAGCTCTGCAATTTTAAATGGAAACATTGATCGACCTAATTTCCCTATACAATGTATTCCCATTTTAAAAATTTTGACATTGTCTTTCAACCGAAAATCCTGAAGAACCTGTTCGATTCTCGACGAAGTAAAAAAAATGTTTTATAGGTTTCCTTTGCCATTCGGATAAAATAAATTAAGACCAAAAATAATATTGAGAGTATTAAGAGTTGTTAAGCCAGAAATTTGATTAACAAAAATGCTCGATAAAAAACATTGTACCAAACTATGTAGTAAAAACTTGATGCTGTACCGTACTTGAGTAATTAATTAAACATGAAAAAGTAATTCTACCTAGAGCAGGAATATGAAAAAAAGTAAAAATAAATTGTCTTGTAGTCTACAGATTAAGCATTTTGTAACTCTAACATAATATGTACAACAGGACAGCATAATGCAAGTACAAGGAAAACAAAATGCATAATCTATGAAATAGAAAAACACAATTAAAAACGGTCTACAACACTGTGCTATTTATTTCTCAAATTTTTGTGATTAACTTCATATTTGGTTAGTCTTATCAATTTCGAGCACGTCTTAAATAATAAAACTGTGTTGATATCTATTTTATTGCGCTTAAATTTGTTTTGACCTGAATAGTGACTTAATACTTTTCCCATTAGTAACTCTACGAAGATTTCGTTAATTTATCGTTAATTTGTTTTATTTTTGGGTGATGTGTAGTAGATACTATAAATAAAAATTAATTCGAGCTTAATTTCTTTCTGCTCTTATTTTCTTTTTTCTATTATTCTACCATCCTAAGATTTCATGTATCGGTAAGATAATCTACAAAGGGGTAATCATAAAAATCTGTAAATCAATCTTTTCACTTTTCTACTCGTTATAATAAAATTAATATTTAGTAAACCACTACCGGAAGACAGTGTAGACAAATTTACAATTTATAATTTTACATGTTAGAAACGGAAAGTCAAATTTCAATTCTTATGAATAGAACAAACTCACTTGGTAAAAATTTTGAGGAAAAAAAAATTTAAGAAAAAAATAAAAGGCGCAGTTAAGCGCCGACGTTTAAAAATCTAAAAAGGGATACCAATCAATTGAGGGAATTTAATGA
This sequence comes from Argyra leucocephala, assembly GCA_963942445.1. Classification (NCBI taxonomy): domain Eukaryota; kingdom Metazoa; phylum Arthropoda; class Insecta; order Diptera; family Dolichopodidae; genus Argyra; species Argyra leucocephala. The sequence continues at coordinate 70,076,292 of OZ012681.1, read as the reverse complement.
ATGACGATAGTAAAATTCAGGTGTATTTACTTTTGAATTAAAAAATTAATTTTTATTAATTTTTTTTTATTCACTATTTACGTACCCATAGGATAAATAACTATTTCTATTCTGGTATTTTCTAGACGTCATACAATTTTCATTGTAAATTAGAATAATTTTTTTTCTTTGTTTTTGGCAAAACATCAGTTTTTGTGGCATATTCTATTATTTTTTATTTATTTTATTTTAATTAATTGAACCTAATATTTTTATGATTAAAGAAATTCACTTTTTAAAATAATTACTTTTTTTAATAGGAGAGAATAAATTTAAGATTTTCCGTGCAGCTTTTACTTTTACTTTGCAATAATTCTTAATTTCTCTTAAGCCGATAGCTCGGCAGCTGGTGCTTGTAAATCACTTTTGTGCATAATTTTAATTATATTCAATAAAAAGTAATAATAAAAATTTCCATTACGATAACTTTCTTTTCTTTAATCTTCACATAATGAGTTTTCGGAAGAGCAGAAGAGGAATGTACCACGGTCATTTGCTCCCGGTAAAGAAATGATAACATATAAAACTCTCGTACTACCCACAGTGGTGAGGTATATACAAAAAATTTATATTCGAAAGAAAACTTATCTGCAAAATACTCGCCCCAAAAAGATTAGAAAATGAAGAGTATTTAATTAGAAGCAACAACTAGCTCAATAGTCAGTCTGAAGAAAAAAAAAAGATAGTAGGGTTTTCAAAGGACTAGAAACTAAGATGATCTGGATATGTAATTTGAATGTAAGATAGACTAAAATAACAACCAACAGTGGTACTAAATATAAAGAGTAATCGTAATAGAAAAAAATTAAGCAACAGATGGGCAGACAACGTTAAACATGATACTTAAACGCTACAAACCCCAAATTAGAAACAAGCAACGCAAAGTCGACTCTTTTAGAGGAGTATAGCGATGAAGCTAATGCTAAAAGCGGTCCATTGTAGTTCTATAAGATGATGATGATGATGATGATAATGTTGATTATGAATTGAATAGAAAATAATTTGGAAAAGGGAAACAACAAACAAACTAACACTTTTGTTAGTTTTATGAACACTTTATATAATAGTTTTTGAAATTTACTTTATAAAGAGTTTTAATAGAGAATACATCAGTAAGGACTCAAGTAATCTCAAGTAAACATTGATCAATGGAAATAAGAAATTAAGCTGCCTATTATGTATTTCGATAACGATTACGATTTGATCGAACGAAATGTCAAAATGCAAAATTGTCATTAAGTATTTCGATATCGTTCAGAGATTGTCGAAAGTTTATCGATGTAAAATTTTATCACGAAAGGGACATCAAAAGAGAGATTTTGTACAAATTATTTTAGTTTTTAATTGAACGGATAAAATAAAAGAGTGACACTTGGACACTTGGTGTTTTCTTTTGTATTTATGATATTTTTTGGAATAAAAAAAAATTTAATTGTTGAAATGGAAGTAGGTATTTTACTTTATTCTTCACAATTATTTTTTATTGAAATAAATTTTAATAGGAATGAAAGGCCTAGGAAGCTAAAAATAAACTGCAATATGAAAGTTAATGTAAATAAATTATTTCAGTAATTCTACTTTAATCATAAAAATAATGTTTGTCTGACTTTTTTCTTCTAGTGCGTAATGGAATTTGATACATTTTGGACAAGTATAAACTGCAAATACATATAGAACTTCCTTAAGCACAACAGAAAAAGTTAGCTGTGCTAGTCCAACATGAAAATCATTTCCTTGGTACAAGCCGCACAGAATCTTAATACACTGGCCAATTTAATTACATTTGGAATCGAAGTGTTACTTATTATTGGCTATTTCAATTTTTGCCTTAATTTTTCTAATAAATCCATAAAGGTAATGTTGTTTAACAGGAAATTTTGATCAAAACTGTTAATAAAGTAAAGTTTTAATAATGTAAATAATTCCAAATCCAGTGGATTAGAATAATCCCGAATATATGTTCGTTTGTTTTTTTATTCCGCAATTTGATAGCATTTTTCAGCACTAATTGAAAAATTTAACTCTACTGCAATCATTTTATTTATAAAAATTTATAATTTTATAATTTCTATTTTATTTAAACACTTCTAACTTATTTTCAACTTAAAAATTTCAAATATAACACTTTTGTTTGGTTTTTTTTCGTATAATAACTTGAATTTGACAGTTTCAGAATCAAACATATGTCATTTTCATCGTATATTTGAATTTAACAATGGCAGCGTTTTTAAACACTTTTGATCAAATTTTTTTCGAAATACATAATGGCACTAACGATTACAATCGTATAAATCTAACGATAACGATAAACGATTCGGTTAAAATTGATCGAAATACATAATAGGCACCTAAATTTTATTTTATTTAATTTAAAAATTATATTTAAAAACAATAGGGGAACCAAACCTTGGTTGAAGAGACGAAATATCGATAGATATGAAATAATTGCTTATTCTTAACTATGGAGAGAAGCCGCTCATGATCGAGGAAAATGAAGACATTGATGAGTCAGGCTCAGAACTTGCATGATTTGTTTGCCACCTACGTAAATTAGTAAGTATGGAAACCAATTATTTTCTAGTTCTTCGAACACTTCATCACACTTTCTGAAATTTTTAAACTTTATATAGAAATTATACGAAAATATGCAAAAACATGTATTTTTTTTTACAAAATAAATTTTATTTGTTAATATTGTATATATATAGATATATAGATATATACATTTATATAAATTTAAAAATATTATATATATTATAAATTTCACTATTTAAACTTAAAATTCCTTCATCGCAGATTGATTTACATAATTATGTATATTTTCTTTTTTTTTTTTTAATTATTTTTTATTTTTTACATAATATTAAATATAAACATGTACAGTGTATATATATATACAAACTTAAATAACTATTATATAAAATAAATGAATTGATTTGCTCGAAATATTTTTTTCTTTTTAAAGAGAAAAAATAAAATAATAAAAAAAAAGTCCAAAAATCATTCTCAAATAAAAAAATCAAATTAAATTTAATATTACATAATTTTAAATTATTATATTATAATTTTTCAAATATATATATAAATCTAAATTATAAATAGTTTTAATGAATTAAAATGAAAAATTTTTATTACCAAAAAAAAACTAATTGAATTTCATTTAAATTTTTGTTTTTATTGAAAACATCATTTTTAAATAATTAGTAAATGAAAAACTGATTGTAAGAGAAATATGAACTGTTTATAAGTTTATTTAGAGCATTTTAATTTTCAAAATGTTTTAAAATTATTTTTAATATTATACTATGTAGTTTTAAGTATAAAAAATCGTTAATTAAAATCAATATAGAGTCTACTCTAAGAGTACCAAATATTAACATTCTTTATTAACAATGAGAAAAACAATGAGAACCAAATATAAAATATTTTTCAAACAATTTTCCAAAAAGTGAATACATATTTAACTTTTGACTACCAATTGTTTAATCCACTTTCAATTTTATCGAGTAGCTAGTTTACATTGATCAGACCAAATGTTTATACTTTAATTAAAATCTGATTTTACTTAAAACATATTTTATAGGTCGTGATTTTGAAAAATAATCGATTCCGGTGAGTGTTTGACATTGCAATTTAAAAATTTCAAATTGTTTTAATTATTATTTTTTTTAATGTATATCAAAGTCACATTTCTCATACTAAATACAAACATTTTTCATTTAAAATTTTGATTTTATTTCAAACATATTTTTTTTTGTGAAATTTTGAATAATTTTTTGCATATTTTTTTTTTCTCTGATTTTTTCAAATTTTGTTTTAGGATTTTAAATTAATATTAACTTATATATCAAATGTTTTATTTACAATTATAATAATACATACATTTATGTAATATAATGTGTTTGTATATTTTATTTTCATTTTTATTTTCAATTTACTTTTCTTAAAAATTATTATTACACATGCACCCGACCAAAAAACAAGATTATACAATGTAATATATAAATGTTTCTAAATTAAAACAAATTCATATTTATTAAAAAATTCAAATGTATTTGATAATTTTGAACAAATTTTTGTATAAAAAAATATATTCGTGTGTATGTAAAAGTACCTGCAATAAAATCATAAAATCAATGTTTTTATTGTTTTTTCTATTATTGGTGAGTTCAAAAATGTATAATAAGTTTACATATCCCAGCATATATTGTGTTTTTTTTTTGTATTTGCAAAGATTAATAAAACTGATAGTGTTAAAAAATAAACGATAGATTTTTATTTTTATTTATTTTTTAGCATTTTCGTAAAATTTTTAAAACAGTAATTTAACGGTCAACATTGCATAAATTTTTAAAATAGTAATTTAACATAGTTATTATTAATATTATAAAAATATAAGTGTTAATATCCGAGAGAATAGTGATACAAATTTTTTGGCCCTAATGAACGGTCGCACACACATTGATACGTTATAAACTGATATTTTAATGAAAAATATTAAAACAATTTTCCAAAAATTTATTTTTATTTTCAAACTCAACTTTGGAATTATATGTAAATTTGTAAACATGTGCAGCAAAAGTTATTTACAAACATTTTTTTTAAAAGTAATTTACAATCAATTTATTAGTCGAAACCTCAAAAGATTAGGTTGAAATATCACAAATTTAACACCTTTTGCTTACATGGCATAGTGTGAAGGTAACTTAATTAATCTTTTGTAAAAATTTAAAAATTCAAACAAAAATGTTCATATTTACGTTATCTGTATTTGAAGTGGATTTGAACTTACATTAAACCAAGAGCTTTGGTATGAATATGTATTCAAATTTGATGCTAACGTTTGAAGTAGATGAATATAAGGAAAATAAGGGTAAATTTAATATAAGTACAGAAATATTGTCTAAATCTATTATGATCATAGAATAGTATATTCAATTCATTTCAAATGTACTGCAATATTAGAAGTTTTAAATAATTAAAATTAAAGCCAATAAATGAAATTTTAGTGTTGTGAAAATCAGTATTTTTAGGTTATAGTTTAACGAATTGGTATCCAAAAAATTAAGAAAATCCTGTTTGTGAACATTTTTTTTACAAATTAATGTAAATAACTTTTACTAAACATGTTTACAAAACTTAAATACATATCAAATAATTTGATACAAAACTATAAGTTATAAGCTTACCATTTAATTTAGATTACATATTAGTCTTGCCCCAATAGAAATTCTTGTAATTCAAAGAGACACTTCACTCTTAAAGCCCAAAATCCAGTGGAAAAAATTAACAAAAACTATTAATCACACTTCCTAGAATGTTTTAATCGAATAACTTCAAATGCGATTGTTTAAAACATTTTTTTTAAAGTAAGATTATCAAATTTAAGCTACTTCAGCTGAGATATCTACGTCTAGGTTTATGAAATAATATTTTTAATAATCAGATTTAGTTTTAGAGATATATTAAATTCTTGCAATTAAAAGCCAAATTCCTTTTTCCTAAAAAATTAATTTTTCTTTTGTAAATATCGATATTTCGGAAGCAACTAACGTACTTCATCAGTGCTCGCGACTAACTTAAACGTTTACATTATTTCTTATATTTTTATTTAATTTAATAGTGAAAGGAATTCGATTTTAATTACAAAAATTTAATATATCTCTAAAAATATCAAAAATGAAATTTAAATTGCAAAAATTACGTAAATTGTTCAAACTTTCTATTAAGTGTGAAACTATCAGCGTGTTTGGAAGGTATTTTGTATATTTTAAATCGTACCAATATGACTCCAACAATATAATGCATTTTTTTCAAGAGATTATTTTAACTGTCATTTTAACTAAATTCAAATTATAAAAATACAGTTAAAATCCATTAAAATTACTGTTATATATCATCATCACCCACCAATGGTACAAAAAAAAGTACTCGTAACATTGTTTAATTACAACATTTCTTTTTATATATTTTTTTATACAAATAATTAACAATATATTTAACAAACAAAAAAAAATCAAAAAGGTAATGAAATAAACAAATTAATTAATTTCACTTTAATTTTAATTTTTCGTTATATAATAAAGAAGTGGTCTTCTCTTCCTCTTTTTTTTTAAATAAATTTCTATAAAAGTTAAAAAAATTTACAAAAAACAACAACACAAGTCTTTAAAAAATTTTAAAACTATTGAGTAATCAAAAAATAAAAAGTTTTAAAATGAATGTGTCAGATTTAATATAAATATACATGTATATATATATATATGTATATTAAACTTTTATTTAAGTATAAAGTATTAATTAATAAAATTCGATGATATTACAATTAATAAAATATGAATAAATTGCGATTTTAGTTTAAGTCTTTAAAATAAAAAAAAAATAAAAAAATATTAATACTAACAAAATAAAATGTAAAAAAAAAAAAAAATAATTAAATGAAATGAAAATAAAATTAATATAAATGAAAATGGAAAAAATCATATCAAAAAATATAATTTAAAAGATCATGAAATTTTATTATTATTAAAGAAAATTACACATTTCTTTAGAAAATATTAAATCAGTTCTTTTACAATCTTAATTTTAAACTATATATATATAACTAATTATTAATTAATATATTATCTATATATATTATATTTCTTTTTTATTATTTTTTATATAACTTAAATTTAACATAAAATTACATACAAATCTATATATTATTTATATAAAAATTAACACTTATACAACCTTAAATTAATAATATAAAAATATATAATATTTTCTTATTTTTTTTTTTTCAATTTTATTTTTTTTTTTTCTTTTTTTACTTATATTATATTTATTTTTTGATTTAATAGCCGTTTTTTATTTCATTTGGATTAATTGTTGATTTTCAAAACAAAAACAAAAATTAAAATACATATTTACATTAATATATAAAAACAAAAAAAAAATTTACTAAATTAAAATTAAAATTTGTAACAAGTTGATCATCAGTATAGGTATGGGGGATATCTCAAAAAATGTTTAGTTGATTCTCTATTTAAAATATCAGAATACTTTTTAATATATAAAGTTTTTGATCCTAAAACATAGAGAATCAGTATATGGAATATTATTAAATTTATCACGTAATAATAACGGAATTTTATTTATTTGATAAATCTGTTTTTTATCCCAGTTATACGTAAATTATTTGAAACAGTAAAATAAGAAATAACATAGTTATTATCATCGAATGATTATTATTTTGGAATTTTCAAAAGTTATTGACATTATGACGTAAATTATTTTTGAAATTTCATATATAATAAAAATAAAATACGTCATTATGTCAACAAAAAAACTAATATTTTATGATTTTTTTTTTTCTTTTTAAATTTATAAGCACCATTTAAATTTAAATTCTACAATATTTAAATTTATCGATGCAAAACCATTTTGATGATAATAATTGCATTATGTGGGTGTCATTGATGACAAATTATTATTGGTTTTGATACAATAATTTGTCAAAAAGGAAACGTATGCAGGATTTAAAAAACACATTTTCTAAATAGAATCAAATTTTTAAATTTTAAAAATAAATTTAACTCAATGACAAGAGACGTTTCAACCAGATATTTATCATGTTATTAAAACAAAATTAAAAACAAAATTATAAAATTTTGTAAATAGTAAATACAATTTTGAATTGAAGAAATTTATAATTGTAAATGATATTATACACTATGCACAATTATACATTTAGTATAAGTATTTAACTTGAAATTTTAATTATACCAAAAATTTCAAAATATCTACTAGCGCTATACAACAATAGTAATGTTACACGAATTAGATCTAATAATACCTGTTTACCACTATCTGCCAGTCGATTAAATAGATACTAGTATATGTAAATAGAAGAATTAAATATTATTAAGTATAGTAAGTAAATAAGTGGATGTAGTACAACTATTATAGAAATTGTATTATTTACATAATTCGGTTGTAGTATAATTATAAAGTAATATATAATATACTCCAAACAATAAATAAAAAGATAGAAAATGCATAAATATTGTAAATTAATTATAGCCAATTTAATATCAAACTATACTTGAAATTTTTTGTTCTAATTCTGTTATAATTTTTTTTCTTAATTTTTTTCTTTATTTATTCATTTTTTCATTTAAACTTTAAGTGACTTTCGGATCAACTTGTTAATAATATATTTGTATATTAAAAATCCCTTTAACTTTTATTACTGTTATTATTATTAATAATATTATTAATATTATTATTATTATATTATTATTAATATTATTTTTACTATTTTTATTATTATAAATAATATTATTATTATTACTATTATTTTTATTATTTTATTTTTATTATTATTATTATAATTATAACTATTATTAATTTTACACATTATTTATTGTCTTTGGCTAATATTACAATTAATTCAATTCAAAATTAAATTTATTAATTTTGCTATATTTTTATATCCCTTCATCTGAATTTAAACTATTAATTTCTATTAACATTATTAATAAATTTGTTTCCATTTATTTATAATTTTATTTTATTTTAATTATTTTATTTTAATTTATTGCAATTTTCATATCTATTCTCATTATCATAAAAATATCATATTTTAAAATCAATATATTAAAAAAAATTTCAATAACTTAAATAATAATATCCGACAAATAAAACAACAACAAAAACTTAAATGGAGAAATTATTAAGAAAATACTTAATAATTTAGAACATTACTCGGAAATGAGTTGGAAATCTGAAAAGAAACTCTAATTAATTAAATTTAAAGAAAGAATTTATTTTATTTATAAGTAGATAAGTAATCAAAATATTTTGAAATGTAAAATACTCATAAAAGCAAATTATTTTTAAACTTGGAATATCATAAAAACTTTAATTTAAATACTTTATTCTAAATATTACCTATTAAAATTAAATTAAAAATTTTATTCCTGTAAAAAATTACACAACATTATTAAATTTCAGTTTCGAAATAGAAAATTGAATTTTTCAATTTTTCACAAATTCCTATTCAAATTTTATTCTGAACTGATATCGTTTTTTTTTTTTTAATTTAAATATTTAAAAAAAAAAATCAAAATTCCATCATTGGACAGTAAACAAAATATGCGGAACTATTTAAATAACTGAACAAAACAAAAAAGTAAAAAAAAAAAATAAATAAATAAAATTAGAATTCAAAATTAATAAATTCTGAATAAAAATAATAAAAAAATTTTTAACTCAAAGTAACATGGATGTGAAGTTTGAAAATATAAGAGTAGCAAATGAAAATGTGCTTTCAAAAATGAAGTACCTACTCAGAAAAATATAGCTCTTTATAGCTAGAAAATAAAGAGTGAAAAGCTATAAAATTAGCCGGCGTAGGATAAAAATAACTAATTTCGTTTCTTTTGTTTACACTATAGCTCGATCATACAAGAAAAAACACTCACGAAGTTAATATAGTTAAAAAATGCAGTGCCAGACTTACTGTACAAAAATATATTTCTACCTAAGTAAATATCAAAAACATAGAATAATTTGTAAACATAGAATGAAATCAAAGAAAATTTAAAGCGTGTTACCAAAACGTACAAATTAAAAAGGCTTAGACACGTGGGCAACATGAATGATAATAGCACAAAATAAATATAGAAATTAAAAAAGAGCTAAAAGGCAACTATTCTTGAAATCGGGTATTAGAAAACAGTTGTTCAGGCTAGAGGCAGATCGAGAAATGCATTGAAAAACACCAAAGCTTTTACACATAACATATTGCCTTGAGGTAGGAAGGAAAAAAATATTTAATTAATTTCCCTTTTAAAATTATCCAAACGAAATGATTTAGATAACAAATTATAGCAATAATAGATTTAACGATTTATAATTTTTTATTTTTGAAAATTTATTCTATTATATTATTTTAATTTAATTAAAATTTTATTTAATTAAGATGGCTGACAAGGCTTACCTGATCAGCTCATTTAACAAAAATTCTAAGTATTTATATCATAACTTCATGCAGGAGGCCAAAGCCCAATTTAAGCTGTTGTGTCATCGAAAAAAGAATTGCATTAAATAGTCAAGAAAATATTTTTAAATTTAAAAAATTATTGGGATTACAATGAATATTCAATTGAAAATAATGAATAAAATCGATTATTTATTAAAATATTAATAATTAGTTACTGGAAAAGAAAATAAAAGTAAATAAATTGAGTATTACTGCCGCCAAAAAAAAATAATAACAAAATTCAGTGTCCATAACTTTAAAAGTATAGATATAACTTTAACAACGTGATTAATTTACATTTATTGGAATTTTATTTTGAATAAATTTCCAATCATCAACTTCACTATCATTCAAGAACATCAATCTTAAGTCATCATTTTAAATCTATGAACTTTTTTGAATTTTGAATCTAAATAATATTATTTGTTGGAAAATATATGAAAATTAAGAGTTTTGTTTTTCTCAAAAAATTATACTTGAAATATGCGCACGTTACATTAAATTTAATGGTTTCCATATGGGCACATTATTATGCCACATAGTTTATTATTTTCAATAATTTGAATTAAAACATTTTATATTGAAGTAATGAAACATTGATTGATTCCATCAAATGAAATAATAAATTTTGAATTCAAAATTAGCATGGATTGACAGAGTAAGGACAGAAATTTTTTTTGAAGAACAGAAATTATGTACAGAACAGGACAACAATATGTAGAACTAATCAATTACACAATAGTAAACTAATCAACTACGCTTTGAAAAACCTAATGATTTAAAGAAACTGAAATGAAGTAAAAATATTGAAAAAGTAATTCTATTGCGATCGAGACAGGATAATTTCAAATATTGTATTTAGATGTTCATTTAGGAATGTTCATCCAGCCACAGAACATAGTAAATATGAGAAATAATTTGAGTAAAATGTTAAGTTAATCTATATTCTTTGACTAATTTCAATAGACTTTATTAATATTTTTAGTACTATTCAATATTTACATATTATTATTTATGCCTTTTAAAATGCGTTATAAAAGAGATAAATAAATAAATAAGTGAGTAAAACAATGCTCTTCATTTGATTAGAATGATTTGATTTAATTGTTAGACAAACTATTTAGAAGAGGCCATGACTAAGTTTGGATTTTAACAGAAAGAAACAAAATATTAAATTGAGTCATGAATATTGACTCTTCATATATAATTGAGTCATTAATTGAACAAACACAAAACTGTGTTTAGCTCAATTTAATATGAGCTAAAATAACTTGACTTTACAATTATTGAATTGATTACTACAATTGTTAACATCAATCATATAATGATCATCAAGTACGAATCGGGTCGTAAAAAGACATAATTGACTTATTTACGTTTAAAAGAGAAATTTAATTCTAAAAATATACAAAATCAAAGATAATTCTAATTATAAAAATATTTAAATTTTTTTACTCAATGACTACCAAACATAATAATAATATAAGACATTAATTTTTTAAAATAATAACTATTATTACAAAACTATACTACTATATTAAAACAGTTAACCATTTTTGTTTAATTATTTGCAAATTAAATTTATACCGCCACCGCCGTCGCTGTCGCGTCATTTCATAAATTATGCATTTAATTAAATGCCTATATAATATAACTGTTTTTTTTTTCTTGTTGTTATTATCATCATTTTCACTGTGTTAGGTAATTAATTATCTATTAAATGTAATTTCGAAATAATTATAAAAATTAATAGTAGTTAGTAGTAGAAACCACATAATCATTTGCACATCTTTCCATTTTTAACCTTGTTGCATTATGTGAAAGAAAAAGAAAAATAAGAAATTTAAAAAAAAAAACTGGGTAAAGAAAATAAACAAACCAGTTACCGGTTTAATTTACTGGTTTTTGCATTTATTTTTTTTTATTTGCTATATTTATTTTGCTGTTGAACTTTTTTATATATCACATAATATTAAACGTTTATTGAAACCAAAAAAATTATTTAGCCTACTCTTCACGTATAGATAACTTTAAAAATAAAATAAAAGTGAGAACTTAGAAGTGGTGTACTCTGTGATTCACAGAAAATGAATTTTTTAACATTGATTAGAAATTGAATGACGTTATATTTTAAATATTTCTAATTACTTAATTGTCCAATGAAGATTTTGTTTTTGTAAAGAATTAAAACGAGAATTTAAAAATATTAAATAAAAATAAAAAACCTTTTAAAATTTCTGAAAATTGCATTAATTAAATTATAATTAAAAAAAAAAAAAGAAATTAATTAACTGGAAGAAATTAAAATTAAATTAATATAATTGAAAATAAAAGATGAAGTTTCAATGTATAAGAAAAAAGAAATATGTATAATATACGTATATTATTGAAAGTATCCTAAAATAAGTTTATCTTATTTAATTTTTTTTTTTTTTTTTAAAGAATTAAGCCTTAAGTTATAAACAACAGTTCTCGAAGAAATGTTTTCAGTATTATTTCTTGTTTTTTAAGTCTTTAGAATTTTTGTTTTTATCCTAAATTTTAATTTGATTTTTTTTTTTTTTGTTTTGAAATTTAAATTTTTTTACTTAAAAAATAATTGAAAAAAAAATCTTTTTTTTGTATTCATATTCATATATATACAGATTAAAATAATAATTTAAATTTATTTTAAATTAAAAAAAAAAAAAATTAATTAATTTATATACCATGATCACTCATATTTAAAAAACTTCGACATACCCTACTTATTTCTGGATTACTATGATTTATTAATTGCATATAAATTTGTTTATGTAATTGTATTTCATTTGTCATTTCTTCTAAACGCCTCAATAATGTATCCTTTTCCTTTAATAATGTTTTAACTTTTTCTTCAACTTCACGTGATCGTACTTTTGCTTTTTCACGACTTTTACGTACAGCAATATTATTACGTTCACGTCTACGACGATATTCATCGGTACCTTTATCAACATGTTTTTGATTTTGTTTACGTTGTTGTAATCCATTACAACCGTTCATACCACCCATACCATTCATACCATTTAATCCATTTGATTTATGATTATTACTATGATGATGATGATGTTTTAATGATGCTAAATGTGCACCAGTTAAATGAGGTAATGCTTGGTGATGTAAAACAGCAGCAGCTGCTGTTGCTGCTGCAGCAGTTGGTGTTAATGTTGTAAATGATGATGTACCATTACCATTTAAATTATTGCCATTCGATGTGACATATGAGTTTGCAGCAGCTGCCGCAGCTAATGGATATAAACCATTTGGTGTTGTTGTACCATTATTACCGGTACCATTACCAATGGCTGTACCATTTGTTGTACCACCCAATAAGCCATTACCATTTGTTACAGCACCTAAAAAATTTCCATTTGTAACATGCTGTTGTAAATGTCTACGATATTCTTGTGGATCTAATGGTTCTTCTTTAATTGTTGATGTTTCAGAACCAACTGATGAATTATCATCACTTGAATTTGAGTATGTTGCACCAGAATGTACTGCTTGTGGCATATATGCTAAAGCATTTCTACTATAACCATTATGATGATTACCATTACTACCATTACTATTACCATTTTGTCTTAAATTTTGATGATGTTGATTATGTTGTTGTTGCATTTGTAATACTTTAGCTGCAGCACTAACAACACCATTTGCCATTGGTAATATATTATTATTATTAATTAAACCATTTGCATTATTATTAACAATATCACCAAATATACCAAGTGCTTCTTGTTCACGAAATTGATCATCAATTAAATGTTGTAAATCTAGTGATATTTCTTGTGCTGTTAATTCATCCAATTCATTTTGAGCATATTGTTGTAACATATGTTTTTGTAATATACTGCTACTATTATTTAAATTACCATTACTGTTATTATTATTATTATTTGTTGTGGTATTATTATTATTGTTATTATTAAGTGCAGCTTGTTGCATTTGTAAATTTTGTTGTTGTTTTATAATTAATCCATTTGTACCACCATTTTGATTATTATTATTGTTATTATTATTATTACCATTACTATTACTGTTATTATTATTATTATTATTATTACTATTGTTATTATTATTATTATTTCCATTATTGTTATTATTATTGTTATTATTTGAAGATCCATTTGATGTAGGACTATTTGCCATTGCTGTTAATGTTATTTGGCCAGCAACTATTTGTGCTTGTGGTGTTGCCTTCTTTAAATCCAATTGTGTTAAAGTTTGTACTGTATCGTACATTTGAGGTGAGTCCATATCCTTTTGATTTAAGAGAATCATTTCATATCCTTTTTATTTAACGTTTTGGAGGAAAATATGTATATATATATATATTTTTTTTTGTTATAAACTGAAGTAAAATGTCACTGATTTTTTTTTGTTTTTAAATTTCTTATATTTATTTTATAAGTTTTGTTAAAACTAAAATTTTTTAATTATATTGACAAAATATATTAATTAGATAATTATATTACTTTTTTTCTTTTAATTTAACTTTAGTTTAAATGTTTAATAATTTAAAATTTTAAATTTTTCAAAATTTTTATTTTGTTTTCAATATTAAAACATTTTTTTTTTTGTTATAATTAAAATCCAATTAATTTAAAATTTGTTTGTTTATGTTCTTCATTAATGTATTCCACTTTAATTTAAATGTATTTTCATAATTCACATTATTTGGTTTTGTTAATTTTGTTTTTTTTTTTTCTTTTTTTGAATTATCCTTTTTTCACTTTCAATAAATTTAAGGAAAATTTTTTTAAAGTAACACGACACGACTTTAAAATACACAACCGGTTGAGTTTGAAAAATAACCGTAAGTTCCTTAAAATATTTTTAATTAAAAAAATTTTTTTTTTAATATCCCGAATTGTTTTTATTTGTTTATTAATTGTTTTTTATTATTCCTATTTTTTTTTTTTTTTAAATCTAACTAATTCAAAAGCCTTCGAATGACTGAAGTGTCTCAACAATGATGCAACTGATTTTATATTTTATTAACTTTTTTATACGAAAAAAAAAATAAACTTCTTCTTTCTTAGCTTTTATTTTGATTGTTGTTATTATTATTTTTATTTTACAACAATCTTCCCATAACCTCACAAAAAAAATCTGTTTTTGTTGTTGTTATTATTATTTTCCTTTTCTTATTATTTTCTTTACTTTATCCAAGAAACTTCCTTTTCTTTATATTAGTCTGTTCTTTATTATACACACATCCATACAATTTACTTTACATATATAACTATACATCCACATAAATAATAATATTTATTTGTGAAACATAATATTTTTATTTACCGTTACTCAAAAAAATAATTTTTTGTTGTTGTTATTTTAATTTTATTTTAATGCACGTACAAATACATTCGCAAAAGAAAAAAAAGCTTTCAAATGAAAGTGAAATTTTTAAGTTTTTGTCTTCAGCAAATCGAAAAACTGTTAATATACACATACACACATATATAAATTTCTATATGGATTGTGTTTTGTAAATTTAAATAAAAAAAAAAAATTTTTTAGACACAATAAGTTTACCGCGCTTATCAAACCCTAACAAAATTTCACGTCTATATAGTTCTGCACTTAAATGATCACTGACCAAAAAGTACTGTTCAATTTTTATTTTACATTTATTTTTGTTTGTTGTAAATGTGTAAAGTTTTACGTTTGATATCAAATACGAATACAATACAATATGAAAACTTTACAAGAGTAATAAAATATAAAAAGAAAAACTTTTTGAAACAATTAAATTGTCTTTAAAAAAAAAAAAAATAATAATAATAAAGAAAAATACCTGCGATATATTTACAAACACACATTTGTATGCATACATAATCTGTTGTCGTTAAAAATTCATTTACCAAAATTTTTACATATAGCACATCATAACAATAATCAAAAAAATCCTACAAAATATTCAAAAATGTACTGTTATTAAAATATATGTGTATGTAGTGGTGTAAGTAAGACTTTATTGTAAATATTTTATACCAAAATAATGCTATAACAGCAGTTTTAAAATTTGTTCGAAGTGAATTTTTACTATACGAGTTATGTACACGATTTTTAAGCTGTGCAGCGATCTTCTAATTTATATTTTGAGAATGAGTTTGTGTATAAATTTGACAATATGTATAAAAATGTGTAATTAATTATTATGGAAAATATTTTTTTTTAGTTAAATAATATAACATAAATATTGCATTTCGAGCTTTTACAAGAAAAAGCTTAAAATATTTCTTATAGATTCGTTCACAGAATCGGTTTTGTAGTTAGTTATATTTGGTTAAGTTATTGTTAGCATTGTATTAAAATCTAAAAAACGATCACGAATGAAAGAATTTACATTTTTTTGTTTTTCTTGTATGTAATATTTATTATTGGCCCACTACCATATTTGCAGTATATTTATGGAATATAAATTTGA
The DNA here is from genome assembly GCA_963942445.1 of Argyra leucocephala. Classification (NCBI taxonomy): domain Eukaryota; kingdom Metazoa; phylum Arthropoda; class Insecta; order Diptera; family Dolichopodidae; genus Argyra; species Argyra leucocephala. The sequence goes on along the minus strand of OZ012681.1, from coordinate 70,059,766 downwards.
AAGCGAAAGTAAAATATAAAGAAAAAAATAAAAATCACAACAATGAAAATCTAAACCAATTTATTGGAAATTGGCTAAAAAGAAGGAAGCAAACAAATGATTTAATTGAATCAGAGAATTTTTAGAGTCAGTTTTTCTTTATGTTGTTTTTTATTTTTCTTTGGTTGATTGAATAAATGAAGCTATTTTTATGAATGAAATATTTTTTTTTTTTAAATGGGTATAGATTTTTTTTCTTTTTTGATTTTATTGATATATAGTTTAGATTTATGTTAATTAATGGCATTTTATTAAAATAGGATTATTAAGAAAAGTTTTTAAATTTTAATAAAATGAAAAAATTAAACTTAAAATAAGTAGGAAGAAAAACAAAGTTTTAAGTTACATACTTTAATATTTTTTCAAAATTACGATGAATTTTTGAAAATAATTATAACGTCTATAATTGTGTTTTTTTTCCTATAGATAATTTAAATGATTAATTTAAATGCCCACCAATATGGTATAAAATGTTTATGTTTTGAAAAGTTTGGCATTTTAGCCCTGTCAAGGCGTATGGATTTTTAATTGAAGTTTTATCTTTTATTCAGTATTTATAGTTTTCCCCATATTAAATTATCAGGAAAGACATTCGAAAACTAGATTCAGTTTCTTTAATAAATTATTACAGTACTTGTGATACTTAATGTATTAAAAAGTAATTTTTGCAATTCTCTTTGAGGTGATGATACACTTTTGTAATTATTTTAATAATAGTTATCAATGAAATAAACAAAAAAAAATTCTAATCCAAGGTAAAAATAACAAATAATAAAATTTGCTTTTTCATCTAATATACTTTTTGTATATAGTGTATAGTATATATTGGATATCAGTCATATCTCTCTCTCTATATAGATTCAAATTTTGCGGGAGATCGAATTCGAGTTTTATATACTTAACAATAGTTAAAATAAAAGCAGTAGACTGATCAACTATTTTTTGAAAAAATATTATTGATTTTTAAAAAAAATCTACACCATTAGTAAGCATAAAAACCAAATTTAAAATAATTGAACAAAGATAAATAACACCTAACATTACACCTTAAATAATAAAATAAAGTAATAAGTATCTATAAATAATAATTAAATTCTAAAAAACCATGTTTTAATCATATGTTCAGTTAAAGATAAAACCTAAAGCAGCTTTGATTTATTTATGATCATTACTCGAAATCAGTTGATCTTTGGTGATAATCTTTACAGCATCACTACTTTCCGTTTATACTATATATAAAGAAAACCTTTCCTCGTAAATATTCTAACAATCCAACCCACACTTCTTCATTTAGTTGGAAATACGTAACAGGAACAAAGTATGTGTAGACAAGCTTTTACTGATATAGATGCGTGTGGTACCACTAACACCAATATGTACATTTTTTTATTGTAACCTGGAAATGTTATAAGTAACTAGATTATTTGAATATCTCGTTAGTCTCTTTGAGCTTGAAGAGCATGATCATTATTTTCACATAGTGTTCTAGAAGTATTAAGCGTTGGAATTCGCTCCTGAAGTTCACTAACAATTTTACTTTGTTACGTAGAAAATTTGTCGATGCTACTGTTGGAAGATCTGTAAATTTTTTGAATTCTAGAAATAGTCTAATATTTCTTCATCAGAATAGAAATTATCTAGCACAAAAATTGCATGTAATTGAATTTTTACTAAATTTATCCAACAATTATTACTACTATAAACCTTTCCTTAGATCCTTTCAGAGTCTTAAGTTTAAAAATTTGGAATATTTAAAATAAAGTTTTCTTCTCAATCTAATATAATTAAAACAAATTAAATGTTTGGTAATAGTAGAATTGGAGAATATTAAATTAATCAAATAAACTCAGACATAGTTTCAGATCAAAATGATCTTAACTTTTTTACTTCAATGTGTGATTAAGTTGCTTGAAAAGTTAAATATCATCGCTTGAAACATACACAAACACCAAATGTCAATCACAAGCAATAGAAGAACCTATAAATGCCATCACAGTGTTCAAGAAAAATTTATTTGAAAAAATGAAAAAATTTTCAATATGAAAACGGGTGAAATTGTCTAACTTTAGCGATCACTTCATTACTGATCACTTCGAGACCGATCAAAGTACACACTTATTGTTTTGTTTCTTTTTTTAATTAATTTATTAGATTAAAATATTGTAATATGCTTGAGTTAAGCATAAAATAATAAGTAAATACAAAACAAAAACGTTATTAGAAGTCCTAAACTTCGAAAAAATGCTTAAAATGTATAATAGAATAATATTTACTTCAAGTAAAGAGATATTTATTTTATGATTTGGTGTAAAATGCAATAATCTACTAATTTCCAATTTGATATAAAACTGTCTCCAATTTATTAAAGGAAAATATTTTATGATAATTTAAATTGTCAAAAATTTAAATCTACTTGCATCTGCTTGTATTGATACCTATAGTTCTAAGTTAAGCCCTTCATACACTATTTAAATTGATAGATTTTGGCGTTTGGATTTGATAAAGTTCATATAATTCAAAATAGAACCGAATGTTACTTTCAATTTTAAAAATAATTACTCTTCTCATTTCTGAATTTAGAAAATGTAATATTAAAATTTGAATAAAAATATATGTAATTTAGCATTTTCTAAATTCAGAAAATTTTCTAATTTTATTTTTACATACTTTGTTTTTAAATGTTTGTATATCATCAGTTAAAATGTTATCACAAAGTAAGCTTTCAATTATATATGTATTTCATAAAAAAAAATTTCTAACGTTTCAATAATTATGTATGTTATTTATTTATAGGTGCAACTGATCTGAGTCACGCATTAATTAATTCATCATTGCCGAATAACTTTTCTAAGCCGGCCGCCAACTCTGTAGATCTTCTTTTTGAAAGCTCAGAAGACTTACATCTTTAAATCTAATTTAACATAAATTAATTATTTATTATATACATACATTATGTACATTTACATAATACTATACGCACATATAATTAATATTTACCCTATATGCAAATAAACAAAATACATATGTAATTAAATATATAAATACAATAGTAATACACAACGTATACATATTTTATAATAATAACATTAAAATTCATTTTAAAAGCTTTTCAAAATTTACAAAAAGAAAAAAAATTTACAAAAAAATATTAAAAATATAATAATATATAATATACTTACATACATATAATACTTTAAGCTAAACTTTAAAACAATAAAGTTTACAATTCATGAATTTATGTCACATTCCGATCTAATGTTTACGGAAAAACTTATAATTATGACGTCATTGAATCAAAGTAAAAAGCTTACGTTTTTCAATATGCTATATCTATAGCTATAACATTATAGAGAGTATATAATGCACAAAATAACAACAAAACAAATACAATAAAAATTGAATACTTGCATATAATATGGTAGACCTACATATACATGCACAGTTAAATTCAAATCTATTATAACAGTGTATAATAAAAAGCCTGTTTGGTTTTTTTTTTTGTATTTTTTCTAATAATAATTTGACCCACAAACTGATGATAATTTAAACTTTAAAGTTTTATTTTTATACATAATGTTGTATATATATATATATATATATATATATACAAATGATAGACCGATAAATAAACTACGTCATTAATTACAAAAATTTTTTTGTTTTTTAAATTCGATCACACGCATTAATACTAAGAGAATATTGATGAGTAAAATTTGTATATACATGCGAAGTTATTATAAGCATTTAGAGATGATGTATTAACAAAAATGTTGGGAAAATAAGCTTTTCTATTTTAGTGAAAATTGTTTTTAAAGAGAAAAAATTAAAAGAGTGAATTTTTCTTTTTGAAGAGAATATTTTTGAAAATATTTCACCCAGTTAGACAAAAGGTAATTCAGAATTTATTTTTGATCGGTTGCAAGGAAGATTTATTGAATATATAATTTTTGTTTTATTAAAAAATGTAGATTTTAATTATTTTTATATTAAATCTGTATGCTATTCAAATTTTTTTGAATACATTTTTATTAACTTGCTAATTTTCGTCTGTTTGTTTTTTATCTGTTCGGTACATTTTGAAAATGATTTTAAACTAACTTCACGACAAGCTAGAAAATTGATATTTTCTATACTGCTTGAATCCTGGTGAAAACACATTTAATCAATAGATGGTCTACGTCAAAGGACTTATTTAGAACAAAATTCATATCTCAGAAACTACTTATTTGATTCAAATTCGGTATACATATCTGGGGCTTGTGAAAACACATTTGTGTACAAATATTGGTTTATACGACTGGTTTGCGTCAAATGTCTTATGTCGAGCAAAATTTATAACTACTTGTCTAATTTGATTCAAATTTTGCACAAATATTGGTTTTTGCTTCAAAGTCTAACTTCTAATTTTTAATTAACACATTTTCCAAAATGTAATACGTACCAAAAATTAATTCATAACAATGCTATCAAAAACTAAATAACTAAATGTTTATATTAGTATAATGGCACATTAGATAAATCACAAAATTAATATCGGCTCACTAAAATAAAGAAACCTTAATGGTGTAAAATTTGCAAGTAACTAAACGGTAAAATTTATAAATCGTTGACTTAATGCTATATATGGCATAGAATGTCGCCAGGACAAGAGAAATACGTAGAAGAGACTAGCACAGCGAAATTGAAGATTTTAAGTAAACCGGAATGATGCTACACTGTACGATAAAATACGATAAAACTATATATAACGATCAGTTGAAAGATAGCTCAATTTAAGAAAAATTTAAAGAAAATAGTCTTATGTTGGTCATTATCAGCATACTCTCGACTCTATTGCAATCGAGTAATAATAAAATAGTAAAAGTAAAATTAGAAATATCCATACCTCACTAATTGGTTTGCAGGACAGCAGTGGTAATGAATAAATTAAATTTTGATATTTTGAACCCCTTTAACCCCACTATAAAATCAAAAACGTAAATAACAATATTTACAAAAAAAAAAACCAAAATTAAGGTTATAAACCCCCACCATAAGTAAATATTTACGGAAATTTTTGATTTTTTGTTATTTTAGAATCCGACAATAATTTATTTTTTAACTCAAGTAGTCTAAAAGTGCATTCAACTGAATTCGATAATTTTTTTTTATATTATCATTATGAATCCACCAAAATATCAATAAATTGTCAAAAATAAAAATTCGCGTAAATTATTAATCATCATAAAAATATTGATAAGAATTGATGATAGATAAGTGATTTATCCGAAATAATTATTGAAATCAATAAATTTTCTTATCAAAATAATAATCAATGCAGGTTTTTCAACCTTTTATATAAAATCACACCCAAATATAAAAAAATTAATGTAAAGAGTTGAATGTCCTAAATTTTAAAAAGTAAAATAAAATTTTGTTATGATTGAATTTTAATTATTTGGAATTGATCAGTATGTTGATAGGAGACCGTTTATCTTTACCTAATTTTAAAATAAAATAAGAATTATGAAATTCTGAACTATTTTTTCTTTAGTTATTACAAAAATTTAATTTTTTTTTGTGTTTTTCGATTGTTTTTTAAATTCAACATGATGCCCTACTTTCATAAGGATATTGCGAGATAATGTATTGTTTATGTTAAATTAATGCATTAAAATTAAGTCATTCTGACCCTAATTTCTTTTTGGGAAATTTTATATTACATAATATGTTTTTTTACATTTTCAATTTTATTTCGAAATACTCTAAATCGAAATTTTTATTACAGTAGCTAGTACTGATAATTTTTTTTGTTTTCAATTTAACCATTGAACGAAGTACTCTCATACTCCGAGCGACACCGCAATCTATTGAAATCTGTTATTCATCGTATCGTCCTGAATTTCAGAATTACAATAACCTATTAATTCAGTTTAAAACTACTCTTAAAAACTACTATTAAAAACTAATTATCAATTTAGTTTTCCAAATTCATTAACGGCACACATGCTTTTGATAGGATTTGGCATGACGATCTAATATACAAAGTTAAATCTTAACTACCACCTGAAGCTTACACATTAGATCACATAAAATAAAATTCAAATCACACACAAAGAACATCAAATAAAAGCTGGCGTACTACAAAGCAACATACTCGAACCAGTGCTGTATATAATATTTAGCTTTTATCTTCAAGAAAATAGCCAAGTGATATTATTGAGCATTGACATATCGCAAGTATCGCATTCCATTCAGAAAAAATCAATAACTGAGATTTGAGAAATGGAAAATTAAAGTGAATGAAAATAACAGTTAAACATAACATTAATATTCACCACGCTTTTTTAATTTTAAAATTTGCTTTATTAATATATATTTTTTTTTATAAATAAATGTTACTTAACCCAAAAAAGTCTTGGATTTAGTCACAATTTTGTTAATCCATACCAATGATCCGATACAATTGTTTACAAGACACAATTTGTTAATCTATACTAATAGTCCGTCCATAGGTCTCTACTCTAGTGTATTATGTTTCATAGTTTACAACTATTTATGTTGTTTTTTATATCTTATTGTCTTTTGGATTTTCATTATTATAAATTTATTTATTTCTTGTTTAGATCAAAAAAATTGCAATAAAATAAAAGAAAAGTGATTAATATTTAGCAAAATTATTCTAAACTAAAGTACTCTACAATTTATAATAGAAAAATAGAAGGAAATTGGAAAACTAGAACTACGAATTAACAAAGGATTAAAGGATTATTAAGTATATTGTGATGATAAGAGATTTTTTTTAAACCATATATCTTCTCTATTAAATCTCGAACTCAAATATTCAATTCCAAGAGAATTGTAGCAATAAAGCCTTTTTAATTTGATTTGCACTTAGTGTGAAAGATCACTTTAGCTTTTATATTTATTGGATAACATAAACATCCTAATAATGGGTTCATATTTCCCGTAATTTTACCGATGATAAAGGGTATTCAAAATTTTCACTGAGCGAAACCGTGTACTAATATTGGCATGTACCATACTTTTAATGTACCGTGAATAGATTTCGTCTATCATAACTTCTAGTATGAAGAAAATATCTGAGATTTTAGATTCCAAATTTTAGATTCCATTACCATGGCAGATTACGTGTAACGAATACCTCAAAAAAAATTTCTGAATTGCTTCAATTCTATCAGTATGAATATTATAGTGTGTGACCCCACTTGACTAGCATACTCAAGATTGGGACGAACTAGTGACATATACAACGATCTACCAGATGGATCATCGAATTGCCTAGCCCATCTCTTAATGAAAACCAACATAGAATTAGTTTTATTCATAATTGCGTTGTGGTGCTCATTGAAAAACAGTTTCTCGTCAAACATCACTCCCAGGTCCTTAAAGTTGGGTACTCTTTTAATAACACTGCCGCTGAAAGTATAGTTAGCTGCAACTGATATTAAGCGAAGAGTAAAAGAGATGACATAACATTTGGCAATATTTAGTGTTAAATTGTTAACTTTGCACCATTTCATGAAGGTATTCAAGTCATTTTGAAGCAGAACTGGGTCATTTGATGTCACAACTTCTTTAAATATTTTCATATCATTCGTATAAATAATAACGCTGCTGTTTTTAATTAGCGAGGGTATATCGTTGAGGGAAATGATGAAAATGAATGGACCCAGATGTCTGGCTTGCGGGACACCAAAATTAGTTTGGTCTAAAGAGTAAATTGTAGGACCTATCCAATAGGTAAGATTCTGTTCATTTTAATAGGAATGCTGGGAATCCTACTTTGTGAAGCTTCAGTAAAATAACACTATGAGGCAGGAGATCAAATGCCTTACTTAAATCAGTACATCGATTTCGTAAATCGATTTAAGAAACATGGAACATGTTTCAACTAAATTTGTTACGGTTGATTTTTTCTTCATAAAACCATGCTGGTTAGGCACTAGTAGAGAAGAATATTCGCTATATATAGCATCATACACCATATGTTCGGAATACTTGACAGCTATTGGATGATAGTTTGCGATGTAATTTTTTGGACTCTTCTTGTGAACCGGCTTGATATAGTAATATTTTCCAAAATTGATATTCCGTGTTCAAGAGACTTATTAAATAAAATTGACAATGGGTAAGCTAGTGATTCAGAGTCTTAAATAGTCTTAAAGTTATTTCCGGAATATTATCGTGACGGGACCTGCCTGGGGCTGTTTCGTTATTTAACGTACTGAAATAGACTTTTATTTGAGATGCGTTAAACTGGATCAAAGGTATTTGCATTGGATGGAGTAGTGCTAAATGAAGTTTAAGTGGGTATACTTCAAAGCTGTTATCCTGATAAGAGCTTGAAAAGAATTTTTTAAATAAATTCAGAGTTATTACTTGTTGAGCCCTTATAAGTCATATAATTAAGGTATCGGACTGATTTACGTTTTAAATTAATAAACCTCCAGAAAAATTTGGAACCAGATTTCATCTTCTGGGTTAAATAATCATTGTATCTAGATTTTACTGTAATCTTGGAGTTATTAAAAAGATGAACAAGCTCATTGTGGGATTCATTAATTCATCAGATATTTTCTCCATGTTTTGTTTTTCTTATGGGACTCCTATTTAAATCTTTAACACGTGTGGTTGGAATAAATAATCTAAAACCATATTCAATAACACGGTAAAATTCAGATAACGCAACATAAATATGAATACATATCACATTGAACATATAAATGTTATACTTTCCTGTGTTTCTTAGACTTAATTCACTGCTTCAGAACATTTGATTCCGAACAACTTTATTAAAAGAGAATTCTTACTATTGCGATTCATTGCTTCAAAATATTACAATGTTCCAAACAACAAAAAAAAATAAACAACTGAAATCGGCATTTGAATTAATTTTAAAATTTTTGTTAACTTCAATCTGGTAAATTTTTAATCATTAAAAATCAATTATTTAAAAATTAAATCAAGCAAAAAAATATTATAATGCCTCAATGTTTTTTTAAATGTGAGAAATGTCAAAAAAATTAAAAATTATAGCAAAACAAATTGTTCCGAACACAAAAGTTAAATCTACTTTTGATCCTGAAAAAAAAGGTTCCGAACGTTTTTGAAAATTGAGAGAATTGAAATTTTCATATAAAAAATATGTTCCGAACACATGCGGAAGAAATAGAGACAAAAAAATTCAGTTGTGCTGACTCTTTGTACTGGCTCGTTTGAAGCAAATCATCGTTTTGCCTGCAATTCAAAATCCTCGCCTACAAAGTAATAATAAAACCAATATGGCTGACTAGGTGACATAATAATTCGCTGAATTAAATTTAAAGGGACAACCATTTCTGTCTACTGATGATCTTGTAGTGGTGTATGATGAAATTATTAGTCTAAAGCTAGTTAGAGATAAATATGAATTATGATCTGAATACAATACACAAACGAATGTCTAAACACAAATTAAAGAGCAATATTAGGAAAGCGAAATATATTTTTTTCAGGTGAATTAATACGGAATCACTAAACCTACACTGCAACAACGATATAATACAAAAAAGTGATAAATACAAAGATTTAGGTAATGGCAATAGATTCTGAATTGAAGTGGAAAAGACAAGTAAATATCATAATTGAAAAAGGAAGCAAAATAACGAGAGTATTCAGAAGAATAGTCCACCACAGAGTACTATTTCAGTGGATAAGAAATTTGTTTTTCACCATATTCTATAGTTCATCATTTGTCTATGCTATCGTACTTAATACTGATAGTTACTAGTTTAGTTACTTATTCTTAACATCGATAGTTTTTAGTTGTGTTGTGAAAAAAAAAATTTTTTGCAGGCACCTTTTCCGATTTCTATATTATTTTCCATCAAACTCACAATTTTGCCCAATTGTATTTTATTACTAAAAAATTTTCTTAAAATAAAAAACAACAAATTTTATAAAACATATAAAAAATTAAAATAAATTAAAACTTACTTATTCTACATTTTAAAAATTCCCACCAAAGAAAATGTCCTCGACTTTAAAAGCCTATTAATAGAAAAATTTCCTGCCCAATAGATTTCCGCCGCTAATCTAGTCTATGTCTATTGCAATAGATTTTCGTGATTGACCCCTAAATTTAAGTTAGGGGTTGTTGAGGCAATTTGATAAATTCAAATTTTTGAATGTTAAAATGGTACCTTTTAGCACATTGACTGCCATCTCATATTTATTCGAATGACAAAAAAAGTTTCCCAATAGGCCATGTGATTTAAAGGTGTAAGACGGTAATTCAGGAAGAAAAAACACTAACATTCGCAAATAGTCGAATATTTTCCTTTTAATTTGCCTGATATGCTTATCATACAGATGCACGTATTTCGTCTACTACTTGCAGACTTCTTCAGTGTTTTGTACTCGAGTCGAAGCATATCCGTAAAATTAAAAGGAAAATATTTGAATATTTTCGACAAATATACAAAAATTTTACTCTAACGCTAGAAAACAAGTTTTTATAAAAAGTAACATTCGATTATGTATGACTTTAGATAACAATTCGATTAGAAAAATAATTATGTGACACACAGGGAACACAAAAATAATATTGGTTTTAGGAAATATGGGAAATGTATGGAAATTAGAATCACAAAACTTGGAAAATTGGTTTTTTTATGTTCTTTAATTATTTTTATGATGCATTAACATTGAAACAATTCAAGCACATTTGAGGGAAACCAGGACATTGCTCACAAAAACTTATCATAGCTTTGCGATCTATCCATTTTATACTAGCATAGCTTTGCGAAACATCCAGCGCATTTTCTTCGTAAAGGCTTTTCAGTGGAGTTTCCATTCAGTTTGGAATTGGCGTTCATTAATATTTAATTTCTGGCATGAATTATTAAATATTGAAGATAAAGAATAAATTTTCTTAAACTATTATACACCGAAAGGTCCGAATTTGATTTTTTTTGCTATTTGTTTGTAAATAATAAAAGCGTTTCCTACTGCTGTACCTAACAAAAGTTTAGTTGCAATTTTGCGGTACCATCTGATTCCCTTTCGTAAAACTATAGCGTATGAGATAATTTGATTCATTTGAAAGTCCTTCGCTGAGTGAAAGACATACAGACTTGACAAATCCCGTTTCACATATTTTGCCAGACTCTAAGTTTGCCGTAAAAACGTACATATATTTATATTACTAAAAAACAAATTCAGTTTTTTGCTTTGGCCTGTATTAACATATTGTAAAAATTCACTTGACAGTCAATGTCTTAAATGAGGTAAAATTTTAAATTGAAATTTTTAATTGAAAGTTGAAAAAATTTGAAAAAATATTTGAATTCGCCACGTCTCCTTTTAAATACATATCTATCATTTATAATAATGAAAATCGATTGTGGTAAATGTTTCGGATACTTTCGTCCGGCTAGAAAGAAAATAGAGAAAGGAGAAGGAGATAGGTTCGACGGGAAATTACGAAAATTACTGTTGTTATTCGTTTTAAATTTTTATAAATCAAATAGAAACATATAAACTAACCATCCTTGGGACTGCCCGCAACATAATACAATTCCGCATTCTAGATGTTTATCTTCAAACAAATTTATAAGAAATTAATAAGAAATGCATTAACAAATATTTCATATCTTTATATCATTATTACAATTATTAAATTAATTAAAAAAAACAAAAGCTTAGCTTTGTTCAAAAAGAATATATAAAATAAAGCTTTCAGTCATACAAATTAAAACTATGTGTATTGCATTCTACTGTATATATATGTAGAACAGAATTATTGTATTTCCAAACATCATCCAAAAAGAAACTGAGAAAACTGCATTTATAGAAAATCAATTCAGACCAGGTGAAATTAGTTAATAAGTGTGATTGCAGTTCAATAACTTCAATAGCTGAGTAACGTGTTAAAAAACGTGACTCAAGTTTGCTTGTTCTAATTATTCTTTGTTATTTTCTGTTTTTATTTTTAATTTTTAATTATTATTTTTTTTTCTTTTTTAAAATATTTACATTGACCTCCTATTCTTGGGGATCTTGACTTAAGACAATTTTTATTTTGTCTAGCCATACAAAAAACAATAATTTTTATTCTGTTAATAGCTGAGTATACAAACTTTGTTTCAAATAAATTGAGGTTCAAATGAATTTTTGAGTTCAAAATTTAATTTCAAATTACTCATTTCTAAAAATACATTTTTTTTTTGTTATTTTTAATCTATTTATAAAATAATATCAATAACAGTAAAGTTCATTGGAGTTTTATGCAATATTGATAAGATCATTAGGATTATAATAATAATGGGGAAATTTTAATGACCAATTTAATATTTGCGTAAATAAAATTTTATAGATTACATTATATTCAAGATAATCTAATTTGTATTTATTTTTTGTGTACAATTAAAACAAAAAATAAGCTGGATGGCGCAGTATAGGTAGAAAAAACCCAGATTCGATTCCCGATGTAAGCAAAATGGTTTATGGATTTTTCGACCAGGTCCCCTTTATCATTGGGATAAAATAAATGACAAAAAAATAAATAATAGACCTAATTCCCGTAAGGAAAAAGAACGTGACAGTTTGCTTGTATATAAACAAATCCATAACTAAATTAATAAATAGAAACAATAAAACAAAAAAAGAACTGAAGTATAGTTTCAGACCTAAATACTAAACTAAGTAAATAGATATTACTGAATTCACTTGTTTTTAAGCTAGCACATCAGTGGAGATTTTCTAAGTTCAACTAGTATGCATTATTATAATAGAAAAAGAGGCGGAAAATGCCGATGCTTACATCATGGAAATACCAAAGTGTTTCAAAACTGATTATGGAAATTTGTTCATTATTAGAACGTTTAGAGTGTGGAAATACATTACATTGCCGGCATTCTCAAAGGTATGATTGGCTTCTACATATGTATTTGATTTATAAAAATTAAAATGAATATCGACAATAGTGTTCGAAACTATCCGCTGAACCATCTCTACTATCCATCGGTACAAAAGTATAAAGCTTCCTTTAACGTAAACTTGACTATTTATAATTAAAAATCCGAGATAGATGTATATTTCTGTACATAAATTTATATTAACCAACTACTACTTATTATTTTTTCAACTTCCTATTGCTAATCTATCTCCCTTTTTTTCCTAATGTATCCTATCCCATCCTATCCCAACCAAGCGTTACGTAAGTGATAAAGGTATTTTCATACCTAATGCTTTGGCTGTTTATAAAAAAAAAAAATATTAAGTGCAGTATTAAAATGCAGTGTTCACAGATTTCAGCAGATATTCAGATACACTAAATATACAAAGTAATAATTATGAAAAAAAGTTAAGTTTAAGTTTAAAAGTACAATAAAACAAAAATCTTAAAATTTATAATTCAATACACAAAAAACTTACTATAATAATAATTAAATAATTCAATTATGACTTAAAACTACAGAAAACTAATTTAATATTATTGTTAAATGTACAAAGAGAGAATAGTTAGATGTTCTTAATTATGTAAAGGTCCGAAAGCTTCGGAATCAGATGTATATTCACAAAATTTTCTAAAACGTGCACAACCTGAATCAAAAATAAAAAAAATGGAAGCAATACGAACAACAAAACGATACTGGGAGGAAATAAAACCAGCAGCCGATGTGAATACAAATTCGACAGCAATGTACCGTAATCCCAAATAATTAAGAGCAAAAAACGAAAGATAAAATAGAATAAAGTACTTTGTTAAGGTTAAGTAGTATAGAAACTGGTTTAATCACATAATAAAAGTTCTATTATAAAACTAATAATTTTTTTTACAAAACTAATATAGATCTTATAATACAAAATATATAGCGTTGAATTGTGAATCTATAAAACAATTGTAGTTTAGGCCTTAGGCTGCTAATAATGCACTTGGAAACATCAAATTGCATGAAAAGTAGCTCAGTACCATATTTATAGATCGACCAAAGTCCAAATATAAATATATATAAGATAATAAAATCCATTTATTAAAATGAAAGACACATAATAGATTAGATAAACACTGGACTGCCAAATTTTAATGTAAACTGTAAAAAAAATTAATCTCAATGTATAATAATCCACTTGTTAAGTATCTTGAACTCAACTTAAATCCAATGAATTCTATGAATATATGATACCAAAAAATATAAGGAACATAGGAAATTATTTTATTAAAAATTAACTGGAACTTTTTTATTAATTTTTCCAATGAAAAATTTCCGTTATTTTTTTTCTTTGTTTTTCTGTTTTCGAAATTAGATCTTTTAAAATTGAAAAAAGCAAAAACATGAAATAAATTTGAATGTTCTTGCAAAGTTAGTATGTATTTTAATAAAAACAAAAAAAAAAGTTTTTACAGGTTCAAAAATTGCTGAAATAGAAAATAAAAAAAAACATTTGTTAATTTGCAAGGAAAAGTGTTGGGTTTTAAAATCGATTAAATTGACATTTTTTGAAAATTTTTTTTTTATTGATTTTTTCTTTTTTTTTTGTTATTATTCCTTCGATTTGGAAAACGTGACTTTCTTTCTTCTGTTCTGATTTTTTTTTATAATAACTGCTTTTTTTTTTTGGTATCAATTTACAAAAATTTATTTTATTTAAATTTTGTGGAAATTAAAATGTTTTTGTTTTGGTGTTTGATGACATTCCGTAAGAAAGTAAAACACGAGATCTGTTTAAGCGTGCGATGTTTCACGTATAGCATTTATAAATTTTTCGACCTTCAGAGTTCAGTTATCAGGGAAGTAAATATTATATTCTCAATAAAATTAGACTTTTAAAAGATTATAATTAGACTTAAGTAAAAGTATTTAGTATTTTTGGATCTGGTTTGTGATCTTATTTTTCACCGATCTTGTTTTATTTATTTAGTTTAGTTCACACTTCATTAAAATTTTTTTTTTTTTTACAATGCAACATAACACACAAATTAAAATTATATCGAACTTAGAACTAGTTAAAATACATTGAAATAAATTGCAAGCATATTTTAATTAATACATATTACTTATATAATTTAAGTTTTTGAGTCTATTTCGAGAGTGTGAAGTCAATAGTATTTCACTATTTCACTTCTATCACCTTTTTCAAAAATTTTCGAAAAGGCTGTTAAATTTAGATTAATTAAATATTTATTTAAAACAAATTTTTTTAGTTCTAGTCAATTTGGCTTTTTGAAGAATAGGAGCACAGAAGATGCTATGCTAAAATTTACTAATGAAATTTATAACAGTTTGAATAAGAATAGTAGTTGTGCTGCTCTCTTCATTGATATCACAAAAGAATTTTATACAGTATCTCACAACTTACTGTTGAAGAAAATGTATAATGCTGGTTTCCGAGGCTTCATTCTCAAATGGTTCGAGACGTATCTAAGTAATAGAAAACAAAAAGTCAGAGTTGAATCTAAAGTTAGTGAAATTATTTTTATTAACAAAGGTGTTCCCCAAGGTTCAGTATTGGGGCCGATATTATTTCTTATTTATATTAACTCTCTCTTAAATCAAAATTATAATGGACTGTCTGCTTTTTCTTATATTGGCTCTAATTTGATGGATGTTGTAATTAAAATTAACTACGATTTGCAGCTTATTAGGAACTGGTTTTTTGTTCATGATTTAACTGTAAGCCCTAAAACTAAGTTAATGTTTTTCAAAACTTCTTCTGATAGTAATGAAATTAGCGATTTATCTTATCACTCGCCGGTCTGTAAACGTTTTCCTTTATTTGTTTCTCCAACCTCAAACATGTCATACTGTGATTCTGTCCCTTGTGATAATGGTTGTTTTTATATTGAAAATGTACACTCTTTCAAATCCCTGTAATTATATTGGATCATAAATTAAATTGGATAAAAAATATTTAAATAAAATTGTTCGTTACGGCTACCATTTGAGAAAATGTAGTACGTTAGAAATTTTATATATATTTTACTACGCCTTTTTCAATTCCAAGTTGAATTATGGTTTAGCTGGTTGGGGTGGTTCTTACAATAACAGAATTCGCCTACTTCTTCTAGCCCAAAAACATTATTTAAGAACCATGCTTAATTTTAATCGTCTATCATCTAGTTTCCCACTTTTCAAAAGAATCTGTATTTTGCCACTCAGACATCTCTATATCTACAAAACTATGAACATTTTTTTCATTAGATCTGGTTACCTCGATCAAAGATTAACTCCAACTTACAATCCCACGTAACATTTTATTGTTATAAAAACAAAATTGGTGCTAATAGCAGTAGTGGTCTTATTATTTTACTGTACTCCTATAATGTTACTAATAAACTTACTGTAGCTTTTAGGTAAATATTTTGCGACGGCCATTATTTTCTACAAACGAGGTAAATTTTTTTTAAATAAACAAAAACTGAAAAGTTTTATTTTGCATTCTTTTCCCAAAAATATCATTTTTACTTAAAAGAATAATTATTTAAATATCAAATTTGATATTATGCATTAATTACCATACATTATTAAATATTTTAAAGATTCAATTTAAAAATATATTTTCTTTTATTTATGTAAAAATTGGTTATTTTTGGAGGGCATTGTATTTTTTCGAATTATTTTTATAATAAATGTCAATGAAATTGCATTCGCAGCCAAATTTTGCATTTTGGTCACAATAATTATGAATATTAATACAATTATTTTTGACCGCAAAATATTATTTATTAGTAAGACATTTTTTATATTATTAACTAATATCTACCTCCCTTTCTCAGGAAATAAATATAAGCTCCATAAAATTATTTGATTGAATAAAAAATAATATCTTTCTCAGTCTTGCATAACATAAACTATTTCAAATGAATATCATTTCAAAATAAAAACATATACACTAATACATGTATACTAATCCTATAACAATATTACAGCACTTGCTCAGGTGCCTTATAGGATTCTCCATTTTAGTGCTATAACGTATTTACCTTTCGCAGCAATTGCGGAGCACTCAAATTAACACTAATACTGCTATAATAGTGTTTATAATAGTGTTATAAGAGTGCGCAAGAGTCTTATAGCAATAAAATTGTTACGTGGGAACCTACGTATTAATTATTTGAATTATGTTGTATAATTTACGCATTGCTTTGTTATTATGGCACCACGAATTTTTAATAGACTACCAATTCACATCAGAAGTGAACGAAATCTGTTCTCATTTCTTAGACAGTTATAATTCAGTTCGATCACTCTCAAATTGAATCACTATTTGATGGTGGAAATTTGTATTAAATAAATGTTTTGTATATGCATTATAATTAAATGTGGTTTTCTCTTCATACTTCAATTATACTATATTCTATAGTTTTGCTTGAACTTATAGTGTACTTGTAAATTTTTTACTTCAATATTATGCTTTTCATACGTTTTTCATTTGTTATTTCTTTTTTCTTCACATTTTTTGATACATTGTTTATTTATTTTTTTTTTAATTATTTTGTCTAATCTTAATGTGTAATTACTTTTGATTTTGGTACCCAGCTAAAACATTTATATTTATATTTTTTTTTCATTTATGTTTCTTTCATTCAACACGTATTCTTTTGAATATATTCGAATGATCCTACTTATTTTCTTACATATATATAAAATTTTTTTATTTTTACTAAATTATTTCTTATTGAATTTTATATCATTATTTGTTCCTATTAATTATTCTAATAAACTATATTATAGTTTTCTTTTTTTTTGTTTTTACTTTTGTTAATTTTATTGAATTTATTATATTAGTTTTTTAGATTTAAGAGCTTTATGTTTTGTTAATATTCCATTTTAATTTGATTTAGTTTGTAAAAAAATTTATATTTAAGGAAATAAATGAATTCTAAATCTAATCTAATCTAAATCTTATATAGTTTATGTGTTTATTACCAATTAGTAACATAATATGAAGTGGCTCATAATTGCCATAATTGGTCCTATGGAAACTTAATGTAAAGAAGTTTGTATTTCGTAGACGATTATTTGAATTAATGTTGATGTTATTCAAAATCTGAGGAGAAGCAATGTTTTCTTTAATAATTTCAGTAAGATAAATAACATCCGCCACTTCTCGTCTTGATTTAAAAGTTTTCAAATGAATTAAGTTCATATGGATGGAATTAATGGATTTGAAAGCAAATCTTAAAAAATTTGTTTGCACTGCTTCAATCCTATTGATATGAACATCATAGAAAGGTGACCGAACTTGACTAGCATACTCCAAATTTAGTCTAACGAGACTAGAATACAAAGATTTGAGAACATAGGGATCGTTAAATTCCTTTGACCAACGTTTAACAAAACCTAGCATAGAATTAGCTTTATTGATAATATTACAAAAATGTGATTTAAAGTTAAGCTTGTCGTCAAAGTAAACCCCTAAGTCTTTAATTGAGGTCGTTTTGGAAAGGCTAATACCATTTAAAGAATAATTAAAACAACCTGGATTACGTCGGCGTGTTTAACACACAAGTGCACATTTATTCACATTTAAAAGAAAGTTATTATCTGTACACCATTTACAGAAGTTATGTAAATCGCCTTGTAGAAGTAAAGCGTCTTCTAAAGAAGTAGTTTTTTTATAAAAAATTTTCATGTCATCCGCGTAAATTTTCAATTAACTATTAAGAATTACTGAACAGACATCATTAACCGAGATTATAAAAAAAAGCGGTACTAAATGACTGCCTTTTGGGACTCCTGAATTAGCATAAAAAGATTTAGAAGTACTTTTTCTAAATAAGTTAGATATTATTT
This sequence comes from Argyra leucocephala, assembly GCA_963942445.1. NCBI lineage: Eukaryota > Metazoa > Arthropoda > Insecta > Diptera > Dolichopodidae > Argyra > Argyra leucocephala. The sequence continues at coordinate 70,040,945 of OZ012681.1, read as the reverse complement.
AACCCATTTCAGAAAGAATTCTGGGGAACCAAGTATCCTTAATTTTAGAAATATTATTGCGTGTGGTAAAACATCAAAGGCTTTACTATAATCGGTATAGATAACATCCGTTTGAAAACCTGCTTCCATATTTCTCGTAAACGTTGAAACTGACTCAACAAGATTAGTAACTGTCGATTTTTGATCCACAAATCCATGTTGGTTGTGAACTAAAAAAGATTTACAGTGATAATAAATGATTTCATACAATATTAACTCAAAAAGTTAAGGAAGAGAGGAAAGTTTCCCGATTGATCTATAATTACTGATTTCATTTTTGGCATTCTTCTTATGAACTGGTCTAATAAATGAATGCTTCCAAATAGAGGGAAAAACTCCTGTGGAATTGCTAAGACACTTAAGCATTTATTAAGTATAATTTCGGGAATACCGGGAAATAATTTCGGGAATTTGATAAAGAATATTTATTCTTTTTCAAATAACAAGGGTAGTATAGGTTCAACAAGTACAAACGGTTGATTTCATTTATTGTTTAATTTCATTCACAATTTGTTTTTCAATTTTTTTTTTTTCTTTTACAATCTATCTTTTCTAATTAGGTTATGAAACAAAAAAAAAATTAAACCGGGATCCTGTGAGTAGATCCAATAACAAATTTACTGTATCTACTTTATGTTAGAAGAAATTGCCAGAATTCGGTTGTAAAATTCAGAAATTTTCACAATCTGCGTGTTATTTTGTTTCTTCGTTTGTGTGTTGCAATTGCATTTCCAGTATATTTGGATTTTGTACCCTACAATTCGATGTCGTAACTTCTAATCGATGTCAGGATAGTTTTATCTAATTGAATTTTTAACAATTCTTTATCAATTTACTCTTAATAGTCATATTTGAATACAAAATAAAAAAAAAATAAATTCCTAGAGAAATTTTAAACGACACGAAATTTCTTCAAGCGATGCTTTAAGGTAGATTAATATTGATTATGACAATTATTTTCGATTATTATTAATTTTTTTTTTATCAATTTAAAATCAATTTACTTATATAATTTGCATCTAATAGATGTTAACAATAAACGATTTTAAACTATAATTTCAAATATTGAATTAATTCTCGAGATTCAAATTTTAATCGCTGATAATCTTTATGCTCTCAAATAATTATCATTATCATACACAATAAATACTATTATTGTCTATTATACTATCCAATTACTATTACTATTATTATTAATTTTATTCTTAGAACAATATTAGCACAAAAAAATACTACATAATACAGGTATTTAAATGATGGTAACCGAATAAAAAATTAGTTTGTTTTTTTTAATTCACTTCTATAAGATTCTTGTCAACTTGCATCTACTTTTTAACTACAAAGTTAGTAGGTTTTTATTCGTTTTTTATTTTTATTTTTAAATATATAACTATATTATAAATTTATATTAGTGTATTGTAATTTAGATACACCTGGAAGGTAATTTGAATTTAGGTTAGATTTTTATTGAAGATAAATTCGGAAACCGAAAATTTTTCGATTTTATTTAAAAAAAAGCAACAACAACACACAAAGCCAAACAAATAATATATAAAAAATATCTGATCGAATTCATGTGTTACCATTGTTTTCATTTATTAAAAATATCTTAAAAAAAAAAAACAAAAAAAGGAAAAAAAAATTATTCTAAATTAAAAGCTGGGCGTCAGTATAGTAAAAGCTACCAAAAATATTTAAACTAGGGTACTTTAGTAATGCTTATTTTAAGCGAAATAATTCGCGGTAACTTAGTTAATGTATTTTTGCAAAAGGAAATAAAAAACTAAAAAAAAAAAAACTTAAATTTACTTATCTAAAATGGTTGTAGTGGCGGCGGCGGCGGCGACGGTGGACTGAAATTATAATAATAAATTGTATTAAGAAAGAAAATTAATCTTTTACTATACTATGTACTTAAGAAAATATTTGAATTTAAAACAAAAGCAACCTACTTAATTTCGGACATAGTATTTTATGTATATATGGTTTTTGATTATATTTTTTTATGTTTTTATTACTTTATTTCAGTAAATTTTATTAATTTTTTATACAAAATTTTAATCTATGAAAAGAAATAATATTGTGAGATAATGGTGTAAGTGTAAGTGTAAGGATGGAATTGAATTACTTAATGGAATTGCTAACCGATAAATTGAATTAAAATGAAATGTAGCAGAAATACTTTTTTTTTAAATAGTATTAATTACGACTCTAACTATAAAAGAAATAATTTTTAGTCACAGCCTGTTCCAACAGTTATAGAATTATAATTAAGGATCCACTGAGCGAAATAAACAATGAAAATATTAAATAGAAATCAACACGGCCTTATTATAATTTTTTTAAATAGAAACATGTTCCTTTTGAAGGAAAATATGTTTGTTTTAAACAAATTCATGTTAAACATGTTGTCAAACATATATTTGGTTAATTCTAACAGATTTTTATTTAATATAAACACGGTTCTGTTTGAAATAATTAAAATAAAATATTGTAATAGATTTTCATTGATTTCAAATACAATTCTGTTTAAAATAAATCATATTTAAAGTATTTAACATGTTTCTATTTAATTTAAAGACGCTTCTGTTTAAAAAAAATAAGTTAAAATATTTAAATAGATTTGTATTTGATTCAAAATGAAACTTGTTTAACAAAGAAGAATTTATTGACCAGAAAATATTGTTGTTTTAAACAGATTTACGTTCAAAATATCATCAAGTATGAATTTGTTTGATTCAAATCGATGTCTTTTTAATTTAAATATGTTTCTTTTTAAAATAATGAAAATAAAATTAGGAGATCCCCTGTGAAGAGCACAGAAGTGGCTTTAGTCTTTATGATGATTAAAATCATTATTTTGTGTACTTTATATAGGGTGGGTGTTTAATGACAAAAAATATTGTTAATGAACATTGATTGTGTTAGGCCTACACTACATACTACACAGAATAAATCTGAATTCCCACCACATTTTTACATAAAATATTAGTCTGTTTTCGATAAAAAAATATTAGGTTTAATGGTTTAAATGAACACGTGACTATGCTGATTACAAATGCAACAACGACACAGACTTAGCTTCCAGATAATACTTTGGATACTGGAGTATCCTATTGTCTTTACCTCATTACAAAAAAAAAATATTTAGTTTTACATTCACAACTCGTTATTCGGTTATAATGCGTCGTTATATCTCTTGTGTAATCTATAATAATAGCCTTGTAATCCGTCATAAATGATGGAAGTCAAATAATTCTAAACCGAGAGCCTCTTATCCTAATGCTTATAATTGGCCCTAATTCAAGTTGTGGCAAATCAATTATCTATACTTATAAAAGGGAAAGTTTGTTCGTTTGTTTGTTTGTTTGTTTGTTTGTTTGTTTGTTTATTTGTTTGTTTGTTTGTTCGCTATACACGCCCACAGTTTTAAAGATAGAATTCTGAAATTTTGCACAGTTATCAGCCACAGACACAGCCACAGACACAGCCATCAGATGACAGGTTCGGGTTGCTGCCGTACAACTCTTACCAAGACTCAGGAATATTTTAAAAACCATGTGTGTGACAGATATGAAAATTTACATTTAGATTCTCTTTCACAAATAAAGAAATTCGACTGTTACCGATTTCGAAAATTTGAACTGGTTCGGGTTGCTGCCGTACAACTCCCAGCACGTACGTCCCGGGACTATTTCAAAAACTAATTGTGTTACAGGCATGAAAACTTACACTTAGATACTCTTTCACAAATAAAGAAATTCGATTTTTACCGAATTAAAAAATTTGGGCTGGTTCGGGTTGCTGCCGTACAACTCCTAGCACGTACGTCGCAGGACTATTTCAAAAACCAATTGTGTTATAGGCATACAAACTTGCACTTAGATACTCTTTCACAAATACAGAAATTCGACTGTTACCGATTTCAAAAATTTGGACTGGTTCGGGTTGCTGTCGCACAACTCCTAGCACGTATGTTTCAGGAATATTTCAAAAACCAATTGTGTTATAGGCATACAAACTTGCACTTAGATACTCTTTCACAAATACAGAAATTCGACTGTTACCGATTTCGAAAATTTGGACTGGTTCGGGTTGCTGCCGTACAACTCCTAGCACGTACGTTTCAGGAATATTTCAAAAACCAATTGTGTTACAGGCCTGAAAACTTTTACTTAGATACTCTTTCACAAATAAAGAAATTCGACTGTTACCGATTTCAAAAATTTGGACTGGTTCGGGTTGCTGTCGTACAACTCCTAGCACGTACGTCGCAGGACTATTTCAAAAACCAATTGTGTTATAGGCATACAAACTTGCACTTAGATACTCTTTCACAAATACAGAAATTCGACTGTTACCGATTTCGAAAATTTGGACTGGTTCGGGTTGCTGCCGTACAACTCCTAGCACGTACGTTTCAGGAATATTTCAAAAACCAATTGTGTTACAGGTATAAAAACTTACACTTAGATACTCTTTCACAAATAAAGAAATTCGACTGTTACCGATTTCAAAAATTTGGACTGGTTCGGGTTGCTGCCGTACAACTCCTAGCACGTACGTTTCAGGAATATTTCAAAAACCAATTGTGTTACAGGCATGAAAATTTACACTTAGATACTCTTTCACAAATAAAGAAATTCGACTGTTACCGATTTCGAAAATTTGGACTGGTTCGAGTTGTTACCGTACAACTCCCAGCACGTACGTCTCAGGAATATTTCAAAAACCAATTGTGTTACAGGCATGAAAATTTACACTTACATATTCTATCAGAAATGTTTCAAAAAAAAAATTGTGTTACAGACTTGAAAATTTATTCTTAGGTATTCTATGAAAAATAAAAAAACATGTATTGTCCTGAAAAAGTATTTTTGAATTTAGGAATCAGTATAAAATTTTTATTAATCAGAAAATACTGCAGAGTGTTCCAGGGGGTCCATGTGTACAAATCGATAGATACAGTTATCGATGAAAATGAAGTTGTTGTTCCTTATCAATTGGAATTAAAAGTAGTAGCTTCAATAGTGCTTCTACGAAACTTGAAGAACCCAAAACTACGGTACTAGATTAAGAATAAGAACTTGGCATCCTCATTTCATTTAAGTACAAATTTCAATTGATTGTGGAAAAGGCGAACATATCTTTATTTCAAGAATACCTCAACAGCAAGGAGCGTATTTGCTTATACTTCATCAGAAAAGATCACTAAAATATTGTTTACAAAGAAATAATTTTAATACAAATATAGTTTAAGTTGGAGTATTGTTGATATTTTTTTATCGTAGTGAAAAAAAATATTAGAATATTTTTGATAAACCAATTTTTTTCAATTCGATTCATAAATCAAACTTCATTGAAATAAATTCGATTCATTTTGTGGTCGACCCGGACAACGTCGGGTAACTTTGCTAGTAATAAAATAAAATAAATCCTAGTTTTTTTTACTTTCATTAGATTCTTTCATTCCGAATTTCAGAAAAATGTTATTTTACTTTCTTTTATCATTCCTTTATTTTCTTAAATTTCATTTAATGTGATTAGAACTTGCCTAATTCTTTTTTTTGGTTAACAGGTTAAATGCATTTAAAATATTAAAATCATATTTATTTAAGGTTTTTTAAAAAAAAAAATTGAAAGTATAATTTGGGAATAACTAAAATAAAACGAAACTACGCTATTTAAGAAGGACATTTAATGAGTGGATAAGCCAGTATCAAAATAAATAATTTATCAAAATAAATAAATACTCGAAATATTGTAGTATAAACTTGCAGTACCGTACACGATTCTATTTAAAAAAAATATTTAAAATTAATTATTTAAACAGATTTCTGTTTGCTTTAAACACTTTTGTGTTTAAAAAATATGAAATGAAAAAATTAAACAGATTTTGTTTGAATTGAGTTAAATTATATTTGTTTCAAAGAGAAACATTTTTGATGCTTAAATTGGTATTGATTGAAAGCGTTATTATTTATTACAATTTACAGTTCGTTTCTTATTTTATAAAACCGTGTAGAATGTGAAGTAAAAATTTTTTTAAATAGTTAAAAAAATAAAAAAGAATTTAGTTTTTATTTAATAAAATTTGCATAAAAAACTATAGGAATGGAATTTAGTCGAACTTATATCTATATTCATTGGTAAGTATATAAAATGTACAAAAAATACATACAAAATTAAGCATTACAATATTTTATAACAGTAAACGAGATAACCTATGATAGTTGAAAATATTTATCCACAGAGGATTTGAAGGAACTAATCCCGAAAGTAGGCGTAAGAATCGAGCTTAGAGAAAAACTCGTAAATTGGAAAAAAATAAGGTAAATATTTCATTTTAGTTATAGATTTTTAAAAATACATCATACACCAGCATCAAGTGTTATATATTTAATTTAATTATTTTTAGCTCAACATTGATGATAATAAATAATTGGTTCGAGGAGCAAGAATGTTCTGGGCATCATTCAGCAAGAACAACTACAACACATCTCGATTCCAATATTTCACATATTAAAAATATTTCTTTTTTTTCAAGTCCTCCTTTACATATAAATATATACACACAATTAATAATGGAAAATGTTATTTCCGAAATAAATTTATTTAATGTTTTAATAAAAAAAAATCTTTTTTAATAATTTTTAATTTAAATAAAAATGGTTTGTAAGATTATTATTAAAAAAACAATAAAATTAATGCAAAAAATCGATTAATTAAGTATAAGTAATTTTTGATGTACCATTTACGTATTATAGTTAGTTATAAGAAATTTATTTTTAAATTACAATAAAACATACATAAAAAATGTGTGAATAAAAATATGTAAACTTCTAAAAATATGTTTCATTCTTTTATTTAAAATTCCTTGTACATACTATATAAAAAAAGTTATGTTGTTAATTTTGCGCTTTAATATACAGCAGTACAGCAGCATGTACAGCAGTTTTTATGGACAATAATTTATGTATTCGTCTTAATTTTGAAACAAGAAGAATAGAATTTGAACAGATTTTCTACTTATTGAATCAAACAAGAAAATATGGAATAAAATGCATACAAAAAATTTATTCTGCAATAAAGAAAGTTAAATCGTTATATTGAAAAAAAATCAAGGCATTGGTTTGGGAAAAGGGAATCAATTATTTTTATCCTTTAAAAATAATTTATTGTTTCTTTTTCAATATTACGCTTTAACTTTTTAATCTCAGACTATATTTTTTTGTATGCATTTTATTCCATATTTTTCTGGTTTGATTCAAGTAGAAAATCTGTTCAAATTTTTTAAATAGATTCTGTTGATTTCAAACATGAGTCCAGTTCAATTCAAATAGATATATGTTCAAATTTTTTAAATAGATTCTGTTAATTTCAAACATGAAACTGGTTTAATTTAAACATAAATCTATTCAAATTTTTTAAATAGAACATGTTAACTTTAAATAGAGAATATACTTGATTTAAACATAAGTGTATTCAATTAAATTTAATAGATTCCATGTTTGAAACAAACTCAAATCATTTTGAAGCCAAATCATATGTGTTTCTATTTGAATTAAATATTAATCTATTTAACTTTTCTCTCAGAATTGCAATTTTTATTGCTGAACTAAAAATTAAATAGAATTAAATGAATGTATCAATCTTCTTGTCCATATATTGACAATATATTGCAGAAAAGAATGATGAGCGATTACACATCAATCATGCACTCATAAATATTTTTATCCATATTTTGACATTTTGCAAGGACATATTGTGGAAGTGTTCTGAATATATTATAACATATATGAATATTAATAATATAATTTGTGGAGGAATGTTTTTGACTTCAGTTTAAATTGAATTTTTAAAGTAAATGTTGTGTATGAAAAACATCAAATTATTTTTTTTCACATTTCAATAATATATCATTATTGAAACATCCCACAAAATCAAAAAGCAATTTTTTTACCTACCTTGATTTTGACAGCAATATTTATGAGAAATTTGACAGCAAGATTGATGAAAATAGAACCACCATCAATCATTTCTCATCAATCAACGGTCAATATATTGACAACATTGATTATATTGATTGATCATTGATTGATGTGTAATAGTGGCCTAAAAAAAATAAACTAAATTATACAAATCACACCAGGCAAATTAAATAATTAATCGCTTGAACAGAATGAACGCAGCAAATGACAAAAACGCAGCTATCAAATTTCATTGAACACAATTGGCGGCATTTTTCTTTATTAGTTCAGAGCTCGACAAATCGAGCATGAAATGTTTCTTTATTCGCTCTGAATATTTTCCGTTCTACTCTGTGTTTCTTTATTCAATCATATCGAAAACAACTATCGGAACAGACACTCTACTACATGTAGTTTTCAGTTTTCTAGTTTTTCGGCTCAATACAGTTGTAATTTGTTGTAGTAGATTTGCAGTAAGATAGCTGCTGCAATAGCAAAATCGACTAATATGTATAAATTTAATAAACAAATAAGCTTATCGATTTTTTTTTTATGTGAATAGAAAAATTTAACTACAGATTTAATAAAAAATTTCCTTCGAAGTCACTGTTAGAAAAAAAGTTTTATTAAGTATTATTTTAAGCCAATTAATGGAAAGTGTGAATGAAAAAAAACTAAAAAGTAAATTAAAAAAAAAACGTAGCTTGAAATTAAAAAAAATGATTTTATTATGTAAAAATGCAAGACGAATTCCCAAAAATTTAAATTACCTGTAAACTATTTACGATATGCCAACCGATGTATTTGAAAACCATTTTCGAATGGATCGAAAAGTATTTCAGGTAATTCCAGTAAATATTAAAACTTTATTACTATTGTACACAATTGTATAGATTTACAGTTTCTTCATAAAGAAGTTAATATTTTTTTGGAAACAGGAAAACCAACCAGGTAGACCAACCGCTGGCTTAGATCTAGCTTTGTATGTAACTATTTGGATGTTGTGTAATCAAACAACATATAGAGATGTATCAGATAGATTTAATTTAGCGATTGGTTTAGTGCATAAAATCGTTCTCAAAACTTGCAAAATTATCGGCAAATTGAAAACGAAATATGTCATATTTCCAAATGAAAACGGACTTCAAATAATCAAAAATAGATTTGATAAACTAAGAGGGTCTAACAGTTTTCCAAATGTTGTCGGTTGTATTGACGGAACACACAAAGCTATTCATCAGCCAAATGAAGATGCCCGTAGCTATTATAATCGAACATCATATTATTCATTAATACTACAGGTACATTAACAAAATTAATCACCTAAATAAATTCATCTTAACACCATAAAAATTTTAGGTAGTATGTGATGATCAATTAAGAAGTTTAGATGCCTGTTTTGGTTGGACTGGCAGTTCGCATGACGCATGTGTTTATACCGCCAGATTTACACATACTTGGAGATTCTGCTTATCCTCTTCATACAAATTTAAAGGTGCCATATAAAGATAATGGTTATTTATCAGAAAGCCAAAAACAATTCAACCATATACATAGCTCAACACGAGTATGTGTGGAGAACTCAATTGGACTATTGAAAAATAAATTTCAATTCCTGAAATTTTTTAATATGAAGAAACTGAGTAACATCAAATATTTCGTAATGTCGTGCATTGTTTTGCATAATATAATTATCGATCATAAATTTATTGAAACTAATAGAATAAACGTAGAACAAACAAATGTACCTATGTTAAATTATCAAAACGCTAAACAAAAACGAGACTTAATTTGTACCTCATTGTAACATTTGAAAATAAAAATAACTAAAAGTTTAAAGAAAATATTGTACTTAATTCATAGCATTATATAATACATATTTTGTATATTCACAGGTCATAACATAAAAAATCCAAATATCAGTCAACTTAAAAAAAAAACGAATTATAAAAAACAAAAATAGCAAGCTTATAAGAATTAAATCATATCTTTTAAAATTGCACTGAGATTTTTAATTGCTTGAATCTTCTGCCTCTCTATTTCTATACCTTTGCTTATTCGATCTTCTTCTTTTTTTTGTTGCTCAACTTCCGATCTCCGCTCTTCCTCTCTCCATTGTTTTAAAAAGTTTAAAACATCATCAGATTTTTGTGTTCTTCGTTTTTTAACATTTGGTTCAACTTCTGATTCTATTTCTTCTTCCTCTATCTCTATTGAAACTTCATCCTCCATTGTGGAAATAAGTAAGTCTTTCATAAAATTTCCATTTAACACTATCACATCCACTTTTCTGTGATCTATCTTTAGCTCTTTTATAAGTTTGATATAAGTTATGAAATTTTCGAATTACTTCATCATTATTATAAGAAAATTATGGACATTCTTCTTTTATATTCATTAACACTTGCCTCCAAATTACTTCACTTTTCTTTCTTTTATTCAAAAATTCATTTAGCATTTGTGTCCGTTTGGTAATTAATAATTTGGTTTGCCTTCTCGTCCATATATTTTTTTTTTCTTTTGATGTTTCTAATTCTAAAATTTCACTAAAAACAAATTTATATTTTACAAATGTTCTATTATTATTAAAAACAAAATTCTCTTACCTCAATTCATTATCAGACGACATGTTGAAAATAAATAAAAAACATAAATGACATAACGCAGTTCAAATAAGCTTACTGCGCTATCAATGATAATTTTGCTATTTTTTAGTTGCGCTATAAATGTTTATGAACAGGATTGATCCACACGCCAAAAAGTCATATTGAGAAAAATGAGTTTAAAATAATAAAATTTGAAAGACTATCAAAATTAAACTGTTCGATAGAATTTTTCCAAATTTGGCCTACTTATGTATATACCCTAAAAATAGGTTCATACAAATTTTTAGACTAATAACTCTTGGTTTGTTCATTTTTCACCTTTAATCCATATCCAATTTTAAAGTGAATTTAGTTTTTCATTGTATGACGTGGATCAAGGGTGGCGCACGTAGATTTAATAAGCTAGCATTAAATTTTTCTTGAAGTAAGAAAGTTCTATATATTCACCAAAACAAAAAACATAAAAATAAAATACGATATTATTTAATTTTTAGTTTTTATTAAATAAAACAAGAAAAAATATTTCTAACAAAAATTAAAAATTGCTTTCATAGCAAAATCTTATTCTAAATATTACATATTAACAGTTTTTTATTAATATTTTTGTTTAACAACATTCATCTTATTAAATAAAATCAAAATTAACAAATTCATTTACTTTAAAAATAATTTCACAGGTTTGTTAAGTAGCTTTAATCTTAACTAAGAAATTAATATTTTTGTACTTAGATATGTAATTTTAATTTTTTAAAGTAAGTGCAGCTTTCACTGCCATTATCTTGTGTAACATGATAGTACGTTTGAAATAGTATAATAATTATTTAAGCAAAGCAGTTAGATAAGTTACGTTTTCACGATGAAGATATTTCAGTAAGTCCTTTATGTCACTGATTTTATTTTTGTCAATTTTGGACTGCTTCGAAGTAAGAGGCTGAACATTAAACCATTTTTTTGGTTTTGGAAGGATCTTCTTGGATGGCTTCCTATTTATGCTAAAGTAATCATAGTTCAAACCCAAAAAGATGTTTTATATTTAATAGCAAAAGGTTCATCCTTTTCATATAATATGCATTTTATTTTTGAAAATGAAATCTTGCTAAAGTCTAATTATGCGGTAGGGATAGAAAAAAATTTAAAATCGTGGTGTACTGTCATCTGAATTACTTTCAAACTGTCTTTGACTGCATGAGTAACTTTACAAGATGCAAGGGGCTATGCACTTCCAAGTTTTTTAAATGCCTGTCGACGAAAGGATGAACGCAATCAACCTCTTGAGTACCTCTTTATACTTCAACCTCTTGAATATATATATTTTATATATATGCTCTTTATATATACGGTAAGATGGAGTATGTATATAAATAAATGTACATGAATCAAATTGACGTTAATAAAAACCGTTTATTTTTGATCCATGTGGATTGCAAAATTTGATAGCCTACACTAAAAATGGTTGTGGATAAAAATTGAATTGAAAAAAAAACATAAATTAGTGATCCATGTGTATTATACAATAACGTGGATCAAATAAGCCACATATAATTTCAAAAGTGGATATTTCATATATTTTGTGATACAAACATCAATATTTTGGATATAGATCAAAGTTGCATAAAAAATTATAAAAATAAGTGGATGTGGTTCAAACTTACCTCTCATTATAGCAAAAAGTATTAGATATAGAAGAAAACAAGTAAGACAGAAAGAAAGAGCATGTCGCAAAACCCCAAGAAATGTTCTAATTTCAAAAATGTCAAAATGGCGTATGGATCAACCAAGCATGAGACTGACGATATGTATTCAAATTTAATTCCCTACTGCAAAATACTAATTCACATCATATTGCAACTTGTTATGAACTTTAACCAAAAGACACTATACTGGTTTGAAATGACTTCAGAATTAGTCATTAGTTTCAAATAATTGGAAATCAAAACCTACAACCTACAACCTAAAATTTTACATTTCCGAAATTCGTAAAAAAAAATCGTTTGTGTGATTCGATTCAATGTCGATGCTAAGTAAAAAAGCAGAAAGTCCGTACTATTATTTGTCGTTTGCCATCTTATCGTAGTAAATTGTACATGAAACTTTTTTGTTTAGCAAAAGACCTACATGGTTGCATGAGGAAATGTGACTATTTTATTTAGGGCCAAAATATACATATATAGTTTTTTTTTTAAAGGTGCCTTTATCTCAATTATCTTAGGCGTTCTTCTTAGTACAGCAGAATAGATCTATATAACATTTTACATGGATAGTAATAAGTAAATAGAAATATAGAGAATTTTAATAACAATTACCCCAAAATTAACACATTCAAAATCCAAAAAATTCTTCTAAAGTTCATTGCAATGCACTATGAGTATGCCACAATGAAAACATTACTTATATTATGAACATTCCAGCCACACTCAATTTAAAATGTTCAGATATAGTTATACTCTTATTTTTCATATATATAAAATTAATTATCTAACTCTTATCATTTCTAAGATGTATAGGATCGTAGTATATGAAACCGTAGTTTTAAATTTGATATCTGTATAAACATGGCGAAAGGCTTCGACTCATTGAAATAATGTTTTCCGAACCTGTATAGCCTTCTGAAGCGAACAACTTGATTTAAATATTAGTCGATTGCAACAAATCTCTATGGTATTGTTCAACAAGGATGAAAATAATAGGAAAAATATTTTACACAAAAATAAGAAATCTATTCCCATTCCTATTTGTAGGAACATTTTTAATTCATCCTGAATACGAACTTATTATAGTTATTAATTTGATCATTATTACTATAGAGAAAATCTTCGAAAGAGGTATGTTTTTGCGGTTGGTATGTCTCCAGCAGCTCCTATAGAATACTGTGGGAATGTAGCCCACCAAAAACTGCAAACTATCACTAAATCAAAACTAATCAAATATGACTAACCAATTAATTAAGAAGTTAGGTAGAAATAACATTTACTAAATGAAAATAACAGGGTGAAAGAATGAAAGTTATTTAATTTGTGTATTAGTGTTATTGTTTTTTTGGACAATTTAATTATGGCCTTATTATATACTTTTATATTAACTTGCCAGTGTCTATATATATATATATATGTATATATGTACATTTGTATATATATATGTTTGGTAGGTAGGTTGGCATTTTTTTGTTAATATTAAAACCAAACGCAAATAGAAAAATAATAATTTTGTTTAAAAACTTTAAAGATAGAGTTCTGAAATTTTGCACACTTACTCATGATGAAAAAAGCAACCGGACACGGTACTTTACAAAGCTATCAAATGACAGGTTCGGGTTGCTGCCGTGCAACTCCTAGTACGTCTCAGGCATATTTCAAAAACCAATTGTGTTACGGCATGAGAATTTTTACTTAGACACTCTTTCACAAATAAAGAAATACGACTGTTACCGATTTCGAAAATGTGGACTGGTTCGAGTTGCTGCCGAGCAACTCTTAGCAGTTAGCACGTCTCAGCATATTTGAAAACCAATTGTATTACAAGCATGAAAATTTACACTTAGACTCTTTTTCATAAATAAAGAAATTCGACTGTTACCGATTTCGAAAATGTGGACTGGTTCGGGTTGCTGCCGAACAACTCCTAGCACGTCTCAGGCATATTTGAAAACCAATCGTAATACAGGCATGAAAACTTACACTTAGATACTATTTCAGAAATAAAGAAATACGACAGTTATCAATTTAGGAAATGTGGACTGGTTCAGGTTGCTGCCGAACAACTCTTACCACGTCTCAGGCATATTTCAAAAACCAATTGTGTTATAGACAGAAGAGTTTACACTTATATACTATTTCTGAAATTATAATACCTATAGGTTTCACTTAAAACTAAAAAGTATAAAATAAAATAATAATGTAAAAATAAAAAAATATACTTTTATCGAAACCAAACTAGCTAGCCCCCTAAAAAGATAAAATATTCCAGCCAGATTCATTATATACTTTTGTGTTTTATCTTATAGTAGTTCTAGATGATCAACATCCACCACTAGTTTTATTTCTCTACTTTTTAGGGGGCTAGCTAGTTTGGTTTCGATAAAAGTATATTTTAAAAATTTTTATTTTTACATTATTATTTTATTTATTTACCATCAAATCTATCATAATTAATTTTATGGTGGACCAGATTAACAGGCTTAAGTCATTAATTATTGTTAATAATATTTTTTTTAGTTAGAATAAATAACAATTTCAACAATTTCTTTCCTTTTCTGTAGCGTATTTATGATGCATTATATGTAGACGTTATGTGTAGACGATATATCCAGCTTTGATTCGTTTGCAAAGAAATCAGAGGACAGATCTTAAAAACTGTCTTAAAGGAGCTTTGATTCTTTGTATATGAACAGAACACGTAATGTTGTGTAAAAAACATTCACAATGTATAGACCAACAAATTACTAATGTGTTATAGAACGTAGCAAATTTAATTTATTTGTAATGCGGTTAAATTTCAAATTATATATATTAACTTTTTAATGAAATTTGTCGGCTCATTGACCATTGTTTCCAGGTCAACTAAAACCTGCAGTTGGTATTCCTCTTTTTAAAAAAGGTGTTCTCTTGACCCGAATAATTGCTCTTACGAATAATTATCTCTGCTATATCCTATTTCTAAAAATTTTTCCAAAGCAATGAAAATGCGAATTGTAAATTTTCTCGATTTCACTAACTTTTTTAGTAATAACCAATTTGGTTTTAGGAAAAATAAATATACCGAAAATGAGCTACTGAAACTTTGTTCTAAAATTTATAGTGGTCTCAATCATAATATATAGGTTTAGTGCTGTTCTTTTTATTTTTTCTTTGACATTACGAAAGCGTTCGATACCGTTTGTCATGAACTGTTGTTAAAAAAAGCTCTCTAATGCAGATTTCAGAGATTTTTGTTCTAAATTGGTTTGAATCTTTTCTCAAAGACAGAAATCAATTAATTAGAATAAGCAATATTAAAGTAGGTGTTCCGCAAATTTCGATTCTTGGTCCTATTATATTTCTCATTTTTATAAACTCTTTGTTTCAGCAAAATTTTAAAGGTAATTCGACTGCATTTGCAGATGGTACCGCCGTTTCTTAATAGTCTTCTAATACTTTTATAGATTTTAATTATGATTTAGATCTAATTAGGAAATGGTTTTGTTGTCATAACCTATATAGTTGTTAGTAGTAAAACTAAGTGTAACTTATTCAACCTAAGTGGTAATATTTCATATGATTGCAAATTATTCTATCACAGTTGCTAAATTTTCTCTTAACTTAGATATATGATAATATTATTTGTTGCTGTTCTTATAATGACTCATTGGCTTATGACAAACAATGTTTTGAGCTTAAACTTGTTGAATCGTTTAATTATTTGGGTATTCTTTTTGAAAATATATTAAACTGGTCTTATCATTCGCGTAATTTGAAGAATTATTGTACTAAAGTTACAAGATCCATGTAAGTTTGTATTGTGCAACCAAATCTAGAATAACATCTAAGTTTGTATTGTTCAACTAAAGCTTTTAGAATGGTTTACTATGCTCTTTTTAATTTAAAACTTCAGTATGGTATCACTTGCTGAAGATGTGCATAAATTTGTAGTTGTTAATCACAAATGTAACCATCATTCACAGAACTGATGAATAGAAGGGGTCACACTACCTTTGAGAACTCTTGAGTTAGATATAGAAAACATTGCAAGCCTATCATTTAACTAAATATAAACTAATCCATTTTAGTAAAGCAAAATTTTTATATAAAAAAAGAAATAACATTTATTTCCAAATCTATCTCCATTAATATTATTATTTTTATTTATTTATTTATTTATTATGCTCCATAAATTGTACAATTAATTCTTTTAAAACTATTTACTTAGATACAGATATATAATTATCTTTATCACAGTTGATTTGTATTTTTTATTTTTATTTAGAAATTTTCGAGCTTACTAGTATAAATTTAAAGGAAAATTGGAGATGAAAAACCTTTTTGAATTTTTGTGTTGTAAAACTTGGCGCTAACTTAAACAGTAAAACCTACCTACGAACTAAACTAGCCCAATTTTTTTAAACTTAATTTAAATTTCTAATCAGAGGATTTTCTGACATGAACAGTTCCGAGTGGAACTTTACAGTTAAATAACTTATTTTTTCTAAAATTGTATTCATGCTGGCTTTATCATGCAGCTTTTTGGTTTGGACCATCTGGGAATTTTTAATACAAGTTTCAAAAGTTTATTTTCAACAAGTTTCAAAAGTATATCTCCCCCAGACTGACCATTAATATTAATAAAACATATTATTGTTAACATTTCTTAATATTATATATTTGTTATAACAGAATATAAAATCATGCTAGTTATTGATTCGGAAAGGAGTGAAGTATAATAATAATATTGGTTTTTATTGTCCTGTCATTATAAATTGCCACAAATTTCATTCAACACAGTGAAGTTATTTATATTGATTTCCATTGTATATATATTGGTTATAACATTCCAAAGTTACTATTATACTGTCTATTATTCCAGTTTGAGTAAGTTTTACATAGTAAATCATTTTTTAATCGGATTTTCAATTTTATTGATATTTTAAATTAAATAAATTAACTAATGTCAAGTTTCCGTTCACTAATTATTTTAATATATCATTGCAAATATCGGTATTTCGGTAGCAATATACTTCCTTAATCAGTCCTTATGACGAACTAACTAGTTTTCTTCCGTTTTTTCATTCTAATCTCTAACAATGTTATATATTTTACCTGACTTCTAGCAATTTAGTATATATTAATTTAAATAGCGGTGAATATTCATTTCCTAAATCATTGTTCAATCTATTATCTACCTGCTTCCTCGAAATTGTTTGAAACTTTGGTATGCGTGTAATTTGCTTATATTATTATTTCGTACTTATTTTGTTGATGATAAATTAGTTTTATCAATTTTATGATAATCTTCAATTATATGTTTAGCAATTATTGCCAATCTAAAATTAGTAGTATATCTGTTTTTCTTACTAATTCGGCTTCGACTATACTTGGAATCTAATTGTAATTATTTTTTTTAAAAATTCCTCCATATTATAATTTCGAACAATTTTGGGATGACATTTTGTATATGTTTTGTATCATTAAACATTGTTTCTATTGGTTACATTCTTAAATACTTTTTTTTAATTGAATTAATATTATTTTAAAAATGAAAATATGTAAATAAATGTACTCTACATGGACACTGGACAGATATTGCTCCTTTTGAGAAAAATAAACAAAATAAAAAAAACAAAAATGCCATTAATTCCTTCCATCTATTGCTGATAAAAGAATCATCCATTTAAATCATATTTTTAAATATTATTTAAATTGTACTTGCCAATGCGAGCAATTCTTATTTGATTTAACTTCAAAACATATTCAACTGCATATTATGAAACAAAGTAGACAATACCGTTAAATAACGTTTAAGAATAAAAAATAATTTAAAAAAATTAATAATTTTATTTCTATACAGCGACACCTATTATGAAGTAGAAAAAATAAATAAAAAAAATTAATTTTGAAATTAAAACTGAAAGATAACAGCTTTTAAACAATTTTTGTTATCGTATTTTTTTATTATCGTAATTTGTTATTATTATTATTTTTTATATAGTTAAAGTACCAACCAAAACGGTTATATAAAAAATTACGATTTGTAATTGCATAAAAAAAAACAAAAATATCTATGCATGGATAAGTACAATGTATTTACATTCATTCTCATACATTTCGCAAAGTAACTTAATTTAACCAATTTATTGACTATTGTAGCTCTACTGTAGTTTTTTCAACTACAGTTACAGTACTAACTAAACAAATTTATGTTCTATATGCCGTATTGAGTATTGTAGCTGTACGTACTATAGTTTTTGCTATGGTTAAATGGTACTTACTTCTACTACAGTACTACTCCCTTGTAAAACAGAAATTAGTAGATATTGTATTATATACATATGTACTTACATATATGCTATGTACATAACCTATTCAGCTTAGCATATTTTTCTTTTAGTGTTCTTTTAGTTACTTACTAATGTAGTTAGTAGAGCTAAGTAGACTAGGTATAATAAAAAAATCATTCGATATAGCAGGATATACCTATATATATAATATTATTAATCTTCATATAATAGTATAGTAGTACAATAGCAATTTAGTACATACATATCATCTATATGAATAATATAATAATATCATTGATTAAATCTCACCCTGGCAGACAAAAGCACATAAGTCAAAAAAATCCGATTTTTTTTTATTGACGCAATCGCATGATATTCTCAATATCCATTTTCTCACAAAAACACCTAAGTCAAAATATACATATTTCGTCTTGAAAATTACAAAAATAATAATCAACGTAAAAATTTTTTAAATTTTTCTATCGTATAAAAACACATAAGTCGACTTATGTGATTTTAACAGAAAAAAATGTGTTGCGTAGCATAGACTTAAGATTAATATTATTATATTTTTTTTAACTGTTGCACCATAAACAGGTTCGATATTTTTTTGATTCTATGTGTATTTTTATTATTTCATTGTGAATATTAATTAAAATAAAAATCTTTTACTTTAATTACTCAAAAATATATTTGAAAAAAAAAGAATTAATTTTCGAAATGTCACTTAGCCGGGGTAGACTATTTGTTACATTAGTAACAGAAAAACAAAAAGAAAACTACAAAATTTTAACTGATACTTCTAAGGGTAAATTTTATTTATTAAACAAGTCAATATAATTGTTTGGAGTATGTTGTTCATATGATCTCCACTGCAGAGCAAGAGGATGAGAATATTATTGAAGAACCATTTTCAGACGACGATTATATTGCAGATCCATCTTATGTTCCCGATAATATTGAAAAAGAAGCAGAATCAAACATTCTAGCTGATAATACAACTGATGCGGAACCAAATTTAAGCATGCTGGTTGGTCCCAGTACATCAAATGTAGCGACAACTTCCCTAAAGAGCAAAAACGATAAAAGGATAAGGAAGGAAAATCGAAATTGCGGCAAGGAATACACTACAATTACTGGTAAAATAAAAGCATCGAAGAAGGCGTTTCATTAGAAAACTGTCGTTTAAAATGTAATAGCAGATTTTCATTTGAAATGCAAAAAGCAATTTTCGATGAATACTGAAACATGCGTAACTACAATAACCGTGCGGCTTTCATTTCTGCTATGATGACAGTTTCAGATAAGAAATCAAATCGCCCACGTACAGGACATAAGTGCAGAATGGAAACCTATAACTATTCCCTCGAATATAATGGCGAAAGGCTTCCGATATGTAGAACTTGTTTTTTAAAAACTTTGAATGAAAACGAAAATTTTATTAAAATGTACGAAAGTCATTATGCACGTAAAGATAACAACACTAGATATATGTGCAGCACGTGTGACAAATATAAAATTAAACTTCTACTATTACAAGACTCACAGGAGAAAATCGAAATCGAAAATAAAAGAGATCAACCTATATTGAAGCTGAATAAGCCTATAGCGAAAAGCGCGTTGATAAAGAACTATCGAAAGAATCAAACAACCAAATCAAATGTTTCACCTTTGACCTTCAGCAATTTTTTTGCAATTTCAGCAATTTTTAATTTGACGGTTCACGATAACGCAAATGGCAACTCAGCTCATTATATGTGGCACGAGTGTATTTCAGGCAGAGGAGCGAACCAAATAGCCTCTTGTTTGTACAAGCATTTAAAAAATTTTACAGCCGATTCTTTATTCTGATACTTGTGGTGGGCAGAATAAAAATTCGCATTTCACTGCAATGCTCTCTATGCTCTTAGAAGAAAAATCAACCAATATAGAGGTTACTGAGCACAAGTTTATAGTTCCAGGTCACAGCCATATGGAAGTTGACGGTGATCATAGTATCATAAAAAAAAAGAAAAAGAAAACTAATTTGGAAATATTTCACCCTCATGACTGGATGCAGCATGTTCGATCGTGTAGTTCTAAATTTAAAGTAGTTGAAATGTCATCAAATGATTTGTTAAATTTTGCATCAATTTTAAAAGGGCCATTCGAATGAGAAATACTTTGGGTGATTTAAATGGCATGCTGTGAAATGGTTTCGATATGATATTAAGAACAAATTTGGGGAAATATTGTATAAAAATAATTTACACAGAAAGGAAGAAAACTTTTTAAAACTTGATTTAACCAAAAGGGGAAGAAACAAAACTACGAGCGTGGTTCCTGTTATTTCAAACAATTTGATATCTATAAGTGCTGATAAAAAGAAAGACCTAATATCTTTGCTTGACTTTATTCCACAAATTTTTCGTCAATTTTATAATTCTCTACCTGATGCAACCAATACTAAACTTGATATCGATCTTGATTTGATTGAAATTGATGAGGATCAAGTTTGAAGTGGATAGGAAGCTTAGAGTTTTCTCTTTTTAATATTAATTTTGATAGAAGGCAAATGTTTTATTTGTGATTATTTTTTGATTTTTTGTTTTCATCTTATTTTGAACAAAAGAAATGTTTAATTTGTTGATATTTTTGTTTTTAATTTTAATTTTAACATATGAAAGTATTTAATTTTTTTTATTTGTGTTTTTTAACTTTTTTGAGACTGAAATAATAAAATGTTTTGTTTATTACCATATTTTTATTCTTTTTTTACTTACTGAAATAGAACATAAGTCACATATCTTTTTCGAACAAAAGCACTTAAGTCAATTATTTTCTAAATTATTGCAAAATTTTAAATTTTATCTTTGCGCCTTGAAAACTATAGCAAATAGTAATTAAACTGCGTACCACAATTTTTTCTAATCGAAAGAATTAATTTAAAAACTAAAAAAAACGCTCTCCTGTAAAATTGCGTAAAATGACTTATGTGCTTTTGTCCGCCAGGGTGAGAAATATAGGTTCATTTCAGAATGGACTTGAATTAAAATGAAAATGTGTATGCATGTATGAATGTGTGCGTGTATGTATGTAGTTTTAATAATTTTTTACTATATTTTCTCATTCTATACTTTCAGAAATTAAAATTAGTAAATGTAAAACCAGTGAATTGATCTCTTCGTTTGATCGTTTTAAAAGCGCGAATTTGTTTTTTTTTTTTTAAATTTATTTTGCGGGTGCATAATTGTTATTAAATTTTTTGTGTTTTGATTTTTTTTTCAGCGAAAGTGGTTTTATTAAATTGAAATTTTATTTCAAAGAACTTTTTTTTTTTTTTATTATTATATAATATTGTTAAATCAGGTAAAAAAATTAAATATTTAATTTACATTTTTTTTTTTAAATTAAAATCAAAATTAGTAAGGTGATTTTTTTTAAAATTATATTTTACGTAATGAAATATTCTAGTGTTTAATTAATTCTATTTTATTTAGTAAAATTAAGTATGTAATAATAATAATAAAGTAAAATAAATTATTGTATAAATTTTAACGAATTAGCGAAATAATTAAATTTTTTTTTAATTTGATGAACCACAAAATTATCAAATTAGAAAAAAAGAACCGCGAAATTATTATTTATTAATGCAATTTTTATCTTTAATAACAACAACAACTATTAATAAATGCTAGACTATACAGAATAAAGTAAATTCCTAAAGTATGTATGTATGTGTATGTTCATTATAATTATTATTTCTATATATTCTTAATTACATTATGCAAAAAGCAAAAGAGTTATCTATCAGAGTTTAATGGGGATATTGGGTCACTGAATACATTTAAAATATTTAAAATATTAAATATAATAAATATTAAAGTTACGTTAGCCAGTATCTGAAAAATATATAAAATTAGAGAAGAGAGTAACCACAATCCGACAGTGTCTGGTGATAAACAATCGCTTAAACCTTATATAATCAATAAAAAGAGATTAGAAATTTAAAGAATCAATTTTTTGAACAATCTGAGATTATGGAACAAAATAATTTGTGCTGGAATATTGAAATGTACTATATTTTTGGATCATAATGTGTTATATTCTACAAAGAGTGCTAGCACCATGGTACGAATGCGTTTTATACCCCTTTGCCAACAAACTAATTTTAGAGGGGATTTTTGTAGACAAAGAGGTATAAAACTTATGTTAACCATGGCGTTAGCACTCTTCGTGGAATATAGTACAATGGTTGCGTTACTCGTCATGAAAAATGGAATGAAATGAAATGAAACGGTAAATCTAAATGCTTCGGAAAATTTTTTGATATATCTGGTGGACCATAAGCCCGGTTGTAAAATGCCGACATTACTCCATTTTGGAAGAATATTTAACTATACCAAGAACTGATCTCCTGCACTTCTCTTTTGATGGTTTTAACTGAAAATTTAAAGTCGAATCTTACATTTTTTGTAAACATCTAAAAATTTAGAAATTAGAAAACAGGCAATTGTTGATTATTAAAGAGAAAAATTGTGAACATTGACTATTTATTGCTGAATAGCTTCCAGTCACATCTGACTAGATTTCAATGCTATATTAGCTCGGTTTTTAGCTCGATTTGTAGATATTATATACGTCATTTTATTAATTACATCATCGTGTTCATAGGAAATCTTGTACATCTTTACAACTAAATGTTAAACTAAAACTAGTAAACAAAAACATACTAGTGTACCTATCTATAGCTCGCAAAAGTAAAAATTTGTGTTGTTTTAGCACCTTTGTGTAAAAGTCTTGCAGAACCAAGAATATCATGAGTTATCTTGGTATCCCAATACACTATACAATATTTCATGACGAATTCTAGTAGTTATTTATATTAGTTTTAATGCTCTAACTATTGAACAAACTAAAAAATAATTTCGAAGGACTAAAATGAACAATTGGAAAATTGGAATTTCATTTGAGAGAGAATGTAAGTAATTAGTCTTAGATAACCAATAAACAATCAGAATCAGGCAAGATCCATGATGAGATTAAATATTTTTTTATTGCGTCTCTTTAGGGTATTTAAATTTTTGTTTAAGAAAACAAAAGTCTTGTTTGACAATTTTGGTTGAGAATGTTAAACCATTTTGTAATACTTAGTAATGAAATCAATAAAAGAAAAACTAAGAATAGTTTTGAATACTAATAATTACTTCGTAAGCAATATATAACTCTTAATTATTTAATAATATACTATAGTAATTGACGATCGATGGGGTGTAGGGGTTTTCAACTGAGTCCGTTTTTGCTCTCTTTATAAAATATTTAAATATAACACCTTTTTAACATAATTTGGTATTATTATTTAATATAAAGTACAATAATATTCTATTTGAGAAGACCCATTCTGTGATAAGTGATAGATGCACATTTGGTTCTAAATGATGTATCAGAAAATTGATATTAAATGCACATATTATTTTATGTAATAAATATGATATTCCTTGATTAAGTACATAAGTACACAGGGTCGGTCCTATGTAAATTGGTGTCTTATGCAGTTTTAAAATTCCCCTTTAACTAAAAACTAATACGCTGCAAAACATTTTCGCGTTACCTGTGAAGTAAATTATTTTAAAAATTTAAACAATATATGGCTCCAATCTCCAATCTTATCCAATGTACATCTTCTTTTTAGATAATATACACCAACTAATACAAACCAGAAACAATGTCTAGAAATTGAGTAAGTCAACCAAGACTGACAAATTTTATTTCCGCTAGATAAACTTATTTTATATAATGAAATATTATTATTTTATTTATCAGGCCCAGAGCAATTTGCACAATTTACACATATAGAAAGACCGGCCCTGAGTACAGTGACATTAGTATCTCTATAAAAAATATTAGTTTGTTTAGCATTATTAAATTTAGATTGTTTTTATTTGAATAATAATATGGGGTATATCAACTTGAAATAAAAATAGCATTACTTAGTATGTAATATTTGGTATACTCAAGAAAACAACGGTAGAAAGGATAAAAAATATATTTACTTAAAAAAGTAAGGATAGAAAATTATTAAAAAAATCTATTTTTGATATTCACCACACAAGCTCTTTATAACCTAATTAAAAATAACGGTTATGAAAACTATAAACAAACTGATGAACGAACAATTAAAAATTAGTATACTCAGTATATAAACAATCTAATCTTATGACAAACAATTATTAGAGATGAATAAAACATCTTTTAATTGTTGAGACTCTATTTTCATGATTCGTTAACTATTTATCACCTATTATGGTGGTAAAATGAGATTGTACTAAAATAGAAAGATTCCGCAATATGCTTACAAATAATGTGAAACTAAATTTCTTAATTTAATTATTTAGGTGCCCAACAGTCCATAAAAATATTGGGTTGGACTCATCAGCATCCTCCATTTTTTCCTAGTCACGGACGGCTTCTCTTCACTTGAATATTCGAAATTTTTTCATGTCGGGCCCAATATTTCATCTCTCCAACAAAGGTTTGGTTTGCCCTAAAATACTAATTTCGATACTTAAATTAATATTAATATTTGGGACTAATAAGTAATGATTATTATTATTACTTATTAGTCCCAATTATTAGCAAGATGCATTTAAATGTTTGATTCTGAAAACAAACTGAATAAATGTTAAAAATGCTAAAATTATTATGTAGTGAAGTTTTTCCTAATACATTGAACAATCTAACGTTTTATCACGTAAATATTGGTGAACACTCTCTATCGTAATTGTGAAAACGGGTGGTTACGATTCTAAATTATTTTTATTTTTTTAACAATATAACTAGGAATTCACCATGTTTCACAGAGATTAACTGTTACACAATTATTGTACACACTCGAATTCTCATCATAACATTCATCTCATTTGCAGATTATTTCCATTTTATTTTCATATATAAATCAATTTTTAAATTTCAAATTAAAAAATATGAAAATAAATAGAACGAAATTAACTTTCATCCTTGCTAGTCCCAACTGGCATATATCGTAATTTCTATAAAGATTCCAAAAAAAAAGAGAAAGAACCGTTATAATTTTTACAGATTCAAAATGAGTGTATAAATAGTCAACTGATATAAATTTGTCGCGACAAGGTCACATAAATTATTATCACAAAACCGAGTGCATCTACCTTTCAGACTATATGATAGTGAATTGAACCATGTGATTTGAAAAGAAGAAATTGAATAATAGCTACAAAAATAGAATTTTTATTTCTTTTTAATCTACAGATTAATACCAATAATATTGTATATCAAATTCAGTCATAATAGGTATAATGAATTCATTTCAGTTCATAGTCACTATTATTTTATATAAGTATGTAACTATTATCAGAGTATAATATTTATAATTAACCAATTGTAGAATAATTATAATTTAATACATTTTAATAATAAAAGAAAATATTAAATTCAATTTTTTCTTTATCAAATTAAAACTATAACCGTTCTAATAGTTATATTGAACCAATTGATGGAGGATTGGACTATGAATCTTGTTTTTAAATTCGCAGTATAAAATTGACATGGTATATGAATGTGTTGTGTTGTATATCATACTTGTATTTTGTATATTATACAAAATTAGTAGTAGTTTATATGAATACCTACCATATTTTATAATTTATATAATGAACTTTGTACTACTCTGATGGTGAATTGAATTGTTTATCAATAGAAAACTTTATTTTTGTAGTCGCTGAAATATTTTTTTTTATATTTGTGGTTTTGATGTTAATCTTAATAGAAATATTAATAAAATATAATATATATATATAAATAATATATATAAATTAATTTTCTATCTTTTCTTTTTAATAAAAAAGTTAGTAACACTAAATTCAAAAAATTGTAGAATTACAAAATATTAATTTTAATTCAATAATTTTATGTGCGGTCTATTTAGAGATTATGTAGTAAAGTATGAAAACCCACCTGTTGTCGACATCATAAATATTATTATTTTATTAAAGTCTCATTTTACCACCATAATAGTTAATACCTTATCTTTGAATTATACCTATTGATTGATAAACAGTATAGTATTTATATTTGTATATACATATGCATGTTTGATACATATGTATATGTAATTTAATTTACTATAATTAAATTTTTGATAATCGTAGATTATAATTTTTAAAATTAATTGATGAAAATTTTAATTTTTGTAAAAAAATTTTCATAATAAATTAAAGCAAAATTCAAAGTCTGTTTTTAAATTCAAAAAAGAATAAATCACTTGATAACTAACTTTTTGGCAATTCCCATGAAAACATAATTGTTAATTAATTTATATTTGTTAATTGTTTTTTTTTTAATAGTATTGCCCCAGTACCCTATATGGTAGAATTATTTTTTTCTATTATTTAAAATTATTATTTTTATTAAATTTTATTGCTTATTTTCGTATATTAGGAACAGTTTTAAAAATATTCTGGTATTACATATAGAATAACCAGTAATGTTTTATTTGGATTTGACTTAGTTATAAACAGAAATATGCAAATCGACTTTTCTTTCATTATTATTTATTCCACTTTATTTGTCCATTCATTATTATGTTATATCATTCTTTATAAATTAACTGAAAATTTTTATAATTATTCAAAATACCTTATAGCCTTTCACATTTAAAATCATTTAATCTGAAAAACAAATTAATAGAAACAGTTATAAAAATATTCTTGTTGTACAATTTTTTTCGATCAGACCTATATTACCTATTCCAAATTACCAGAATTGTACCGGAGATTTAGAAAGCAAAGGTCATAGTTTAGGAAGAAATTCAAAGCTTTATCATACGAATAAAACATAAAGTTAGTAGATCATATTATCTGAGGCTACCCTGGTATGTTATCGTAGTCATATTTGATTACTAGTCTGAAGTTCACGCGTTGGAGTTCAGGACATAAATAGTGTAATAAATTAATTTTGGTATACCATTTTGTTTATAACTATATCACAAATCCAAAAGAAAGTATGGTGGTTGTGTGTGTGTATGGCAAATCTCTACACAAAAATATAGTTAGGGTATTTATCCCATAGTGTTGAAATTAAAAAAAAAAAAAAAGTATGAACTTGGAAATTGAATTTACGAAAACAGAGTCGGAGCATTTTCTTCTGGACAGATTATATTATTTTTATGTGCTTAGCATAGAAGTAATAAGATTTAATTACTTTCCCAATATGAATATGTAACATTGATTGAAACTTGCTTTCTACACTGAAATATTGTAGTTAGTTTTAAGTTTTTTAATTATCTAGATAAATGCTAGTATTTACAAAATATTTATAAAATTTAATGTTGAAATACATGGTGTAGTGGATATGTCATCTGACTACTAATCAGAAGGTCCCTGATTCGAATCCTAGTCAGAACATGGATGTTAAATATGATTTTTTTGATTTTTATGAGAAATGAAATATGAAATATAAAATTAAATGAATAATGAAATTTTATAAGAAAAATATAACTTGATTTTAATTTAAATAGAATGGTATGGAACTATGCTGTATTTAAGAAAGCTTAGTTATTGATGATAGTACTTATTTAGTTACATATATAATATACCAGAAAATATAAACAAATTAAAATACTCATTGACAAAATATTTCATTTCCAGTTTGTGTAATAAAATTGCAGTGTCGTATACATAATGTACGAAAAAATATTCTATAACCCAAGTTAATAGGAAAAAATAAAAAAAAAAATTGTTATGAAAATGCTCTAACAGAAAGACGATGATTAAAATGAGGCAGAATGAACAAAAATTTTGGGTTCACTCATTTATTTTTTTCTATACATATATTACACAGTATAATAGTTTCTATCTTTGCTTTATGTCTTTTTCGTTCTACAAACGATTTCATTTTTTACTTTTATTGATCTTCTTCCCTTTTTATGTGTATCTTTATTCCCATTAATGTTTTTTCTAAATAAAATTTACTGTATATATATATATAACTCATTAATTTTTATAATATACTTCATAAGTCTACTGAACAATTTTTGCTTAGATTAATTTAATATATTATTAATTATAGACTTATACCTAAGAGTTGAATCATAATTATTTCATATACACGCAGCCTTACATTATGCTATAAACGCAGTTTTATATTTCACACGTCACTTCACTCCTGGTTTTTTACTCTTTCGTCATTGTTACCATTACATTCAATCTAACCAAATGGAATATGATCTGAGAATTCTGTAATTGAGGTTCAATTATCCTATACTGTAATATAAAATATATGAAAAATATCTATGTACACATATTATATAACAACTGTAAATAAAAAATAAAAAAAAACTATACTTAGACGACAATTTAATAATTTATTTCAATACATATTTTTGTAAAAAAAATGTTATTATATTTTTTTTTTTTTTTTCTTAAATTATCAACACCGCATTTAAAATTTTGAGATTGTCTAATAATATTTAACAAAATCATATGTAGGTTCAGTTCAATTTAATTTAAAATATTTAAAATAAAAATATAGGGTGGGGAAATTAGTAGAATATTTACAATTTTAGTGTTAAATTTAAAATAAGCTTTTGTGTAAATGTTTAAAAATATTAAATAAAAAAAAAACAATAATTCTTCTATTTGAAAAAAAAAAAAAAAAATGTGTCGTAAGGGTGGAGTAAAATTGAAAATTAGTTATATAAATAAAAATATTTGTGCATTTGAATGGATTTCTAACATATATTATTTCATTTGATAATTAGACAAATAAATAAAATCTGTAATATATAAAAAGTATAAAATTTTGGTTCTGAAAATGTTAAAAAAGTATAGAGAGGGAAAACTGGGTATTTTTTTTATATTTGGCCAAAATAATGGAATAAGCACCCTCTAATATCAAGAATGTAAAAAACTGCCTTCGCAGAATTTTAGTCATATAAAGATGAAGAAAAAAACCTTAGGTAAAGAAATAGAAATAGTAAAAAATAATAAGCAAAATTAGAAAAAAATATAAGTGGGACCACAAAAGATGATAAGGTGTTACATTTTAGAGTTTACAGATTAGCGGTTCGGTTGATGAAAGAAGTTTTTTATTTCACAGTTCTGATTCGAAGAGACTATATTACATATTTGTGAGCCATACCTGCCCAGCTATAGTATTACGCTGGAATGGTTGTATTTTAGTTGTATTATTACTCGACAGATATTTATACAATAGAGTAGATGGTCCTACATTACGGCAATGACTTAATGATGTTAGGTGTTGTGTAACATCTCCATCATTGATAATTTGAATAACTCGCTTTTGTACCTATCTAGGTATCTCTCAGCAGACTCCAACCTCTGCCTCACAGTATACTCCATTGCCAAACCAACTAATACCCTTAATGAATCTAATAATTTCCGCCGAATTTTTCCTTTCTACTTCTGAAAAGTTTTCCAAGTACTAACCTTCTAAGATGTTCACTCTTTTCGTTATCTGCGTTGGACATACGCAAAGTACGTGGAGAACCTTTTCTAACTCTTCCTCTGCATAGATTGATTTCTACAAGACCCGTTCTTTGTAGCGTGTCCTGTGCATATGCCTACATATAGACTTAAGTCGGGTCTGTTCAGCAACAAAATTACACTTTTCCGCATCTGGTACTGCCCAGAAATTTGTCGTTTGAATCGCCACTTTCAAGTTTCAATAAGCATTCTGTTGGGTGGGTTTTTCCCATTTCATCGTATTAGTTTTCATAGCATAAATTGTTAGTCCTACCACTCAGGGTCATTGTTTCTTGAGCCGTCTTTTGTAACTTTGTTCCCTTTATTGTTTCCTTCTACGCCGGGTACCCGTCATTAAAGAAAAACGTCACTCAATACTCTCAAGAAATTTAATGCTTCTCCGCAGAAAATAGTCGTTCCTGTTTTCGTTCGTTCGTTATTTTTTGTTGTCCATGGTTCCTTGGCTATCACTGCAAAAAACTATACGTTATCTGCGCAGATATGCTACAAGAATTTGAGGTACTTTAATAACGGACTAACTATCTGTGTAAATGTCGATTTGGTGGTCTGAATACGAACATAGTCATTTAAATAGAAAAAAAATTATTTTAATTTTATTTTTAATAATAAATTAAGGACTTGATAGATTTTTAATAGAAATTACTGCTAGAATTTCATTGAACAATATTTAAAATCTTAAAAATTTTACGACTCTAAAAAGGGAGATAACATGAAATGAAATTATTTCATATGAGAGCTCAATGCGTACGACAAGAACAGAAAATATCGTTTACCGGGGATAAAAATTGGGGATATTTTCAAAAAACTTGGGATATTATACGTTGATAAAGTATATGTTTAAAATATCGGGGATAGTTTCTTTATACCGGCAACACTTTTTTAACAATTTTTTGAGTAAATGTATGTAAAAAAAAATAATTTTTTTCAACAGATGGTTTTGACTTTAAATTGTTGTTTTTTTGTGTATAAAATAAATTTCCGAAATAGAAATTTAGAGAATTCCTTGCAGCGATCTATTTTTTTTTTACATAAAAATTCAATAAGATATATCCCTTTTTAGAGCCAAAAAAATTTAATATTTTATAGAGCCAATAAAATTTAATAAATTACATATTGGTCAATGAAAATTCACTTTAAGTTTGTTTTACTATTTAATTTCAATATCATCAAAAATGTGACATTGTCTTGAATTCTTTTCTGTTTAAGCTAACCAAAATCGATTTGATAGAAACATAAAACTTTTAAATTTTAATTAGAGAGCCCACAGTATATTCAGTAGAAAAAAAACATATTTAGCTTTTCCAAAAATTTCAAAACAACCAGTTAGGAATTTCAAAATAACAGACAGAAACAAAACAGTTTTTGGAATTTTATCCTAATTAAAAATAACAATATAATTTTATTTAATTGCCTCATCAAAAAAATTATATTTGTTAATTTACAATATTAATTAAAACTGAATTACTTATTAACAAATATCTGTGTTGTTTGCTATATTACAGGGTAAAATTCTGAGTGAAATAGGGTTATACGCCTCATTTAAACGTTTAAACTCTGACGTTTATACAGTCGTTTGAAGAGAATTTTTCTACTTCAAAATCAATTCAATTAAATACAAATTATATTTTCTATTTTAATCTAATTTAACATTTAAATTTTAAATTGAATTTAAACCTTCAACTGATTATTTACTGGTTTAAAAATGCTGCCATTGTGTACAAATTTGATATAGAATTGTTTTGTCTGTCAGCCGTCTGAACTATTTACATATTGTCAGCCAGCTGGTTATTTTCTTATACATTTTTAATAAATAAACAGTTGCGAATTATCACACGACTGACTTATGTCCTTGTAATTTTGACATTTCAAATGTTTATTATTTATTTATTTTGGTTTTGTTTTGTGCAATAGAAGTGAGAATTTTCTTTATTTATTAAAAAAAAAAAAAAAGAAACAAAACAAAAACAAATCAAAATATTTTTAATATTAATTTTATGGAATAAATAAATATTTGTTGAATATAATTTAAATACGGAACAGTAAAAGTTATTTTTCTTTAAACGGAAATTATAAATGAAAAAGTGAATTCAAATTTATACAAAATCGGTATTGAATTTTCATGTACAGAAAATTTAATTTTTAATAACCTTGTTGATTCTCATTAAAATCTTAGTACCTACTTACATACCCTTAATTTTTATTTACCTATTTATTTATATAAAAATAAAAGGTAAGTGATTTGTAATTACTTTAATTATTTAACATAAAAAATTTTAGTTACATTGGGCAAAAATTTATTTTAGTCTTGATTTTAGGTTTGTAATTTTAATTTGTTATTTTATAATAAGAAAATAACATTGATATTATGTTTAATTTAAGATACAAAGAAAACGTCAATTTAAAATCTCAAGCATGTATTAAAATTCTCTGTTGAAGACGAAGATAAGTCAAATTAAGAAAGACAATAACATTTTCCAACATATTGGCCATTGGTTGAAACAATTCATTTGTTTAGAAGTTCATTTTGTAAAAATTTAATGATGTCATTTGTTCATTATTATTTTTTTTTTTTACATTTTTATAATTCCAAAATTAGCACATACAGTTTTATAACTAACTATTTAATTGATTAATATGATAAATATTTATTACATACTTCTAAGTCACATTATGAAAATACAATTACCACAAAGTTAATTATGTGAATTTAAAGAAGCGCGATCAATTACTATAATTCAATCATAAATAAAATTCTACAGACTTAATAATTCGACTGTAAATCTTAAATGTGTACAAAATTTATGCATGCATGTACATTATATTAAATAAGCATTCAATTCTTAATTTCTACTTATAAATTCTTGAATCTTGGCTCATTTTATTTATACTTATACACGTGCAATGTACATTGCATGCTTTCGCGTACATATTATATTGTCATAGGTAATTGTGCTTATTTTTATTCTTTAAATTTAATATTGAAATAATATTAAAATAATATTGGTATAATTTGTATTAAGATAGAGGAGAATTAAATTATTTTATTGGAAACATGGAACAAAATATACTATTGATAGATAATATTTTTGTTTCATCATTTTGTATTATATTAATTTAATTATGTATTCATTTCTTTCAGACTAAGTATAAAAAATACAACTAATTTCTTGAGCTGTAAAACTTACTTTGTTTAGAATGTGGGCGTGTAATATAACAATCAAATAATAAAAAGTGATTAAGTGTGGTGTATTAGTGAAATTATTTTTTACAGATCCACATCCTGGCCGAAATAGAATCTTTAATAAGAAAACCTTCGATTTGTGAGATTTGAAACTTTGATTCAAAGCATACAAATAATTGAGAGTTTGACTAATCGGCTACGGAAGCCACTAATACTTTATTTTTCTATTGTTATTCCAGTTAAATTATGTAAAGCAACATTATAATTAATATTTTTGTTAAAATTATTTTTTGGGAATACTGTTCCTCTTCGAGGGTGCAGTATAGAATATCAAGTAATTTTCTTTATTAAACTTCATGGCAGTCAGGTTATTTCCGGATTTAGATTGAACAATTTTTTTCTTCAAAATTATATTTTCTCAAAGTTGCAAAGTGACAAGCACTAGTAAGGGAAGTATCTTGCTTCGGAAATATCAGTACTTAAGTATTTAGAATTAAAGACATTATAATTATTAGTGAACCGAAATCTGACAGCAATTAAGTTATTTAACTCAAATTTATTATTTACTACTCTACTGTTTAAATAATCTTTGTTCAAAATTTTCTGTATGATCTTTTTTTTTTAATTTATAGATATAACATGATATAACTCAAATCTCACATTTCATATACGATCTCCTCATTACTACACATATGCATTTGTTTTACCAAGTATAATATAACAACACATTAATCGATCATAATTTCAATTATCTAATTATAATTACATTCGACATATCTATTTTTATAATATATGAACCAACGTAATCTTTTGCCAATTGAACTCCATTTTTTTTTTTGATAATATTTTTAATTAAACTTAAATCGGTTTTTAGTGATTTCTAGTGATTTTTATATTCTATGTATAAATCGGTTCAATCATTTTCTTATCTTATGTAAAAAGGTTTTGCATTCCAGTTATCAATTTGATGAGTTCTGGTGTAGTTAATATATATATAAAAGTAACTTTAAATTTTATTTTTACGAGATTTAAATTTATATTCAGACTTATCACTAAATTACTGTGATATATTATATATACTTATTAAATTCATAATTGATTTTATTTTTTTTTTAAATAGTATATTTGTTTGAAAACATTAAGGAAAATTTATGTGGTCTTATATATATATGCATACAATGCATGTTTATTAAATTTAAAATTTATGCAGTAAATCTTTAAATAAAAATTTCCATTCTAAGTATAAATGTATATATTTTTTTTATTTTCAATATTCCCACATTTATTGGATTTTATTATAAGATTCATAACTGTAAAGTGTAGGGTGCTGTTACTTGCACCACATTTATTTTTATTTTATTTTTATTTTAGTTTTTCAAATAAAAAATATTTTTTCATACTTCAATTTAGTTATTCGAGAAGCGTGATATATCGAAGAGGGTGCTGTTAATTTTTTAAAATATTTTCTACGGAAATTAAATGAAATATAAGAATAGCGTTTTGATATAATTTTTATATGCGATTAAACTTATCAGTCTTTATCTATCTTGTTATTTTATTGTAACTAATATTATTAATTTAAAGTATTGCTATTAAATAATTATTAAAATTGAAAACTAGTTACATTGTAATAACCTTTTTAATTTAAATTTTTCTATAACATAAAAATAAAATTTTACAAATTCTAATTGTAAGTGTTAAAAAAAAGTACACACAATCATAATTTTAAGATAATTTAAATATAATTTACAAATTCTGTTACTTATCATATCAAGTTCGCATAAATTTAATAGGTGTGACTACCTAATAATAATAAGTGCTTAGTTAAATATAAAATAGTTAAAAAAAGTTTAATCTGAATTGATTTTTAAACTGATTGATAAATATTTTATAAGGTTCTTCTAAAAAAATGTCTATAGTTAAACTTATGACAATTATATTGAATTAATTTAAATATATCACAGTACAGTATCTTATTAAATCTAACTTCGTCACAAAAATTACCTTACGGTACTACATTGTATTAATTGAATTTGTATTCATAACATGTAACATAGTATGTACTTGTAGAATATAAATTTTTTAAATTTGTATTTGATCGAGTTTATGTTTTGTTCAATTTAATTGGAGTTAGTCATTCAATTTGTAAGGGTCCCTACTCCAAACAAGAAAATAAGTCGGAATTTTATTTTACAATTTTAAAGTTATAGATAAGAAAAAAAATTTATGTATATATGATTTAACTGCTTTATAATAACAAGTTCACTTATCAATATATTATATTTATTTTGGA
Organism: Argyra leucocephala; assembly: GCA_963942445.1. Lineage (NCBI taxonomy): Eukaryota > Metazoa > Arthropoda > Insecta > Diptera > Dolichopodidae > Argyra > Argyra leucocephala. The sequence continues at coordinate 70,005,371 of OZ012681.1, read as the reverse complement.
ATTTTTAACCTTCATTCAATAATTTGAAATTTATTAACAATTTTAAATAATACATAATCTTAGAATATTTTATTTTAATTAAATATTCTCAATGAGTTGATATTTATTTATATGTTGTACTTAGCAGGTGTTTATGTTAATATGATGTATCAAGGGCATTCACAACGATTTAAACTAAATACCTTCTTATGTAAATAATATTATCTTCAACATTATGTCCATTATTTTTATAATGTGTCCAAATGGTATATATATTTTATACGGAATTAACATATGTATAATATCATTAACCTTAATTAAAGTATTTGTAACTGCAGTTTTCACTAACAGAACATTATCGTTTTTTTCCCTTGTTACTCCCTGTGGGAGAATAAGTTCTCAACTGTTCTTTCAAATTCGCCCATGATTGTTCTTCCAAATTCGCCCATAACTAGCTAATTCCCCACATAACTGGCTCGAAACCAGGTGTTGCTGGATCTTCTTCTTTTATTGTCTTGGGGGTTCCATTCTAGGATCATTCTGGTTATATTTGTTGGTCCCATCTTCGTTTTCTGCGTTCAATTTAGTTCATTACCGATTCATCATATATTAGCTGCCATAAGTGCCATAAGGGCATATATTAACTGCCCCATTACTGATGGTGTTGGGCCAGAATACTCTGCAAATTCTTTTTAACTTTTTCGTAAATACTTACAGCTTTTGATTTACCTTATTTTTCATCATCCAACTTTCGCTGCTATACAGAAGTGTTAACACAAGCTTTGAATACTAGATTTTTCTGGTTATCGGTCACTCTGCCATATTCAAGTTAATTCATCCAATGCAGCACTTGATTTACGTAGTCTGTTGTTAACATATGTTGCCTCCGTTTGTTGTTAGTATGTTGCCCGGTAATGAGAAGCTTTTCAAGTATTTGTAATCGTTATCATTATAAAAAATTCGGGCGTCCAACGAAGTGTTTGATTTTTTTTTATTTTTTGCAGTATGTGTAAGCATCATTGGATTAAATTAAGACAAGTACGTCAAATCTGTTGTATCTTCTATAATACCTTGAAAAATTTATTTCTTTTATCAAGAACTCACCAAAGTTAGTTAAATAAATGACTACTTATTTCAAAAAAAGTTATTTTTTAAATATTCTAACTATTGTGAAATAAAAATTACTAAATTTAATAATATCGAAATATCTGAACGCTTCATAATAAACACTAGTTACAAGAAATTTATTCATAATTTGTCATTTCGTTTTAAAATTATTCAAAACAGCAAAAATTTCTATCATGGTTAATTGCGATGGTCTTCCCAACAAAATCTTATCATTTGCAAATTTATGCCAGCGTCAATTGTAATATAGAATTAAAATTTTTAATTATATATTATATATTATTTTTAATTATATTACAAAAAATTATTAATTATAAGAAATGAAATGAGTTTAGTGGAAAACCACTAAAGAGTAAAGTTGTTCTATTTTGTACTTAATTTGTTTCCAAATTACGTACTCTCAACAAGTTTTATAAAGTCTCATTATTTTGCTATTGGTGAAAGAAAAATTCAATTTAAAATCTATGTCCATCTATAAACATCTTATAAAACATTTTTAAAAATCGAGCACCATACTACCACCACTCATCTTCTAAAAACTGTGTATCATTAGCCGAAAATGGAATATTTTGAGTATATTTTGGCGCAAAATGTTTCAACGTAGATAATTTGAATACTCTTAATTAGCTACCGATTGATTAATCTACAGAGGAAATATTCTGAATAACTGAAGTGTATGCTTGAATTCATCAAAGCTCTGAGCATAATAAATCTTATGAGATCACTATGAGTATTAGTTTTTATGGTTCATACAAAATCTAGTACATATTATGTAAATGTTATCAAAACTTATATTTTAGTGTAGAAAAAAAATATAATTAACAAGCAGTAAGTAAAAGTAGAATTTCTGATTGGATATAATTACATTTTGTAATCAATATTTATTTTATGATTTATGGGTATAATATAAAAATATTTCTATAATTATGTTGTTCTCCATGGTTTTAATTTTATTATTTTACTAAAAATAAATATTCCCAAAAGTAGAGTATGTTCATATAATACGTTTATTAACCCTGAATGACGTAAATTAATTTTAAGTTGAGGCTGTGATGAAGTGGGTCTAAATTACTTACTTATTAAATAAATAAATTTTAATAGCATAAAATTTTAATTGTACATCATAAATGCGAGTAATATTCCATATTCCTAAAAAAAATTTGTTTATAGTTTATAGTTATGTATATAATAATTAATAAAATATAATTCAAAATGAAAAAAATAATAACGGGTGACGCATTGAAATTATAAAAACAAAACTTGCAAGAAGATCAATTAAAAAAAGTTTACCGAAAGCTAACAAAATTTTTTTACTGCACTTTTTCCTGTATTTCAAAAACCCATTTCATACAATTCGGAATTTGTAACATTGTAAAATAATTTTGGTACTTAGAAAAGTAAAACATTAACAGTTTTGGGTTTTTTTTTGCAATACAGAATTCAGGGATAGCATTACCAAAATACCAAACAAAAATCTAGTCTAACTTATAATCACTCGAAGAGTAACGCAATCACAAACTGGAAACGTGATCACTCCCCTTCTATGTAGAGAATCAGCTTATTTGCCACGGTTTTTGCGAACTCTGTTCAGTCTTAACTATTGCTAATGCGGGAGATGAAAATATGATGTTGTATTAGTTGGGTTTTCTATGGTTAGAGAAGTTGACGTTATTTTAGTCTTAAGATTTTCTTCAATGTAAGTATGTACAGTAATCTCCCGATTTATGAAGGCTTGTTTTACGAAATTTCGAAGTTACGAACATCATTCGTAAAGTACAAAAATCGTTATACAAATGAAAAATATGTTATTACGAACAAAACTTTAAAAAAAAAATTCAAATTCAATATACAAAGAGTAACATCTTTAACGGTAAAAAGTGTTTTAAAACAAACAAGAAGTGTGGTGAGGGAAGATATGGAACGATGCTTAGTGTGTGGTTAGACTATCAATCCCAACGAAATATTCAGATAAGTACAACTATCTGCAAAGCAAACTTCATTAGTTTCTTATTTTTCTAAGAAAAAAGTATTGCAGCTTCCTAATATTCAAGAACCTGTAGAATCTATTAAAGGTGCTGGTTCAGATGAACTATCATCTACTGGTTTAGACGAGAGCTCATGCGACACATCAGCGATACATCTGCTATATCAGACTAAATATAGCATTTAATAATTAATATTTTTTTCTAAATATTTATAATTTATATTTTTTATTTTCTAATTACATTGTTTTAAATGTTTCTAAAAATAGGGTTCCGTATAACGAAAATTTTGGGTACGCATCTATGTATTTTTAATACAAACCTCTACTAATATGGATTTCGTTTTACAAATATTTTCAATCTCTGGAACGTATCTATTTATTTTCATATTCGATATACGCACACTTTCACAGAACGTATACTGTTCGTAAATCGGGAGATTACTGTATATTACTTATAAAACATTTCTATACTTCAAACGTCAAACTATTTCTAGAGATTGAATTATTATTAGATATTTAATTATTTTTCTCTTAAAATATCAATATGGCTTAAATCTGTTATTTTGTTTTTACAACTTTTTTTTTTTGATTTGTAAATACAGAATTTGATCTTGGCATTTTGTTATTTGGATTTGATTTCTGTACTGATTTCAGAAATTGATTATCAGCATTTTCAAAAAATATTTAAAATTTCACAAATTAAGTATAGTTACTGTCTTAATTATTGAATATTTTAATTTTTTGCACTTTTTAAAATAATATTTGCTATGAAAACGTTTAATTTTATAGTATGTAGTTATATAATGCACCTGTTAAGTGCTCAATTGTTGTATGATAAATTATTTTATTAAAAAAAGCCCACATTCAGCAATGGAAATGACCTATGGATTGACTCAATATTCATATGCAGCTCCCGTAATCAAATAAATAAATAAATAACTTCATAAATATTTCTAAGCCAAGATTGACACCTGACAAATAAGAACGTATCACATTTGTAACTTACTTTTAGCTGGAAAAAAAATCAACATAATATCAACCCAGACTCATTTTAATATGATTAATATTTTCAGACTTACTATTACAAAAAACAAAGTTTTTAATGTTGCTGTGTAACATTAAAATAATTATAGTATCTATAGTAAAAGTGGGTATTGGTGACCTATGTCAACTATAAATTTTGACTTTTTCGATGCGCTAAAAATCCAATTTTCAAGATAATTTTCTTAAACTATCATTTTAATCCCCTTTATTTAATTCTTTGCTAATAAAATAAATGATAAAATTAATTTTTGTATATTTTATTTTATATATTATCTTAATTTTTTTTATTTTATATAAAAAGATAGCTAGCATATTTGTGACCGTTTTGAATATAATTATGACCGCTGTTATGTTGAATGATTTTATTACCTTTTTATTATTTACTTTTTTTATTAAATTTTGTGTAGGTCACAAAATGAGCGATGATTTCTTATTTAATTTACAGTAAAAAAATAGACATGACCAATATAAAATTAAATATATTAATTAAATTAATTCTAAAAAGCAACTACAATTTGAAACATGTAATTCGGATATATTTTGCGGCTAATTCGGTTCGAAATGAGGCTTTAGTCAAAAGATATTGTAGGTCACAAATTGAATTTTATTTAGCAAGTACTTAATACTTTCCAAATAAAGTAATTTAAATTTATAAAAAGTAATAAAAAGTTAACTATTTGGTTATACGAAAACTCACTTCAAAACTCTAATTGTGATCTATAGGTCACAAATACCTCAACAAAAAAAAATGTATAGCTTATAATTCGGACCGCTTTTAATTATTTAATTACTCAGCTTATTTACAAAATATTCACATTTTTCGATGATTTTACGTTAAAAAATCTCTAGAACTTTATTATTAGGCATGCATTTAATTTTATAATAATACCAGCCTTTTGCTATAAATTAAAAACATTTTTATCAATTTCTCACTTCAAAAGCCTGACGAAAACTGAAATTACGAGAAAAAGTAAGGTGCTTAATAACAAATTGGTTTTTTGGCACGAAATTTTCTATTATCATATTAAAGTACGAGTACAAGTATAGTAGAATAAAATAATTAAATTTTTGAAATAAATTCCCAAAAAGTATTCTTTTAGGAAATACATTTTAAATCAATTTTAGGCTGATTAGATCACAAATACCCACTAGGTCACGATTACCCACTTTTACTATATGTAATATGAAATCCGTTTCATTTCTTTTTCATATCATGTTTTAAATTTTATTTCCAACTGGTATTTCCAACGTTCTCTTAAGTAATGCAGGGTTAAACCTATTGTTCACATTTAGATTTTTTTTTTTTTTGGAAATGTTGATTTTTATTTAACTAATAATTAAAAGCATAGAGCATAAAAAATTTACATATCCGCTACAATAAAATTAAAATAGAATCATCAGAGGAAGAATCTGTAAAAGTTTCATGAGAGAGAATTGAAAAGATCCACTTTATTGAGTGATCACATTTGTTGATCATTTAAAAATAGAAATTTTTTAATTTTTTTTGTTTTTTTTTTTATTTGTTTTTGTTGTTTTTTTTGTAAGTAATAAATAGAAATGGTTCAAATGCAAATTGCCACATGCATTGATTTCGATGCATGAATTAGATTTTTAAATAAGTTTGTAATATTTTAAATTTGTGTAAGTCATTTGCCTTAGTAGGTATCGTAATATAATTTGTAAAATAGATTTTGTTTTCTATAAGTACATACATACTTATGTAATAAGTTAAATAAAAATTCTATTTTTAAAACAGCTATAGAATAAAAAAATAATACTTCGTTAAATTAGTTGACTATTTTAGACAGGTGATTTTGTATAAGATAAATTCATTGCGGGAAGTGAAGTTTTCCAGTCGTATCGTTTTCAGGTATCCACGGTTGTGTCTCTAAGTCCAATAGGTTATCAAAAACTTGCTTATGTCAAACTTGATTTTGCCACAAATACTGTTATCTTCTAATACTAAGCTCTTATAATAATTAAAAAAATTTGGGTTTTCTACCAAATTTTTATTTGGAAGATCTTTCCATGTTTAGTAACTGATGTCCTTTAGAAGGAAGTATCTCTCTGTATATTGAAATACAATTAGAAAATATTTTTATCTTAACAAGTGTTAGAGTAGAAAATATCCTTAATGCAGCAGTGACATTTTTAATTAATTCTTGATTAAAACAATCTCATTATCATAATCTGGTATTAGCTTTTTTGAATCTTTTAATTATAGGCGTCTTTATTAGCCATGTGGATTTGAATATTAAATATTTGAATATTGCTCTAATCTACTCTTGTAGCTATATTTAATTTTTTTTTTTTAATATCATCATCATTAGTCCAATATTCCGATTTTAATATATATGCATTTATATTTGTATTTAGGTGTATTCTACAGTGGAAGATTACCATCCTGGTTTTACACCACACATCTTGTATTGAAGACGTTGGTTAGGCCATTTTAAAACTTTATTTGGACTGTTAAGTTTGTCATTTGTAATTTAATCATACGACTAAATTTTGTATGGAATTCAAATTGTATTAAAATGCTTAGTAACAAAACTTTCAGAGACTTGCTTAAAGTTTACAAACATCTAGTGTACATCAATGTTAAATTCCCAGTACGTTTCGAAATTTTTTTGCAAATACTGGTATGTAGTTGATCTTCTTTCAAAAACCAAAAAACCAGCTTAACATTAATCAATCATTTCCTCATTGTTTTAATGTGTCCTGAGGGAGTTGTGTGTTTCATTTTCTGATAACTTGATATGTTACAAACCATGTTAAATTTATCATATAGGTTATAAAATTATGAATTATTCTGAAAACATTGGATTGCTTTTGTATGATACAATAATATTTTCAGGAAAGTTGAGACTTTTTATCAATGTACCAATAAATTATTTGTTCATTTCATATTTTCTTATGTCGGTCCTATCAACTTTTATCATATATCCGGTTTTGTCATTTTAAACACCCTGGACGTCTTATATTTTGTCGTCTATTGAACTCCTGTTTTCTCATATGATACCATATGCTTTGCTTAGTAGATTTTAGAAACACTCTTTACACAATGTTATCTTTCATTTGTATAACTCAGAACAATTTTCTCGTTCCGAGTGTCAGATGTTAATATTATACTGAATTTCATTATTTTTTGAAGTTGCAGTTTTGTTTTTCTATGTGCAGTTGGATATCGATTTTAAAACAAATTTTTGGAAGTCAATCAAATTATTGGTTTTTTTTTTATACATTTCCAAAACACCAGGTGGTATACCGATTGGTACGTTTGGCTAGGGTGAGAAAGGAAAATTAGGAAAGAAGGAAAGTAGAAGGGAATAAAGACAATTACGAACGAAGGTGTTAATGTTCGTCTTGAATTTATTTAGATCATAAATATAGAATTTATCATGTTTTGGAAACACATAAGATGGAATTTGGTTCCATATTCGGGATGTTGAATTTATAAACGAATTTCCATAACTTGTCTTTTGCCATCTAGGGATTTCTACGGTGTACGGATGAGCACATGCTTCGTGTTTCTCCGGGGGAGTGCTTAAGTGGAGGTAATATAGATTTGATTTCCACTGAACATGTGTCTACGAGATATCTATAGAAAAGTGAGAGAACTCCGACTATACGACAAAAGCCAAGAGTAGCAAGATGAGTCGTGACATTTGGTTCAATGATAAGACGAATAGTCCATTTTTGAACTTTACCCAAATGTTTTAACGCAATAGTACAAGCGCCAGACCTCCCGTATGTGAGAGATGTACTCCATTTTGGGTCGTATGAAAGTTTTAGATTTTCAAAAAGTTACAGGAGGAGAAGTAAGGTGTATAGCGGTTAAAAAAATGCGTTTTTTGCAACATCAAATATATGATCATTCCAGATAAATTTTCGATTTAGGTGCATGCCTAATATACTTAAGCTTTCACACCGCTGAAGTTTATCTTCCTGAAACAAAAGAGTAGGATCAAAAATGGAAATTTCCCTGGAGATTGATTCTCAAATTAGTTTTACAAATATTAAGAAAGTATGGTTGAATTTTGACTATCATTCGTCTTTTACATTTTAATCGTGTCATTAAAAATAGCAATTTGATTGCCCAGTCAAAAAATTAATAAGAAATTTTATTTACAGACAGTATGTGAACTGATATTTTGTTATTCGGTTATTGTAACTATAAAACTGGTTTAAAGAATAATTATGAATTGCAGTTAGTTATTTTAAATAATTCATATTTAAATATTGAGCTTTACTTTGTAATCGGTATGAAAATCAGGTTATGCTAATTAGTAAGTAGTTAACATTTTTGAATATCTTAAAGTATTTAATCTTTAAATAATTACATATTGTACTATTTTATTTAAATAATTATAAAAGGTACTTATCATAAAGATTAAAGTAAAGACGTACTGTTTTTCTAATAACAAAACTTTTGAACTTTAATTCGTTTGAATGTTGATGTTAGTACATTCTATTACATACTTTGTATTTGAATTATTCTTACATATTTGAATTGTATTTTAAATTTGTTTACATATCTTGTATATTAAATATTCAACTGAAAGAGACTTGGAGGTCGAGATTAGTGAATCAAAAAGTAGTTAACCTAAAATTTTTTTGATCTAATCAACTAGAACTATTCGCATCATTATAATTCTATGTAGTTGTTATTTTTTAGATTCACGTTATATAATATATATTTTGTACATTTAGCTGATAAATATCGAAATTTTATTTTCTACCATAAACTCGATTGTAGTTTTTACCATTTGAACTAAGAAGATAATAATTGTTGTACTAATAAATTTGAACTAATTATATAATTGTAAATTTTTCAGTGTACTATAATGAGTTTTGGCAACAAAAAAAATTGTTTGTATTATTCTGGATATTTGATCCAGTTTTTAGAAATTAAAAATTATTTACGACTCATACAATTTTGTATCTCTGGCTACGGATTAACTATCTGTTATATCATAATTTTATAAAATTTTTTACTCACTATTTTACAATTTCGAATACAGTTACAAACTGTCATAAAAACTTGTGATTGATGAATTCATCTTCAATAGGTTTTATATCTAAATAATGGTTGCTTGAAGTGCCTTCAATAGTTCTGCCACATCTAGGTTCTTTTAAACACAATTTTGTCTGGCTTAGTTGAATAAAAATTATCAATACTAAAAAATTATGTTCAACAATTTAAACTGTAATAAGATAAGTGCCTCTAATACTGACAGTGCATGTAATACTGAACTAACGATACTTTTAATTATTAAGAAAATAAAATCCGTTTTTTTTTTATACCAAATTAATTTGAAATTTTCAATACTCATATTTTGTTTAAATCACCGGGCTTGGTTGGTGCAGAATATGACACCAATTTACTAAAATGCAAGGGAATGCACTCTGTATCTGAAACTGAAAATTTTAGAAATACTTGGTAACTAAAATTGTGTAATCTGTTAGGATCTACTAAAGATAAAAAAGCGTAGAAGAAGTAAGCAAGGCATATACAAAATATCATGCCATGATTGCACAAAAACTTACATATGAGGCGATTCCAGCCATAGTGGATCAAGCGCCACTTTTTAAAAATGACTTATTACTATTTTCTATTGGAAAATAAAACTTTTATAACAATCCAAAAGATAAAGTAGGGTTAGATTCCAGGAACTTTTAATGGAAGGAGAAATGGCGAGGAAAAAAACTACGAATTTTAGGTAGTAGGAGCAGCATATAGTTGAAGAAGAACATCATATAAAAAAGACTAATTTAAAATTAAAAAAAAAAATCAATAAATATAATAAATCAGACACATGTATTAAAGTTTGGCGATATCTAGAAAATACGTTAACAATAGACTTAATAATGATGTAGGTGTAGTGGGTCTCACAACTACTTAGATTAATTTTAAGTTAGGTTCAGGTATAGAACTAAGATAACAAATACCAGCATAAAGGGTTATTACATAATTAATCATAGACCAGTTTAAATTTAATAAATAATAATTTATAAAATAAAATAAAAAAATTGTGGATCAGGTACCACTTACTATTAAGTAATTACTATTGTACACAAAAATAACATATTAAGAGTTCAAATTATATGAATATAGTTAAGTGTTGTTGTAAACATTTTAATTAAGCTGTGTTTTTTTAATGATCCGGATGTATATAGATCAAAGAGCTTTTTTGAATTACATACAAATCGTTAATCCAACTTTTTATCGGGATTTCTATACAGATTATGGGAAATTTATAAATTTATGTTAAATAATAGAATATTATTATTTTAATATTTAATGTTTTATTGTTATTCAAAACTAAGCTCTATTTTAAGTTTTATTATATTTTATATATATTTTTGTTCTAGATGTAAGTGTGAAATTTTTATTGCTCTTTAAATGGTTAAGAATAAAGAATTTGAAAAGAAAACTGAACTGAAAAACTAGAATTTAGAAAACTACTTTTTTATTTTAAATTTTTTTTTATTAAAACATTGCTTGATATTCACTCATTTACAAGAATTTGCCTCTTGCTACGCTGCCAAAATGAGACTTAGTAATTTTCAGAATATTCTTTTACAGTCATAAAAATTTTTTTAACTGTTTTGCTGTAATTATTAACTCTTTCAAGTTCGTTTTCTATTGGATTTTCCGAAGAAGAACTACTACCGAACGATGAAGAAGACAGCAAAAGATCCTCTGCAATTCTATGGCTTTAATAATTTTCCTAAAATTATTAATTTTTTAATATGACTTGTTTTTAAAATAAAGCGTAAGTCATATACATTCAAATCCATTTTTTTCTTTTATAATTTTTAACTGGCATAAATTATACTGTACACTATAAATCTAATTTTGCTCTTCCCTCAATTTATAATTTTATAACTAAAATGTAAAAATGAAATAAAAGAATCAGTACTTATTTGTTTTTCTATAGAAATAACAATAATAACCTAAAATGTTATAAATGTTAGGTTAGGTTGCTTGTTTATAAATCTCAATACTAAAAAAGCAATTTTGAGTTGTTATAAAACTTTAAAATTGAAGTTTTGGTTATGTCAAAAAAAAATTCCTTAGTCGTTTTTTAATGATCTGAGATCTATATAAATCCGGATCATTAAAAAGACACATCTTTACTTCATAAATTATATACTTTTTTGCAGTTAAATTCAACATTTTTCCAAATAAATTCGATTTTAAAAAAATTGAAATTGATTTAAAAAAATAGTTTAATTTGCTTGGAAAAATGTTGAATTTAACTGCAAAAAAGTATATATATATATATATATATATCACTAAAAATAAATCTGATTATCAAAAATAACTTGGAACTATATTTTATATTTTTATGGATTTATCTCAGACAACAACCACATACATATTTAATAATTTATTTAAAAAAAACAAAATAAATTAAATTTAATTTTGCAACAATGGGTGATTTAATTACGACAATTTGATAAATTAAAATTTTTGTATGTTAAAATTACTTGTACTTGTAAAATTAACAAATTTTGAATAAATATTTAGTTTCGCTACGTCTCCTTTTGAATATCTATCATTTAAAAGAATAATAATGGAAATCGTTTGTGAAATGAATTTTGTGATAGCCAAATTTAATTTTCTAAGCCTTTACATAGTCAGAATAAAGAGCTACACTTTTGTTTTTATTTCATTAAACATATTTATATACATTTCATACACTTACAGTTACATACTTAGTTGTTTTTTTTTATCAACTATATTTATTTTCACAAATTGCATTACAACTATGCATATGTTAGTATTATAAACGAAAATTGCTAGTAATAGACTCAACAATTTTTGCGACTGTCAGTATTAGGGATAAAAATTTATTGTTGCTAATTTTATAAAATTATGAATTAAAATATGTATACTTTTAAATTTAATTTCTCCAAATTACATATAAAACAAAAATTGATAAACTAATTATAATTTATCGAAAAAAACTTTACAACTATTACAAACATGAATTTGTCGGATACCTTGTCAGTATTGTATCTACTTATCTTAGGTATTTTTTATAGGGCAATTGCATCGGTATTATTAATATTTATTGAAGAATTAATTAGTACAAAATACAAATAAATTTATCAGTTAAAGTCATAAAACAGATTACGCTATAATTTGAATATAGGGTAAAAAGAAGGATAAATAATCATAAGAGTTTTTCGTGCTTCTATTATATAATTGATACGCTTGTGATCCGAATTCCCGATTCATTTCACATAATTTCTAATAATTAAATTATAATATGCTCATTGGTTTGGTATAAGTTTGTTCTCATTGAATAATGCACCTAAAATTATAAAATATAATTCTTGATTTTTAAAAACTGCAAATTAATTTATTAATACGGGTATATAGTAATGACATTCATCTAATATTATTCTAGGAAGTCATAAATATTAAAATAATATTATAGTTATAAAACGTTATTATTTTATTATTTATTACAATTATGGTTATTTATTAAAAATTACTCTTGAAACGATGCACACATTTTGAATATTAAATTTTATTTTACTTTAAATAAATACGAAAATACATTTGCAAGTGACATACAAATTTTCTATACATATATATATGTATAGCATAGAGGTATGCTTCAAATAAAAATGTATTAATCAATTTTTTAATTTTTTATTCACTTAACTATTTATTAAAACCTTAAAAAATATATATGTATGTTTATATATACTTTTATTTATTTTTATTATTATAAGTTCGCAATATTATACATTCAAAATTCAATTACACATACATACTAACTTTAATAAGAGAAGAATTATTTTAATTTCGACAATTTAAATTGTATAATTCTCTCTAGTCTCTACCATGAGGAGGGTCGTTAAAACTCCTATTTTTTGTACAAAAATTAATTATAATTTTAAATTATTTATTATTGTATATTGCTTATATTTTAAGTTAGCTATAAATAATAACAAAATTTTTTTTATAAGTAACTAAAGCAAAATAGCTAAAATCTTCTTTCTGACTTCTTCTGCAAATAAATAAATTTTGTAATATGTTTAATTTTTTTATTTTAGTATTTTATCGTTTGTAATTATGGCGATATTTCACTTTGTAATTTTATATGACACGCTGGGTAGCGTAGAGCGCCTGCCTTTCAATAGAAAGATGCCAGGTTTGAAAGCAAAATCCTTTATTGGTTTTTCGACCTGGTGTAGTACCCTTTGTCGTTGTAATATAATAAATGACAAAAGATAATTGAGAGTATATATAATCAGGTCTATTTAAGGCTTAGTTCCTGACAATAGCAGTAGTAGATAAGCCAGTAATTTGTTAAATAAATACTGGAAATATTGTAGATATTGTTGTGTAAAATTGCAGTACCGTACTTAATTTAGCACGAAACGGTGATTCTACCTAAGTTACTGTCAAGAGTGTAAAAACGAAAAATATATATAAAGAAACATAAAGATATAATGAAACTGTATGCGGATCTAATAAAACACATTTGGCATTAAGGGGTTAAAATGTTATTTTTGTAATTTTATAAATTTTCCAATTACAGGTCTAAACTATTATAGTTTTTTTAAAACTGTTATTTTTTCTAAATAGTCAGAAAATTTAATTCTTTTAAAAATTTGATGTGCTCTCGTCAGTGCTTTCTTATCAATCAAAGTGAAAGGTAAACTAGATATGAACATATCCTGAAACATATGAATTTTACTTCATTTTTTCGAAATATATAATTCAGATTTATAAAGTCGATTTGAACAGATAAAACAGTTCATGATATATGTATATTTTAAATACTTTGAGTTTTGTTATTATTTGTATAATATAAGACCAAAAGACCATGTTAGACCTGGGCCTAACTCATCAACGTTTTCCATTTTTGTGCATTTTCATGGTCTGTTCTAACGTCGTGTACCTTCTCTTGGCTGAAGCATTTTCGTTCGTCCGCTCTAGCTGTCCGAGCCAATGTAGTCTCTTGACTTTAATTTTCGTTACTATGTCTACCTCATTATACAGCTCATAACTATTGGATAATATAAGAATATATTACAATTAATCATCAAATTGACACATTTAAATTATTATTCTTTTGTTTAAAAATACAGGGCGTTGCAAGTAATTTGAATATCAAAAGTGTACAAGTGAATTGTAATAACGGAAAATGATATGAAAATAATATTCTTTAAATAAGAGACGAAATTACAGGTTATACGGTTTCAAAAACGAATTAGGCTGGTAGGTCAATCAAAAAAATTGGATTTTCCCATGTGTGTATATCAAAAGTTTAATTAATTTTGCCAGGTTAATTTTCCAGTTTCATAATTATGTATGAAAAGATTGTGTATTGTTTACATCATAAAGTTGAAAAACCAATGTGAGCTCATCAAAATAAATAATACCACTTAAAGAGTTGGGAGATGATTACAAACGTTGGATCATCTTCATGTATATGTACTCTTAATCACCATTATTCATATTCATGTACATGAACACAACTTACATTTAGAATATTAAATACGTAAAACATCAAAAAAAAAAAAATGCTCGCAAATTCCAATTTAATAATCAAGGAAATTTCATTTTTTCATTCGGCTCTACACAAACAAAAATACACCTTTTGTACTCGAAAAGCTTTTGTAAATCCGGCGACAAATACATTAGCGACACTATTCATTCTTAAGAATTAAAGAAAATATGTAATTTGATAGTATATGGTGTGCAGAACAAATATATGTAAATATAATCATAATACATAATACTAGTGCTTATTATATTCTGTACATTTGTATAGTAACGTAATTATATAGAACTATACTTGTCTACATTGTATAGTCATATCTATGCCGACGTGGTTCTATCGCGCGAATTTGTAAGAAATCATTTAAAATATTGTTTTATATTTTTTTGGTTGTACATATGATGATGTGATGATGACCGACATTGAAAATTGGTCATCATCACAATATCATATACAAATACATTATTAAAATCAAGGCAAAAGTAATATTACGTATACAAGTACATTATGTATAGTTAATATTTATTTGGGGTTTTACATTACGCATATTATATTCTCTACTCATATCCAAATGCATTCTTTTTAATAATACGGTAAGAATTGATGTGTTGTTGTTGTTTATTTTTTTGTGAGCTGAATACCAAAACAGAAAAAGTCAAGTTAAACTTGGAAAATGAAATTGAAAGTTAATGAAAAGAATTTTATTCTAAACTAGTTTGTTATTTTGTATTCATTATTCATTTGAAGACTTAATGATATTTTGTTTTTGTTTTTAAAAAAATTTTTTTATGGAGGTTCTATTAATTTTATTATGTTGTTTTTTATACAAATTTACTTTCAATTGTTTCCATTTGATAATATTAAATTAATTTTTTAAAGGGTAGGGTTAGGGTATTCAAGTTTATTTACTAAAAAAAAAGAAAAAAAAACCTAATTTTATTTGAAAGTTCGTTGAGACTGTCAATACGAGTATATATACATTGATTATTTTTAAACCTACTATTATGCAATTTATTTATTTTTTGGCTTATATCAGATTTAAAGCAAAGTATGTTTTTTTTTCTTTTTTATAAACAGCCAAAGCGTTAGGTATGAAAATACCTTTACAGTTACGTGACGCTTGGTTGGGATAGGGTAGGATAGAATAAATTAAGAAGAAAAAAAGGGGGATAGATTAGTAATTGGAAGTTGAAGAATGAAGGTATTAATATTTTCTTTAAACTTTTGCAAATTGTAAATTGAATGTGGAAACATATTGGGATGAATATGATTCCATATTCTTGGAGTGCGATCTATGAACGAACCTCCATAACCTACTTTATGCAATCTTGGGATATCCACAGTGTAGGGGTGAGCAATTGCAGCTCCTCTTGTTTCGCGTTGGAAGTGTTTAAGCGGAGGAAGCAGCGCTTTGATTTCTGCTGAGCATGTGTTCACACTTACGAAGTATCTATAAAACAGAAAAAGTGCTCCGACTACACGTCGATGCCCAAGAGAAGTTAGAGATGAAGTTATATTTGGGTCGCCAATTAAACGAATGGCGCGATTTTGAACACGGTGAAGGTAGCCTAAAGCTGTAATGGTAGCGCCAGCCCAAATATGTGAGTTACATTCTATCTTGGGACGTATAAATGATTTATAGATATTCCAAAGTGAAAGGAGTTCCAAAGGTGAAAGGACAGCTTTACATCTGCTTAGATAGCCTAAACACTTGGCAGCTCCTTTCATGCTGTTAAAAATTTTTGCTTGTCAAAAAATGAATGCAAAAACTACTTCAAAATCGGTACAAAATTTTATCAGAAATTCGTTAATTCAATAACAGGTCGCATTACTTGGTCATTAGACAATCTACAACGTGAAAATAAAATCTAACTATTTAAACTAAAAAAACTAACTGTTAAACTATTTAAACTAACTATAATAATAAAAATAGAACCTTTTGAGGAATGCATCGAAGAGGAAATGGAAGAAAATTTTTCTCCAAATTTCGTTTGTATAGTTCAGTAATCAGAAAGGTTAAAACCAAATTCATTATTTTATATTTATTTAATATTATTATCTCTTATTTTTAAGTTTTTGTTTTATTTTATTTTATTAAATAATACTCTTTAAGATTTACTTTAATAAGCATAATGACATCATTCCCAAACGTTGTTAATTTTCTAATGTCAAAATTTTGCCGAAAAAAAAAAAATGTATATACCCAGGTATATAAATGAGGCAAGAAGCAAGAATTTTAAAGCTTAATACCTGGCGGTCAAAACAAGAACCTAATTTTTTTTTTTGCTCAGCATACTAACAGCGTACTACAAAGCAAAATTTTTGGTACCATTTTCGTACAACAAGAAATTGCATGAAACAATGTCAAATTTTTGCACAGCGTACTAACGGAATACCTAACTTAAGTGTCAAATTAAGTAAAACAATAACAACTGATAAAGTGAAATGGATTTAACTAAATTTTAATTCGCAAGGTAGCCTATCAGAAAGTCATAAAGAAAATAGAGGGGCTCTTTTGAAGTAAATGTTGTAGCTTTCCAGCTTTCCAAAATTATATATCCTTAATGGTATTTTATCCTTTTAGGACATTTACAAAAATTTTTTTGTCGTTTTAATGTTTTAATGTTGCTCTATTAGATAATGCAATTCGATATATGTATGTATATACTATATAATAATATACTAGAAGGAACCCCCGGGTAAATATCCGGCCGAGCAAAAGAAAGTAATTTTTCTGATTTTTAATACAATTATACATTTGACACGTTGAAAGTATCTGACAACAATACATGGAATAGTAATATTAATAGCAAACCACAGAAAAATAAAAAATGTTCAAAATTTTAAGTTAATATTAATTTTAAAATAAAATAAAAAAAATATCAGATGACATTAAACTTTTTTTGTAAGATTTAATTGGTTTTTATTATTTTTTTATTTCTCGAGGGAAGGTGAAAGCCTCGAAATATACTAAGCAGACCGCGCACGTAGGTACTTAGCTATGTGGAGCGTTAACCCACTAAAACCACCGAAACCCTTTACCATAACTGATATTATCAATCGATTAATTGATTGTTCGCGTTAGGAAACAATTCGGAAAACGTGTTGGAATGTTATTAAAAAATAGTTTCCGATAATTTTAGTAAACCTTTAATCATAGCTATGGTTTAGTACCATTACCGTTTCCCAATTATTATGAGCGAGTTTTAAAGTTCATTATATAGGAAGCAATTGGATAAAATGAAGTATTCTGGACCTGGTATTCAACATTGTCATATTGTCAACCTCCTGGTATGCAACATTGTCAGTTACAGTGTCGTTGTCAGTAGTTTTCCCATGCCTTGGTCCTGCTAGAGTTTTAATTTTTAGAGCATTGGACTGTGTAGAAGTGACCATGGGTGAAGGTAGGTTCAGGGAGATAAATTCCGTCTTTTTGAAATGTTTGTCTTCGTGATTTATTGATTGATATTGCATATGTAAGACTTTTATAAAGATTAACTTAAAACTTTGAGCAATTTTTATTTTTTTGTGGTTTGTTATTAATATTATTATTCTATACATTGTTTTTAGATACTTTAAACATGTCAAATGTTCAAAATTTTCTTGACTTGCCTATTTATGTGCTCAAATTAGAAAAGATATGAAAAAAAAACGAAGCACACGAAAAACCACGAAAAGTGTGCCTTCAAAATCGTGCTCTTGTGTATTATAATATAGATTAAAAATATTTTAACATTTAATTAATGATGATAGCTCTGCTGGCGTTATAGAGATAATGTAGTTCAAAATTGAAATTTTTTAAAAACTAAATATCTCATGATTTTATCAAAACACTAACCTAATATTTATACATTATTTGAAAGGTTTTTTTTTTTTTGCTAGAACTATAATACATACTTTATGTTTATATCGTAGACTTTAGAAGATATAAACATTTAAAAAAAAACCTTTCCAGCAATGTATAAATACCGGGGCGGTTTTTTGGTAAAATTTTGAATATTGTGATTTAACTTTGAGTTACAATATCTTCACAACGATAGCACTTACTACTTACAAACGAACGTTAAAATATTTGTCAGAGCGTTAAAATGTCTGTCAGTTATATTACTAGATAAGAAGCGGGGTATATATATATATATGTATATCAAATCAATATAAGTAATTGACCAACAGATATAACTGTTTATTTACAACAGCATTAAAACAACAAGGGTGCTTTGAAATGCCCTTTTCGTCCTTAAAGTATAAAATGCGCCATTAAAGATATATATTTTTGAAAAACTTGAAACTTCAAGTATCTTTCAAATATTGTCTTTTGATTGTACATCTTTAACTTGAGAATCCTAGAGATAGATTTAAAGTACAGGTCACTGTCAATTAAAAACTTCTTGAAAAATTATATCTTTTTATAATATCATTTTGTTTTAACTTGGCAAAAAAGTAGATATAAACCTGTACATACTATTCCAGAGTGATCATAAGATAACAATTTTAATTTTTATATAACTACCATATATTAAAAGTTTAAATTTCTTCAGCTGATACCTCAGACCAGTGACTGCAAATAATTATTATCGATCAATTTTTTAATGAAAAAAATCATTCATAAGTAGTTATCGTAATATCGAATAAAGTATATGTATGTGATCAGTAAGAGGTCTTTCATCGATCTCACAAAAGATCCATAAATTTCAAATTTATATAAAAAAATTAAAAATAATAATTATTCTTAATCATAATAGTTAATTCTCAATTTTTATCTTTTTCTCTTATTTTTAATAGTTATGAAATAATTTTTATTTTTTCTATTACCAATAATAAACATAGCAATTTATATTTTTTCCGATTAAAAATAATTCTTATGAGCGAACAATTTTTATTTTTTTTTCGATTGAAATAAAAATCATTTTCTAATTCTGAAGCTACTTCAGATCATATCTTCTTGAAAATTTGCATCGAAGTAATTCTAAGTATCTATTTTCATACAAATCCAGTCTAAGAACTCTACTCTACTAAACAAGGACTAGATGGTCACCCGAAGTTATTAAAATTAAAGTACTCATTTTTCGAAAACTACATAACCTATTAACATGGGACTTGATTTGTATGAAAATATACTTAATGCTACTTCGATGCAAATCAATTAGATATGTTTTGACATAGCAAACTTGTTGTATATATAGCAAGAGTTTGTGTAACTATTGAACTACTCTGTTTATCTAATCGTTTTAGTACTTATTTTAAAAAAAACAATTAAATAAATATTTCGGTTGGTCAAAGTTAATAGTTAAACTTCGATATCTATTTGAATCGGATAACCAAAGCAGTTTTATAATGTCAATATTTGTTGACACTCGCTCGTAACATTTAGCGATCATCTGGATTGGTCCTCAGTGCTCATATATGTGATATATAACTTGGAAGGTTGTTTGGTAGTTAATAAAACTTTTAAATTTGACCTAGACTACAGGAGGTTAAAAAAATTGGATTGTAAAAATAATGTCTAATAAATATTCACTACAGCTCCGAGCAGCTGGAGTAATGCGTTCGGTACACCAATTCCAAAAAAAGGTTCTGAAGAACGAATTACTGCAGCTTGTATATCTTCAGAGCTGTAGTGGATATTTATTATTTTAATATTCCGATTTGCTTTAAGTCCCTGTAGTTCAGATTTAAAAATAGAACAATTTTTTCCTAAAATACTTCAAGAAAGCAGCCCTTAAAAGATTTTACAGTTAAAATAGATCACTCTGGTATAGTGTGTGCGTGCTATGATCGCTTATTTATAGAAGTGTGATTTGAAATCATATCCTAATCTTAACGGCCAAATCATTTATTATAACTAAAAATAATAGACAGTTATGATTTCTTTGTCACAGTTTATGAATAGGATTCACAAATTATACACATATGAAAAAAACGTAATTTATTCATATTTTGTGGTTTATTGCCGTTGTCTATGACTATAATGTATAAACTTAAAATGTAAAGCTAATTCATATTTTGTAACTAATAAACATAATTTAATCCTGAAAAAGTCAATTATTATGATTTTAAATCACAAAATGTTATGATTACTTTTCCTAAATAATGATTAACGAATATGACTAAATGAAAATAAAAATCAGTTCTAATGACTCTTTTGTATAAAGTATAAATTATTTTCATATATTTCAAATAAAAAAAATACATAATTTTTTTTTATATTTTAATATTTTATTTTTAATTTTTATTTAATTTTTATTTTTATTAACATATTATATTATCAGTTGTTATAAATTAATATTATTGATTTGTGATATAATATTTTATTCCAAGTAAAATAACTGTAACTCTCCATTTGTTACCTTACAAATTTGAACATCAATTTTTTTACGTGCAGAAGGCTTAAGAAGTATTTGGATTAGTTTTCAAAACTGATAGTCATGTTTCTGAAAGAATAAAAAAAACACTAATTTATTAAGTAGGTACCTTAGATTTTAATAAAAATTTATCTTAATTTTTTAATTTATTTCTTATAGAGATATAATTTTGTGAGAATTTTTATGGTATTATGTGTACGTACCTGAATTCGAAGATAGATCTTTTAAAATATTTGCTGCCCCCGACCTAGAAAAAAAAACAAGTATATAAATTGAACAATAATTACGAATTTTGCTCAGGGCAATAAAAAAAACTTACTAAACGATGTCCAAAACTGTTTTTTTAAAAATGGCCAGTTCTCAAAAATTTCAGTAGTTCATCGAAAGTCAAATGTTGTCTTTCACTTTAATTCGATTACTTCAAAAGGAGTTGAATAAAAAGAAGGACACGTTTTTTCAGTGAGAACTTCTTCTAATATTTCCGTTTGCTTTTGAATCATCCTCGGATGTAACTGAATATACTAAATGTACTAAAAAAATCACAAAATATTAAAAATAGGAGTTCTTTACGTAAAAATATATTACACATATTAGTTTAATTTTAAATAATACATAGCTTATAATTATGTAGTATTTTTTGTATGTTACCTTGAGTTAGCTTTTTATAAAAACTAGGTAGTTATAAGTCTATTTTTTATTCTTCTAATTTTTAAATTTATGTAGCACACTTTTATTTGATTTATATATTTAAATATTTTTTTTCTTTTAAAATGTAAAAATTAATCACATATTATGTTCTCTTCACAACACTTTTATAAACTGCATTTGATTTTGACGCTGACCAAATCGTTTTATATAATAAATGTGAAATCATAATCCTACGCTATGATTATACTGTAAAATGTCCGTTAAACTTAAAAATTTACACTGAAATCATAATCATACACTATGATAATTATGGTATCAGTTATGCTTTATGCGGGTGCATACTAAAGTTGTTGCTGTTTTTTTTCATTGTGAATTTTAATAAGCTTATGTATGATTCATGATTCATACCCACTGATTTAGAAAATGCTTTAATTATTAATAGTTTATTCCAAATTTTTGAATGTATTAATCATAAAAGGCGTATTGAATGAGTTCTAGGAATATCTCTGTAAAATTTAAAGAAACTTAAAATTATTCCTTTTCTAATCATGAATAATGACATTAAAGGTTGTCTGGATGTCTGGATATGATTTTTGTTTTTGTTATTGTGTGTTTGTGGTTGAAAAAACAGTTAATGAGTTATCAAATCTTAATAATAAATTTAAAGAGAAGGAAGCAAATAATTATATATATATTATTCTGCATTTATCTGGATGTTTGTAAGTTCGACGGAACGCTCCAACACATATACAAATTGCATATGTATACAAATGCATATATATACAAATTGCTTTGATGCTTTTTTTAACCCCTGTCTACCATGCTGAACCTTTGCAGAAAAAATTGATTGCATGCAATTTTTAATTTAATGTTATTCTTCTTCGCAAATAATAAGGAAAAATAAAAAATAATAATAATATAAATTAAACAAACAATTTTTTTGATTTATAATAATAAGGACTAATAGAAATTTAATCAATAGTTTAATATGGAATAATAACCAAAAGGTTATTCTTATTACTTAAAATTATACACAATAATATCCATGTGTATCAGCATATTTGTATTGTATAATATTATACATTATACTACTTTATTGATTATACCTTTTATTTTTGTCATTATTGTGTGCGTAACTCACTTCACTCAAAAAAAATTATTTTTGTTTTTTTTTTTGTTTTTTTTTATTATTTGCTGTATCTGTATTCTGTATGTTCTGCATGCTCCATTCCAAAAATATTATTTTATTTTCAGTGTTAAGTGTTCGCTGTTCACTTCACTGTTCAGGTTCACTGTTCAATCAATAGAACTTGATAGAAGTAGAGTAGGATAATAAACTCTACTTCTACGTAGGATAATAAAACATTGTTTTTTTTAAATTGAAAATTATTGATGAAAATGTTTTTGTATTTTTTGTAAATTTTACCAATTTAGATACAAAATTTTGAATATTTTTTTAAAAATAACACAATACCATAATAACAGTTTATTCATATAGCAAAATAAGATCCCTATACAGTATACAAAAGACAAAATTTATATGAAAATAAGATCCCAGTTTTAAATTTGCTCTCCCAAAGGCCACAATAACGCTAATACGGTATAATTTATACTAAATGGATATGGAACCCAACTAACGAATTATAACTAAATGGAAGTGAGTACGAGTATACCATACAAAAATACAAACATTTTATACAAATTTATTGGTATGGTACTTCTTTTTCTGTTATATAAAAAAAAAAAGATTAGTGTTAGGCCAATATAAACATAAATAAAAATAAATAAAAAGTGATATAAACATAAGTACTGTAATTTCGGAATAAAGAATCTAATGAAAGAAAAAAAGAAACTAGGATTTATTTTGTTTCCGTCATTTATGACGGGTTACAAAGCTAGTTTATAATAAGTCTTGTTACATTAAGTACTTTAAGTAATTAAATACAATGGATTTAACCTTCTATATCCGTTAAAAAAATTAATTTGAAACATAAATTACCTGAAATACTAATCATTTATAAAAATCGACTTCCCCAAGCAGCTGGACAATGTATGTATATAATTTCTAAATTCTAAAAAAAAATATATTCATAAAATATATTTATATATATAGAATTTAATTACTAGTTTTCTTCTATTTGTATTAATTTATTCAATAATAAAATGAAGAAATTAAATTAGTTTAAAACGAGGTCAAAAAATTAAATTTAGAAAAAAAAATCGAGTTCTTGATTTAAAAATAAAAAAAAAAATTAACATTCAATAACCGTTTCTAAAATGCCCTTTATATGGGGTGTCAAAATTTTTAATTTAATTTTTGAAATTAAATGTTTGTGATAAGTCATTGTACTAGGCTTAGAAAATTTGACTTAGGGAAATTAAAAAATTTAATATGTAAACCTTGAATCACAAAACTATACTAAATATTTATTTATTCATCAGTTTTTTTTTTCTATGAGAGTGGTCGTTTTTTTTTGTTAGTATATACTCGTAATGTTTTAATAGACAAGAGACGAAAACATATTATTTGAAAATTAGTTTTTTTTAAAGTTTTAGCTCAGTGACATTTTTTCGGTTAAAAAGTTAACGGAAATATTTTTTAATATATAATATATCCATTCTCCATGTTATCATGTTAAAATAGAAGCAATGAAAAATTTATATTATCCACTGGTAGAAAGAAAAAGAAATTATTAGAGAGAATTGCAGGGGTCATTTGTACCCTTGAAACACATTTCATTACTTGGAAATTCATATCAATTTATTTTAATCATTCGTTGTTAACTATGATTTAATTTAATAAGATGTATAGTGTTGGTGGATAGTGTTGTATACTAGTATTGAAAAGTATAATTGTTTTCATGTCTATTTAAATTTTACTTTCAATGTGTACTGACTATGAGGGTGAATTTCAGTTGTATAGATTAATCAAATTAAAAATAAGGAGAAATTGCTTTAAAGTATAGTCTAGTATATTTAGAGATTAATATGTATAACGTAGAGATCACTTTAATATTTTTAAAATGATTTAAAAATATTTTATAATGGTTAGAATCAATATACTTAGTAAATGAAATGGCTATTCAAATTGAAATAGAATTTAGATCAAAACCATATGAAAAAAATGTTTTATGGAATGTATGAGGGTGGTTTTAAATTTAATAAAAAAATAATTTTTTGAAAAACATTTCTAATAATTTTTTTTCTTTTTCATTTTAGAAACATCAATGACTGTGTGATCGATCCTGTGTATTTAATGTTCGAAAAAAACAACAAGGAATTTAAATTTAGTAATTAGATGATTTAAAATCAAATTAATGAATAAAAAATAAAAAATAAAATAGAAAAGATGTTGTTGGAATTAAATTTTAAACAAAAAAATGCTACATTCCTAGGCATAATAATATTTGGTTTAGTTAGTCTTATATTTTTATATCAGAATCCAATACTGTTAGCATTGCATTTATTATATTTATGTTATTTATTAACTGGCGATCGTATCAAAAGTGTATACTCATCAATTGTAACATTACCAAGAAATGTATGGTAAGTGATAATTTTACTTACACAAAAAAAAAAAAAAAATTCCAAAATAATGCAAATTTTAATTTTTAATTTAAATTTTTAGTGGAGCTGCTTTATTTATTACATTTAATATTAAATTGGCGATATGGGAATATAAAAAAATGAATGTTGCAAAATTATTTGAAAAAACTGCAAACAAATATCCAAGAAAAACAGCATTTGAAATGGATGATGTTCGGGTAACATTTCAAGATGGTGAAGAATTCAGTAATAAATTAGGATCATATTTTAAAATGAAAAATTTTAAGAGAGGTGACACAATAGCTTTATTGTGTGAAACACGTCCAGAATATCCTTTTATGTGGTTGGGTTTATCAAAAATTGGTATTGTAACAGCTCTAATAAATCATAATTTACGCAAAGAGAC
Organism: Argyra leucocephala; assembly: GCA_963942445.1. Taxonomy (NCBI): domain Eukaryota; kingdom Metazoa; phylum Arthropoda; class Insecta; order Diptera; family Dolichopodidae; genus Argyra; species Argyra leucocephala. Next base: position 69,979,745 of record OZ012681.1, on the reverse strand, counting down.
ATTATTACATTCAATTAAAGTAGCTAATTCTAAAGCAATTATTGTTGGTGCTGAATTGGTTGATGGTAAATTGAAAAATATTTTAAATATTTATTGTTATTTGTATATTGAATTTATATGTACTTTTTGAATAGCATTAAAGGATATTAAAAACGAAGAAGGAGTTAAAGATATTCCAGTATTTCAATTTACAGACGATAAACAGAAAATTGATCCAAAACTTGCCATTTATGAAGGTATAAAATTATAATTTTCTTATATCAATATAATCACATATAATTATACAAATATTATAGTTTTTATATTTAATATTGAATATGTTGTAATTATATAATTTATTAATTTGATTTTTTTAGGATCAGTTGATCTACAAGAAGAATTAAAAACTCATAAAGCTGTAGATTTAACTGATGAAATTAATCAAACTCAACCAAGAGATAAATTAGTTTATATTTATACCTCTGGTACAACTGGTATGCCCAAAGCAGCTGTGATAACAAATTTAAGGTAAAATATTTCTATCAATAATATTAATTTAAATATGTATAAATGTTTTGTTTCTTCATTTTTAGATACATGTTTATGACTACAGGCTTTACGCATATGATACGTGTTACTGCAAAGGATAATATTTATAATCCATTACCATTATATCATACGGCTGGTGGAGTTTTAGGTGTTGGTGCTGTTCTGTGCGTTGGTTCATCAATGGTTGTACGTCGTAAATTTTCTGCATCGAATTATTGGACTGATTGCATAAAATATAATTGTAATATTGCTCAATATATTGGTGAATTATGCCGTTATTTATTAGCTGTTCCACCAAAACCAACTGATAATCAACATAATGTTAAAGTAATTTTGGGAAATGGTTTACGGCCACAAATATGGAAACAATTTGTTAGTCGTTTTAATATACCACGAGTTGCTGAATTTTATGGTTCAACTGAAGGCAATTCTAATTTACGTGAGTATAACTATATATATATAATATTTGTTTTTTTTTCTTTACTATTTTAGAATAGTTTTCCTTAAGTCATTGCAAATTATTCAACATAAGAAAATATCCATCAATAAGAGATTTATTTCAGTATAAAATATTGAAAATAATAATGAATAAATACCTTGCAATTAATTTTGTAATGAATTTGTTGATGCTATAAATTACTGGCAACAAATAAATTCATTAAAGATGAAACTTCTTCATAAATTACTTGCTTTATATTATAACACAATTAAACTAATAATATTAATTTTATTTTTTTAAATATATATTTAGTCAATTTAGATAACCATGTTGGTGCAGTAGGATTTTGTCCAAATTTTGCCAAACCATTTTATCCGCTTAGTTTGATTAGATGCGATGAAGATTCTGGTGAACCAATACGAAATAAAGAAGGTAGATGTATACAATGTCAACCAGGTGAAGCTGGGGTTTTTATTGGTAAAATTAATCCAAGAGTAGCTGTTAGTGCATTCAATGGTTATGCAGATGAGGTAATTCAATAAAAAAAAAAATGAATTATTATTTTTATTTTTGAGATCATATTTTAGAAAGCTTCCGAAAAGAAAATAATTCGAGATGTTTATACAGTTGGAGATATGTATTTCAATTCTGGTGATATACTTGTACAAGATATTCTTGGTTATTTTTATTTCAAAGACAGAACAGGTGATACATTTAGATGGCGTGGTGAAAATGTAGCAACTTCCGAAGTTGAAGCTGTTATTAGTAATGTAGCTGGATTGCATGATTGTGTTGTTTATGGTGTTGAGGTAAAATATTTACATATATATTAAATCAATTTAATAAACAGATTTCCCTAAAAAGATTTTTTTTTTGTTTTTATTTTAGATTCCTCATGTTGAAGGTCGTGCTGGTATGGCAGCTATTGTTGATGCTGACAATCAATTAAAAATTGAAGAGTTATCAATTGGTATTAAAGGTAGTTTACCACCTTATGCTAGACCTATTTTCTTAAGAATATTACCTGAATTATCAATGACTGGAACATTTAAATTGAAAAAACGTGATTTACAAACTGAAGGTTTTGATTTAAATAAAATCAAAGATAAATTATATTTTTTGCATAGTGATGGCATTTATAGAGAATTCACACAAAAAGATTTTGATGATGTTCAAAATGGTAGAGCTAGATTGTAAATAAAATATTATTAAATATAAACAAAAAAAAAAAACATAGAATAGTTTAAAGAAACAAAAAAATAAAATGAAAGTAATTTTGTATATAAATTTTTATGATAAATTTTGTAAGTGGGAGGAAGAAAGGTAAGCTGTATATCAAAGATTTTTGTTTTCTTTTATATTTTTTATTTTTTTAATGTTTTTAAATCTATTTTGTATTTTAATTTACGAAAATGTTAGAAATGACTTATGTTTATATAATAATATTATAACGAAAATAAAGATAAATTAAAAAATACAGCATTACTGATTTCAGAATTTTAATTATAACCTGCATATGAACAAAAAGTAATAACAAAGACCGTAAATATATAACTATTTACTGTCTTTCGTAAAAATATTAAACATTGATTTTATCAATTTAGGCTACATCACCACATTTTAATGATTTCAGTTAATTCGAATAGGTATATTGAATTACATGTTTTTGTTTTCTTTCGAAAATGTTGTTGAGGTGTGCATTTGATTTGATAGAAGTTATACATGTCAGCTTCAAAATCAAGTTCGATTTTAAATCTAAATTAATCATTTTAATCTAAAACAATTTGTAACTATGCGTCTATCTATAAGTTTTGAATTTTGATTTACCATGTGAAACAATAAATTAATTAAAAATTAAATAATTCAACATAATATATGCACATAATTATGTATGAAACGTTATTAATGCGGTATTATTTTCATTTCATAATTTCAATGTTAGTAGATTATAAAAAAGTAGAAGAAGTGGGAGAAAAATCTGAAAAGAAATTGATGTTGATATAAGTTTAAAAATAATATGTACATAGTTTAATTGTTATCCTCTTTATTTCTTTTAGCTATTTTCAACCCTATCTAGTAAGTTTCTTTATTTCGAAATAACATGTAACATTCTGGAGGCTGGAAACATAATTTATTAAATATTTTTGATTTTATATTAATTAAACTTATTAATGAGTTTAATGTAAAATCAATTAGATACATATTTTCATTAACTAGGCTTTCATTAAAAGCATTAACTTCTACCTTGATTTAATACACTTGATCAATCTTCGTACAGTTATAATCTAGATGCATACCATTCCAGCAACATTTTCAAAAATTGATTAATTGTTCTCATGCAGTTTTCAACATTTTATCAATTGACCCTAACATCTGTATCATCTGTATTGTAGGACGTTTATAATTCACTATTCCTTGTGGGCTCTATAATCTTTTAAGTGTTAAAAACTTACCAAGATAATTTAGTTATATATCTTGTATCTAATGTATTGATAATAAATTGTGAAAACATTTTTCTTTTAAATATACATATATAAATATAGAATAAAGTTGTATCTGGATATTTCAAATTCTTGAAATAAAAAATTACAACTTTCCATATTTAAATTCAAAAAATTTTACCTTGGTAGTTATATATTTTTATTTCAAAGACAGGGCAGGTGATATATTAAGATGATGACTAGTTCTTGTTAAAATAGTTATGTACTTTCAATTAACTTAATAACAATGTTAAGTTGTGTTTGAAAAATTTATTATTTAATTTAATACATTATGCTATGTATATTTCTTATGTATTTTAAATTAAATTAAATTGTCTTGTCATTCCTTGCGCTTGTAGGTCTGTGGACTAGACAATATAATGATAACGAAATTGAAACCACTCAGCTCACGATTATAAATCAACATATTTCAGCATGTAAAGAACTATTTGTTTCTTTCATCATCAAAATCATCGTTGTATTGCAAATTCTATCAGCTGCACATATTGCAGAGGTTTTTGTTTAGTTAACTCTTCAGAAGTTTGAAACAAATTCATTAGTCATTCATTAAACATTTATATTTTTTTTAATTACCCAAAAAGGTGGTATCCACATTCACCAAAAAATGTGGAACGCTTCACGATTTTGCGTGTCATCCTTGCGCAGGGGCCATGCTAATCTTCTCTGTATCGTTCCAATTTTAGTATATGTTCTGCCGAAGCAAGAACAAGGATATTACAAAATTAACGTATATAAGCATACTATATCTAAATTGAGTATCCGTAAGTTTTAAGAAATTAAGTGAAATTATCTTTCAGAATCAAAAGAAATTATTTCATATGTTAACGCCTCTACCGGTAAAATAATTAAATACATTTTTTGGAATAGTTTTATACTTAAAGAGAAATTTCCTATTAATATTTAGCGGAGACACAAACACTAAAATCAAATGAGTGAAATAATAAAATAAAATAAATCAGCCGTTTTATTTAGTAATCAATGTTTAAGCCGACGGCTTATTACGGCTTAAATTTATAAATTTCGAGGTAAACAAAAATTTATTTTAAAACACAATAAAAAACTTTTTAAATTATTAATTATGAATAAAATCTTGAATTGATCATAAATATATTCTATTGAATATCACAATTCAATGGTAATGCATTTTAAATCGACGATTCAAACAGAAGGTAAATCATTTTTTTTTCACTTTTAACGTTTGACAAAAAATATTTTAAATTATACCATTGAGAGAACATTTATTATTATTATTATTATTATTTGACTAAATTGAAATAAAATAATGTATAAATAATAAATAATATTATATTTACTTAACGGTTATGTTATATACGTACTATGATTATCTGACAAAGCCACTTCAGTACAAAGACAAGTAGCGACAAGACTTAGACTTAAATTTTGTTTAAGATATAAAATTGAATAAAAGTAAATCCCTTACCTCCAATCAATAGTAATTAGCTTATTATTATAATGATTGAACCAATTGAGCTATATTTTTTAAAGCTTTACATTCACTAAATAATTTATCCCATTTAAGGTATGTTCATATTCATTATAGTTGTAATGTGAATTTGAAAAGGTCAATCAAGGATAAGTAAGCCATTGGATGCCATCGCTAGTTTTTAAGTATTTATAAGAAAATCTAAATTTATTTTTTCAATTTTTAAAATAAATAAATAAAAATGAATGAATTAACCAAAAAAATTAGCTCAAACAGTTTAAATGATAAATTGCTTTGTTGTTTATTACCATCACAAAATCTATAATTCATCTAGAATTGAAAATGTCAATAATACAATAGGAATTTTGAAATAATATTAAAATATCTAAAAGTTAGTGTTAATGTCATATTCACTATATTGCAGCTCAATTTTAATAGACACAAAGTACCTATCCAAAATTACAAATTATATTATAAATGCCACGACTCAGTGGTATTCCTTTCCAACTTTGTATGACATGGATGTAGAACATAAATGATTGTATGTACCAAAAATATATAAAATAGAATATAAATACAAAATAATAAAAAAAATAATTAATTCCAAGATTAAACAAAAGAATTTATAAGAAATATCAGAAATTGAAATTAAATTAAATAAAGAAAATCTGAAGTAAATAAGTTAGATATCATTTCTCTGTCGGACCTCGGACCCGAATATCAAGTTCCTAATTATTTTTAATAATATAACGTTAATTTTATTATTTACAGCTAAAAAAGCCTTTAGTATAGCGGAACATTTTAAAACCGGTTCATTTTTAGTATAATTAGTTCTTTGATATTGAGTATGCAATAAAGTTTGCGATCTAAGAAGTGTCGGAGCTATAGCTAAAACTGAAACTCTGTAATGGATTGAATGAATCAATATGTGATGTCAAAATATCGCGAGCAAATATAACACTGAAAACAAATCATATAATATACAAATACAACTTTCTTTAACCTATAACACCTTACATCTTGCATCATATGAGGGTCTTCGTGTTGTGAGTTAAAATTTTCTCAGAGTGAAACGAATAAATTGGTTTTTTGAATTTTTTCAATTCAAATCTTACCACATGGATATATTTATTATAATATAAAATAATTACACCGTATTCTAAAATTGGTCTTACCAGAGATACATTTATAACGTTTAAGCGTATGTGGATCTATAAAATCGATAGAGTTTCGCTTTATAAACCCCAGCATTTAGCCTTTGCTATTATGTAATCTACATGACCTTTGAATGCAAATTTTTAATCAAAATAAACGATTTTAAACCCAGATCTTTTATATTATTTGATGTATTTAAAATCTTGCAATTTATTGAATAGTCAAATATTATAGGTGACAATTTTCTAAAATACAATTTCACGGTACACTTACTATAGTTTAGTTTTAAACCATTTTTTAGACACCAATCATAAAATGTATTAACGTCGTCTTGCATTCCAGTACAATCAAGTATTATTTTTATTATATATTTATTTATTTTATTTATTTATTATTTTATTTAGTTCATATAAAACTATTTATAATTACAATAATATTATTCATACATTAATAAATAAAATTTAAATCGTTATAAAATTTCTGATCTGATATAAGCTCTAGCTCAGCACCCGGCAAAGTATGACTCGCGGGGTGTCATCATTTCATGTTACCCGCTTCGAAAATGTAAAATTGATTTCAAATCAATAAATATATTTTTTTATTACAAAAATCTAAATATAAAAAAAGACAAGTGTTGCTGTTGAAAACTTAAAATGTTCTTGTATGAATTTATAAATATTTTTTGCATGTATTTAAAGAAGAGAAATTTTGTTTCCTTTGTTTTACCTCTTTTGGCTAATTGATTTTTTTTTGGTTTCGGATGTTTGAAAAATTGCATTACGTTTATGTAAATTAAGAGTTTTTCTATTATTGTATTGAATATACTTTGATGAGATTAAAATATATGAACACATCCGAACAGCATGCGTTTTTGAATAACAAAGAAGAATAAAAGAAAACAGAAGAGACGGGAACAGAATCCATAACGAATCGAACTGCTAATGAAGTTCTTTTTATGGATTTGTTGATGTATTTTTATTCTTCTGTTCATTATTATTGTGGGTACGAATTACGATCAATGCAAATTTAGTTCACAAAATCTAAGAGTAAGTTTATCGTAATTCAATATTGGATTGAGTATTTTATATTGGTTTTCTTGAATGTCGAGACATTTCCTGTTCTAATATATTTCAATACAATGCTATTTTAACAGTTATTGCTTTTTACCTCTTTTTAACCGTTTCCCTTAAGTTGTACGTGTTTACAACTTTAATGATTCTTAGTTACAAAACGTATTTAGAGGCAATTAGAATATTTATTCAGTAAACAAAAATCTAATTGAAATCGGAGAAAATTATACCGAGCTTGATGATAAAAAATGGTTTTTAAAACTTCTGTTCTTAACTGATATAATGAACCATTATAATGAATTTAACAAACGACTTCAGGGTAACCGCCACACAATTTTAAAATTATATGAAGAATGGAAGAGTTTTTGCTCAAAATTAGTTTTATTTGAAATGGATATAAAAAAGCGTAAATTTAACTATTTCCCACATATAAAAACTCAAGAAGAAAAACGAAATGTTGATGATTTCGATGTAAAAAAATTTGAGTCTTATATTAATAGCATGAAAGACGAATTTGAAAATAGATTTGAAACTTTGAAAAAGCACGGTCCAATGTTTGCATTTATAACGAAGGTGGATGTAATTGATGAAACTGTTTTAGATTTACAATGTTTTGAATTCCTTGAAATCACTAATTTTAGCCTAGAGCTGATTGATTAAGAAGTTCAACTTTATGGTCTGATAAATTTAAAACTTTACGTGGAGATTTAGAGAAAACAGAAGAAATACATCTTGATATGATATCTACGTGCTGGGCATCTCTTCCAACAAAACTTACATGTATCAAAAAAGTTGCATTTGCTCTTTTATTTGCGTTTGGGTCAAGCTATAATTGTGAATAAACATTTTCACAAATGAAATATATTTTGAATAAAAACAGGACCAGTTTAAAGTGTGACCAGTCGGCTTAAAATGTCAAAATATGAACCAAACTTATCCAAATTAACTTCAACAGTACAGCATCATGGAAGCCATTGATTTCGCCTACTGATAGCAGTTAAAATATTAAATGTTATTTTTGTTGTTTTTTTATTTATTTTTACTATTGTGTACTGAATTTATCCAATTTATCAAATCAAATCATTTATAATAATCAAATTATTTATATAAAATTTTTTTTGCTTGATAATAAATGATTTCACTTTTGGTTTAACTATTTTTTTTTTAAATTACTTTCATATAAAATTGCCACTAACCCACTACGAGTTCAAAAAAATCTCATCTTAGACGAATTTTACCCATGACCAAAAAAGTTTGCCGACCGCTGCCTAGCTCTTAAGTTTTTTTATTGTTACGTTTAAATTAAATGGATTTAGTTTATTTGTAAAAAATTCCCACATCCCAAAAAGGAAAAGGACCTGAATTTGGTCTGCAGATTTATCTGCAAGTCCGCTGATAAAAATAAATAAATATCACTTATAAAAATCATGAGCTTGAAAGAGTGGGTTTTTAAATGACACCTCTGAGGATATTGTCCATGATGCTATGGACAATAACAATATATAATATTATGTTATGGACAATTTGTGGAGCTTGGACAGTACAAAATTCAGGAAGTTAATATATGTAGTTCATTCTGTATTAGATAAATATTTAAAAAATATTGAAATCCATAGTTCGTTTCATTTATTAAAGCTTTTAATGAAATATATTCAACAACAAAAGTAAAATTAAAAATTTTACAAATGACTAAAACTGACTTTCTGACTTACTCTGTTTCTGCAAGAAAACTAAATATTACAAACGTTCCATAGCTCCAAGAATTAAGGCAAATTTGTATGATAAAGATAATTTTTAAATAGAATTAATGTTGTTTCTTTCCATTACACTCCTGTTTGTCCGGAACTACTACTTTATCGAAAGAAAAGTTGTCAGATTATAATATAAAGAAATTCATACCGTAATTGCCAGAAGACGACCAAAATTATTTGTATAAGTTGTAATATTTTCAACTAGGATATGAATATCGTCTTATGATATTGTTTTTTGTAGTTGAATATGAATTAATAATATTGAAGTTTTTTTCACATAAATTAGTCCATTTGGTGAACTGTTCTTGATTGCCCTCTATCATAAGAGTTTTACATATGCACTGAATTATTCTTATATATATGTGACAAATTATATTCTGTTGATGTTTTTGTTTATTTTGATATTGTGTATTGTGTTGAGTTTTGTAAATCAAACATGTTTCTATAGACGTTAAAGGTCCTGAGCTTGGAGCAATATTGTCCTACACTGACTGCGGTTACAAGCAGATTCAGTTGGAAATATGAAATTTCCCACTGGGTCTGGATTCAAAGAGTTTTTTAGTTGAAGCATTTCCTTCCATGAAAATAATTATAGTTCTATAACTACTAAAATTTTTTCATTTCCAATTTCAGTATAGAAAATTTTTCGTGAATCTTTGAATACAGCACTGGTAATTCCAATTCATAAAAAAGGAGATACTGTGTAATTGAATAACAGACTTATTTCTCTTTTCACAGTCTTTTCTAAGGTTTTTGAGAAAGCTGAAAAGTCTAGAGTTATGTCGTTCTTACAGGAGACTAGTTTTTTCAGTAATTTTCAATTATAAACAAGAATGGTTAGCATCTTATTTGGAAAATAGAGGGCAAAGAGTTCGTATTAAAAATGATATAAGTTCAGAAAATGTTTCCAATATTGGTGTTCTGCAAGGGGTTCCGTTTTTAGTTCTAGTTTATTCTTAATTTTTGTTAATTCTTTGTTTATACAGTCATTTAAAGGTAAAGTTACCGCTTTTGCTGATAACACTGCCTTAACTTATATGCTAATAAAAATTATTTTAATACTTTTACGGATATTAATCATGATTTGGAAATTCTTAAGAGGTGGTTTAAACAGCATAAATTGGTAATTAGTGTTAAAACTAAATTTATGCTATTTAATCTTAAACTAAATCTTGTAAAACTTTGTGAACCTGATGTGTCTTTACCTTTATGATGATAAACTAAGCTGTACGGAAAATTGTTTCAAAATTGAGCGTGTTGTATGTTTTAAATATCTAGGTATTACTTTGGATGTTAGACTAAGTTGGAAAGAACATACCTTGTATTTAGCTAATTATTTAATTAATAGTGTAATAATTAGGCAGCCTTATCATCTCAACCTTTACTGTAATCATACGATTTTAAAATTGGTTTATAATTTATCTTTGGATAACAGATTGAACCTAACTTTTTCATTAAATCAACTTGGCCAATTTTAAATTTTATTTTTACTAATTTAATATTTTTTGTTTTTTATAAATTTTGAAGTTAAGTCTTAAATATATTTTTTTTATTATTATTATTATAAAGGATTACAAATATACCAATTAAACATTACAGAAATATTCTTTGTTGCATTCAGTATTATTTCTCTACTGGAAGAAACCCTCGGGTCGAACAAACGGCCGAACAAAAGAAAGGAATTTTTCTGTGAAATGGCACAATAAAATGCTTTTTAATAAAACTATACATTTGATACGTTGAAAGTATCTGACAACAATATATAGAATAGTACTATTAATAGCACACTATAAAAAGATAAAAATGTTCAAAATTAATCTTTATAAAATAAAATATCAAAACTATGAGATATTATTAAACTTTTTTTTATAAGATTTAATTTGGTTTTCTTATTTTTATTTTTCGAGGGAAGGGGAAAGCCTCGGAAAATACTAAACAGACCGCGTACGTAGCCATTTAGCTATGTAGGACTCTAACCCACTAAAGCCACTAAAGCCACCGAAACCCTTTACCATAACTGATATTATTGAATGATTAATTGATTTTTCGCTTTAATTGGGAAAGTGTAGTGTGTTGGAATATTATTAAAAAATAGTTTCGGAAAATTTTATTAAACCATTAATCATAACTATGGCTTAGTATCATTACCGTTTCCCAATTATTATGAGCGAGTTTTAAAATTCATCATATAGAAAACAATTGGATAAAATAAAATATTCTAGACCTGGTATGCAACATTGTGATATTGTCAACCTCCTAGTAAGCAACATTGTCGGGTACAGTGTCGTTATCAGTAGTTTTCCCCTGTCTTGGTCCTGCTAGAATTTTAATTTTTAGAGCTGTGGATTGTGCAGAGCTGACCATGGGTTAAGGTAGGTTCAGGGAGATAAATACCGACTCTCTGAAATGTTTGACTTGTGATTTATTGATTGATATTGAATATGCAAGACTTACCGGAAATTGATGTCTAATAAATACTTATAAAATAATTTTCATTCTATATCTGATATATTTTTTTTATGTTATAAATAAAAGAGTTAATTTTATAAAGATTAACTTAAAACTTTGAACAATTTTTATATTTTTGTGGTTTGCTATTAATATTATTATTCTATACATTGTTTAAACATTTTCTAAACATGTCAAATGTTCAAAATTTTCTTGACTTGACTATTCAGGTGCTCAAATTAAAAAAGATATACTTACAAAAATTTTTCACAAAATTCAAATTTTACTGAAATATTAATAATTTAGCGAATGAATATATTCTATTTTTTTATTGAGGTACTTTAAATTTTAGTTTTCTATTTGTCGACAGATGGATTTTTATGTAGGTTTTAATAAATATTATATTTTTGTTCTTATAAAAAAAATAATTGTCACAAAATAATTGCTTTAAAAAATTCAATCATTCCATTTTAAAAATAATTTTAAATTAAAAAAGGAATACAACTAATGAAATCACAAGATATACCATATACCTCAGATTTGCTATACGGTTTAATGAAAAATCAGCTTTATTACGAATTGTACTCCATCATTTCAGTTCATCCTTGGTAGGTAAATATGTACTATTAAAAATTACTTTTTTTTATTAAAAAAATATTGTTTTTTGTTATTAATTATATTATATTATAAAAATGAATATTATAATACATAATAATAAAAAAAAAATTTAATTAATAGACAATCAAACTCACGAAAATTTGTGATATTAACATGACGCTTTAACCAACTGAACTAATATCCGATTAAAATTTTTTCACTTCCTTTAAAACATATATGTATTAATAATATTATCTTACTAATTAATTTTTTTTCCTAAATGCAAAAAACCAAATGCGATAATCCAAAAATAATAAAAAAAAATTTTACACAAAAGAGAATCGACAAAAATTTCTGATATTAAATGACGCTTTAACCAACTCAGCTAATATCTTATGAACATTGTTTACCCAAAATATACACATAAAATAAAAATTGATTTTGGTCGCCACGGCCGACATCATCACTGATTGATTGAATGAAAAAAAAAAACGAAGCACACTAAAAACTACGAAAAGTGAGTCTTCAAAATCGTGTTCTTGTGTATTATAATATAGATGTAGACCAGAACTTGTACAAGAAATACGAATGACTAGAAAGCACCTTGTATATACACATACATACAAAACACACAAAAATAATTTTTTTATTAAATAAATACATATCTCATAATAGGTCAGTCTAACTATGGAATTCTCTTCATTTTGTATACCTATTATTAATTTCGTCTCCTATTTTTAGGAAATAAAAAATCGTCCTTTTACATTGTATATCAAAAAAAAATTCTTTTCCTTTCAGTACAAAAGAATTGTGTTTTTTTTTTTTTTTATTATTTTAATTTGGTTTTTGTTCTTTTTTGTTTTGGATAATTTACTCTAAAACGAGTCATAGAAATTTTGCACGTGCTACCACCATAATTTCAGTGGTAAGAAAAAAAAAAACAAAACATTTTTTTTTTTATATTTTTCTTTTATACTTTCAAAACTTTTAACCCACAAACTACCTTAATCCTTAAATATATCCCGTTTCCTGGTTCGCTTTTATTTTTGGGGAGAATACAAGCACACACACACACACACACACACACACACACAAAAGCTTAACTCTATATTGAAGTATATATAGGTCCCATTGGAATAAATAATATTAAGTATATAATGGTAATAATAGAAGACCTTTGTACATGTAGATATATATATGTATACTTGTGTATTATATATGAAGTGACCAGGTGCTACTGATGGCTCTTTATAATTGAGAGCCTTCGACATATTGAATTTTTAGCAAGTAAAATTTATTTTTTTCAGTTTTTATTTTGTATTTTATTCAAAAAGTTTTTTTGATTATTTTTTTTTTTTTTTGTTTTGTATGGATATAACGGATTATTATATTATATATATATATTATAATAATACAATTGGTGCACACACAAATAATAATAATAATAACGGAAAAGAAGTTGAAAAAAAATTATTCTGTTAGTCTTCGTTTGCTCCTTATTTGGTCTAATCTAAAAATAGCAAAAAAAAAAAAAGAAAAAAAAATAAATTGTTTTTCACCGATTTTTCCAATAAATAATTTTAATGTATCAGAGAGACCCCTTATGATACTTTTAGACACCATAAATTCTCATACCAATAATCTCCAAAGAAAAATAATCTTCAATTTTAGTCTTCAAAATTTAATTTTTTTTGTGTTGTTTTATTTTTTTCTTGTTTTTTGAATTTCGATTGGTTTTTTGTTAAAAATTTTTATTTTATTTTTTATTTATGGTATATCGTGGAAAATTTTCAGTGTACATTTTGCCTCATAAGATTCTCGGAATAAGAATGAGAGTTAAAAATCTGGGAGTTAATGTTTATAAGAAGAAGAGAAACAAAAATTAAAAAAAAAAAATGAAATTATGAAAATTTTCAAGTGTAAATTTTTCTTGAAGGATTTTCCGAATAAGAATGAGAGAAACGTGGGTGGGCATATAGTCCTTTGTTGATATAAGAATGAGAGAATATTGATGAAGGAAACTTATTTCTTTGGAAAATGATGAGAAAATCTGTTTTTAGAATTCGAATTAAATTTTGTAATTGTTTACAATATTTTGTATGCATAAATTCTTTCCTCATCTCTTTCCGATTTCGGCCCTTTTCGCGAATTTCGTTCAACAGCTTTTATATATTTAATTTAAGTTTTTAAGAGTATTAATAAAGTTTGGTGGTTATTTTTGATTCATTGACTATCGAGAGTGTTTTTATTTATAAAAAAGTAAAACAAAAAAAAAAAAAATAAACAAATTGGAAACGATATTAAATTAAATAATTTCGGGGATACAATAAAAATCATATCAATTTTTGAAGTGAATTTTACATACATTTATAAAATATCAGTTTGTTTAATTAAAGTTTTAATTTGAGATTCAAAAATTGCTGAAAAAATGCTTCATGCATACTAATTATTTTAATAAATTAAAACTAAAACAAATTTTTATTATATTGAAGGTACCAGAAGTGAACATGAAACTTTAAAAATCAAAATGAAAGATGTGTACACGACGACGGTACACGACCATGAAATTAACACGTCGTTGACTAACAATAAGCCACCGATGATGCATGTCAAATTTTCTTCGTCACAGCCCTATGTATCACCAGTGAATTGTGGATTTATATTACGAAGCATAATGATTAGATATCGATAATGATTAGATGCGGTGGCATTCCAGGCAAATCAAGAGAATTCAAAAATTCAGTTTATAAAATATAATGTACTACGTCTTCTTTATTCTGCACAATATAAACCGATTAATATGTGATCAATTCGCCAACTATTTGAGATTGAATGATGAAATTTAAATCATTGACATCCATATTTCTTCCTGCCAATATAGGTCTTTCACTCAACCAAGTATGATTTTTTATTATTGCTGTACATTTGGGAAGACTTTTTCAATTAGTTCTTCTTTTGATTGTGTGAATATGCAAAAATCTCTCGGAATTGTAATGAAACCATCATTTACAATTGGCATACTATCACCCATTAAAAGTAATTGCTTTGAAAATGTTGCAACTGATGGATCATTTTGCAATCACACGTACATTGGTGGTAAGTCTTAACATTTTAACGTATCTGCATAGTTTTGATACTTTCAAATACGCATTTATTTCATCTGCTGTTTGAATTTCATCAAATTATCAAATTGTACCTAACTGATAGGCGATTTAAAGTAAAATACAATGATTATTTAACTGAGGAACATGTAATCGAAGCTGGTGTACCATAAGGTGCTCGTGCCGCTTTTATATCTAATCTACACTGCCGATCTACCAGATAGTAAGCAAATACTAACATCCACATTTTCAGATAATACGGCTATCTTGAGCTCACACATAAACACTTATGTTGCTTCCAAAAATCTCCAGAACCGTATTAAACTTATTGAAAATTGGCTTTGTAAATCAAAAATAAAAATAAATGAAAATAAAAGTGTTCATGTCACCTTCACTTTAAATAAAGACACATGTCCACCAGTAAAAAAAAGTATAATCACCATTCCACAGGCAAAAGAAGTAAAGTATCTAGGAGTCCATCTTGATAGAAGGCTCACTCAGAAAAAGCATATAGAAACAAAACGTGAACAAATGAAGCTAAAAATAAATAGTATTTACTGGCTAATTGGCAAAAACTCTCCTCTCGATATTGACTATAAAGTACTTTTATACAATTCAATCTTGAAACCAATCTGGACTCCGAACTCAGATTAATATCTAAGGTATTAATTTTATTGAAAATATCATAATATGCAAATTGCATGTATCCTAAATCAACAAAAGATTGTAGGTGACTTTGCAAATTTATTCTTGATTGCGGTCTTATCAAAACTGGTTCAAAATACTTAGCAAATAAATATACCTGCGGCTCTTCTCGTTTTGGTTATTAATTCTTTTATATGGGCATGCCAGTTCCGATTTTCATCAATAACAACTCTAAGATATTAAAAATTGTTCACCTTTTCTATAAGTTTTTCATCATATTTAACTGATACGTAGCCACTTTTGGCTTTGAAATATATATTAATTTCGTCTTATTAACATTAACTGTCAGTTTATGTTGACACATCCAGTTGTGAATTATATTCATATCATTATTTATATTTACTTCCAATCCTTCGGTACTATCCTCTTCATATACTATAGCTAAGTCATCGGCATACAAAACTGATTTCCCATTTAATTTAAGATTTGAAAAACTGCTAATGTAGCAAGAGAACATAGATAACCCTAATGAGCTTAAACAAATGAAAATATAGATGAAAAAAAAACAAAAAATATATGCAAAAGAAAAAAGTAAATCCATGTATTGTAGTTCTACTATAGGTCTTTACAATCTTCTAAAAACTGCCTCTTCCTATATTTTTTATTTGAGCTTTATATCTCTCATAGTCTCATATTGTATTAATATACACAGAATCTTAGTAAAGCACATTTCGATTGTAAATATATAAAATATTTGAATATATATAATTGAATTTGTTAACCAATTCGCTACGAAATTTTTTACATTCAAATCATTTTCAATAATCCAGAAACCAATAATATTTTAAAAGTCCTTAAAATATTTCCTTATTTTGTATTTAACATCTAAAACCATTTTACAGATTATGTATTTATGATATAAAACAAAAAAAATCTTGTAAATTATTAAATCCTTAGACATAGGAATAACATTCATTTCTTATTTTTGTCCTTTTTTTCCTTTAATTTAAGGAAAAACCAAAACAAAAAAAAATCAGTTTATCCTTTGGAAAAAAAGACAACTGAACCATTTTGCATCTGTTTTAGGAATTTTTTTTTCACAAATAACAAAGTTAGCAAAAAAGAAAAAAGGAATCGCGAAAGAAATACCGTTATATATTTTTTTATTGCTAATCGATTTAAATTGAATGGTAAAAATGCTTACCAAAAAAAAAAACCAAAAAAAAAACAAAAATGTTAAATTGAATCTTTTTGAAAATAAATGGCACAATATTAGTGGTGCTGTTGGTAGATGTCGCGGTTCAATACAATTTCTTTATCTTTTTTAATACTTAGAATAATTCTTATACATTGCTACATATAAAAAGAAAAATAATTTTTATTTAAGGGGAAGGCGGGAGGCGGAGATAGGGGAACCTTTTAAAAATAAAAATACAAGAATGCATGAAAAGCTAGATATATAGAAGAGGGTAGAAATAATCGAAATTTTTGAACATTAAATAAAATTTAACGAAAAAGAGAAAGAGGAGGGAGAGGGGTAGAGAACAAATGGATCTAAAATTATTAAATGGAGCACCAAATGGTAAGATTAAAGCATCCACTTACGAATTTAAAACGATTTGATATAATTTTTGTCCATTTTTAACTTCAACGCTCGTATATACAAAAAGGTTTTGTATCCAAATGGTAGTTTTATAAAACCTTTTATATCATCAATGGAATAGATTCTTAATTCAAAAAAAAATATTTTATTCTATCTTATAAGATACGAGTAGAATAGATATAAAATTTAATAGAGTTTGTTTGTATGTTGTTTATTTTGATTTCATATAATTCTACTTTATAATACATTATGAGCTAAACAGCTGTTATAACAATTACACTTTTTACAATCCCGTATTCACATGAGTTTTTCACTGGATTTACTCAATTCTGGATTAATTCTTTTATTTTATTCTTCTGATTTTATTTGCTAACCAGCTCAAACTATAAAACTCTATTTATTAATTATTGAAAAATATAAATTAAATAAATACCAATACTCCATAGGAATAACTGTTTAGTCGGAATAATGAATTAGGTTAGATTAGATTTAAGTATATCACAGCAGTTGCAAATGGACTTATTGTGAATACCTTTATTAATGTAACTCAGTATCTGAATCCTTAAGGGTGTCTGATGACCGTACTTTTTTTTACGTTCTTGACAGTAACTTAGGTAGAATCACCTTTTCGTGCTTAATTAAGTACGGTACTGCAATTTTACACTACAATATCTACAATATTTCGAGTATTTATTTAACAAATTACTGGCTCTACTCATTAAATGTGGAAAACTACTGCTATTCTCAGGAACTAAGCCTTAAATAGACCTGATTATATATACTCTCAATTATTTTTGATCATTTATTATATCCTAACGACAAAGGGTACTGGACCAGGTCGAAAAACCAATAAAGCATTATTTTTTTTGCTTCATCGGGAATCGAACCTGAAACCTTTCGGTTGAAAGGCAAATCTCAGGTGGTGAAGTATGATACGAATCTGCCCTTCGCATACGCAGAGCAGATATTCAATAGAATTTTCCTCTACTTGAAATATTCTGTACAAGTTGCTTACAGTTAGACCGATTTTATTAAGATACTTCTTTACTAGGCAGTGGCCTGATTATTATCCTTGCTATAATCTGTTTTCTATTGAAATTTGGAAGAATTTTAATTTTTGTGAGAGATTGTTTTTCGTATGAGCATTCGTAAGTTTGAATATTGGCAAGAGTATTTTGCCCAGAATAATAGATGGAATATGTGTTGTACTTTGGTGTATTGGTATTGAAATTAATTGATAAATGTTGGCTAAATTATTTTTTATCGAAAATTATCAGCATTCATTTCTAAAAATTATATCGTTTTAGTGTGTATTTCAGAAGAATAAATTTGAATGAAAAAAATTTGACTTAATTTGAATAATTTCCCGAATGATTTAAGCAAAGTTTTATTTTAAATTGTCAAAATTTATATGTATAAGAACAAAATATATTAGACTCATTCTCAAATTCAATCTCAAATTTTGATCGAGTATAGATACACCCTTGGCTTCTACAATCTCACAAATTGACATAGTTCCTACTGCCACTTATAAGTAAAATTACTTCCCTGTGCTACTACATTAGTACTCAAAGGAAACAAACGATCAATAATTTCGGATTTTAGATGTAGTTTTAGTTTAGCGATGCAGGGCCCGGCCTAGACATTTTTTACCAGGTGGAACCTTAGAAATAACTTTATAGAGATTGTGCCTATGTTTTTTGTACTCTACAGTTGAACATATTTTGAAAGCTTTACATAATGAGCTGATGTAGTATTAAATATGGCTACTGGATATCAAATTGGGCGTAAAAAATAGATTTGTTCATATATTTTGGATATTTCTTTATATAAAAAATTCTTGGACAATTGGATATACCTTCAAGCATCACCATTTATTTAAATTAATTTAATTAAAAAAATTCAAAACAATTTCCGTCATCATTATTAGTAAACTAAAATTGTATTTTTTTATTTATATTGAATTTAAACAAAAAAAAAAAAAAAACAAAAATTAAACCAAGAAGAAATATTTTTCCGTTTTTATTTTTCTTTTTTATAACATTAAAAATGATGAATGGTGAATATTTTTAATTTGGTTGCGTTTAACAAATGCGACATACAATCAAATCATATTTACCATTCCTTTCTATATTTTTTTTTTGTTTTTTTTTATTTATTCTATTATGTACTACAGGATCAGATTCTCAAATATTGGTAGTATATGTGTAACACCCTTTATATTTTTAAAAACATAAATATATATTTTAAGCTATCTATATTATGTAATGTGTATAGTGATAATAATAAGATTTTGAATTGAAATTTAAAAGTCCTTATGGCTATGTAAGGATATAAATTTGATATTATTGTAAATATTATTATAACGAAAAGCCATGGCACTCATAAAGAACGGCTAAACGGTTAAAATTTGTTTGTGTGTTTTTTTTTCATTTAATTTTTCTCCAAAAGAAAAAGGACATCGTGTTGTATGTAATAAGTAAGAATGTTGTATCTCAAAGTGTACTAAGTTTATATGAAGATTATTATTATTTTTTGTTTTTACTTTTCATTTTGATTTTCTTAGATTTTCATCACAATTTTTTCAGTTCAGTAAAAGAGATTGGTATCATTTGGTGAAAATTATATAGATTTTAGGTGAGTGGAATTGCTAGAATTTTAGATTTTTTTTAAAGTAATATCTTATTTAATATACATATGTTTTGTATATATGTATATCGTATATGTATACTAATTCATATTATGACGACATAGAATGACTTTTTAATGGGCAATTAGCTGTTAGTTGTTCACCATCATTCATACTAAACTGAATTGAAATACGGATACTATGGAAGAAATGTATTGTACATAATATTTGAATTTTTATTATGCAACTACGTACATATATAGTAAGTATAGAAGGGATATTTCAATATGTGGATACATTATATTATATACAAAGCCTGATATAATAATCGAAAATAAAAATTTGGATTTAGAAGAGGAAAAGAGAAATAAAATTTGGTTTAATAGAGATGGTAGTAGAATTGATTTTCCATTTAAAATTATGTTAAAAATAATGTGTACTATATAGTATACATTCCTCCAGCTTATACTGAATTATATACGGTATGATATTATGGATTTAGTGGATATATAATATTTACTTTGATAGATCGGTTGTTCTCATTAGTGAGACTTCGGCAGCTATCTGTAATTTATTTAATTTAACACAATTTTTTTAATTTAATACTTAAAGAATACAAATTATTGGCAAAGTGGTCTGCGAGAAGATTAACAGACAATGCTAACACAGTGTTATAATTGTTGAACTCCCAGTCAAGTTCTTGTTTTATCTCCACGCAGTGACTACAAACTAACTAACTAACTGAGTAGCAACCTTTATGTGCTTAGACTAATATTGCCAGCATTATCTCTTCCTTGGGGTATAATCCCTCCCTTTTGCGCTTAGTTAGTTCCGTAACAATTCACTTATTACAATTATCACAATTACTCCGAACTGAACGGCAAGGACATGATCGAAGTCTCGACAGACAATGGATGCAAAAACTAATGTTAAAAAGAATATTAGATGCAGCACCGAACAATAATAGAGCAAGAGGTAGACCAAGATAATTGATTTTGGCTGAACTAAATCGACGAAAACTGTCGAAAGATTGAAGTTAACTATTTTAAATGTTTTGTCAGTGTAGCAATTCAACTTATGTGGGTAAGTGCAAGTAACACAAAATTAGAAATTCTATCACAAAACTAGTAATCCTATAATCAATATCATATTAAATATCTCCAATATATACCTTCTGGAAGGTCACTAACGTTATACTGATATCAACAACAATCCCTACTCTAGGCTAGAGGTTAGTTCGTTACTTCGCTTGCATGTACTCTTGAATGACTATGAAAACATGCACATTTTGTGCATCATAATATACATATTGTAAAATATTGTATAATTTCAGTATTTGATGTTTCTCCAAGCTTATCAACTTTTATTCCTTCAGTAATTCGGTACGTATGGCTTTACATTTGTTTGATAAACAATCTTTGAATATCTTAAGATTGCTGAATCAACTGTCTTTATTTAATTTTATTGAATATTTTTTTTTATAACTAAAAAAGATTTATTTTATTATTTGAAAAGTTAAAAAATATTGGTTATAGTATAATTTCAAATTATATTTTTCTCTTTTATTTTATTTTATTGTATTTTATTTTATTGAATAATGGTTATATTACATTGAAAAATGTTAGTAAAATTTTGCAGTTTAAGGACATTTTCTCCTGTTTTATTTTGTTAATCTGTTTTTTTTTTTTTTTGGTAAAATAATTTAAATGTTATGATGATTCGAAATGGGTGTTCGAATATGAAAATTTCATTAAATCAAAAAATAATAATTTTTATTCTTATTAAATAAAATTTTTGAAAAATGTAATAATATAAAAGACACTTTGAAATAAATAATATTATGTGTGCATAAAAATTTCAAATAAATATGAAAATAATTTATATTATTGTAATACTCGTAAATGTAATGGAGTTAAAAATGTTTAATTTTTTATTCACCACCAAAAAAAAACAGCAAAAAAAAACAGAAAAAAAAACCAAAGGACATTTTAATTTACGAATGAGTAACACGTGTTTTCAAAATTATTATTATTAAAATTTCCACTAAGAGAATTATTATTTTTAGTTTAATTTTTATGAAAATAAAATACGATTTTTTTTTAATGGTAATATTTTCAAATTAAATTTCATTCGTCTAAAACACTTAAGTATAAAAATTTGAAAATAAAAAAAAAAAAATAAAAAAAATAGAATAATGATTTATGAATTTTTAGAAAAGGTGGTACATTAGGTAATTTTGTTTTTTTTTAAAATTCAATAAAAATAAATAAATAAAAATTAAAATTTAAAAAACTTTTGAGTTATAGTGGAAATTATTTTATTTATTTCTGAAATCTAAATTAAATTTTAAATCTGTTGCGATTGTTTTTTACCCAGTTTAGTCTAACTATTTATGTCTTTTTCAATATCACTGTTCTGTTCATTATCCGCTGCGGACGTTAGATATTATCGAAACAAGAATTTGGTGAAAGCATCACTTGAAACACTGATGTCAATTTTTCAAGCATGATATTTTTCTTCTTCCGGGGCCACAATTTTCTTCAATTTTACCTTCGAGAATAATTTTAATTGTTTTATATTTCTCTGGATATCGAACTATATACCAGAAATATTCAAGGTTTGTAGATTTGATATTGTTTATGATTACTTTGATCTTCATTATCCCAATTGGGGATTCTGAGGGAGATGTTGTATCGGAGTTGGACCGAATGACCATCTAGAATTTCTAAATTTCCAAAAATATATATCTTTAGTGGCACATCTTATCCTTTAAGGACGAAAAGGACATTTGAAAGTATACTTGTTGTTTTGATGTTTTTGTATAAAAAACGTTCTATCTATTGATTCATTAGATATATATATATATATATATATATATTCAGTTACATACTCTAGAAAGATAATGGCTTGGAGCATTTTTAACATTTATTTGATGATGATTGGTGCTGCCGTTATGGAGATATTGTAGTTCAAAGTAGAAAATTTTGGGGTTATTTCTGTGTCAGGATTTTTTAATAATATTTTTTTAAAATAAATATTTTTCCTAATTATCTAATATGATAGTGATTTATAATTTCTTATTACTTAAGGTTTACAAGAATGAACCTGCATTTTGATTGTTTTGATATGGGGTAACCTATACTTAGTTTTTAGAAAAACTAATTCTTTAGTATTAGGATAAAATTTGTATAATTGTTGAAAATAGTCTAATATTTTTCTTTTAATTTTATTAAATCTTATCATATACAGATACGCTTATTTCGTCCACCACTTGAAGAGCGCGTAATAAATATTGACTAGGTATTTTATTGCGCAACAAAAAGCTAATCACACAAACGAAATGTTGGTGATCCCAAGAAAATCGAAAATAATTTTAGAAAATATTGCAGTTCCACTTACAGCTGAAACCATCTTTTGAAAAACCTATACAGGTACCAACAGACCAGTAGTTTCGAAGCAATTAAGAATGTGTATTCTTAAAAGGATAGATCATATCCAAAGACACTAAAAAAATAACATCTAGATATTTTTGGCCCGATTTGAATAAAAACTCAAACGAATGGACCGAAAAGTCTGGCCTATTAAAAAGCAAATATTATAAGGCATAAGGCAAGCATATTCAACCATGTTCACATCGATTTAGTGGGTCAATTGTCCATTTCAAATGAAAGCGTATACATCTTAACTGCAGTAGATCGGTTTTTTCGCTGGCCAGAGGGATCTCCGATCCGATAAGGGATATTTCCGTCGAAATTGTGGAATTCACATTAGTGTTACAATTCGTTCTTAATTTGGAGTATTCGAAACAATATCAACAACAACAAACAAGGTTCTCATTTCTAGTTGAAATTACTCAGCGAGTTAACCAAGATGCTGGAAGCACACCAGGTACGAACAAAAGCCTACCACCCCAGGCAAACGTGATGGTATAGAGATTTCACCAGCAGCTAAAGTCGTTAAATTTACGCCAATTGCAACAACGAATATTGGAGCGAAGAGTTGCCACTAATCTTATAAGGCATAAGAACGACCACCAAAGAGGATTTAAATTGTTCCTCCACAAAAGTCCTATACGGTCAAACGCTTAGACTTCCAGCTGAAATTTTTATTGATACACATGTTAATCCTGATAAAGAACATTAATATATCAACCAATTAAGAAGTTATATGAAAACATTGAAATCTTCGCCAACGAGTTTCAAAATAGGTAATTCTTCTTTTGCGCCAAAAGAACTGGACAATTGTACTCTATGTTTTTGTCAGAGTTGATAAGGTTAAAACGGGTTATGTCCACCGTACTAAAAGCCTTCGAAAAAATGTTGTAGTAAAATTTAAAAATAAATATATATCAATCTCGGTAGATCGATTGAAACTGGCATTCGGTATTGTTAGCAACAAACAATTAAAAAGAGTAAGTTTTTCTTTAAAATAAAATATTTCAATGTGATTGGAGAGTTAGTTAATAAATACACTTTGAAAACAGGGCCGTCTTTACAAATTTGGGGCGCCCAACCATTTAGGGGTTAGGGCTTTGGTTTAATATAACGTAAAAAGGCTAAGGCTAATTAATTATTACTTAAAAAACTAAAAGATACAATTTAAGATTAAATATTTCTTTTCCGACATTTATTATTGGCAAATTTATTTATTATTTCATTAAAGTCTGTAGTTTCTAATATATCAGCTTCAATAGATAATACACTTAAATTATTTAGTTTAGATTGTCTTAAAGATAAACGTAAATAATTTTTTATCATTTTAAAATTACCTTTCCCCACTGCAATTTGTACATGCAATACTCAAAAATATCCGTAGCATTACTCAACTAACCCTTCTTCTAGATCTTCATGGTATTTTTTATATAAAATATTCGCCTTTCCTCGAATAACATTGTCATGAATTGTTTCCCTAAATTTATCATAAATCCAAATTTGGCAGCAATGTTATCATAAGCTGATTTTCATTTATCTATTTCAGCCAAAAATGAATCAATAAGTGAATCTTTTCCTCTTGAAGGTTCTCGCAGTTTTAAATTCCTTAGTACCCGATAGCTCTTCTCCCTTTTTTTATAGTAATTAAACGAATTTTTATTTCGTCGTTCTTTTACATATTTTTCTAAAGAGTTGTAAAATTCGACCATAGTTTCGATTTCGATTTTCACTTTTTGGAGACTTACGTTAATATTTTTAGTGTTTTAGGTAATTGAAAATTTATATTTTAATATATGATCTGAGGGCGCAATATATTGGAGAATAATATTA
Organism: Argyra leucocephala; assembly: GCA_963942445.1. Lineage (NCBI taxonomy): Eukaryota > Metazoa > Arthropoda > Insecta > Diptera > Dolichopodidae > Argyra > Argyra leucocephala. The sequence goes on along the minus strand of OZ012681.1, from coordinate 69,954,573 downwards.
TTATACTTCAATAGATTGCGCCCTCAGATCACCTCAGACCAATGGCGCCACTGATCTACAGCCTAATTAGCCCTATGGATAAGTAGGGCTAGGATAAAAATGTACTCGAATGAGGAAAGAAATTTAAAATCGTCTTATCATCTATTGTTACTGAACAATAATTAGAAATCTGAATTGATAGAATCTTTTTCGAAACTGGTTGTTTGCTTACTTCTCAAAGAAATAGCACAGGTACAAAGGGTTGAATAATTATATTGCTATTACATATTATAGATATGATTTAAAATATAATTTTCGACGTTAGAGTGACAGGTAGATATGGTTTTATCGGCTCTATTACATTTTACTAAAAATTTAAACAATGCAAAATATAAATTGCATTGGGTATTTAGTCAGGAATGAGTCATTCTTGGTTTTATATATTTCGATGCTTTCCAGCTAACTAGACTCAGCGTCAAATCTCTTCACACTAAACGGTATTAATATGTCTTTTTTGAAAATACTGTGAATCTTAAGAATTATTATTATTATTATTATTATATATCTTTTGGTCATTCATGTTCTGCTACTACTTGGAGTTGAATTCAGTTAAATTTTGCGTCTTAGCTATAGTCCTGGATTTTCAAATGTTCTTTCAGTTGGGTTGTCATGTTTCTACTAGTTTATCTTATAAAAACTTTGTTGAAATGGCTACAAGTGATCTTAGTATATTGCCATTTTTTCATTTGATCAATTTGGTCCTTTGTTTATCTTAGAAGAGTTTTAAGCTGGTTGGATCTGTGGCTATATATACTATATCTAACCCGTGCTTTTTTTTAATTTCGCTCTGAGAGAGAGAGAAAGATATGTAACTAAATCCGAATGCTACTTGTCTTTTACAGTATTGATCAGTGAAGAGTTTGGTGAAGAACTTCCGCTGCAAAGTTATTTTGCGTCTTTGCAATTAAAAGAGAAAATAACTTAGAACCAACTCTAAATACTTTTCACGGACTTCACACAGGAATATACGAGATGAATAGAGATCGAAGTTTTATTTTAAATTGTATCCTGCTCTAATTAAATTTTTGTTTCAGGCTTGAAAGAAACTTAAGCCAGATGTATGAAACCTTAATTAGTTTTTTCTTATTTGGCTTTGATTTTATAGGAAAAGAACTTGTAATGTATTGTCATTGGTATAAGTGTACTACTATTAGTTATCACATTGACATTGCATGTAAGTTATTGTCTTAATTTTGTATCTATCTATGTTATTGTACATATTTTAATAAATAATTAAATCTAAATCTTGTGGTAAACACCTTACAAATCTAAACTCAATTATTTCCATATTGAACATTTTTTTATGCGATCCTAACTATCAAGTGGTTGGGAATAGAAGCTCTCTCATATTGTAATTTCTTAATTGTTATAATTTCGCAATTCACCCCTTATGACATTATTACTCATGAAAAATGTATAATCTTCTTGCAAGTGATTGTTTTTGAATGTCAATCAATGTTACAAAAAACTGACATATAAAATTTGTTATCCAACAGAATCTACGCGATTATAAAAAAAAAACCAATTAATTGTAATTAACTTCAACTTGAAACTGTAGATTATAATAGTACTGGGGAAGAATAACTTTTAATGATTTAAAAATTATAACATTTTCAGCTGATTAGAACATTTTAAGTATAGCAAGAGCGAAAGAGAAAGAACATAAAAGTGTTAATTAATAAGAAAAAAATTGTTTTCAGCTATCTTTGATTATTTTTATTTTATTTTCCACTTTTTCATTTTCTTTTTTAACTTAATAGAATAAAAAATATGAAATATATCTACTCTTATATACATCGGAGAAAATTCCATATGTGACAAAAAATTTATGGAAATTCTATTTATGAAAATTTTGCTTATTACTACAACACAATTGTTGGGCTAATACCAAAATAAAAATTCTCTAAAATATTTTTGCATCAAAACAACAAAAAGAAATTTTTTGCAAGCATTTGGAAAAGCACACCTTTTTAAATTAAAAAAAAATTATTTTTTAATTTAAAATTAAAATAGTTTTCCTCTTAAAAGTTTTTGCAACAAATAAATCTAAAAAAAAAAAAGAAAACTTTTAAAATATTATATCCATCATAAACATTTTTAATTTCTTTTCATATAAATATTGAATGCTTTTTTTTTGTTTTTTTTTTTAAACCCAAAAACATATCATACTAAAAAAAAAAATACCAAAATTTAGGAGCACCAAACAAATGGAACCAAAAAAATTTTACCTTTATTTTTCTAACAAATTTTCTTCTAACAACGAAAATTTAATCACAAACCAATCATTTTACGATCATCACCATATTGAAGTTCTATAATAAAAATGTTATAATTCAAATTTTTAAATTTTACGGGTATTAAACTAAAAAAGTTCTATTCAAAAGAGGGTGGCAATCATATCAATGCGTTTCTACTAACGATACTAAAGCATGTGTTGGTCCATAGCAGTCTCTTAAAAAGGTATTGCTACTTTATCTATACGCTAATGATATGCAGGGGTCTTACTGAGCTTTAATTCAATTCAATTTTAGATATTTTAGATATTTGTATCACAATATTATATACAGAAATTAATTTTTAAACAGGGTTCGGCTTAGAGCAAAAATATTTTAAGGGATGATTGTTCAAGACGAGGGGTCTATCTTTAAATTCAACCTGGGCTTCAGAGGGTTAAAGAAAATCGGTTTAGAAAAATTGTCTAATGTTTGACAATTTTTTAAAAATGTCTAAACAAAATCCACTACATATCCGAAGGAATTGAAACTAGAGCAAAAATTTCTTCATAACCGTATACACATACCGTTAATTAGGTGTACTAATTTTTAAAAACAGTTATGAAGAAGTTGTTGCTCTAGTTTCAATTCTTTCGGAACTGTAGCGTTTAGACATAATTTTTCTAATATATTTTCTTTAACCCTCTGAAGCCCAGGTTAAATTTGAAGATAGTCCCCTCCTCTAAAACTATTTTTTTTTTAAATACTTTAAAGAATCGCCCCTTAAAATATTTTAGCTCTAAACAGGATCGACCTGTATAGTTAGATAGTTCAATATAAAATACACCATTTAATTTATATAAAATTTTCTTTTTAATTAAATATAACAAAGATTAATATTTCAATTTTAAATTTTTAAAATTATTCGGTAGGTTGTTAAACATTTTCAAACCATTATACATCATTATTTGTTTTTTTGCAATATCATTTTCTTCGTTGTAATCTTGTATGTTGTGTAATATTCATAAGTGTACTTGCTATTACATTGGGATGACTATTTAATCTATCACGATATCTCTGGCTGTGTCGGTGAATTTCGTCTTGGATATTTAATCTAAGTGAAACTCTCGTCCTCGACAATTTAAAAAAGTTCGGAGAGAGAACCCATTTCCTGGGCCAGATGGTGTCCCAGAAATTATCTTAAAAAAATGCTCAAAATCGTTATCCCTAACTCTGTCTAAAAACTTCCCTTCTCTGTGGAAAAATGCCTTCATTAGACCTGTTCACAAGAAAGGTGAAAAAAATGAAGTAAGTAACTATCGTCCTATTGCCAATAAATTGTCTTGCATTCCCAAACTATTCGAATTAATTGTCTTTGATCAAATGTATCACCATTGCACCGGTTTTCTTATACCAAACCAGCACGGATTCGTAAAATATAAGTCAACAGTAACTAATTTAGTTGAATCTACGTCCGCATTTATTAACAACATGGAGAAAGGCTTTCAAACCGACGTCATCTATTATTTATTAGCAATATTATAAATAAGGCTAATTCAATGTTAGGTTTTATAAAACGATAGTCCAGAGAATTTGACGATCCCTATATCCTCAAATCATTGTATTTATGTCTTGTTAGGCCACAACTAGAATATGCCAGCCAGGTTTGGTCTTCCTATTATGAAATTCATACACTACAAATTGAGACAATTTAAAAAAATTTGCTAAGATTCGAGTTACGCCATCTTCCCTGGTCTGACCCCTTAATTTTGCCACCATATGAGCACAGATTGAATTTAATTCATCTTGCTACATTGAAAAAAAGAAACGAAGTTGCGGATGTTATTTTTGTTACCGAAGTGGTCAAAGGAAATATTATTAGGTCTCCTTACATTTCCAACTTAATCCAAATAAATACCATCAGGCGCTTTCGCTCTTCTACCCTCTTTACCCTTACCTTTCATCGAACCAACTATGGAATGAATGAACCAATCCATAGAATGATGACCATAGGTAATAAATACCAGCATTTTATAGATTTTTCGCTCTCTAAAGATACCCCAAAGAAGCGCCTTTATTCCGAATTATCTGTTTAATCTGATCCATCCCTCTAATTTTAATTCATCTTGTTGTTACTATTATGTAGTAGCAATTTATTCTTAAATTTAAGATTCATTAAGATTTATTAACAAAATATAGATGTGCTGACTTCTATATGTCTAACATACATACCAACTGTTGCCGAGCCCTGCTTTTGGATTAATTAATAAATAATTTAATCTGGATCAAGTTCTTTCAAACGATTTTTTAAAACCTGTTTTGATTTTATTACATTCTTTTTGTTTCTTCATTATTGTTTAATTTATTATTATTTTTACTATTTGTTATTTTTCTTTTTATTTTTATAATAGTAAATATCATTGTAATCTCAATTAATTATTGTAATTTGTTTGATTTAAACAAATAAATAAAATAAGGCCCTTATTGTGATGTTCAGTTTTCAGTCGACTGACAACTGAGAAATTTTCTCAGTTGAGATTTTATTTGGTATTGTATACTGACACTGACAAATTATTGTTCTATAGTGAATACTGAGAAAATTGACGTTTTTTTGACAGTTAAATTTTTATTTTGTAGATCGTTTTAAAGTTTTTATTAGAAGTGAAATAATTATTTAAATAAAATTAAAGTGTTTTATAATAAAAGAAATATAATACAAATATATCGTCAACTGAATTTTTTGATGAAAATGAGGATCAAACCAATGATGGACTTCAAATGAGGATTATACGTAGAAACATAAGAGATAATTGTAATCCTTCGGACTTAAGTAATGAAGCGTAAGTAAAAACTTTAATAACCTTGGAGTAAAATTCATATTTTTATTAAAATTTTTATTATAGATTTATACAAAATTTTCGTTTGTCTAAAGAAGCATTCATGGGCATACTGGATACTGGAAGATATTTTTTTTTTTTTTTTTTTTTTTTTTTTTTGCGAAAGATAGGAGGTAATCCCCGAAGGACATCAAGAGCTCCAGCCGCGTGTGCATCTTGATAGTGTAGGAATCGAACCCACTAAAGCCCACCTATCTTTTTCCATTATAACCAATCTACGTAAGATCGACTAATGACTTTTTTTTTTTTTTTTTTTTTTTTTTTTCTGGAAAGATAAACTGGAAGATATTGATGAAAAACTTAAGCCAACAATACGAGAACGAGCAATTCCAGAGGAATCATTTGAGTTGGACCATAACAGTAACCCGCGTGATTTTAACCAAATTTTGGGTACGTCTTTAATTATATTACACTATATTGTTTTTTCACATTTGTTTTTTATTTTGTTAAAAATTATAATTTATTTTAGGCGATGAAGGATACCCTTTGTCCCCTTATCTCTTGACACCATATAAGGATCCCGAAGAAGGATCTGTGCAATCAACATTTAATAAAAATCACGCTAAAGAAAGAAATATCGTTGAAAGAACAATCGGTGTGTTGAAAAGTAGATTCAGGTGTATATTAAGAGCAAGAGAACTACATTATACACCAAGAAAAGCTACACAAATTGCAAATGTATGTGCGGCGCTCCACAACATTTGCCTAAAATATAAAGTAATTGAAGCGGAAGACATGATTGAAGAAAATAACGAAAACACATTAATAGAAGATCAAGCGGAAAATGAACCTGGCACTAGTGGTTTGATTGAAGGCAGTCGAATAAGAGATCGAATCGCAAATTCTATGCTGCAAATATAACTTTTTCTTAAAAAAAAAATTTACTATTTATTAAAATTCAGTTTTTTATTTCAAAATTTGTACATTTTATTTTTCTCAAAAATAAAAAAAAACACAAATAAAATATATAGGAAAAATGTTTAAATGAAAAAAACTATTTAAAAAAAATGTTAATGAACAAGCACTTCATATGCATAACTATTATTTTGCTCGTATATTTCTAATTTTCTTTGTTTAAGTTTTAGTATCGCTTTAAATTTTTCTTCTTGGAGTTTGTATATTTTTTTTAAGTAGTATTCCATATTTTGTGTGCTCTTTTTTATGTCTACTAAAACATTGGTCTTCTTTTCTAGAAGCTCATATCGTATTTCTGCTGGTTGAGAGAGAGTCAAGATGTCAAAACCTGGTGGATCAACTAATGCATCTACTTCCTTTAATCTGATTACAGCTGCTTCTGTATCAGAAAAGTGACCTCAGAAAAATGAATCTCTCTTTTGTTTTTAATCTTCTTTTTTTTTTATTTTCACTTTTAAATCACTCCAGACCTAAAAATTTTTCAATATAAGAATAATAATAAAAAATACAAAAACTTCTTATTCTTACTCTTTGCCATTTATCTGATTCTCGTTCAGGTGGTCCTAAACTATTTAATTCCACAGAGAACTCTGCCCATTTCTGTGTAGCCACGGGTTTGGGACATATTCCCTTAGCTATTTGGCTATTTTTCTCCATTAGTTCAAATAATCTCTTCAATTGTATTTTGTTTGCTGTAAGTTTTCGCCATTTTACTAAAAAAAAAGCATGTAATTTTAATACCTTTAAAGCACATAAAGTAAAAAATACTTACAATTTTAATAAATACGAAAAACAATTTAAATAAAAACCGTGCAATTAAAATGAAAAAACACAAACAATTTGTAAAAAAAAAATTTTCTTTAAGCCAATATATTTTCTCACGCTCAAATTTACAGCTGAAAAAAATGCTCTAAAAATGTCGGAAAAACTTACTCATACTGACATTCACAATACCAATTTTTGTCAGTATTCACAATTTCTCAGCAGCTTGCAGACAACTGATCATTACAATACCGTTTTTGAATATCTGCTGACATTTCTCAGATATTTACTGACAACTGACACTTCACAATAAGGGCCTAAATTACCAAATAAAATAAATTATGTAATTTGGCACAAACCAAGGTGCATCAACTAAAGTTCGCAGTACTTTATTTTGGAAGCGTTTAATATTTAAATATTTGTTTTTTTGGCTGTTCCCCATAATTGTATACCATAAGTCCATATTGGTTGGAGTATCATCCTATATATCTGCAATTTGTTTTTCAGTGTCATTTGAGACCTTTTACCGACAAGCCAATATAATTTCCTGAAATTTGTCCTTAGTTGGATTCTTTTTGTGTAGATGTGCTTTTTCCAGGTGAGACGGCGATCCAGATGCATTCCAAGATACTTGACATTTTCTGTTTTAGGAACAGCATTACTATTTAAAAATACTGTAGCACATATATCCCTCATTAATGTGAACGTAATGTGATTAGACTTAGTTTCATTGGCTTTAATCTTCCATTTGTTCAACCGTAATTCATTTGAATCAAATTATATTTGAATTCTAATTCATTATAGTTGCAAACACGTTAATTGTAAAACAATATTCAGAATGCTGTTTAATGTTGATATTGTAAATATTTATTGCACTCTTCATTGAAATTAAGAAGGCACGTACTATTATTGAAAAAGGTGTTCATTCACTCTCAGTGAAGTAGCAGTAAATTTATAAGAAATATTTGTGTGTACAAAATAATTTTATATTCACAAGTAAAGCAAAAAAACAAAACCAGGTATAAATAAATAAATAAATAAATAAATAAATAAATAAATATTACGCTCAAAAAATAATTTTCTGATTTTCTAAAAAGTTATAATATTTCAATTGCATTACTTCTACATTGGAATTGCATTCAACATTTAAAACAACACAAAAAAAAACAGTCACATCCTCCCAAAGAATATAGGGTGCAATGAACAATATAATTTCATTTTTTTGTTTTTTTTTTTTAAATATAGCTACGTACATACATGGTATTCAGAAATTCGTTCAAAATCATCACTCTCAAATTAACATCACTTTTACAGTGAAATTGAATAACTTTTAACAATTTACAATGCACCTGATTCAAGAAGTAAAAATACTTTCGCATTTCCTTCAACTCTCTTTTCCCTTTAAATTTTCTCTCTCTATATAGTGTAAAAAAATATAAAACTATTTATGTCACTAACAGACAGAACATCTACATTCACTAAAACGATCATTTTCTTTCTATGATTTTTGCTTTTCGTTAAATTTAAAAGAGGTAGAAAATTTCACCCCATTCCATTATCTCCTATTTTACTTTTAGTTCTTTAAAAACTTAAAAAAGCACAAAATTGTTTAACAATTTTTTTTTTGGTATTTTATTTAGAAAAAAAACACATTTTTTTTTGTTTATTTTTACCTTTGAAACACCTGTATTCTTAAAAAATACCGCACAGTCAAAGTTTATCCTTGAAACAAAAATTAATTTGAAATTTGTAAGTTGCAGGGGACAAAAATGAAAAAAAAGCAAACAAAAAACAAAAAAATAAATAAAAAAAATTAAATAAAATTTTTTCTATTATTTTTGTTATTGTTTTTTTTTTGTTATTATTATTTTCAGTTCTTCAGAGTTTTTGAGGTATATATGGAAGCATGGGTGTCAAGGTATAACCAAGCGAATAATAGAATATTTAAAAAGATGAAATTAAAGAGAATGAAAATAGTAGGTAGTAACGTAAGTTGGTTTTCATGGTATGAAAACGATATGGAGCTATAAGGTGCACTCACTGTTGAAAGAAATGGTTAGAAGAAGTTATTTAAGAACTTGCAATTTAAATACGTGCTGGGTGACTTTATACAATTTAGTCACATCTGCTACCATACTTATACACAACGATATATACATATATGTAGTATATATAAATATATTTATTCATTCATATTTTCATTTATATGTATATGCAATTATATATACAATGATGAGAAACCTAAAGAAGAAGTAAGGCGTGCAGGGGTTAATATTGCTTTCCTGAATATTTATCGAAGAAAATTTGTTTTAAATGAATGGCACCATCAGGAAGAAAATTATTGTTTTTATTTTTAAGAGAATAAAAAAATGTATATTGAATATAAATATGTAGTAACATATACACTTATGTATATATAATATATATATATATTTATATATAAATATATAAATATATATATTTATACAAAGACAAAGGTAATATAAAATTAAACCAGAATTTGAACTCTGAACCTTTGTATTGGTAATATTTTATTAAATAAAAAAACATATGTAGTAAAATATCACTAGTATAACAGTATGTGACAACAGTAGCATGGCAGTTGAGATGATAAGAAAAGAAAAACAAAGTTTTCATTTTACCAAAAAAGAAAAACAAAAAAAAAAAAATAAGAAAAACAAAAATATCAAGAAAAATATTTTAAAGACGTCACATGCACCACCTGATGTTTCTACAAAAAAAAAAAAAAAAAAAAAAAACAAATACAATTAAAAGAGAGAAAGAAAACGTAGTTTATACATGCATAGTTATGTATTATTAATCTTATTATTTGTATGGATGTATTACATAAAATATATTTAATTATATGAAAAGAAATAATATTATTCTTTAGTAAAACAAAAAAAAAATAAAAAACCCACAAAAAAAACAGTAAAAGGTTTTAATTGAACAACTTAACAAAACATGTCCTTTACATACACCTATGTATTAATGTATAAAATTCTGCTTGTAATTTTCAATAACCAAATTGTAGTGTTACAAATGAATTGTAGGATTTGTAGCATAAATTTATGTTATTTGCTTTTTTTTTTTTTTTTTTTTTAAATAATTTAAATATAAGAGAATTGTTATGAACTATCAAAATGAACATTTTGTACAGTATATATATATATATATACATTTTACTTTAATATTATTATTATAATTGTTTTTTTTTTCATATACAAAATATTAAAATCATGGATTATGGTATCACTCTTTGGCCATACTTTTGATTTGTAATATTCTGATAAAATTATTACTACTATTCAGGTTGACCAAAATGTAATGTCGGTAAAAATTTGGAATTTGGAAAAGGGTCAACATCATGCATTATAAAATTTGATGATTGAAAAAATTTAATTTCCTGATGGATTTCCTGATGCAAAATTTAGAAAGCTTAGAAAAGTCCTTATTATAATTATAATTTGTATAAGTTTTAATAACTAACTGATCAATTTGAGAAATTACTTTTCGGCATCATGAAATTTTATGACGTGTGATGGTTATTGCATTTTCGAATTTATCCATTGTCATATTGTTTAGTTGACATTATGTATTTGACATTGGTCGATTTTTAGTATCTCTATCCGAAAAAAATAGTTATAATTTTGTTGAAAGTCTCACAACTTCCAATAAGATATCAAAACACCAAAAATATTTTCTTTAAACTTAAGTAATAAGCAATCTCGAAGAATCAGAAGACTAAAATAATGATCCATTGCGATTGACATCTTATTCCCACCGTCTTAAGCTCATTGATTTACAGAGGTAATTAAAGTTACCAAATGTGCAAATATTAAGTGTACATTTTTCTGAATGTCTTTTTGTTAAGCGTTCATTCTGCCAAATGTTTTTTTTTTAAGTATACAGTTGCCAAATGGAACTTACAAAGTGCACTATTTTCCCTAATCGACACATTTCTTTCAACATTCTTTGTATTCAACATTTTTTCAACATTTTGGTTTCAAACATTCCAAATTCAATATATTGGCTTGTGTGGATTCAAGCTTCTAACTTTTATTTTAGTGCTTTTAATCTAGAATTTTTTCCAATGTTATTTCACTTAAACTTAAAATTCATCCTCCTCATTATCAAAAGCAATAAATTGTTTAATAAGTGATTTTGTAGTTTTTAATAACTATTATTTTTGTTAATATTATTAAAGTAATCTGTAGAAGAGCTGCCGTATTGAACTACTGTCACTACAATAAGTACTACAGTTAAGATTATTCAAGAATTTCAAAACAGATATCAATTTTATCGTTTAGAAATTTGTATTTTAATAATTTCTTGTAATAAAGTCAGTAACGAACAATTTTCCTGGAGACTGTTGAATAGAAATTTTAAACTGCCATTTCTTTTTAGTGTGTTTGCATCGTTCTCGTGATAGTCTCTCAATAGTTTTTTTAATTGGCTCCAGTGGTGTTAAGATATTCGTGTTGTCAAAAATAATCTAAATTTAAATCCACTCCTGTGTTTTCCATTTAGCCCATTCTATCAGTCTAAAAAATCTTTCAATCATAATTATCGAACTATTCCACCTAGTTTTGCATTCAGGCAATATCTGCAACTCCATTTTTTTAACTATTTACACGCAGATATATATGAAGCCCTGATTTAGTCACTGGTAAGTTTTAAAATTTTTCGACAATTAAATTTTTTGACGATAGCAGTAATTGTCGATTTTATATCTGGTGCTGCAATACATATTTCTCTATTCGTTGATAACAATTGTCAATAATTGTTATTTTTACACAGTGTTACCATATACATAAAATAGAATATTATTGTTTTAAATTCGAAATTATCAATTAAATGAAGAAAAATTTTATATTAAAAATTTGCGGGACAAAATATGTACTCGAGGATCGAAGATTCCCGAATGTGATTGAAATATCGAAATACGAGACATAAGATAATCTATAATTATAATAGACAAGCATTTAATGACCTGATGAGCAGTAGATACATTTTCATGTTATCTCGCTTTTACTTAATGAACCCTTAATATATAAATAAGTTGTATATAAAACAGAAATGCGCATACGGATTGACAAAATTTCTATTTTGTTTTATAATATTCAAACTTTGAAATAAAATACATCAATTTTGTGTCATTCAACATCTTATTATTTGTGTACATAATTAAAGGAAATTTATACTAATTTTTTTAAGTAACTGTCTCTAACTATTGTTTTCTATATATTGGTAATTTTTAGTAATCATATGGTTTTGGTAAAAAATATGTATAATGTATATATACCTCTGTAATTACAAAATTACAAAATTACAGAGGTATTAAGTAATTTTATCCATTTAATACCACTGACTATAGGGAGTATATCGAAAACGAATCATCAGTATATGAGGCCGAAACAAAATGTCTAGGAATTTTTGTATTTAAGTTTGGTTTTTTAAATAGATAAGATGGAAGAAGAAATAAAATTAAATTAAATTAAAATTTTTGTTAAAAATAAATAAGGATTATTATACTTTATTGAATATGTTGTTCAATTTTTTTATTTATTATACAGTTAATCCTAATTTAATCTTAAGATTGAAATTTGTATTTTTCCGTTAAAATAGCTAGTTATTTTTTATAGTTTTTAATATTATTAAGTTTGATAACTAAATTTTTGATTTATTTTGTATGACAGATGTTTTTAAACAATTTGGAATAGTTTATTAAAATCAATCAAAGTAAAAACTAAAAGTTGTATAAATAGTCTAAGGTGCCCATTACACATAATTCTTTTCATCAATCTTCTTGTCCATATATTGACAATATATTGATGAAAAGAATGATGAGCGATTACACATCAATCATGCACTCATCAATCTTTTTGTTCTTATTTTGACATTTTGCAAGGACATATTTTGGAAATGTTGATAATTTTGAAACATGTATGAATATTGAAAATATAATCTCTGGAGGAATGCTTTTGATTTCAGTTTAAATTGAATTTTTAAAGTAAATGTTGAGTATAAAAAACAACAAATTATTTTTTTGAATAAATTGATTAATATATCAATTGTTTTTTTACAATAATTGTTATAATTATTAAAATTGATATCAAAATTGTTCTTTTTAGAATTACATTAGAAATAAATATTATAACCTTATCTGAACATTCCCAAAAAATATAATCTGAACATTCCCCAAAAATCCATTTTTTTACCTCCACTGATTTAGACAGCAATATTAATAGATAAATACACCTTTATGTGTCCAAAATAAAACTTACTAACTTCAAAACTTTTTATTAAACATGAGTGGTTTGTCCTTTATCGTGAGAAGTCTATGTCAGTACGTAAACTTTTCAACAATAAATTTGGCTTCAACTTGAATTATAATTACTCAACAGGGGCCCCTAGTAAAAATATAATAAATTAATTATAAAAACGGCAATTCTGCGAAAAATCTCGTCCCCAATTTCTAAACTCAAGTAAATTTAATTGAGTAACCCAAAAATTATTAAATTCATATTTGATTTAATAATTTTTGAAGACTCAAGTTTTTTGTATATCTTTGTAAATAATTTTGTATTTGTAAAATTTCTTTCTTTTACATATTTTTATTGTATATACAATACATAACAGTTGAATGAGTTTTAAACTTTAAATTTAAAATGTATTTCAAAGTAACTTTTCATGCAGAATTTTCAAAATGTTCCTACAGGACCTCCTTTTTTTTTTGGTTTTTTTGACATGACAGTTTGTATTTTTTTTTTAGGTTAATCATATATGCTCCTTACGATTAAAATTTTGTTTTTCTGTTTTTTTTTTTACTTATTCTTAATTCCATTGACAATTTTCATTTCATTACACTAAAATTACAAAATTTTCATCCCAGTTCACAAATTTTTTCTTTATTTTAAATTCACTTACACATACCCTAAAACTAAATTTACTTATCACTGCACTATTATGTCATTGTACAGGATAACAGAGAATATATTTCAACCTTCAGAAAATACAGAGATCTTTTCTGTTATTATTACAAACAACCAATGACATTCGAATATGCTATGTGTATTTTGTTAGTATAAAATTCTTAACTGAAATGCCAGTAACATCCTTAGCAAAAAAGAAAAAAGGAAAAAAGAAAATTTATTTATTTTTACTTTAAAAAGGATATTATTACCGTTATTGTTTTTGGAAAGAAAAATCTCTAAAAATATGTACACCTATATACATTTTTTATAAATTTTCTTTTATGTAAAAATTATCTTTAAATAACAGAGAAATTTGTGTTAATTTTGGCTCTTGTTTATTTTAATTTTTGTTTCTTTTTTCTTTTTGTATTTGAGTTTTTTGAGAGATGATAACATTTTTTTAGAAAGGACCTCTGTTGTATCTTTTTTTTGTTTTATTTTTGTTTTTGTGTGAGAAAAAATTTAATTATGTTGAGTTATCACGTTTTAAATGTATCTAAGGATAATAACAAAGAATCAATATTTGGTGGTTAGAGCATTATTGTTGTAAAGTAGTACTGTAGTTAATTCTTCGAAAATATGTTTGTTAGGTTATTATTATTCAATTATAGTGATTGCTTAAATGTTGTAAGTACTTAGTTTTGAAATTAATTTTTGGTTATTGTTGGGGTCCCGGCGCAACGCATTTATTAGTTTGCAACATACCATTGCTGGTCGATAATATGTGGAAATGACTGCGGAGCATTCATTAAATATGTATATGTAGACAATACAATCTTGTCATAGTACTGTTATACAAAAGATTTAAGTTAACATATTGTACTCTGTAAGATTATTTTGTATTTAAATAAAACATTTCATAAAACGATCTAAAGCGTGTACACTGCTGTGAAAAAAATTGCAAAAGGAATGCAATTATTGGAAACTTATAAACGAGTTGACTTTTTGCACTTCAGGTATGTTTATCTATCCAATACCTACCTGTTTTGGATATTTTGAGGACCAAAATTGGATTAGTTGTGAATATAAACTGTGAAGTGTAATATTAATTAAAATAATAATATATAAAAAAAAGTAACAATTTAAAGAGCAATAATTGTGGTACCACGGGAAAATTTGCCAAAAAGGCAAGTTGCTGAAAGATTATGTTTTAAAGGCAAAATGGCTTATATTTTGAAAAAATTTCGTGAAACCGGGTGTATTCACAGGACAAAAACATCAGGACAACCTTGTGACACAACGCTGGTCTAAGAAAATTTACTGTTTAAGAAACTGTTTAAAAATGTCTGCAGATTATCGAAACGCTTTGTGTAGAGCAAGCGGAACCATGATTTCATCTAGTTTGATACGATATAGACCATTGAAGACTTTTTCGCAAATACTTGAAGTTTTTGACTGATGTTATTTGTCGTCTGTAACTCCTTTTGTTGTTAGAATTTTACCTAGGTGGGAGAAGCTTTTCACATATTTGATTGTTTGACCTTGTGATTGTTATGGTGTTTGTATTGGTGTTATTTATCCTCATGGCTTTGGTTTATGTTAATTTCTAGCCCGACTCTGCGCGCTGCTTGCTCAAGTAGATCTGTTTTATGTTGAATGTTGCGGAATCTATGCGCTAGCAGACATATATCATTCCCATAGTCAAGGTCCTCAGGTGTCCTTGAGGGATCTCACCTTATATCTCTTCCGGAAGAAGTCGTTTCTTTCATTATCTCATTTATTACAAACGTGAATAGAAGTGGTGAGAGAGGAGATCCTTGTCTTACTCCAGAATTTGTGGTGACCGCAGGGGAGAACGGCTAATTTTGCATATTCATTGTTTCTGTTAATTTTATTAACTTTTCGATAATTCTTGTTCTTGTTCATGCATTCCATATCGCAACGCGTTGAACCGTACGTGTCGAAACGCATCTTGAAATCGATGAACAAGAGATATAACGGAGAGCATCATTCCATAGATTGCTCTATGATCAGCCGGAATGTGTTGGTATGATCTGTACAACTCCTTTCTGAACGAAATCCTGCCAGTTCGTCCCTTCTATTTGGTTCTATTTTAGGCTGTATTCTTCGATTCAGTATGGTTGCGAAAACTTTGTATATAATGTTCAGCAGTGTTACACTTCTCCAGTTATTGCAGTTTTTTAGGTCTCCTTTTTTGAGAAGTTTCACAATCAGGCCTTTCTTCAAAGATTTCGGTAGTCTTTCTTCCTCCCAGGCTTTCGTGATGTAAGGTTCTAATAATTCAGCGGCTAATTCCGGATATGCCTGTAGCAATTCTGATGGAAGTTCATCTATACATGCGGCCCTGTTCGGTTTTAACATTATTATGCTCTCTTTAATCTCTTGTAAACTTGGTGGTTCGGTGTAGATGTTCAGTTCTGGACTACTTCGGAATCTATTTATTGTGTCTTTATGACCGACGTTAAATAAATATTTATTATAATTTTTGAATTATTATAAAATAAAAAAAAATATATCGAAAAGTGAAACGAAAAGGAAACGTAAGCGTAAGGAAAGTTACGCGATTTACATTTATAAAGTTTTAAAACAAGTTCATCCAGATACTGGTATTTCATCTAAAGCAATGATTATCATGAACAGTTTTGTAAATTATATTTTTGAAAGAATTACTGCTGAACCTTCCCGTTTAGCTCATTATAACAAACGGTCAACAATAAGCAGCTGTGAAATTCAAACTGCTGTCAGATTATTATTACCTGGTGAACTTGGAAAACACGCTGTAAGTGAAGGTACCAAAGCTGTTACAATATATACTAGCTCAAAATAGTTTTCAAACAAAATTTTAAATTACGAGGTTATAAGTAAAATCTCTTCACTCTCTCGAAATAATTTTTGGGACTATATCTTATATACAAATATGTTTTTTACCCATAGTTATTATTAGCAATGATAAAAAAACCTTATTATTTAAATTTTTTTTTTTTTATATAATTCCAAGTCTATGGGATGAACACCCTAACTGCTTTTATACAGAGATTTGAAATACACAATCACATACAATAGCTTTTCTATAGAATTTTCAACTAATTCATAATAGTTCCATTGTTTTTTTAGTGATAACCAAAACTCTCAACTATTTATCATTTATTTTATCCCAATGATAAAGGATACTGAACCAGGTCGAAAATCCAGAAAGCATTATTTTGCCTTCGTCGGGAATCGAATCTAGAACCTTTCGGTTGAAAAGCAGATGCTCTACCTACTGCGCCACCCAGCGTGTAAATCATATGAATGTCCGATTAAATATTTATCTTGAATCGGTTTAGTTAAGAAACAAACAATAAACACATATCCCATACACATACACATACAAACACATACATACATACAAACACATACATACATATTGTTTTCGATTTATGGAATCAAAGTCGAGTTTCCTTTCACTAATCATTTGTATTTATTTTGCAAATATCCATATTTCGGAAGCAACTTACTTCCTTCATCAGTGCTTTGCGACTCTCCGACAATATTGTTTTCGTCATATTCAGATAAAACCTCCAACCCCATATTCAGATAAGAAATTACATATGTATATAATTTGAATGAAAGAATTTTGTTATCATTACGAATAAAAACATATCATAGGGAATTATAAAATCTAAGTATGTTAAGAGAGGGACAGCATATTTAAATGATACTTTAAAAAAAATTACAAGTCAAATTAAAACTGCAGAAAAGATAAATTGGTGAAATACATGAATTAGTAGCACTGGTGCTTAACTGTGTAAGAAATTCGCATCGCAAATATTTGCGAATTTAAGTTGCGATGCAAAATCCATTGGTACTGTGTAATGCTTTGTAAATTTGTAAATTTAAGTTTTTGACATTTCATTTCATTGTCAAATTTTGTTTTACTTTCAAACAATATTTTTTCAGTAAAAAGTAATGAATAATATTAGTAATAAAAATAAAAATCAAATAGATGCATGTGCAGCTAATTATTTTAGCGAATGGGAAGAAGAAGAAAATAGGGTGCACGCACTTCTAAGAAGAACACTGAGGGATAGATCCAATGTGCTAGAAATTTGGATGAGCAGTCATAAAATTTACCATTGTTTGGAACTGCGATGGGCTTGTAGTTGGTTTTGACCCAAAACATTTCAACTTGATTTTTATTCATATAACAAAACTAAATTTAATTACTTATTAAAAAAAAATAAATCTAAGTAATTACTTTTTATATTTTTAACATAAAATATTTATAGTTTTATTTACATTATTACACTCTAAAAAATGGTGTGGATTTAACTACAATCAATGTAATTTTTTACAACGTTTTTTGTAGAGAATTCCGATCAAGCGAGTGAAAACACGCTTTCGAAAGTGTATTTTTTAAAATAACCAAAAAAAAAAACGCGAGAAATCACTTTACTATAGTTAATTTAGACGATAATGTTTAATTTTCAATATAAAATGTGTTATTTAACTACAAAAATGTGTAATTTCACATTATTCTTTTGATCACACATTTTATGTGTAAACTAGCACTACACGATTGAGATATACCACATTTTGCTGATGGTATTTACGCAATGTACACTTTTCGTTTTGTTAGCTGGAATTACGTCAAATTATGCGTGGAAAATTGGAAATACACAAAAGTAATGTAGTGTTTAATATATTAGTATTACCATATTGTTTTTACAAAAACTTGAAACATCGAAAAATCTGTAAAAAGGTTGTCCACTATACCATACTTGATACTTTACGTTGAATAACCGTCAGCATTCATATTTCATAAGTCAGTCAAATTTCTAACGTGGTGTTAATTATATGTAATATAATTGTTTGTGTGATACAAAAAAATATAATTATATTTAATAAAGTATAATTTTTCAATAAAATATTAAATTTAAAATCATTCTTTATAATTTAGAATTTAATAAAATTAGTAATCTAAATATAATAAAAATCTTAATTGAGGTTGTATGTAACTCTTATTGTAATTATTATTTAATAAGATACTAAGTTTAAGAAATATGTAATTGAAATCACCAAGAAATTCTACAAAATTTATGAAATAGTTAATTGAAATCATTTTTGAAATTATATTGAGTTAAGTAATTAATTAGTGTTCATTTATAAAAAATTTATTATTTAACATAAATAAATTTTGTATAAATGTAATATTTGTGAATTAGTTTTAAGTAATTGTGTTCTATTTTAAAAATTTTATTTTATTTTAAGATTTTCCCAAGAATAATGTTTGTAATGGTTTTTAAAGCAATTTGTTATTTCGCATTAGAGTAAAATTTGTATAATTGTTGAAAATAGTCAAATATTTTGCTCTGAATTTGACGACATACGCTTATCGTACGGATACGCGTATTTTATCAACTACTTGCAGACCTCTTTGGTGTTTTGTACTCGACTTGTCTAATCAGGAAAATATTTCACAATGTATTTTCAACAATTCTTATAACGACTTATTTTGACTATTTTGATTCTTTCAAAGACATTTTCAATTAGATTAACTCCATTACCTTACCACCTCCATATTATTTCATTAATTCATTATTTTAACTCACTACAGTTACCACTTAACAGTTTTGAATTAAATTTTAACTCGCCCATCTTTTTCTTTTATATTTTGATCTTGTTAAAAACTCCCACAATAAAAATTACTACAAAAAATCAACTCATAAAGTTATTTCAAACAATTTTTTATTTAAAATTCTAATTTCGAAAATGTGACCTAAATCCAACTAACGTAATTTTAAAAATCTCAAAATTTAAATTCATTACAAATATTCAATCACTTAAATAACGGGCATTTACATATACTTTATACAGCATCATTATCATTACAAAACTTTTTAATTTAAGCTTTAAAAAAAAACAGAAACACAACAAACAAACAACTAATTTTGTTCTTGTTCAGTCATCCCCTCGTCAATAAAAATCAGAAAAATCTCTTCTGTAATATTTGTTTTTTTTCCTCCTACATACATTTGTTTTTTGTTTTAATTTTTTGCTTTTTTTTTTTTTTTTTACCTAATTGTTAAATGTCTGACATTGCAAATGGTGAGATAAAGCATGTCTCAGTAACCAAAGAAATACAAAACACCCTTATACCAACCAATTCTCGCCTCTCTCTCTCTCTCTTCTTCTATTTACGTTTCTTAATCTAACCGTCGTCGTCTCCTTTTGAATGAATCCCTTTCCCACCGTTTGGTAGTAGTCATAAAGTAAATAAAAATGAATTGCAAACCACAAGAAAAAATCGAAAACAAAAAAGGAATGTTTGGTAAAATTATCTTCACATTTACGTATAAATTTACGTTTTGTATGCGTATGTGTATGTATATGTATATGTATGACAAAAAGGTTTCAAAGGATACAAAGTGAATTTAATGTAATTTTTGCTAACTTCATATATCCATTTTTTAAATGCTTTTCTTAGCAAATATTTTCCATCCTTCTTCTTCGAAATCTCATATAGAGAAAAATGAAATGTAATAAGACAAAAAGAAAAAGAAAAAGGACGATAAAAAAACAAACACAAAACCGAATGGTTGGAAGTTAACATTTCTGATAAGGACAAACAAAAAAAAAAAATAAAAATAAAATGATAAGAAAAAACAAATAGAAATATAAAAAAGCTTATATTTAGTTTCCTAAAAACCGAAATGGGAAGGATATTCTACATAATAGTCATATTTTCAAATATTTTCGAGGTTTAAAATTTTTAAACTTGATACAAATTATTTTGGTAGATTAAAGCACAGTTGACATGATCATGTTAAGAGCAAAATAATAATTGTACAGCGGTTTTTTTTATACAAGATATTAATTAAAGTTAGTGAAAGTTAGAGCTAGAGTTTTTTTTTTAATTATTAAAAATATTTCACCTAGAGCCTACAGCCTCTATAAAGCCTATTTTTATTTATTTATTTATTTATTTTAACAGTTGATCCTACAGATAAATCTGTAGGCCAACTTTATAGGTCCTTTTCCCTTTCGAAATGTGGGCCTTTTTTTTTTTTTGTTAAACTATATTAATTATTTGGTATATATTTTTGTATATTATATATTTATATTATTTTTTTTTTATTAGTTATATTATATCTTTATTAATTATTAAATTATATTTGAACCGATGTGGTTGTATAGAAAATTACATTTTTCAGTAATTTTCACCATTTGAAAATTTTTTCGGTTCTCACGGGGTTTGAACCCATGCTCCTTCGGTCGTTACATTACTACACTCGAGTGCTTTACCACTCGGCTACCGAGGCCACTGCGCCTATTTTTGTTATTTAAATATAATCAACAAGAGTAATATTAATAAATTTATTCAAAATGTTCCTACTGATCAAAGGGATATTTTTCTTTTTACAGTCCTCAATTGGTCCAAGCTATACATTCGTGTATGAAGGTATCGTTTGAAACCTAGTGTTTGGCTTAACATAAGAAAAAAAAAAAATTTAACTCTACAAAAGATGTTGATGAACATATTATAATATTAATGCCTTATGAAGTAATTAGTATATATTACGTCCGTTAAGTCAACACAGAATTAAACACGTTAAATAAGTTTATGTAAGTAATTTCAAACTATTTGACATCTTTCAACTACTTATATGATCAACTCAATACAATATATATACTTACTACAGATATCTACTCTTTCAATGGAATCTAAACAAATAGGAACTATAATAAGAAACGTAGCAGAGACAATAACGCCCATTTCTTATATCCCAATCAAAGAAAGATGATCTATATTAAAATTATATCGTTTAAATAAATCAAATATTTCTACTAGTGCCAAACATTAATTACTACCCTTTAAAATTTAGATGAGATTAAATTTAATTTTTTTATGCTATTTAATCGCGGTGTATTTTTGTATCACGTTCTATTATAAACAAATAAAAATAGAAATGAAACAGAAAAAAAAGTAAAATAAATGAATAGTGAATATATATCTAACGTCGGTAATCTGCATAATAAGGTCCACCGCCCCTTTAATATTTTCTCCGAGGATACTTAAATCCCCTATACATCTATACCATAAATTCTACTTATATTTCTGTAGTGCGGACAGGTCTCAAAAATGTGTTGAATACTTATATACGTGTGATCGTAACAGGAATATATCGGTACATATCTAGCCAGTTAGTTAAATTGGCAATTATGAGTAAGTCGCGAATGTCCTATCCTCAACCTTGTTATTATATTTATATCAGGTTTACTGACTCACAGAATGAATACTTGTTCAATTTACGGTTGACCGTTTGAAAGGTTTTATTTTGTTTGTTCGACGTTTCACTATTCTATCTTCATGCTTCAGCTATGTATGTATGAATCCTCTATTATGTGCTATCACCCCTCTATAATCGTCATTTACCTTCAACTTCAATGGTTTATGTATGTGACAGCTTTTACAAGAAAACCCAAAATTATTAAGTAAAATAAACCAGTTTTTCCAAATAGAGTTCTGTAACGTTACCACATTATAATATAAAAAATCTGTTTTTATCTAGTAACTGGTAATATGGGGAAAAACTGTGTTACCTTGATATTATAGGAAAGAATTATCAAATAGAAACTACCCGCTATATTTAATTAGTTCTAACTTTGAACCTTGAAAGTGTAATTTTTGTTGTTTGACTGAGTAATATTTTGAAAAGAAAATTAGATTTAATGTCATTGAGTATGAAGTTTTAGGCATGTTTAATAAAATGTCCAGTTTGGGAACCGACCTTGTTAGTTTTAATTGACAAAAGGATAATATACTGAGCAACATATCAGACTTTGGTAAATACAGAAATATTAATTGCGAGTTACTGTAACAATTATAATATTTAAAACAAAAACAAAAAATCAACCCATATTGAATTTAGATCTTAGCCGATTACTCTAATTCATTATGAGACAATAACGAAATGCTTTCCAATGACTTCAATTTAATACAATCTACTAAACGATTCATTATAATTCAATTTTAATCTAAAAAACAAAAAAAAAAATTATTATTTTAAAATTCGTCTCGGTTTCTCTTGAATTCACATATTCCATTAATTCTTCATATCGTTAACCATTTGATCGTACCTATATTCAAAATTCTTTTATATTAACTCTCTTATAAACCAGCATTGGTATATTTTTATTAGGGATTTTTAATATCAGTAAAAATTTCTGTTTGTTCAGGATGGCAAAATAAAAATAAAACAAAAAAAAAAAAAATTAAAACAAACGAAAGGATATGAAAATTAGGTATGTGCTAAGTTTGCTATTCTAAAGGATCAACTATGGTAACATCATGACGGTATAATTTAATACACATACACTTATACATATATATATGTATGTATGTATGGATATGTATATTAAAGAGGTACGTCATAGGATATTCACCATCATAATGGTGATGATGATGATGATAATGGTGTATGGCTACAACTTTCTTTCATTAAAAAAATAAAAAACAAAAATAAAAAAAAATAATTCCTCTTCCTTCCTTTTTGCCCATTTTATCCATTATAAGTATGTACTATGTAGTATATAACAACAACAACAAACAGTTATGATGAAAAAAATGATGACTATGCTGACTATATATGTGTACATCCCTGTATACAAATGTACGCAAATCTACATTCATACATTATTATAAGAACAGTAATAAACAATTTATTTTTTTTTTATTTTTTTTTTCGATTACGGTTTTTAGTTAAATCCTCGAACTCTAAAAATACTCATCTCCCCACTAAGGACTAAAAAACGAAAATAAAAATAATAAAAAATAAAAAAATAAATAAATAAAAAGAATCAGTTACAATGCTGACGATTACAATGATTACTATGATAATAATGATATTGATGATGTTAATACTGTCCCTGACGAATTCAGCTGGTTGACGATTAAACTGATGATGGCGCTTTTTATAAATGCTGCTTGCTTTCCAATTCTGATCACTTTTAAATTCTCATACTTTTAACATTTTTTTTTTTGTTGGTTTTTTTATTTTTGCAATATTTTTGTGGCGCCTGTAATTTTCTCTTCTTTTGCGTGTTTACAAGATAACAAAAAAAAAAAAAACCCCAAAAAAACTACAACAACAACAATTAGGAAATAAAAGAAAATATTTTCCTGTGAATTTTCTTATTCTGTTTTTCCTAATTTCTTTTTGTTGTTTTGATTTTTTTTTGTTATAATTTTGTTTTGTTTTTATTTTGAAAAACGAATTTGATGATGTGATGATTTTCGCATATCCTTGCAAACACTCATATTCAAGTCTCATATTATAAATAATAATTGTTGTTATTTTCTATATTAGAGGTAGCATAAATTGTGGGACTGATGATGATGGGGATGGTATTAGTGCGGTAAAACAAAATTAAAGAATAAAAATGGGAATTGTTAAAAAATGCTGGTATTTAAAAAAAAACGCGATAAAAGAAAAACAGGCATAGTTTTCTTCTTTCATTTTCTTATATTATTTTTTTTTTTTTGTAATTTTGAAATATCATCCTTTTTCTACCATACTTAAACAATTTAAAAATCTATCCTGTACTAGGATTCTAGGAATCTCAGTTAGTTAAATCAAAAACTAAAATGAACCTTTGAGTAATTAGAAATATAAAAAAAAAGAAAAAAATAATAAAAACAAAGAAAATGAAAACATCACAAACATTTTTTGTTTCTTTATTTTTTGGTAACAGTACCGAAATGCTTTTTGGTTTGATTTTTATCAAATTTTGAACAAATTTCATTTTGATATTCTGGATGAAGAAGAAATCCTACGTTTTTATGTTTTAGGTATTACCACCTTACCATGTTTAATTAAGTACGGTTCTGCAAGTAAATACTACGATATCTACAATATTTTTCGAGCATTTATTTATCAAATAAATCATGTAACATATGACAGTAATCATTATATCTAAATGGTATAATGACATAAATGACATAAATAATGACAGTAATCATTATATCTAAATGGTTACCAGATTATACTCTCAATTATTTTTTGTCATTTATTTTATCCCAATGACAAAGGATTTTATCCCCTGGACCAGGTCGAAAAACCCATAAAGCATTGCCAACACTGGCCTAGAATAAAAATAATTAAGTTAAAAACCCTGATTTTGTAACCAACAATACAATCCTCCTAATTGATAATTTTGCAAATACATATATATACATTTTCTGGAAAAAGAGAATATTCTTATTTTGAATCCAACTCTAAATTCTCTTCTAGTTGATGATCTTGCATATACACTTGCATAAATATTCTGGAAAAAAGAAATGCCCTGTAATATTTTGATTGGCTTATTTTGAATCCTACTCTTTAATTCTCTCTAATTATTTTTATTACGTATACCACAAAAAAGCACTTATAATAATGCGGCTATCACCCCAAACTCCCAAACATTATTCTTGAATTTATTATATTGTTTATGTACATATTTCGTTAATAATAAAAGCTGATTTATGTAACTAACTCTGAAATATTTTTTTTCCTCCTATTACTCCACGTAGGAGCATAGAGCTTCGATGGTGATCCTCCATTCCTCTGATGCTGCTTCCTTAATGTCGTCCCAGGTATGATTGTTGATTGTTAATTCTTGGTGAATTATGCGTCTCCATGTTTTGTATGGTCTGTCGAGTCTCCTTTTTCCTAGTGAATTCCACTCTAGGATTCAACTCACCGTTATTGACTGACTATCACATAAACACTTTAAACCTGCTTGCTCTTTCCATAGTATGGGTTCTAGTACTTCTTCTAATCTTTTCCTTATAATAATTGCCTTATGAATAGTATTTAGAACAGTGTTTCTTCTCCAGTCGCTGCAATTTGACAAGTCTCCTTTCTTTGGTATCTTGACAATCATTCCTTTTTTCCATGATGGCATTCTCTTTTATTAATGATTTTCTGATGTGGGGTTCAATTGTTTTTGCGAATAGGTTTGGGTCCAGTTTGTCTTTTTCTGCTGGAATGCCATCTTCATTTTGTTGTATTTCAGGATATTGATTGTAACTTTGATTTCTTCCAAATTTGGTGTTTGGATAGATATTGACAGTCCCAGCCAGTGGGGTAGATGATATTCGCATTGTCTCTGTTTTTAAAATTTTTGAAAAAGACGGTAAATAGTGAAATTTCAGATAATAATTATAATTAATTAGTCAATGTAATCTACTGTACACTCTATCATTCGTTATGTCAACTGATATATACTACTACTGTAATTTTTAATTTATTTCATTGCTTGTTCTTTTTCATTTTGGTTTGAGCTTACCTTTATTTCAATTAATCCTCTTCTTGCGAAGTTAATGTTCTTGTGTATCATCTGATATTTTTTGACCTAATAATCAGTGTTCATGATTGAATATAAAATTTAATGATAGTACATTGGAATAACATAAATAAAGACAAACGATATACTATCTAAGAAGTTCTCGTGCCTGATAACAGATTCAGTTTTTTATATTAAATTTTTTAATGAATCATAAAATTATCAGAAAAAAATACTTGTTAAATATATTAATTACTCGATCTAGTTCAATTCCAGTATCTTACCTAATGCACGGAAAGGTGAATGTTACTGTCACTAGTATGTATAAGTACAAAGGAAGAAAAAAATGTATATACGAAAATACTGTAAAATTTTGTACATATGCTGTGATACATAGTATGTAATCATTACTGTACTGTACTGTACTGTACTGTACAACAATACTGTACCTAATGTACGGAGAGATATATCAGTATCTATCAGATTTAAACTCATTTTATGTTGGCAAGTGCGGGCTAATGTTAATTTGTTGATTGACAAATGATCAATTGATTATTTAGTTATTAATTGGCTTAACTTGAATAATGAACAAATAATTAGGAACAACACTTCTTAATTCAAAAGTATTGAGTTTGAGCCAATTTTTGTTAGTAAACATCAGGATTTTTATGTTGAATTTGTACGAATATTATGTCAGAAAAATTAGAGTGAATTTGGTTAATTGTAAATAATGATTTAATAATGTATGAGTTAACAGAATCTTTAGCCGAATCTCTTCAAAAGCAAGCACCATTACAGTATTATTTGAGTGTAAATTTCTGATCGAATTTTTATTTTGCAATAATTGTTCTATTTTCTAAATAAAAAAATATGTCTTATAAATATACCAGAATTGATTACCGTAAAGTTCTGAATATAATACCCCACCCAATAAAATACCGCGGACTAACTAGTTGAAACATTTTTCCATTTACAGAACCCCGGGTACAAAAATTAGATTTTATATTTGTCGAAAATTAATTTCGAACTATTTCGATATTGGCTGTTATCTAAAACTAAAATCATTTTCATGTTATCTATTACTAAACCAAATATAGATGGTGTAAGATAGATTTATTTTTAAACACTGGTCAACAATTTAAACACTTGTCATCTATTGTGTAAATTATACACAACCATCTATTATGTAAATAAACAAGTAGGCCGAAAATAAAAAAAAAAATCAGTTTTCAAAGTCATTTGACAACATACATATATACATACCTGGCTGTGCAGAATAAATCATATGTATGCATAGGTAAAACGATCATATAAATATGTTGCTTTCCGAATAGTGTACCCGAGTGTAAAAATCCAATTAGAGTACCTGGGTATATCAATTGGATTTATAATTTTTTCAGAATATCGGCATTTTCTAATTAGAGTACCTGGGTATTATATTCAGAACTCTATGGTACGAACATATCCTGACACCTATCCATTCAACAATATTCAAATTTTTATTCACATTGTACCTAAATAATATGCACATTTGTTTGAGTGAAATTTAAATGTTCCAAAAGCTTTTTTAAAGCCATTTACTTTTATTTGGTCCTAAAAATTTTAAAGTTACATATTAACTCCATAATTCCAAATGTTTTCAAGTGGAAATAAAAAAAAATATTCTTTGAATTATTAAAAGTGTATTTGTGGAAAATCTGGATGAAAATTGATTACGGGAGTTTTCCGGAACTATTTTACCCATTTTGATTTTTTTCTTTTTTATTCTTTACCGAACAGCTATTCGTCGGGAGTTCTTCAAAATTTTCATTTTGTATTTTGATGAGAACTTTAATTATTGTATTCGACTGAATTTCAATTATAAAAAGGATGTATTTTTAAAACTGGCATCTATTTGTTTAACTAATGCTTGTAAAATTTTCGGTTTTTGGGATAAAATACAAAGAAAATAAAATAAAGCAAAATAACAAACATTCAGTTAGGATAAAAAAGGACTTAAATATGTTTCCGTATTTTTATATAATGCTGGACTTACAAAAAATTTCGAAATTATGATGAGTTATACATTATTTAAGTTGATTTCTCTGTTTGAGTTTACCTTTTTTTGTTTTTGTTTTTTTTTTATGCTGGTTTGATTCAAACCCATAGATTTGGTTTATTTAAAGTATGTTTATGTGGTAATTTAAAGATAACAGACAACAGGTTAATTAAAGAAAAGGATAATGAATGAATATTTTAGAATGGGGTAAGGATATAAATATATTGTGCATGAATAGAAATATAATTAAAAAAGATAGGAAAAAATAGAAAAATAACGTTATGTACGCAGTCAAATTATTAGTAATAAAATTTTGAAAAATTTACGGTGGAGACTATACTCTATTAAAAAAATTTCTTTTTCGTTGGTACCGATCCGATTACTATAAGTTAATGCTAATAATATTGTTGATGTGTATGCAATATCCGTTATTACTGTCAGATTTAATGCATAAAAGAAGCACATCAGACGTTATTTATTAGAGACGAAAGCTTGCTATATTTTTGTGCAATATTTAATCATCATTCCGTGAGGTTAGTAGAAACCGTATTTTTATAATTGTATAATTGTTAGTACTATGTGCTCATATTCATAATTCTAAACAATTTTCAGTGGTATGAACTAATTCATCTCTTCATCAGAATATAAATCTAATCTTCAATTTTACTTAAACAATTATCACTAAATTCATTAAAAAGAAATAACCTCGCTGTAGCACCCGCACTAGACGATGCTAGATCGATCGAAAAATTGCATTTAATTTTTTTTTTTTTTATATTCCATCAACTACATTTTTTTCTTTTTTAATATTTGAAATGATCAATCATTAGTGATTCAATTTTTTTTTTTTTTGTTTTAAATTGACGACCTTTGACATTTTCCATTGCAAAAATAAAAAAAAAACAGGAATAATAAAATTTAATTAACTTTACAAAAAAATATATTTAAAAAATTTTTTTGTTAAAATACCTACGAAAACATGATTTAGAAATAAAGGAAAAAACTATTAAATTACCATATCAAATCAGATGTAGTGCCACTCTACGTCTAAAAATTGATAAATGAAATAACGGAATATCTAAAAGCTATTGTCAAAATTTGGTTTCTGGAATATAAATTAACAGTTAGTGATAAAACTAAATACATGAATTTTAATATTTATTTACATCCGCAATTCTTCGAAATGTCTCCTCTAGTATTTGAACCACTTGCGACGTTAACTGTTTCAAGATCGAAAAAGTTGATTGTTTTAAATACCTTGACTATTAGTGGAATCAAAATTAAATTGATCTGCTTATACCTATTACCTCACGAATTATCTTAGTCAAATTTTAGTAAGGCAAAAACGTTTGCTTTGAAAAAAAGAGACGTCTGTATCTCAGTTTCAACTTGTTTATACAGGGGAAGATTCTTCCAATAAGAAATTTGTATTTATACAAAACTCTAAATTTTTTTTTTATTAGATCTGGGAAATCTAAATATTAGATCTTCTGGTGCTTACAACTCGAGAGTTAATTCAAGTCAATTTGTAGTTATTTCTAATCACAAAAAACTAACTTAGGTCATTTTTAGAACGTCATTTTAGATTTTTAAAACGCACTATGATTTTTGGGTAAAAGTAAAAAACGTGTTTATATATTTTTAAGGGACTATCTAATTAAAAATGTGCAGGTCTGTAACATCCTTGTTATGTGAATTATTCCTGATGAGTACTAAGAGTTGTATGGCATCTTCCTGAACCAGTTCGAATTTGCAAATTTACTTACATAGATTTTCTTAAAAAGAGACACACATATCGATACCAACGATTTTATATATTAAAATTAATATATCTCAGTTTGTGTACTTGAATGAAGTCAAATATAACTGCTTACCAGTTCAATGTGGGATCCATTTCGGGTTCACTGCTTTTCAGTATGTTCATCAACGATCTTCCCTCGGTGTTTATCTGAGGCTCAATGTAGGTTATATGCTGACGACGCTCAATGTGATATTAGTGGACCAGTGAATGCAATCCACAAGTATGTTTCTAATATTAATGATGAGCTTGATGCTGTTGCCTCTTGGGCTAAAGATAATGGGTTAAGACTCTGGACCCAACTAAATCACAAGCCAGGATTCTGTATGTCCGTAATATTGATAGTACATCTTTACCTCAAATTAAATTGAATTATTGTGATTATTGTGTTATTTAGTATGTAAGTAAATCTAAGTGTCTGGGTGTTGTATTTAATAAAACGTTTATGTGGAGTGATCACATAAATAACATCTCTGGGTGTGTTTATTTGAGTGAATGGAGAAAGAAGAAACTAATCCTGTCATTAATTATGCCATTCTTCACTTACTAGTATGTGAGTTGTCTAGATTAAATGTCATCTTTAATGCATGTACCCGTTTTGTTACCAAATTGATAGAATTAGTGATGTATCTAAATTGATACTTGACTGCTCATTCGTAAATTTCTGGAAGTATAGATATATCGACAACATGAAGAAAATAATTTCTAAAACCACACCTATATAATTACACAATAAGTTGATATTTGGAAGTTCACTCAGGGGTGTGAATTTAGTTGTTCCCCTTCACAACGGCAGACTTAGATATATATCGTTCTTTGTAAGAGTTACAATATTATGGAATGCAGTGCCACGTACTATTAGTTGAACAAGTTTAGTGAGCTGTCTTGTGAATACCTTAAACTAAAACCTTAGATAATAGTTAATATAGCAACAATATATTGTTTTATTTTTTATAGTTGAAGGAGGAAAGAATGTAAGATCTAGGTCAATGTTTACTTGGGTATTATAAGATATGATTTTTTTCATTTTGTTTTAATTTACATGTTTTTAATAAGTGAATTTACTTTTATTGAATTATTTTTACAGTTTTTCTTTTTTTTGTTCTTTTTAAGTTTGTATAATTTAGTCTAACTGAATTAATTGCTTTATTATATGTAAATTATTTGACTGGTTTAGTTGTAAGTTATAAGTTAAGTATGTATTTAAATTAATATTATCTTTTAATAAATTTTATTTATATACACTACTAATCGTCTTATTTATACTAACATTAAGAATTGAATAAATAAATAAATGATTCGCCAAATGATTCCCCAAATTGAAAGACTGATGTTTCAGAACTGTAATATCCTTATATTTTGAAGTGTTTCCTCTGGGTGATGGCAGTTCAGAAAACACCTTTGGTTTTTTAAATATTCTTGGTCGGTGATAAGAGTTGAATGACTGCTACCCGAACCAGTCTGAATTTTGGAAAATGGTAAAAAATGTGTTTTTTTTTATTTTTGGTAGAGTATCTAAGTATCAATATTCAAGTCTATAGCACAATTGATTTTTGTTATTTCCCTAATTTGTGCTAGATGTTGTATGGCAACTACCTAAACCAGCCAAATTTCTATTAAATCGCGGGTCTTAATATAAATTTGATCACATTTAATCGTTATAATTTTTTTTTAAATAGATACATAAATGTCTTAACCAACAATTTTATATATTAAAATGTTTAGTGGGTATATTTGTTTCATAGCAATAATTCAGAAGAAATAATTTTGACTTTGCGTTTAAATAATAAATTTAAGTTTTCACACAGTTCCAAAGCTGGATTTATTTATGCAAATGTCTGGATGAATTTAATTATTTTCTTGTAGATTTTTATTTACCAAAATTAGAAGCAACAAATTTTAAAAAATAAAAAAAAAATTTAGTTAGGCTATTGCGTTACCAATATAGATTTAGAAATAACAAAAACAAATAAAATTAAATGAAATTTAAAAAAAAAACATATCTATTTTGTTTTATTATTGTAAATTAATTTGACCATTAATAATTGTAAAATATGCAAAACAAAATTATGTAATATAAAATAAATAATAAAAAGATAATATTTTTTTTTTTAAAATCGGTTTTTTATTATAAATTTTGGCGAAATATTAATTGAGGAATATATTTAACTTGACATTCTGTTCATAATACCTGGGTTAATTCTAAATAATAATGTACTTCTAAATATCGGTTGATTGAGCATATTGGTTCTAATTTGTTTTTCTATGACACAAAAATGTCAATTTCTTTGGTTTTATGAAATATTTAATCGTTTCCTAGAAGAAAATTTTAAAGACTTAACGGCTCATAATATTCAGAATATTCCACTTTTGTTTTAATCATAATGACAACATTATGTTAGTCATCCTGTCATTTTTTGACAAAGTTTTACTAGCCCAACATCCAATCACCTCAACCAGAATTCGTCCCTAACAAATGTCTTAGAGCAATATTTGCAATATTATAGTCATGATATAGGTACTGTTAATAAAAACTGGTCAAATTACCTCCATTAAAACTTATCTTCAGAATCGTATGCAAATGGTTATAATCAATAATCAGTAACAGAAAAATGATAAAAAAGGGTCAGGTTACAATATTAGAACTAATTTTTTTGAAATCTGGTATTAGGTATGTGACCTGAACATCTTCTGTTATCTCCTGAGAACGCAGTATTTTTTATTCAGAAATATTTTTATTCAGGCTACTCATGAGGCTGAACATTCATACATTCGAAATGATTTACACTTAAGTATAATTGAACAATGGCTCACTAATCATCAACTTCAATACAATCAAAAAAAGATTTTTACTTATTTTCAAATAAAAAAGTGAAGCAAATCATCAAAAGAGCCTTCAGCTTTTGTTCTATGTGCCGGGGAAGAACGAGGTCAAGGACTGTGCCGATTTTAATGTACTAAAATTTCCATCCTTTTGTTAAAATTATAACTAGTCTTTTATATTAACCATTAATACAATTTTGGTTCTTTTCTTCAGATATCTTTGATCAAACAAAACCCCATTTGGTACTCTTGAGATGCAAAAAAATTTTAACTTAACATAATTCAAGCAGTTTCGTTCATTTACGTCGTTTAAGAAAGTTTAGATTGTCAGATAAATGGAAAAATTCGACATTGATATGTCGAGAAAGACAATTTTTATGGTGTACAGCCATTTTTTTTTATTTCGTCTTTTATGGAAGGGGTCATGAGAGAGGGCATTAACAATGATTCTAAATACTTTGTTTTGGAGCGTTTGGATAGTTTGAATATGTAGTTGTTTATGTATAGTTGAATATATATTATTCTTACTGAAATGTACTACTCAATTTTTTTATTTGTAAAGTTAAAGTGCATGGATTTTGCTTCCTTCAATTTAATTCTCCACCTGTTGCATCAACTGGAGATTTTGTTATTGGCTTGTTGCGATTTATTTTTATAGCTTCATTAGCTTTTATACCAACTGCTAATATAGCCTTATCGTCTGCAAAAGTATCTACCGTCGTATTTTCTATCTCTGGAATTTCACTAGTGTATAGTAAATATAGAATGGGGTCCAGTATTTTCCCTTGTGGTACTCCTGCGTGTATATTGAGTAGAGCAGAATAATCTGCTCTTTGCTTAATTTGAAATACTCGATTCGATAAATACGATGAGATCAATTCTACATATGTTACGAAGCTTGCAGATAACCCCTTCATGCCATATTTTGTCGAAGGCTTGGGCAACATCACAAAACACTGAAAGCTTCTTAATTTTTATTTTTCATAACAAACCATGTAACATGACAAACACTTTTACGTTTAAAAACTAGTGTTTAGAATTATCAAAAGTTTTAATTATTTTGGTATAATTCATTAAGTCAAATTGGAGCTGCCAGATCAAGAGTTACAAAATATGACTTCGTACTTACTTATTCTTAGCGGATTACGTAAGTTTTTGACTGATATTGTTTTTGTTTATTACCTATTCATCATATATAAATGTATAAATATATAAAGCCACACATTTGTCATATTAACCCTATTTTGTAGGAGATCACAACAAATTTACTTAAATAACCTAGATATAGTATATAAAAAATGCGTTCAAAAAGCTCTGGGCCTCCCTATCTTACATTCTAGTGACATTTTGTATACAGATAAGTAATGGAGGTTATTAAATTAAATTAACCTAGAACTTCTAAGAACTGCATTCAAAATTATTAATAATAAAATGAAACACAATTTCTCATTGAATAAAAATATAAATATAACATCAATACCGATTAAGCAATGATTTTACTTATATCTCTTTATACAATAATGATTTACTAGGAGGATTTAAATTAATTCTGAATCTCAAATTGTTTGAATAAAATTAAAATCCTTGTGTTAGAATCTAATAATTCTGTGTTAATTTACCAAAAGTTGATATCCATAAATTTGCAATTTTCCAGGAACGCGGTTTAAAGATTTTTAAAATGACTTGTCTTTACAAAATGCTATTTAATTAAAAAGTGGTATTAGTTGAATGTTATTTACTGCGTTGCAATAAAAGTATTATTATAAGTAGTAGGTTTAGTAATATTGGTAAATCAAGTTATGATAACTTACGAGGCATAGGGAAGATAGCTATTATAATTATGTTTTGGCAAATTAATTAAATATGTCGGTTATATGCTATAAGTAATTTGCCAAAACCCGATACCCGATAGGTAATTAAATAATAACACTTTGGTTAAATAACTATAAAAGTTAAACTGTGGCAGTCGCTATTTATTAGATGTAAAATAATCAATAAATCTTTTTTGTTTTCCGGATTTATTAAATTGACGTCACTGCTTCAATTCGGTACTTCAAAAACTTTCTAAATCAATGGCTCTACTTTTAAAATCTAATGTATGAAACTCCAGCTCGTCATCTGAATTATTTAATTTGTATATTTCCCAAAGATTTTGTATTTCTTATTCATTGTATATTTAACCAATTGACAGAGTATCTTTCTGCGTCTTTCTTTCGTTTTAGAAAAACATTTTTAGAAATTAAAAAAAGTTTTTAAAACTCTCAGTCTTTATCTCATGAACAGCCATCGGAACTTTTCCCCAAACAGCCCTAACTAACTTAATCCACTTCCTAGAAACCATTATGTTCATTTCCGTGTTTTTCTTGAACCGTTCAGTTCGAGCGTGATCTGAGTCACATTCTAAATGAGTGTGGCCAGGAACTAAAAGTTTTTGATCTATACATTCAATTCAATATCAGTTGACCTATGTGTGTATTACCCAACTTAGCATTGCTCTTATATTTATATGTCACTTCTGTGCACCACAAGTATCTGATTTTTGTAATTATACGTTTCACTGTTTCTGGTAGATACCTAAATTTTTTGTAAAAACAAGAATTTATTTCGTCAGAATGGTTCAAATTGATTCTTTGCTGGAATATTATTTTATTCTGTTGTTTCGGACATTAAATTCGATACAGAGCTTGGCATGCAGTCTGGTTTTGAAGGTGTGAAATCCTTTTTAAATTTTAAATCACTTACCTTCTTATTTGCATCTTCAGCTATACAATTTATAAAAATATATTTAATTTTGTATTTTCACAATTTTTTTGTTTATATTAATAATTTATTAATATTTACCTAATTTAATAAAACTTTTTATAATAATAATTAAAAATAAAGAACATAATAATATTATTTTAAATTTATCTCAAAACATCAAAAATACGGGTTATCATGTTTTGGCAAATTACCACAGTAATTAATGTAAGTATGGAACTAAATTTAATTGAATATACATTATAAGATCATACAAAGAAAATAAGAATCATAAAAAGCTGAAAATAAACAAAAAAAAAAATAACATACAAAAATTAACGTACATTAAATTACTTAATTTTCTTAATTTGGTGTTGGAGCATATAGTGCGACGTTCTGGTGTGAACACACAGAGCACTATATTTTACAAATCGGTGCAGCTCCTGGAAAATAATACAAAATATATGCTGTCGACAAATAAAATGTCCTCACAACATCATATAGGATACACCATCACTGCCGGCTCATATAATTTTGAGGTAGTTCAGGAGTTTATCTACCTTGGAACAAACGTCAACTCCACCAATAACATCGATGTTGAAGTAAGGTGAAGAACTACCCTAGCAAACCGTTGCTACTTCGGTTTGTCCGAACAATTGGCTTGCAAAGCTCCTATCCCAAAATACAAAGGTGCAATTATACAAAACGCTCATTCTTCCGGTGCTGCTATATGGTTCTGAATCGTGGACATTACCAAAAGTAAGCAAGCATGCATTTGGTATCTTTGAGAGAAAAATTCTCCGTCGCATTTATGGTCCTGTGTCTGACGAAGGGGTTTGGAGGAGAAGATACAATGCCGAACTATACTAGCTGTTCAACGACATGGACCTAGCCAACAAAAATCAGAATAAAACGTCTTCATTGGCTAGGACATGTAGAGCGTATGAATAAAATACACCTTCCTTGGAGAAATGAAGTATCGGCAGATATGAAAAAACTTTAAATCACTAGCTGGAGAGATTCGATTCGGCTCGTCACCGAAGTTCAGTGGAGGACAATTTTGCGTCTGGCCCAGGACCTTCAAGGTCTGGAGCGCCCAACAAGTAAGAAAATTACTTATTCTAGACTGCAATTTGTCAATGGGTCAGACATCTTGTAAAGGTTGAAACAGTCAATACGGAAATAACAACAAAACTAGATTAGAATGCAGAGCCAAGTGGAAGAGCAATGATCCTAAAAAGAATAAAAAAAAGGTATAACAAAGTGAATTGCAATAACTAGAGTAGGGTTTTCTTTGTGCTTAATAAGATTGATTTGAAATTTTGTAGAAGTTACAAATGATATTAAATGCTGCAATGTTAAAAACTATTCTAATCCAAACTTTGGGGAAGGCGTCATCGATGAAGAGCATATACCTTTGTTTTGAAGTATCGTCCGGTAAGAAAAAACTTCTATTTCCAACTGAAGAAAATCTGATCGTAATCGCAGTCTGTGGAGGAGTAGCGCAAAATAACTCAGGACCTCTAAAGCTTGTAGCAAGTATATTTAAAGTACAGGAAAGAAAGTCGGTCTATATGATTCTTTTGCATATATTTCATATAATTGCATATATTTCATTTCGAGTTGAAAATACTTTCCCTCTCTTAACTGATCAACGCTAATTGAGAATGCTAAATGAACTTGTGTGCTCTTCTCAAGTAGTGAGCTTCATGCCTTTCGAAGGAAGTTTTAGTATGTGTATAAATATTCTCAAATTAAACTTTTATTTTGCAGTTTTTTTCTATTTTATTTTTTAAATTAATAAAATGCCCTCGAGCTTTCAGTTTGATTTTACTACAATTTTTTTCTGTTTTTGTTGTAAAAAATATAATTGCCAAAATTAATTAAAAAATGATTCACAAAAACAAAAAAAAAAACAAACTATAATCAATTGCAATTTTTTAAAATTAAAAAAAATTATTTAAATAACAGTTATTGTTTTTAGTTACAAAATAAATATTGAATTGAAACATTTGAAATTTATTATATAAATATTTTCTAGCCAGTTTTTATTAATTAATTTTATTTTCCTGTTAAAATTTAAGTTGGATGGAAAATGCTATAATTATAATTTATCAAAAACTGGAGAGTAAAAAAGAAAAAAATAACAGTCCTATAAATTAATTATGATGATTATACGCAGTTATTCGGCAACTTAGAAGACTTAGATTACGCAGATGATGTATGCCTCATATCGAGGAATCAAAGGGACCTACAGCACAAAGTCAATAGATTTCAGGAAGAAGCAAAGAAATCGGGACAGGAATTGAATATCGAGAAAACCAAGGCAATAAGGACAAACAACAGTGATAGTGAGCCAATAACAGTGAGTGGACAACAGATAGAATACGTAGAAGAATTCAACTACCTGGGGAGCATCATAACATCAAGAGGAGGTACAACAGAAGATGTCAACAGCCGTAAAAATAAGGCAAGAAGAACATTTGGGAGCCTAATGAAGATATGGCGGAGCAACCAAATATCGAGAACAACAAAGCTAACAATATTCAGAGCATGTGTTAAGTCAAAATTAATATATGGCAGTGAAACATGGCTCACTTCGGTCAGAATCAAACAGAAGCAAGAAGTATTCATCAACAAGTGCTTGAGAATTACATGCAGAATATTCTGGCCGGCAAGAATTAGAAACGAGGATTTATGGATGATAACTGGAGAAGAACCTATCAACAGACAGATAAATAGAAAAAAATGGAAATGGATAGGTCATACACTAAGGAAATCAGAAAGTGATATAGCAAGAAGAGCTCTAGAGTGGAATCCACAAGGACAAAGGAGACCCGGCAGACCATACAACACATGGAGACGCACAATCGATAAAGAATTAACAATCAACAATTATACCTGGGACGATATTAAGGAAGTAGTACTCAACAGAGAGGAATGGAGGTTCACTATCGAAGCCCTATGCTACCACCTATGGTACTCTTATATTTATATTTATGCTAAGGTTAATTTTGCTGAATAATTCAGAGATATCGCTAATTTGAATACACTATCGCCATGAATACACTGATTGTTTTGTAAACTCGCCTTTGAATATTTTTAGAGATTGTACGGAAGATAATTGTATAATTTGCATATATGAAAACTTATTAGGTAAACAAATAAATATTTCGAATAAATTACTGCTAATTACCTTGAATTAATAAACAATCGGCAGCAGGATTAAATTTTATCTAAAAGTAAGACATCAGTATTTAAACCTTTTTTAAGCTGAAAGAAATATCAAAATCTGTTACTGGTACTGGCCTTGATACTGATACTGAACCAATAAATATGGAGTATGCTTATAACTATAGCTTTTCAAATATCGTCTTTCATTTTTTTTAAATGTGTCTTATTTTTATTCATCTTTTTTCTTCTTATAGATATTTGTACAAAAAAATACTTAAACCAAATTATTCTATTTCTTG
The DNA here is from genome assembly GCA_963942445.1 of Argyra leucocephala. Lineage (NCBI taxonomy): Eukaryota > Metazoa > Arthropoda > Insecta > Diptera > Dolichopodidae > Argyra > Argyra leucocephala. The sequence goes on along the minus strand of OZ012681.1, from coordinate 69,915,629 downwards.
TTTTCATCCTTAATGACTAGTGTTTCCAAACCAATAATCGAGTAACCGAGTACTCGTCTATTTTCAGGTATTGTTTATTATTCGGTTAATCGGTTAATTTCGTCGAGTATAGTTATTTTAGATATAATTTTTTTTCCAATCAAAAAATATCAGAAATTTTGACATTGGTTACTACAGTAGCATTATTTTGTATTTTTATTAACTAAGCAAACCAAATTGTAAGATTTTTTATAAAATCGCAAAAGATGAAATGAGGAAAATTATAAAATTAAAATTCTTTAGAAAATCCTCTTTAAAAAGATAAATTTAAAAAAAAAATATACTAGCCAAAATGAGGGAAATTGTTATATCTTAGATATAAAGACTAGAAGGAGTAGTTTAGTATTGGCAACGATTTTTAAAATTAATAAACTCAATTAATCGGGCATTGGTCGAGCTAGGAGTTGCACCTTATAATAATGATAATATTGAACTGTAAAAAGAAATGGGTTCAATTTTAGAACCCGCAAAAATAGCTGTTTTGGAATTGAGTAAACAAAATTCTAATTTATTGACTGGAGACGGAATGTATTTCAAGAATTGATTAAAACTCCGCTTTCGACAGAATTCTTGAATAATTTGAAATCTCGAACTGAAAAACGGCGAAATAAAGAATTGATTACTCCATTATCATTTCTACACCACTGCGTATATCTTGAAAATAATAAATGTTTTGAATATTTAACTAAACATAAAGTTAAAGGATTTGCTACAAAAATAATTAACCCTTCGTTTTCAAAAGATTCTGAAAATTCAGAAAATTCAAGCCTGAGTGTCTGAACCCATATAAGAAATAACAAAAGTGTATTTCTTCCTTTACGAAAAACATCAAAATTCGCAAAATTTAAGCTTGGAAAAAGAATGTAAGCTACTGGAAGTAAATAAAGGTGTAAACGTTCTAAACAACTTGAGAAATTGTACAAAGCACTATTGGCAATAAAGCCAATCTCTACAGCCTCCGAGCGAGTCTTTTCAGTAGGTGGCACTTTGAAGACAAAAATCCGAAACCTTTAATGTGCTAATTTTTCTTAAATATTATTTCTCAATTTTTTTTTTTTTTTTTTTACCCTCTACAGTAACTTAGGTAGAATCACCTTTTCGTGCTTAATTAAGTACGGTACTGCAATTTTACACAACAATATCTACAATACTTCGAGTATTTATTTAACAACTTACTGACTTATCTACTCATTAAATGTGGAAAACTACTGCTATTGTCAGGAACTAAGCCTTCTTAAATAGAGTAGTTTCATTTTTATTTAATTTGTTACCAGATTATACTCTCAATTATTTTTTGCCATTTATTATATCCCAATGACAAAGGGTACTGGACCAGGTCGAAAAATCCATAAAGCATTTTTTTCTTTTTATTATTCAATTGGAAAAAAATTTTTTTTTATCAAAAAATCAATTTTTTTTTTGTTTTTTTTTTAAACCTACACTACTTTGCCTAAACTACCGGCTAATTAGATCTAACTTACACTGTTCTAATCTATCTTATATTTACCCTGAACATTATTCTATAACCTACCAGCTACTTATATATAGCTTATAACTGCCCTAGTTTACTTTATATTTATCCTAACTATTCTTATATACTATGTTTTCCTGTTTTAACTCATACTTTCTGTTCTTCTATTCTTTCCCTCAGTACTTACCTATCAATGTTTATTAAATCTCTATTCGTTTTTTTTTTATATAGTTCTAAGTTTATGGGATGATTTGGAATACACAATTACATGCAATAGCTTTTTTGTGGTATAGACTAACTTAAATGTTGAAAACTATATCTATTGTAGAGTACTTTGCCTTCATAATAGCATAGTTTCATTTTATTTTTAGTGATAACCAAAACTCTCAAACCTATCATACGTATCGTACTTTTCTTGGTTTTGGTACTATCTTTGCTATTTTCCACGCTCTTGGAAAGTAACAATTATTGAGTATATTGTTGAAAATTATACAATAGATTGATACCATACTATTTGGAAGGTGTTTTAAAACTATGTTTGGAAGTTTATCCATACCTGCCGAACATTTGCTGGTTAATGATTTGAAAATTTCTTTTAATTCTATTAGTGTAACGAAATAGTTATTAAATGTTTGAGCTGCTGTTAAATTATTTGCTTTACATGTATCACTAAAGTAAATTATTTTTCTATTTGCCTCCTTTTCTCTTTTTATTTGTCTATTCGATTCTATGAATGTTTGTTGTATCCTATTATCATTTTGAAGTAAATAATTCGTATTTACTTGTTTATGTGATTGTTATGTATAGTTTCCTATAATATCTAAGATATCTATTTGATTTCTAATAATATATTTGTCTTGTTCATCCTTTTCTAAATGCCTTATGTTAATACCCACGCTCTGCGTCAAGTACTACTACCATAACAAGTGAGTACAACCATAACAAACTAATTCCATACTGAAGTTTGAATGAAATATCGCAAAGTAACTCATTGAACAAAATTTAGTAGAGTTATGTAAATTTACATGGTGAAGTTGGTAAATCAAGTTTTTAAAATATTTAAATAATTTTAAATGTAATCATGATCAATATTTATAATATGATGAATGGAAGTAAAAAATTTGATGAAAACACTTACTTAAAACTGATTTCAAAAGTGGAAGATTAAAGTAAATATCAAGTAAGATTGCTAGTAAGTGTTGAGGCAGTTAAGTTGATCAAAATGAAAAATTGATAAAGTATATACTGATTAATATCGTGCAGTTGTTATATCATGTAACTACTAGTAAGATGATTCCGAGCTCGAATCAAACTTTGATTAAAGGGTATGACTAAAAATTTTTGGCCGCAAATCGGTTTTTTAAGATTAAAAATCGCCGAAATTGGCTGTAATCGAGATTTTCAAATGGGAAGGGGTACTTTTTAATGCAAATTCGGAATCTACATCAAAAAATAAGAAACTTTTGTAAAGTAAATTTTTTTTTTTTTTTTAAACTTTGTAGGAACCCAAAACTGTGAGAAAAAATATGATAACATGAAAAGCAAATTAATTTATAAAAATGATTATCACTAATTTTAGTTTACCAATGGAAAATATTGAGCATTTTATAATTTCCTTATTTTTTGTCGTAGAATTTGAATTTGCGTTAAAAAAATACCCCTTCCCATTTAAAAATCTCGATCTCGGCCAATTTCGGCGATTTTTAATCTTAAAAAACCAATTTGCGGTCCTTTACAAAAGTTGAAAATACCAGCAATCGATAGAGCATCCTCGATTTAGTTACATAACAAACTTATACGATACGATACAATACGATAACAAACTTTTTTCTAAATTTTAAAATAACGGCTCCTTCCCCTCTTAAAAAGCTGATACGCATGGTCTGGAACACCCGGTATATCTCACCAGCATTAATACTTTATTAGCGTATTTTAAAGCGTGAATTTCGGATTCACGAGAATATCTATTATTATCAAAAACAGTTCACCATTGCCAACCTATGGCCGGTTATATAGTTCTAGTCTTTTGGTAGTCTCGTCTCGTCTCGGTGGTCAACAGACGATGTAGGCCTTGACTCATTAGCGTTCTTAATTTTTGATTTTCACGGGCGATGGTAAAGACGATTTGTGTTACGTGTGCCAATATTTTATTTCTTTAGCGACGGTGGGGTTTATCCCAACGTTTTGAATCTTCGGATCTAAATACAAAGACTCTCTTGGCTGGCATTTTCGACCATTCACATAGGGTTTCTGAGCCAGTGTAGCTTAGTCCACACTTAAGCAAAATTTTGTAGCAACTTTAAGTAAAGTGAAACTACGCTATTTGAGAATTGCTATATTTTCTGGCCATTGTAGTAGTTAACCACAAATCAATAATTAGTTGATAAACAATACACGTTTCACTTTATCCAGTAAACAAAAATATAGTACCGTACTTAATGTACAAAAACGTTATTCCTAACTTAATTTACAAAAAAACCCTTGGTAAAAATATTTTTTCAATATTTTAAAAATTAATTTTTGTGTTCCTGTGAATTGTCATACATTAGTTTTTATATATCAAGGATGGGCTAGTAACATCCGCCCTACAAAAATAAGTAGCTTTTGAAAGCTTAAAAAAAAATTAGAAGAAGGGATCAAGATTAAAATATTTAGACAAAATCGAAAAGAAATATGACAAAAAAAGAACTAACGAATATAAGACTATAATGAGGCTTAAGATAAGTCAGAATGGTGAAAGAATATAAACGAGCCCAACCAATAAAGTTTTAGAATCTCAGAACAGTATATTAGGATAGCTATATTACATATACTCGTAACACAATATAATATTACTAGTGTTGTAAAGCCCGTCTCAAGACGGTGTTCTAATTAAAAAAAAAAGAACTTGTGAAACTGCACAAAAAAGTGAATTCTTAGAAATGTAATCAAATATTAGGTGTATTACCCTAAGTCAGGTGCAAAAATGTTTTTTTTTGCTATAAAGATCGAAATAATCCGATAAATTGGAAAAAAATTTTTGACAAAAGCAAAATGAGTTAAACAACAACAATTTTTTTTATTGAACATTTATTTTCTTTTTTCCGCACCACCCAGGTAAAGAAAAAGGTGAGTGTTTTTTGTGGTTTAATAACAGACCTACTCAACACTCCGACGCAAGACACCGTGGAAAAAGGCAGCATTTTACCATTTTTTCTCTAATGATTAGATGTCAAAACCTGTTTATATACAACATTTTTTGTATATAAGTAGTTTATTGGAATGTGGAATTAATTTGCCTTGCTCCCTTCCCTCAGTAAGTTTTATTTGAATATTACCAGACTGCCGTACTCTGCAAATCGCAACAAACAGTTGTCAAAAGCTAAATACTGTTTCAGGCAAATTAGCTCCTTCTTTTTCCACTGTTTGACCTTGTCACTTGAATATGGTCATAAAAATGCCAATTTAACAGGGAACTGTCAACGTCTAAGAATAAATGGCAGTTCTTAGATTGTTGTAGCTAAATCTATTCTAGGAATAAATACAGTTTCACCTATAGCTTATGTCAAGGAATTCCGCGATTATTAAATTTAATTTTAGAGCTTTTCAAGTTAGCTTAAATTTAGAGTTAATCAAGTCTTATTGCAGAGGTAGCGTTTGGTATTTAGGTTGCTCAGTAGTATTATTATACTACCTACTTTCAAATTAAGTTTATGTGGAGACATTTCATTTGGACAGCAGCCATTTAAAAATTCTACAGAAATTCACTGCATCATTTTCACTGCAGTCATCAGTGGAATTGGTACTAAGTTAAGTTATTACATTTCCCTTCAAAATGTTTAAAATTCGTTCGTTAATTGTATCAACATCAGAATTTTTGGGCAAAATATTACCTTTTTTGAATAGTTAACAAAATTATCCACATTTAGACTATCTCCAAAAATTTCTTGTACGATACAATTATTGTAAATTATATTCGAAGGAACTTTGATTAAATTTGGCAAACTTCACTCGTCACTCGTTAGAGTTAGATCACCATCTATATCGCAGCTAATACACAGCTTGATAACATAATTATTTTGATTAAAAACCTTTAAGAACATAAAATTGAAAATCGAAAATTATTATCCAGTTACAACAACAACAACAACTTATTCATATGAAATAAATAAAATATACTATATACATATATAAAAACTATATATGTATGTACATGTGCTGATAGTTTACAATTATTCATATTAAGCATCATGTAGCTTTTCATAATTTCAAAATCAATTCTAGAATATACATACATATCTACATACTATGTCACAATTGGAAGTCTTTTCATTAAGCATACAGCCTAAGTACAGATACGATGTTGAAGCAGCTGAGAAGAAAAAATGTTGGTTTACATTGTATTTTATTTTGTTGTAGCAACCTAGCAACGGTTGCTACGGCACGTTGACAGCAGGATTGTTACGTTTTATTATATAAGATAGTTATCAGCAGAATAAAGACATACGCGTGCTCTTACGTCGGTTATGCAAATTACCAGCTGAATGACGACTATCGTATTTTACGCAGGGAACATGTCGCGTCGGAAGGCGAAGAATCACAATAGTTTTATCAAATACTAAACAAACAATGTCGCCACAATTGAAAATATTATCCGCAGATAGGAGACGATGGAATCTGGGATATCTTCTACAGATTGAGCTACAGGACAGTGATGATTATATTTACACACATACTATAGTATTATTCTCGGCAATTTAATAAAACACCTAAAGAAACTTATTTTAAGAAATATTAACAAAAAAAAGGATTTCTATTTAATTAATTTACTTTTCGAACAATGCACTAAACATTCACTAACATCAAAACGTTTTATTAATTGTCTAATTGTCTGGTTTGAAACAAATTACAATATCTTTGCTTCTGCTACTCTGAGGAGCCGTTTTGTTATTAAAATAAGTTTATTTTAATACATAAGTTTTGTTATTAAAAAATATTTAAGTTAAGTCCCATAAAAAGTAAATAAATGAAATAAGCGGTTAAAATAGGGCAATAATTGAAATATATTAAAGGTATTAATGATTTGATGTAATTATAGATCACCAACACAATATACCGTTCATTCATCATTTTCTGTTGCAAAACAAGTTAACACATTTTCCACATAATGGTACATGCGTTACCGTTTATGCTTTACAGCTATCTATAATTATAATTGACAAGCATTTAAGGTCCTGCGCAGTAGACACCTTTTTATTTTATTTCGATTCTCCTACTCCTTAATGAACTTCTAATATATATAATATATAAGATTGTATATAAAACAAAAATGCGCACACAGTTGAAAATTTTGTACTCATATGAGTTTATTATTCAGCAAATACATTATGCATAAGTGAGATCTTATGAAAATAATAAACAAAAGCAAACAAATGAGTTATTATATTTTATATTATGTACTTGCAAATGAATCTATTTACATATGCCAAATAAAAGCAAAGAAATAAATTCATCTCAAATAAAAAATATAAAAACAAAAAAAATCAGTTGAATTGTTCATATGACTAGCAAATTCATTTTTATATAGTAGAGTTAGAGTATCTATAATTATCCTTATTGAACTTCTAATATAATAGTTGTATATAAAACAATAATGCTCACACAGTTGAAAATTTTTTAATCATATGGTTTTATTATTCACCAAATACATTATTCGTGAGTTCTTATTGAAATAAAAAACAAAAACAAACAAAAATATAAAAACAAAAAAAAAATCATATGACGGGCAATTTTATCTTTACACAATAGAGTCAAAGTAGCTATCTATAATTATAATTGACAAGCATTTTAACTTTATATTATTTTTTCAATTTACCAAAAATATTCTTAATTTATAAATAAACACGGTTTTGGTTAATGAAAATATAGACCCAAATTTTATTAATTCTCTTGCAGAATTGTGAGCTTAATCTGTTTCAGAATTACATTCATACATAATCCATACGTATTAATATACCTACAATTTTGACCAAAATTATTTTTTTTTACTTTTATGAAATTACGTATCTACATAAATCTACTTCACTCATATATAAATACATAGTATATAGTATATGTACATTTGCAGTAGAAGAAACAGCATTTATTAGATGTACAATAATAAATGTAAATTGAAAATTTTTGATTTAAACTTTTAAATCAATTTTTTTATTTTTATGTACATAATATGTATATAGGTACCAGGCAATATTTTATTATTTTTGTTTGAATACATAACATTCATAACTAACCGCCAATTTTTATTGTACTATATGTTAGTCATCTATAATTATAATTGACAAGCATTTAAGGTCCTGCGCAGTAGACACCTTTTCATTTTATTTCGATTCTCCTACTCTTTAATGAACTTCTAATATATATAATATATAAGATTGTATATAAAACAAAAATGCCCACACAGTTGAAAATTTTTAATCATATGATTTTATTATTCAGCAAATACATTATGTATAAGTGAGATCTTATGAAAATAATAAACAAAAGCAAACAAATCAGTTATTAAAATTAACATATGGACTTGCAAATGAATCTATGTACATATGCCAAAAAAAAATTCATCTAAAATAAAAAATATAAAAACAACAAAAAAACAAATCACTTGAATTCTTCATTTTAATCTTTTTAAGTAACTGTCTCTAAATTTTGGATATTTGTAGTAATAATATAGTTTTTATTAAAATTATGTATTATGTAGGTATATATATACATATCTCTTTAATGACAAAATTTTGTATTTTTATTAATTTTATCACTAAATGCCACTTACTATAGGGAATATATCGGAAACGAAGCAGTATATGAGGGACGTGTATTTATGTGTCTTAAATAAAACTTACTAACCACAAAACTTTTTATTAAACACGAGTGGTTTCTGCTATATCGTGCGAAGTCTATGTCAGTTAGTAAATTACTGTTTTTTTAAAAACTTTAAATTTGACTTCAACTTGAAATATAATTACTCAACAGGGGCCCCTAGTTATAAGATATTTTCTAAAACATTTGATTGATTAAGATTGATTGATTGAAGTACCATCTGATATTAACGCATCAAAAACTCAAGAATATTACTATATGCAATATGAAGAAAAATTGTAAAAATTATTTTAATGAAAAACGAAAGGAAAATTGAAAATTTGATCTATGCAAATCCTTGTATTGCATTAATTAAAAAGTGCAAGCATTTCATTTAAGTTTCGAATTTATTGAAGATTTTGTATTTGTGTATAAAATCATTTCTTATGCAAGTAAATTAAATTTAATAATCTGTTAAAAGTGCATATCTCTAACCTTTCTATTATCCAAAAATGTATCTATGTATTTCTGTTTTAAACTTAATTTTAAATAAAAATTTTCAGCTAATTGAAAATTTAGTAGGTATTTTTTATAATTTTTTTTTTAATGTTTTTTACTTTTTTATTTTTTTTATATACTCAAGAAATTAATTAAAAACTCAAAAATCATACAAAATATTCAATACAAAAAATAACAGGAAAAAAAAAATTAAAAACTTTCATGCACTTGACAGTTTTGTAATTAACTACAGGGAAGATAAACCTATGCATATAATATAATACATTTGTATATATAAATCCATCTACCTACAGAAATGTATTTCTATATGTATAAATTTCACCAATACCAATATGCATACAAAAGTCGTAGTTATTATGTTTGGATATGAAAAGCATAACCGATTCGATATCATAATTATTAATTTTCTCTCTTACCGTTATTTTGTTATTATTATTTTATTTTTTTTTAATATTTTACAGTTATTATAATATTTAATAAAATTATTATTATTTTTTTTTTAAATAAATTTTCTTTTAATTTTTCCTTTTTTTAATTTAATATTTTATATTACGTATTTTATAATTGATTTTATATAATTTGACTTTGGGAAAATATTTTTAAAAGTAAAGTTTAATTAAAATTTTATAGTAAGAATAGAAATAAATGGTAAATTATTACTATGAAAGTTGTTTTGTTAATGAAATTTGAATTACAGAATTTGCAGAAATATGTTCTGTAGTGGAAAATCTATCGTAGTCAATTTAATTATTGAAGGAATCAGATAATTAATTTTGATAACTTAATTCTGTACTAGAGGGTTAATTTAAAAAATTTTACTAAGAGCCCATACATAGCCCAAGCAGCTAGAACTTAATAAAAAAAAGTTTATTAGAATATAAATTGTATTGTATAAAATATTTTAGAGCTTGTATGATGATAAAAATTTAGCTCAATCAATATACAAAATTTCAAAACTTCAATTGGACTATTAAATTGTGCCATTAAAATGCAAAAATGAAAAACAGTTGGTTTTTAACAAAGAAAATTATTTTTCCTTTTCCGTTAAATTTTTTTTTTTTTGTGTTTGTTTTGATTTTGTTCCTGACTTTGAGCTACAATATGATTGAAAAACTTTTAAAAGAAATATGAGTCGAAAATGTATATTATATTTCGTTTTGTATCAAAATTAATTTCCATTTACATATATTTATATGAATAGTAATATGTATATGTGTATCTTAATAAGTTTTATTGAATGTGCTGGTATAAATTGATCTGAAAATTGTAACTTTCGGAAAAGTATTTTTCGTAAAATTTTAGCGAGAATATGAAGCCAACTTGCTCCAGTGAATATTCTTATGTAGATCAATAGTTATTGTTTATTTAATTACATTTTTCTAAGATAAAAAAATATCGACTTATTGGTTAAATTGATACTAGTATACGCCGATGTGTCTCTGTGCAACAAGTGCTTTTAGAACCACACCTATAGCGGCTATGCAAATACTTTTTGGGCTTCCACTATAGCATTTTTATGTAAGAAAGAAGGTCCTCAAAGTTGAAAGAAGGTTGGAAGTTCCAGGGAATACTAGAGGATGTAGGAACAAACGTCAGAGGCTATGGAAGGGCTTAGAAGAGGAACAGAAAGAGTTTTTCATGCCAACAGATGACACCACTACATACGTATCCCTAAAGAAGAGACACGAAGTAGAAGAAGAGCAGGTTAGGTCTTCGAACACCTCGGACATTTTCACTGACGGGTCCCTTACGGCTCTCGGCGCGAGAGCCGGAGTGTTCTTTGAAAAAGAACAACTTGATTTCTAGTTTCCTCTTGGCAAATACTGCACAGTCTTCCAGGCTGAAGTCTTCGCCATAAACGCAGCGTTGAATATAATAAAAGAGCAAAGATGGTCACATCAAAGTCATTAAAATTTTTAGTGACAGTCAGGCTGCCTGAAAAGCTCTTAAAAGGAACTTCATAAAATCTAGATTGGTGGGAGAATGTTCGGAAGCCTTAAGCCTCATAAGCCAAGGTACAACTGATCTGGATACCGGGTCATAGTGGCTTGACTGGAAATGAGAAGGCTGACGAACTAGCCAGATCATCGGCGGGAAACATTTATGGTTCGGAACCGGCAGCTGGAATATCTATTGGTAATATCAAACTATCGATAGAAAACACCCTGAAGAGGGAAACAAACATTCTTTGGGATCGTATTGAAGGCCAGAGAGTCTCCAAAATATATGTACCGAGAACAAACACCAAAATAACCAACTTCCTGCCAACTCTCAATAGAGTAGACTGTAGGAAGATGGTGGGCATACTTACTGGTCATAACCACATGAATAAGCACATGTGTAGACTAGTACTAAGTGACGACCCAACCTGCAGACACTGTCTGGAAGAGGAAGAAACTTCTACATATGTTGTAGAAGAGTGCCTAGCTCTTTCAAGGCTGAGACTCAGGTTGTTGGAAAAGCACTACATAACCTCAGAAAACCTACCTGCAGGGTAGAACCAACAAACCTATTGGCCTTTATGAAAAGGGTCGAATAAGTTGAGGGTGGAGGAGGGCATAAAGGGCTAAAAGTCTACATGCCGACCCTGAGATATTAGGGCCACCTCCGTTTTAAATAAAAAAAAAAGTATACGACTGATATAGTTGTGAAAATGGGATAATCAATCTCGTATATTGTTTATTTATTGAAATTAATCAATTGAGATCTAAAAATGACCTAGATAAACATCCCGATTTCAAAATATGCAGATAAAAGAATGTGACCTATACATGAAGTAGAAGATATAATTGTGCAAATTAAAATAACAAAGATACAATAGACTATGCCATTTTAGCAGATGCTTGAACTCTATTTTGATGCTAAATCAGGCGATCTTTATGCGGAAATAAAATCCTTCCATCGTCTCCTATCTGCGGTTAACCCCAACTGTGGCAACGTTCTTTGTTGGGTACTGATTAAAGCTGTTGTTCACCATGTTTTGTCGGCCTTCCGACGCGACGTATACCCTGCTTAAATACAATACGATAGTATTACTTACGATACTTTGGCTGGTAATGTGCATTGAGCATAAGTGATAATTAATATTGTATTGTGTTACGAGTATATTTAACAGTTGTCTTCATCTTCTTTTGTGGTGAGGTACTAAAACTTAATTGCGTCTTATTAGCTAAAACTGAAATATGGGATTGATTACAGAAAACTTAAAATTGGTTGATTTACAGGAGAGATTGTAATTATCAGTTAGCTAAAAATGTTTCGCGAGGAGGTGGTCTATTATTTGCCGAAATAATTTACTTATCAGTGTACCCTTAATCAATAATACATTTCAATTATTCGTTTTACTTTTTCTTTTATTATTGATGGTTCTGTTGATTTTTTATTTTTATTATCAATGAACTTTCAGGACGAGAATGATTTCAAGCTTATTAGGAAATTTTATTGCAATGTTTTGCAACAAATTATTAATTATTTGAACAACAATAATAAATTGTGAGATCTTGAATTTTCGAATGCACATGATAGAGAGGTGGTAAAGTTGGCTAATGATGCAGATATAATATTTTTACTAACACTATTGATGATAACGCAATAATTTTTCAGTTCACGTCTATTATCCCACTTTCCGACAAAATTTACAATAACAAAATGTATATGATTTCGGTAATTTTTGCTGCTGATTTACCAATAAGACAAGAAAACATTTGTAGACGATACGGCAGTTGTAGCTTTAGTATTTTCAAAAAAATGACATCCTTTAACCTTCAGAGAAACTTAGATGACATAAATAACTAGCTAAAAAAATGGAGAATTAAAGCAAACGAAGTCAAATCTGTCCACATTACTTTCAGCACTAGGAAAGAAATCTATCCTCCAGTTAAAATCAATAATAACCAATTACCAATGGTGGATTCGGTCAAAGATTTGGGGATTTACTTGGACCAAAAATTAACCTGGAGAAAGCATATTGCATCAAAAAGTATACAAATACGTCTAAAATTTTCCAACTGATACTGGCTAATTGGCAGAAACTCATAACTTTCTCTAGAAAGTAAGGTCTATAAAAGTATACTGAAACCAATATGGACTTATGGTATCGAAATGTGGGGTACAACAAGCATTTCAAATATAGAAATTATTGAACGTTTTCAAGCAAAGGTACTCAGAGCAATTGTCATTTCGCCTTGGTATGTTCAAAACTGAATCATAAGTAATAAGTGAGAACTGTAAAAGAGGAAATATCTACTACAACCATAAGATATTTGACACGGTTAGGAACCCACCCAAATCTACTGGTAAAAAAACTGCGGACACAACCAGGTAGACAACACAGAAAATTAAGACGCTTATCAACAGCGGACCTTTCGTATAGGTTAACCACCTAATGCTGTCAAAGATAATGTAAAACCTAGGAGTATATTTGTTGAAATGTACCCCCTCAAGCCAATACACTACTCAAAATTATGTACATTTTAATAAGTTTTTGTCAACATTTTTAAAATATTTAGATATATTGTAAATAAAAGTAGAAGTAATTAAAAAAAAAAAATTTCGGTAATGCTGACTATCAAAGCATAAATATAGCACCTTGTCATCTATTAACAACTGCAACGAACTGTTTGTTCAATAGGATTTCAACTCACTAATCTTTATTGTATCAATATTACAAGATTGGTGCACAATTAACAAATTATAACTTAATATACAAATATATTTAGATGTTTATTTTCAAGTTACATATAGCTTAATATGTAAAACGTACATTATCATTGTCCCGATCCACAAAGAAGGGAATCAATTTGACCTGCTCAACTATAGAGGCAACCGGCAATTGAACAAGGCATATAGAACTATCTTCAATATTATAAATACTGAAGATAAACCCAAAATATTTTAGGAGAATAAAATGGTTGTGTTTTTATTGATCTAAGAAAGGCCTTTGACTGTGTAGATCCTAAGGTGTTATTAAGTAAGCTTTCCAGCCTTAACTTTAATAGTAGCCAAAAAATGTTTTTCGAATCATACTTAATGCAATAAGAGCGATTGAATGGAGATAAAAAAAGGTGTTCCTCAAGGCTCCATTTTAGGACCTGATTTATTTAAAATTTATATAGACGATATAGCACGCCTTCCACTACTGGGATCTATTCCGCTTTATGCTGATGATGCTGTCATAAAATATTCCGAGAGTAGTGACAACCACCTTTCTTCTGCAATATCCGATGACTTAAAAGTTATTGACAAATGGCTAATAAATAATAGACTACTAATGAATGTCGATAAAACCAAAATTTTGCTTTTTGACAATAAAAAATTTATCAATACCACATTCAAGTACAATAATACATATATTGAAGTAGTTAAAAGTTACAAATATCTTGAGTTGATACTAGAGGAAAAATTAAGATGGAATGAGCATATTAACTACATTGTCAAAAAAATAACACCGTTTGTTTTCTTATTAAAACGATTGAAAAGATTTTTCAATTCTAATATACTATACATCATTTATTCGTTTAATCTACGTTAATCCTATTTGGAACAGAGCTCCACAAACCTATCTGAACAAAATTGATCTGCTTATCAAAAAAGCAATTAAAATCATACATAATTACTCTACATTGCACCCCACTCATATGCTCTATTAAGAAAAATATATCAGTTTCCATAAAATATGTAAGCAAGAACTGTACATGGTTGCGTTCAAGATAATAAATAACAAAATAAAGCATAATATCATTTTAAATAGGAATATTGACATACACAATCACAATACACGCAACAAAACTAATTTTTATTTAACATTCTTTAAAACTGAAAAGCAAAGAAATAATTGCGTATATAACTGCCTTAAAATCTATAACGAGTTACCAAATGAAATCAAAAATTTTGAAAATATTTGTATATTCAAAAATAAAATTAAAGAATTACTTAATATATCATAAATATTGGGAATTTTAAGAATGTGCATTCATTTCTCTGATCACTCTGTATTTTATTTATTTTTTAAATTTTTTTTTGTTTAATTTTTCTTTTTCTTACTCATTAACTTAACATTATTTTTTATAAGCATAAGAATTTTACAAGTATGATATTATGCTGTAAAATTCATAACAATAAGACCAGACAGCGAAAGCTTAGGTCACCGAATTTTTCATATCAATCTGAAATTATATAAATTATATATAAATAAGAAAAAATTGTGAATTATTCATAGTCTATAAGTATAAACATCAATGTATCATTATAAGCTAAATCAGAAATATATGAATTAATAAAGAAAAAAAAAAAAAAAGTTGATTGGGAAAATAGATCTATACTATCGAACAAATATTTTTACTAAGGCATACCATGCAAAAATAGTTTGAGCTGAACTAAAATTCCCATCTGTTAACGATTTACTTCATCCAGATTTTCAACACAATTATCTAAAATTTTAATAATTTAACAAATATACAAAAACTAAAAATGGGCAGAATATCTAGTTAGGATCAATGATGCTAAAAAGAAGATTAGGCACTGAATGAAATCGAGGATAACTGTCGAAAAAATGAAGTTAGCAGATAGAAAATAATTGACACGAGATAAAACAGTTGCAAACGAGGTTAATGCTCACTTTGAACTACAGATCCAACCGATAACGATATGATTAGGTCCTTTTAGTATATACAGAATCCCGATATTAATATAGATATTAGCTATCAGTATAAAGGAAAATTTACGATAGTTCAACTAAAATAGATCTTCTTCTTTTTTAATTAGGCAATAAGTGCGTGTTTTTCGACTCATATTTCTTTTAAAAGTTTTTCAATCATATTGTAGCTTAAAGTCAGGAACAAAATCAAAACAAACACAAAAAAAAAAAAATGAAACGGAAAAGGAAAAATAATTTTATTTGTTAAAAACCAACTGTTTTTCATTTTTGCATTTTAATTGTACATTTTATTAGTCCAATTGAAGCTTTAAAATTTTGTATTGAGCAAAATTTATTCTTGATGTTGTGATGACAACATCCAACATTCATACAATCTTTCATCCTGGTAAACGTTTGATACTGATTTGGCGATTTATTACTACCTTCGCCAGCTGACCTTCTGCCATTCTATTTACACGGTTTAATTGTTTTCTAGTGTTTTTGCCATGTTTTATTACACATCAGTTTAGCTCATCAAACAATTTTCATATATACCAATATCTCTAAATCGTCATTTAGGATATACCATGGGGCATTTGCTATATTTCACATACCAATTTAGGACTCGCCTTTTGATATTTCTAAACCTAAAGTGAATTCGCCACTTGATATTTCTAAACCTAAAGTATATGCAACGTATATAAGAGGAGATGAATAATTTAAATACATTCGCTCCGACTGTATGTAAAAAATTGCATTACATAAACTATTAATAAACCACAATTATTTGTGAAATCGTTATTAAATTGATTAGAGACATAAACGATTTATCTTTAATTCACAATAAAAAGTGAAATGAGGGAGAAAATAAAATCAGAATTTATTTTACTTTCCAAACTTATGAACAATAACGAGCCTAGTTTTCTTTTACATTAAGTAAACTAAGTTGAATATTAAATTGCGAAAAATAGAATTTGAACTACTGAGAAGGTTTTGAAAATAATTTAGGTGATTATTGACCGGTTTAGGGCTTTGTTTTGCTATGACAAGTTATAGCAACACACAGCCGTAATATGTTCAAAACTGGGTATTGTAAATTTAAAACATTACAGACTCAGACCGAGATTTTGCATAAATTAATAATTGGATACAATTATTAATCCACAACGTATATTCCAAATAAAACTTTGGTCATTTATCAATCAATACTTTTCAAGTTTATTTTAGGTTTTCTCAATAAAAGTTTAGAAAATTAAAATTAAATAAAATTAAAAAAAAAAAAAAAAAACATTTTTAAAATTTAGAGACGCAAAATATTGAACTAAAAAGTTTTAAGTATCATAACGTAAATGACGTTAGCTTATACACACAGTCTTCCATATTATAGTAAATTCTCAATTATGTACATAAAAAAAAAATCAAAATAACAAAAACAAAATTTTAAAATAAAAACGGAAAATTTTTTTTTAATACTAAAAATAACAGTTTATATATGAGAAAATTGAAATGAATTTTCTCAATAATTCAGAAAAGCTTTTTAGTAGTAGCAGATGTTTCAATTTCAACCAACAAGATTAAATAGCTCTTGAATTTCCACAACCATTGGGTACGATTTAAAAACAAAAAAATGTATTTTTTTTCTCGTTTCCAATAATATAAAAATCTCTATAAAATTCAATCGTATTAACTACCAAGCCTCTCCTACTAAAATAAAATTTCTCCGTCCACAAAAATCTAATATTTTGTTTTACCACATTTCGCGTTCAGGAACGCACTCAGTATTAAAAATATTAATAGAAAATGTTTAACTGAAAGAAAAAATGGCGCTGAGTAGTTATACCATCAGAAGCAAGGCCAAAATTAAAGTAAGGTCTTACATTGGAACCTTCTAGATATCCGTAAAAAGTTAATTTCTAATATATAAATACATGAAAACGCAGTGTTGAACGGAAGCACTTGATGAGTTATATAAAGTTTTTCCACGCTAAAAATATTGCCAGAATTTAGATATTAATTTTAAAAAACGGTTATTGGTAACCTATAGTTCACTCATTACTCATCACGAACAAAGAAAACAAACTACTTTGTTGCCTACTTTCTATGCACCAAAAACCTTAAAGTACTTGGGCCTAACGCAATATTGTCCTCCGCTGACTCTGGATACGAAGAGATTCTTTTCAGTTTGAAATATGATTTTTTTTCATATCCGTCGATATTTCATGTCCCTAACAAAGGTGAGTTTTTCCTCAATGACGCATTCCCTAGCACTTAAATTTTTAAGAGACTTTTTGCTGAAGTATTTTGTTCCATCCGCTCTGCATGGCCCAGCCAGTGAAGACATCTTAATTAGATTTTTTTTGCCTATGTTCCTTTCGTTAAACAGCTGATATCATTCGGGATTGCATATTTTCCTCCAAAACCCCTTCGTTCGACACACAGAACGATAAATCGATAAATTCGAAAAAGAATTTTTCCTTCGACATATTTAGGCAGTGCATGTGCACTATTTAGAATCATATAATAGAACCACCGAACCACTGTTTGTTCGAAGGTAGACAAATAAGACGAGAGTAATATTATTTCCAATATGATGGGTTGAAAGGAGAAAAGGAACAACTGTTAATTGAAAAATTAACTATGTAAACTTGATTTGAAATAAAATTTAAAATATTTTTGAATAAAATTAAAAAAATTAAAACAGTTACAATTAAGTTTCATTTGAGTTGTGGGAATTGTGATAGTTGCCTTCCATAAACCTCCTGTAATTGCCATTTTCACTTATTTACCTTGATTAATTTTTAAACAAAGTATTCAAACGCACTAATTTGATGGTTATGTTATCTAAATATTAATCAAGAAATCCCGGGATCGAATCGTGGTCAGGTCATATATATTGTAAACATTTCTGTTATTCTTAAGCCAAAACCCTCTACAAATATTTTGTATCTGAAAAACTGTCTTAGAGAACAACCAAGCGATTATTGTTAAAAATGATAGGCTCGGATTGATTAAGAAAATACATTATTGTAAAAACCATGTATTGTGATCTTTATAAGTAAAAAAAAAATGCTTGTCTGTATGATACACTTTTGTAAAATATTTTTCATACTTATTGAGGCATTATAGTAATAAAACTAATTTCCTTACATTACTGGCTAGGTTTGCTCTATAGTAAGAAATTAATATTGTTAAACCTATTAAAAATAAGTTCCTATTATCCTTATCTTTAAGACGGTATATTACAAAAATATGCAGATTATACAATAAAGGAAAAAACGTTATTTAATATATTTAATGAAGCGTTAAGAGCTGACAAACAAATACGTTTGCTAATTTTAAAAAACTATTGGTAAATTGATCTACATAGCAAAAAGTCAGTTATATAATCTCAATCAAATATCATTGCATATAGTTGTGATTGTTAACATCTAAGAGATGATCGAGATAGAATGTAATGAATATATGAATATAACTGTATATGTAAATCAACATATTTTTATTGAATTTATTATTTTTAATTGTAAATAATTAAAAAATTAAGATTTATGTAAAATTTGTATAAAAGGGCATGATTGTCCAAAACAATATTCATTATTAAATCCAACCTTGAACAAAAATAACTTTTTGTTTTATTTTGGTTTAAATTGAAAGATGATGATTCATGAAGCCATACGCTTTTGAAGATCATTTCAATACAAGTGTATAATCTATATAGAGCCATACGCCCCAAGATTATATAGAAACAGAACTCTAAGAATTGTTTGACAAAACTATACGCTTTAAACATTCTTACTAAGTAAAATATGGCTTTATCCAAGCAATTCGCTTGAAAGCCATATTGACATAATACTGTATAACAAACTAACCCATCATAAATTACGTGAATCACAACGTAAGTTACAAGAAGAAAAAGAAAAATATATGAAGACATCAACACGAATCTATTCCATAAAAAGGATGTTTTGGAGCTTGACGCAGCATATTATTATAATATTTTTTAGATTATAATTTTATTATGATTGCCTGCTCAAATTTCCGTATTGCACATAAAATTATCCTAAATCCTTCACTGTTTTACAATTGAACTTTTTTTTTTTTTTTTAATATGATTCAGAATGCAGTGTAAATTTTTACTTAAAAGTAGAGTGTTTAAAAAAATTTTTTAAACTTTTTTGTTTTTTTTTTTTTTTGAAGAATTGAAATAGCAATAGGTTCCATCAGGATTTAAATACAAAAATCTGTTTTCAAAGTTTTATTCTTTTTTCAAGAAATAACAAATAAGAAAAAAGAAATCAAAATGAAACAAAAAAAAACAGCCAACTGAGTTCAAGACCACCACCAAAAAAATATTATATATTATTTTGTACGTATGTATGTATATATTGGAAGGACGACGAAATATTATATTAACTGGAATAAACCAATATTATAATTTCCATGGCATAAAGAGTATATATGGATAACATTTGGCATTTATTGGGGAAATTATTATTTTTATAACGTGGGTGACTTAATATATTTGATTGAGTTCAACATTTATTTTACAAAAATAAAAACAACAACAAAAAAATAATACAAAATTTCTTTACAAGTTTCAGTTTGAAAAATAGAAAGAGATGGAAAATATGTGTAACAGTTGTTCATTTTGATGTGAATGTTTTGATTGTGATTTGAAATGAGTTCAGTTTTTTTTTTTTAGGCAATTTTAAAATAAAAATTTATTTCCAAAAACTTATTTTGTGGATAATATTTTTGTTTCTTATTTTTGTGTTTTTTAATTAAGTGGGATACAAATATTAGCAAAAGTTCAAAATATTTTGTAAGTAAATCAACCACCCTCAAAACAATCAATTTACTGATTTTAGAAGTATATTTTGAAAGTTATTATTAAATAGCCTATGATGGGTTCAACATCTGAAATTGTGGAATGGAAATAAATTTTTGTTTCTGTGGAATGAGACATTGAAATTGATTCGTGTACACATTATTTTTTTTTAATAGATATTACAACTATTTTTTGGTTATGATTATTATATATAGTGAGAGTTGACAAAAATAAACTAAAATTATAATATATAAAGATATTTTTATTCTTTTAATATTTTATTTTGCAGTATAGGATTTTTCCACAAGTCCTTTATAATTGGCTCGATTTCAGGTCAGCCTGAAGCTAATAGTTTTATATGTAGCAAAATTTGCATCGGTATATCTTAGTTATTTTCCTGTGTGATTGGAATAAAACAAATTACAATAAAAATAAATAGGCTAACGTTTCGAAAGGTAGATGGGACTGAAAGTTTGGCTGCATATTAATATGCATATATACTATATTAATAAATATATAAATAAATAAATCTTAGTTATTTGTTTCATACACCATTATGAAGAGAACATTTTAGTGAGGGAAGAGCATGTAGCTATGTAGAATATTTAATTTTCAAATTTCAATTGAAATTTGCAAGGCATATACTTTTAATTTACATTAGCTTCTAAAGTTATTAATTTATAATTAAAAAATTCTACAAATGAATTTGAAATTAATTCAAATAAAAAATATAACTTTAAATAACTATTTCTAGGAATTCTGAATTAAATGTTGTACCCGCGTAGATTCTATCTTAAGGTATCATGATTATCATGATTATAATATATGATTATATCTCAAGGATACCTAGTGTTTCGCGCCTAAATTGATTATTTAGAAACCAATTTAGGAAAACTCAAATCGTTATAATATCTAATAGATAATTTGTAATAAAATAATTATAGTTATAAAGAGAATGATTAACACACAATCACTTTTTTTTAATATAGTTTTATTTAATTTTTAATCACAATCTTCTAGTTTGAACTCTAAAATAGAAGAGAGATATATAATTCAATTTTCATATTAACTACCATTTACTAAAGTAACTTATAAATCTAAGTTCAATGACCTTAAATATAACGAACCTAATTTCATGGAATATAATGCATACATAATAAAGTTACTGACCTTGAAAAAATACAAACTAGATCAGTGGAAATACATAAGGAACATTATGTTAGATTTTGTATAGTAGACTATACAATAAAACTTCACTCAAAAAAATTACTCAAAGTATTTTCACTCAAAATTGTGATATGCTAATTTATACAATTATTGTAGATTTAAATATAAATGTCAAAGTGACCTATGTATGTATGATAATGTGTATAATAATAAAATATCGAGTTAAACAAGAAAACAAAAATAATATCAAGTAAGTAAATATTTAACTTAAATAATAAAAACAAAATATAGCTAATATTAAATATAAAATAAAATAATACAAATTCATTCTTTTTGATTGCAGATTTACATAACGAAGCTGATGGACATCGCTGCAATGCTGTTGTTATGTAATTTTATGTAAGTATTTTTGTTGAAATAAAAATGTAATTTGACGTACTCTAAGCGAGTTCTTTTTCATTTCTTTTTAGATGCTGATAAGAAGAATCTATGACGCCATGCCGGAACACCAAGTGTTGCCAGCTTTTTGAAAAAATATATCTTTAATGGTGTTATCTTTAACATTTTATCTTTTAAGGATGAAAAGTACATTTGAAATCATACTTGTTATCTGTTGATCTATTAGATATACATAATATATCTTATATATAATAATTTTGTTTTTGTCTGAAGCCTTTTATAACAACAACAATAATTATGAAAAAACTGTTGATTATGAATAAAAGAATGAGAAAACTGTTATTAACTATTGAACCATTGATCTGCGTATAGTCTTTCGAGGATTGGATAGGAAATTACTATCTTTATATTATCTTTAATTATGTAAAAAAAGTTATTTTAAGACTTTTGCTATTAAGTTATAAGTTAACAAAGAAAAAATTAGTTATTTAAGATTTCATTATTCATTTCAAAAAGTTGGTTGTTAATGTTAATATATATACACTAGAACAAGCCCCCGGATACATACCCCGCCGAGCAAAAGAAAAGAATTTTTCTGTGAAACAGCACAATAAAATTATACATTTGACACGTTGAAAGTATCTGACAACAATATATAGGATAGTACTATTAATGAAAAAAAATAAAAAAGCAAAAAACTTCAAAATTTTAAGTTAATATTAATTATAAAATAAAATAAAAAAATATCAAATATCATTACTTTTACTTTTTTTGTAAGATTTTATTTGTTTTTCTAGAGGGAAGGTGAAAGCCTCGAAAAATACTAAGCAAACCACCCACGTAGGTACTTAACTATGTGGAGCTCTAACCCACTAAAACCCCCGAAACCTTTTACCATAACTGATATTATTAACCGATTAATTGATTGTTCGCGTTAATTGGGAAAACGTAACATTGATCATACCTATGGGTTAGTAGCGTTTCCCAATTATTATGAGTGAGTTTTAAAATTCATCATTTAGAAAACAATTGGATAAAATGAAGTATTCTAGACCTGGTATGTAACATTGTCATATGGTCAACCAACGTTGTCCGTAGTTTTCCCTGTCTTGGTTCTGCTAGAATTCTAATTTTTAGAGCAGTGGATTATATAGAGCTGACCATGGGTGAAGGTAGGTTCAGGAAGATAAACTCCGACACCTTGAAATATATGACTTTGTGATTTATTGATTGTGCATATGCAAGACTTTATGGAAAGTGATGTCTAATAAATTTTTATAAAAAAAGTTTCATTCTATATCTGATATTTTTTTTTATTTTATAAATAAAAGAGGTCATTTTATAAATATTCACTTAAAACTTTGAGCAATTCCTATTTTTTTGTGGTTTGCTATTAATATTACTATTCTATACATTATTTTCCGATACTTTAAACATGTCAAATGTTCAAAGTTTTCTTGACTTGACTATTCAGGTGCTCAAATTAAAAATATTACCTACAACATTTTTGCACAAAAAAATTCAGAACAAAACATATCAATTTAGAACTATTTGAAACAATCTGCTCAACAACATTCAGAGCACCTTTGGGGCAAAAAAGTTAAATTAACGAAAACTACTGAACACAACAAATTTTTTTACTCTAGATCGTTCTAGATCGTTCTTGAACAGTTAATTGAATAAACCTAATGTTTTACTGAAATATTAACAATTTAGCGATATTTTATTTTTTTTATTGAGGTACTTTAAATTTTAACTTACTATTTGCCGACAGATGAATTTTAATGTAGATTTTAATAAATATTATATTTTTGTTCTTATAAAAAAAATAATTGCCACAAAATAATTGTTTTAAAAAAATGCAATCATTCCATTTTGGAAGTACTTCAAATTACTTCGAAATAATTTTAAATTGAAAAAGGAATGCAACTAATGAAATCATATAGATATCCCTCAGATTGGCTATACGATTTGTTTAATGGAAAATCAGCTTTATTATTAATTGTATCCATCATTTCAATTTATCCTTGGTAGATTGTAACGAAACTGGGGTAGGGTTTCCGAGAGGTAGGAAACCCTGGTGCGGGGCATGCCTGGATCGGGTGTGCTTTAGTCGAGGGGGGTTCAAATCTTAGCGCGCGAACAACATTACAAAAAAAAATTACTGCATGCCAGGAACACGAAGGGAAAATTTTAAAGAGACCGCCAATCTACACCAAAAATAAATTTTTATTTACACTAGGAGGGGTGGGCAGAACGTCCTCGGCTCCCCACACCAATACCCGAGCCATCACTGCCAAAGCCGGCCCTGTTTCTATCCGGGCTTACCACTTCTGTAAGAAATAAAAAAATTATTTATCTACACATATTTATTTTGTTTTTTCTTTTTTTGTTTCTTTTTTTTCTATTTAATAGAAACAGAACCTTTAATTATATTTTATTAATATAATAATTCATATATTAAAATTTTAGTTTATAAACAGTTTTTTTTTCTTTTTTTTTTTAATTATAAATTCATTCTAGATTTTCAAATATTGCTTCAATGGCAACTTAATTTTAATCTTAACAATAATATTTTGATAAATTCATAAATTTTTTTTTTTTTCATTTTGAAATTTTTCTCACTTTTGCTATGCTTTAATTTATTTTAATACTTATTATTTTTTTTTTTTATTTATATAAGTTATATTTCAATATTCACATTCTAATAACTATAACTAAATACAATTATAATATTTAAAATAAAAATTTATTATTACAAAGTAGTATATACTATTTGTTTCTTCTGTTTTGTTTACAGTTAATTAATAAGAATATATTTTTTTGTTTAATTTTGAAATTTTTTGTTTTATATTTTTATATAATTTGTTTGGTTTGTTTTTCTTTTTTTTTTACTTATCTTTTACGATGTTCAGCTGTTCCACGAGTAGTACTACCAGTACCAGATCCTCCACCTTTAGATGATATTAAAACTTTTCTGCCTGAATTCGGGCATTTGAGAAGCATTTTTATAAATTTAACTTTTATTTTTTTCTCTTTCAAAGTATTTCAATATTATAATGTTAATTAATGTCTATTCACTTTAAATTATTTTTACTTTAATAAATCAGTCAAGATATTGATATCAATACAAATAATCCAATATAAATTTTTGATCTCATTAATATTTTCATTTTGATGATTAATTTAAAATTTAATTAATTTAATTCTTAAAATATCACTTAATAATTTTTATTTCTTTTTAATATAATAATAATTGTTATTTAATTATTTTTAACACATTTTTTGCACAAAAATTCTCACATTTATTTTCTCTACTATTAACAACAACTTTCCTATAATTATCTTATCTTATTATAATAATAATAATTAATTACATTATTTTTTATATTTTTAAGTAATTGTCATAAATTCACAAGCGCTAACAAATAAATTAAGATAAAATTTTTAGTAATACAATTGACTAAATTCTTTCGAAGTTAATTTGATACTTTATTAAAATTTGTAAAATGTTGTGGGTTTTTTTTTTTGTTTTATTATAAATACATAATTTATATTTATATATTTTAATTCAATAACATTTCTACATTAATCAAAATTAATATTATATAATTTAAAAAATTTTTAAATATCCGAATAACTTTTTTTTTGTTTTAATTTGTTTTTATTATTAATATTCTAAAGCATTTTTCCCATACCACAACTATTTAATGATTCCCGATGAAGACATGTTCTTCATCTCTCAGCCAGTTACCTACTTTTTTTTTTTAAATTTGAAACCCCCTCGACTCAAGCACACCCGTTCTCGGCATGCCCCGCGCGAGGGTTTCCTATCTCTAATTGATTCTACTTGGAAAACAACCGTATACGTAAATAATAATTTATTTAAAAAAAAAAATTTTTTATAGGTATGTTAAAATGTCTTACATGGGGTGAAATTTTATATGGAAATTTCTGATTAATAATTAAAAAAGTTTAAAAAAAATATAATATTGCTTAGTCTCCTTTTAAATATCTATCATTTTATAATAATGAACATCGGTTGTTAGATGGTTCAGATTTGAGCTGTACTTTTTCAATCTATAAATTAAACATAAATGATCTAGAGTCATTAAATAAATTATTCACCGCATGGCTATTCATATTCATATAGAATTATCCCGTTCCAGAATAGACCTAATATTTTACTATTTTTCAAATGAAGTATGTATTTTAAATTTTAGTTTGATTATTGGCCGACAGATGACTTTTTATGTAGAAATTTTAATAAATATATAATTTTTCTCCTTGTTTTTTTTAAAAATAAATTTTTTTTTAAAATAAGATATAATAAATTTTTCAAAACTTTTTACATTTAAAAAACAAATTTAATATAAATATACTTAAATATAATTTAAACGTTTATTTAAATAAAAAAGGTTTATTTAAATTTAAAACTTTTTTTTTTATTATTTACTTTTTAGTCATAAATTAAGATATGTTTTAGTAATGTGCGAAAAGTATCTACTCGATACTTAGTATCGAGTATTGACCAAGAATAAAACTATCGGTTACTTTTCTGTAAAAATATCGAGTATTGGTATTGATCAAGAATAAAAATCTCGACTGTTACTATTGAGTATTGGTATTGTTTAAACTCAAAGTATCGATAAGAGTACCAACAATAACATTTTTTTTTCTTGTTCAAAAAAGAGAATAGGGAACAAAACAGAATTGAAAAAATAAAAATGCGTATAGTGTATACATATTATTATGTGACTACTACACCACATGTAGAATAGACTAAAAAATATAGATATAAAAATTTGTATACTCTGCTGCTGAATATCAAAACATATACAAATGGTTAATATTGTATTAATGTTTTTATTGTGTTCGTTGATCAATACTTTAGTCGTAATCGAGATTGATAGTGTAGTGGATACTCGATACCGAGTTCGTTGATCAATACTTTAGTGGTACTCGAGATTGATATCGAGTTGGTTCAAAAAATAAAATATTAGAAAAATAACAGGTTTTTTTTTCGCTAATCAATACAACATACATATTTCGAGTTTAAAGGAAGTTTTTACTATTTGATTGTGTACGATAAACATATCTATGGAAGAAAAATTAGCTAAGTAACAAAATATGAAATTTCATAATTTACAGTTACGAAGATATTGAGTTGAGATGTTGATGATGTAATGATTGTGTTTTTTTTATTGGTTACAGTTTAAAATGTCAAATACAGATAGACGAAAGAAAAGTAATTTGTGGCTACATTTCACCGAAACTGAAGATGGCAAAGCTAGGTGTGATATTTGTAAATCTGCATTTTCTTTTAAAGGAGGTGCAACATCCAACTTAAAAAAGCATCTAGTAGCAAAGCATCACACAATATTGATTGATGAAGATATTCCACCAAAAGTAAGAAGAACAGTGCCCCTGACGAAAGTGCCCCATGAAACAATTGAAACAACAACTGAAGTGGAACCAGAGCAAGAGAAAGAAGATGACTTTCTGTTTACTAAGTTTGATAAGAAAATTGAACAAAGAACAGGAACTCTCCAGTCTCTGCTGCAATTCTACAAGTGCACCAATACGTTAAAGAGCCATACTTAAATCGCAAGGAAGATCCACTGGCGTGGTGGAAAAGCAGGGAGTTAATAAATCCTGGTTTAGCTAAGCAAGCAAAACGATATCTTGGGGTAGTAGCCACCTCTACGCCAAGTGAGAGAACTTTTTCAATAGCTGGCGACCTAATTTCAAAAAAACGATCAAGTCCCAAAAATGCGGAAAAAATTATTTTTCTAAATACCAATAAGAAATATTTTCCAGATCTAATTTGAAATAATTTGTCGGTTCCTATTTATATTTATATTTAATTTAAAACTAGTTCCTATCAATTACTGCAATATTTAAATTAGTTGAAGTATTATGAATTTTTAAATTTATTTTCGAATTTTTTTGTTAATTTACTATTTATATTTTCGTAAAGTATAAAAAAAGGAAAAGAACTGAAATATAACATACTGTGGTACAAAAAATACTTAATATTTAAATTAGAATAAGTAATATTAATAATGTTTTTTAAATGAACAATTTTTTGGATAAGTTAATACTTTTGTTTATGAAATAGAAATAAAAAAACAAAAAAAATTAAAATAAAAAATCGGTGATAATAAAAAGAAAAAACCAAATGAAGTTTAATAATATAGTACAAAAAATATTTAATATTTAAATTAGATTAAGTAATTTTAATATAAGAAAAGGAAAAGAACTGAAGTATACTGTGGTACAAAAATATTTATTATATAAATTATATTAAGTATTATGAATTTTTTAAGTTTACTTTTATTTTTTTATTATTTTAAGTATTATGAATTATTTAAGTTAAGATATTTTTTTTGTTTGTTAATTAACAAACAATTACAAACTGAACTGAGATAAAAAAAAACTGAAATATAATACAATACCAAAGGTATTAATTTTTTAAACTAAAATAAGTATTATGAATTATGTTTTATTTAATGTTAAATTTTTTCATTATTTAATATAAAAATTATTTTATTCATACAAAAAAAACCCAAAATATAAAAACAAAAAATTAAATGAACTGAAGTAACGAAAAAAACTAAAAAAAAGCGTACACTATACAAATAAATTGCTTTACATTTTTCCTCAATAAAATTTTCAGTTAACGAATCTAGAAGTATCGGTTAAAAAGTATCGAGTAGAAAGTATCGAGTATTGATGATGAAAGTATCGAGTAGTAATGATTACTCGAAAGTATTGAACATGCACATTCCTAATATGTTTCTTTTTTATTAAAAATAAATATTATAAAAGCTGTGAAATAAATTTGAACATTAAAATTTTAACATAGGTTCGATAAACATAATATTTCACCAATA
Source organism: Argyra leucocephala (assembly GCA_963942445.1). Taxonomy (NCBI): domain Eukaryota; kingdom Metazoa; phylum Arthropoda; class Insecta; order Diptera; family Dolichopodidae; genus Argyra; species Argyra leucocephala. The sequence goes on along the minus strand of OZ012681.1, from coordinate 69,886,848 downwards.
TACTAATAAGACTTCCTAACCAAAATACAGTACAAATTATATTATATTTATTGTACCTACATTTTAGCTGTTTGAGTATACATAGGTAGCATAAATAAATTGCTAATTGGTATAATATATTTATATGCATATATTATCTAAATGATACATTATATTGTCAAAACTGTCAACTGTGAATACATTCCATATATGAATAAGAAATAACGGTAAGATTTATTTTAAACTAAACGGTTTCGTATTTTGTTGAAATAATTGAGAAGACAATAATAATTAAAAAATACTTTTTTTTTATTAAAAAAATATTGTTTTTTGTTATTAATTATATTATATTAAAAAATTATTATTATAATACATAATAATAAAAAAAATATTTTTTTAATTAAAAAAAAATTTGAATTAATAGAGAATCGAACTCACAAAAATTTGTGATATTAAAACCTATATTAATAATATTATCCTACTAATTAATTTTTTTCCTACTAAAAGTGCAAAATTATAATAAAAAACAAATATAAAGAATTTTGACTCAAAAGAGAATCGACAAAAATTTCTGATGTTAAATGATGCGTTAATCAACCCAGCTAATATCTTATAAAAATTGTTTATCCAAAATATACACATAAAATAAAAATTGGTTGTGATCGCCACGACCTGCATCATCACTAATTGATTGAATGAAAAAAAAAAACGAAGCACATGAAAAACCACAGTGTGCCTTCAAAATCGTGCCCTGTGTATTATAACATAGTTAAAATAAAAAATGATTTTGATCGCCATAGCCTGCATGATCGCCGATTGATTGAATGAAAAAAAAACGAAGCACACGAAAAACCACGAAAAGTCTCTATATGAATATGATATTCATTTACATACAATCCATACATTTTTTTAAATATACATATGGATATAAAAAAAGAAAAATAACAAAAAAATATTAGAAATTATAAAAAAAAATTATGGAATAATTTTTCTGAGTGTTTTTTTTCTTTCTTCAAATATTTCTACGTGTATCATGAAAATTTTTAAGAAAAAAATGCATAGTTCGCACATATAATACATTGTGACATGTGAGAGCTTCGAAATTCTAAACTATAATTACCTATAAAGCAGGTTTTACACGGTATAATATTGTATCAATATTATATCAATTTCGATTGTTTCAATATTGCATAACAGCATTTACATGAAACAATTTTCATATAATATTGATACAATATTGTACCGTGTAAAGCCTGCTTAACATATGCATACCTATAAGCATTACAGGAGGATAAATGTAGGGAATTATATTAATAATAAGAGCTCACATATTAAAAGCTCAAAATGAAAAAATACCTATGTTTGTATAGAATTAAAGTTTAGCGAAAATATTTGCAATTGAAACAGTGATGTATTTCTGACTCGGTCAAGTAGAAACCAACAAATTGCTTGTTACTAAATAAAACAAAGAAATTTAACATTTCTTCCGGTTTTACTAATTTCAATAAATGTGAAGGATTAATCGGATTTATTAAAATAGGACTTACGTAATAATTAAAATATGATTATTGACTATACAAAGTTGATACAATAAAAAATAAAAAATTAGATTAGTCCTTTTTATTTATTAAAATTAGTAAAATCGGAAGAAATTTTAAATTTATTTATTTTACTTAATTATAATTGGTTTTAGGTTAAACATTTTTAATTGGCTTTTTATAAATTACAGATTTTGTTTACACTATACTCAATACTCAGTTAGAATTAAAAATTATAAATCGTATAGGTAGTCTAACTCTACAAGACCTACTGAGGAGCTCCAATAGTGCTAGATAAACGAAACCCTTCTTTTAAAACTATTGAAACTGTTTATTGTATATATTATAAATTGTAGGGGTAGGGTTAACTGTATTTTAGTTTTATTATCAAAATGAAATACAATTTTAATATTGTTAATCTTGATTTTCGACTTATAAAGGTATTAACTCGAAAAGTTTTGGCAAACATCTAAATGCTGTTTGTTGATTTGGATGACAACGTAGGGCATCTGTGCCGTAGATTTTGGGGTATAAATTAAATAAAGAGTAATTCAAGAGTAATTCTTCTCTTTTGAAGAAAAGTATTAATTTCATGTTCTTCTGCTTGATAGGATTTGTAACATTCAAAAATATAACTGAATACTACTCGCGATAAACAAAATGTGTCGTAGAAAGATGAAGGAACACAATGTGTTCCTATTTGTGTACCCAGCAGAAGAGAAAAATAATAAAAATATTTTGTTTTTGTTTGTCTTTTACTTGATTTTCCATTTCTATAATAATTATCCAATAATTATCTATGTAGAACATAATTTTTAAATCCTAGCAATAGCAAATAACTTGGTAACTATGACGACCAAATGCAATAAAGTTTAATAGGATTCGGTTGACAAATTATTTTTTTATTGCGTTAGTTTGTTTTTGTTATTGTTTCTTGTAAGTACCAAGCTAAGTGTGAATTATTCTTATAATTTTTAAAATAAAAAAATAAAAGTTGTAAATTGGATTGCAATAAAAGTTTAAAATACCAGGTATGTTGCCAAGATTAATGTAAATGTGGACTAAAAAAATAAGTTGTACCAAATTTTCTTTGCAGCTTACCTAAAGTGTTTCTGTTGTGTCCGTATTTTTACTCTTACAACTTTACTTATTTTATCGACTTTTCTTTGCAATGTCCCTAAAGTGTTTTTACTGTGTCTGCATTTTGATTCTTAGAAATTAATATTTATAAATTAGTAAAAATCAATGTTATGTTACTTTTTTATAGAATTAGAAAATGTTTGATTCTCCCAACTCATCAATAAAGGACCAAATATTTAAAAAAGAAGATAAAAAGTTTAAAACAAAATAGTTTAAAGCTTTCAGCACCCAAATTATGAAACAGTTTGCAGAAATTAAAAATCAGTGCAAGAATTTAAAGGAAGAAAATATTCAATAAAATATCAATATCTGAAATTACTACAATATCTAGAGAATTGAGTTCAGCTATGAAATCTTTGGAATCAGAGGTACGAAAGACAAAAATCAAAAAAGTCAAAACTATTATTGTATATTCAAAAAGTTATATTATTATATAAATTATTTAAATTAAATAATTAAAACAATTAATACGATAAAAGTTATTATTTCTACTTTTTCCATTTTTTATCCTCTATCCTAGCTGGAAATATGGTACAGTAATCAAGCACTTGGCACAAGAATTGAATTTTGTTTGATTTTTGGAAAATATTATAAGAGAATACGAAATGTGTCGACATTTTATCGACTAAATTTGCCGTAAAAAGGAGCACATGTGTGTGAAGTTTGTCGACACTTCCTCGACACTTGTGTTGTTAATATCAAGAAACACATGTGTCCAAAATGTTTCCACACTTTATCGATTAAATTTACTGTAAATAAGAGGAACACATGTGTGCGAAGAGTGTCGACAATTGCTTGACACATGTGCTGTAAATATCAAGAAACACATGTGTTCGAAATGTGTCGACATACACGCGACACTTTATTATAATGAGAGACACACCTGTACCTGGACATTTGCGACCATTTGCACCATTTTTATACCTAGTTTTGTCGTGAATGTGTTCCATAGGCTTTTTAGGAACACTTTTGTCAAAATTGTTTACCGGGACTGTTTTCTTCAATTTTTTTGTTAAGTACAAAATTTGGAAGCGATATGAGAGTATGGCGACAAAATAAATTAATTAATGTAAGTATGTAAGTATCATATTGAATAAATTTGACTCAATCCCACTATTATACTATTTTGTTATGAAAAATTTATTCAATTCAAAATGATAATTATTATGACAAGTTTACTAAATTTATAATTTTAATTTTTATTTCTTGATTATGACAATATTAATTGTTTTTTTATTTCAATTATTTGGTAAATTTCTTTGACAATTGATTATTTTATTAATCAAAATTAACATTTGTCTTATTTTTATTATTTGTATTATTTTCATTATTATTATTGATAATTAATAATTTATTCTTTAAAAATTTTGAATTTGTTTTTGACAAAATTTATCATTCATCTTTTGATAGATTATTAGGTATTATTTTACAAACGATTTATCTATAGAAATTATAACAATAATTAGACATTTTGAATATTATTCCTTTCAGATTTGAATATTTTCTAAGATTTCTTTTTTTTTCTTCTTATTCATATTTTAATTTATTGAATTAGTTATATAATTCTTTTTAAATAAAATATTTAATTAATAAAATTATGTGTGTAGCTTATGTTATATAAGAATTCATTGTGAAAATAATTATTTTTCTATTATATATTATTTAATTTTTCTCTTTATCATTATTATTATTTCTCTTTTTCATTATTATTATTATTATCCTTTTTATCCTTGAATTTATAATAAATTTTCTTATTTATTAGTAAATCATTATTATTGAAATAATTTTTCTACGAAAAGCCGGGCTAAAAATTTTATTTGTCAATTACATATAATTTGTCAAAATATTGTTTTAAGATGTCAAAATATATGTACGCATACCTAACTGTAAATACTAGAAAATAATTATAATATATTCATTTTTAAAGGTAGATGGAAAATTTATACATAAATGTGAATATTAGGATTGTCGATATGTCAATGTAAGGAAAAATGGAAAACTAAATGTTATGCAATTACATTGTCTGTAATTTTAGTTTTCTTTTAGTATTAACGGTAAAATATTCGATAACAAAAAACCGAATATAATGGTATACATTTTCTTTGAAATTTTTTTTATAAAAAATTATAAAACATATTGATCATAATATGTTATTTTGTCCATGTGTGTGATTTTTCCTCTATGTAATTTTTTCTTGAGAAATTTTGTCCATAATTTTTTTATGTTATGTGTGTATATGTAATTTTTTTATGTTATATTAATGATATCACTTAAAAATGGTGACTGATAAAAACTCCAGATAGAAAAAAACAGAGAAATCATCAAAAGAACCTTCATCTATCGCTTTCCGGAGGAGAAGGAAGTGAAAAACTGTAACTGAACCTACTTTATTTATTTATTTATTTACATTATTAATTTTTGATTTTTAATATAATTAAAAATTAAATTTTGAAACAAAAATTTTTTTATCTGCAATTAAAGTATTTTTTATATCATCATATCTATAATTAAATTTGACAAGCATTTAACGACCTGCGCTGTAGACACCTTTTCATTTTGTTTCGCTTCTCTTTAATGAACTCCTAATATATAAATAAGTTGTAAATAAAACAATAATGCGCACACAGATGAAAAATTTTTACTCATATGGTTTTATTATTAAGAAAATATATTATGCATATGTGAGATATTATTAAAATAATAAACAAAAGCAAACAAATCAGTTATTATAATTTACATATGTACTTGCAAATGAACCTATGTACATATGCCAAAAAAAAAACAAAAAAACAAATTCATCTAAAATAAAAAATATAAAAACAACAAAAAAACAAATTCGTCTGAAATAAAAATAAAACAAAAAAAAAATTAGTTGAATTGTACATATGACTGGCAAATTCATCTTTATAATTATAATTGACAAGCATTTAAGGACCTGCGCAGTTCATTTTATTTCGCTTCTTCTTAATGAACTCTTAATATGTAAATAAGTTGTATATACGACCGAAATGCGCATACGGGTCTAAAAAAATTCTATTTGGTTTTATAATATTCAAACTTTTAAATAAAATATAGCCATTTTGTGTCATTCAACATCTTATTATTTTTATACATAATTAAAGGAAATTTATTCTATTAATTCTTTTAAGTAACTGTCTTAAATTGTTGTTTTCTATATTTTGGTCATTTGTAGTAATCATATAGTTATGGTTAAAAATATGTGTATACGTATATGATGTATAATATAAAAGCAAGAATATAGTTGAATAGTAAATTACACCACAAAAAATATTAAAATTGTAGCAAGTTCTTAAGCCAAAAATAAAAATATACGAAATGGTGGTGAATACTTAAAACATTTAAAATACTTACACCTTCTACAAACTACACCGTCTACAAAAAAAATAAAAAATAGAAGTATTAATTAATATACAATTGTATATTTTACGTATTCAATCATGGGGTTGTCAAATATTTAAAAATGAATTGTTAACGCTCTGTGGTACATAGGTAATACAAAAGTACAAATAAATTTGCTCACTAAAGAAGTAAAAAAATATGGGATAAATAAAATACAAGCACATTAAAATGATCAGATTGTTTATTCTTATAATTTCGAGACTGAATGATAAACATCCTAACTGCTTCAACGGCTTCGTATTTACAATAATATCTACAAGACATAGCATAGACAATAACATTGTGTACTTTTCAATTTTTTTTTTTAATTGTTGGTATAGCAGCCAATTAAAATGTGAAAAACTACATTTATTGTAAAAAACAGCAATGTTCATTCAAATTTTATTTCACAACGAACATGTATTCCAAATTTATATCAAAGAATAATTTAAAAACTTTGTATGTACATACTATATAATACACTATCTTAGTCCATCTAAATTAATGGCTGTCTTTAATGACGAATTTTTTTTTGATTATATAAAGAACCAAATCTGATAAATTAATTGTTTAAATACACTTCAGAATATATTCTACACTAAAATCCTAAGACCCACTTTAATATCTTATGCGAAGACACTAATTTATCGACCTTCTACGTTAACACACTAAAACTCCTATACTTTTATTAAAATAAAATTAGTCTTTAACACAATAATTGTGACTCGATTACTTCAGATATCTTTGATCAATCGAAATCCCAATTGAAATTATTGAGAGATAAGAGATTTGAGTCCAAAATAAAGTACGAACATTTTCGTTAGTTTAAAGCGTCTAACAAAGTTTTGATTCAACTAAGGAAAACGACTTTTGTTGAGAACAGCCATCGTTTTTTACTCAAATAGTTGTGTCGAACAAAATTAGAAAAACGAAAAAACAAATAAATGATTTAATTTTCTTTAAACGTATCATAGTACAGCTCTTAAATGTCATAAGGTAGAGAAAAAAAGTATGTTCTAAGTAAATTTTACTTTCAAATAAGAAGTCCACAAAACTGCATGTTTTGAGTTATGTCCGTTTTACTTCAAATGAGCAATATCTTCAATATCTCATAATACTCTGATAAAAGCTTAGCAGCCGGTTATATTCCGTTTCTTCTTTATCATATTCCAATGGCCAATATTTTATTGAATTTGAAGAAAAAAATTTTGATGCGTCATGGTAAAGTTTACATTTTTATTGCCAACTTAATCGTTTTGGATCATACTTGGCAAAATTCTTTTGTAATTCGGGTGTCTCTCATTTTCCTAATTTTCTTTGAAATTGAATTTAATTATTCAATAGAAATTAGATCTAATATCTTTGTTCTTATATAAATTTGAGAATTGCTGTATTTTAAGGACAGTACAGAGAATTCAGATTATTTTGGTATTTGGTATACATTAACTTGATTATTTACTTCCTGTGTTCTACAAACCCTTCCATTATATGCAAGACCTGAATTTGGTTTTTTCAAAACAATGATGGTTTTATTGATAAGAGACTTAGTTTTACGTCTATGTCATTTGTTTAAATTTTAAATTTAGAAGATTACAATATTAATAGATAAACTTCACGTTCATCACTAACGAATATTGCATTAGTCAGTTTCCAGCATATAGTCGAAAGTAATGTATTTTTAAATTTAATATTAAATTTTTAATAAATCACATTTGAATAAAGGACTCGTCCGTTGTGCATGATTGACCGATCAAATGTTTGTTTGTCTATCGTAACCTGGCTTTCCCGATCGATATTAACTATTAATTAAGGTGTAAAAAATAGTATTAATACTTCTTTTACAAGCAAATCGAGGTTAACCCAGCTGCCTGTTTCTTTTTAACATTTTCATCATCTCGGATTTAATTGAACTTGTTTTAAGCTTTTGCTTAAAATTTTAGTGCAAACTGTTGTGGCCTTTTGTACTTATACGTTTTGTAGTTTTGAATCGCTTATATATTTGAACCACAATAATTTGTGAAACTCGCAATTAAATTGTATAATAAATTCATAAATTTTGTTTGTCGTACACCTTCAGGAAAGCCTATAAGTAGATTTCGGTTATATGACATTTCCCTGATTTTTTCCGAATCGCTTCGCTAAATAATAATAATGGAATTATTGTCGTTGAAAATGATCGGTGAATCTTTGATATGGGATATAATATCCACCAATGGTTCATCAGACCGTTTAGATTTTGTTTTATAGTTACAAGATTAGTTAATTACATAGGAAGTGGAATAGGATTTCACACCTCGTTCTATCTTATATCTTTTATCTTTTTTGTTTTGTTCTTCTTGAAAGCATAAAACATGAATCGCTATCGTATACTTTTTTCGCTTTTAATTTGCACCTTGTATAAATATTATTTGTTCCTAAACATATTAAAATTTTTACTTTCTCTGGACGATTAGTAACCCAGACATATACATATGTATATGTAGATTAATGTAAAACCGACATGAATAACTGAAAATGATTTAAATGGGAAGATTAAAAAGGTATGGATATAATTTTAAAATAATATAATTCACATATATACATATACAAAATTTTGTACATACATTTTGTGTACACAAAATGTATGTGTGATTGATATTAATTACAGGATGATTCGATAAGAAATTAAAATACTTAGTAGTTCAAAGAAATGCATTTAGTTAAAATCGCATGAAAGGCATTTTTTTCCACTCTTGTCAGTAACTTGTACTGCAATTTTACACTACAATATTTACAATATTTCCAGTATTTATTTAACAAATTACTGGCTTATCTACTACTGCTATTGTCAGGAACTAAGCCTTAAATAGACCTGGTTATATATACTCTCAATTATCTTTTGTCATTTATTATATCCCAACGACAAAGGGTACTAGACCACGTCGAAAAACCAATAAAGCTTTTTTTCTTTTGCTTGATCGGGAATCGAACCTGGGTCCTGAGAGACGGTATTTAAGTGGAGGTAATATATAGATTTAATTTCTACTGAGCCTGTACCAGTGCCTACGAGATATCTATAATAAAAGAGATATCTAAAACTCCAACTATAAGACGACGATCAAGAGGAGCAAAATGAGTTTTTATAAATGACATTTGGCACGTTAATGAGACGAATACATCGTTTTTGTATTTTATCCAAATGTCTTAACGCATATCTAAAAGTGCCAGCCCCAAATGTGAGACTTATATTCCATTTTGGGTCGTATAAAAGACATATAGATTTTCAAGAGGTCATAGGAATAGAAATAGGCCTTGCAGCGAATAAGAAAATCCTCTTTGGCTGTGTTTTTTTGCAACATCGAATATACGATTGTTCCGAATCATTATCAAATGTAGATGCATAACTATTATGCTGAAGCTTTCAAATTGCTAAAGTTTTTTGTTCTACCTGAAACCATTAAAAATGGATGAAGGATCAAAATGGGTATTTCTCTGGCAATAATACAGCTCTGAGTTTTTGAAGTAATAAACTCAGCACTGTTTTTCAAGCACCAAATAGCTATTGCGATCAAATAATTTTTCAGAGAACTGACCCATGATGTTTCGTTTGGTTAATACAGCAATAGATATAGTTTCAGATGTTTTGTAGAAATCGTAGGATGTGCTGTTGTCTACAAAGCTTTAGATTGGATTGAAGTTGGCTTTGGAGCAAGTGATTTATAAATATAAGGAATAAGTACTTAAGATTTTAAGAGGTCGCGTTTAAGAACACCCCAATTAGTTGGAAACAATTAGTTGTCACGCTATATTCGATAGAGATATCAATACACTGATAATAATTAATTAGCAATTCAACTTATAGTTTTACACAGTCTTTACACATATTTTTAATTTTTAATTGTTTTTATATCTTTGACTGTAAATCATCCTGTTAATTTACAAAATATTTTACAATTTACACATTCATATATTCATATATTCATGCATACATATATATTATATATGGACAAACATATACATTGAATATGAATAATTTGAATAAAATGGAATTGATTTCAGTTAACGTTATATTTTGGAATCTACTGCTTAGGTTCTGACCTAAGGAATAATTTTCTTCTAATTTCATTTATATGATAATATTTAGTTGACATTCATTTATTAAACAAAGAAAATAATAAAAAGAAAAACATAAAAATAGCAATAAAAAAATTAACAAAAAAATACTCTAAACATAAAAAAAGTTTTTGTTTAAAAAAAGGAATTTCTGTTTTTTTTTTTATTTCTAAATGATGTTACTGAAATAATATTGTACTGTGTTGTATTGCTGCTGATGATGATGATGAAGATGATGATGATGATTATGATAATTATGATTGTATATGTTTTCTGATGCTGCTTTTTCAGCTTTTTATTTTTCTTTATAGTTTTTACCTCAATAGCAGAAATTTTCTTTTTCATATTTTTTATCTTATGTTTTTCTATTTTTTCCTTTTTGTTTTACTATTTTTACTTAATTTCATTGCCTCGTATCGACTCTAATTTTATACGTCCTTTTACTACTACTCTACTACTTATTCTATGTCCTTTTTTTCTATTTTGACTGTATATATTGTTGAATGCTGTGTTGTTTTTGATGTTATGTATGTTTTTTTTCTTTTTAATATTTTATATGTATATATATATATATATATACATGTTAATCTAGTTTTTTACATATATATATATATTTAATATTTATTTTTCATTTTAAAACCATCATCTATAATAAAATACACAAAGGTCTCCTTTGGCTCCAATAAATATCTGTTAGTGATTTGAAAGAGCTTTGATGACAGCAGTTTTCGGTAAAATTTATACAATCAAATATATGTACATATATATTTTATATATATATGCAAATATATGTAAAATTCTCTATGAATGTAAATATGTAAATAAATGTGTATTTTACAGTTTTATTTATCAAGGATATTTTATATGTCAAACAGCAGATATATATACGCATGTATGTACGTTGTATCGTATGTATGCTGATGTGAGCAAGAATGTTAATGTAAGTTCCTGATTTATTCTATATATAATATTATTTAATTTATAATTATAATTAAATTTTTGTTATAGATTGTATGTGTATATATTATATAGGTAAATGCGGTGTCAATTTAAAATAGATTTTCATTAATATGAATATTATACGTATTATGTACATATATGAATTTAATTTTATGTATAAATATTGCAAATATATATAATGGTTAGCTATTATGAGATTTAAAATTTAATAATATTATATACTATGAGATATTATTAACGGGACATTTGCATAAATCAGCATTTATTAATCCTTCTAATTCATGCGAAGTTTTGTCAATTTAAATTAGAAGAGTATCATCCGCAAAAGTTTTATGATAAGCTATAATATTATGTATATTAGGTATGTACAGTAAGTATAATGTAGGACCTAAAATCGATCGCCTTGACAAATGCCAAAACCGATTAAACTCACCTTACCCAGCACTTGATTAACTTTTGCAATAGTTTTTCTATTTTTGAGGTAGTAGTTTATGAGATCATAAGCTTCATCACGTATTCCAATTTCATATAACCTATTTAGTAAGATGTTATGATCCCCCGTATCAACTGCCTTTTTTAAATCAACAAATACCGTACATACATAATGTCCACCATTTAATTTATTTATAATTTAGTTGGTGGATTCTAAAACTGCAGATTCTGTACCAATTTTATTTTGAAATTCAAATTGATTCATGTCAAAGCTTCCGATATTATGTATGTAATTTTGTATTCTAGCATTTACTATTTTTTCAAATACTTAGTCTATGCAGGTTGTGAGTTTAATCGGTCTGTAATTGAAAATCTCTGTTTTTGCACCAGATTTATGTGTCGGTACAACTATACTTGATTTTAGACATTCTGGAAAAATTTCTGTTTATCGTGCAAAGAATTATAGGTGTTATTAGTAATACTACATATATTAGATGTGACGCTGATATATTATCTGGCTGAGGTAAACTATTATTTAGCATCATTATAATTTTATATATTTCTTTTTCGTCTGTTGGATAAAGAAAAATAGATTTGTTCGTTAAAGCCATTTTTGATTGTAAACTTTTCAGCATCACTAATTTTATCTGCTAATTATTACAATACAATTATTAAGAGTTTTCCATATTTTTCTTTGGTCAAATCCGGCCGATTAAATTTTATTATTGAAATAGCTCTGTTTTGCTTTATTAATTTTATATTTTACCTTGTTTTTACCACTATTAAATTTTGCTCTGGTTTCTAGACTTTTGGATTCTTTTTAAATTGGCTCGGCAACATAGTTGTTTTTTTTGTAAATGATAAATGGATCAAGTTTTTATCTGCCTACACAGAATATTTAAGTATGGGTTAGGCTTAGAGTTATATAGTAAGTGTTTACTTTAAGAGTTATATAACAATGTGTGTTTACATGATTTAGGAAAACGTTAACGTTATAATTTATGTATTTTGAAGGAAATATGATAGAGTTTTCTTCTAGTTTCGACTATATCTTTTAAATCATGTGATTTTATAAGCCTTAAAATTAATCCAATTCAATCTAAAAAAAACAATTTATTAGGTTTTTCTCGTATTTTATAAATGGCACCATTGTCCATTAAGAATAGTTTCAATGCAAGATGTTGTTGTTTTGCAAATGACCTGAAGACGAAAATTGAACCCATATTCGTCTATTAAAATCTACTTTTTACCAGCGTTCGGTGCATTCAAAGTTTCTTTTTTTGTTTATATTTTATTTTAAATTCAATTTTAATTTACACTTGTCTTATAATATTGAAGACAACTAGTAACCTTTCCTATATTTAAGTAGATTTCAAACTATACGATCATTTTTTTTCTTTTATTCATTTAAATTATTTGGAAACTGAAAATCTCTTTTTTAAATCATGTGACCTGCATATTTTTAGGCGTCTATTTCTTCTTCTTTCTTGTTCTGGCAAAGGGTTAGTTTCATTGTTCACATGGGTTGAGATTTTTAGTTGATAAATTTTTTCATTTTTTCATTAATTGTCAATATTTTTAAATTTCAGTGTAAATCATCATTTCTCACATACCAGTCAGCTCTCGCTATCGGCTTAATTATTTTTGATTGTGCTCTTTTGTCTTAAATAAATATTGCCTTTGCCCAAATTGGTACCCCAAATTTCTACTACACATGCACGTATCGGTTATATAATTGTTTTGTGAAATAGTAGATTAGAATGCATTCATATTTTCTAGTTCTATTCAAGATAATTTTAGTGTAGTGTGATCGTCATTCAAAACAAGTTACGAATGCAAATTTTTCTCAGAGCTAGGTACTCTTCAACAATATGTGTGGAGGTTTCTCCTCTTCCAGATAGTGTCTCCATGTTGGACCATCACTTACTGATAGCTTAGACGTGTGCTTAATAATGTGGTTATGAATAGTAAGTATGCCCACTATCTTCCTCTAGTCTACTCTATTGAGAGGTAGCAAGAAGTTGGTTATTTTGGCTTTTGTTCTTGGTGCATATATTATGGAAACTCCGGGGCCTTCAATATGATCCCATAGAATGTTTATTTCCCTATTTCCCTCTTCAGGATGTTTTATATCGATAAATTAATGCCAGTGGCATTATGTAATTTTATTTCAAATATTTCGATCGAAACAAAATGTTGTAAAACAAAATTTGGATAACAATACGTAATTTGAAACGTTAATTTATTTTGAAGTGCGCGAAAAGTAAAACACTTTACATAATTCCATTTTTAATTTGTTTCGTTAAAATTTCTACAATTACGCTAGAAAATAATATTGAAAAAAATAATTTAAAAAAATTTCAACTAAAAGAAATTAGAAGCTAGTTTTTTAATTTTTTTCTTTTTATTCTGAAGATGTTTCTTCTTGAAAGAAAATCGTCATAAATTTACTAAATTTTTAATTTTATTGAAATTTTTATGTCTGTGCGTTTCTAAAATAAATATTCCAATAAAAATCATGTATTAAGGGCCTTTCCGAACCTTTCGCACTTGCACTTTCCGAAAATACTAATTTATCGCACTATTTTTCATTCTAAATTTTTATACGGATTTAAACAGTTATGACAGTACTTTATTTTTCGGAGTAAAATTAGTATTACCTTCATACATGTTTTTTAACTTTTTACGTCAAATTTATTTTGAAAACAGCAAAAAAGTGCTTTATTCCAGCAATATTTAGCAGCATTTAGTAATATTTAATATTATCATGACTATGGCAACGATATAAATTTTAAATTTTAATCAAATGTCATTTTGTCATTTGATTTCAGTTTGTTTGTTTGTTATGAATTATTGTTTGGTTAAAAGAAAAAAATGCAAAATAAAAAGAAAATTTTATATTATTTTTGTTATATTAACTTTAAAAAGTAAAAAAAAAATTATTTATATTTAAAATATGCATTTAGATAGAAAAAATAGAATTAATACTTAGATACAATATAAATTTAGATAGAAATAATATTGTACGTAATTATTATTTGTTGTTTTATGAAATGAAATGTTTTTGTTTGAATGGTTTTTTTTTATGTAGCTACATATTTTTAAAAATAAATTGTTTGATTTTATGAATTGGTATTAAAATAAACTTCATTGATTAACTGTGTGCCATTTAATATATCCGTAATGTCACGGTTATTTATATTTCTTAAAAATATCCTTTCTGAAATCTGAAATTTTAGAAAAATTTAGAATACATTTTTCTTAGGCAGAAATTATTTAATGCATTCGCCAAAAATGTGTTAGCTCATCAAGTAACATGTTATTACAAGTATACAAGTATACATATTATTTTGTATGTGGATAATTTTTATCATATTTCGTTAATCTCTTCTTTGAATGTAATTTTTTTCTTATTTTCACTTTTAATAAATTTCAATTTGCGATATCTAGTGTACTTGAGACTACACTAAAATTTTGACAAGAAATCAAGTGCTATACACCCGGACGCACTAAAATTTATTCGAAATTTTTCGGAAAAAATTTAGTGCGATTTGACAGGTTTAGTGCAAGTATCAAGTGCAAGTGCGAGAGGTTCGGAAACGCCCTAAGTTTTTTTTTTTAAAACGTACCTAAAAGCGTCAACTATTTTTTAATCGCCAAAATTTAGTCGTATCAAACGTCAGAACAGTCAAACTTTACACAAAACCAAAATAGTATATCGTACCAAATTTGAAAAGAGTTTTTTGCTTACACTACTTGTTAGTTTGTTCCTTTTTCCTCTTCCTTCGCTATCCCAGCTAAGCGGTACGTAAGTATCAAAGGTTCTATCCTAGCGCGAGGCTGTTTATAAAAAAAAACAAAAATTTATAATAATGAAAAAATAAAAAGAATGTAATAAAATTGAAACAGGTGTTAAAAGTTGGAAATTGAATTGAATCAAAATGTAAAAGTGATCTAAATTAAAATTATTTATTAATTAAATCAAAAATAGGTCTCGACAACAGTTAGTTTGTAGGTTAGATAAATAAAAGTCAACTTGTATATCTGAATGAGAAGAAAATGAAAAAAAAAAAATTGAAATGTACAACAAAAAGTCAATCGTGATTTATTGTTGAATATGGGTGATTAAAGAAAGAAAATAATTTATTTTGTCAATCTATAATTATAATTGACAAGCATTTAAGGTCCTGCGCAGAAGACACCTTTTTATTTTATTTCGGTTCTCCTACTCCTTAATGAATTTCTAATATATATAATATATAAGATTGTATATAAAACAAAAATGCGCACACAGTTGAAAATTTTGTACTAATATGATTTTATTATTCAGCAAATACATTACGCATATGTGAGAACTTATTAAAATAATAAACAAAAGCAAACAAATCAGTTATTAAAATTTACATATGGACTTGCAAATGAATCTATGTACATATGCCAAAAAAAAAACAAAAAAACAAATTCATCTAAAATAAAAAATATAAAAACAACAAAAAAACCAATCACTTGAATTTTTCATTTTTATCTTTTTAAGTAACTGTTTTTAAATTTTGGTTATTTGTAGTAATAATATAGTTTTTATTAAAATTATGTATTATGAAGGTATATATATACGTACCTCTTTAATAACAAAATTTTTTATTTTTAGTAATGTTATCCACTAAATGCCACTTATTATAGGGAATATATCGGAAACGAAGCAGTATATAAGGGACGTGTATATATGTGTCCTAAATAAAACTTACTAACCACAAAACTTTTTATTAAACACGAGTGGCTTCTGCTATGTCAGTACGTAAATTACTGTTTTTTTTAAAGACTTTAAATTTGACTTCAACTTGAAATATAATTACTCAACAGGGACCCCTAGTGTTTGATACTATTTGCTTTAGTACAATCTTCCAACTAACAGAGTGATATTCTTTTTGAGATGATTATTATTATATATAGATATTCAAATCCCAATAATAATTTTTCAGCAACGAAAACACGAACAGTTTTTTGTGGCATAGGTTTTTCATTTTTATATTTCGTTACAAAACAGTGTAGTTTCCAAGCATTTACTATAGAAAAACTCAAAACAACAATCCACAAAAAGCCAATACTATTTTGTGCTCTAATATTGCCGCGATAATTTGCAACTTCATTATCATGCAAATCGACACCTCCCATGTTATACTTTTTTTTTTTTTCTTTTTTTTACACTCTACAGTAATTTAGGTAGAATCACCTTTTCGTGCTCAATTAAGTACGGTACTGCAATTTTACACTACAATCTACAATATTTCGAGTATTTATTTAACAAATTACTGGGTTATCAACTCATTAAATGTGGAAAACTACTGCTATTGTCAGGAACTAAGCCTACTTAAATAGAATAGTTTCATTTTTATTGTAGTTATGTAGAAGTAATAGTTACTGATAGTTGCCATAACCCTTCTTTTCTTTTTTCCAGCATTTAAATGTATTCATTGGTTCGATTTGGTCAAACGTAGAATAAACTGTAACCTCTTTATTATCAGACTATCGACAGAATATAATAATTTGCTTGTTACATCAAATATGTAGTCATGCTCAGCACAGTGAAATTTTTATGTTTCAAATGATGCTATTCGATTTCTTCGTATACTGTTCCAGTGGCAAGTTAACGTTTTTCACCAAGCAAGCACATCAAATAGCATGATGTGAAAAAGTTATCAAAATAACTTTGTGTCGTTTTGTATGTTGAATATTTTTAAATAATCGAATGACAACATCGTCATCTAAACCAATTTGCTTAATATAGTTGTATTTTAGGGGTACAACGTGCCACAAGGCCTAAGTGCTTAGGACATAAGACAGTCGGTTGATAATTCTTATCTCCACCCTATTAACCAACCATAGTTGTCGCTTGAGCCAGCAGATGGTATGCATGAGAACAAGTATCCATCAGAAGAACATAGGCACCATATTTTATAACCTAAACGGATTGGTTTGTTTCTAATATACATTTTACAAGAGAGTGACGACCAAAATAAGGCACCATCTGTTCGTCTATTGAAAGATTCTCAAAACATCAAATTGATCTATTTGCGGCAAAATTTCTAATATTTTAAATCTTTTCTTTCTTTTTTATTTAAGTTTATTTATTTACCTGATTATTTAAGGTAAATAATTACAAGTTTTGAATTACAAAAAATATTTTGTGTAGTTACTACTTTTTCTTACCTTTATTCCATATCATTTTTATATTGCAAATATTAGAAACCTTATTTTAAGCATTTATAAATAGTATCTACGATTAAAAAAAATTATTCCGGATTGAAAAAATTTAACAATGATCATAAAGTATGAAAAAATATCAAAATATTAGTCGTCAAAAAAAATGTCAAATAGCAGCCAGTGTTCGATTTTTCGAACAGCTGTATTTATACGTATGTGGCACATACTGGTGTGGTAAAATCGACAAAAAATATAAGAATATCGAAAATATGACTCTTTGACGAGAAAACCTCATCATTGGGTTTTTGAATTAAAAATGTAAATTTGTTTTGTTTTCATTTCCAAAAAAATGGTTAAAATTAGGAGTTTTTCACATCCGCACTATCTTGAGAACGAGTGAGTCAATTTTAAATTTAAAACACTTATTTGAAAGCTAATAGTCCAAAGTTTATTGATGTATTTCATTTTAGTCAAAAATATACAGCTATAACAGAAGACAACTTTAATAAAAATATGTAGTTTTGATGTTCGAAAAATCGAACAGCTGCCGAAAATGGGTTAATAATGGTTAATTCTATAGACAAAAGTGAATCACTTTAAACTTTTATCTAAAATTTAAGCATTGGGTATTTATGGCACATTGTTAATGGATACAATCTTACTTAAGTGGTCGTAAGGTTTCAGTAAAAATTACTAATACTGAATCTCATTCATTTCTAGCAATGTCGAAATTTTCCCAAGGAACACACATGTGTCCCTTACTGTTTAACAAGTGTCCCTTGCTGTTAAGATTGATAACTCTATCTTGTCATTTGTTGATGATACGAAATTGTTTGATATCACTAGAAAACTAAATGATTGTCGTAGACTTCAAGTTGATCTTGAGAAATTTTATAAATGGATTCATTTTAAATATTAATAAATGTAAAGTTATGAGATTTTAAAAAACTAATAACTTTTTTTTTAATTTAACTATAAATTGAATAATTCCGTGAAGAATTTGGTGGTAATTTTAGACAATAAACTAACTTTTAATCCGCATGTTGATTTTATCTTAGTTAAATCATTTCGTATGTTTGCTTTTATTAAAACAAATTATCTTCAATTTGTTGATCCATACACGTTTAAGAATTTATATATTTCATTTGTCCGCCCTCATCTAGAATATGCTAGAATATGAAAATAAACACGGTTAGATTTTACCTTCGTAAACTTAATTTGTCAGGTTAATGTCATTAGTTACATTGCAAAATTTCAATTCATTGATATTCAAAATCTAGACGTAAACGTAATACCACTTGAGTAATATATTCATATGAAGTCTTATCAGTTAGAATAAACTGCCCGTCTATTTTAAATTTGTATAATTTAAATGCTTCAATGCACAATATATATATACGATTTCGTAGATCTCGATTTTCATAAAACTAATTATGTCCTTTTTGAGCTTATAGTTAACGCTCAATGTCTATATTTAATATTTGTTCGTCCGTGATAGATTTTTATTATAGTAGACATTTCTTCAAGAGTTATCATTTTTTTTAAAATTAATTAAATTTTATACTTATTGTCTTAGTTTAAGCAAAAATCTACAAGAAATATTTCCAGTAGATTGAATAGATTGAATATATTACTTATTTCTCAATATTTATATTTAAATACACACAAAATATATTTCATGAAGTTTGGTTTTTAACCAATATTCTGTAAGGATTAATTTCCCAATAAAGGAAATAAATAAATAAATAAATTAAATAAATAATTGAGCGTTTAACTAGCGTTCGATATTTTGTTTGTTTTTTAAAAATAACTCAACAAATTGAGAATAAAAATGTATTTACACACATTATAAAAGAATCATCAATTTTGAATTACTTTTCTTTAATATTAATAATATGACATTTTCCCATTTTATACATACAAACATTTTCATATAACTTTCTATAATAGTATGAGTTATTTAAATAAATTGAAATTCATTTAAACCACAGGATAAAATCTTAAAAATGGTAATAATTTCAAATAAGCTTTGGGCAGATATGGTTTTACTAAAATTCATTATAACATATCATCATGATCATAATTATAATCATCATCATCATTATCATCATCAAAATCAACATTATTATAAGAAGAAAAAAAAAACAAAAATAAAAATAAATTGAAAAACTGATTGAATGAAATAAATATGTGTATTACTTTCAATTATTATGTACGAAAATTTTATCCTTTGTTCTCACACTGAATATCCTTTAAGCAAAATCGTCTCGTATTGTGTAAAATCGTGGAATTTTGTTTTTATAGGGTTATGGTTTGGGTATTTAATAGTATAACAGAAGGATACATAATATAAGAGTATCAGTATATATACATATATATATATATATTGAAGGATAGTTGAAATTCATTTAATTTAAAATACAATAATATATACAATATGAGTATCAGTAGTATAAAAATAAGTTAAAAGGTAATACCGCGTGTAACATGTGTCAATCGCACAAAATTATTTTCAGAATATTTTCTTTACTTTTCTTTTTATAATAATATTTATTATTTTATTTCTCTTTTTCTCTTTCTCTATATATAATATGTTGTTAGTTTATTCAATTTTGATAGTGGTTTAAAGATTTCAATACAATAATAATATGGTAAATGGTAATTTTTGTTTTATACCGAACAAGGCTAATAAATATAGTATACACGTGTATATGTGTAGTAGTATGTGCATATTTGGAATATTTAATAAATAATTGAAAAATAATGAAATTCGACGATTTTAAATTATTTTCAATTGAAAATTTGGTTTCATTTTGGTAAAATTTCACAAACAAATTTTTTGTATTTCTATAATGAGATTTTTGGAATTTGTTTGGGGACTTACGAAAAAAATGATATTAACAGATTTTTTGATAATAAACTGAAATTTTGGTTAGATTTTGGTTTAATTTAGGAGTTCTCTTTGTTTTAGTTATTTTGAATTTTCAATTAAAATTATGATAATTTGAAATGTAATGAAAATGACTGAAAAATAATGATTTGTATATTGAATGTACTTATATAATGAAATTTAAATTTAATTCGAAAAATTTGGATTTATATTAGTTTAAAATTGATGATAATTTTGTCAAATGAATTTCGAAATATTAAATTGAAATAAAAAATTAATTTGAAAATTGAACTTTTAATAAATAATGTAATTCGTTTTTAATAATATAACTAGTAAGTCAGCCCGTTTAAAATCCCGAGTAAAAAGATACCGAATTTTTTTTTGTGAACATAACCACTCAGTGGCCCCAAGAAATTTTTTTTCTAGAAACACTTTTTTGTTATAATTTAAAATAAATTAATAATTTATTTATTCAACTTAACACTATAAATTAGCAATTACGTCGTGCACGATCGTTTGGATTTTCTTCCATACTATGAATTAGATTTTTCACTAAAGATGAACAGAACTTTAAAAATGAAAAATAAGTACAGAACGTTGATTCGAACATTTTTCTTTTTTTTGTCACAATTTAATTGAAAGGAAAAAATTTAAAAATCAAAAAATCATATAAAAATAATTGAAAGGAAAAACATTTTTTTTTTAGTAAAAACAAAAAATGTCAAAAAGCGTCGCTTACAAACATACAACTCTGGTCTTTTATATAAATATATAATATGAAGTTATATTTATATACATACATATTTTAGATCACAATATGGTTTGATATATCCAGTCTATTATAATAAAATTTTTCGACCAAATTATGATCCAATTATGTCCAATAATATCAGTTCACAAAAACAACGAAACACAACACAAAAACGCAAAAACCCCTAAATTATCGTCCATATTCTCTTAGACCCATCGTTGACGAGAAGACAAAATTCATCTCGTCTCGTCTCGCTGAATATGCATATGATAGAACATTTTATTTGTTGGTAGTACTGATCATTTTTTACTGTCAACCAAAATTATTGGTATACAGGGTGGTCCGGTTTAGAGCAAAAAGTTTTTAAGGTATGATTCCTTGGAGTATTTTAGGAAAAAAATTATTATAGAAGAGGGGTCTATCTTTAAATTTACCTGGGCTACAGAGGGTTAAAGAAAATCGGATTAGAAAAATTATGTCTAAACAAAATCCATTACAGCTGCAAAAAAATTGAAACTACAGCAACAAATTCTTCATAGCTTTTTTTTAGAATTAATACACCTAATTAACGGTATATGTTGAATGCGTATCAGACTTATCGTTTTTGAATAATAACTGCATAAACTTAAAATTCTGCTTTTAAAAACTGAAAATTTTGTATAAAAACGTTGATTATCCCGAAAAAATTCGCTAAATTTTTTTTTTTTATTTATTGTGCTAATTTTTTTTTTTTTTATTGTGTTGATGCGCTATATCATCCCCCACAACTTTTTGATACACAACTTTCATATCAGACTTGCCGTTTTTCATGTAAAGTCATATAAAATTTCATTAACCCTAACTAATTTCAGTAATTTTAACTAATTTTGACTAAAAAATAAAATTGTTACAATATTCAACTCTCAGTTATTATTTTTCTTACTAAAACATGGGTTACCCAAATATTAAATACGACTTTACCTGAAAAACGGCGAGTCTAATATGAAAGTTGTGTATGAAAAAATTGTAGGGGATGATATAGCGCATCAACACAATAAAAAAAAAAAAAAAATTAGCGAATTTTTTCGGGATAATCAACGTTTTTTTTACAAAATTTTCAGTTTTCAAAAGCAAAACTTTAAGTTTATGCAGTTATTATTCAAAAACGGTAAGTCTGATACTCATTCAACATCATATACCGTTAATTAGGTGTATTAATTCTAAAAAAAAGCTATGAAGAAGATGTTGCTCTAGTTTCAATTTCTTCTGAGCTGTAGTTGATATTCTTTAGACATAATTTTTCTTATCCGATTTTCTTTAACCCTTTGTAGCCCAGGTAAATTTAAAGATAGACCCCTCTTCTAAAACAGTTTTTTTCCTAAAATACTCCAAGGAATCACCCCTTAAAAACTTTTTGCTCTAAACCGGACAACCCTGTATAAACAAAATATGGTTTATAAAATTTTTGGAAAGTATTAGTGGGGTTTAGTTTTAAAATACTTTTTAAATGAAAAATAAATAAAAATTTTGTTTTAAATTTAAAATGTATATTGTTTTAAATATTTTTTAGTTTAGTATACATAAACAGTAGTAAAACAGTAATAGTAAAGATGGTTTTTTTTTTCAAAACAAAAACACACTTTTAATAATAATGCAAAAAAAAAAAAATTAAAAATTGTTTAATAATCTTTACTTAACTATTTTATCTATTCAATTTATTTATTTAATTCAATTTTTTGATAAAAAAAAAACACAAAATACTTTGACGAGATACTCTATCGCTTACAATTTTTGACGAGATAAAAAATGGCTATCTCGTCTCGTCAAAGGTCTAACAGAATACAAAACTATCTCGTCAGAGATATTCTCACGCGATCTCGCGAGATGGGTCTAACAGAATATGAGTGTATATTAAATTCCAAGCCCATGTATGAATCAATTTTACCATGGTGAAGCTGAGAATAATTGAGAAACTATATATGACTGGAATCATTCTAATTGATTTTGGAAAATTAATTAATTAGAACTTAATTGTACCGTTTTTATGCTTACGACTTGAGTGACATATTTGTTTATATTGGTTATTGTAAGATATTACTCTTCCAAGGAATTCAGTACTTGAACCACCCTGTGCAATTAAAAAATTGAATCATCAATTTTGCTTTACGCAATAATTTCTATTTTGTTAGGGTAAATTTAATACCCGGAATATGGTTCTAGTTAACAAGTCAGCCGGAAAGGAAGTATTTATATTCTGTATCGTTTTACTTATTGCAGCTGCGACAATCGAGATTAATACTTGGAGAACTAATCTTGGCAAAAAAATTTCCTATCGACCAGTGACCCGTAATGATTGCTACTACAATTGATATGTCAGTGCGGTACTTAACTGGTTTTTCTGGGGTGGCAGCACGTAACTTGTTACAAACATGTTGTCACGCTATTTATGAAAAACGGTAGCACGCAAAATTGTTTCGCCACATTTAATTTTGTTTCGCTACTTTTGGCAGCACGCAAAATTTGAAACGCCAATTTTTACTGATCGTCAGAAATGAAAATTTCCAGTATAAATAGTTGATGTGTGTTAAAAAACAAAATTTCCAAAAATGTTTCGTAAATTTTTTTTTGTTTCAATCCCAAAGTAGCGTTTCAAAGTACATGCTGCCAAAAAAATTTTGTGACGCTGATGTTTTGTTACAAAAAAAGCGTTTGTAACAAGTTACGTGCTACCACCCCTGGACTGGATGTTCTCCTAGGAGTAGTTAACCTATGCCACCCAACGAAAAGTCAGACTGGCCAGATAATACGAATGAATGTGTTCCTTGACGGCTTTCAATGGAAAATGAAGAAGGAAGACATTCTCGCACATAGTTTTATAATAATTTTTGTATTATTTAGCTCTATTAGTGTATGATTGTAGTTCATTTAACATACATTTGATATATTACGCCTCTCTAAATTTTTTCTTTGAAATACAGCCGTATTTTTTTCTAATGGCGACGGCAAAAAAACGACAAAACAGATAAAAAAAAAATTAAAGTTGGAGAAGAGAAAGAAACGATAGCAGAAAAATAAATATTTAAATAAGCTTAGAATGGAACCTACAATACAAGGTACAAACCGACTTAGCAGAACTAAGAAAATCAAATCAGCTACCAATCGAGTGCGAAATGTCAGGTGAAAGACCTATGCTCCCAAGAGGAGTAAGGAAAAATTTTTTTTTAAAGAAATCCAAGATTTGGATATTTTGATGATTTGATAACTTGGTTACAAGACCTTGAGGTGCAAAATTTTATGACGCTTGTATGAGTCATGAAGTACTTAAGTTTAATCAAATAATATAGATATTTTTTCTTAACTCTTTCAGTTTTAAGTGTATAAAACTAAAATTAAAATAAATTTATCATACTTTTGTCAGACCAAGTTTTACACAATTTTATATATATATAAACGTTAACAATTTCATCCATATAGTTTTCCAATTTATAATCCTTGAATATTTCAAGTATATTTTATCACCGTATTCTTCCATGAATTTCTCAGCTTATTAACGCATCTCTAAGCTTCTACCACTTTTTTTGGTTTGGTGGTCGAATGTGTTTTTGTGTTTATGTAATGGAACTACGATTTCATTAGAAACATTTGCCATATCGCAGCTGATTTGTTCGTCTTGTATTATGCCGATGTATTTGATTATTAACGACTAATTTAGTGTTTGTTTTTATCCAATTATTCTGAATATTATATACTTGGGATGCTTGGCTTAAACTTCTTAAACTATGTGGATAGCTTAACCTTATCTGGTAGTCATTTTCCAATTTTTTTAAATACACCTGCGATTCTTCTGGATTTTTTTTCAGCTCATTTACATGACAATTCCAGTTTAATTCATCATCAAACCAAACATCAAGATATTTGTAGCTAATAGTCTTATCTATTTTAATTCCATTGTAGGTTAACGTGATTTGCTCATTTTTGTCTTTGCCACATTTACTGTGAGTTTGTGCAGCGCCATCCAATCATGTATTTGCAGTAATTAATAAAAGTTAGCGGTGGATTTCACAGTGAACAAATAGTTTTGAAAAATAAAAACTAAATCATTTTGGATTAATATAAGAAAGAATAATACAAGGAATAGTATTTGAGGTGTAGTGAGAGGTGAACATATTCTTAAACATATTTTGACACTGTGTTCTTTCATGAATTTCTCAGCTTATAATGGCTTAATTTCTCAATTTATATACTTGAATTGTCTTACCTTTAAAATTTTACTTAATACTTGATACCAACCTGTCCTAGTAAAATATAGTTTTTCTAATTTAAAATAAAAAATTATTTCTAGAGTTTCATTTCAAATTTACTTTGGGGTGTTATTATTCATAATGGAATTTTAATTTTAGCGCTTTATTTCATTGTTAAATAAAGTCCTAAAAAAATTATTTTAGGGCGTTATTTCATTTTTGGGGCTTTTATTTCACAATGAAATAGAAACCCAAATTTTGGGATCTTAATTAATCATTTTTGTTTTGGGGCGATAATATTTGGACATGAATTTAAAGAACCGGATCGGATCATCCATCAATAGAACCTAAGATTAGAAGTAATTAAATTTCAATTATCTGATAAAAACAGAAGGCAATTATTTTATTTTAAATTTTTCAAATTTTCTTTCTCATTTTATTTTAGTTTTTTTTTTTTTTATTTTGTTTTGATTTATTTTAAATATTTCTATAATATAATAAGGAATTAATTAACAAATTTTATGTTTTTAGTTTTATAGATTTGGTTTTAAATTATTATATATATATTTACTTATATTTTACTTTAATTTTATTTTTACAAAATAATAAAACAATTTTTAAATTAAATACTCTTATATATATGTAATATAATAAAAAAAAAAAAATAAAAAAAAATTCAAAATCTATTAATTAATAATAATGAAATTATTTAATTCTAGATTAAATTATTTTACTTTTGTTTTTAGGTTATGTATATTTTTGTTTATATTTAAAAAAAAAAGAAACAAATAAAATCACAATTTTTAAATTTACAAAATTAGCTATTTATAAATTAATTTATTATTTATTGAAATTTAAAAACAATAATTTTTTTTCTTTAATTTACATACATACTAAATAATTATTTAATGTTTATTATTATTTTTGTTTTTATTTTTGTTTGTTTGTTATTATTATTAGGACTAATTTTTCTTTGGAAATTCTATTAAAAGCTGTTAATTTACAAAAAAAAAATAAAAAAATTTAATTATAAAATGCGATTTTAAACACAGAATGAACAACATTAAACCCATTCAAATAACATTTTAAAAATAATATTTTATTAAAAAATGAGGCGAAAGGATTTCATTTCAATGTGAATGAACCTATAAATTTTGATTGAATTTAAATCGCCATGAAATAATATTATATATTATTATTAGCCTACATTCATATAGTTTTTAATAATTATTATTTAATTGAACATTATTTTGATGTTTATATACTTTTATTTTTTTTTAAATCAAAAACATTGAGATGTGCGTATCTTAATTAAATATTTACATTTTGGTATATAAATTATAATTTTTTTTAATTTAGTTTTTATCAGGCTTATGTTTTCCTTCTAAGCCAAGTTTTAAATAAAAGACATTATTTTCTACTTGTTTTTCTATATTACGCAAATTGTAAAAACGTTCAGAACGTTTTATAGTTGGTAGAAAAATGAATCGCAGAATTTATGAAATTGCAAACGATTCTAAAATCTAAATCCATACATTTTTAATCATGAAATTTATTGTATTGGAGAAAAGCCAATAGGTACATTTTTTGAAGGAAAATTTTTTCGAATGACTTAATTTAAATGACAGCAGGTCATCGGTTTCTGGGAATCGTTATTTAGACAATTTGTCTTTCTACCTTGTTTGATTACGTTAGCCATATGGCATCAATTTAATTTGAATGCATTTTTTCGTTGAATCTTAGAATTTAAATTTGTAGATGACATACTTTCCGTAATTAATACTATGTGACTGTGGTGCAAGTGATTATAAAGATATTGTAATTTAAGTAAGCCGATAAAAATTTGGCCCATCGCCTAAGCTATGGAATTATAGATCTGTAAAATAATAGCTGTAAATTATAACTTTATCTACCCATTTGTGAAAAATACACCCGTGTAAAAAGTTGTGAAAATACTTCTATTATTCACATTTAATAGAAGGCTTGATTAAAACTGTACACTTATATTTTGGAAAAACCTCTTATTAGAGTATAGATATAAAAAAACAATCAGTTTATAAAATATGGATATTAAGCGAACATTATGCTGCTTTGTATGGAATAGAAATTTGTGTGCGAAAGAATTTAAGAAGATATTACAAAAAGTGTAAATTCCACATTTTCTCAAAGACAGCAGAGCAGCTATAATATACCTTCAAATCCCGTATATTATAGTTGGTGTGGGACATTAAAGTTGGTATGGGACTGCGTAGTAATATAGTGCAGAAAATCCGTGATAGAAATAAATAAAGTCATGCTTAATGTGCATATCAAGATATTCAAACACAAGTGTGGGAAACAAGGCATTCAGCGGATATTTAAAACTGGTCTGGTCGAAAACAACCTGTACAGAATATTTAGAATAGGCGAAGGATATATTGAACAAATGTACAATTGAACTTCGCTACCTGTGAACATCATTCGTGAAACACTGGAAGTTGTACAATATACTATTAAGAAATGTCCTGAGTTTAATCAACAAATCAGGCATCCTTAAGCAATTCATACAAATTAATCTAAACCCAAAATTTAAATCTAGAAATTGTGACCATTTATTGTACCGATTTTATTAAACATTATTGATCCTTAAGTAACAATGGTTTTTGAAAAATGTAGAATTTTTGTTCGAAAAACGGCAAAGAACCAAATTAAACGCGAGTATACTATATTCTATAGAAAGCTGTTTAAAAAATGAATAATTTATTAACTAGCGTGGCAAGCGAGTCCATAGCTCCAAGAAAATATATTGGTGTAGGAATACAATTGTAGGAAATTTAATATTAAATAAAAAAAAAGTTAGTTAAGTTAAAAATATCCAAATGCCCTTTTAGATTAATCAATAGCTGACTAAAACACTGCAGTGTATTTAATGAGTGACAATGTTAGATCTAGATATAAGATGAGATAATTATCCTTGACATCGTAAATGTCCCAACACTAAGTTGAATGCAATGTCCACATGATCTTTAATGTCTACAAAAGCTCACAAAAGCTTGAGACATTGTCTACATAATCACAATTGTTGTTGACGATGTCTCCGCGACCGGTTTGACATGTATTTCAGTTTACAAAAAGATTTAAAAATCCAATGTTATGCAGTGTTAATAAAAAAAAACTTTTTGTTCATTTTGCATGATCATAAATGAATTAAAACACAATGTTTCAGGAAGCTCTCATTACACAATTTTGCCAATTTATTTTACGGATAAAATTGACAACTTGGTTTTTTTACCTTGTATCAGGTTGAAGTATTTTTTAAATACATTTATGATGTCACCGTAAATTAACACGCTGGGTGACGCAGTAGGTAGAACGTCTAAGGGGCGAGAAGTTATCACTGAAATGGAACTATGCTTTTGTGAAGGCGAAGTTAGTCTACAATAGATATAGTATTCCACATTTAAAATTAATAGATATACGATTAAAAATTAGGTATTGAAGAAAAACGTATTGTATGTAATTGTGTATTCCAAATCTCTGTGTAAAAATAGTTAGGGTGTTCATTCCATAGACTTGGAATTGTATAAAAAAAAACAATATTAATCATCTACTGGTACTAAAATCCAACACTTCCATTGCCATAAGTAGGTCGATGAATTTCTACCTACATCTCTTTGTTTCCCTTCATCCCTATATTTGAATATAGATAGGTACCTACTTAAAAACAAGTAATTTTGCAGATGTAAACACAATGCCTCTTAAATACATTTTCAATTAACCTAACCTAATCTTGTACAACTACAATAAATTGGATAAATAATTTTGATTACACCTTAATTTGATTTAAAAATTTAAAAAAATTAAAATTAAATTCAAGAATATTATACCCTGACATTTTCTATTTAAATTTTATTAACTAAATATTATTTATATTTTTATTAATTAATATTAAAAAAGTTTTTTTTTTTTTTTTTAATTCCATTAGATAAAAACAGTGCAGTTTGACTAATTTTAATTTTTCATTTTTATATTATCAAATTTATGTATAAATTTGAAATTAATTAATCGACTGAGAGTGTGTAATAATTAATTATATTATATAGAGCCTATGGGGTATTATGTTGTTATGTGTTTGTTTAAAACGAATAATTTAATTTAAAAAAAAAAGTATTTTTTTTTTACTTTTTTTTATAATAATTGTTCAACTACTCTAAATGTAAAACAGAATTGTTAAAATAATAATTACCTAATATATATTTTATAGATATATTTGTATTAATTATATTTATTATTATATTTAATTAAATTTATCTTAAATTTAATGTATTTTTATGATAGCTTTTATTTCAATAGAATAATATTTTTAAATTTAATTTAATTTTTCTTTTACCCTTTTTATCTTAGTTTTATTTAATTATTTATTTTGTTTTTTTTTTGTTTTGTAATTTGACTAGCACAAGTATTTTTTCTTCGGTTTCATCATACGAATACGTCATTTTGAACCAGGAATTGAACCATTACCACCACCTGTATTAACACCATTTTGAATTGAATTATTCGATGTAGATTGTGTTGAGTTACCAATATTATTATTACGATCATTACCACCACCACCACTACTAGTTACAGAATTTTGTCCACCAGTTGTTGTTATATCACGATCTCGATTTGTTACTACAGATGTTGGTGGTGAACGTGCAATTTGTCCTTGACGTACAGCTGCAGCGGCAGCTGCTGCTGCTACTGCAACAGCTGCAACACTTGAATGTCTTGGTGGGCAACCACCACCTGATGTACCAGTAACATCAGATCTTGCATTACCACAAATCTAATTTTGATAAAAATAAATATTTAAATTAGATATCATAAATTTAATGATTGGCAAGTTAAAATAATAGTTTAATTAATAATATTAATCACCTGATGATGATGTTCCCAATCTTTATGTTGACAAAATGCACCACAATAACGTGCCATGTTACAACCTGAGCATGTTTCATTCGCTTTGCGTCCACAATTCCAACAAGCCTAGGAACATAATTTAATCAATAATTATTTTTATGTTTCATTCATTTTCTTTCATTTATTAAAAAAAAAAATATATAAAAACACTACAACCAACAGGATACATAACATTGAATATGATGAATATAGGTTTATTCATATATTAGAAAATAAAATACTTACACTTTGTCCTGTTGTTAATGAAGGCGATTTATTTTCAATATCTCTACTATCACCTGTATGTCTTGTCATATCAACAAAGAATTTTTCCATTTTAAGTCTTTCTTGCGCCATAATATCAGCTGCTCTATTTTCAGCAGCTGCAACAGCTCTTTGAATTTCTATAACAGCTTGACGTTTCACCTGTTACGAAACAAAAAACAAAAAATAATATCTAATAAGAATTTTTGCTTATTGAATATTGAGGGGAATTAAAATATTTCTTTATAAAAAAAATTTAATATTCAAGGAAAACTATTTAATTTCTTTCAGTACCTACTTAAATAATTGCTATTTATAAATATTAAATTTAAGTTATATTGATGGTAAATATCAAATTTTAAAAATTGTTATTTCATACTGTAAAATTTCAAAAGAATCCTATTTATATCAAATTGATGAAATTCCAGTTTTGGTACTCAAAACAACCGCCTTCGCCACTTCAAATTCACTCTGTCAATTATTTCTTCAATTCTTTTTTACTGGTTAATATCCCAGCCAATGGAAAGCTGCGTACGTCCATCCAATTCCGAAACAAAATGTGAAAAAAAACGATCCAATAAACTACAGCTATCAGTTATAGCTGCCATTTCGATTTTGTCCAAAGCCATGGGAAATTTAATCAATGAGAACTGTCAAAATATGTTGGAAGCAAAGGTATATTACCTGATACAGAATATGGTTTCAGACAACACTGGTTAACCAGTGACATGATGACTTACCTCTGCTAAGAGCTTAAAATCAGTTTTCACTATACCGCTGAATCTCAAATTGATGCTCCAGATATTTCGAAAACTTTCGACCGAATATGGCATGCCGCAGTAATAACTAAATGCCATGCCAGATCTACGGTCTGTTTTCTGAATGGATAGAAAATTTTCTTTCGAATTCTCGAATTCTCGAAAGCTTTATATGAACGTCGATGTTCCGCAAGGATCTGTTCTTTCACCCACTCTTTTTTTTATTTTCATAAACAATTCACTTAAAACAATCTTCAGTCTAATTTATAGCTTTGTTTATGACAGTACTTTGATGGCATCTTTAGACTTTCTCCGTAAATCTAATGCTAAAACTGCCGAAGTTATCAATAGAAGATAAATAATGGTTAAAATGATTTGCAATGATTTAATAAACATTTCGGAATATGGAAATACAGACAAAGTTATTATTTTACCCAGATAGCCTGAAGATTTAAGGTATGCATGTCAATCAAAATGTTACTTTAGACGATTACAATTATTGATATCGTCAAAGGAGCATCCAATTGTTTGGGATTTAAGTCGATGAATACGGCTCTCTTTTTCATAATATATATAAATCATTTACAAGATGGAATGCAATATTCACACATTTGGTATGACGCTTCCCTTTCAGCCTTAGGCTACCTTGATCACGTTCAAAATCGTGCAATTCATCTAATTGGCGACTTAACTGTCACTTCGTCCTTAATTTCCCTTTCAGATCATCGTAAAGTAGGAACACCTTCCCTTTTATAGGTACTTCATAAGTTTGGGTTCATGCTAATCTGGGACATGCTCATTAGAAATCAAAAAAACACTTCCTCCTCTGAAATATTTCCAACGTGAAACAAGAAAAGCCGCAGATGCTAATCTCAACACAATAGAAATACCTATATGTAGTAAAAAAGTCACAGTTTAACAGTATAAAAGCGAAATTCGTCCATAGTCCGGTATGTTCCACATCCAAACAACACAATTGTGCTTAACTTCCAAAAATTTAAGAAAATCATCAATAGCCTCATTCTGGAAAGTTCCACTTCTTCTGTCAATAACTTTCTTCTTTCTTCCTATTCTACCCTATCTCAACCAAGTGGTATCCTATCCAATACTACATCCTAACGCTTGGTTGTTAATGAAAAAAAAAACAAAAACACAAGAAAGTAATGTAAAAAAAATTGTTTTTTATTCGATGATGAAAGGGTTAACATTCAATTCAATGATTTACATTATTTTGTTAAATAGATCATTTCGTAATAACCAAATAATTTCAATAAGTTTACGTAAACGTTTTTGGTAAGAAAATTAATTAATAAAATATTTTAAATACTTGAAATTTTAAACTTTAAATTAAAAAAACAAAAAATACCTGATTAACAGCCTCCTCAGCATTTCTTTTCAATTCAGCTACTTTTTCTTCAGTTTGACGTCGTATTTCAGCAGCAATTTCAGCTGTATAATTATTATTACCAACAACAGTACCGCCACCACCACCACCCCCAACACTCATTAATATATTTGGTTGTTGTGGATCAACACCACGTTGCTGTAAAATTGTGATAGCACGTTTTGTTTTATCTACCATTGCTGATATACAATTTAACATTGTATGTATATTTTTCCATTCTTCTTCACCACTACTACCAACACCACCACCTACACCACCACTACTACCACCACCACCACCACCACCACCACCAGCACTACTATTACAAATGTTATTCATTCGATTTGTTGTTATTCTTTGAGATTCTGTTAGACTACCAATACCACCAATACCAACACCACCTCCACCACTTATACTACCGCCACCAATACGTAAATCTCTTTCATCAGAAATTCTATGACTAGATGACTGCAAGGATATGATAAAAAAAGGAAAAATAAAAATTAAAAATTATAAAAAATAAAATATAAAATTATTTTAGAAAATTTATTTTCTCTCTCGTTCTTTTTTTTTCACTGTACATATACAGATAATGTTGAAAATGCTACATTTGTTGTTGTTGTTGCTACATTTTTAACATAAAAATAAATCGAAAATGTTGAAAAATTTGCATAAATTTTAATCAGAAACATTTATTTTGCCTTTAATTTCCCATCATTTTCATGGAAATTGGCTGTAATTTAAGATTAAAATTTCACCATAAATATTTGCTTATTAAATTGATTTTTATTATTACTATTTTATTTTTTTTTATTTTTACAGCTTTTTGGAGAGAATTAATTTCATTGTATTTTTTGATATTTTTTTTTTTTTAAATTTTTTGTGAAGAAATTGAAAATCTTTCATGGTAAAAAATTTTTTATATAATTACCTTATCTAACAGAGAACCAAAACTTTCATTTTCACCAACTGAACGTTGAAATGAATTAACTGCAGCTGCTGCTGCTGCTGCTGCATGCTGATATTCAAATAGTGATGAATGTTGACTATTAAATATATTATTTGCAGTTGAATTTGTTGCACTTAAATGTATTGATGATGGACCATGACTAGGATTTGAATTACTTAAATTAATACCAGCATTATTTGAAGTAGGTCCTCCACCACCACCACTACTACCACCCCCACTGCCACCACCACCTGGTCTACCACCATCACCAGGACCTGAATAATGTCTTTTTGCAGCTGGTGGATAAATATAATCATTCCAATCTTGTATACTACCACCATTATGTGAATGATCCATTAATGTATCGGATGGACGACGTTTAAATACTAAACCGCTAAGTCCATTGTTTGAATTGTTACTGCTATTGCTACTACCACCACCACCACCACCACCACCACCACTTGTATTACCATTGATTGTTAATGGATTTGGTGCGGTTTCCATTGGTAGAAATATATCTGGATGATCGGGTGGTCCATGTGTAAATTCCATAACACATGTATCATTTGTGGTTACATATTGTAAGGTTGTCTGTGAATGAATATAAAAAAATTATTTAATATGATGAAAAAAAATTAATTTGAAGGAAAAAATGTTAAACAACAAATTAAGGGAAAAAAAATTACTAGTTTTTTAGGTTTTAATGTAAAAATTTTAGATAATTTTATAAAAAACATACCTGATTATTAGATCGTGCCACTGCTGCAATTTCTCTTTGTAATAATGGTATATGACTTTTCAAAAATGGAAGAACATATGGTCTAAGTGGATAATTTGTAGCCTCTTGTAATGTTATACGAAATTCATCAATTGAAATTCCACCACTCTATAAAGAAATTTCATTAGGTTTTTTTTTCGCGTTTAATGTCAAATTATTTTAATTCTTAGACTTACCGCCAATGACAAAGTTAGAGCACGTATTCTATCACTTGATTCTGGATGAGCTTCTTGTCCAAATTGTATTAATGAACCAAAAAATCTTCGTATTTTACATAATGCTCTGGTCTGTTCTAAATGTGTTAAAGAAGCTGATGCAAGTGCATTTGCATTTAAAGAACCATTACCACCAGTTATTGATCCAGTTGTAGAACCAATACCATTTCCACCACCTCCATTATTATTACTTGAATTTGTTGTTTGTTGTTGTGACTGTGACGATGAAGATGATGGTGGTAGTGGTGGAGGAGTTGTAGTTGCACCATTTACTACTGGTGAAGAACTTGCATTACGATTTGGTCTTTGTAAGGGTAATGGTGGTGCTAATGATGATGATGATGATGAATGATGTATTTGTGGTGACATTGGTGAACGTGGTGCAATAGCACGAGCACTCTCTGGAGAATCTGGTGTAGAACGGCAATTGTCTTTGGAACCATTTGCAGCTGAAAATACAAATTAAAATTTTACAAATCATAAATAAAAATTCTGTGGTCCAGAAATTTTAAAATCAGATTGTGAAATATTAAACTGATATTTATGAGAGAATAAAATTTTTAAAATGATCAAATTCAGAAAAAAAAAACTTAGTTACAATATTCAAGTCCTATAATTCCACTCAAAAATAATATTACTATTATGAGAATTTTACCACATGGCGGACATAAATATCCTTTTTGATTGGAAATACTTTTCTAATCTTCCGGCAGATGATGTGGTAAAAAAAAGAGACTATGGTTTCCAAATATTAAAAAAAAACATTTTTTATTTTTTGTGCATTCAAAGAATATTGATTAGATTCGGAAAATGGATTTTCCTTACAAGTTTCCCTTATTTTAGATTTTCAGTTTTATTTTTGTTTGTTTGTTATTGTTTTTTTCTTTGTACAATGAACATTTTATAATAAATGAATGCTTTGGCAGAATGTACAGGTTCCCATCAATTATATCAATTCTAGAATATAGTTAGAATTTTATTCAGAAATTTAAAGGAGAAAACACAAAGGGGAGTTTTACTTTACACTACAGGATGTGAATAAAAACTGTTTTTTTGTTTTTGTTTTCGAAAATAAATCCTCAATATAAATATAGACTTAAAAATGATTTGCTAATAAAAGAAACAAATGGAAAAAAAAGTAAAATAAAAACAAAAGAAAGGAAAAATAAAAAGAGGAAAACAATTTTAGTTACGGTATTTTGATTATCGTTTTCACAAAAAGGATACAACGACATTTAGGTAGATAGATATACTGTTAGTTTAGTGTGTTAATTATAAGTAGAATAATTTGTCTTGATGGTCGTTAAATTGTAATTAATATACTTATTGCCTAATTTAAGGTTTGATTTGTAATTTTTAATAGATAACTATTTATATTTCATTTTAAACATTTGTAATTAATCTTATTCAATTCTGTTTGAAGAAAAGTCGGAAGACACTGTAATGAAAGTTTATTAAAGATTCTTAAATGTTATAAGTAAAATTATAATTGATGGTCACTACACGACATTCAAAAAATCAGATATATGAATTTTCTCCATAATAAACTAACAATTCCAGTTGATATTTAGTTGACATTTAGAAGATTTAGTGAGGTCAGTTTAGTAAATTTTTAATAGATAACCAGGGCTAGTATATTGGGTACCGGCAATATACTTCCCACTGATCTATGTTATACCTTCCTTCCTTTCTAGTTTTATTCTATACTATCCCTGATACGTGAAGGCTAAATGTAATATCCTAACGCTTTGGTTTATTATAAAAAAAAAGAAAATACACTGATCGCACCTAGACCGATCGACCAATGAACTCCACTGTGATACCATGAAAAATTTATTTGTCTTAATATTCTCGCTAAATAATTTTGAACTTTTTATAAAACGTTGAAGATCTTGGATTTTACTTCCTACAAGATTACCCAGTAAATTATCAAAGAATGCTCCTAATTGGAATTTGGAGAAAAGTTGTTGGACAGCTTAATCCTGTTCTTCATCTCTACAGGCTCTATAAGTTTAAGCTTTCTAACATATTTACCAATGTGAGAAGTACCCGTTATGATACATACATTGTATTAATTATTATTAACCGATAGGTTAAGTGAACTGATATAG
The DNA here is from genome assembly GCA_963942445.1 of Argyra leucocephala. Taxonomy (NCBI): domain Eukaryota; kingdom Metazoa; phylum Arthropoda; class Insecta; order Diptera; family Dolichopodidae; genus Argyra; species Argyra leucocephala. The sequence goes on along the minus strand of OZ012681.1, from coordinate 69,849,867 downwards.
ACAAGCCTTGTTTAGTTTATATTGCAGTCTGATGGTTTATTTGACCATCTGATATTTGAATCCTTAATTGCTACATTGCGAACCAGTGCATTACAAGTGGTTAGAGGTGTATTCACATAGATTATTCCCGGATAAATGAACATTAGGTTATATGAAATATTTAACTGAGAATATGATGGGTTACACGTTTTGAATAAGCCGTAAATTTAAAACTCTGATTATTTGCAGTGTTTCATTTTGTTTTGATGAATGAGTTGCTCGAAATAAGCTTACATCTATTTGTTTTTGGTTTTTTTTTAATTCCGGTGTGATACTTCAGCTTATTATGTTGTATATGTTGTTTCTTTGCCGGAGTAAATAATGAAGGTCACTTCTTGGCATCAAGAGGTTAAAATGTTGCTAGAAAAATAAGTTTCTCGAGCTATTATTAGCTATAAAGATAGGGTAAAAAATTTAATGAACAATGAAATAATGTTTTAAAATAAAAATAGTTAGTTAGGATTTTGGACTGTTAGTGAAATAATATATTCATATTAAAAATCCACTCCGTGGCATAATCGGTTGGAGCACAGAAATGTGTTTCAATTACGATGTGGTAGTGACGGGTTCGATTCCCGTGGGGGGTAAAAATATAACTAAAAAAAATAGAAAAATATTATATATAAAATTTATAATCAATAAAAAGTAATTAATATAATTAATACTTTATATAACTAAAAATATTACCTATATCAATACTCATATATCTCATACAACACAACAAAAATAACAAAATAAATAAATATTGGACAAACACTACTTAATAATAATTACACAATTGTCAACAACTGACAAAAGTATGTGACATAACGTACCCAGTAAACATAGTAACGTCAGGCATCTTAAACGTCAAAGATGGATAAAATCGCAGCGACAACTTGCAGAAAAATATGACGTCGTCTTACCACGTAGGCGCAGATAGATTTATCAAAGTGTGTCTTCTACAATAGGCCAATCCTCTACTTAGACAGTATAAATAGATTAAAAAAAATGAAATTAGACATTGCCTCGGAAATAGAAAATGATGATACCATAGTATAGCAGCTAGAAATCGAGTACAATGGAAATGTCAAGTGGTCAAGTCAAGCTTTATGCTCCCAAAAGGAAAAAAAAAAAAATTAAATGTCAAATGCTCAAATCTGGGATCGCACAGAAGTTTATTATATTCAAAAAAATTTACTTGTGAAAATTTTTGTGAAGATCAGACGCTTGATTTTGGACCTGGAACTAAGTGTTGTTGTTTATAATATATAAAGAATTCAAGTCAAATTGAGGTATGTATAACAAGTTCATAATTAATTACTTTTTGTAATTGGGGTTATATAACTAATTCAAATTATATAACTAATTAAAACAAACATTAAAATAAATAGAAAAAATAAATAAATATAAATAAATTTAATTTGTTTTATCAGCTTCATACATTACTGAGTCTGATAAATTTACTTGGGTCTACAAAATACTCTCATCTTGATGATATTTTTCTTTACGACAATTACCACATGATCCTAGAAATCTTAAATGTAAATGAGGTTATATAACTAATTCAAAAATAATAAAATATCTTAAGACGAATTGTATAATTTCAGATTGCCAATATGACTTCCGAGCCCACCGCTCCAAAATTAAGCAACAACTTACATCAATATAGGTAGGTAGGTAAATCGAAGTGGCCATTCTGTTTCTGTCCTTTCTGTAACCTCATTTTAATGGTCTCCTCAACACAGGCTTCAATCCAATCAATAGTTTTTCGAATTAAAAGAACAATAATATGATCGACCTATTATAATATTGTCACATACAAATATAACGTCACCCCCCCAGACTACAAGTAAATAACAAAACATCTACCGTATAATATTACAAACATATTAATAAGGTATCATAATATCATATGGTGAGATTCTTTAATCAGAACATTCTAAAAAATAACTATACTTAAAAAAATAAATCATATAGTTTTTAGTCTTATTAATCATTTGTTTATTAGAATAACAATTACTTTTCTTTATTTACCTTATTAAATAATATTTACTGAAATTAGTTCACTCAAATAAACGATGAGGAAGATTTAACGAAATGTTAATATTTGCGGAAAAATATGCAAGATGTTTTAATTAGGCCTGCATTGTAATAGACCAACTGGATTACCCAGATTAAGATGGCTTGATACTGTATTAGTAGACGAATAATTTAAATTTTAAGATAATAAGCTGGCGAGTGGATACCAAATGCCGCAGTGCTATATACGAATTGTGTTCATGAGAGTCATAAATACATGATATTAACATTTTCTCTATTAAACCACTTAATTTCTAATATTTATTTTTCCATCGACTTTTCATAATATTTAAACATACATAAGATGAGTATACAAGCTAGTATACAGTTTAGACCTTAGAGTTACTAGTAAACTAATTATTTTTTGTATAGTAAAATAGATTTACTTAGAAAAATATTCAATTCAATAAATATTAACATTTTGTTACATTTAAAACACCCCTAAATTTGTATATTTTATTACTTAATTAAAGTGTTAAAGCTCAATAATTTTAATTTGAAATCACATATTTTCATTTTAAATTCAGCAAATTAAATTGTATTTTAATTGTTAATGCAATAAATATATATAAAAATTTAGAAAAAAAAAAACTATTAAATAACATTGAAGAGAAATAAAGAAAATGTTATTTATTTTAAAATTCCACAAAACATTATTGTTATTCTTATGGTGAAACACATCCATACACAAAACACATACAAAAAAAAATTTTTTTTTTTACTGACAAGGATATAAGAAAATAATCATCAACATAATATCAGAACCATTATTTCAACATGTCCTGAATTATGGAAATCTCTTTCTTGTTTATTTATTTTTTTTTTGTTATTATATTATTCTTATTGTTATTTTTCTTTTTTTGCTATTATGTTTTTTTAGTAAATGTGTGAATTTTATCCATCTGTTGATGCTTCTTTTCTCAACATCATTCAATTGCTTTTTTCTTGTTTTTTGTTTTTTTTTTTGTTGTACGAATATATTGTACAATGTACTGTGTGTACAATGATTGTTGTTTGTGATTTGTGATATCTTTTGGATATTTTTGTTACCTCAAGGAGAAATTTTCATTCATTCAAAAAAAGGACGAATATTATTTGTGTGTTAAGATATATGTATGTATATATTTATATAATCAAAATGTGATGCATATACGTTAGAGAAGCACGAAAGGATGGATGATGACAATATCATCATTACAATCATCATCATCATCATCATCATCATCATCATCATCAGTTTAAAGATATGTTCTAAATTAGATTAAGAATGAAGAATGAATATAAGTTTCAAGAGATGGGTTACTATTATATATAGGTATGTAGGTAAGGTATATGTGTACATTTCTAATTCAGAATTTTAACATTTGGAAATTAGAAGAAATGTGTATAGTTTACCGTTAATATGAGGTTAAAATTTCAATTTTTTCAAAAATTTTCTCAACAGCTTACAATTTCACAATACAATGATTTTCACATGCTAATGTTATTCTTCTGTTTTTTGGTTTTGTTATTCTATTTTTTTATTTTTATAATTTTCCTACTCATTTTATTTTTTTTTTTTTTTGTTGTTGAACAAATTTAATATTATAAAATATTTCTGGGGTACCATACAAGAAAAATGTATATACCTTGGTAGAAGAATAATTTTTTTTTTGTCAGGATAGTTTAAATATTTTTTTAGTTTCCAAAATTAATCATTTTTTTTGGAGTTCTAGAGTTTTCATATTATAACCTTTGTGTTATCTCACTAATTACCTCTATAAATTATGATTTATCAACATCACTTTTTAGTTTCAAAATTTCTTGGTGTGGTTTTCCATGTAGTATTATCTTTTCATCCGAAATGTTAGTCAGATTAATATGAGATTTTGCATTTGAGATTTTAGTTGTATAATGAGAGATTAAAGTTTTACTTGCATAATTTTATATTGCGATCTATTGCAAAATTCTCCCGATTTTTTATATAACATCTTTTTCTGTTAATGTATAAGATGAGAAAAATTGAAGAGAAGGTATTTATTTGATATGTTACAATATTTATAGTTTTTATTAATTTTTACTAGCTACTTAAATCTAAGATGATAATCGTTTTTAATCAGTAATTAAAATTTAATAATTGGTAATTAACCCTGATTGTCACCCTCTAAATAAATGTTGTAAATAACTAAATAAAATAATGTTTTTCTTTTATTTTTAGTTATTAAAAGTCGAATACCGATATTTCAAAAGTAATTTACTTCCTCCACTAGTGCTTGCGACTACTTAAAAATGTTTACATTATTTCTTATATCTACTGAATTTTGTATACAACCTTTAATCCTTAAATTATTCTACCTCATCTCAAATCTAAAATTAATTACGTAAATACTCTAGAAATAATTTAATTTCAAATTAATATAAATAATGATGATAACCCATACTATATTTTAGCTTTGTTCTTTTCATACAGTTCATAGTCTGAATTTTATTAAATTCAAAAGAACAATGTAGGTTAATGATCGGATAATTTTTTTAAGCTGACAAACATGTTAATTGAATTATCGAAAATTAACTGAAATCTCACTCTGACATTTTAAAATAACATTTAATAACTAACAAACATGAATATTTAAAGCATCACTCATGGCAAATGTCATTACTTACCAAATTTTTTAAACCTGACGTATAAAAATCGGTTAAATATCATATACTATATAGATATATAGTATAAATATACCTAATAATACCTATTTTCAGTTGTAATTGTATTTTCATATTAAACGATTGATCTAGGGGCCTTGAATCGTATGAACAGAACACAGCTATTATTATTAAAATTCTGTTCTATAGATAATAACTATCCAAATTTTTATACATATTTAATTTACTATTTTATGTACTTCTTTCATTAATTTATTTATTTTAATAAATTGGCCTGTAAGCCAAATACAAGCCCTTTTCACTTTCGGAATGTGGGCCTTTATAATATAAAGATAAACGAAACAATATTATAAAATTTACAGAATATAACACTTAATATCTAGGAAATATAACAAATAATCTAAAACAGAAAAAATTAAACAATTCAACAATATAATAATTTAACATCAGTCACACAATTTAACAAATTAACTATAAAAATAACTATTAAACAATTCAAAATACAGATACCAAGAGCCCAAGATAGAGATTAATTCAAGCCAATGAGGCGCTCACCAAGAAGTGCAAAACACGCATTTACACCTCCTGGTCTGCATCCCATTGGTTGACTTGTAATCCAAAAATACATTTTTAAATTAATTTACACGCTGGGTAGCGCAGTAGGTAGAGCGCTTGCCTTTCAACCGAAAGGTTCCAGGTTCAATTCCCGATGAAGCAAAAAAAAAAAATACTATATAGATTTTCCGAACTGGTCCAGTGCCCTTTGTCATTGGGATATAATAAATGGCAAAAAATAATTGAGAGTATAATCTGGTAACAAATTAAATAAAAATGAAACTATTCTATTTAAGAAGGCTTAGTTTCTGACAATAGCAATAGTTTTCCACATTTAATGAGTTGATAAGCCAGTAATTCGTTGAATAAATATTGTAGATTGTAGTGTAAAATTGCAGTACTGTACTTAATTAAGCACGAAAATGTGATTCTACCCCTAAGTTACTGTCAAGAGTGTAAAAAAACAAAAAAAAAAAAATATAATATTATAAAAAAATTGTGTATTTGTGTATTTGAATGCTTAGTCTTAAATAGTATAAAGATGAAAGAATAGATAAACTTATCATTCGCTAGGATAATAATAATTATTATTCCAACAGTAAGTAAACAATAGTGTTAATGAATGTAAATGGTTGGTAGGACTTATTCCTACCAAGTAATTTTTATAATAGTAATATGTTAGTATATTATTAGAAAAATTGGTAATGATAAGTTATGGTGAATTTCCTCTTCATGGACGAATGTCCGGACAATTTCATTTTACACTATAATTGAAACACAAATACCATCAAAGAAAATTTTATGATTTCCTCTCAATGCGGGAAGGACTGATAAAATTGTTTACATGCGTTGATATTATTTTAATAATATAGGTAATAACATTGTAATATTCGAAAGAAAAAAAAATATAGCGCTTTGCTTTTATCTTAAAATATAAATAATTTGTTAGAAACAAAATAATCTTCTGCTAAAAAACAAAAAATATTACACTTCATGTCTTTTTCTTAAAAAACATTTGAAATTCTATATGTGAATGCGTTCATACATCAATCGAGATAGCAATAAATATTTAAAACATAATTATATATTTATCCTTTTCTTTGACTTCAGCCTTCAGCCATCAAAAGTTAAAAATATTTTAACTAAGAAATTGGATGAAGTAAATTGCCCGGAGAGGATTTTTTGTATATTGTGTTGGTAAAATAAATTTTTTTGATTGGTTAAAAATTTTGTCCGGACGTTCGGCCATTAAGAGGAAATCCACTTTTATATTTCATCCCCAATGTTATGATGTAGTAGAAGGTTTTTTTATGAGAGTTATGTGTATATTAGTATGGAATTGTAGGGCTTGTAATGGGGTGAATGAGAATTGAGATGTAATTGTGTTATTTGAAGAGCATTGTGTTAGGGAGTGTTTGATAGTGAGGAGTGTATACATGGACAGCCAATACATGTCGGAGGTGTGGATCTGTCAAATAAATGTTTATGAGCTGCAAAGGTATACCCTAGATGTACTCTTGTAAGTTTATAAGTTTTTATTGGGCCACAAATGTTTGCGTTTGGGTTTGTTTAATCTAGCTAAGTGATTGGAATAATTCCCAGCTGATTGACGTATGTGCGCCGTGTGTATTGAAATAATCATTTTAGCATGGGCGTAGGACATTAACGAATCTATAGTAAGAGGGCTTTTGCCTGCTATATTTGCTTTAAGGTCAGCTCTTCTTTCATTAATTTTAAATATTATTTTTGCCTATATGATGTTGTTTTTCAATTTATATGCTGCACTACCGCTGACCTGAAATTCATATAATTTTTCTTCTTGCCAATTTCTGTTTCTGTTGTACACTCCTGAATTCGAATTGTAATTAACCTCTTAGATTGTCCTATATAAGTTTTTGTGGAATCTTATTGCAATTGTGCAATTTTGAATATGTACGCTTACTTCATCTATGGTTATCTTAGCCTTGATCGACTCTAACCGATCTACACAATTCTGTTAGTAGTAACTAAATTTAAGTTATATTACTTAAAAATAGTATTAAGTTTTCTCTTGTATGCCGAATGTGTTGCACAAATTATTTTTGCCTTTTCTATTATTTAAATAACTTTGAGAGATTTTTATTCCACTTTGAAGTAAATTCATCTTTATTATTTCACTTATTTTTCGAAAATATATTTTTGCATTCTTTTGAAAATATATTTTTAGTTCTATGTCTAATATATATGTTTTTTCTTATCTGAAGCTGTCTTTTGTTAACGGTGTGATGGAAAGTTTATTAATCATTGTATGATACTCTGCCATTCTTTGCCCATGAAAGTAGTTCGGACCGAAAGAATATTTCTTTTAGTTGCTGTGTTTTTTATATTAATACCAAATTTAATATCACCTTTCTTTCTAATTAATTTGATATCTAGGAGTAGGGTTTCATCATTATCTTCTTTTTCCATTGTGAACGTTATATTCTCATATTATATATTCTTGAGCTGATTCACTATAGGTATATAATTTCTATTTTACGTTTATTTACACTACTGCGATAACATCATCTACGTATAGTATCAACTAAAATAATGTTGCAAACCAACTATTTTCATCAGTAAGTAAGACTTATTCAAAAGCATTAATCTCCCTCCACCTTTATTTTTAATAATAATCAAATCAAAGAATCAATGAAAGATCGAAAAAATGTTTAATTAAAATATGTCTCTAAATATTCACCCATTATACCATACTGACCGGCATACCATACACCTCACTTTAATTGTATTACATTTCAAGTTCATTGTGACCTAACTCAACGACGTTATAATAGTTTGATTATCCTCCTAAGTCTAGCTTTCGTTCGATTGTACTTTTGGATTGATTTAATTTGGTTTGTATATATATTAACAATCTTGGTATACTAACGATTATACTATCAGATTTATGCTTAGAGCAAGCACATCAGACGTCTATTACTAGACGAAAGCTTGCTTTATTTAATTGTGCAATAACTCATCATCCAGTAGGGTTAGTAAAACACCGCCACCTTTGATTAAAAAATTTAAAAATAAACTAAACCAGGTACATGCTGTTAGTAGAAGGGTAAAAAGTCATAAATTAATACCTACGTTAATAGCTATACATTTAGTAAAAACACTTCAAAAAGTTAGGCCAAAAAAAATATCAAAGCTAAAAAGAACAACAGTTGTTAGTTAGTCTCAGTTGAACGTACATTAAGACGTAATCGTTTTTTAATAGTTAAAACACTTAGTTGACGATCAAAAGAACTAGAGTTAGAATTTACTTCACGGAGCATTCTAGTGATTGGCTCGAATCTACCATATTCGGTAGGGTGGAAGGGAATGTGGAACAACTCAACGGTTCTGAGATTATTCCGATTGGATCTTGCAACCAAATAATTTGAAATTTCAGGGGCTAGCGTTACACCCGAAAGGATCTGGTGAATATAAGAGATATCTGCAATTATTCGACGATCAGACAACGACTGTAAGTCAATGAGTTTAAGACGGTGGTAATAAGGTGGAAGCCGCAATGGATCATTCCACGAAAAGTTACTCAAAGCGAAACGTAAGAACTTTCGTTGAACCGATTCAATTCGGTTAATGTCAGTCAAGTAATGTGGAGACCACACTTGACTGGCATATTCAAGGGTAGGCCTTACATAAGTAACATAAAGATGTTTCGTGAGGTAGGGGTCAGAAAATTCTTTACACCAACGTTTAATGAAACCTAAAGAAGAATTTGCTTTGCTCACTATCTTATCATAATGTAGCTTAAAGCTCAGTTTAGTGTCAAGCGTTAACCCGAGGTCTATAATAGAATTCGCTCTTGAAAGCTGACAGCCATTTAGTTGCTAGCTGAACCAAATTGTCCGAATGGAATTTTTCCTAGAAAAGGTAATGACTTGGCATTTAGAAGTGTTCAATTCAAGTCCATTTTTTGAACACCAAGAAGCGAAATTGTTAAAATCGTTTTGTAACTTTAAGCAATCCGATGAGGAAGATATAGGAGTAAAAAGCTTTGAGTCATCAGCAAAACTAAGAAGTTTAGAAAAAGTTATCACTTTAGGAGCATCAATTGTTGAAACTATAAAACTAAGGGGTCCTATATGACTACCTTGAGGAACACCAAAAGACGCTGAATATTGGTCAGAAATCGCAGTTTTAAATAAAACTGAGTATTCCCGAGAAGAGAGGTAAGACTCAAGCCAGTTAAGGCTATGCGGTGAAAAACCTATAATTTTGTGCTTGAGTAATATTATACTATGAGGAATTTTGTCAAATGCTTTACTTATGTCAGTAAAAATGGTGTCAACTTGAGAACCATTCTCCATTGAGGTCATTGCCTGGGAGATAAAGTCAACCATATTGGTAGTTGTTGACCTACCTCTTTGGAAACCGTGTTGCTCAACACAAATAAAACGTTTAAAATATATGTGTTTAGTGACGCATCTTATCCTTTAAGGACGAAAAGGACATTTGAAAATATCCTTGTTGTTTTGATGTTTTTGTATAAAAACCGTTATATCTGTTGATTTATTAGATATATATATATATGCAATCACAAATTCTAGAAAGATAACGGTTTGGAGAATATTTGAACATTTATTTGATGATGATTGGTGCTACCGTTATAGAGATATTGTAGTTCAAATTAGAAAATTTTGGAAAAAAAAAACAATCTTTATTTTCTTTCTTGAAAAACCAAATACCTAAAGATTTTACTATAAAACTACTCCAATATTTATATACTGTTGGAAAGATGTTGTTTTTTTTTGTATAAGACATACTTTATGTCTACGTCGAATAGCTTAGAAGATATAAGCATTTATTAAAAAATATTGTTTTTTTTTACCCTTTTTACACCTACGTCATTAGGTCCTACGTCGATACAACATCTCCTTCAGAAGAGCCAAAATAAGTAGCTGGGAATATAGCATGTTCTAAAATTGCACAGTTCTTTGAATTTTTGGCATATCAAATAATTTAAATGCCGACAACTATATCAATTATTGCAGAGTTTCATTTTATTTTAGTGGATAACATTTTGAATAATATAATACAATTTGTATTTCCAAATAATTTTAAATAATAATGAAAAAATTAGCATGATTCGATCCTGAAATCTTCTGATTTGCAGTAGATGGCATAACCTAGAAACCTACACCATATCGTTTGGCATTATTAACTTTTATGTGATGTTATAACTTTGATCGTAAGTCGATAACACTGCCAGGTAGTGCTTGTGTATCACTATTGTGTATAGTTTTAACTATACAATCTGTAAGAGCTTATAAGCTCACTTGAGAGGAACTAATAAGATAAATAAATAAATAAATATATTTAACAAAAAGTATAATAATAATAATAATTTTAATTGTATCAATATTACTTTCATACCGAAATTATATAATCACAGTGCGGGTAAGTAATTAAATAATTAACTATTAATTAATACAAATAATGGTGAAATACCACTACATATATTATTATAAAAAAAATTTGTTGTTTACCTGCTCTCGAGATATAGCTACAGAGCAGATAAACAACATATTTTCAACACACTTTCATACATATTTAATATTGTAGCAAAACAAACACCCGATATTGCACTTTATGAAAACTAAAATGTGGATTTTTCGATTATATTTTTAATATTATTTTTTCACTATGACTTATATAACACTACAGGTCTGTTTCCAGCCCGTATACCATTTGTTAAATGTTCGAAAAAAAATCTAAATGATACAGCTTCACAAAAAAGGTAAGGTAGTGCCTGCCTACTTATTCTGAACGAAACAAAATAAAAACAAATAAAAATTGATTTTTCAGATATAAGAAATTTTAACATAATATAAAACCCTAAAATTACATTTAAATTTTATATTTTCAATAATTTAAATATTTCTGTTCGAAGATAACAAATCCATGTGCCAGAATCTATTTTGTTCATCTGTAAAATACTTGTTTTTTCTTTTTCATTTTTTAATTCTATAAACAGAATTTTTTGCAAAATACTTTGCTCGGTTTCTGTGCTCCCATTCATTTATTATTATTATTCTCTCTTATACACGTACATTGGGTACATTTTACAATTATCCTGAATATACTGTTATCTGATTTAAACAAATGTTTGTTTATATTAGTATTTGTGTATTCTACATATATAAATGAATATATTTGAATTCTAAGGATAGACAATAATTGTTAAGGTGGTAGTGCCATATCCTGTATGGAAATAATTTTTTTTTAAACTCCTAACAGTTAAAATAAAATGTTGTTTTTGTTTTATGTTATTGTTACTGTTATTGTTTGTTCATTGATAAGAGTTTTACTAGTCCAGTCCACTTGAATCGTATTACATTATGAAAATAACAATAAATGTAATGGGGAAAAATCTATTTTTGTCTGTATTAAAGTGGAATATAAAGATATAAAAAATGAAAACAAAAAACAGGGTTGAATGAAGGTGAGAATTAAAAGGATCTTTTTTTTTTGTAAGATTATACCAATGAGAATTTGGATAAATGAACATGTACATGAATGAATGAATCAGACACTACACAAAAAAAAAAATTGAATAAAACTGAATGAATTGACGAACGTAGGAATTTTTCAAAGGAGTAAAAAATAATAAAACAAAAAAATAAATTTTAAACTATTTTTTTTGTTTTTTTTGTTTTTGTTCGTTCATATAGGATGTTTTATGTTCAGTAAAATGCTTTTTATTTGCAATGAATTTATTCTTATTTTGTTTTGTGTTTGGAATCCATTGCTTGGAAATAATACAGAAAAATATTTGACAAAAAATAAAAATTAAATATAAAAAATTACTGTTATTTTACTGAATCATTACACTGTTGTTAGTTACAGTATTACTGGTTTTGAAAGTGCATAGTATGTAAATTACTTTGAAGGTGGTTATTGTCTACGCATTTTGGTATTTAAGTGCCTACGTATTAAAAATTAAGGCAGTGTTTAAAAATTTGGCATATGGTAAATAGAGGGTGAATATAGTGAAAAACTGCCACAGTATTTAATTTTTGAATCCATTCAGAGTAAATTTACTACAAAATAGACCAACTTTTTTTTTCAAAAATCAAAAATTGATTTTTTTTAATAATACTGCCATACGTATTCGTCGTTTTAATCGAAAAAAATCCGATTCGTGTCTTAGTTGCTCCTACTCTCTTTCTGAAATTTTTGAATAAACTTGTCCAATCAACTTTCAATCCTATTCACAGATGCCACTCGAAGAACATGCTATATTCCCAGCTACTTATTTTGGCTCTTCTGAAGGAGATGTTGTATCGACCTAATGACGTAGGTGTAAAAAGGGTAAAAAAAAACAATATTTTTTAATAAATGCTTATATCTTCTAAGCTATTCGACGTAGACATAAAGTATGTCTTATACAAAAAAAAAACAACATCTTTCCAACAGTATATAAATATTGGGGTAGTTTTATAGTAAAATCTTTAGGTATTTGGTTTTTCAAGAAAGAAAATAAAGATTGTTTTTTTTTTCAAAATTTTCTAATTTGAACTACAATATCTCTATAACGGTAGCACCAATCATCATCAAATAAATGTTCAAATATTCTCCAAACCGTTATCTTTCTAGAATTTGTGATTGCATATATATATATATCTAATAAATCAACAGATAAAACGGTTTTTATGCAAAAACATCAAAACAACAAGGATATTTTCAAATGTCCTTTTCGTCCTTAAAGGATAAGATGCGTCACTAAACACATATATTTTTGGGAAGCTAGGAATTCCAGATACCCTTGGGATATGGTCAGTAGGTCCCACGCCAATACAACATCTCCCTCAGGCTCCCCTTAATTTTAAACGTAACATGATGATAAACACGTTCAACCATGACTTTAACAACATTTTCGAGTCGGGAATACTAATAGAGTTGAGTTTAATGTGTCTGAAACTCAAAACTGTCTGGAAGTGTAAATACGTACACTATGAATATCCCCGACCTGCAGATAAATAAGAAAATGACTATGCTAACATGTAATAAGTCTATGACTCGGTCTATGATCTCTGGATTGGCTGGCCCAATTCTTAATAATTTAAATATGTATTATTTGCCAACAGTTAAAAGTGAAACATTTTTTGCCAGAGAAAGCATGTCAAATTTTATTACTTGGTGCAGAAAAAGCTTGCATAAAATATTTGAGTGTTTATTGCTCGAAACTGATATACCTAATAATGAGAAAAAATGAAAAGTTTGTTTGAACGAACTTGAAAAGTGAAGCTTATGGAGCAAAAGCGAAACTGAGTATCTCAGCGCTGAAAATAAATACGAAAAAACGGCTAGTTGCACTGCAAAGAGCGCCATTTGAAACTCCTAAATTATGGTGCACGATAGAACTTAGCCGACGATATACAGGTTGTTATTAAAAAAAATTTTTTTTTCTTTCATTTAGTATTTACAATCTGAATAATTTACAATTCAATAAGTTAAATAACTTTGTGTTTTTTACTGGCTTGAAGAGAAATATCCTATGATAACACTTCACTATTTATCATATATTATACTAGTATATATTATTTATCATATTATTTTATAGGTCGCAATGAACGTTTTAATCTTCAACGGCCTGGGTCCCTCATAAGATTGTTTGCCAGGATGTTTGGATGTACTTCTAATTTACTTTTGTACTTATTTTGATATTTCATTATGTACTGAAGGAACCTGCAAATCGTTGTGGGATTAAACTATTTGACGCGAACCCCGGAGCATGACCACCATTTTTAAGACTTTGTTCTGAAATCTTTGAATTACATTAATGTTGATTTCAGCTGCAGCACCCCAGAGTTGAATTCCGTACGACCCATTTAGGTTTAAGAATAGCTTTGTACAGCATCACCTTGTTTTCCAAAGACAATTCTGATCCTTTATTCATTAACCAATAAAGGCTTCTCAGCTTTTGTCCCAATTGTGCGCGCTTACAAATTATGTGCTTCTTCCATGACAATCGCCTATCAACATAAATCCCCAAATATCTGAATTATACTCCTGAAGTATGACTGTTATTGAAATGAAAACTTTTTTTTACTTTATAGTACTTCCAAAACTTATTTACAATCTATATTAAGTATAAATACAATAAATAAATATGCAAGTATAATTTATTTATTTTGATTTGTAGCAGCAGCGTTTTCCATCGAAGACCTTCCCTTGGAATAATTTACAATATAATTGGTGTGCGATTTCTCTGTTTTTAATGGAATGAAAAATTAAGAAGAAAAGAAAATTTTTTTAATCATCCCTAAAAATGTTTAATTCTTCTACACTCAAGAGAGTACCTCTATTGAAGTGGTCATTTGAAGAATTGATGAAGATCATTTGGACAGTTGTTAATATGAAATGTTTGTTGAATAAAATCTTAAGATCTTATAGTTACAGTCGTAAACAGTTAAAATTTCTAACTTAAATAATATTTAAAGAACTGACCTTGAAATTTTAAATTTCAAAACTGGTATTATGTCAACAGGCGAATATAATTTTTAATAATGGTAATAAATTGAGATGTAAAACAATAAATTTAAAAAAAGTATAAATAATAAAAAAGAAATAAATGAGCTTGAGGTCAAAACTCTTAACTTACTCACACCATAAGAATTTGTAAGAACCAACCCTCATATCATTAGGTAAATATTAAAACTTGAGTAAATGAAAACATTTTAACCATTAAATTCGATTTAATAATCATCTCCCTTGGTTTTTTTTTTTGTAATTGGAATTAACAACTTATAATTCCTATTCGTTCACCCTCACTTTGAATATTCTAAAATTTCTTCTAATGATAATAGTTTTTATCATATTAAATTTATACAATTTAGTAAAAGGGGGAGGATATAATAAACAAATAATAGGCAAAAATAAAAAAAACATTTTTTTTTTTTATATTACTGTCATCAAAAGTAAGTTAGGCGTACGCTTTCACACGCAGACATTATCCAATGCTTACAAATATAACAAAAATAAAATAAAAAAAAATTAAAAACAGTCGACATACCCAAGCGACAAAAAATTCAAAAGTCGCCTGTGAAATGTTAGATAATGTCAAATAAAGAAAACAAAAAAACTTTTCCTTAATTTCCAACTTTCAATCCCAATTTCTGTTTAAATGTCAAGTGATGTTTTTAAACTGTCAAAAAATTAAGATTTTTTGTCAACATATCTATTTCATATTTCGCTTCCTTTTATGAATTTTCCCCCTTCTCGAATGATAAAAAAAAAATATATTTTTTTTTTATTCTGAAGGGTCTTTTAATTCTAATAATAACCACACGATACAAAGTATTCATTTAAATTTTTTTTTCATTTTCCGGGATTTTCTTTTTACAGTTAGTAACATAAAATTAAATGCATGTTGAAATGTACATAGTATATTTGTTGTCAAATCAAATTTTGGTAGAGTTATATCGTATATTTTTAATAGCTCAGTATTTTGTTTTGTTTGTGCAATTGAAATGGTATACCTACGTATAATAACGAGTATAAAGGTCTTGAAAACTCTTGCAAAATATATTTTTATTATTGAAAAATGCATATAAGAAGAATTTTGAAAACGTTTGGTTTTTTACTGTACCTAATACAATAACATGTTTTAGTCCTAAATATTTCAAAACCTTTCGATCGAGTATAGCATACTGCTCTTTCATTTAAATGCTAGTCTATAGCCCTGGGTTACGTTCTCACTAAATGTATTGAAAATTATTTCTCAAATCGTTTGATTCGTATCTTAATTGACGGACTGTTTCATATAGGTCAGTTCTGGCTTTTGCTGTCTTTCTGATATTCATGAATATATACTTATGCAATCAACTTTCAATCCTATCACCAAGTTGTGTAAATGATAGCACTCTAATAGCACCTTTCAATATTCTTTATATCACATACTACACTCCCACCAGCTGCTGATATTAAACGTATGATAAAAACGGTCAACCGTGTCGTGGACTACTGGGGATAAAGTGATAGACTTGAATGTATTTTATTAACATAAGTATAAATACTTTATCAGTCTTCTAATGATAGTGTAATAACCGAAATCGATTAAAATATGTAATAGAATTTGTGAAACATATACCTAGAGCATTTAATCTTTATTTTAGTTGAGTTTAACTTCTATGAAACTAAAAACTGTCTGGTATTCGGTAAAATTACCCTATTTGAATTCATCTTAACATTCCGCGGTGTACGTATTTAATGAACTGAACATTTGAATATCCCGGGCATGCAAATTAACAAGAAAAGATTTGGAATGACCATACCTTTAACATTTTTAAATATGCCGCCAGATATTGGTATTTTTTGAGTCACTGCAAAGCATATTTTGAGCCACAAAATAAGCTAAAAATCTATAACTCTTACATACGAAATTGGAATGCAAATCACTGATACTTTTCACGTTTCGATGCACTCCTAACTGCGTTAAATTTTGACAAAGTTCAAAAGTATGTAATTTGTCTTTTCGACAATCATAATGTGATATTTTCCTTTGTACGACTATTTTATAAGATATCTTGTAGTAAAATGTGTTCGAAAGTAAAATCCTACTCCAACGAATGTTTTTCTATAATGTAAAATCATTCCGCCCCTTATAATCTTCAGTTGGTGACTGGTGTGAACTCAGTTCATAGTTTTGATATGTATGTTTAGTACCTCTTCTCTCATTTTGAAAGCCTTTTCTGCCTGAAGTATTTTCATATTTGAGTTTAGTCTATTAAATGTAAAACCTCTATAACCAAATCCGTCGAATATAAAATCTCTGTAGTCGAATAGCTAAATTACAAACGAAAAACTAATCTAAAGATAAGAGCTTAGAAAACTAATCTAAAGGCTTACACGCTGGGTGGCGCAGTAGGTAGAGCGCCTGCCTTTCAACCGAAGGGTCCCAGGTTCGATTCCCGATGAAGCAAAAAAATTATTTATCGATTTTTCGACCTGGTCCAGTACCCTTTGTCATTGGGATCAAATAAATGACAAAAAATAATTGAGAGTATAATCTGGTAGCAACTTAAAATAAAATGGAGCTATTCTATTTAAGAAGGCTTAGTCCCTGACAATAGTAGTAGTTTTCTACATTTAATGAGTTGATAAACCAGTAATTTGATAAATAAATACTCGAAATATTGTCGATATTGTAGTGTAAAGTTGCAGTACCGTACTTAATTAAGCACGACAAGGTGATTCCACCTAAGTTAGTGTCAAGAACATAAAAAAAAAAAAAAGAGAAGCACAAGTTAAAGTTCCGGGGAGATAAATTTTTCTGTTCGATAAGTAGACGATAAAAGGTCACTAGATCAATAAACTATTGAACTAGTTCGGAAAATAAACCTCATAACTTCAATAAACTGCAGAGCAGACTAAAAAGCAGAGTCCCGAAATTAAAATTCATTCAAAATCCTTAAATTCCAAAAGAATAAAATAAACAAAAAAAACTTTATGCGATCATTAGAAACAGGTTAAATTTTTTAGAAGTCTGCATTTTACAATAGTCTTCTGTAGAGTGAAACTGTTTGTACAATATTTGGTTGAAGTAATTGTCATCCTTCTTTACCCCAGTTCAAAATTTTCTATTTGCCAGTTTTATAGTCTATGTTCCGACGGTATATATAGCTATAGTTAAAATATAGTATAATTCAATACCCTTTCACATTTTACCTCTCGTTCTACCATAATTTCGTTCAATGTTCAATTTCTCTCTCTCATTTTTCTCTCTCAATTCTCTTCCCATCGTTAAACTCGTAATGTTTATTTTCCTAATTTGTGTACTTCAATAGAAGAACAACAAAATAAAACAAAAAAACAATATTAGGGGTTGGAAATATTAGTAACAATAACAACAACAATAATAATAAAAAAATAATAATAATAACAGAAGAATTTGAAATTATGAATTCAGTAAAGAAAAGGATAGATATATTAGAGTTATTATTAAGGGTTGAATAACAATTTATTGAACAATTAAAATAGTTGTGAGTTATTTTTTGTTTTTTTTTTTTGCTTTTTGTATATAGTAGTGTTAACACAATCCTTGAATGCAATTTTCATGCTATTGACTGTCGATTTAATGATTAGGTTGTTTAATTTTTTTTGTTTTTATTGTTATTTACTAAAAATATTTGTTAACTAAAAATGTTTATGACACTTTAATATTTAGGGTGTCTCATTTATTTTGTAGTATATATATGTACATATATAGCTTGTTTCCGGTCTATTATATCCTATAATATATATATATAATATTATGAAAAAATTGTGCTTCAATGAAAGTGAAAATATGATGTAATTAACTAGTTAATTTGTTTTTAAGGATATTAAGGATATACAGACTAATTAAGATAATAATTTCAATTGGATTAAATTTAAAAAATAAATGCAATGAAATCTAAATAGGTAGTTTAATTTGCATAATGGAATTAAAATTTTCCTTTTTATTGAATATCATTTAATTTAGCGATTTTTATGGCTAAACAATTGAGAGAAAACATTAATAAATACAAACAAAAAAAAATTTAATTTTATGTCATATTTTTTCGAACATTTATTTAATGATGTCCAAATATAATGACAACAATTTTTTTTTTATTCTAATTACAATAAGTTTTGAAATAATTTTGAAAGTTTTCATAACATTCTGGTAAGTTTTTAATTGGTTTTTATTGAATAGAAGAAAAATAATATGTACTATAATATTGGGATGTGTCGAAATAATCGTAGATAGATTTTCAATAAATTTATTTGATAGAAAGTTTTGGTTTGGTTTGATGTGAGGAACCATTAAAAATTATTGATTTTACAAATGAAATACTACATCTCTGTAATACAACCGAATAAAGACTTTGTATTTAACATACTAAGGACATAGGTATTTAGTTTTGGAATAATGTCCTGAAATATTGATAGAATTTTCCAGTAATGAAATGATGATTATTAATTTATTTTTCTCATGATATATTATTGTTTGACGTAGAATCCGAATTTGTATAAAAAAATAACCCTATTTGAAAATCTCGATTTCGGTGAATTATCGGTTTAAAAAACCCATTTTCCTTTCCGGAAGTTAAAAATAGCACCAACCAATAGTGCATATTCTATTTTGCTTTAAATATTAAAATAACCTCTTAAGAAACTGATACGGATGCTATGGGACCCCCGATTTATATAAAAATGTTTTATAAAGGTGTAGATTCTTACCACGTCCAGAATGTGAGGCTTGCATATAAAAGATCACAGGTGCGGAATCTAAATGTTTACTTTCACAATGATTGGCAAAAAAAAAAGAAAAATCCCAGGTTCGATTCCCGATAAAAGGTTTATAAGATTTTCGAACTGGTCAGTAGCCTTTGTCATTATGATAAAATAAATGAAAAAACTTATTTAGAGTATGTTTTGGTAATAGGTTAAATAAAATGGAACTACACTATTTAAAAAGACTTAATTCCTGCAAATAGTAGCATAAATTTTCCACAGTTAACCAATTGATATGCCCGAAATTTGATAAATAAATACTCGAATAACATCGTATATATTTCCTTCCCACACGTAATTAAAAATTGTAATACCGTACTTAATATACCAAAAGTACTACTGTACTACCTAAGTTAATGTCAAGAACATAAAAAAAAATGTAAATTTAGTTACCAAAATTTTGAGCTGCAGAAAGATTTATCTCGTTTAACGATGACAATTTTGGTTGAGTTGGATAACAAACGATTAACTTGTGCTTAAAATTTTTAGTCATTTTACAGGATATATTCTTTTGTAAAATATATTTATCAAATCAAAATTTCACTTATCGTTACTTTCTTTTCACTTAAAAACTATTTTTATTAATTCAAATAGAAAGCAAATTGGAATGGCAAACAGTGATGAAGTAAGTAAGACGCTTCTGGAATATTTAAAATTGCAAAATAAAAATTAACTAGTATTCGTCCGCTCCTCGAAATTCAAAGAAGTTATATAAAAAATCTTGTTCAATTTCATTATGAATTGTTTTTCATCATTTCAATTTATTCTACTTCTATTTTATAATTTCTTTTGTTGGCTTTATTGATTTATCTTAGACAACAACCGTATATGTAATAATTAATTCGCCTGGCTATAACATGTGTGCTGCAGCAATTTGATACATTAAAATTTTTGTATGTTAAAATGACTTATACGAGTATATGGAAATTGAAATTTCTAATTGAAATTTAAAAATTTTTTTAAAAATATTTAATTTCACTACGTCTTTTTTTAAATATCTATAATTTAAAAGAATAATAATGAAAATCTATTTTGAAATGGTTCAGATATTTGTACTGTACCTTTTTCAATTTACAAATTATTAAATTGTTTAAAATTAATTAAATTTAAATACATTGAATACGATATCAAATCTGATTATCAAAAATAAAAATGAAGCATTTAGAAGTCATTAATATACTAAAGGGGAATTATTCACTAAATAAATTTTTGGAACATTTAAAGCTAAACTTGTCAAAGCAGATATTTTCAGTCGTGTAATAGCCTGCGATGTACAGGACTGCAATAGTCTAATATTAACCTAACCATCTATATATATTTGATAATTAAAAAGAGATGAGTAGAGCATTAGTCGCTGTATACAGGATTAGAAATTACATAAGAAAATTGTTAACAGCTCAACAGTTGCTCTTAGATATGCTGAATAAATTAGCTAATTAATTATCAGTGATACATACGTAAATACAAAAACTGTAATGATTTTCAACGTATGAAATAAAAATCAATTACAATTATAGTTGTTCATAAATATTTCATATTAAATTTTTGTGGAACAACCATAATTGGGGTTCGTATTCACATGCACATTAAAATGTTGTAGTAGTAATGTTTACTATTATGTACTTACAACTTGACAAGCATAAATACAAGTACTAGATAACTTACAATATTTAATTACAAACATTTTTAATACGATAAACAATATTTTCTGATCTTTCGACAAACGATATTTTCTGGGTAAGAACAAACATTTAAAATATAGAGGTGTTTCTGGAATTAGTAATTAACGTAAATATTAAAAGAATATTGTAGATGGAAATATACACGATTTTTATCCAATGCTTATAGCTATGATATTCCAAAACTAAACCAAATTATAATTTACTAGCTATTCCCGGCTAAACATTCTCCGGTCTAGCATTAGCATTTTAAATGAAACAATTTATTTATTTTCTTTATTTTCTTTAAAAAAATCAAAATCCGACTTTGTTATAGAATATCATTATTTTTGTTTTTAAATAATAGTGCTCGACACGCATTTTTGTATTTCGCAAAGTTGAAAAAGTGAATTTTGCGAGAAAAGGTATAAACTTCTAATTGTGTTATGCCAATATATTTAAAGATATACATTAAAAAATACAAAAAATGTGTATTAAATATTATTATTATTTATCAATACAAATACTTAGAATAATTGATTTACTATTTAAATATTTATATTTCATAAATGTTCTGAAATTACACAGTATATTTATATTTGTTTATAAGTATTTATTATTAGTACTCGTTCGTAACGCATATTCGTATCTTCGTATTTTGCAAGTTTAGAAAGTGGGTTTTGCATGAAGAAATATATTATATTTTGCAACTATATTTGTTTATCTTTGAGATATGTAATTAAAACTTTTGAAATAAAATTTGATGTAATTGCAATAAAATTTGTAAATGTAATAAAAATAAGTAAAACAAAACCTTCATGAAACAAAATCTGATGTCTAAACGCTCCCTAACAAATACTATTAATAGAGACGTACATTTGAACAAAATGTGGCGAACAGAGATGTCGCTGGCAGTATAGATATGAAATTAAATGCATTTAAACTAAATACATACCACACTCACATTAAAAACACATTAAAATAGTCATAGACACGTTTTTTATGTTTTTTTTTATTATCATAATGAACTATTTCAAAACTCAAAATAAAAAAACAAAAAAATTTATTTCTAGAATTTATATTTTTATTTCACTTCTTTTAAATTTTGGTTTTGACGTTTTGGTATGATTAGATATGACCATTATAGTGAATGTTATGATGGGTTATGGCTTTGTTAAATCATATCGAATCATATAAGCCATATAACGTATCATATCACATCATATGACATCATATGACGCCTTATAACTATTATAGTTAGAAGTAAAGCCAATAATTATGCTTTTTCTCGTATTCTTCAATTTTTATTGTGATATTGTTATCCCTCTAGGGTCTCTGATGTAGGTAAGAGTAGTCTGTGATTTTTCTTTTTAAAGTTTTTTTAATTTTTATGTGTACTAAATTTGCCGTGTATTAAATTGGAACTTGATAATAATGTCATAAAATATTTTGTTTTTCTTGTTCTTAGCAGATCGTAAATTTCGGTTTATGATTCTCCATGTACAATATTATATTTACTCAATGCTACTGCGCATTTAAATTTATACTTTTGAATTATTTGTTAATAAAATAAATAAATTTCAATTATTGGAATTTCTGAACATGGGTGGGGTAAAAAATATATTTTCTAAATTTACTATTTGTTTTACCGGTAAGTTTTTTTGCTGTAATATCGTAATATCTTAACAAAGCTATTTATCGATATCATAATTATACTCTGATAATTCGGTTTTTGTCTTTGCTACTTTGTTTTTTTTAAAAAATTAATTCATATAATCAGATATAATCAATGCTATTGCTCAATAGGTGAATTGTTTTTAAGTTAATTTTAATTTGTTTTTGGTTTTATTTGATTTTATTGTTTTGTGGTTTATGTCTTTAAATTAAATTTTGCACACTATCGTAATTCGTAATAGTTCTAATAAAGTTGTCTAATATAGTTGAAAAAAGCTTTGTGTTGTAAAAGCTTTGTTTAAAGTTTAACAGACGTTTAAGCATATTAATATATAAGATTGCGGCTTACTAACTTAGAAAAAGCTCCTACCATTAATCAACTTTGGCAGTCCATGAGCGCAAAATGTCAGAACTCAATTATATCAAAAGAAGAAAAAAACAAGTTATCAAGTTAGCAAATCAATGCTTAAAATTTAAATCACGGTAATTGACGCATTCAAAGAAAAACATTAGAATATCATTGCCTTATCGTAACAAAAATTTTATCTGAAATTTTAAGAATTTTTAGGAACAAATGAGACCATAATACCAAATTAATTAATAAACAAGCAAATTTTTTTGTTTTAAGATATCCAAAAAATAAAATTTATAAAGAGGTTATAATTTATTAAACGCCATTTAGGCTTCGAATTTTTTTTTTTTTTTTATTATTATAAACAAAGAATCAAATAATTTTTTTATACATAAAACTTTTCTTTAAAAAGAAATAAAAAAGATAGGTGGGGTTGTTTAGATGTTATTTTTTTTCCTTTTCGTATAAATTTAAATTAAACTGAAAACCAACACAATTATAGGATTTACTCATATTAGTCGTTACTAAAACCAGGGTATTTTATTTTTATTTTTCAATTTTTATATTTTATGATATCGTGGGAATTTTCAAGTTTGGTGTTTTGATTTTTTGTGTTTTGAATTATTCAAGGAAAACAATCTATTTAGTAATGGGATATTCTGTAAACAGTTAGTAATCATTAATACGATTTTGATAATGATAGTAATAAAATTTTTGTTAGTTTCTTGTATTATTGTAAAAATGTACATTAAAATTCAATTGCATAAGAAAATGTTACTTTAACATTTTAAAGATTTTCAATTTAAATCCATGAAAGGTATGTTGTCTGCAATAGGATTGTAAATAAATTTTTTTTAGGTATGTGAATCAATGCACTTAACATAAGCCAGAATATAGTTTACCAACTTACAGAATAAGATATTTATATAAAGTAGAGCAAAATAATGAAGGAAAATATAAAGGGTCCTCTGATCTTCGAAAAAAATTTTTTTTAAATAATTAAATTCAAATATAATCCAAGTTAATTTATTAAAAAATCTATTGATGTACTATAGTTAGTAAATTTGACATAGTTTTAAGGTAATGTTTATGTTTTAGTTCTTATCAAATTGAAAAAAAGATTCTATTTGAAATATAAAATTCAAAAGTTAGCATTAATATGTATTCGAAGCTGAAAAATAATGTTAAATGCTGTCTTGATTACCTGATATTAGTTTCAACTATATTTTACAATTTTGATACATAGCTGGTCACATACTCACACACACTTTAGGAAGATATATAAAGCAAATGGATTAAATTAATTTAATTGGGGAATTTTCTGAGTTTCCCTTTAACCTTGGAAAATAAATATCCACTGTATTCCCCTATATATTCACTGTATATACCTGGGATTCAACAAAAAACACATCGAATAAAACAGTTATTTTGATTAGTATAAATTAATTATAATTAGCAAAATCATCTAGCGTAAAATAAATACAAATGAAACTAAACCTATAAAAATATTGATAATTTTAATTACCTTAGACGTTAGAATAACACCTTAGAGTAACTTATCTTAGTGCAACTTAAAGCAAGAACAAGAGAAGATATTATCTTTCCAAAGCCAACACAGCAAAACAGATGTCTGAACACCTATGTAAAGTGTAGAGCTCCAACAAATTAAATTTACACCTTAATTTAATTTTGTAAAATATGGTTTTCAAAATGACAAAACTCAGGAAATTTAATTCTTTGTCGTCAGATGCCTCAGAAATATCCTAAGATTCACAAGATATGTTTTACAAACAAAATAAGTAATTTAAACCTGTATAGCCGATCTAACAAACAACCAGTACCGCTTTTAATAGCCCACATGTTCAGAAAAAGTCCTTCAGGAATTTATTTACAATTTCCGTTCCGACGAACATACATAAATTTTAAAATTTCGGATAAATAATGACATTTGCAGACTGCGGAATACTTACGGACTTCAGCATACGAAATGCGGAATGTAATCGGAATTTAACATTCCGAACTTCAGCATAACCACCTAAATGATAAACAAAAGTCCTTAAAATCAATCTTTGCATCAATTCAGTGGTAAAAGATAAAAAATAACAACAAGGAGGTACTATCAATTTTTGTATTAGGTTAGCATCTCGACCGAACCGTTTTTGGACAATTATTTTTAGAAAAATAATTGTTTTTTTTTTTTTTTTTAATTTTACGAAGAACATAATTTTGAAATCTTAATTTACGCTTTTAATTTTCATAATTAATTTTAAATGATATTAACTTTCGCCTGATTGCTTTTAGAATAACCCATAGCGTCAAATTAGAAAATTTATTTTAAAAAAAATATATTGCTGAATACAGATGATAAAATACCACGAATGAATGAATAAAGTTCTTTATATTTATATATATATATATATTATATAAATATGAAAAATATAAATATAATATATTGTATCCATTTAAACAAATTTTTTACATGTTATTTCACCATTGTCAGATTTTTTTTCTATTTTTTTTTTTTACTTTACTTTAATTTTTTGTTTGCGTGAGAGCGTTGCAAGGTGGATTGAATTAAGCACAGGACTATGTATAAAAAAAATTGTATAACAATTCGATTCCAAAAAAAAATAAGAAAAACCATTAACTAATAATAATGTGTATTAGGACACATTTTTGAAATAACAAAAATAAAAGTATAAATAAAAAGAAAATTCAAACAAAAGAAAATTTTAGTTTTCTTATGAAATGAAGAAGAATTTCTTTTTTAATCTGTTTTCCCTATGTTTAAGAAAATTTTATTTTACCATTTTGGAAGAAAAATACACCAAAAAACACCGATATGATGTTGTTATATAGTGAAAATAAGGTACGAATTGAATAACTTAGTAGCAATCAGATTTATTTAATTGATTTGTAAAAAAAATTGAAAAAATTATGGTATAAAATGGTCCCTAAATAGTCCCTCAATACATAAAACAAAATCCATAATGGCTTTTGACACAAAAAACAATCCACAAAACACAAATCCATTCTTGTCAATGCTTTTACGCATTTCACTGTATTATGTACGGCACTTTTTTTGTTTTTTTTTAAACAGCCGCGCGCTAGGATAGGACCTTTTATACTTACGTACCGCTTAGCTGGGATAGAGAAGGAAGAGGAAGAAAGAAAGTGTGGTGCAAATTAACAGGTAGTGTGAGCAAAAAACGGTTAATGTTTGACTTGAATCTCTAGAGATTATAACAAGCTGTTCTATTATTATTTGATTGTGGAAACACGTCGGGAGGAATGTGATTCCACATTCGCTCGGACTATAAATGAATTTCCATAACTATTTTTTTGCCATCTTGGGATTTCCACTGTGTAGGGATTTGCCGCTCCTCTTGTTTTGCGTTGGAACTGTTTTAGAGGAGGAAGTAGTGATTTGATTTCTACTGAGGTAGTGTTCACACCTACGAGATATCTATAAAACAGTGAAAGTGCCCCTACTGTACGACGATGTTCAAGAGAAGTTAAGGATGAAGTTATATTTGGGTCGCCTATGAGATGAATGGCGCGATTTTGAACGCGGTCAAGGTAGTCTAAGGCTGAAATGGGAGCGCCAGCCCAGATGTGGGAATTGTATTCCATCTTGAGTCGTATAAATGCTTTATAGATATTAAGGAGTTCCAAAGGTGAGAAGAGAGCTTTACAACGACTTAAATAGCCTAAACATTTGGCAACTCCTTTCGCAATATCAAAAATATGGTCATTCCTAGTAACTTTTTGATTTACGTGCATACCTAAAATTTTTAGACTATCCGAGTTTATACGAAATTTTGAGTTAGGAGAGATTTTAGAGTTGGATTCAAAATCAAAGTTCTACGCCTTTAACAGAATATTTAAATAAATTATTTTTATGGATAGCCACTGTTGGATACAGCGAGGATATCTCCTTTTACAGGATTAATTAGCCACAGTTTTATGGATTTTGAATTTATGGATTTTTTTTGTGGATTTCGGTTTGTGGATTTGCTCACTAACCCTATAATAGCATAATAATCTTTGAAAAAAAACCTTTAGATAAAATCTTAAAATTGTAAAATCCAGTCTAAGTATTAATTTTATCAAATATTGTTCCTTGCTAATACCATAATACATAAGGTTTAAAGTCAAATACAATATTATTGTTTAACAGAAGAATACGTCATAACAGCTGGTGTACCACAAGAAAGTGTATTTGAGACACTGTTATACTTAATTTAAGCCGCTCATATACCTGATAACAGAAAAATAATTACGTTCACAATTGCATCTAGCCAAAAATCTTCAGGTAAATATATTTAATTTATTTAAAATTGACCTACAAAAAAAAACAAGAAAAACTGAAATTAAAAAAAAAATTCAATAAAAAAATAGAAACAAATTACAATAAAATATTTAAGATTCTTCGGTCAAAACAATAACACGAACTAGTTGGTCGAATACTTTTATACAAAACGATAGTGGGCAAATTAAAAATCCTGCTCAAATGAATAAGTGTGTATGTGTGCGGAGCCAACTTGAAATTTGAGTTTCATCGTTAAATTATACACTACCTCAACTAAATTGCAAAATTTACAGAAACTTAATATTTTTTAAATAAAGAGGTGAATATATCGTAATTTCGGAAGCAACATACCTCCTTCATTAGTGGTGGTGAGTAATTTTAAATTAGTAATAACTGAGACTAACCAACAATTTTTCTTTTTCATTATTGACATTTACTAGCTTGGCCTAGCTTTTTAAAGTACCTTATATAAGTGCCTTTGAAACTCTTGTAGAAAAAGTCCATAATTTACCGAAAAATGTCAATCATATTGGAAATATAACTGAAGTAGAAAATGAAAGTTCATATAAACATATCAATACTGTATACAAAAAGTTAATAAAAAACATCTATGTGTGCTCTGCTTTTTTTGTGCTCATTTGAAGTTTAGATTAAGCAACATGGAATAGACTGACTGTAAATTATTTTTGTGTATAGTATGAAATATGATGCATTTTAGTTATTACTTTTTTTTTACAATATGGAAGTCAAGAGTATTTCAATTTAAATGTTATTTATTATATGTTTATTACTGACAAATGTATTAATTTGTGATTTTAACTTCTCTACCAACAGCATATATATATTTTACTTTATTTTAAGATTTTTTTAATCAAAGTTGGAGGTGTCCGTGACATCGTAAATGTATAGACAACGTCGTCAGCATATTGACGTATGATGTTAAATCTCAAAAAAAAAATTTTTTACATTGTCTCATATTCAATTCAAATATTTTAAAAAATGATCCACAAAATAGGTATTCACAAGAGTATAATATTTTGACATTTGATTTGACGATTATTTCAAAGACAATGTGTTGAGAGTGATCGGAACCGTAAGCAAAGCCAACACAATGTTGTCAGTTCAGAAAATTTTACATATTGTATTTGCTTGTACATTGTACATATGTACCCTTGAAATTTTTCGGATACATTTCCGATGTCACCGTGTTTTGCTAACCCTACTGCATAAAGAAATATTGCACAATAAGGTGCCTGTTATGGATTTCGATCGATTTTAATCGAATCGTTCATTGTTATCTTTAGATTTGTTCGATTGGAATCGTTAGTGCCATTATGTATTTCGATGAAAATTTTATCGAAAATGTTTAAAAATACTGCCATTGTTAAATTCAAATCTACGATGAAAATGACATATGTTTGATATTTTTTGACTGTCAAATTCAAATTATAATACGATAAAAAAAAACCAAACAAAAGTGTTATATTTTAAATTTTTAAGTTGTAAATAAGTTAGAAGTGTTTAAATAAAAGTGAAATAATAAAATTATAAGGTGTTATAAATAAAAGGTGCTCAAAAACGCTATCAAATTGCAGAATAAAAAAACAAGCGAACATATATTTGGGATTATTCTAACCCACTAGATTCGGAATTATTTACATTATTAAAACTTTATTTTATTAACAGTTTTGATCAAAATTTCCTGTTAAACAATAATCCTGTTATGGATTTATTAGAAAAATTAGGGCAAAATTGAAATAGCCAATAATAAGTAACACTTCGATTCCAAATATAATTAAATTGGCCAGTATATTAAGATTTTGTGCGGTTTGTACCAAGAAAATGATTTGCAGCGTAGGAAATGATTTTCATGTTGAACTAGCACAGCTAACTTTTCTGTTGTGTTGAAGGAAGTTCTATACGTATTTCCAGTTTATACTTGTCCAAAATGTATCAAATTCCATTACGCACTAGAAGAAAAAAGTCCGACAAACATTATTCTTATGATTAAAGTAGAATTACTGAAATAATTTATTTACACTAACTTTCATATTGCAGTTTATTTCATTCCTATTAAAATTTATTTCAATAAAAAATAATTATATGAAGAATAAAGTAAAATATCTACTTCCATTTCAACAATTAAATTTATTTTTATTCCAAAAAATATCATAAATATAAAACAAAACACCAAGTGTTCAAGTATCACTCTTTTATTTTATCCCTTCAATTCAAAATTAAAATAATTTGTACAAAATCTCTCTTTCGATGTCTCTTCCGTGATAAAATTTTACATCGATATATTTTCGAAAATCTCTGAACGATATCGAAATACTTAATGACAATTTTGCATTTTGACATTTCGTTCGATCAAATCGTAATCGTTATCGAAATACATAATAGACAACTAAATGTAGCAAGTCATCGTCTAGACGACTTAATGACGATCTTAATAGACGACTGATATGCTTGTTCTAAGCATTAATCTGAGAGTAATAAAGTAAATACTTAAAACTATAATAAGCCACCCTAACATTAAAAATATCATTTCGATTCATTTGGTATTACACCTCTGATTTAAATGTTTAAACGAAATTTTTCATTAATTGCATCTAGAATGCTGTAACGAATTCTCATCTCATGTTATAAACTCTTATAGAATATTATTTAGTTTTAACGACTAAAATTAAATAAATCAAATACACAACTAGAAAAACAGGATCAAGACAGACCTTAAATTTTTTTTTATAAGTTTATATTTTTTACCACCAGGTGTGTTTAAAATAAAAATGTTTGTTTTTGCTTTTTTGCAAAATAATTTCAAAAAAGTTTTTCTTAGCTAATGAACAATAAAATTTGTGTCATTTTTTGGATACTATCATATTTATATCATGAATGCAAATGTGTAGTATAGAAGAGTATAAAAGAATAAAATTTTCAGGATCAAAATTTTAGAATATAACAACAATAACAAAAAGAAAAATTACGGATAACAACAACATTGCAAACATAACAAAAAATGACAGCTTGCTGCAATAGTGTCATGCTGCTATCATTATATCCGCGTGTATTGCGTTTTTTTTTTGTTTTTCTTTTTGTTTATTCTTTAATGTTTCATCTGTTATTCTCAAAGAATTTTTCTATTTTTACAAAACAGTTTTTCCTCCTACACACATTGTTTTCATGCAATGTCGAGGAAAATTCAAAATAAAAAAAAAAATAACAAAAATAAAAAAAAAAATAAAACGCGAAACATGATATGAGAAAAACATTAACTGAAAAATCATCATCAAAGGAAACAGAAAACTTTTAGTTTTTCATTTTCATTTTGTTGTTATTATTGTTGTTGCTCAGACAATGAGGAAACACAATCAGCAACATCATGCTGATGATTCAATACACAAACATTCCATATATATTATTAATTCTAAATCTATTCTCAGTATGCTTCAAATAATTTGTATAAACTAAAAAAATTCAGAGTGTCTCTACAGAAAACATAAACAGTAAAAAAAAAAATACATATCGAAAAGAAAAACTTGAAGAGTTGTTGAAATGATGAAATGATGAGAAATGAGAACTGCAAGAGAAATTTTAACATAAGAACAGCAGCAGCAACAGCAGCAGCAGTAGTTTACTTATAACATTAAATACATTGGTATCAGCTTGAAGGAAGACAATATTCAATACTTTATCCTTATTTCTATTTATATTTTTTCTTCATCTATCTCTTTCTCATTTCTATTCCTTCTATATTATTATTTCTATCTTATTCGCTCTACATAGATATTTAAATGTAAATGTTACCATGAGCAATATATGAAAGAACATGGTTAAGTTGTGTTTTCTTCTATCGTTTAATTTTTTTTTTTTTTTGTTTTTTGTTTTTTTTTTTTAGAGATGAGCAATACTAAATCATGGTAACAGCAAGTGGCATCATTCATTTCTATATCTCATATATAAATACATGCAATTTGTATACGTATACAAGTATAGATATATATATATATATATATATATATATATGTTTGCATGTATAAATGAATATAAGTAATGAGCATTGACAAACATCCTTTCAACTATGATGTCGCAGCTGGCAACACAAGTTATTTCCCATAAATATATTTGTTTTTCATTTGTGCACATGCTATTGAGATATTCTTTAAATATCTCTTATATATACATATTATATATATACTATATATTTTATATATGTATATAAACAAAGTACATATAGATATTTAAATAATTTTTTTTTTTTTTGTTTATTTTCATTTTCTATTTATAATATAAAACTCTAGGATATTTATTGAGTAAAAGGATTCATTTACATACAAACATACATTATATTTAATCCTAGAGTGAATTGTGAACTTTCAATCAGGGAATTGAAAAGAAAAAAAACAAAAATATTGTGAATTTATTTTCAAGTAATATTTGAATGAATAATCGAGACAATTTAAAATTTGAATATTTTTGAAAATCCTAAATTTGGGCAAAATTTTGTATTTGATTTTGTAATGAGTTGAATTGAAGCTTAAATCAAGGTTATATATTATATTCACGCCAGTGTAATCAGTTTAATGGATAATGATTTAACTAGGTTATAATTAATTAACAGGATAATGATATTATGTTCCCATGTAACTGACGATAAAGAAGAAGAATATGCTATCGATTATGATTTGAGTTGTTTGGTGATTTCATTTGAGTCAACTTTTAATAGAAATTATATAAGTTTAAAATTCGGTTGTACCTCGTACTATGACCATAAATAACATAAAGTGATAAAAATCATGAAGGCAAGAGAAGATTTGAAATTGATATTAACGGTACGAAATGTTCATATAATACAGCACACTAAGACCAAGAAGGTGGGTTAATACAACAAAATTAATGTTACCACTATAGAGTCTGCTCATTTGATCAATATAAAGCCGTACAGCGCTGCGCCATAACATGGCATAGACATTTAAATTTGAAATTTTATAATTATGATATCATGATTTCATTTTAACCAGCAATTCTCGGCGTAACATTCGCCAATCAAGCATTACAAAAATATTTAATTCCTCTTCATTTAAATATTTAATTCAAAGTTTTCTATTTTCGCAAAACAATTAATTTGTGTTAGCATATTGTCAAATTTAAGTATAACATTCTTGTAAAGCATAGGGTAGTTTTTTGTTTCTCTAATATCCTTATTGTTGCCTCCGTGGAAATCATATATGTACAACAGTCTATTCTGGTTTCAAATTTTCTTTTGCATACAAGTGAGTCACAATGTGGAGATAAAGAATAGTTTTGTAATTTCAGCACCAATTGAAGAAATAATCAATTTTTTACAGGATAGCTATATCTTATTAGGATTTTTAACATATCTAATGAATTTTTAAAGAATGCAAAATAAGATTAACCACCATGGTAACAATATGAATATTTTTTTTCTGCTTATTAAAATTTTGCTTTACAAAATAAACATTCATTTGAATTTGAAGATGTGCCTGCATTGGTCAATTAGAAACATTTAGAACAAATAGAAACAGGCTAGTTCAAAGACACGAACCAAGGATATTTAATTTTTTTTTATTATGTAGATACTTTATGTTTTGGGTAATTTTAATTGTTTTGATGAGTTTAAAAACCTTTCTTATTGATTTTATGATATTTATATATTATTCAGATGATTTTATTTGAATATTGTAATACATAATATATAGCTTTTCTATATGGGTTTAGAACTTGGATATTTTTTCTATAAATGATTTATTTGACAGATGGGAACAAAAATTAGTACTTTTTAATTTTTTTTATTTGTTATTCGGTAATTTTTTACGTTAATATTTGGGAAAGCTTCACATTTAAATTTTAAGGATGCTGAAAATCCATGTAATTTACGTTCCATTGACCTTTTTAGTACTGCTAACCATAGTACTGACTACGGTAAATTGAACCTGTGTCTAGAACGTTCCGTGAATCTCAATCAAGAGCAGCTTGTTTCAATACTAAGCTAAAGCTTTATAAATGGTAAAAAGTTGTTGCAACAGATCTTTATTCTTGCGCTTCTTTCTTGTTGTGTTTAAATTTTTCTTTTTTCTATTTTTAACATTCTACTAACTTCATGCTAGCTATTTTATCTCTTACCAACATTAGTTACTAACGTTTATGGTTACTAACCAACTAGGTGATGATTTCACCGTTTTAGCAACACAATGCAAGTCTTTCGTCTACAATAGACGTCTGATTTGCTGAATGTATAAAAATAGCATATTATTGGTATCGAAAAATTTTGGTAGGTATTTGAGCTGTAATTTATTTATTATATTTGCCATATTTATATTCAAAATCGATCACCGCATAAAGATTTTTGATCACTCTATTGCAATTAGTCAGAAACAGATTATCTCGAAAAAATTCGCTAATTTTTTTTTTTTTACTGTGATGATGCGCCACATCATCCCCTACAACTTTTTCATACACAACTTTCATTTCAGACTTGCCGTTTTTCAGGTAAAGTCATATAAAATATCAGTAACCTTAACTAATTCCAGTAATTTTGACTAAAAAATAAGATTTTTACAATATTCAATTCTCATTTATTATTTTCTTAGTAAAACACGCGTTACTCAAATATTAAATATGACTTTGACTGAAAAATAGCAAGTTTGATATAAAAGTTGTGTATGAAAAAGTTGTAGGGGATGATGTAGCGCATCAACACAATAAAAAAAAAAATTAGCGGATTTTTTCGAGATAATCAACGTTTTTTACAAAATTTTCAGTTTTTAAAAGCAAAATTTTAAGTTTATGCAGTTATTATTCAAAAACGGTAAGTCTGATACTCATTCAACATATACCGTTAATTAGGTTTATTAATTCTAAAAAAAAAGCTATGAAGAAGATGTTGCTCTAGTCTCAATTTCTTCTGAGCTGTAGTTGATATTCTTTAGACAAAATTTTTCTGATTTGATTTTCTTTAACCCTCTGTAGCCCAGGTAAATTTAAAGATAGACCTCTCTTCTAGAACAATTTTTTTCCTAAAATACTCCAAGGAATCACCCCTTAAAAACTTTTTGCTCTAAACCGGACCACCCTGTATAACACCCCTATTGTACATCAATGTTTTAGTCAATACTTGTATCATAGCTGCAACCACTACTTTTGTTGTACAGAAACATGTCTTAAGAAAAATTTAACGTTTCAATCATAGTTTTCCGCTTTTCAGAGACACGAAAATCTTGCCCGTGTACCATTGGTATTGTTACAAAGTATTAAAAACTTTTTTCCATTAGGTTAGGTTACTTCAATAACAGATTTTCTAGTAATTATCGGTAATTATCGGTAAAACTAAGAATATGTTTTATGTAAACGTCCCACTTTTTCGTACTCCTTGTTAGCGTAAATTCTATAAGTATTTAGTATTGGTGCTTGTCACTTATTTAACAAATTAGCTTTGTATATAAAGATGTGTATAGACTTATAATATATAGATTTCTTAAAATAATAAAACGATGGCTTTTAGAGTTGAATTTTGATCAAGTTGCAGAATTGCTTGGTGTTGATTCTATACTATAGATTTGATTTTTATACTATTATTTTGCAATGTTGAACGAAAAATATTTTTTTTACATATGATAAAAAATTTCAAAATGATGTTTTTACTCTTTCTTTTTTGTCTTTACTATTTCTTTTTTCACCATTATATTTCACCACAACAAAGTTTAAATTTTGTATTTTCATTTTAATTTTTTTTTGTTTTTTCTGTTTTATATTGTATTACTACTATTTAAGTATTAAGTGAAAATTATAGTTAAGTGATACACCCCACTACTAAAAATATTGATTAAAAAAAAGAATATATATTGACATTTGATACTATTTTCTAAAAAATATAAAATGTCATTAAACAACCTTTTCTTTTTTATTCCTTATTCTAATTTAGCTTTTAAGTAATTTAATTTTTAATTTTTTCTGTCTGAGTACTTGTATTCGTACTTGCTAACCACACACGTTGGGTGGTGCAGTAGGTAGAGCGCTTGCCTTTTTTTTTAGTAGTTTTCCACATTTAATGAGTAGTAGGGAGTGCAATACCGAAGCGAAAAATTAATACCGGTATTTCAGTATTGAAAAATTGAATACCGGAATCCCGGTATTCAATATCGGGAGCACTACATAAGAAAAAAAAGTCAATATTAAGAAAAAAAACCCATTTGGTTTATTTTAAACTAAAACATTAATAAAAACAATACATTCTTTAACATATAAAATAAAATAAAAATGCAAAAAAGGCCCACTCCGATTCTGCGCTTGTTGGACGTATTGTAAGAATGAGATCATAAATTTTCTGGATATATATTTCCCTAGTACCCTCGTCTTCAAATAGTGTAATATCTCTTTTTATAAATTTGACATTATTTTGGATTGTATCCGTTTTTTTTCGACTGACCGATGCTTATTAACCCGTTCAGTAGAAATGAACGATCCGTTCAGAACAGATGACTAAAATGAACGACATTTCCCATTACTACTTTGAAAGCGGAATATGAAATTGAGTATTGCGTTATTCGTTGTTATCCAATCGCAAATTCTACTACGATTATTACTTTGAAACTACTCAATTTTAGAAACTGGATACTTGGGTTGTTTAAAAATTACTGAATTTACAAAGCCTACTATTTTAAATTAAAATATTTTTTTGTGTTTCGACAACTAAAAATTTATACCGAAATATCGCAGTATTAATGCTTTAATACCGGTATCGAATACCGGAAAATTATCTTCCGGGATCCCGGTTTTCAAGATCCCAGGATCCCGGTATTGCATTCCCTAATGAGTAGAGACAGTAATTTGTTAAATAAATGCTGGAAATATTTGTAGATATTGTAGTGTAAACTTGCATTACCGTACTTAATTAAGCACGAAAAGGTGATTCTATCTAAGTTACTGTCAAGAAGATAAAAAAAAAAACAAAAAAAATCATGAACTTGAGAGAGTAAGGTATGAATGAAAAAATATAAATAAATAAATAAATAAAATAAAAAAAAAAAATTATTTATGGTGGTCAACAACACATCAATATTTTCATCAATATTTGTGTCAAAATCAGCTGAGATAAAAAATTTACTTTTTAGGGAATGTTCTGATAATGTTATAATGTTAATTTATAATGTAATTCCAAAAAGAACAATTTTTATATTAATTTGAATAATTATAGCAATTATTGTAGTATTATTAAAATTTGAAAAAAAAATAATTTGTTGTTTTGTATACACAAAATTTACTTTCAAAATTCAATTTAAATTTAAGTCAAAAACATTCCTCCAGAAATTATATTTTCAATATCCATATATGTTCCGAAACTATCAATATATATACATTATGTCATTGCAAAATGTCAAAATACGAATACAAAAATGTCTAGTTCAACATTGAGGTGATTGTCAATATATGAACAATAAAATTGATGAGAACATTGATATGTAATCGCCACCTATGATTTTAAGAACCAGAATATCTTTCATAATACCAAATTCAGCAGAATATCAGAATGTAATTTCAAATAAAAAGAAAATATTATTCCTTTTTTCTTTTTAAGGTTACTGTCAGTAAATCATGTAAAATTACCTTTTCGTACATTAAGTACGATACTGCAATTTTTACTATGCATAAAGTAGAACTTATGGTTTTTGAGTTTAATTATTATTTATTTATTTTTTTTTGTATATCAACTAATAATTATATGTGGAAAACTAACAACTACTATTGTGAGTGTATACTAGGTCTTCTGAAATGTAGTTCCACTTTATTTAAATTATTACCAAATTCTATTCTCAACCAATTATTACAAAATTTCATTAATTTATGAATAATATAAGAAAAATTCAATTTAGAGTATCAATTTTCATTAGATACTGTAGAGAGAAATAGAAATAGGAACAGAATTTTGTTTTTTAATTCTCCTCTATATTAATCCTTTGGTCTCAGCATTTCAAAACAATGCACAATTTTCTTTAAATCTATATATATGTATACATAAATACAGAAAAGAAAAACACAAAATAATAGAATTATTTTCTATAAATAAAACAACAATTCCCGATATTTTAGTATCCTGCTGGATGTATTTCTTCATTTATTTCAATATCATTTCGTAATGGAAATAAGATCAAATCAAGGATTATTAAAAGTATGATATATGAGGATTCATTTTGTTTTTCTTTACATTTTAATTTTAAAACCATTCAAAAATTAATACAAATAAAAATAAATTCAGAAAACTAAACATAAAACAACAAGGATTAACATACATACACAACTATATTATGCTATATATGTTTATATAGATCTGTATGCATGGTTCTGAACAAAATATTGTTCAATATGAGAATTCCGACATTCGAGTAATTATTGTGTAGGTATTTTTGAAGATTTAATAGGAATGTGCTTTCATATATTTTTTTAAAAAAAATTTAATTTTACCAATATTTAAATTATCAAATTTTTAATTTTTAGAAAATATTTTTTTGTAGTTTATAGAATTTATATACCTAAAAGTGTGTGTGAGAAGATTTAAATTGAATACAGATAAATCAAATTAAATTTTAAAACAAATTTAAATAAAAGCAAAGATTTTTCTTTTTAAGAAATGCATGCATTGCTTTTGGGTAAAATCTAAATGTGTGAAATTTAACTTAAAATTTATTTAAAATTTAATTTAAATTTAAAATATTTAAATCTGTCAATTTGAAATTAGATTTTTACTAGCTATTTTCCTTTTAAAAATATACATTTTTCAAATCATACCTAAAAATAATTTTTGAATTTATAAGAGAAGAGATTAAAATTCAATATTAAATTTTTATAAAAAATAGAAAATTTTTTTCCAAATAGAGATTTCTATTAAAATTATTATATTTAAATGAAATCTATTATAAAATTGAATATTTATTTAATTTTTAAAAAAGTATTAGGTAAATGTTAATTCAAACTGAATATAAATAAAGAGAAAATATTATGTCGAAATTGAAATTTTAAAATACAATTAAATTAATTTAAAACAACATTTTTTTTTAGATATGATGAATGCAGGAGTGAATCGATTTATCTTGAATTATTTATTGAAAATAAATATTAAAAACTCTAAGTATGTTTTACTAATTTTATTTAATTAAATTTTTTTTATTTAACTGAATAAATCTTGATCTATTTCGCTTATTATACTATCATCAGAAGGGTATTGGTATTATTTATTATCTTGCACAGGCAAAGAGGTATCATAACTGATTAGGTAGTCATCCCAATATTGCAAGCACCCTTTATGTTCAATATAACACTTATAAAGTTATAGAGCAGTATACCAGGAAAGAGACTTGTACAAATTGATCAATACTTATCATTACGTCGAAAATTATTGTTAAATCATCAAGACGTTTCTTAAATAGCAGATTATGTAAATTTTAAACTAGCTAGATTAGATTGGAGCTTAGATTGTAAATAAAAAAAACAGGTATAAAAAAATTATTATCTCTCACTGACGAGACTGATTCGGATGATCTCACTGAAGAAAATAATAATTGGCAAGAAAATGTCATATCACCATTCTTACAGAGAGAAATAGTTGAACAAATTAAGAAACTGTGAGATACAAAAGCTCCAGGTTTTGATCTAATTACATTGGAAGTCCTGAAAGAACTTCAAAAAACTATAACAATGCTAATACACATTATAAACGCTGATATAAGAATAAGGTATGTGCCGAATATGTGGAAAATAGCAGAGATATTTATGATACCAAAGCCAGGTAAGCCCATAAATGAGGTCAAATCCTACAGACCAATATCACTACTACCAATAATATCAAAATTATTTGAAAAACTACCATTGATTCGAATGAGTCCGATCATAAAAAATAGTAATCTGATTCCAAATTATCAATTTGGTTTTAGATCTCAGCACTCGACAATCGATCAAATACATAGAATAACAGACATAATAGAAAAAGCTTTAGAAGAAAAACAAGTATGTTCTACCATATTTCTAGATGTAGCCTAAGCTTTTGATAAAGTATGACATCGAGGCTTAATAAAAAAACTAAATAATATGTTACCTAAACAATACGTAGATATACTCTCATCATATCTAGAAAACAGACTATTCAGAATAAAACAAGACGAAGAGTATTCTACTATTAGAGATATTAAAACGGGTGCGCCTCAAGGTATAGTATTCTGGGTCCCATACTGTATTTGCTGCTCTACACCAATGATTTACCACAAATGGAAAATATAACTGTAGCTACATTCGCTGACGATGCTGCGTTGATGGCAGTAGGATAAAATATTGACGAGACTAGAAATAAATTGCAAAGAGCAAGCGACAAGCTATATCTCTGGACAAAGAAATGGAAAATTAAACTCAATGAGCTAAAATCAGTACATGTAAATTTTACAAATAAAAAATTAGAAAATCAACCAGCGGTAAATCTGAATGGGGTAAATATACCCCAAGAAAACAACGCCAAATACCTAGGAATGACATTAGATGTCAAACTTAGATGAAAAGAGCACGTCAAAAAGAAAAAATTTAAGCTTGATAATAAATATAGAGAAATGTACTGGCTCTTAGGTCGAAATTCTAAATTACCTATACATAACAAGATTTGGTTATATAATCAAATCAGCACATTTACTTTGTATACAAAAATTCCAAAATAAAGTCTTGCGCAACATGGTGAATGCCCCTTTGTATGTTCGCAACAGTGACTTGCACAGTGATCTAAAAATTTCTTGCATAAAAAATGAAATAAAAAGATATTCAACAAAGCATATAGCTCGTCTGGAGGGTCATGTTAACGTTGAGGCGGCTCAACTACTACATAACCAAAATGATATCAGAAGACTTAAAATAACTAAGCCACTAGATTTAATACGATAAAATTTCGTAAACTTTTTATTTAAGAAAATAACAATAAAAATAAATTAATGGTTAGTCTGTCGGACTAGGTTTAATGAGAGGGGTGTGGTTTAGTCAGTAAAAATCTGGCACACAATGGAAGCTACGGGGCTCATTGTGTCTATGAAGATTCCCACCAATTCACGCAAAAAAAAAAATCTTGCATTGATATTTCTTAATCCGTCAGCAAAGTAGGATTATTAAAATTAATGCATCATAAATTAGAAATTTTTCACTTATATTTAAACAAAAACGTTGACAATTAATTTACAAAAAAAAAATTATAATTATCCAACTTAAAGTATGGTCACTCATTCTAGTTTAGAAGATAATGAATTACTGCAATTATGTTTTTGATCAACGACCAAATAAATAGTTACACACAAATTACTGACACTGTTAAATCACCCTGTAATAATTTACATTTTGTGCTCCCATTAAAATTGTAATTTACCGTTTCTAAAATCACACCACCCAAACGCAAACTTAATATTGTAATTATAATATTTTTTATATAAAACTTATTTTTTTGGTATTATATCGCTCTCTTGCACTAAAAAATTACCAAAATCAAAACCTTTAGCGCATTTTCATATAAGCAAATAGTTTTTTTTTCTTGGATTAACTAAAGGTCAGCACTTAACACAGACATTATGAAAAAAGTTAAACGTACGTTTCTACATTTAATAAACAATGCTATTTT
This sequence comes from Argyra leucocephala, assembly GCA_963942445.1. Lineage (NCBI taxonomy): Eukaryota > Metazoa > Arthropoda > Insecta > Diptera > Dolichopodidae > Argyra > Argyra leucocephala. Next base: position 69,808,633 of record OZ012681.1, on the reverse strand, counting down.
TAAAACATTTTGAATGTTTTACATACAACATTTTGAATGACATATGACATATGAAATATTTTAAAACATTTTTATATACGTTTTTTATAATTTGTAAAAATAAAGGCCCAAATGTCAAAGGTAATGCACCATAATATTAACGGCAGGATTTATTCCTGTCCCATAATAAAATAATGCTAAATTAAATTAAATGAAATTGTAAAAATAAAATGATAACTTTAAAATTCTTACATTTTAATCTGCGATTATTGTTATTTGTTGTTGTTTCGTAAACTTCTTTATCTGGAATTTCTTCTTTAATAATTGTTTTACCATCAAGTGCCATCTACAAAACAAAACAAAAAAAAATTATTTTAATAAAATTTTATTAATACTCGTATGATAAATTATTTGTTGTCAAAATAATTACATTTTTTGTAAATATTCAACAATAACATTTATAAATACAACTTTATTCTCTATAAATAGCATCTATACTAGCTATATTTAATAAATTCACAAAATAATAATTGTAAAAGGAAAAAACCAAAATAATAATAATTAAATATGAAATAAATTAATTTAAATGAGCAAAAATATTTAAATTAAAAATATTTTGAACATGTTTTTTAAATTTGAAATCCAATTGATCAAATAAAATTCAATTTAATTCCCTTAATTTTCAAAGTGAACTACGACACTAACAGTATCTATATTATTCGTCTGAATGTATACTACTCAGTAACAAAACTGTTTGTATTTCGCATAACTACTTATATATATATGTAACAATTATTATCAATTTAATTCGTTACACAGTTTCAATACAGTTATTGATCATCTTATATTCGACGTTAATAAAGATAATTATTATTTCTATATATACTAATATGATAGTTGTATTTCTGATCATCCCTTATTTTTCATTGGTGTAGATATAAAACCAAAAATAGAAAAGTCCAACCATTTTAAAACAGTGTTAATGTATGAAGTATTTAAAAATTCTGAAATTTGATTTGATCTGGAACAAATTTATAATTTTGGTAATCTTGTCATAGAACTTAATAGACTAATTACAGAAAATACGAACATAAAACCAATCAAAGAAGAGAGTAGAAACTATAAGCACTGAGGAAATTTTACGAAAAATAAATACTCATACTTCAAGTACAAGAGAAAATGCAGAGATGACCCTCTTCTAAAAATATTATATGAAAACACTAAGAAAAAAGTTAAAATATTGGTAGGTATTCCGAGTAAAAAAAAAAAACATTATTCAGGAACAAATTGATAGGTATCCTAACAATAAAAAAACACTTTGGAACTTATATAAAAAAAATATTTTTAATGAAGGTATTGATTCCGCAATTTCCTAATAATATCAACACGATAGAAGTTGAAAATATGTTGTATTTCAGAAAAGGAAGATATTATTGAACATTTCAACCCTTTATCATTGGGATAAAATAAATGATAAATAGTTGAGAGTTTGGGTTATCACTTAAAAAAAAAAAAAAATGGAACTATGCTATTATGAAGGCGAAGTACTCAGTAGATATAGTTTTCCACATTTAAATTAGTAGATATACCATAAAAATTCTACAGAAAAAAGCTATTGTATGTAATTGTGTATTACAAATCTCTGTGTAAAAGCAGTTAGGGTGTTCATCCCATAAACTTGGAATTATATAAAAAAAAAAAAAAAAAAATATTACATCCGCTCGACTATCGATTATACATACCTGAATATTTTTAGGTCGAATGTATTCTTTAATTTTAACTTGTCTCCTACTAATTCTAAGAAAGTTAAAAAAGCAATCGATTCACTTAATTCAACAGCAGCAACTGGGTATGATAAAATTTCAACAAAATTTAAAATTTCCCGAACAAGTCAATCAGCTCTTGGTTAAATTGATAAATAAGTCATTTGAAACATCTTGTTTTCCTAACTCATTAGAAAAGGCAATTGTGACCTCCATTTTCAAAGTCGGTAGTAAGAAAAGCTGCTCGAATTATATGATCCATTTTTTGTGCACAAATTTTTGAAATTAAATTAAAAGATTTTCGAACAAATTTCTTAAAAATTAATAACATTCTTTATGAAGTGACCATATTCAAGAGACCATTATGGATTCGAGACCAACTCCAACACAACTGCTGCTTGTCTAAGTTTAATTAATTTCATCTCCGAGTACTCAAATGAGAAAAAAATTCCGTATGTTTTTCAACCTACAGAAAGCTTTCGATTGTGTAGATCATGAAATTCTTTTGCACAAATTTTATCTTATAAATTTTACGGATGATCAACTAAAATTTTTCGAGTCATAACTGCAAAATCAGTCTTGGAAATAAATCAGTTCGTCTAGGAAATTCTTGTAGCTCTTTTAAAATAATAAAGAAGGGAATTTCTCAGGGGTCCAAAAGATTTATTCAAAAAAGACATTAATGATATAATAAAAATAAATCTACGGGGTTCCGTACAGCTCTATTGATGCTATTTGAAATGCTATTTTGATGATGCAGTGATTATGATCATGCTATTTTGATATATGCAGTGAACCGTGAAAATCATGATTTTTAAAAATAAAAAAAAATTCTAATACATCAATTCTTATGAATAGGATTGTCATTGATATAGTGCCAGCATATTATATTTGGACTAATACTGGATAGCAAAGAGAAATAGAAATATAATGCTAAACATGTAATTAAGAAAATTTCTCCTTATATTTTCATACTTAACAGACTACGCAAATATTTTACACCTGCAACTTTCTGATAATTTTTTGTTCCTATATTTTATCGAATATAGTCTATCTGAATGCAATATGGAGCAGAGCACTGCAATTAAAAAAATCAAAATTATTCACAAGTATCCCAGTTATGTTCCTTAGTAATTAATTGTACATCGAACAATATTTAAGTTTGGAAAACATCTGCAAGAAAAAATTATAGAATATGATTGGTTTGAAGATTGTAAATAATTTTCTAAAACACAATTTCATTCTTAATCGAATGTTAGATCTTTACTAAGGTTAGATCTTCATCAATGTTAGCTATAATACCAGTAATAAGGCAAACTATTATTTTTCATTATTTAAAACAAGCAATTAGAAAAATAACTGTCTGTGTAACTGTCTTAAAATCTAAAATGAGTTCACAGTCGAGTTACCAACCATAACCAATATGGAACTATTTAAGAAAGAAATTAAAAGGGGAGCGGTACGTTATCTTGTTTTTTTTAATCTTGTTTTCTTAAAATCTTGTTTTTTAAAATCTTGTCTTATTTTAAATTTTTTTGTAAAAATTTTAAGAACTGATAAAATGTTGCTTTTTGATTGCTGGGATAAAGTTGTGTTGCTATCACTAATAACAGGGTTCCAATAATACAGGGCGGAGGTTTGGAGTCCCCGACTCTAAAAATAAAATAACTTTTTTTTTGAATTTTTTACTAAACTCTTACCGTCTACGTATATCTGCCGTCGGCAAATAAAGGGTTTCAATAAATGAGTGCGGTGGTTTGTATAAATTCAAATACCTGATTTTTATATTCCCTACTAAAATCTTTTCGCTAACAACACCAGCATTTATATATTTATATTATAAAGATTTTTGAATGCCTTTATTTTTGCATATTTAGTGACGGTGTTTTATGGGTGCTGCGAAATAATTTCGATATTAAAAGCTTCGAGACACAAAATTTCCAAAAAAAAGCTTCTATCTTAATTGTTTATACGCGTAGATGCTTTTGGATGCAAAAAGGGGTCATCAGGGAGTATTCAGTCTTTTTTAAATAATTAAAAAACAAGATTTAAAAAAAAAACAAGATTTTAAAAAACAAGATTACGTAGTAGACCCAATTAAAAGATATACTTATGTTGAAAAATAAAGAATGTTTTTGTGTAAGTTTTTGTGTGAATTTTTACGACGATCATACGGTTTTTGCAAGGATCGTAATAGAACTTTTTTGTTATCTAAATTTGATTCTGAATTAATAAAAAAAAACAACAGAAAAAACTTCATAATCTAAGCTTTATTTGAACTTTTAGTTATTAAATTAATATTTTTTTTTTATGTTCTTGACAGTAACCTGAACTTAGGTAGATTTACCTTTTCGTGCTAATTACAAATTTTACTACAATGTTTTTCTAGCATTTATTTATCAAATTTGTGGCTTAACATCTCATTAAACGTGGAAAGATATGGCTCTTGTCAGGATTCTTAAATAAAATAACTCCACTTTATTTAATTTGTTACAAGATTTTACTCATAATAATTATTCTTTTTTTAAAATTAAATACATTCGTTTCAAATGATTTCAAAATTTTAACAAGTTTATAAATAAAAATTTTCTACTGTCACTGGAATGTCACTGGTTGACTGTGCATATACATTGAACATTCTTATAAGAACTCATCGTTTTTAAATATTTTATAAGGACAAATATTTTGTTCATCGGGTAGTATAATAGCAATATTTATTGTATTTATTCTATTTACTGTATATGTATGTTTATATATATATATATATATTTTTTTTTTATAAAAGGTCATTCGACAAGTGGTGTTATATGGACTATATTTAGAAGGTTGTTTAGAAATATTAAAGACAAAGATAATAATAATAATTTTGCTGGCCTGTTTGTCTCATGTCTATTAGGTTGTCTTTGCATTTTGGTTCGTGTTAATTAAAAAATAAATTTTTTTTTGTTTTATGATCTGGTACAGAACTTCTTTGATAAAAAAAAAATTTCAAAAAACAAAAAAAAAAATTAAATAAACAATTTTTATTTTTCTGTAGATATTTTATAATATTCAATTGGATAATTGAAAAAAAAAAAAAATATTATCGATGCCAGTATGCCACATTATAGTGTGGAATATAAAAGAGTGTTGCCAATTGATTAAATACAGATGTCTACCATGTGTTTTTAACAATATTTATACACATTTTTTTTTTTAGTTTTTCATATTTCCTTTTTTCATTCAAATTTAATTCCAATTCAATTCATTGGAATTGTGATATTATGTGAGTAACCTGAACTGATGACGCGATCGCTTGATCTTTTCCAGACTTAACTACATATATTATACAAACTGTATTTGCATAAGTGTGGATTCTTAATTCATAGGTTATTAGTCGGTATTTTTTGAATGCAAAGAATAGCAAAAAAAAAAATATATAGTTTTTTGTTTGTCTTCTTAAATTTATGAATTTAAATTAGTTTTAATTTTAATTATTATTTATTAATGTACATAGATTGTTCATACAACTGTAATATGTGTATCTGGGAGATGGAATTTTTGCGGTAGTTTTTAAAGTTTTTAAAATTTTTTTAATTTTTTTTTTTTTGGTTTTGGTTCTGTTTACATTTAACGTTAAATTTTTGAATGTTTTTTAAGTGTTACGATTTTTTTTTTTTTTGAAATTGGTTAATTTGAAAAATTTTAAAAGTAAATGTTTTTTAATTTTTTAAAATAAATTAAGGTTATATTGTGTTTTTAAAGGTTTTTTGAATGGAATTGAATTAAATTATAATAATATTGTATTACATACATATATTTTTATTATTTATAGTTATTGGTATATTTTTGTGTAAAAAAAAATCTTTTTGAAACAACTTTTGCAACAACTGTTAGTAATAGAAGTTAAATGATGGTAAATATAATTAACTATTATTTGATTAAAATTGCTGACAGGGGAAAAAAACAAAGTTGAATTTAGCTCATTAAAAACTCAAAATTATTCTAATTCATGCGAATGTCATTCTTTCTAAGATTTCAAAACTTGGATATCATAAGTATTTAAGGTATGCGTGTGAATCAAAAATTATTTGTTTACACATTCAACATACAATTTTCAGAAATTTAAAAAAAAAATTTTAATATATTTATTCTTCAACTTTCTAATAATCTATCTAGTACCCGCTCTCCCTATCTTATTATCGATATAATAATCTATCTCATACCCGCTCTTCCACTCTTCTCACCAAACGATTTTTCTGACAAGATAATTTCTATATTAAAGATTCGGCTGAAGATAATAATGTCCCAACGCTTTGATATAAAAAAAATTTTAAAAAATGTGTAAGTTAAAATTGAAATTGAAAGGGAGTTCAAAATTAACTATGAAAAATAATTAATTGCTCAAATTACCGCGAATGGAGAGTAGATCCATAGTCAGAACACTGATATGGTTTATCCCAGGATTCAGTTTTGTTGTAACAAACATGTGCTCAAGATTGGAAAGTTCAATACGAATCCAAGATTCTACTAACAATAAAAATAATCTTCTTATCACCTTTTATATTTGAAAACGAAGCTGTAACTCGCAAAATATATAAATATTTTCATCAGATATATACACTTGATTTAGAAATTGATATTATCGCAATAATAATTTTAATTAGTTTTAATTTATTTAAATATTTTTATTAAGGACATGTACCTGCAATTTTACACAACCAATTGGGGAATTACAGTAAATTTGTTGTTACAGTTTGAACTATAAATTTATGTGTATTTTTAGGTTTTTAAAGCACTGATGTTGTTCTATAATCACTTTCTCTCTAATAACTATAAATTTATGCATAGGTTTTTCACCTAATTTTTTTTTTTCTTTTACACTCTTGACAGTAACTTAGGTAGAATCAATCATCTTTTCGGCCTTAATTAAGTACGGTACTGCAAGTTTACACTACAATATCTACAATATTTCGAGTATTTATTTAACAAATTAATGGCTTATCTACTCATTAGGACCTAATTTTCGAGATACAGTGATTTGGTCACAAGCTTGTGTTTACTTCAGAAGATTGATATTTCGTAAAAAACAGATTCCTAGTTTTATACATAAAATTTTTTTTTTGAATAAATGCCTATATCTCTTCTAAACTATTCGCCGTAAACATAAAGTATGTATGTATGAGTTTTAGAAAAAAAAGAAAACTTTCCCACAGTATATAAATATTGGGGAGGTTTCATGGTCAACTCTTGAGGTATTTGGTTTTTTAAGAAAGAAATTAAAGATTGTTTTTTTACCAAAATTTTCTACTTTGAACTACAATATGTCCATAACAGCAGGACCAATCATCATCAACTAAATGTTAAAATGAGCTTCAGACCGTTATCTTTCTATATATAAATAATATATAACTAAATATATATCATATATCTAATAGATCAACAGACATAACGGTTTTTTACAAAAACATCAAAACAACAAAAATAATTTAAAATGTCCTTTTCGTCCTTAAAGAATAAGATTTTTGGAAAGCTAGCAATTCAAGGTATCCCTGGGATATGCTCATTAGGTCCTGCGCCAATACAACTTCTCATCAGAATCTCCATTTTATCAAAATCTTACTTCCACTTTATCATTTTTGTCAGATATGACTTAGGCACTTTTTGCTTTTGTTCACAAAAATATAAAAAAGAAATTTTATTATCTTAAGAACCTGCAATTACAACAAATTTTATATTATAGAGATTAACCCATTTCAATAAATTTATTGAACTATTGAAAAAACAAAAAAAAAATCTGTAAATTTTCAATTTCAAATGTCAATTGGAAAATATTTTCATATAAATATCGTAAATAATAAACGAGTAGAGTGTGAATAAATGGTTTTTTTTGTTTCATGTTTTTTTTTCATATAATTTAACGTCTTGTAGAGTAATAATTATGACAAAATCCAGTTCCAAATTGTAATTTAAAGTTCAAAGTAAAAAAAGGAACAAAATAGCTATATATATATATATAAAAAATAAAAACAAAAACAATGAATTGAAGATTGAACATTAAACAATTTACACCCTATATACAGTATAATATTTTTATTAAATAAATTAATTTTATTTTATTTTATATTTTTTGTTTTTGTAAATGAACAATGAACATTTCTATGGCATGTGAGATTTTGAAATACAACATATGGTATTTAAAATTAAAGAAAAAAACAAAAAATAAAATAAAACTAAACTAAGCAAGAACAATAACAACAATGAAGCCAAAAAAAGAAACCATTAAAACAAATTTTCTAAATTGAGTTCAGTTCAAATTTTTACTAAAAATGAAATTCAGAAATTCAGCAGACGGCGTTAATTTCCTTAAATATTATTCATAAATATATTTATATAATATGTATATTATATATCAATACAGTTAATACCAAAATTATTTAAACAACTCAATTTCAGGAATGCAAATCAAGAAATAAATAAGAAGTATTGAACAAAATGAGCAGAAAGAACACTGCGGTTATTATAAGAATTTCTATCTCTATAGAACTTACAAATGTCAGTGGTATATAAGAGTTTAAAGGAGAGAAGCATAGGGTTTGTTAAGTAACGTATTAAATTGTCACCTAACATGTAGATTTTTATGTTACAATTATGGTAATTCTAACCGATTGAAAAATATATATATATGTACTAGTATAATGCCATTGCTAATATAGTAAAGTTTGGGTGCAGTTTAAAAAATGTATGCACATTACAGCTCAAAGCACAAACAACATGTAAAGTAAATATGTATCATGTCTCATCATAATGCATTCATATTATTTTTCAACTACATTTTATTTCTACCTACACTTCACGTAAATTTACATCTACACATACACATATATTCATAAATCATACCTATACTACACATACATTTATTATCTCAATTCTCATGCTTTCATTCACAATTAACTGTTTGTGGATTATTATTATTGTTGTAATAAAAGGCTTCAGACAAAAATAAAATTAATATAGGTATATAAGATATAATATATATGTATCTCTTTGATGCCTATTGCAACTACTAAATGTAAAGAGTCATATTCACATGTCTCACCGACTAAAATGTGTCTATATAATCACGAGAATGCTGAAGTAAAAATACTAATTTTTCCCTTTTGATCGTCAACTAAGTATTTTAACTCTTCAAAAAATATTGCGATATAAAAACGTGTATATACGATTAAACTTTTTTTAAACGTTTTTTTATAGCTTTGTTACTTACTAGCTTGGACGAGTTATAGTAACAAATATACTGTACTTTAATTAATTCTAGGTAAACGTTTTCATTTCTCCACTAGCATATTGCACTTATTAGCAAATACTTTAGAACAAATACAAAAAACAGCACCTGTCTTTTTTGAAAACTGTTACAACTCCGAAACTCCGTTTATAAGAGAGATAATAGAATAAGGTTTAGTATTTAGATGATTTTAGTAAATATATGTTAGTTAAGCTTTAGGCTAGGTTTAAATTTGGATACGATGGGTGTCGCAGTAGCAAAGTCTCGATTTCCGATAAAGCCAAAAATGTTTTATTGGTTTTTCAACCTGGTCTTTGGGATATAATAAATGACAAAATATAATTGAGAGTATATATAATCTGGCTAATTATATACAAATTAAATAAAATTAAACTATTCTATTTAAGAAGGCTTAGCTCATGATAATACCAGTAGTTTTGCACATTTAATGAGTAGATAGTGTGTAGATAAGGTTAGATGTAGTGTAAAATTGCAGTACCGTACTTAATTAAGCACGAAAAGGTTATTCTACCTAAGTTACTGGCAAGAGTGTAAAATAAAAAATGAGGTTTTATATTAGCATAAAAATAATTAATTAAAGGTTTTTACTTAAAATTTCCTTCCTTTATACAAATTAAGTTTATTCTAAATAATTAAGTTAGCTTAGTTTAAATAAGTACCTACAAATCAAAGGTGTAAAATATAGAATTAAAATATATTAAATGAAAAATTATATTACAGAAACACAATAAGGCAATAAAAATAAAATAATATAATAATAGTATTTACTCAGGACTCCTATTTTTCTGCTATACGCTGGGTAGTGCAGTAGGTAGAGCGGCTGTTTTCAACAGAAAGGTATTCTAGCAGTACCCTTTGTTATTGGGATAAAATAAATGACAAAAAATAATAATTAAGGGTTAGTAACAACTTAAACTATATCGAATCAATTCTATTTAAGACGGCTTAATTTTTGTAATAACGGTGTGGTTTTCTACATTTAATGATAAGCCGGAAATTTGATAAATAAATGCTCGAAAAAGATTGTAGTAAAATCTTGCAGTACGTTATTAAGCACGAAATGGTAATTCTATACCTCTAAAGTTACCGTCAAGAATATAAAAAAATAGGATATACTTATGTAGTTTTATTTTACATACTAACATATATTTCTAATTAATGGCACCGGTGTTTTACTAGCCCTACTGGGTGATAGTTGTCGGGACAAAATTTTAAAATTGCATTTAACAAAACTACACAAAATAAAATTATATATGGATTAAATTATACAAGACAAAACTACATTATGGACAAAATTGCAGTGGACAAAATTACATATGGACAAAATTAAATATTTATATTCCTATAATATAATATTACTATAGAAGAATATACCACATATTATTTGATAAAAATTTAATTTTTGAAGTAATTTTAAGATGCAATAAAACCTAGTCTGCGTCAAGCAAAGTTTGCCTGACTTCGGCAAAAACCAGGTTTCAATAAATAAATAACGTGTGCTTATGGTATTTTATCTTATGTAATTTTGTCATGCAATCTGGTTGATGATATATTGCACAATCAAATGTGCTTGCTCTAAGCATTAATCTGACAGGATAAATTGCGATCCACATTATTTTTGAAAATTATTTTGATGTAAACTGTCTACGTATGCAATATAAGGCATATTATACATATATAATAAATTTTCTTAATTCCATTTTTTTTTCATATTTAGATTTTTCTTTTTATTTTGTTTTTTCTTTACATTGGAAAAAGAAATCATATTAAAAGAATTTTTATAGCAGCAACCATATTTATGATACTTTTTTTTCTTCTTGTTTTTATCATTCTTATATTTTTGTTTATTATTATTGTTTTTATTTTTAAAGAGTATGTTGCATGTCAATTGTTTTACGGTTTCTTAATCTGATTTTTACCTCATCAAAACCATTTATATGAACTTGGTACATGGATCGTTTTCATTAATTGCTGTGGATTAAATTTCCAAAATGAATCTCTATTGTAAACATAATAAATGACATCATTACGTTACGAACGAACTAGCGACTGTGTGTATTAAAGAAACGTAGGAAAAATAAATGAAATGTATTCAGATTATGATGAGGAAAATATTTTTAAATATACTTCATTTATCTATTTATAAATATTAACAGCTGATTATTTTCAAAATTAAAATCTTAGATGCGTTTATGTAAAAAAAAAAAAAAAAAAAGTGTATTTTATGTGCCATAAAAATGTTTCTTTTAGAAATTAAAATTTTATTTACTACTTATTTTTAAGTTCTTAATTGTGTAGTAGAAATGTTCATAAAAATATTAACAATTTAAATTCGAAAAACAAAAGAAAAACAAAAAACAATAATAAATTTTTTTTAGAAGAATGTCCACAAATTGCATATGAGTTCCATAATAAAAAGAATTGAACAAAAGTTTATTAGTCGTAAATACAATTTTCTTTTTAAATCGGAAAGAGGTGAATTGTATGGAATTTATATCAATCCCGAAGGTCAGTATACTGTAAGTACTTACCTATTGGAAAAACAGTTACTGAGGCATATTGATTAAAAAATACAACTGACCGAACTATAAATCTCACAAAATTTATTGAAGTTATCAATAGAACAAGTTATATGCTGTGTGACGCAGAAGGTAGAGGGCTGAAAAAATAGCTGACCAAAGATAATTGAGAGTATAATCTGGTAAAATAGAGCTATAATATTTAAGAAGGCTTAGTTCCAGATAATAGCAGTAGTTTTCCACATTTAATGAATTGATAAGCCAGTAATTTGTTAAATAAATCCTGGAAATATTGTAAGTACTGTAGTATAAACTTGCAGTACAGTACTTAATTAAGCACGAAAATGTGATTCTATCTAAGTTACTGTCCAGAGCATAAAAAAAGTGAAAAAAATACAAATGACTTCAAATGTCAAAAATATTCTTTAGCGCAGTTCCTAGACATTTCACACTTTATTCGATAAAATCTGGCATGACAGGCTTCTATTTAAGGTAAAAAAAAAATTACAACAAAACAACTACCAAACAATCATATATTATAATCATATATGTTATCGGCGTGTCAAGTAACGGCACTCAACATAATTATAGTAGGCGTATCCAATTTCACTACAACTTAATTATAAAATATAATGATGAAATCGTGGAAACAGTAAGAAATTATTATTCCCACAAAACATGCTGACCTAGCGTCTACCAATTGGAATTTGCAAAAATATCTTTATAGAAATAAATTTTGATATATAAAAATTAAAGTTAGTATTAATAAACAAACAATAGTGTAATTATCTAAAAAATAGCAGTAAATTTTGTTCTTTTTTTAAAACATTAAATTTGTATTAAATAAATTTGTATAAGAAAATTGTAATAAAGTTTCTTTTATATTAAAGTAAAATACGATTTAATAACTTATATTACAATAGAGTTAGTTGTCAACATTTTACCTTAAAATTATTCAATCTATTCATAAAAATGAGAGAACATAAATCAGTACACCCCGACAACACCTACACCAGTACACCATCCTCCTATTTAAAAATTTCAAAAGAGTGCATAGCATATTAGTTTTATTTTCATCATTTCAAAATGTAGTAGGTAGGTTGTAGTAGGTACTTAGGTTTAAACATTGTTCTTATTCATGGTTCTTTGTTTCGCCAATGTGTGAATTAAATTCCAATAATTTTTCAATAAATTCCAAAAGTTTTTTATTTTGTGTAATGCAACATTATTATTAATTATTATTTACTTAAGTATATGTGATTAAAGCAAATTTAAATTTCCGTAAAAATTTCCGTAAAATTTCCGTCAAATAGTTTTTTTTTTAATATCATTTACTATTTTATTAGTACACCTTCTTTAAATTTTCCAAATAAAACTACTCGAAAAAATTTTTAGTAAAAAACTACAGTGCCGTACTTAAATTAAGTACGAACCGGTAATTCTACCTAAATTACAGTCAACATTAATAAAACAACAAAAGAAAACAATATTAGTGTCTGTCACACAATTTCGTAAATTTACGATTCGTATTATTTTGTTTCTTTTATATCGCTAGTTTGCTACTCTTCATACTAAAAACCAAAAAAACGAACGGATGATAAAATACGAAATCGTAAATTTACGAAAGAAAAATAAGAAGCCTCTGAGCTATTCAATTTTCATTTCGTATCTTCGTATTGTTGACAGTTAATGTCAAATATCAATAATAAACAAAAACAAATACAAATTATCAACAAAATATTAATCAAATTAATTTTTTGTGAACAAACTTAAACATTCAAAATTAAAAATAAAAATAAATGTAAGTGTGTAAGTGAGCTTTTTATAAAAAGAAAAATAAAAAATAAATTAAAATAAACATTTGTATTTACTTTTGAGATGTTTTCTAGAATCATGGATTCTTCCGTGAAGGACCATATTTTTGTTACGCATCTTACGCGTCTTAATTTGAGTTGTTCCATATCAAAAAAAATTACAAATTGAAAATTGTTATATTTAAAGCACAAAAAAATACCAATTAAAAATAATTAAATTATAATAGCAACACAACCATAATTAAAATTGGAAATCAAATTTAAGCAGACATCAGATATCAGCTGTTATTACGAATTTACAAAATGAAAAATACAAAATTTACTAATTTACTCTTCACGCAAAATTGACATTTGTAAATTTACGAAATACGAAATGCGTGACGAGCGCTATTATTTGTTATATAAGTTAATAAAAAAAAAAAAAAAACAACAGTGAAATCAATGAAATTTATATTAGGGACTAATTATTTATCATATTTATATTTATTTATTTACTATTTAATTCAAAGAGTTTACAAAAAATAATATAATTAAATTATTAAAATTTTCAATTCTCAGGTATAATATATAACGAGTCTGCTCTCCCTTTGCTGAAATAGTGTACTTAAAAATAAGACCTGATTAGTAGAAGTTAGCGGTGGACTTAGCACGGTTGAAAAATAGTTTCTAAAAAAACTAAATTATTTTGACTTAATATACCAAACCATAGCTTACTTCTTATTAGAACATGACTGTTTACTGATTGATAGTGAAAAATATTAGTGCCTGTTATTGAAAACGGCGTTTCAATCGTGGCTCGTATTGAGTAAAACCGTGTTCGATTCGATCAAATGATAACTTGGTGTCGAAACGTCGGTTGCTCTAGTAATCGGTAAAATTTATATCTCATCGGTAAATATTTTGTTGTTGTATTGTTGTAATAAGTATTTAGTAAGAAGAAAATATTTCAAAACTGATGGATTTTATAACTATTTAATGAATAAATTGAAGAAATGATAAAAGAAGAAATGTAAAGAACATTGCAAAGGATATTTTTAATTTAATTAATGAAGTAAAAACAATTTGTTTAAATAAAATATTTAAAATTTATCTTATAAAAGATGTACTAACAAAATAATTATAATTTGATTAAAAATTATTTAACTTTTATATTTATAAATATTTTTTGACAAATCAAAAATTCGTTTAAATATGTTTCAAAAGATTTTCATAAAATTCTCCATCATTACTCGAAATTGTTATTCATTTAAAAATGAAAAAAAATGAAAAACTTCACTTTAAATAAAAAAAAACAAACATTCGATATTTCTAAATAATTTTGATATAAAACAAAAATAAATAAAAAAATATTTAATATATTTAACTTATTTTTTTTATATTCATTTTATAAAACGCGCTAAATTAATGGCGGATATGAAATGCTATAGTTTGTATGAAGCTCGTTTCTACAACGTTTTCAAAAATACCAATAAATTTTCCCGATTAATTTTCGAAACGCGCGTTTTCAAAAATGCCAACTTTAGAAAATCGAATAAATATCCGAGCCGCGATTGAAACGCCGTTTTCTCTAGTAGTATATTTAAATCCCAGTTCTGTTAAAAACGTTAAATTTGGCTTTAACTTGAATTGTAATTAATAAATAGAGGTCTCTAGTTAAAGTATATTCAACTAACGGGAAAATCATGGTGAAAATGAACGATGAAATTCTCAGTTAATGGATATCTCCGCCGGTGTCCTCCAAGGTATCATATTGGAACCCGTTCTATATGTATTTTTTATCGATGATTTACCAGCACGGCAAGACACCATGGTCGCAACTTTCGCAACTTTTGCTTCAAGTATCTTCTCTCAAATGGCATCCTTTAAGCTTCAAAAAAACGTAATTAAATTTGATTAATTTACATTAGTCCCAAAAAATTTTGATTTTTATTAAATTTTTAATATTTTTTTATTAGATTAGCCGGAAGTACTGATGTAGGAAGTAAGTTGCTTCCGGAATATCGATATTTACAAAATAAATATAAATGATTAGTGAAAGGAAACTCGACTTTTATTCCATAATTTAAATATAAAACAAATCTGATGATTATCAAAAACCATCTATATTAGATGTTTTTCTTTTTGTTAACATTTTCAAAATATTCTATTAGATTGTAAATAAACATAGAAATATGAAAACAAAAAAAAAGTTATTGGAGCGTTGGTAAATATACACAAACAGATGAATTATTTCTAATGCATATCTGATGATGATGGTGAGAAATGAATTATCTGATTCACTCTGAATCTCATTTCTGATTCTGATTCATAGCTAAAGCTACCCACGTAACATTTTATTGTTATAAAATGAAAATTAGTGCTATAAGACTCCCATATTACTCCCGATAAGCACTACAGGTGCTATAATGATGCTTTTATGGGAATAATGTAATTGGGAATAATTAATATTGCTATGAGAATGTTCCTATATTGTAACTGCGGAAATTGTAGAAATGGGATTTTCAGTAAGCGATGCTACAGCGATGTTGTTATAGGTCTAAAAGTGCGTAATCCTATAATAAGAGTTAAAGTGTTGTTATAAGAATAGAATTGCTACAACAGCAGTAGCAAGGTTATTATTTTATTGTATTCCTATGATGCTACTATTTATGCGGCCATTATTTTCTACAAACGGTAAATTCTTTTTAAATAAACAAAAACGGAAAAGCTTTATTTTTTTTACTGTTCGCAAAAATATTATTTTTACTTAAAAGAATAATTATTTAAATATCAAATTTTATTTAATATTTTAAGGATGCAATTTAAAAATATAATATTTTCATTTATTTATTTAAAAATTGGTTATTTTTGAAGGGCAATGTATTTTTCGAAGTATTATTATAATAAATGTGAATGATATTTCTTTCCCAGCCAAATTTTATCTTTTGGCGACAATAATTATAAATATTAAAAGAATTATTCTTAACCGAAAAATATATTTTTTATTAGTAAGACATTTTTTATATTATTAACTAATATCTATCTCCCTTTCTTAGGAAATAAATATAAACTCCATAAAATTATTATTAGCTACCCTAAAAACAGAGACCTATCTCACTCTCGCTAAAAAGTTATACACAAATTCATATGTATACTAATCCTATAACAAATTACAGCGATTGCTACGGTGCCTTCTAGGATTCTCCATTTTAATGCTATAAACGTATTTAGAACATTTCGCATCAATTGGGAATCACTCAAATTGACACTAGTTTTCTATAAAAATGTTTATAATAGTGTTATAAGAGTGCGCAAGAGTCTTAAAGCAATAAAATTGTTTCGTGGGTAATGATGTATGTACAAATTTAACTGATCCAAATTCACTTTATTCATTCAAATTATCTTAAAAAAGCGATAACAACGGCATGATGAAAAATTTCAAGACTCCAGTTTAGATGCCAGATGACTGTCTCGTTTGGTGGTCAAAATAGTTTTATATAGATACCTGGCTATAGTATTATTTCTACGTTAAGTATGTACTACTTTATAACCATTTGAAAATAAAAAAAACTTGTCGTTAAAAGCTTTAAGTTCCTTGAATCATACAAAATTAGACTTTCTCTTATTTGATTTTCTTCTTCTTCTTCAACCTAATTTAACGTTTAGTACCTTCTTTTCAATATTTCTCATCCTCAATTTTGTTATGACGATTTCCATCATTTATACCATCTTTTCGGAGGTTTTCCTAGGTATACGTTTGATGTCTCCAGTTTCTTCCTCTATTTCAATTCCAACAGATTGAATGTCGTATGATTGATGTCTTGGATTAAATAATAGTACTACGATTTTCTAGAGAAAAAATATGGATAATACAAACAAAAGTTATACTGGGTTGAAGAACAGTATCCTATATGTAAATCCTTCACCACGTATTAAAAGTCGCATTGCATTTTACGTTTCAATCTCGTAGAACCTGGATCTCTCTGGATCAGATTATTTGTCAGGATGTTTGCATGTATTTCCAATTTACTTCTTTATTTTGTGCAATATTTTGATATTTATTCATGCACTGAAGGAAGCTGCAACCCATTGTGAATTCAATTATTAGGTAGGCTTGACTGGAGTATTGGATTTAGTAGTAGGATTCGATGCATTGACCGCCATTCTTAGAACTTTTTTTCTGAAATCTTTTAATCACTTCATGTTGGATTTAGCTGACATTTAGATTAATACCACAATAGTTTTGTATAGCAAAGTAATTGCCTCCAAAGACAATTCAGATCTCCTACCTACCAACCAATATAGTCATTTCGACTATTTAGGACAATTAAGTACTTTTACAAAATATTGGTTCATCCATATCAGACTCCTTTGTATTTGCTATTCTCTTAGCAGGTATGATGTTGCTGTATAATTGTTGGAGGGCAGTTACTTTTCTACAATGTGAATGTTACATAATTAGGATGACTTATTTTCAAAGCCTTATTTTCATTGACAAATTCTGACTGAGAATTTTTTTACTAAGGTTACGTTGTCAGAGATTTCAAGGCTATGCTGAATGGATGTGTGAAGCCATAATTGTTGTGGTATCAGCAAAGTTTTCTATTTTCACATCTGTTATAGCTTGAATATTTACCGTATAGATTTGGTTAAGTGTAATCCGAAAATGCTTCCTTGGGACACGCCTGATCGAACATTGAAGATATTTATGTGAAAATGTTGCTGTCTGACGTATATAAGGTCTATATAAATTGTTTTCTGTGATGCAAATTCAAATTCAATGTATTTCTGATATATTTATGTATGAAATTGAATTTTTAAGATAAATTAAAATGGAATCCATTTTAAAAGAGTTTTCATTTATCGGTCATTTCACAATGAAGTACTTACTCGTATTTTTCTTAATAATGACGTAAAATTCAATTTATACAAAGTTTAAAATTAAATATCTAAAAAAAGATCGGACAACATTTGTTGCTAATATTCAAAAATAACAACAATAGCAAAATAAAAAGATTAAGATAATGTTGTTGGTTGCATATTGTGGTAATTTTGTTTTTCAACTCCATCAATTGTTTTTTTTTTTGTTGTTTTATTAACTAAATATGTACATATATACTGGGTGTGCCAGAACATGCGTAACAGTTGTTTAAGAGGGAAAGGAGCCGTTATTTTTAAATTTACAAAAATATATATTAACTAAATCGAGAGTGTTATATCCGATTGGTGATATTTTCAACTTCCGGGAAGGACCGAAAAAGGTTTGAAAAGAACAAAAAAAAAAATTTACTTTACAATAGTTTCTCTTTTTTTGACGTAGAATCCGAATTTGCATAAAAATCTAAAGTACCCCTTCCCATTTGAAAATCTCGATTACGGCCAATTACGGCGAGTTTTGAGCTTAACAAATCTTTTTCCAGTCCTTCCCGGAAGTTGAATGTATCACGAATCGATAGAGCACCCACAATTTAGTTAATAAATTTTTATAAATTTTAAAATAACGGCTTTTCCCCTCTTAAAAAGCTGATATACATGTTCTGGAACACCCGGTATATTTTGGTAAAACAATAAATTTTCTTTTCATTGAATTTCTAAACAATTTTTTTTTTTTTTGTTTTGCTTAATTCGAAATAAAATTGAAGGTCATTTGCCTAGAATGTCCAAAATAAATTCCATATTTGGTAAATTATTTTTTTTTATTTTGTTTTTAAAGTTTTTTTTCTTAATTACTTCAATTAAATAAACTCTCTATATAAATAAATTTCAATACCTTAATTGAAGGCTTGTGTTATTGCAGTAGAGTAAAATTTTAGGTTCCTTTTGGCTTTCTTTTTACTTGTTTTTACTTTTACTATATACTAAGTAATCAAAGGTTCAAATGTCAGCTGAATGGGAAGACCATTCTGCAACATAATCAAATAAATCTCGTCTAACCTGCACCAGAAGTACAACCCAATAGGGTTAAACAGGCGCAGCATTGGCATTATAACAGGAATTATTGCCTCCATTCGAAACATGGAAGAACGCTTGGACTTCTACAAAATGACTTATTTTAGAAAACGTAGACATACGGAAGAGGATTGTCATGAGAGGATGATCTTAATCAAATCTGGGTGACCTTGAATGTGATAAAACCCAAAACCTCCACAACTTTGTAGTAACTCTGATTTAAGAAGTAGGACATTTCGAGGAAAATTCCTATGTTATTACAATTAGTCTCTTTGATCTAAGTGTGTCGGTGAATCTCGGTAGCTACTATTAACTACCTACCTACATACCCTTAATTTTAATAAATTTTGGTTAGATATTTTGCCAAAACCAAGAAAATCCAGTATAAGTGATATTAATATTAAAATTGAATTTCACATCGTAAGGTGTTGCGTGTTGTGAATAGATTTTTATGTCATTTAACTAAAACAGTTGAGTTTAAAGACTTGAGGTCTTAGGTGACAGCCCAGTAGGTGGGGGAGAGCTAGTTATATTTGTATTACAGTATTCCAAAGATACGATGGCTTGGTATTGAGTTAGAATTCAATTTAATTTATTTATTTCAACTCCACCAAGTTCACTCAACCTTTAGAGCCTTTTTCTCACAGATGTGGAGAATATATTGAGTTAGAATTAATGAAGTTCCAATTAGAATAAATACTTTTAAATAAATTTTCTAATCTAAATAAATTTAATGAACAAAAAAAAATTATTTTTTAAATTGAAATAAACTTAGAACTCTAAACGATGATTTTTAATAAAAGACCGTTTACCATCAATTTTTAAGAACATGCGGCGTAATCAAATTGATCAAAAGAGGGGTACAATATATATCTACTCAAGTATTCACTTTTTGAATTTTTAGTCTACAACAGGACTTTTTTTTTTCTTTATTACTTTATTACTTTTTTATTTACTTATGGTATCAGAAATAAATAGCTAAATTACAACTGAAATCGGGTGAATTAAGTGGTTAATTTATAATCCTTATTTTAATTGGAATAATGTTATGATTCTGTCTAGTTTGCACTAAAACATGAATCTTGATAAAGCAACGATTTCAACGATTTAAGGATGAAAATTTGCATATCTTACAGACAGGATAGTTTTACTAACAAAGTTTGTAGAAAAGTCAACATTTTTATATTGGCACAAGCGCAAAGGTAAATCTCAAAAGCGAAAAAATGTTTAGACCATCGTAGCTCGCTCGGTTATAATGCCAGATTAATATGTAGGGTAGTAAATATATTGTGATTTGTCAATGTATTTGTAATGAAACTAACATTTACAAGACAAAGATCAGATTTAAAAAGTCCGAAATGCAGAGATGTGGAGTATTTTTCTGGATGAGAGATCAGAAATAGTTTTAATAGATTAATTCATTTTATTATCAATCTGATACGGGCTTCTTTTTGGATTTTTTAAAAGTTGATTAAGGGTATACCGTATACCTATTAGGAAAATATTCAACTTCCGTACCATCGAGAGTATTTCAAATAGAATATTTAAGTCAGTTCACATTATAAACGTTAAAGTCGCCAACTAACACAATTTCAGATTCTAAATGATTTTCCAAAAATGTATTGAATGTGCTAGATAGTTTATCTAATTCGATTGTATCCGGCCCTCTTATTTGTGGTCATATATATAAAAACAGAAATGAATAATGTGTTTTCAAACATAGGTTTTTAACCAAATTTAATAGAACTAATTAAATTGGGAACAAAAAGTGAAACTAGTGAATAGTTGCTAATATTGAAATTATTTTGCTCATAAACCACGAATGTTTCAAAAATTTATTTTTGAGTATTACTGTTCTAAAAATATCTTCCCAGTCCCATAATATATCGATAAGTCAAAATCAAAACCATATGTGTCAATATCAGAACGAAATTTGGAGCACCTACATTTTAGAACCTGTTTTGATGGAAATAAGTGTAAAATATGGAATGCATATGTCATATAAAATTAACCTGAAGTAACAGTCTTGTTTTTTGTACTGCACATTATTATTGTTTCAGTTATTTTGTTTTTCTGTTTAAGTAAAAACTTTTTTAATGATTAAATTGCAAAAGTAGAATAACAATAATTTAAATTTAAATGAATAAAATTGAAATTTGTTCATTTTCTTCGTAAAACATTTTCCATTTTCCAAAGAAACCATTAAAAAAATTTGAATTTATACTGAAATGAATTAAACTCTAATAAAGATATTCAAATTTCATTTCGATTCAATTGTTTTATATACACTTTTTCTAATGATTTTATCCTTGTTTTAGAATACAGGATATGCTTCTTATTTACTTCCCAAACATCATCTATCCATCCTAACATAGAAAATTGCAAAACAAAAAGAAACCATAGCTATTATGATGACTAACATAAGAGCAACTCGTCGTCGTTTAAAGAACAACAGATGAAACGAATCTCTTTGCAAATCGACTACAGATTGTTCAAATCACTCCATAAATATTCTAAAATTAAAAAAAAAAAAAAAAAAAAAATATATGAAAATAGTACGACACCCAAAAACTGTATTTGCTATTTTTATAAATTTTAAACGAAAAATAATAATAAAATAATACAAAAACAAAATAACAAAAATAAAACACGAAAATAAAATAGCAAAAAGTGATGAAAAATGGAATTTTTCATTTTAGTTGTTTTATCCACTCCCACCTTCCTTTTTTCTTCTTGGTCATACCGTTATATTACGTAAAGTTGTATGAAATAAGAGAAGAGAAAATACGGTTAAAAATTTTATTTCTCTTCTTAATTTTTGTGCTTTTTTGTGTGTCATATGTCAACGACAGTTAACATCTGGATTTTGATTTGGATTTTTTTTGTTTTTATTTTTTCCTTTTTTTAAAATATTTACCCAAAGGGGGCTCCATAATTGGAACATGGAAATGGTTATATATTTTATTTTAGGTATCCTGTACGGTGGTGTATATGACGGGTAAATCATCAATATGGGATTTTCTTTTTGTTTTAATTTGAAAATGTTTTCGACACACACACACCCACACAAAGATAAATAAATAAGTACATTGGTAAAATGATATTTTCTAGATTAAAAATAAAATGGTTTTATTGAATAGCGAATTTATCATCATCATTGATGTCATCATCATAATCATCGCATCACCGACGTCATTTCCATCATTCCCACTGTTCTAGCAGCAGAATGCACAAAAGACAAACGCGTACATGAAAGAATGCGCATATGAAATAATGCGTGCATGGAATGATCTGTTTACGAAATAATCAGCATGCACAAGAAATGGAAGAATGTAAGCATTTATGTACAGTGAATGTAAATTATATTATTGTAAGCGGTGTTCTTCTTTGTCGATAAATGACATTTTACCCGCAAAGAGAAGTGATGTTGTATGAAAATTGTTATTTACCAAATTTTCACGTGCGTTTTTCCGGTTAACAATTTTAACGGAATTATCATTACATTATTTAATCCTGACAAATTGATTGGAACCGTGGAATGATTCTTCTTCTTGTTCTGCTTTTTGGATGGTAACATGACTTTATTGTATGTTCTGCTAGTATTGCTAACTATTTCGTTAAATTCAAATCTATTCGATGTTGTAATTTCGGATGTTGCGTAGCCACGACATTTTTATTTGCCCTCCCAACTACTCTTCTGCCTTGTACAATAAACTGGAAGAGTTTCATATTTCGATGTTGGGAAGCAATCTTTTACCTCATTACTATTTGGAGTAGTTGTCGGGTCTTGTATTCTATTGTGAATTTCAGCATTTGATATCCTGTGGATCCAAGATATTTTGAATATTCTACGATAGACTCAAATAGGAAATACCTTCAATATGTTTAATTTTCAACCACCATTGCTTCCGCAGCATATAATAATATTGATAATACATAACATTTCACGAAACATAATTTCAAATCCAAACGAGTGGCCCTATCCCCCAGCGCATACAATATGGATTAAATCATTGCATTTTACTACTTATTATGTATACCTATGAGTACCATCTAAATGAACTTAACTAAAATATATGACATATTAATACAACAAAAACATGTGAAGGACCTGGAAAACTTAGTTTTTAAAGTTTTAGCAATTTTAGTTTTCGCCATATTTAATTTTGTACCTCTTTGTAAAAAGAAAATTTGATGCGATTCAGACAAACCCTATTTTTTTTTCTTGAAATAAAGTTTGATGCCAAGCAAGCTAGTTCAAATTTTATTCAATCAAATTAAATTGTCAAACTAAATTTGATATGCAAACCCTACCTAAAAGTTTTAATCTAACTTGCCTACTAATCATTTTTAGATATTAAACTCTATCAGTCGAAACTTTACTAATTTCCAAGTAATTAAAATAAAATTAAAAAGAATAAGAGAGAGAGAGAGAGATAGAAAATATTAAAAATCTATTTGACATTAGAATAATAATTATATTAGGTACATAATTAAATTTCTCAAACTTTGATTTCAATTCAAGACAACAGAGTATTTTTGACAACTTCAACTTTTATTTAAATTGTCGGTGTTTAAGAGCGTGCGATCAACGGCTGTTTTTGATTATGTAAAAATAAAACTTGAACATTTTTGGTTTTTTTTTTTTCCTTTTGTTTGATTGTCAGAAATTATTTTGAATATTAACCTGAGTTCTGCCAAATATTTAATAGGAAATCTATTGTTTTTTTATTGTTAGAAGTTTATAAACTTTTTTATTTAAGAAGGAGACAAACCAATGCAAGGGAAAGAAGTGTACGAAAATTTAGAGTTGGTATTTTCTTTTAAAAACTTTATAATATTTTTTTGTGAAGTTTTAATTAAATGTTATTAGTGAAAAATGTGAAATAGCAAATGGTATATTATGGGAAAAATAAATGTTTTAGAACAATAAAATAAATTTATAAAACTTAAAGAAAGATGGATCTGTCAGAAAAATTTATACTCGTTAGAACTTAGCAATTACGTTTTAGTTTAAAAATTTTACCTCAAAATATTTACATTGTACATGACAAATCATTATCATTATCATGGTATATATTGAATATAAAACTTCTTAAAAGGAATAATTTAAGGATATTTTATCTAGAAGTATAAGATTTAGATTAGTGTTAATTCAAAAATGAAAACTCAAATACAGCAATTTACTGTTATAAGATATTGTAATTAGGTTGAATTTTGAATATTTTGTTTGAATTAACGATTTGATTTTTCGATTTGAAAAAAGCTTTTGATATAGTTAACCATAATTTCCTTCTAACAAAATTATCTTTTTTAGACTTTAGATTTGGTTCGCTGAAGTTAATGGAAAGCTATTTAAAGAATATAAATCACTTTGTTTCGTATAATAACTGCTTTCGCTCCTACAATTCAGTTAACATTGATATTCCTCAAGGCTCTATATTGGATCCTTTATTATTTCTAATCTACATATCAATTTAGAATACCCGTATTTTTAATATGAATAGTTTTGATATTATAAATGAGTATAGCAACTGATTGCTCCAATCCTTACCTATTTAACCCAGTAAATAAAAAGTATAATACACTGAATGAAATTATAATAAATCCAACATAATAATGATTTGTCTATTTTATATTTGAACGCTAGAAGCATGAAAAACAAAATTGATGATATTAAGGTTGAAACTTGGTTGAGTGAGTATGATGTGAGGTTCTATAATATACCTAATTTTTCCTCTGTATGTGCATGTCGGCAAAACAAAACCAGTGGAAGCTGTGGTATATTTGTCAATAAGAAATATACTTATTCTACAACATACACATATAGCGATTCTTACGACAGTATCTTAAGTTTAAATATAAAAATAAACAATAACACTTGTAATATTATTAATGCATATAGATCACCGACTGAAATTAATAATCGTCTAAATAGTTTTATGAATGAATTAGAAAAATGTATAGCTAAAACAAATTGTAATTTAAACACTTATATATTTGGTGATTTCAATTTAAATTTATTTGAAAATTCTAACAAAATAATCAATTATAATAATCTTATGTCTATGAACTTTTTCTATAATTGCAACGACAAATTTGCCACTCGAAATATAACAAATACTTCAATTGATCACTTCTTCACGAATAACATAAAACAAGCAATAAAATTATCACATGTTAATATTGATCTCTTTGATCATAGTGTCATAGTTTTTGAAGTTTTTAAAATTAAAAAAATCTGTCACTAATAATTACAGTAAAGAGTCCAAAATTAGAACCACTAACTTGAAGCTTTTACATGGTATATTTAAAAATGAACCAATTATATTACATTCAACGAAAATTGCGACGAAATTACTACTGAATTTATATCGAAATTAGAAAATAAAATTAATTCTAAATATCTTCTAAATATGACGTGTTACCGTCATGACGTGTTACAAAATAGGAAAAAAACAGGCATGGGCAGATGACGAGCTTATCTTTGCTGTAAATTCTAAACAGTTGTGGTTTTCAAAATGGAGAAAAGACTGTAGTAATATAAATTTAGAAAACCAGAATAAGTTTTATAGAAATAAGGTGACCAGTTTAAGAAGAATAAAAAAAAATGTATTATGACAAAAAATTTAGAGAATGTGTGAACAATCCATCTAAAACGTGGAATTATATAAATGAAGTAGTCTATAACTGCAGAAAAACAGAAAATAATGTAGAATTCTTGAAAGATATCCCTGATAACTACAAAAATTCGAAATTAAATGAATTAAACAAATACTTTATAAAAACTGCGGAAGTATTAGCACAAAAATTTGCAAATGATATTTTTTATGAGCCGACTAAAATAAATACGTATATCCAATTGGAATTTGTTAATAAACACGAAATAACTAAAATAATCAAAAACTTAAATAACTCAAAATCCTATGACCAATTCAATATGTCAACGCACATATTTAAAATGTATAAAGAAGAAGTAAGTGGGGCAATCTCAATAATTGTTAATAAATCCATTAGTGAAGGTACTGTTCCAAGTTTACTTAAAGTCGGAAAGGTAATCCCTAACTACAAAGGTGGAGATAAAACAAATTACAATAATTACAGACCAATATGTCTGGAACCTATTTTGGCCAAAATTGTTGAAAAAGTAATTTGTCAACAAGTGCATGCCTTTTTGATGAAACATAATGTATTAAGCGATAGACAATATGGTTTCAGAACCAAGTCAAGTACTGAAACTACAATTATTGATATGGTTACACATGTTCAAAAACTTAAAGAAAATAAAAAAATGGTATCACTAATGTATTTAAAAAATTTTACAGTTATTTAAAACTATTTAAAAAATTATACAGTTTTGGAATCAGAGGATCGGCCTATAAGTGGTTTTTGTCATACTTGAGCCATCGCACACAATTTATACAAATCAAAGATAATCAAAGTAAGAAAGAAAGTATAAATTATGGGGTACCACAAGGTAGCATTCTTGGAACTCTCTTATTCACGCTATATATGGATAGTCTTCAAGAAATTAATTTAGATTCTGAAATATTTTTATTTGTAGATGATATATGCATAGTATTTGAAGATATAAACTATGTATTATTACAAAATAAAATGAATACAGAGATTAAAAAGATACAAAAATGGATGCAAACACATAAACTAACTATTACTACAATGAAAAGTAAATATATTATAATTGGTAGTAATACACCCGAATTCAATGTCTGTATTTCTAATGATAAGTTAGAAAAAGTAGGAAAATATAAGTATCTTGGTATATGGATTGATGAAAGTTTGAAATGGAATACACATATAGAAGTACTAAGTGGAAAATTATCATCAACTGCAGAAATATTTTATAAAATTTCTAAACTCTTACACAGTGAAATCAAACAGTCTGTTTATTATGCTTTATTTCATAGTCATCTTAGCTACGGTGTTAAACTATGGGGTACTAATTCAAAAACTTATATTGAAAATATTCAAGTAATACAAAACAAAGCTATTAAAAATTTATATAATTTTAAATGGAGAGAAAGAACAGATTTCATACACAAAGATAATAAACTTCTAAAAGTCAGGGACTTTATTGAAATGAAACTAATTATGCATATATGCATGATATTGCTAATGATAATATCCATACAATGTCTGCTCTTACGCAGAGGAAGGATATACATAGTGCCAACACCAGAAGTAAACATATTTTCCATTTGAATGAAATAAGTACTTTACAATTTGGATCTTCCACAACTCTATACACTGGTACCAAGTTATACAATAAACTAGATATATATTAAAACAAGAAAATTCAACAAATTTAAAAAAAAAATTAATAGAATCATTTATAAATAGCTATAGTAATCATCAATATTTAATTTCTCAATAATACATTTTTTTATTCTAAATGTATAGGATAGACGACATAGCAATTATTGTGCAAAATTTTTCTTCTTCGCTTTTCATTTTTTATTCTTGCACTAAACAAATTTCAATTTCCGCAAATGTTTTGCAATTTTTTTCATTATGCCTGTTACATTCATTTTTTAAATTTTTATTTTTTATTTTTATAGTTTTATAATTATATATTTTTTGTAATAATATTTTTATAATTTTAATTATCTTATTGTTATATTAAAAACCTAAATGTAAACTTATATAGTCTGTAATGAGATAACTCTCTTTAGACATTGCTTTTGAAATAAATAAATAAAAAAATAAATGATATACACAAATTGCCATTAATAGGTAAATTATACCTATTCGCAGACGACTGCAGCTTGTTCTACTCTGGAATTAATTTAGAAGCTATTAAATCTCATGTAGAGCATGATACGATGATAATAACGGGGTATTTCAGATTAAGCAAAGTCGTTATGAACGCGGAAAAAACTAAAATCATCCATTTTAGATAGCGTCAAAAAAATATAGGTTGTAAAGAAATTAAAATTGGCAATGTAGTGTTGAAAGAAGTTGATGAAATTAAATTTCTTGGAATCATATTTGACAAATATTTAAGTTGGCAGCCACATATTGATATGTTAGATAGCTCAATACTTTTAATGGTATTTTATTTAAATATAAATCCAAAATTCCTAATAGTATTAAGCTAAAAATGTATCATGCATATATAAATTCTATTCTTTCATACGGCACAGCAATCTGAGCTTCTAATAATAGAATTTCTCAAATCCAAATTTCACAAAATAAAATTTTCAAAAATATTCTAAATTTACCTTTACGCTATAATACTCATCGCTTATATTTAAATTTAAAAATAATGCCTATAAAAGGAATTTTTCAATTTCAACAAATTTTGGGGACATATAAAATACTTAATAATATCGGGCACTACAACATAAATTCTAGTCAAAATTATACTCATAATTTTAATACTAGAAACCAGAATAATATTAGGATACCAAGAGTTAATAATGTGCTGTGGGCCTATAAAGCATTAACGACCCCCATACATCTCTTCTCCCTCCACAATGATTGCTTTTGATGTAACTAAAATTAAACTTTAAACTCTTGATTCAGTAGGAGCGAATCGCATCATATAGGAACATCGTATAGGAAAAATTAAAAAAATAGTTAAATTTTAAACGATTCAAGATTTGAATTAAATAAAATGCGTTTTAAAAGAAGATAAAGTAGAAAAACTTATCTGATTAAGAAATGTATAACCAACATTTGTTTTTGAAATGAATTCAATTGTTTATTTTATGTCTTAAAGAAATCCAGTATCAAAATAGAGTTACTAACATTTTGGTAATCCCTAATATGAAAATGGTGTTACTAACATATATGTAGAAGAAACGTAAGTAAATATATATTTTCATTATATTGTAATTGTCATTAGAGAATAAGATTTATTTCAATTAGTTTTTATACAATCAAGCCCATTGAAGTAAATATTACGTATATAGTGGTGGCTCAAAATTTATGTGTTGTATAAGTCTCTAAAAACTAAAAACAAAATATTATAACTATAAATTAAAAAATAAATAAAAATTAAAGTACATAGGTATCTATACATAGGTATACCGTATACGTTACAGGAAAGAAAAGTAATAAATTGAGATTACAATAAAAATTACGGAATAAGTCAAAACTATAAATAAAAATAGAAATGAGCAATCAGCCATACAGGTGAACTCAACCGAGTAAAAAAATTTGTAAACGGCGGAGCCGATTTCAGCAAAAATTGAACATGAAAGTTCAAAATGTTAAAAATATGATTACAACCTCTTAAAATATTTAAATCAGAGTCTATTAAATTATCCGTGCATTGGAGCATGCTTTAGAACAATCAAAAGTGAACTCAATTAGGACAATATTATACTAATGAAAATTGCCAGTGTTCTCAATTCACAATAATGACGTTTATGTATTGAAAGTGGATTTAATGATCGATTTAAATTAAGTATAAATATCGATATAAGAAGAGCATAAAATATAGTATGGATATTGTGTTAAACAAGTAATAAAAATATTTAAAATTTGAATAATTTTTAAATGTACATTTTAGAATACACTTAGAAGAATCATAGATTCTATGATGATCGTGATAATAAGTAAAATAACTGATAAAAATTTAAAAAATAATATTAAGTATATAGAAACTATCGTTAGGCTTCTTAAAATGATAATCAAAAAAAACAATTTTCAAATCAAACATTTTAAAGAATGGATGGTTACAAAACATAACTAAAAGAATCCTGGAAAGATAACAGTATTAATAACACCCCCGACGAGAGATCCATTGTTTATCTTAGCTGGAAAATTTTATTTAATTATAACTCTACATATCTCAGAAATCTTTCTACAAAATATAACAAAAAAACAAGACTATTTATTCAAGATTCTTCTACTTCTTCTTCTTCTCTTCTTCTTGTATAAGTGATTAAGTGATTGTTTTTTTAATTTATCTTCAAGATTATTTCAACGAATTGTTTTTACAAAAAAACATTTCATTTGCATAGAAACAGTATAACTGCTGATCTTTCTACAATCCAATAATGTTGCAAAAAGCTCAACTCTCGTGCGAGATGTACGTCACGAAAAGTGTTGCAAACGACACTAAGTAGAATAACCATGGTAGGTAGGTAGGTAGGTAGGTAGGTAGGTAGTAGTGGCTGACACGACACACTTAAACGAGTAGAGTCTATTGAGATACCACGTTCTTCGTATAAGACGCTACTCGTTGAATCATTTCGAGCTTTCTACAAAGCGGTGGTGGTCTTTGATTTTAATGCCTTCAAGGTTACACCGCGAGTCTTCAAAGAAGCCTCCTAGATGGGTTTTCTTTCCATGATAAAGATCAGGGCAAGTATAGAGTAGGTGTTGGACAGTTTCATCTTCTTCTTCCTTTCTACACGTTCTGCAAAAGTCGTTTGAGGAGAGTCCAACTCTTCTGGCATGTTTGCTAATAATGACCCGTAATGACCCCCTATCATGGTGCTAATGTCACACCTTCTCAGAGTTAGCAGGTTAAGGGATCACTTCAGCTCTAGCATAGCCAAGATTTGCTTGGTAATGCTGCAGTCTGGTCTACCTGGACCATCTGAAATTTGAAGCTTTTAATGCATTTTTGCGAAGTGATGAATTTCTGGTTACTAGAGGTGTACCCAGATTGTTCCTTTCCTGATGAATGCTTAAGGTAGTACCCTTCCTAGCAAGTTGATCTGCATATCATTTACCTGGAATCTCACTGTGACATGGCACCCATTGTAGCAATATGTTGAACCGATCTACTATTTGGTCCAGAGAATAGCGGCAGGGTGACAGGATTTTTGAATTGATTGTTACCGATTCCAATGCTTTGATTGCAGTCTGACTGTCTGGCTATTACTTCCGACTAAAACCTTCCACCTGAATAGTGGTAGGCTAAATGGTTTGATACACTTATGTTTAGATTTTTCGAGTAGACTCCACCATCAGTGTAGAGGTGTAGGTGCTCTTTAGTCAGAACCATGTTAATCTTCCAACTTTCGGTGGACTGAATATCGGTCTTATACGATATCTCAAAGAAGTTCTCTTTAAGAGTCAAATCTAGGTTCAGTGGAATAAATTTTGTGTATTCCATAATATAAGAGTAGCCACTAAATTGTGAATTCTACTGCGAGTTGACTTTAAGCCTTAGAATAACCATATACATTGGTAAAATTAGCGAATATTAAAGTCACGAAACTGTTCTATGCTTCCAAAAGTAGTACGAACAACAACACAAAAAATACTGTATACCTCAAATAATATTTTCCCCCCTTGTATCTTTCCCCAAAAACAAAAAATTATTCCTTTCAAGACTCTTATACACAATTAATGTCTTTTTAACACCTACCTTTTGTTTTTCAAATTATTCAGCTAGGGATATAACAACATGTTGTGTTGAGATGAATAGAAAAAATGTATCAAAAATTTAAAATAAAAAGAAAAAAATTACATATTAAAAAGCAAAGAAAAATTATTTATCGGAAAATTCACTCTGGAAATACAAGAAAAACTATATAAAAAAAAATATATTTTCTAGTACAATTATATGAATATACATACATATATGCACTATACACCGACATATTTTTAGAAAAAAAACCAAAAAAAAAAAATATCCTGGACTATATTTGAATAGTTTTGTAATAAAAACTTCAAAGGAAGTTAGCATATGCTGTTTAATATAATATGTGTGTAAATTTATATATTTCAATATGTATATGTATATAATAGCTGAAAATAAATGTTTTTTAAAAAATAAATTTTCGGGATTCAAACATACATATACACATTACTTATAAAATAATGTACTCGTAATGTATGTACAAACATTAAACATTTCAACTAAAATTGCTATGCTACTACTTAACATATTTTTTGTTTTATTGTTGTTGTTTTTCCTTTTTTTTGTTTTCTAAAGCAAAACAAATGGGAAAACAGGTGTTTTCAAATTGTTTTAAAAAAAAAAAAAAACGAAAAGAAAACAAGAAAATTAAAATGAACACAATTTATACTTTAAATACAGATGTTTAAAAAACAAAAATTGTTTTTAGAGTTTTATTTTATTTAAAAGTAATTTACCAACACATATAATGTAAATAAATTACCAACATAGATTAAAATAACATATGCATATTGGTGTTGAATTCTTAAAAACCTGAAATTTATGAACAAATTTAAACTATGATTCTTTTTGTAGACTTATAATACTTAAATATTAAAATTTAAAAAAAATTAAATTAAACAAAAGTTTATAGGGTGACCCAAAACTCAACATTATTATTCTGTATTGTTTATATAAATTACGTAATTTTAAAAACTGTTTCTTTAATCTTTTAAAAAAAATTAACTGGAATCGAAAATCTAATCGAACTTGTTATGTGCACCAATGTTTCAATATTATTGATATCATTCAATCTTGTGGTCCAACAATCAATGAATGATTTTGATATGTCAACAGTCTATTTATTTATTTAACAGTGGACCTACAGATTAATCTGCAGGCAATCTACAGGCGCTTTTTTCTTTCGGAATGTTGGCTTTTATAATAAAAAGATAAACGAAATTATATTTAAAAATTTACAAAATATAACACTTAATATCTGGGAAATATAACAAATAATCTAAAACAGAAAAAATTAAACAATTCAACAATTCAACAATTTAAAAATTTAACATCAGTTTAACAATTTAAAAAATTAACAAACTAACTATTAAACAATTCAAAGTACAGATACAGACCAAGATAGATATTAATTCAAGCCAATGAGGTACAAAAGTAGCATTTACCTGATCTGTGCCCAACTATTTGACTTGTACATACATTTAATACATTTTTAAATTAATTTTATAAAAAATTGTGTATTTGTGTATTTGAATGCTTAGTCTTAAATAGTATAAAGATGAAAGTATAGATAAACTTATCATTCGCTAGAATAATAATAATTATTCCAGCAAATAGTAAGTAAACAATAGTATTAATGAATGTAAATGGTTGGTAGGACTTATTCCTACCAAGTAATATTTATAATAATAATATGTTATTAAATTATTAGAAAAACTGGTAATGATAAGTTATATTTCTTCCCAGATGTTATGTAGTAGAACGTTTTTTATGAGAGTTACGGGTGTATTGGTATGGAATTGTAGGGCTTGTAATGGGGTGAATGTGAACTGAGATGTAATTGTGTTATTTGAGGGGCATTGTGTTTGATAGTGAGGAGTTCTGGACAGTAAATACATGTCGAAGGTGTAGATCAGATAATCAACAGTCTTTTAAAATAACTTGAAAGAAACCTAAGCTCACTCCAAAGAATTCAAAATAAAACAATTAAAAATCTGTTTGGGTTGTCTGGCAGAACTTCAACCAATTATGTGTTATAGAATTTTAAAAATAAAAGACTCTAGAAGTTGAAGCCAAGCATCCCAATTATATAATATTATACAATACAAACACTAAATTAGTCGTTAATAATCATCGACTTAGTCGTTAAAAATACATCGGCACAAAACGAAACGAGCAAATCAACTGCGACATGGTGCTGGGGCATACTTAAATGGACTAGAACCTATCATAAATACAGCAGTCATTATGATATGTCCAGGCAAAATTTTAAGAAGGGGCTTCAAAAATTAATGTTATCTAAGTATAACTCAAATGACTAAACTTTTTTTTTCATACATTTTTTTTTTTTTTTATATTTATTATTAATTAATTGTCATTCTGAGCTTTACACCGGGTTGTTTCTTTTTTTTACCATTGTATAAACTTAAATACTTTATACTAATTTTTGATTTTATATTTGCTATATTTGATATATTTTCCTTGTTTTATTTATAATACAAATGGTAAATTAAGTCCGTGGATGTTCGATAGTCTGCTAAGATTAATTAAAAAACGGAATAGAATTTACTATAAAGTCAAAAAATATCCCAGTAACATTAGATTAAGTAATTACTATTCTAAACCTTATTCTCATATTAAGTCTAAATCTAAATTTACGAAACATAATTTTTACCGTAACAAATTTATTCAAAATAAATGGAATACTAAAGCTGAATGGAGAATCATTAACACTTTATTAAATAAAAACCAATCTAATAAGAAAATTGCACTGGACATTAATGGGGAGCTAGTTCATGATCCATCACGACTTGCCAACTCATTTAATAGCTTTTTTTGTAATATTTCTAAAAATTCTTTATCAAGTAGTGTAGATTTTAATGTCTCTGTTCTATCTCCTAATATCACTAATGATCCTTTTCAATCCTCTTTTTAAGAAACGTAGTCCGTTTGAACTCAACAATTATCGCTCTATTTCACTTCTATCACCTTTTTCAAAAAAATTTCGAAAAGGCTGTTATATCTAGATTAATTAACTTTTTATTTAAAACAATTTTTTTTAGTTCTAGTCAATTTGGCTTTTTGAAGAATAGGAGCACAGAAGATGCTATGCTAAAATTTACTAATGAAATTTATAACAATTTGAATAAGAATAGTAGTTGTGCTGCTCTCTTCATTGATATCACAAAAAGCATTTGATACAGTATCTCACAACTTACTGTTGAAGCCAATGTATAATGCTGGTTTCCGAGGCTTCATTCTCAAATGGTTCGAGTCGTATCTAAGAGATAAAAAACAAAAAGTCAGAGTTGAATCTAAAGTTAGTGAAGTTATTTTTATTAACAAAGGTGTTCCCCAAGTTTCAGTATTGGGGCCGATATTATTTCTTTTTTATATTAACTCTCTCTTAAATCAAAATTATAATGGACTGTCTGCTTTTTCTTATATTGGCTCTAATTTGATGGATGTTGTAATTAAAATTAACTACGATTTGCAGCTTATTAGGAACTGGTTTTTGGTTCATGATTTAACTATAAGCCCTAAGACTATGTTTTTCAAAACTTCTTCTGATAGTAATGAAATTAGCGATTTATCTTATCACTCGCCGGTCTGTAAACGTTTTCTTTATTTGTTTCTCCAACCTCAAACATGTCATAATGTGATTCTGTCCCTTGCGATAATGGTTGTTTTTATATTGAAAATGTACGCTCTTTCAAATACCTGGGAATTATATTGGATCATAAATTAAATTGGATAAAAAATATTTAAATAAAATTGTTCGTTACGGCTACAATTTGAGAAAATGTAGTACGTTAGAAATTTTAAATATATTTTGCTACGCCTTTTTCAATTCCAAGTTGAATTATGGTTTAGCTTGTTGAGGTGGTTCTTACATTAACAGAATTCGCCCACTTCTCTTAGCCCAAAAACATTACTTAAGAACCATGCTTAATGTTAATCGTCTATTATTTAGTTTCCCACTTTTCAAAAGAGTCTATATTTTGCCACTCAGACATCTTTATATCTACAAAACTATGAGCATTTTTTTCATTAGATCTGGTTACCTCGATCAAAGATTAACTCCAACTTACAACCTACGTATTAATTATTTGAATTATGTTGCTGTCCCAATGGCCAAAACAACACAATTTACGCATTGCTTTGTTATTATGGCACCACGAATTTTTAATAGACTACCAATTCACATCAGAAGTGAACGAAATCTCTCGTCATTTCTTAGACAGTTGAAAATCTGGTTATTTCAGTTCAATCACTCTCAAATTGAATCACTATTTGATGGTGGAAATTTGTATTAAATATATATAATATATATATGCATTATAATTAAATGTGGTTTTCTCTTCATACTTCAATTATAGTATATTCTATAGTTTTGCTTGAACTTATAGTGTACTTGTAAATTTTTTACTTCAATATTATGATTTTCATACGTTTTTCATTTGTTATTTCTTTTTTCTTCACATTTTTTGATACATTGTCTACACTCTTTTTAATTTTATTTTTAATTTTATTTATTTTTTTTTAAACTATTTTATCTAATCTTAATTTGTAATTACTTTTGATTTTAGTATCCCGCTAAAACATTTATATTTATATTTTTTTTTCATTTATGTTTGTTTCATTCAACACGTATTCTTTTGAATATATTCGAATGATCCTACTTATTTTCTTACATATATATAAAATTTTTTTATTTTTACTAAATTATTTCTTATTGAATTTTATATTATTATTTGTTCCTATTAATTGTTCTAATAAACTGTATTACAGTTTTCTTTCATTTTGTTTTTACTTTTGTTAATTTTATTGAATTTATTATATTAGTTTTTTAGATTTAAGAGCTTTATGTTTTGTTAATATTCCATTTTAATTTGATTTAGTTTGTAAAAAAATTTATATTTAAGGAAATAAATGAATTCTAAATCTAATTCTAAGTCTTATATTTTTTTTTCTCACTGACATTCAAATTATTCCTTGTTCATTTTCATAGTTAAAACTATTTTATAAATAATAAACTCTGTACGAGCTACCTAGCTCTTTTTGAGATATGTTTGAATAAATAAATAAATAAAAAATAAATTAATTATTTCCAGTAACAATTTGATTCGAAATTTAAAATCTTAGGTTAAGCTAACACACTGGGTGACGCAGTAGGTAGAGCAATTGCCTTTCAACCGAAATGTTCCATCAGGTTCGATTCCCGACGAAAGCAAAAAAATGCTTTCTGGATTTTTCAACCTGGTCCACTACTCTATTATCGGTATAAAATAAATGATAAATATACATTACTACCTACACTATTATCGGTATAAAATAAATGATAAATAATTGATAATTTTATTTGTAGATATTTAAATTGGTAGATATACCATAAAAACTCCACAAAAAAGCCATTGTATGTGGTTGTGTATTCCAAATCTCTGTGTTAGGGTGTTCATCTCATGTACACTTACTTACTTACTTGTTGGGCGCTACAGACCTTGAAGGTCCTGGGCCTGGCGCAAAATTGTCCTCCACTGATTTCGGTCACGAGCGGAATCTCTCCAGTTGGTGATTTGTAGTTTTTTCACATCTGCCGATACTTCATCTCTCCAACGAAGGTGTGGCCTCCCTCGACGACGCGTTCCCTGGGGTTTGGATTCGAAGAGTTTCCTAGCCGGAGCATTTTCATCCATACGCTCTACATGGCCTAGCCAATGAAGCCGTCTTATTCTGACTTTTTTAGCTAGGTCCATGTCGTTGTACAGCTGGTATAGTTCGGCATTGTATCTTCTTCTCCAAACCCCTTCGTCAGACACAGGACCATAAATGCGACGAAGAATTTTTCTCTCAAAGATACCAAGTGCATGCTCGCTTGCTTTTGGTAATGTCCACGATTCAGAACCATATAGCAGCACCGGAAGGATGAGCGTTTTGTATAATTGTGCCTTGGTATTTTGGGATAGGAGCTTTGAACCCAGTTGTTTCGACAAACCGAAGTAGCAACGGTTTGCAAGGGTAATTCTTCGCCTTACTTCAACATCGATGTTATTGATGGAGTTGATGTTGGTTCCAAGGTAGATAAACTCCTGAACTACCTCAAAATTATATGAGCCGACAGTGATGTTGTGTCCTATATGATGTTGTGAGGACATTTTATTTGTCGACAGCATATATTTTGTTTTGCTCTCATTTATGAGAAGACCCGCTTTACCTGCTTCCTCTTCAATCTGTGTAAAGGCTTCGATGACTGCTCGTCGTGATGTTCCGATAATATCGACGTCATCAGCGAAACCCAGGAGCTGCACCGATTTGTAAAATATAGTGCTCTGCGTGTTCACACCGGAACGTCGCACTATATGCTCCAACACCAGATTAAAGAAATTACATGACAGCGCATCGCCTTGTCGAAAACCGGAGCACGTTCGAAATGAATCAGAAATGTGCCTCCCAATCACCACAGCACACCGGGTGTTTTCCAGGGTCATTTTTGACAAACGGATAAGCTTGGCTGGGAAACCAAATTCCGACATTGATTCGTAAAGCACTGATCGATGTATGCTGTCATAGGCAGATTTAAAATCGATAAAAAGATGGTGCGTATCGATTTGAAATTCGAGGGCCTTCTCCAGGATCTGCCTTAATGCGAACACCTGGTCGGTGGTTGATTTACCAGGACGGAAGCCGCACTGATAGTTTCCTATCACAGCGTTACAATGGGGCTTCAAACGTTCGCACAGAATATTGGAAAGGATCTTATACGCAACGTTTAATAGGGATATTCCTCTATAGTTGGCGCAGGACATGGAATCGCCCTTTTTGAATATAGGAGATATTGAACTTAAATTCCAGTCATCAGGCATGCTCTCCTCGATCCAGATTTGTTTGATGATTTGGTGCATGAATTCAATCATCACTTCACCTCCTGCCTTAAAAAGTTCAGCTGGCAGGTTATCTTGTCCAGCAGCTTTGTTGTTCTTTAATTTTCGGATGGCTGCTTCCACTTCTGCAGGACTGGGTGTATCTGTATCTTCGGAGTTGACTGGGTTAGGGCGAGGCGTATCTGTGTTTTCTATGTTTGCGCCATTCAGCAGGTTCTTAAAATGCTGTTTCCATGTCTCTAATATCCCTTGCGTATCGGTTACCAAATTTCCCGAATCATCCCTCAGCGCGTGTGTACGGGGCTTGAAACCAGCTGCAAGCTGCTTGGCTTTTTTATAAAAGCTCCGTACTTCGCCTCTGTCTCGGTTTGATTCTATATCCAAAAGTTGAGACTTTTCGAATAAACGTTTTTTGCGCCTTAAAATTTTCTTCTCGTCTCTTCTTTTCGCTCTATACTCTTCTTGAGCTGCTCTTGTTTTACGTTGCAGCGCTTTCCTGTAGGCCTCATTTTTCTCTACCGTCTTTGCTAAACATTCATCGTCGTACCATGGGTTTCTCACGCGAGGTGTTTCAAAACCCACGGTATGTGTAGCAGCCATCGTGATGATGTTTGCGCATTGTTTCCATTTTCCGTTGACGGAGAGATTATGTTGTAGAGGTGTGGTATTGAGTATATTACTTAATCGCTCCTTGTATGCTAAGGCTATCTCAGGTGTTTGGAGTCTTCCAATGTTAAACTTCCTATTATGGCTGGTGCGTCCTTTTTTAACATTGGAAATTCGTGCTCTGAACTGGGCGACAACTAGGAAGTGGTCAGAGTCGATGTTAGCTCCTCGATAGGAACGTACATCCAACACACTGGTAGCATGTCGGGCGTCAATCATAATGTGGTCAATTTGATTCGCTGTACGTCCATCCGGAGATAGCCAGGTAGCTTTGTGGATATTTTTATGGGGGAAATTTGTGCTACTTATAACCATATTACGAGCTGCTGCAAAATCGATTGTTCGGTATCCATTATCTGTGGTGGTGGGGTGAAGACTATGGTTACCAACAGTTTTGCCGAAAATTCCTTCCTTACCGATTTTAGCATTGAAGTCTCCAAGCACGATTTTCGCATCGTACTCAGGACAGGACCCATATGTTTTATCTAAGATGTCGTAGAATTCATCCTTCATTGAGTCCTCCGCTTCGTCGGTTGGTGCGTGCACACATATTAAGCTGATGTTGAAGAATTTGCCTTTGATACGGATGACGGCTAGACGTTCATTAACCGGTGTAAAATCAATGACGTTTCCTCTAAGCCGTTTTCCCACTACGAATCCGCATCCAAATATGTGATGTTTTTCATGGCAGCTGTAATATATATCGCATGTTCGTTTTTTTAACATGCCAGATCCTTTCCATCGGATTTCCTGTATCGCAGTAATGTCTGATTTATACTGCGAGAGAATATTTTCAATTTTGTTAGATGCAGCTGGATGATAGAGTGTTCTTACATTCCAACTGCAAATTCTTAAATCGGAGTCCTTTAAACGTTTGCCGGGTCTGTTTCCAATAATTTCGATCGTATCCGAGGCTTCAATTGCGTCTCTCAAAACTATGTAATTTTTACGGGTAAGGGAGTCAGCCTTACGCCAACCTCAAAATTTGAGGATTTTGGCGCACTTACAATTTTGGCCTGCTTACTAGCGGATGCTATGTAAAACAGTTCCCAGGGGTCACCACGTGGAGGTAGTGTAAGCACTTGAATAGGAACTCGACAGTTGCGCATCTGGGTCAGCGACCGATCAAATGTTTCCCTGTCGATCCCAAACCAGACCCCTCTCATGTACACTTAGTAATATAAAAAAAAAAAAAAAAAAAAAAAAAAAAAAAAAAAAATTACACTTAGTAATATAAAAAAAAGCAAAGAACAAATTCAATCGTAAGTTCAACGCAAGTTTAATCTGAAACCGTTCAGAAAGAGGTCTTTATAATTTTATATGTTTCAGATACTACTTTGGTGTAATCAAGGTGTAATCAATAATTTATGTTTATTTTCTTTGTTCCAGTATAGAACTCATACTGTCATTCAAAAAAAATGTATGCAAATATAAAATAAAATGTTGATAACCTAAAGGTTTTTTTTATTTAATTAAAAAATTGTAAAACAATTAAACCAGCACAACCAGCATTACCTTATGTTCCAGAACAGATGATTGAACTCAATAATTGAACACATTTTGGTAAAAGTTGCAATTCGTAATTTTAATTCAAGCGCCACACTATATGTATTCATTTTATTTAAAAATGTGATTATTATTAAAAAAACAGAAGTGTGTATAGTGAAATTTAAGTGCATATTTTGTTTCGATTTTAAAAATATTTGCAAATAAAATCAAATAGTGCAATTTCAAATAGATCCGATAACTAACTCTTTCTTTTTTGTATTGAAATGTATTGAAAAGTTATTTGCTTACCAATTCATTTACAATCACACAAAATTGATTGTAATAGTTTGAGATTGTGTAGAGGTGCTAAAAATCCTGATGAAAAAAAATAAAATCTCAAAAATCATCAAGGGTATCAAGGTACTGTAGTATCGCAAGAAATGCAGCAGAAGATAATCTAGCGAGAAAAGCATGAAGTGTGCTTTTTATAAGTTAAACCATGTTCTGAGGGATTCCCTTAAGCACAGTCAAACTATTGGTCAAAAACTTGACTTGGGGAAAAAGCTGAAGCTTTTTGGACAATATCAAGCTAAAATGATAATGCCCGCTTAAGAAAATCAAAGCTCTCATAAGTTTCAACATGATTGCACAAAATGGCAGGGGTAATAATTGATCACTGTCTAATAAATAATTATCTATATACAATTGGCCTAATCGAAAACAACTTGTGTAGAATATGTAAGGTATGGAAAGAATCTATTGAACATCTGTTCTATAAATGTGAACTGCACTTGTAGGAGACTCTATATCATTTAGAAGCGGCATTCCGTGAGCAATGGGAGCCACCCAACATATAACTGAAGAATATTCTGAGTTTCCTCAATAAATAATAATTGAATTAATATAAGCCATCACAATAACCCCATTTGGGGCTGCAGTGATAGATTCACAGTGTTATTAATATATCTAATTTAAGCTAATCTCTTTGTCAAAACTATTTAGAAATATTGTATTTATAAAAAAAAAAACTGAGATTAAATTTTAGTTAAAGTTTTATAAGAGATCAGTCAGTCTATGTATATACAGTCATTACAGTTATTTTAAAATAACGTCGATAAATTTAATTTATTATAAATTATAAATTTATACCAACATTTGAATTCAGTGCGCACAAGTTAAACTCTTTTCGATATAACTTTACTGTGAAAAATGAAATTAGCAACCATAATAAAGTAGATTTTTCATATGCACTGTATAAGTTTTTCAATTCGATAATAAAATACTCGATTCCTCGATTTTGTTATATTATGTGTATATATATCAACCAATATAGTATTATAGAATCATATCAGTCAGTGCATTTCCCACTTTTGGAAAAATTAATGGATCTAATAAAATTAAAATTATTTGCGAAAAACTTGAAAGAAAGATATGGAAGTTAGTTCTATGATCTATGCAAAAACAATAAATAGAATGTAATAAATTTAAAATTATTGAAGCAAAATGTGGAAAAATTATACAGGTAAAATATTGACATAAACCACTTAAACATTTGTGCTCATTCAAACGAAATAGTGTTCATCAATGTGGTTTAGTTTGCTTTTTTTTATTGATTTACATTATATATATACTACTCTATTGCAAAAAAGTTGGTTCATCTTTAAACTTAATATCATCACAATAAAATATGATTTAGCTATAATAACTATATATAAAAGATTAGATTTTGTACCGCATCTACTGAGATCATAAAATCTCATCATGCCCATAAAGGCAAAATGAAAAACAAAATGAAAAATCATTATTCCAGTACTGAAACGGATTCAAAATACAAACAAGATATGAACCACCTTTTTTGCAGTTCAGTGGTAGTTTATTAAAATTAATTAAATATAATATTGTAACAGAATAATTACCAAGAAAAATTATTTATTTAGCTATTAGTGATAAAACTACGACCGATTCAATGTTAAAAACATAGATATATAAAATATAGATTGGCAGTTAGAATTTTCAGCCACTTTTGGTCAGCTGTTTTTGAAAAATCTGAGTTCAAATACTTTAGTTTCTACTGCAAATAATTTCCTTGAAAATAGAAACTTCGCACCAATGTAATATGAAAAGTTTAGAGTAAAAACAAATATAAAATTACAATAATTTTAATAATTGGATTATTTTTAACGTCTCATTTTTAAAATCTCAATTAATTTAAAATAATTCTTTTTAAATTTTCATTTAAAAACATGTAACTAAATGTGTATATTTATACAAAATTCACAATAATATATACTTAATTAACAAATCAAAAAAGAAAGTTAAAAAAGATGCTTTGATACGTATATACTTATGTTCTTGATCAGAATTATATAAACAATATTAATTAAGTTGATACATGGATTGATACAGATATTATTTATAAGTATTATTATATTATTATTATTATTTAATAATCAATGTATATCTAATCACTTGTATTATATGCATATAAATAATATTTATCATTCCCATCAAATTTAAAGTTTTCCTCTCTATTTTTCTTTGAAAATGTTTTCCAATGCTCTAAAATTGCAATTAATAAAATGAAATAAAA
Source organism: Argyra leucocephala (assembly GCA_963942445.1). Classification (NCBI taxonomy): domain Eukaryota; kingdom Metazoa; phylum Arthropoda; class Insecta; order Diptera; family Dolichopodidae; genus Argyra; species Argyra leucocephala. The sequence goes on along the minus strand of OZ012681.1, from coordinate 69,765,377 downwards.
TGATTTTCAAATTATCGTATTAGCGTAAATAATATATTTAAAACAGAAAAACTATAAAAAATAAATAGTTAGTAAATATATGTGTAGATAAAAAGGTTAAAAAACAAAACTAATTTTAAATTCAATAAGAAAAAATTTAAAAGAATCTATTCTACAAAACCATCAAAATATTAAGAAATGGCTGTTAAATTTATAAAATCAAATCAGCTGAGTTCAAATATTGAAAAACATGTGCTCATTTTTGGCTGAATCTGACATTTAATAATTAATATGATAATGTATTAGAGAGAAAAAGAAAGCAATACCAAGCTGCCAATCTATATTTTATATATCTATGGTTAAAAAGCAAACATCTGTCATCTGTCAGTTTAATAAATATCAATCAATTAAAAATCAATTTTTTTTATCAACATCAGAAGGACATGGGGATCCTCTATTAGCAGCGCCATTGTAAGAAAGTGTTATTCAAAAAGAATAAATTGAATCTATTATGATGCCATAAATTGAGAGCATAAGTGTAAAAGTGTTTTTAATTATATTCGTTGAAATTAATTTGAAATATATTTGGCTATCACTTTTTTTTCGTATACTATATCTTGTTGTCTTTGAATTACGATGATGTTAGCAAGTCCTATATTATTTAAGATTTAATAAACTTTAATCACTTGTTGAAACTGATATCCCTTATTTTCTGAATATAATCAATATGTACTTGTTATGTAAATATCTTACATTTTGTATTAAATAAGTAAACTTTGTAAATATTAATAAGTAATAAAAATATCTCATTTGAATTACATTAGTGTGGCAATACTTTTCCTTCATTATAATTGTTCGCACTTCATGCAAATTATCAATTTCTGCAAGTTTCCTAAAAAGAAAATTACAAAATATCTTATTTAAAATAATTTTTACAAATTAAGTCCAATGGACATTTTCTTGTTTACATTTGAATTTTGAATTAAATTCAAATGTCATTTTTTGCTCTTACAATAGCAACTCGTGTACTAAGTTGAATTGAGAAGCGTTCATTATTTCGATAATTGTAATTTCGTTCAAATTTCGATAATTCCGATAATTGCAATACTGACCGCATGGAGGCGTTATGACATCTAAAAAAATGTTTAGCTTGTAAAATAAAATTAACATTAAAAAATAAAATCACTTTTGAGCAGGCTATTGCTGGTGACTCATCAATTTTTCTTTTTTCAATTCTTACTATTAAACAGACAAACTTTTATTCAAAATATAAATTAAAAAACTAATAAAACCAGCGACAATTAAAACATTTACATTAACAATAATGTTAACTGTATGTAAGTTATTTTTCTATTTGATCATCAATGTAAAATATAATATAACTAGCTTTGTAACCCGTCATAAATGACGGAAGCAAAATAAATCCTAGTTTCTTTTTTTCTTTCATTAGATTCTTTATTCCGAAATTACAGTACTTATGTTTATATCACTTTTTAATTTTCTAAAAAACATAAAAGAAATATTTTTTTTGTAGTCAAAACTTTTTTTTTTTTTTTATTTTTCGTAGACTGGTGGGAGTCTTCAGAAAGATACAATGAGCCCCGTAGCTTGACACTGTATGTAGGATTCTTACCTACTAAGCCACACCCTTCATTAAAAAAATAATTTTTTTTGAGTGAAGTGAGTTAATAGATGGCACACAATAATGACAAAAATAAAAAGTATAAGCAGGTATAAGTAGTATAATGTATAATATTATACAATTCAAATATGCTGATACACATGTATATTATTAATAGATGAATATATTCGTTCAATATATTTTCTCTCTTTTTAATGGAAATTATTTTGATTGCTAGTGTTAGTACTTTTTGAAAATTTCATATATTCATATATTACAAATTACTGCTACATTTTCAATATTTCAGAAACATGAATAATTATTGTTATTTTTCAAATAATTTAACAACAATACTTTTCTGTGTAATAATAGATAACGGTAATAAAGTAAAAGAAAGTTTAAATTGAAAAAACATTGTTATTTTTATTAAGATTGATTTTGATTCCTTTTATTTTATTCATATTCAAAGATTTTACTAATTTTCTATTTAAAAAAACTATATTGGCCTAACACTAATCTTTTATCTTTTTGTTTTTTATAACAGAAAAAGAAGTACCATACCAACAAATTTGTATAAAATGTTGTATTTTTGTATGGTATACTCGTACTAACTTCCATTTAGTTATAATCAGGGTTTAAAAAACTACAGCAGAAATAGTAAAAGCACTTAAATTATTGCTGTTGCTGACTATCACAGCATTTCAAATTAAAAAAAAAAACTATTACTGCGCTTTGCTGTTACAACTTAACCGAAGTAAAGTAATAGTTTTATGCTTTTTACACATGCAAATACTACGCATGTGCTTTTGCTTTTCAAAACATAATAGTAATAGTAGAATTTTGCTGAATGCTTTTTAATATTTTAAGTCAAAGTAAAAAAAAAGCTATTTGCTGTGCTGATTTTGCTGTGCAGACTTTGCTGTGCATTTAGAAAGAAATTTTATTTCGAAGAAAAAAGTGAAGTAAAAGAAAAAAAATATGTCCAAAAGGTTTGTTCAATATGCAAATTAATATTGAATAGAGTAGAGCCAATGTGTGTGTATTCAACGGGACCTTGTCATATGAACTACATCTTCTAGGTGGTGACTGGTGGATAGAGCCAAGTTCAAGAAATTGAACAGCCTCTAGCAAAAATAGGTTCGGGTCCCACATCACAAAGCCCTCGAAAATTTTGTTTATTTTTTTTTTCAACTTATCTTCAGTAAAATCGCTCCTAGGCACGATGCAAACAAGTGGTCCCAAGAGTCGGGAACGAATACCTCAGGGTCCCACCTCACAAAGCTCTCGAAAATTTTTTTTATTTTTTTTTTTCAACTTGTCTTCAGTAAAATAGCTCCTAGGCACGATGCAAACAAGTGGTCCCAAGAGTCGGGACCGAAGACCTCAAATTTTTTTTTTTTTTTAATTTTTTTTTGTCATCAGTACAATGACCCTTGAATGTGATGAAGACAATAGGTCCAGGAATTGGGGCCGAAACTCTATTTCACCAGTTTAAATTTTATTTTTCTGAGAAAAGGTTATTAATAATTATTATGAATAATTTTTAAAAAATTTTCAGATTATTCCGCGGTTCAGAAGTCAGGACCGTAGACCTTGATAAAATACTTACCATTTTTTTTGTAAATCCATTTTTTAAATTTTAAACAACAAAAGTTTTCTAACAAACATAAGCCGTCATAAGGAACAAAAAATCATAGTAACTCTAAGTAAGACAAAAGCGTATTGTAAAGTGCTGTAAATGCTGAATAGTAATTTAAAGCAACAGCAAATGCTGTTTAGCTGTATTCAACTCATTTTGCTGTAGCTATTTAAAAAAATAATGAAAAAGCTTTTTTTGCATTTTACTTTTTGAAATAAAAATGCGCAGCAAAGCGGAAGTAAAACAACTACAAAAAAAATGCTTTTGCTATGCCTTTGCTGAATTGATGTTAGAAAGCAATAGTAAAAAAATAGTAAAAGCTTGAAATAACTACGAAGTTTTTTAAACCCTGGTTATAATTCGTTAGTTGGGTTCCATTCAGTATAAATTATACCGTATTAGCGTTATTGTGGCCCCTGGGAGAGCAAATTTAAAAACGGGATCTTATTTTCATATAAATTTTGTCTTTTGTATACTGTATAGGGATCTTATTTTGCTATATGAATAAACTGTTATTATGGTATTGTGTTATTTTTAAAAAAATATTCAAAATTTTGTATCTAAATTGGTAAAATTTACAAAAAATACAAAAACATTTTCATCAATAATTTTCAATTTAAAAAAAACAATGTTTTATTATCCGACGTAGAAGTAGAGTTTATTATCCTACTCTACTTCTATCAAGTGCTATTGATTGAGCAGTGAACGTGAACAGTGAAGTGAACAGTGAACACTTAACACTGAAAATAAAACAATATTTTTGGAATGGAGCATATAGAACATACAGAATACAGATACAGCAAAAAATTAAAAAAAACAAACAAAAACAAAAATAATTGTTTTTGAGTGAAGTGAGTTACGCACACAATAATGACAAAAATAAAAAGTATAAGCAATAAAGTAGTATAATGTATAATATTCATGTATATTATTGTGTATAATTTTAAGTAATAAGAATAACCTTTTAGTGAATTACATTTTTTTTTTGTGTTAAATGCTGTTTGCCTTTTGGTTATTATACCATATTAAACTATTGATTAAATTTCTATTAGTCCTTATTATTATAAATCAAAAAAATTGTTCGTTTTATTTATATTATTATTATTATTTTTTATTTTTCCTTATTATTTGCGAGGAACACTAACATTAAGTTAAAAAAATATAGTTCATGCAATCAATTTTTCCTGCAAAGGTTCAGCATGGTAGACAGGGGTTAAAAAAAAGCACCAAAGCAATTTGTATATATATATGCATTTGTATACATATGCAATTTGTATATGTGTTGGCGCGTTCCGTCGAACTTACAAACATCCAGATAAATGCAGAATAATATATATATAATTACAAATTAAAAGCAGTCTTGTATTTGTACTGAACATTACACCGAAAGCATATTAAATGGCGACGAGGTAAAGTGGAGTTTAAAATTATAACCGTTAAATTAAAACACGTGGAAAACGAAAATAATATTTATAAATAATTATACTTAAAATCGACAATAATTAAGGAAAGAAATTAAAAAATAAAAATTCACCAATATGACTCTAATTGGGTCAATTGAAAACTTTATATTCGGACTTTATATTCTAACTCTTATATAAGATGAGAAGAAAAGGTCGTTCTTCATTAGCTTATCAGGACAAAATTATGAATGAATTTTCTTACGAACAACTTTTATTACTTTTAAAATCTCATGTTAAACCTCAGAAAAATATCCATACGCCATTTGAAGACTGGAGAATGTTTAAGTGATTTTATTGTTGAATTAAAGACATTGGCAGAACCGTGTGAATACGGTGCATTTTTGGAGAATGTTTTAGCAGATAAATTCATTATTAGCTATGAAAGATAAAAGAATTAAAAAAGGATTATTAGAAAAACTAGAAAGTACAACATTTGAGAAAATACATTTTTTAATAATTTGTTTTGGGATAATTGCAGTTTGTGCACAAAATTATTATTGCAGCCCCATATATTTGTGTCATATGATAGTGCGAATAGTCAAGAGCATAATACATTTTTAAGCATTTGGTATTTCGTTTTTATATATAAATAAAATTACATTTAACGAAAGCTGTATTCTATTAAGAAAACGAAATTGCTACACAATACATCGATGGCTTAGAACGCATTTATGCTAAATCGCAAAATCATAACTTTTCTGGGTAACAATTTGAAAGCTTGATAGCTTGCCAAAAACGTACTATATTTAAGTTAGAAAACTGGAGCAACGTTTTTTTTTGTATTCTGTTCTTTTCTCAAGTAATAACTAAACACATTTTTTTTAATTTATTATTTTATGTAATAGGTTTTGTTGAACTTAGCATATTATTGTTCATAATTATTCATTAGCTCCCATATTCTATCTAAGCAACTGACATATGTGTTAGACTAGTATGTAATTTTTTATATGATTAATAGTGTGATCGCTTATCATATTTGTGTTGGATTAGTTGGATACCCTAAAAAATTCTTTCCTCAATAGACTTTAAAATAGACTCTAAAAAAAGAAATGAAATTTGAAACTGAAAACTATATGTTCGATCTTAAGTATTCATATTTTATAACTTCGAATACCAAAACTACATAAAGCTATCAACATTTAAATATTTTAATTAATAAATAAGAAATATAATTAATCAAGATTTATTTCGTTCCTAAAAAAATCTACTCCGCTCCATTAATCTCTTCAAACTCAAAATGTTCAAAAAATTTCAATCAAAACAAATTTATTTTCTAAAAATAAATTTTTCAATAAAATATTTTTAAAAAATTTCTATCCCAGCTACATACCATTTTTCCCACTTCATTTTCATTCTTCGCTTATTTTATTAATCTCTTCAATTAGGAAAACAAATTGAATATAAATTTCAAAAATAAAATAATTTAAGAAACCTGCTATCAGAAAATGTAATTTCACATTTATTAACCATCCATCCACCCACCATACTTAACTAACTACTTATATACATATCATAAATAAATACACGTTCACATTGAATTTGTTTGTTGTTCTTATTATATTGTGACAGCATGCTGTTTCTTCGTTGTTTCCTTCATTAAAATTGACTCAACAACAGTTGTCATCAATGGATAGTAACTAAACAAGGATAAATTAAAAAAAAAAAGACAACAAATAAAATTGGTCCGGCTTCATTCAACTTATAAATTGTAAAAAGTTCTCAGTTGATGTGATCATAAAAAAAAAAAATGTTAACTGGCTTTTCAATTCTGCATACAAATTTTTGTTTTTTGTAAATTATTGTAATTACAATATGTGCAACAGCAATAGCACAAAAATAAAAGTTTTTTTGAATGATTGCAAACAAGCTGGCTTGCACCAACACCTAAAATAGTAAACATATAACAGTATTTTACTATTTTCAACAATATTTTTTTTTGCTACAATGTCGAACTTTTGATGTTTTTTTATATCTAAATAAAAAAAAACAACAAAAAACAAAAATGCATGGTGTGACACTTCCACTACTTCTATTTTTTACTCTAAAATATTTTGTTTAAGTTTTCTTTGCAACTTCATCATAACCCAATCCTTTGCCATTGAATTTAAAAAATTATTTAAGGATAATTCGAACAAAATTTGGAATGGGTGGAAAATTATAAGAGAAAATTATGCAAAGCAAGATTTTAAAATAAGATGAGGCAACATTTGTTTGAAACATGAATCAAGTGTTGAACTTAAAAAAAAAAAAAAATAAGAAAAAAAAACAAGAACAAATTTTGTATAAATGTGTCTTTAGAATGTCTTTTTGTATAGAAAAGGACTTTACAATATTAATTCAAGAACAAAAAATAAATTTTTAAAAACATTTTACGATATTATGGTCCATCAGGATATCATCAGTGAAAATTTTGTGAATATCCTGAATCCCCTGTGCAATTGCACAGAAGCAGTTCTTTCAGGTACGATTTTTATTAAAAAAAAATATTTGTTTTGGTATAATTGTAGTTGTTTTCTGAATCGCTTGATTATTAAATATATATATAATGAAATTAAAGTATAATACCTAATACTTTATGACGATATTAACAGCAATTTCAATATAACTTAACACAATAAAATCTCATTACTCTCAAAGTAGTAGATCGATTTATTTTAATTCGTTTATAGTCTAAAACGTTTGTATAGTCACAATTCTGTTATAGCAATAGGTCAACAGTGAATTATTTTATTAAAAACTGATTTATATATTTGTCTTTTTCTGTTCTTTCTTACAAATATGTAGATTTTGTGATTACATAACAGAATTGCTATTTAAGAATAAAATAAAGTCTAAAATTGTTATGCAAAAGATATTTTATCGAATTTAATTTTGTTTATAAAGATGCCATTTTTTTTTTACTACGCCTATAGTCACAAAACGGTTACAGTCATAAATATTACTGAAATTTAGCGAATCACTATAACCGTGTTTTACTGTATATATTTTTTTAATGATAGCAGAAGCAAATGAACTAACATTTATTATATAATTTTTGAAGAGTATGATCTGATCTGATTTTTGTTTTTCTGTTTTGTTTTCAATATTTGTTTGTGTTTTTGTTTTTGTACTTTTTTCTTAAAGTGTGTGTATCTATTTAAAATAACATAATTTTTATGAAGCCTTTAGAAAAATTGTCCGTGATTGAAATTTATTCTAGAGTATAGATGTCGCTCAACTTGGAAATAACCGTAATTTATTTGGTGTAAATTTTTTAAATGTTTTAAGTATTCAGCACCAAGAACTTGCTAAAATTTTAATATTTTTGTGGTGTAATTAATTTACTTTTCAATTATTCTTGCTTTTTTACTCACCAAATCAATAAATTAAAAACGCTTAAGATGTGTTTGTTGCTATGTCTGCTACAGTTTTAAAGTCTTTGCATCGCTGTTTGAATGAAGAGGATCCCAGTGTATTTTCTTAAAAATATAATTTCAAAATGTGAAGGAAATCTTTATCAAACGAAAAGTGTAAAAATAGAGTTACATTATTTCAAAGTGAATTGTAACTGCCACATAGCCCTTACGATAAGCCACTGGCTTGTGCTGATGTCTATTATTTTAAGTAAAATTATATCCACACATTACAAAAAGAAAGCTAATCTAAGTATAACGCTCCAAAATTAGCCAAAAACTATTGATTTATTTAGGCCAATGATTCCTTTAGAGAATTAAAATTGATCCTTAAAATCCTCCTAAAATTGAGAGAAAGAGTTTTTATTAATCTAATTAAGTTGAAAATTTGACATGCTGATTTAAGCTCAATTATTGATTGTCAACTGATCATTGTTTATTAAAAAAAAAAATCATTTAATGACAAAATAAACAATTACAAACACTAATAAAAGCAGGGAAACAAGAAAAGTTAAAGAATAAACGACCTTAATTGGTCTTTGCGATCTTCTATGAATAAACATTTTTTATAAAACTTATTTTCTTGCTTAGCATATGAAGATTAAACCGATCATTATGCACACAAAAAGATAGTAATTCTATATATTTTCTCCTCCATATTCGAATAATTTGATATGAATTTTATTCTGATGAATTTTGTTTTTTGTTTTTTTTGTGGCACTACATCTCATTCCGAAGCTTGGCCTTTTTCACTATATCTCTTTACCTGTCTTTATAAAACATAACTTACAACGTTTTATCTAGTCATCTTTTTTTAGGTCTTTCTATAGCACTTCCTAGATCTGGTGCAGTTTTAAATATTCTTTTCTGCGCTCTATATACAAACGTAACCAGCCCACCTTAATCTTTGAAAGCGTGCTTTATCTTAGTTTTTTACTAAATCATTCATTTCACGATTATTTCTTATATATTTGCCATATTTGCTATTGCAAGAAAAATTTAAAACAGAGATTACTTTTTTATTTTGTTTTCTGGTTTTGTTTTTAATTAAATTTTTAGGGCCTGCTAGGGTGGACCAAATACCTTTCTAAGCTTTTCTAACAATATCGGATTTTGCTAAAGTTATTGTTTGCAACCACGTTTCATTATTGATCATATAATATTTATATACATTTATATATATATATATATATATAAAATGTACTTGGGTTGCGTGAATATTAATTTAGACTGCATCATTTTCTTTTACGCAAAATATCTTGTTACCAGCCTATATTCTGTCACAAAATGAGAGTTGTGTTGTTACATTATTACATTGATTGTATTTAGTTATTACAACTTTACTAATTTCCTTTAACAATTATTTCTACCATTATTTCAATAGCTCATTGAGATCGTCAGTGTATACAATTATTTGGTAAGCTGTAATTAGTTACACCCTTGTCTAGTTTATATCATAATTTAGGACTAGATTGAATGCATATAGATCTGGTAGAATCTACCAGAGCGGATCTGGTAACTAAATTACAACTAAAAAAAGAGAGTAAGGACATTAATGTATTTGAGAAATTCTATAAACAATACAATAAAATTAGAAAATCACTCTAAAACCACAAATACCGTCTTTAAACATAACTCCCGTTGAGAATTTATATACGATATTATATTATTTCAAATTATATTGTTAAAAAAAAATAAATAAATAAATAAAAAAAATAAATAAAAAAATAAAATAAAATTGATGTTATTTCATATTGACATTTTGAATGTTAAGAAGGTATAATATATTTTCTTTCCTCCTTCTTCTTTCCACCACCTTCTCAACTATCTTAAAATAATCATAACCACATAAGTACGCACATGTACACACTAATACATGTGTATGTTCAATAAAAAATAAATAAATAAAAAAAAACATTAAAATAGACCACAAAAACTACAAATATTTTTGTGTTCTGATTTTGTTTTTGTTATTTTTTTTTTCTATTTCGAAATTTTATTTTCTGAACAAAACTAATAAAAAGGTGTCATACCAATAAAATAAATTTTATATTTATTGTTCCCAATTGGATTTACCCTATTATAATGTACCACCATCATTATAGAACATGGGGTCGGGGTTGACAGTTTGATCGTGGGTGGCAGAAACAGAAACCATTCGAAATAACTAAATAGAAAAACACAGAAATAAAAAAAGCAAGTATAGAAAAATTAAAATGGTTAGAGAAAAAACCGTTATATATTTACGATTTCTTTCTATGATGATGTTATGTGTGTGTGTCAGTAATTTAGCGAATCGAAACAAAAATTCATATACGAATTTTATGTGTGTCGAACAACTAAAAATGATTTGTTTTGTTCTGTTTTTTATTTTTTTTTTTTAAATTGTTACACAGAAAGTGTCCCATGTTGTGGTTGCCATCAATTGTGGTATTAATGGAGGATTTTTGCTATCCAACTTATTTTCCTTTCTTTAGTACAATATAAATGTACAATTTTTTTTTTTTGTTTTTGGCAAAAATTACCTACACACTTAATTCAAAATGTGCGCACACAATATTTTGTGTTGGTAAATAGTTTTTTTTTTTTTGCTATGTTGTTGTTTTTGTATTTATTTTTAGTGTTTTTTACATAAAAAAAAATAATTTTTATTCCAAAAAATTGTACTGAAATTGGTTGATAGTGGTAACAACAACCATGAGCTCTAAATATACATTAATATGTAGATAGAGTAATTTTCTGTCCAGGATCAGAATAAAAAACTATAAACTTAACTATAATTCTCGTGCTGTTATATTTATTTATTACAAAAATTTACAACAATAACATAAAGTAAAAATTTACAAAACTTATTTATATAAATTGAATTTTGTTTTTTGTGTTGTTTTTTTTTTTTTTGTTTTTGGGGACGACGACGTGTTCAGTGTTTAAAAAAAACGATTAAATACCAATGGTACAAAATGGTAACATTTTATTTTTATGTGAAACTATTGGAATTTTATGGTAGTTGTTACTATTACCAATAATAAAATCTGGAAAAATAAATAAATAAATAAATACATATGTCAAACTGTTCTGTATAGTATCCTACACCGGACTCAAATTTGAGTTATTGGAACTGATTTGTATTGTAAAAAATAATTTCGTTAATAAGTTCTATTTATTAGATTTTACCATCTACTTACATACATCTATCTACTTACAAATTTCAAATTTAGAATTCTAAAATATTTACTTTTTAAATGTTAGGTAACTTATATAACAATTTGTTCTGTTAAAGAGTTAATTAAGCTGCGTTCATAGTAGAAAACCATTTTATATATTATATTCTTTTAAATAAGTTCAAAATTGTGTAAAAATGTCTAGTAATTTATATTTTCCGATTTCTATTTTGTTCTCATATAATTGGTCGTAAGGTCGTAATTTAATTTTTTGTATTGTTGTCATGGAAATAAAATTTCTAATGATCACTATCTTACTGCATTGTTTCACCATACTCACTGTATTATTGCATGCAGTGAGTGTATACAGATAATGCTCATCTATCTAGTAAGACATTTGTCGTTATTATCTTACTGCATGGAGAATCACTATCTGGCCGCATGTTTTTTTTTTAAATGAATTTAGTTTTCATACCCAAATTCAAATCAATGCAGAGCGGTATAAGGCTAAGGTTACAGCCTAACATCCACTTTTTAATTTTTCGAAAATAATTTTAGCTTTTTCCAGGAATTAAAAAAATTAAATTTTCAGAACTAAGTATTTTATAACTATTTTATAACTTTTTTCAAAATCAGAACTAAAAAACAAATTCAGAAATTTGATGTAGTCCCTGAAACAGTGGATCTTATGCTGTCACCTTGTCTTATCTCATTCCATCAACTTGTCTTGCAACCCAGACTTTTGAAACTCACAATTTTGTTACATAGAATTAAGTACAGAACCCACTTGCTATAATACACAAAAATTTAACAAAAGAAAGTTGTAGAGCTATTTGTACAGTTATACATAATTAGCGAAAACAGAATAAAAATCCGTCTTTATAACGAAAATTCCATTCTGATTAGAATCAAATACGATTAAGACCTTTCTTACATTCAACACAACAGCAAAGCTGTACAATGTTGGTGCGAAAAATAAAAATGTTCATATTATGTAAAAACTAAATCAGCTAAAAACTGACAGTCGAAAACTAGCTGCTCCAGTAATTTGAACCAGTAAAAAAAAAGGACAAAGATAATAATTAAGAATGAAATTCAGGTAAAGTTTTAGCTGAACGGTCTCCTTACATTCTGACTATTTACGCAGTACAGTATCGAACAATAAGTCCATCAGCGCCGTAATCAACAATAAGATCTAGAAACCTCTCTATTATGACCTACGCCATAGAGTACAGAGCAGATACATTAGTCACCAAAATAAATAAACCAAAATAAAGAAACTAAAATGAGATGTTTAATACAAAATGGGGAAGAATTACGAGAAATCACGTACAATTTTATTGAAATTATCAGGCGGATACTAAAACAAAACTGAGGCTATAACTGCGAAATTTCAGATCTAAAAACTTTCTTGGAGTACTTGCAGCCTCCAAATATTTTTATTACCAATCGATAAGTGAGATAACTCTAATGCGTCAATCACAGCTATCACAAATATGCCTGCGATAACCGATAATTTTGCGGTTGCAATGCATAAAAAAGATCGGTTGTGATGGCTTCGGACAATTGTCTATGATAACCGTCACTTATTGATTTTATATCTTCGAATAAGCTAATATAAACTGAAAATAATAGCTGTTACAATAACAAACATTCGGCTGTGATAACCGACTGCTACAAATATTCGGTTTTGATAGCCGGCTGCTGGTTATGACAATAGAATGCCGGTAGTTATAACTCTGAATAAATTGATTAAATTGGTATTTCGTCATAAATATTTCATCAATCATCAGTTGCAGTTCAGTTATATTTCATTTTTATTCAGTCGCACGCATATCGTTGTTTCAATTGCATCATTAATCTATTGCTTTAACTAAAGATATAAAGATATAAAAGTGAGTCTGATAGCCCTACTAAAGGTGTGATCAAAACTAAATATAGAAGTTACAATAACCTCCGAAATGGTTTTCATCACTTGTTAATAAGGTTAATATATGTCTGATAGAAAGGTACACAAACCTATTGCGAAGGTATTATACCCACCCTACTGGAGTTATATTAGCTTCAAGATGAGGTTACCAAAAACTCGAATGTGGTCATGGTTACTTCCTTTAAGATGTTTTTTTTTTTTTTTTTTATACATATAGCCAAAACACTAGGGTACCTTTTATACCGATTGGTACGTTTGGCTAGAGTGTGAAAGAAAAATTAGGAAAGGAGGATGTTAAAAGGGAAGGAGGACAATTACGAACGAAGGTGGTAATGTTCGTCTTGAATTCATTTAGGTCATAAATATAGAATTTATCATGTTTTGGGAACACATAAGATGGAATTTGGTTCCATATTCGGGATGTTGAGGTTATAAACTAATTTAGGGATTTCAATGTAGGGATGAGCAAATGCTGCCCATCGTATTTCTCGGGGGAAGCGTGTAAGTCGAGGTAATATCGATTTAATTTTCACTGAACATGTACCGATGCCTACGAGATAAAAAAGTGAGAGAGCTCCGACTATACGACAATGTCCAAGAGGAGCAAGATGAGCTGTGAAATTTAGTTTTTGTTGCTTCAACTAGAGGTTACAATAGACTCAAAGCTGGTTATGTTAACTGTTTCTAAGCTACTTTACACAAACGGATACCTTAATTTCTCCGTGAAAGTCTTCACAAACCTTGCAGTAAAGGTTACGGCAACCAAATTAAAGTTGGCGAAGCTAAATTCTCAAGTCACATAACATCGAAATTTGATGCTTCAGCAGCCGTAAAATTGGAGTAGGCCATTTTAGAGGTTGTTATAACCTTCCCACAATTATCTGCAAATGTTCATATAAATATAATGAGTGCAGAATGGATCATTAAAATAGGCTACATATATCTGCAGTATTTAATTGGTCATCGACTATACTAGAATGTAATCTTAGTTTCATCAACTACCAAAGTTATGAATGCAATGTTAGAGCTTTTACTCCCAAGAACATCTGGCCTCAGTTTTATCAGCTTTAATATTTGATAACACATTTCTTATTTCTTCTTTGATTGTAGTCATACCAAAAACAACTTTGTAAGAGTATGCGCCCGCTCCTCGAAATTCGTGGACTCAATTCCATTATGAATTGTTTTCCATCATTTCAATTTATCCTTTGTACTATATTTTTTTTTTATTGATTTAACTCAGACAACAACCACATAGATTTATTTTAATAGTTTATTTTTTTGAAAAAATAAATTTAAATTAAATTTTCGCTACGGATAAGTTGCGGCAATTTGACGAATTAAAATTTTTATATGTTAATATAATATGACTTATGCATGGGGAAAAATTTTAAAATATTTGATTTCACTACGTCTCCCTTTAAATATCTATCATATAATAATAATGAAAATCGGTTATGAATTGACTCAGATATTTTGCTTAGATCTAAACTGGGTTAATAATGAACTTATAAATAATAATTGACATTTGAGTTAATCCAAGTAATAATGAGCGTAAAATAATAATGATTCTGAAATAAAATAGCAATGCGAGATTAGATTGGGTTGAACATATTATACTTAAGTGATATTGCCTTTGCAATGTAATTAATTGAAATGTTCAGCAATTAACATGTAATTTTCCTACACTAAAACAATAGTAAAAATTTAAAACGTATATTTTTTATTACTGTTTAATTATTCTTTGTTTTCATGTCTGTTGTCTGGGTATTATTAAACTGTATACAAAAGAAGATCTATATAAACTCTAAATATGACAAAAATTAATGTAAGGATATAACTTTTCTACTTACAGGACATGTTTTTTAACACAAGATAATTTACTCTCCACGAATAATTTTAAATATATATATTTTTTTTTTACTATTATGTAAATTTCGTCATTTTTGGTTAAAAAGTTAGTTTAATATGTTCAAGAGGTTCTTTAAGAAGTGTCGATTTAATAGACATTAAAATAAATCAGACCAAAAAAATGTTTGAGGTCGAGTTATGGAAAAATTTTTATGTAGTCTTTTACTCCCCTAATGCATATGACTCCCCTAAATCATACCTTATTCATGCAACACCCTGTACATGATTTATTTTCCAGTACACTGATTTTAATAAAAATCGTAAACTGTATCCGAGATAATTTCAATATTCTATTCATATATCCTTATGAAAAATTTACATGAATTATATTCAAAATTTTCCAATGAATTGTAATTTCCAAAATGTATTTTATTACATAAGATATGCTATGCTTTATATAATATATGGAAATAGTTTAGACTTCACTTGAATCTCTCAAAATAACATAAATTTGGTGAAAAATAAAAATATCTTATCAAAATTTAAAATCCATATTTATATCATATAAATGTGGAACCATTAAATAGTTAAATCGTTTAAAGATAAGGTCTTCCATGTTTATAAGCAATACAATGAGGTATATATGTAACTATATATACTACGGTATATATATATATATATAAAATTCAAATTATTAAAATGCAATTAGCACCATAATTGAAATCTGAAATTTCTCATCTAGCATTGTGTTATGTTGTAACAGGAAATCTGATGTTGAATATGAAAATTATATTAATATCTATGGATGGGTACAGTTAATAATAAAATTACTTGAACATCAGCTGTTAATATTAATTTCAAAAATATTATAACGGTTGTTATTTTCTCCTAATATTATTGATAATAATTGCCTTTTTGGTTGGTTTAAAATAGTGGAAAAATACTTCTTTGTCGGGTTTAACCTACTGGGTTAATAATCCATTGCAGATTTGAGCCCCAAAACTAAGCAATTTACCTTAGTTCATCATAATTTAGAGAATTTCATAATTTTTATAGGTTTTACCCTTCGTCTAGTGTAAATGGTATTATTGCAACTTTTGAGTACTTAAATTTCGATAAGCTTTTGCCATAGAGGATTAAAATTTGGTGATATATCCACATTTTTGACCTAAATTGTACGTGTGAAATTTCAGAAAATATATCATAGACATACAATGAGGGGGGCGCCACGATTACCATGAAATACTTAAGCCTATTGCTTCTTCTAATGCTATCACAATGGATGGTCTAAAAACCACTTCTACTGTAGCTCGAACGATATGGCTTCCTGTCAACATTCGATTTGTAATACGATCTTCGAAAGTCTTCGAACCAACTGGTTTACAAGATCTTTAAGGAATTTTCTTCATTGATTATTTGTTATGTTCTGTCTGGATGCCATTGATTAATTTTTCAATAAAAAGCTAACCCTATAACGGATAAACGGTGGATTAATTGCAATGCCAGAAAATCTATTAATAACTCATACGCATTTAGTGGATGAATTTTCATTAATTTTGGTTTACATATACCACACAACTTCTTAATATGAACAAAACTGAAGTATTATGTGAGCTACGCAATACTTATTAAAATATGCTTTTTATTTTATTTATTTTTGTTTGAACATTACACCTCTTTGAATGCAAACTTACCAATTCATGTACGAATACGAAGAACATTAGTAGAAAAATAAGAGCTTTCTGTAAATAAATTTACGAATACTAAGAACTAACCCTATTAGAACCAAAAGAAATCCA
This sequence comes from Argyra leucocephala, assembly GCA_963942445.1. Classification (NCBI taxonomy): domain Eukaryota; kingdom Metazoa; phylum Arthropoda; class Insecta; order Diptera; family Dolichopodidae; genus Argyra; species Argyra leucocephala. The sequence goes on along the minus strand of OZ012681.1, from coordinate 69,748,542 downwards.
ACAGAAAATCAACAGATTACTTTAGGTCCTAAATAATAGTCCTGAATATAAGTAAAAAATACCAAAACATAACCTAAACAATATCTCGAGACTAAATAATAATTATTTGTCGGACAAAAATTATACCTGCAAATATTTTTTCATACAAAATAAGACGTATGTAAGGTACAATTGCAGCTCTAACGTCTTTTGACGTTGTAAAATTATGCCGCTTATAAAATATTTTTAAATTATGTGTCAGGTATATTATGACCATCACCATAGGATAGAAAACAAACAACAAAAATGAGAATACAATAAATATGCAAGTTCTAAGATAAAAAGTGAATAAAAATCTTAATATACAAGATATATTTCGATTGGGAAGCATTAGGATGAATGTATTGAGATATTGAATAAAGTGAAGAAGTTCAGATGTACTAGCACTATTCTAGATTAAAGCTTAAACCAAGTTATTACTATTATTACATTTATTCATATCAAATTATATTTAATGCAATTTGATGCAAATTGTAGTATTTAATATAGTATCCCACGTAACATTTTATTGTTATAAAAACAAAATTAGTGCTACAAGACTTCTATATGACTCCCGATAAGCACTAAAGGTGATATAAAGATGTTTTTATGGGAATAATGTGATTAATATTGCTATAAGAATGTTCTCATAACAATTGTGGGAGTTGTTATAATGGGATTTTCCGCAAGTGATACAGCAATGTTTTTATAAATCTAAAAGTGCGTAATCCTATATTAAGAGCTAAAGTGTTGTTATAAGAATAGAATTGCTGAAATAGCAGTAGTGGTGTTATTATTTTACTGTATTCCTATAATGTTACTAGTAAACTTACTGTAGCTTTTAGGTAAATATTTTGCGACGGCCATTATTTTCTACAAACGAGCTAAATTTTTTTTAAATAAACAAAAACTGAAAAGTTTTATTTTGCATTCTTTTCGCAAAAATATCATCATTAATTAAAAGAATAATTATTTAAATATCAAATTTGATGTTATGGCTTAATTAACATACATTATTAAATATTTTAAAGATTCAATTTAAAAATATATTTTCTTTTATTTATTTAAAAATTAGTTATTTTTGGAGGGCGTTGTATTTTTTCGAATTATTTTTATAATAAATGTCAATGAAATTTCATTCCCAGCCAAATTTTGCATTGTGGTCACAATAATTATGAATATTAATACAATTATTTTGACCGAAAAATATTATTTATTAGTAAGACATTGCTTATATTATTAACTAAAATATCAATCTCCCTTTCTCAGGAATTAAATATAAACTCCAAAAAATTATTATTTGAAAATAAAAAATAATACCTTTCTCACTCTCGCATAACATAAATTATTTCAAATGAATATCATTTCAAAATAAAAACATATACACTAATACATATATACTAATCCTATAACAATATTACAGCACTTGCTCCGGTGCCTTATAGGATTCTCCATTTTAGTGGTATAACGTATTTATAACCTTTCGCAGCAATTGCGGAGCACTCAAATTAACACTAATACTGCTATAAGAGTGTTTATATTAGTGTTATAAGAATGCGCAAGAGTCTTACCTTGGTAAGCTATCAATATTGATTAATTAAGTTAAAAATGTTAGAAATGGAATGTCGAAACAAAGAACATGGAATAGGCAAGCAGCTAATAACAAAACACTTTTCTAAATCTAAACAAATTTAATAAAATAACGAACTTTTTAAAAGCAAATTTTACCTCTTTTCATTATAAATGTGTTAAATAAAGTACCTTTGTTACTAAAGAAAACTTTTCCGAACTATGTTTGGAAATGATGGAAATTAATGCGTATAAAACTTAATTTATTTTTTATGTTTATTCAATACATACTAGTGGATCCCCTGTGCAATTGCACAGAAGTAGTTCTTTCAAACACAATTTTATGCAAAAATAAATATTTGTTTTGGTATAATTGTAGTTGTTTTCTGAATCGCTTGATTATTGAATATATATATATATGTATATATAATGAAATTAAAGTATAATACCTAATACTTTATCACGAAATTAATACTAATTTCAATATAACTTAACACAATAAAATCTCATTGCTCTCAAAGTAGTAGATCGATATATTTTAATTCGTTTATAGTCAAAAACGTTTGTATAGTCACAATTCTGTTATAGCAATAGGTTAACAGTGAATTATTTTATTAAAAAACTGATTTATATATAGTTTTTTTCTGTTCTTTATTACAAATATGTATATTTTGTGATTACATAACAGAATTGCTATTTAAGAATAAAATAAAGTCTAAAATTGTTATGCAAAAGATATTTTATTGAATTTAATTTTGTTTATAAAGATGCAATTTTTTTTTTACTACGCCTATAGTCGTCACAAAACGGTTACAGTCATAAATATTACTGAAATTTAGCGAATCACTATAACCGTGTTTTACTATATATATTTTTTTAATGATAGCAGAAGCAAATGAATTAACATTTATTATATAATTTTTGAAGAGTATGATCTGATCTGATTTTTGTTTTTCTGTTTTGTTTTCAATTTTTGTTTGTGTTTTGTTTTTGTACTTTTTTCTATAAGTATGTGTGTTTATTTAAAATGACAAAATTTTTATGAAGAATTTTTGAAAATTTCCCACCACGAAAAGTGTGCCTTCACTAATTGTGCTCTTGTGTATTATTATAATATAGATTTATATTACGAAATTGGCACTGTTGAAGTAGTTTATTATTTTGTGAAGGATATTTATACTAATGCAGTGAGTTTATTTTGTGAGTTTATGTTTATATGTACTTTTTCTATTTATTCAATGTGTCCATACATTCATTCTCATTTTTCCAAATTCAACTACATCTTGTATATTGCATATGCTTCTAATACAATCTATTCAAACATGCCGTTTAATATAATTAATAATGCAATCAATGCTCTCCAAGACCATCAGTATGTAACAAATAAAAAATTTATGAAATAAAAAAACTTATACAAATGCATTCACTCACAAATTCTCATAGAATTCCAAAATAATTTTGTGCAAATAATTTTATCACAGACTGTATCATATATGTGTATAATATAATCAAAAAATATTCACTATAATGATAGCGCAATACCCAAACAAAAAGAAAAAAAAAAAAAAAAAAAAAAATTTGTATTTTGTTTTGTGTGATCATCAATGACACCTGCTTTTAATTGAATTTTGACTATGACACGTGCTGCCATCTCGCCCCACAAAAAAAACACACAACTTGCAAAAAATATAATTTTTTTGTTTTACTTTTTAATTTTACTAAGACTACACCTATACTGTAGCATAGGAATTTCAATCGTCAGGCATTTTTTTGTTTTTTTTTTTTTTCACCAAGTCAATATCTTAAATGGATTTTACACTATGTAAGAAAGAAAAGAGAAGATAAATAAAAAGAAAAATTATGCTGAGGCGCGCTAGAATAAGAAACCGAAAAAAGAAAAAACAAAATAAAAAATAAAATTTTTTTTATAATTTGACATCGCAAGGATAATAATATAATAAGGAGGAACGTCATGTGCAATTTATATACGTATAGAAAATAATTTTCATATAGAATACAGAAATTAGACACTTAATAAAATGTGTTACAAACATTGAATTGTTGAGAGTTACAATAGAATTACGTTTCATTGTATTGCTATGTAGGTAATAATAATCATAAGAGAGAAGAAATAATTTGGAGAGAAAACAAAACAAAAAAAAAAAAAAAACAACGAAAAAAGGATCACAATTTGTAATACAAGGTTGCCTTCCATGTAAATTATGTACAGCTATTTAATAATATTAAATCAAAATATGTTACAAATAACCCATTTCGGTGTTTTGTGAATCTCTGATTTAATAAATGACTATAACCTTATCATAGATATTTGAACAGGGTGTTATAAATATAATTTAAAAACAAAATTTTTTAATCATAATTGTTTGAAATGAAATTTCATTGACTATATGTGGAAGCGGCTTCTATTTATTTAATTATATTGTTGCTGTTTTTTTTTCTGCGCCAGTCCAAGAATTTGGCTTTGATTTTTTTAGTACGAAATGGTGAAATCAACATTAGAAGAACTGCTTTCACCCGAAAATTCGATTTCGCAACTTCAGAATATCCTTAATTTCAATCAGTGACTGTTTCTCATATATGGGTATAGATTGGAGAAGTAATTACTTCTTAATATAAGACACAATATCACTTTCTCCACATCTTTCGTAAACTAACCATTTCTACTTACCTAACTACCGCACAAATCAAATAGAAAATCTGCTACATTTTCTATGCAAATATTTATTGTCGGAGAAGAGTAAAGAGTTTTCACTGACCACAAATAAATGGATTTAACTAATATTAAATAATAAATTTCTATATTGTTCATATATTTCAATACTGTAATCAAAAAAAAATTTGAATTGTAATTTTAGCAACGCCCTGTTGATGAATTAGACCCTGATGCTAATCAACCCTACCAATATTATAGAAAAATTAGTAAAATTTTAAATTGATGAATTAAAAAATTATTTAAAAAACAATTTTTAAAAAAAATTTGTCACATAAATCAATAACGATGATTTGTGGGAATAAATATTTTATAAACAAAAACAAAAATAAAATAAAAAACAGATTTAAATAAAAAAAATTTATAAAAAAATTTACATCAGTTCTAAAATTCCAATAAATATTAAGCTGAAAATTTATCTGAATCTGTTAAATCTTTTTTTTTATTTATCTAATTCCTTAAATAATTTGATTTTGTGGAAAATTAGATGGAAAATGTTTTTTAAGCACCTGTGACCAAAAATACACACCGAAAAAAAAGAAAAATAAATAAAATAAAATTGTAAAATTTAAAAGTGGTACGATTATAGAATTGATAGATTGAGTGAACATCAACATCAAAAATATGAATCATATTTTTCTGTTCTAATTTATTCAAAATATTGAGGAGATGGGACATCAGGTTAATCTGATAGATTTAAATATAAAAAAACCAACTGACAGATAAAAACTAAGAATATGCTATAGAGGTGTTAGAACAAAAAATAATTTTAAATATTGTTAGAAATTAAATTGAATTGGCTCAGTGTGGATCAATAAATTTTTTGAATTTTAATGTATATTTTCGTGAACAAATTAAAGTAGTATGTATATCAAATAATTAATAACAGCTTTATAAAATCATAAATTGTATAGATTATGTTATCTACCACCCATACCTCTTACCATTACACGAAGAAATTTGTATTAATCAAGAAAGTCCAAAGTAAAACGCTATAAGAAATTTTCCAACAAGTAATAAATTTGGCAATCGTAAATAGGTTCAAAAAACGAAATTGGGTACATTTGTGGACAGAATTATCTCAGAATTTTCCAACGAAAATTCGTACAATTCAATCTTCATTAGTCTTAATATTTTATTATTTATTTAGTAAAAATTGAATTATAATTGGATTAAAATTAATTATTTGTAATTAAAAATACACTAAATATTATAATTTACAAAAAAGAAAGCTAAAAAAGATTGTACTTGTTATTTTTCGAACTTAAACGTAATTTGACTTTAAGCGACGGAAATAAGTACATGAGCACTTATTATCAAATATAATAAGAAAATGGTTGTTTTATGTCAAACAACCCAACAAACCATGAGAATCGCAAAGTTATCGCCGAAGTATCTCCTAGAAGAATGTATTTGTTAGTCGCGAATTCATTTTTTATTCTTCTGCGATTCATTGGTATTATTAAAAGGTTGACATAGCCGCGACAATCGCTTCTAGCTTCTCCGGGAAGAAGAAAATCTATATATTCTAGAAAGATAACGGTCTGGAGCACATTTTGACAATTATTTGATGATGATTGGTGCTGCCGTTGTGGAGATTTTTTTAGTTCAAAGTAGAAAATTTTGGAAAAAATCTTTATTGTGTTTCTTGAAAAACCGAATACCTCAAAATTTTACCCTTAAATTTCTCCAATATTTATATACTGCTGGAAAGGTCTCATTTTTTCTATTACTCGCACATACATATTTTATGTCTACGTCGAATAGTTTAGAAGATATAAGCATTTATTAAAAAAAATTGTTTTTTTTTTTGTTACCCTTTTTCAACATAGGAATTTGCCTTTTACGAAATAACAATCTTCTGAAGGAAGATATATTTCTTCTTAAAGAACACAGGAAGAATGTGTTGTTGGGAAGTAGAGTAAATATGGCTTTTTATTATTAAAAATAAAATTTTTAGCTTAAAATAAACATTGTGGTTATAGTTGAATACTTTATTAATCATCATCATCTTTTGGTTCTACAGCTCGGGGTGGGCCTTAACCTCGTCCATAACTTTCCTCCATTCTGCTCTATCTTGTGCAACTGTCCTCCATCCGTTAACTCCAATCTTTCGACAGTTGCCCTCCACTTCGTCCAGCCATCGTGATCTTGGTCTACCTTTTGCTCTTGTATTGTACGGTACTGCGTCTAATATTCTTTTTGGCATCCTTTGATCATTCATCCTAACCACATGACCTGCCCATCTTAGTCTTTGTGCCTTAATAAATTTAACAATATTGTGTTCTTCAATTAGTGCTTCTAGCTCCTCGTTTGATTTGATTTGATATTCACCATCGTCATTTATTTTGGGACCAAATATTTTTCTCAGTATTATTCTTTCGAATACTTTCAATTTATTTTCGTCACTAAATGTCATGGTCCATGCTTCGCATCCGTATGTTACGACCGTTTGTATTATGGTCTTGTACATTCTTAATTTAATTGTCCTGGCTAAAATTTTTTACCTGAAAAGGCCTTTGTGTGCGTAGAAACATTTTTGTGCTGCTTGAATTCGATCATTAATTGTGAGATGCATGTCATTTTTATTATTTATTAAGGCACCTAGATATATTAAACTATTTACTCCTTTCGAAGTTATAATCATTTATTGTTATACTTTGGGCGGATCGTCTTGTTTCCGTGCCATCTTCATATATTTGGTTTTAGCCTCGTTAATTTTTAATCCTACAGTAGCAGCTTCTTTTTCTGGAGTCAGAAATATTTCTTTTAATTCGTTTTTACTAAACTTTATTAATAAATTAATTTAATTTAATTTAATTTTTCATCAACATGATGGGAATAAATCTTATTACCCAATATTAGGGCCAGTAATAAATAAATGAATTAATAATTAAAATTAACAAATAAAATTAGAACATTTAAATTGTTATTTACGTTTAATAAAACAAAAATTTTAACGCCAAATTCAAAAATTGTTGCTGTAAAAATACAATAATTTGAAAAATTTTTCCGGATCGTCCTCGATCACAGCTAATTTTTGTTTTCTTCAATAATTTGATTTAAATTCCAATAACAATACCTCTTTTAAATAAATTATTGTTCACTTTAATGAATAAAAAAGTTAGACTAAAAGGAAATATTGAGAAATGTATCGACTGAATGATGTATCGAATAGATGCAGTAGAAATATTGGATATGACTTTTATAACATCAAATAAGAGCAGAACAGAGTATGATTGTATGACATTGTCGTAATCATTTCTCCCTATAAAACGTCAAACTAAAACAAATTTTATATCTTAAGAATACATGATGGGCATGTGCGCTATCTTTGTGTTTTAATTTGAATTTTAAAATGCCGCGTATTCTATTATTAATAAAAAATACTTAAAAATTTAAAAAAAAAGTTAATAAAGTACAAGAATTTTCAATTTGTATATTTTTTTGTTTTTTTAAATTATTAATAGTCAATTCCTAGGACCAGAGTCAAGCATTGACTGTTCAAATGGCTAGAACAACTCATCTTTCACACTATGAAATCATTGTAACGCCATAGCTCACAAAAAAAATAATTACTTCAAGGAATACATATCGCTTAATTCTGAAATTGACATCAAAGCAATAAAAGGGTTCACCATGAACGAACTGACATGCACCTGCACTTTTAAGATAACAGAATAAGTGCAATAGATCTGAAAAGATCCTGTCTACATAGTACTTTCTATTCAAACATAAAAATGGTCTGTATTGTAACTAAATATTGCTTTATTATAACAAAATGGACAACATCGTTGGCGAAAAACTAAACGAGAAATTACAGCAAAAGCAACATATTTTCTGTTATATTCTTAAGACATTCAAACATGAATGGCAGTAGAACATAATGATATAACTTAAAAAAAAAAGATTTTTTACCAAACCCACAGTTTAACAATAATTGTTACAGATATTTTTAACAAAAAATTTTCTTCTCCATTGTAAATACTTTAAACTATAAATTTTTTCGAATCTTTTGTTTTTTTTTTTAGAAAAAATCTACATTCCAAAATCCTATTATTACTACATAGGTCCAAATTTAAAAAAAAATATTAATTCTACTCAGGTGTGCTTTGTTTTATGCTAACTTTATCAGTACACGTAATTTCTATCTTGATAATTTTCCTTCTCTTTCCATTCAGCTCCTTGGATCTATGGTAAAATAAAATTAATTCTTACCAATCTCTTTTCGTTCTCTCCACACCTTTATATCTTTCATTCTATTTAATTTGATAAGTATACAATCCATTACCAACCAACTATACTTAGATTTTTAAATTTTATTAAAACAAAACATGAAAAAAGTTTCTAATGAAAATAAATTCTATTTTCGAAAAATTTGGTGTTATTGCCATTAAAATTTGTACAACATCAATAAGAATACTTAAAAATTAAAAAAACAAAAAAAAACGAGATCCCAATATACTAGAATTTTCAATTTATGTATGTTTATATTATTATATACTTTAATACTTGGAAAATATACAATAGCAAAAACAACAACAACAAACAACAATAACAACAACCACATTAAGAAAAATAATGATAAAACAAATTCCGTTACCTTATCAGAATTTTCTATATATATATACCATTTGCATTAATATCATACAACCAATACCAAATATATATGTATATATATATATATATATATATATATATATAAATACACGAGTATATCTCACCAAAAACCAACCAACCACCCACAATAATCTTAATGCAAAGTGTAAACACAATCAATCAATCACATGATTAGTACTCAAAGAAGACTAATGACATGACATTCCCAGAGACTCAGGTGATTCAAACATAAGCACATGGGGTCCTTTAACATATATAAAATCCATTCATTTTCCAATTTTTCGTTAATATTTTTTTTTGTTATTGTTATTGTTGTTTTTATGATGATTTTCTTGTTATTCTTTAAGCAGTATTTGAAACGTAAAATTTGAAGATAGAAAAATAAAATTGTTGTTGTTGTTGTTCTTGCTGTTATTTTTTCTGTTTTTCTCTTACTGTTTACTATGTTATCCTGTGTTGTTCCTGTCTTTCAAGGATTTCTTTCTAAAACATACATAGAATAAAATAATGTTTTTCGATTTCTGTTTTTGGCTGGTGCCAAGAAAATATTCTTGACTACATATATGTTTGTATATGTATATAATATTATATGTATGTATGTTTCAATACACAAATTTTATTTACTTTTGTATTTATATTTTTTTTTTTTGTTCTTGTAACTTGATATAAAGATGGATTTATAAATTGTACTTATACATTAATACATTAAATATATATAAGTATATATATATATATATATATATATATATATTTATAATGAAAAATAAAAATTTAAGAAAAACAAGGATATGACTATACCTCGAGAAAACAATATGTATATGTAAGTAGGTGTTAGTGTTTGAAATGGAAAATTTTTAATACTTAAAATAAATTTGTTAAATAAAAAATCTTCCCTTAAAAATGTAAAATTAACACTTGTTGTATCATTTTCGGTTTGTTTAAAAAATTTATTTTATTTTGCTTCTCTATTTTTTTATTTTTGTACTTTTCTTTCGAACACATGATTTTCACCAAGCTCCTCTCCATATTATTTTGCAATTTAATTTTGTTTTTCTTTCATTTTCTTCCATAGATAGTCCTTACTAGGTTCATAGTTTTATGTAGGAGATATATTTTCTCTGGATTCTGTCATATCATAACTGAGTGAATACATGTCTTGTATATTTGGCTCTTGGTATTTCAGGTCGTGAATTTATTAGTTGAAATGAGACATTCTCGATTATTTGTTGATTTGATTTTCGCTTTTGTAGGTATTTTAATGACATTATTTGTTCTGTTGATCTTGTCATTTAACAGCTAGTTTGAATCTTAGAGATCTTCCCATGGGATTGTTTTACCGTTTTTGTAAATAGATCACATTACGTTGTGTTCTGCTTCTGTTTAGCAAAATAGATGTAGTAATCATTGTAAACATTTTATTTCTATTATTTGATTCTTAATCAGATTGAAGAGTAAGAGTTTTTACGTAACTATTGCTGTATTCTACAAAAAAATCATGTTTCATCAGATAGTCTGCTTCCAACAAGTATTCGAGTTTTAGTATTTATTTTCATCAATTTTTTTACTTTAAAGATGTTCAATGTAGTTTTTAGTTTTATTGACTTAAGCAAAACTTCAATACAATATTTTTTTTTCAATTAAATTAATTTTGATCAATTCAATCAAATCAACTTAAAGCGGTAAACACAATTGCGACTACCGACGAAAAATTCGCTCAACGCTCAACCATCGCTCAACCGTACAAGTCGATTTAAATTAGAAGTTAAATAAAGTCGTTGTCGTCGTACAAGTACAATTTAAATTAGAAGTTAAATAAAGCCTACTAAAATCTTCATTTTTAATTATACAACTGAAGTTTTTGGCTTTGTTTGGACAGTGTAAACTGATACAATTTTTATGATTGTTAATTCAATTTGCTATCCTATACATTCGTTCATAATTTCCTTAATTGCTGTTATTAAAATTTAATGTAAATAAATTAGTATCACATAAACTATATTATGTTACTATTATGAACAATAAAGTCTTCAATAGTTAAAAGCTCAATCCTGAAAAAAATTGGTTTTGTGTTCCGTGCAAAACTAAGCATCAAAAACGAAAGTTAACTAACCTCAATTTCAGCAGTGGGTGCTTCAAAAAGTTCTTTAAAGTGGACAAAGTGTATTTTAGAAGATGAATCTACAACTAGGAAATCAGAGCTTCACTGTCACTTCCTTGTACTTGCAGTTCCCTGTACTACCTGTATTCTATTGATATGGACAGAACATCATAAAAAGTTTACCAAACTTGGCTGGCATATTCGAAATTGCATCTAACACGACAAGAATAGAGATTTGAGAATATAGAAGGTTCATTATGTTCTTAAGACCGAAGTTATACAACACCAAGCTTTATTGATGATATTACAGAAATGTAGTTTAAAGTTAAGCTTGTTATTAATGTGATCCATTATAACCCTTTCATAGAGTTCGTTTTGGAAAGACTAAAATACAATTCAAAAATTTATTAAAACAAAGCGGATTAAGCAGACATATGAAGCAAATAAGTACACATACACATCTTCAAAGAAGTTCTCTAAATCACCTCAGTCATAGAAGTAAAACGTATCTAAAGAAGAAATTTCTTTTTAATCTTACAAGTCATCAGTATAAATTTCTAAGTTCACCATTAAAAATAACTGAATAGACATTATAAAAAAAAGAAAGCCTAAATGATTGCCGTGTAAAGTTAATGACTTAGCATTCGATAGTTTCAAATTAATTTTCCTACGAGTAAAATTTTTTGAATATAAAGACACTGCAAGATCTATAATTTAAATATGAGTTGACGCATTTCACAAAATTATATGAGAAACCCATTATACTCTCAAATAAATTTATAAAATCTGATTATTATAAGGTAAAATTCAATTTTCGACATGGAATCCTGACGGGGATTTGAATTCGGGATATTTTGAGTAGTAATCAAATGATGTAACCACTACATAACTGACTGTTCATGATCAAAAAATAGAATTAACGAATTCCATTACAAAGCTATCCTACAAAGCCATGGTCAGTTAGCTGCCATACAACTCAACTTTTAGCACCCATCAGGAATATTTGAAAAATAACTTTAGTTACAGATCTAAAAAATTTTGATTATGTACTTTTTCAAAAATAAACACACATGTTTTATAGTTTTCCAAAAATTCCGACTGGTTCGTGTAGTTGCCCTACAACTAGCACCCATAAAAAATAATTCAAAATCAAAGGTGTTACAGACCTGAAAATTTGTAAATAAGTAGTTAAAAGTAAACAAACATGACTTTTTAGAAACTTTGATTGACTGGGAAGAACTTAATTTTTATACATTTTTATAGTTTTCCAAAAATTCCGACTGGTTCGTGTAGTTGTCCCTACAACTAGCACCCATTAAAAATAATTCAAAATCAAAGGTGTTACAGACCTGAAAATTTGTAGCTAAGTAGTTAAAAGTAAACAAACATGACTTTTTAGAATTTTTGATTGACTGGGAAGAAGTTAATTTTTATACATATATATGTATTATTTCGGAGCCATAGTAAGGCTTAGTGAAAGAAGAAATTCCGAAGACTTACATTGAAAAATTGTAAAATTCACTAATGAAAATGAGGCGGTTGGAATTGATAAATTTGTTGGATTTGACAAGGTTTTTGAGTACCTTATGGTCCAGAAATTTTACTAGGAACTCCAATTATGCTTCAAAAATTTCACTCAGTCAAAACTATAAAATACTAGATTTATACAAAAAGATAGCACTGCAATTATGCTATTGAAGCACAAATTCGAACACGTAATACACAATTTAAATTGAACCGCCCGCACTTGTTTAAATATCTCTGTTGGACCCGGATAACTTTGGGTTGTATAATTAATAATTATATAAATAATTATATAATTAAAAATAATTAAAAGTATATTTTAAGGAAATAATGCGTAATAAAATATTTTCTGGTTGAAAATTAACACGGAAATGCCAAATAAAAAAAATAATCCACATCATCTTCTAGGGAATATAAAAATGGAATTGGTTTTATAATTGAATATAATACGACCATTACACTTTCTACTCAACATTTTTGGTCTTATAATTTCATTTATCGATATAAATATACATATATAATTTTCTATTTAATTAATTTCGTTACTGTTTCATTTCATTACATTTCATTGCTATTAACTCTATTTAATTTCACTTTTTCTTCTGCTTTCATTTAGTCTATTAACGGTGCAGTCCCATAAAATTGTTCATATTTTATTTCCAGGTTGTCACATATCTTGATTCTGCAATCGGTTCTTTACGTGAGAAGGAGTAATTGGTTTGTCCAATGTGGGGTAGATTGGACTCTTGTTATTATTTTGTTGCTTCTACTAAACAGTTTTGTCATTTTTCCGTTATCATATAATGATTTCTTCTATCAGATCTATCAATAATCATTAATTTTATTTTATTTGTGTTTATTATATAAATCATATTCTTCACTGACACATGCATTATTATTTTTATAGCTATATTGCTCAGTTAATATAATAAAGTCTCACTTGCAAATCTGAAATTATAAATTTATAAATTTTTACTATCAACTGGCGGTCCTCTGGTATTTTTTTCTTCATGTATTCTGTATAGATATGAAACAGAATCGAAAAGACCACACAAACTTGCCTTGTTAACTTGTTATGTATTGTGTTTTGAAATTAGTTCACATCAAATGGCTGAGATCAACTGTGGCCACATTTTCTGTATATTTAGATATTATAAATTATTTGAACCACATTACCTGAAACTTTTAACAATATACAATAAGATTTCCCATAAATATCAATTAAGACGTCGTCAAATATCGCTGTAGTACAATTCGACCTTAATACTTACATTTTTACAGTATCAGTCAATGAAATCTAGGTCTGTATTATCACTTACATAATTTAATACGTGAATTTTTGCTGATTAGGATCCTACAACACTATTAAAATTTAATAGGGTCTTTCAAGTATTTTAAACTGATTAAAAAAAAAAAATTTTTATTTTGATTTAGAAAATATAGCATAGCTCTCTTCATACCTTCGTTCGAAGAATCGTTTGGCTTAACCATTTTTCATTCGTTTCATCTTTTACCAATTTAAACTTTCATCCTTCTTTTTCATCGAATTGTATTAAAATTAGACTAATGGCTGAAATATATTTTACTTTAATGACGTTAAAAAGAGTATTTTGTTTACAAACACAAGACATAGAAGATTGCCGGGTTTTAGAGATAAAAGTAGGGGTTGACTTTTGTTGATCTTTTGTACGGGATCTTATTTTTGAGGTTATTTTAGATGGACTATAGTCTGTAAATTTAAAAATGTTTAAATGTTTTAAAAAGCATTGCACTCTTCCAAATTAAGATGGCTAATTATCATGGCTACAAACATTTTCAACAGTATGTAAGTTTCCTTTTTTATTCAATTAAGTAAAATATATATTTTAGTGAAAGAATTTAAACAATTTATTGTCAAATCAGATTTTACTAAAACTGCTAACTCAAAAATTATCTAATACTTAAGACTCGTACTATACCAAATTGTATTTTTCTAAGTTCATCTTAATTTCATTTATATTACTTCCAGGTATTTTCTCATTTTTAGTTAATAACATTAATTTTATTTTTTTTTTTTTGTTAAATTAGAAATGAAAAAGGACCTAAATCTAAAACTATAAAGGAATCAAATTAGGAAAATGTTCATATATGTTTTTGAATCCTGTCTAAAATCAAAACAAAATAAAAAAAAAATGGAAAATATTTTATTTAGTTTCTGTAGGTGGCACACACATGTTAGAGACTAGGTATTTTTCAAATATATTATATAATGTGTGTAAAACTACCTTTTTTCTGAAACTACAATTCAACAGAATTGAGTCACAAAGAAAATATTTTCTATATGAAGAGTCCTTTTTTTAATAAAAATATTCTATATATATATATATATATATATATATATATTTTTGATAAATTTAGTTTTCAATTTTACTTCAAAGGAATTTTTTGATATTATTATTATGTTGAAACAATGGAACAGGAAATACAAAAAAAAAAATTATATACAAAATTACGTAGAAGGTAGAGAGATATTTAGATTTAAAAAAAAAAAATTTATAAATCGGGAAAAACTGAAACTGAAAATGAAAAGGAAAATCCCATTTTTCTCTGTGCTTTTGTTATTATCCTTCCTAGTAAATAATATATATTTTATGAACTATCACATACAGGATATTTTCCATAAGAATGAAAATAGGAAAAGCGAACAATAAGAGACAAGCAAGGATATCTAATATATTAATGTGTATATATTTATTTGTGTTGGTGTATGTGTGTGAGATTTTATATTTTTACTGTATTATAATATTTGCCATTCACAGTACCTTAGGCAATATGAAAAGTTTTGTTCAGTACGAAAAAGAAGGAACAAGAAATATTTTGTTAATTTTTTTGTTTTTCTAATTTTGTATTAGCACTTGTATTTTGGGGCAATCATCTGTTTGGAATTATTTTAATAAATATTATTTATGGAATATGATTTACGAAAAAGTAGATAAATTGATAATTATCATGAAAATGAATTTAGTAATATTATTTTCAAAAATTGTAATCATAAAATGTTTTTTTTTTTTCCGAATGAAACATTGCAATCTATCTCTGAAGGAGACATTTAGTAGTTTGTATGACATTTGTTATGTAGGTAAATTGCACTGACTAGCGGATGAGATAACCCAGTGGTCAACCATCCATGATCCCAACATTATACTCCATTGTATTTCTTGGTCTCCATTTGATTGTTCCTATTGTCTACTGGGTAGCTGCAAGATGCTAGGACGCTTAAGGCGACTTCCATCACTTGCAGCCAATAAGCTGATTGCCAGTCTGTTTGGATGTGCAGCTAATCTTATCTGGTACTTTCCGCTTATGCTTCTAATCTCCTCCTTAATGGTTCTCACCTGCAAATCAGAATGTATGACATCATTATTGACAAATAATAGTTTTATCTGGAAACGCTGTAATATTGTAATATTTTAGTTGCTGGCTACTCCCTACAGTTGAATTCCGTAGGTCCATATCGATTTCAAAACAGCTTTATAAATCAGCAGTTTGTTTGCCAGTGGCAACGGAGCGTTGCGGCCAATCATCCAATACAATTTGCTTAGCTTCAATCACAGTTACTATCTCTTGTTATGGATATGAATTTACCATGTCAGTCTCCTGTCAAAGTGCCAAATACTTTATAGCCTCTTTTTGAAGTACTACTTCGTTATTAAGTACAACCACCGCACAAGTTTTTCTCTTTAGTGTAAATGTTATATGTGTTGATTTAGATAATCATAAGATTGATCATCAAAATTTACTGTCGTAATTAACTGTAATATAATTTTTTTTTTTAAATTATCGGTTTTGTTGTGAACCTAATTTTCGTTGCTATTTCAATTTGGATATGTGCCTGTTGCATATTTAGTATTTGGATCCTGTATTAAACTTAACATCAAATATTAAAACTTACATATTTATGTACTCCACCCAAATGAACTTAAGAATATTTTTAGTTTATACTTATCTTTAACAGTTCTCATAAAATTTATTGTATTTAACTTAGAAAACAACCGACCCCTATGGTGTAGTATTTATAAACCCTGACAACTAATCAAAAGGCTCTTGGTTCGAATCTCACTAATGGTATGGTTATAATCTCTTTCACTATTTCCAAATATTAACAAGTTATATATATATATAGGTCAAATATTATAGGTGGATTTAATAACTAACAAAAAAAATTCAAAATGGTCTGCCAGTGGGCAATTGACAGGATTTATATATACGATGATCTCATTTTATTTATGAAGCCTATGTTCAAAAATCAATTGTTGTCGTTATTTTACCCCAATTTATTGACACACTCATCCACTAATCGAGCTGAAAATCCAACTAAACTATATATGTATCTTACTGAGGTTCCATTGTCTCACGTAAATGAAATTACATAAAATATTTCGTAAAATCATAAGAAAAAATCTACTTACTCTGGACAGTTAATTAAAGCACTTACATTGTTCAATGAGATTGTCTGTATATATTATTAAATACAGAATTTATAGTATTTGTAACATTTTTATTATTTTTACTAAAAACAAAAATGAGACGACGAGATTATGACGATATTTAACGATGATGATTTGTTGTAAGGTTCCATATACTCGTTCGTACTTAATCTTACTTCCACTTCCAGCCAGAGTGAATATTTTTAGTAACAAAAACAAGAATAGTAATAAGAATACACAACTAATAATAATAGAAAGAGAAGAGAGAGAGGATGAAACAAAAAGAGAGAAAGAGAAAAAAAATGTAAAAAAGGATATGCTGTGTACTGTTATGACATGTATATAAATTGGATTTGAATTCTGCTTGTAATGGAGAAATAATGAGGTTCAAAAGTAATTCTTTTATTTTCGTAAAAAAAAATCAAAAACAGAAAAAAATTAAAAATTATTTTTATTATTTTCGTTTTTTTTTTTGCTGTTTTATTGTTTGGATTTTATATGAAAGTGGCAGTTTCAGACTTCAACTTGATGATTTTTTTTTTTTTTTTTTTTTTGATTAATATATGGATATGTAATGAAGAACATATACCATATATGTAAACATAACTAAGTACATAGAAAATTTGAAATTATAATTTAAAATTATGAAAAAAAAAAATTTGGTAGTTCAAATTAGAAAATCAAATAACTTTAAATTACAAAAAAAAATTGTGTTTTAATATTGAGCTCAAGTATATAAAATCAGACTCTTCAATGTGTATTAAGTTTTATTGGATATGAATGAGTAGGTAAAGGATTTTGCGATCATCTTTGGATATATATACTTACTTTAGGTACATTGTCATATCTTTTTCAAACTTTGCTGAAACATACTTTAGGTCGGATTACTATCACACGTCTGTACTCTCATTTGATTGTATTTAATTTGATATAAATATTCTGTATAAGGGGTAGAACTTTGATTTTGAATCCAATTCTAAAATCTCTCCTAACTCAGAATCTTGCATATTACACGCATATATATATATATCCAGCATATTCAGGCAAATGAAATACATGCATTTGACAGAATACAGATATATGACAATTTTGAAATACATCAGGCATATGATAGGCTCCCCTTTTGGTCACGTAATGAAACAAAACATGGATCAGAGTTAGCGACGGGAACATTAAAGATTTCAAAAAGCCCTTCATAAATGTATGAGGGCACTTTTATTATAGAGTGGACATTTAAGAAGCTATGAAATGTGCTAGGGTTGAAGGAAAACCCTGGAAAAGGCTCTCTGCAAAGACGTATATAATAATAAATTATTTTTAATGGTTCGGGTACATTTAAATTATGTGTAAAGTATCGGATACAGAGTGTTTAAGAAGAGTAAAATTCAAAAAATAAATCGGGTTTTTCTGGAATAACAAAAAAATATTAGCATAACGGTACATTTTTGTGTCAGTTTCCTTTCTACATTCTCTGTTATAAAATGGGTTCAACAACTGCTTTACCTAGCATAGTTTTTGTTTTTGTTTGTTTCGATTTCTGCACCGCCAGAAAATACAAAACTCAGTGTTTTTTTCGATGAAATTTTTTTGGCAGCTACGACAAGTTTTTTAACTGTAGTTATCGATCCATCAACTGCCCACATATGTAGGAAGAAAAATATTCTTATTCAAGACCATTCTTTGAATTGCCTAAGTATTACACTCTAACAAAGTTCTTTATTGTTTTACCATTTCATTTTGAAGGTGGGATGTGATCTTTCTTTACTGAGTGATCTTTAATTATGAATATTAACAGATAAGTTGTTCAGTTAATTCCAGAGAGCATTTTGCCTTATGTCCTCTAATTTTAATTATTTATTTCTCTGTTTATATGGCAGAAATTCAACAATTTTGTTTTTCCTTCAAAAGCTTAAAAAAAGCGAAGTTTGGATATGTTATGTACTTTCAAAATTTAGTTACATAAACTTGAAATTTGTTTAAATAAATTAAATTTAATTTTGTATATGTATTTTTTGTTTTTAATTTACTTAAAAATTGCAATATATGAAATTACACAGTTTTTGTTCCCAAGGATTTTAAAAATCTGAAAAAATATTCTAATTTACATATGATAAAAAATTATTGAATATTAATCATGAAGATTTGTTAATTAAAATTGAAAAAAATAGATTTACTATTAAAAAATAATTTAACTAAAATCTAATGAAAATTTAAATGTAAAAGATTTTCCAAAATAGATTCATAGATTGCATCAATTTAAAATCTTGGAATATGATTGATAGTTTGACCAGAATAAGCTACCTTCTATTAATTTTTTTACTGAAGAGACTTAACGTTTATTTTTATTACATCAGGTGTTGAAACTCTTAATTTTACGAATCAATAAAAATCATTAGATTGCGTAGTAGGTATTAAATTGCATACATGCTAAGCTTTCTGACTAACTTTAAAATATACCGAATTAATGTAAAGTAGATTAGGCTACTATTTATTCTATTTTTATTTTTTATTTCCCAATTCTTCTTAATTATAAATAAATTCCAATCAAAGCCGAATAGATAAACCATTTTTAATTACTTTTTTTTTATATCTTGAAAATCATAAGAACTTTTTAAATAAAAAACAACAAACACATTTACTATAGTTTGTAGTGTACATATGTAAATTTTTCTGTGCTAATTTAACGTTATAATTATATTCACACACATACATAATTGAACAATATTATCTACATTTATCAAAATATATTATTCTAAGCTTAAAAAAAAATATTACATAAAAACGTCAATGCCATACGTTTTTATTTTTTATTATATAGAAATTGAGAACAAATTGTAACGAATCGAGACTATTCTGAGGTACCAGGAGTTTAAAACCTACCTTATTAAAATAATTGACGAGATGTTAATGATAACCACATATTTATTGGTGAAAAATATCACGTTGAAAATGCTTAAACAAGTCTAACAAAATCATATAACGATATAGTTATTTATACAAATGGAATGATAGATGGTGCTTGCAAGCGACTATGGTAGCAGAATAACTGTTGTAGTAATAATTATATCCGGTTGCTAAACATGAACATTATATTTTCTCTATTAACGGAAGCCAAATTAAAAAAAAAAATCTTTATATTCTCAATCACTAAAGGATACACACGTATTGAGGAATAAATTAGGCAGAACAACATAAAATTATGAAATAAGATAAAATATTTTACATAATCAAAATATACAAATTAAATAAAATAAAATAAATTGGATAAACAAAATTATTATCAGAGTTAAAATAATTAAATTTAGTAAAATTATAAAAGTTAAAATTATTAGAAATAACAAAATTTATAAAGGATATCCTCAGATTTTGTGCTGATAAAAAAAGAGTAAGTTCAATTTTAAACTCTTAAATAATAAAGAACAAAAACTATAAAATACTTCTCAATACGTATATAATTATATATATACACACAGACTATATTATTATCTACATATTTATTGTAAATGTGTTTTTTGAAAGCTTAATCAATTCGCCTTTGATATAACTAGTGCAGTAATAAGGATATTGTAATGTAATTAGATTGACAAAAATTTTGCAAAAAATTAACCCAACTACCGAAACTATTGGACCTACACTAAACGCTATTCAAATTCAATCCACATATCGCCTACCAATTTGCTAAGAAATTAGGATATCTGGATTGAAAGGGGAAGAAATAATTGTTTGCAAAGCCAAATTTTCCCGGAAAAACACTAACTATATTTAATGGTAAATAAATTTAAAATAAACAATAGTAATGTTAAAATCCTTGTTATATCTATTTAAAATGAGACAAGGAGAAATTGGAAATAGTAATTGGCACTCATTGTACACGATTAATTTGATATTTCATATTGACTGGTGTTATGAATACAGTACGTAAAATTTAAAAAAGAGTAGAACAAGAGTTGTATAATTTTTATTTTTTCCCGTTACAAAAATAATTCGGTAAACTGGACTTTATATAGGAAATATAAATATTATGTATAGTTATACCTTTTAATTTTTTTTTATATACATGCAACTCCACCAGAACGTAACTACTTATATTCTAAACGAAATTTCGACTTTATTTAAAACCATTATTTGTCCGCTCCTCGAAATTCGAAGAAATTTGATAAAAATCGCACTAAATTTCATTACTCAAAGCTTTTTGAAAAATATTTAGTTTCGCTACGTCTCTTTTTCAACATTTATCATTTAAAAGAATAATAGTGAGAATCGGTTGTGAAATGGTGCAGATATTTGTACCGTACTTTTTCAGTTTACAGATGAAATATAATGATGATGATATACTTAACTAAAATCAACTCCAATTAATCTTATTTACTTGTACATTATTACAAATGAATTATGAATTTAATAATTCAATTTAAAAAAAAAATAAAAGTTTAAGGAAGAGAAAGAAAGAGAAATAAAAAAATTACAGAAAAAATAATAAAATGTGCGGTGTTAAGGCATATTTTTTTCAGCAACATACACATGAACCCAACATATCTAATATAACTGTACACATATGTTTATATATTATATAGGTATATAGAAAAGAATATAAGTACTTAGTTAGTAAAAGTTGTCTTACATGTTTTACAATGTCATTAACATTCTTTTTCGGAGGATTTGATTTTGTTGTTGTTGTTCTTTTGTGGTTTTTTAAGAAGAAAATCATTCAAAACAAATTTTCTCTTTCCATTTTTCTTTCATAATTTAAGATTTTTTCTTTTTTGATTTTGCTGTTTTTGTTTTTTTATTCGTTCTTTGAATTGTAATGATTACTTTTTTACAAAAAAAAATAAGTAATATTATTATGATTATTTGTCTTTTCGTTGTATTTTTTTGAAGAAGGTGAAAGCAAAATTTAATAAAACAAGAATGAAAATATTGAAATTACAACAACAAAAATAATAACAACAACAGTTTGAAGTTCTTGTGGCAACAATATTTCAGTAACAAAAGATTTTCAAAAGGAAAAAAAAAATGGTTTATTATTATTTATTTTTGGTTTCTTCTTATTTTTCATTCAATGTGTGAGTGTGTGTATTTGCTTGGCTTATAAAGAAAAAATAAAAAAAAATTAAAATGTTTTTGTTTTTATAAACTTGTTTTTGTATTTCTGCTTGTGACATTTTTAATATTACCTTTGTCGAATTTAAGTTTTTCTACTATATATATTTTTTTTTGCTTTCGTTTTAAGGATGTTATTTTAAAGAATGTGAATTAAAGGAAAATATAACTACACCAAAATTAAGAAGAAAAGGAAGCTTAAAATTTTGGATTAAGGAAATAAAATATATTAAATTTAATTGTTTTTAATGTTAGTAGGCTAGTCAGTCTTACACAGTTAGGATCAAGGTTCAGTGTGAGGATAATACCATTGAAATTGTGCAGACGTCCTTAAAAAAATTAATTGAGGACATCAAGCAACATATAAAAATGCCAGCAAATTATATAAAAAAGATATATAAACGCACACAAGATCTAAAAAATTTGTATTCGGATAGGACACTTAAATACATATATTGGTCAAATGAATACCGGCCCAATTTTTAATAACAAGAACTTTACAAATTTTACATCGGATATTCAATTATTTAGTGCTATATTTCACCCAAATGAAATCGGGTAATATAACGTTTCACTTTAATAACGGTTTTTAATTCTGCCACCAAATATAGTATTGAAGAGGTCCTTGTTGTTCATCGGTTTCGACCCACAAATCTTAAACATATAATTGGATGTAAGAACCCAGAACCATTATATAAAAGTGTATCTAGTTTTTATTATATTAGTAGCTTTGTTATGTAAAGTAAAGGCAATTGCAATATATCATATAAATACAACATTTATACCGGTGTTACAGAGCATGCGTATTAGCTTTTTAAAAGGGGAAAGAGCCGTTATTTCAAAATTAAAAAATGAAATTGATTAATTAAATCGAGGGTGATCTATCGAGTGGTGATATTTTCAACTTCCGGGAACAACCGCAAATAGGTTTTTTAAGGCCAAAAATGGCCGAAATCGATATTTTCGAAAGGGAAGGGATACTCATTTAAACATTTTTAGAAAGGGATATAACCCTCGAATTAGTTAATAAAATTTTTTTAAATCTTAAAATAACTGATCCTTCCTCTCTTAAAAAGCTGATACGCATACTCTGAAACACCCGGTAGACTATGATATGAGTGAGTATGTATGTATGTATGAGAAGTATTTGTAGGTTTTTTTCGTTCGAATTCGCATGAAGTGTTTACATATAACAATTATCTTACAGAAAGTGATCCAACTATACAGTCATGTGAAATGAGGTTATGTTTGACGGATTTGGTACAATTCTGAATGCGGTCAAAGTAGAATTTTCTGTTTTTATTTAATTTTTATTCTAATAATAAATTCCTCTTAACTCTTCTTTTTCACGTCGAAATTTAATATCGTTCACAACATATTTTTATATCTTCTATGTTGTTGCATTCAATTTTGTTTATATAATTTCGATCGAAATATGAACTATTATTTCAATATTTTAATTTGAAAACTTATAACTATACCTTTCAAATTTTCCTTATCTATGTTATAATCATTATTTTAAAAATATTAAGAACATTCTTTCAGATATTTAATTTGCGAGAATTATTAATTAAAACTATTAAAGTTTTGATAGAAATTCCAAGATATGAACACTGATTGAAATAAAATGTAATTTTTTTTGTAAAGTGCCACTATGATACTAAAACTAGTATAATCAAACTGGATTACATTTCAACAAGTGGAATTTTTATTGGCAAAATATTTACCTTCATGATAAATCTACATAAGAAATGCATAAACTTAAAAAGAGATAATATTAAATAAGTAAAAATACTATATTGGTGATTAAAATAAAATATTGGTGAATAAAATACTATATGGGATATTAAAATACTAATATTTGCAGTGCAAGTGCCACAGCTGGTAGTGTAAAATAAGAGTTTTAGTGAACAATATGTTTTGTTTTCTTTTTTTGATATTCACTAATATATACAGTATTAGCAAGTATTAGTAACATTGAGGCACGCAAAACTTGTACTGAAATGCATTGGAAAGCTAATGAGCCGTTATTGATTTTGTTTAGTTCAAAATTAATTATGTTTAAGTTAATTGCTATTTCAAAAAATAACAAATGAACTAAATATAAAAACATATAACGAAGAAGAAGATTGAAGAATTAGGTCAGAATTAATTACATAGTTTTTAGGATTATTACATAATCAAATTCTGTCATATTAATTTTCTTTAAATATAATAAAAAAACGGTTAATTAGTCAAACTTCAACCACTATATTAGTACAGGACCAAAATATACTATTTTTCTTCGTTTTATATATATTTTTTATAATTTCATTTTCCCATATCTAAAATAATTGAACCTTGAACAGTATTCTGTAAATTCTCAATTTGAATTTTTGAAATATATATTAAATACATATATTCATACATATATCTTCTTCACTCATGATTATATCGTTCTAATATCGTGCAAATAAAATAATTCAAAGCTCATGTAAATATATTTTCCTATACACACGTATCCCATTAATATTTACTTACTTACATCCTTTGAGAAAATAAACAAACAAAAATTGAAAAGCAAATTTATTGAAATTAAAACAAAAAAACAAAAAACGAAATATATTTTCTATATAATGATGGAACAATCTGTTCTAGACATTTCCAACATCTGTGTGATATGTTTAATGTTAA
The DNA here is from genome assembly GCA_963942445.1 of Argyra leucocephala. Taxonomy (NCBI): domain Eukaryota; kingdom Metazoa; phylum Arthropoda; class Insecta; order Diptera; family Dolichopodidae; genus Argyra; species Argyra leucocephala. The sequence goes on along the minus strand of OZ012681.1, from coordinate 69,723,740 downwards.
AATTGTTCACCCTTGAAAATCCAATCAAATTTATATCACAACTCAAAACCCCCCATTTCCCCATTTACATGCGTATATATATATATATATATATATATATATATATATATTTACAATAATAAGTAACCACCCATTTTCACCCAGTTTTAGAATAAATATATTTTTCACTGTTTTGTTTTTGACTTTCAATTGACTGTTATATAAAATGAATTATAAGGATTCAAATAGAGTATTATGACCCCAACTTCAACCGTCACCACCATCGCCGGTTGACCAACAAACTGTGTGTGACCCTATGCTATTTCATAGAAATTGAATTTGAAATATATAAATTGACATTTTTTTGTTTTGCGACCTTTTTTATAAATATGTATTTTTAAGAGTTATTTTTTATAATTTTTTTTTTTTTTGTTGTTCGGGTAAATCATTGAAAATCAAAGAATTGAAAAATAAATTAAATGGAATTTTTTTTTCATTAAAAATTCATATTCAAGGTTTTCTTAAAATTCATTCCTAATTTGAAAAAAAAAATAAACATCAAAAAAGAAAAATTTCTAGTTCTAAAAATTATTCAATCATACCACAATCTGCTTCAGTAGCTTAACTTTTGTTACCACCTCCGTAAACATAACATTATGAAAATCAATCCGAAACTACGTAAAATTTTTTTATAGAAGAATAATAAAAATGTTCCCATTTTAAAGTGGAGCAGGAATTTACGATATAAATTACAGCGAGTGACCGAAGTATTCAATTGCATACATATAACTTTGCCATTTGTTCCGTTCATTTAAAATAAAATGAAATAAAAATATCGTAATTTTTTTTTTTGTTGTTACAACTTAACATTTAGTTATGTCCTTTTAATACAAATCCATTTTATAAAACCTATTTATTTAATTGCCAAATGCATTTAGTCAAATTTGACCAAATACTTTTGGCACTCACTATACATTTATAATATTCGCAGACCTCATTCTGTTACCCAGTCATTTTTTTAACATTACTGAAGTGAAATGTGAAAATTCAATTGAATATTGAAAATGGAATATTACTTTCAGATCAAATAATTTTCATGTTTAAGAAAAGAAAAGTGTGAATTGGATAGCATTAACAGAGACCATCAGAGAGATTCTGTAGTTACGTATACATTCAATGTCATTTAAAAGGACGAATTTCAAATAGAATTCATTCAATGTAATAGAATTAAGAGAAAAACAACTTCTGAACGTCTGCGACCAACAATCTAAATTTAAAGAGTCCTTATAAAATATAATTTCAATTTGGAAATTTTGAAAATAAATTTTCATTCGAAATTTTCTTGTAATGTTACTCAAAAAGAACGATACGAGTTCATTAATGAAAGCAAAAAAGGAAAAGTCTGTTTTATATTAAAACAAAAATAAAAATAAAAAACATAAATACAAACAAAAAACAAAGGAAATGGAATGGTAAAAATTCGAATGTTTTATTTTTTGTTGTTGTTATTTTTTTAAGTGAATTGGAGCAGACTGTTTCAAGGTTGATGCCATTACAAAAGAAACTGTTTTTGATGGAATTCTATTTCTGTTTTTTTTTGTATTTTTGTTTTTTACATTTAGGAAATAATTTTCAAAATAGAAAACGTAATTTTTAAAATGTCAAAATATTATTCTGTATGAAAATATTATGATGGTGCATATGAGAAGTTGTTTGAAATAAATTGATGGATTAAAGTAATGTATTTTTAGTATGGATCCAATCCAATGAACCAATTTTCCAAATTTATTTATTCGAATTTATTCTAAGTGAAATGAAATTTATTTTGGATATTTAGTTGGTTTGTATAAAAGAAACCGAGATCAATTAATTCATATCCCACGCGCTTAAACCTTATAAACCGTTGTATATCCAAAAAATACGCAGTTAGAAACTCAGTTGGAGATTGAATTTCAAATTTAGCATTTTTTAAATGGGGGTTTTATTTAATTATTGAATATATAAAATCAATTATAATAATATGTATTGCACTTGATTATGTATAGAGTATGGATAATTTTGATAATGTTAAATCTAAACATTAACTTGCTTCATTGAGTGCTTGTATTAAACTTAAACATACATCTATACTTAGTACTAATCTAAATCTACAGTATGTAACAGTTATTCTATTACAACAACTTAATTAATCTATTATTTTATTTATTTTTTATTTATTTATTAATAATCTCAGAGGAGCTATCAGAGCTCGTGTTGAGTATTTCATGCAATTCAGTATTTATTAATTTATTTAGATAGTAACAATAAAAATTCAAACAAAAACAAAAATAAAATTGTAAATTACCTATAACTATACTATAAAAATAATAATTCACTATTCAATTTCTAATTAAATAATTAAATATAATAAAACTAACACAAAAAAAAAGAAAAACACAAATTAAAAACCCAGTTTAAATTAAAAAGCTATAAATAAGTTAATATTTTAATATTAATATTTTTTTGCATTGTTTTTTTGAAATGATACTTATTCATTTTCTTAATATGTTCATGTAGATTATTATATGATCTAATTGCAGTGCTCATTATTGCTTCTAATCTATTCAGATGTGTAACCATTGACGAACGTAAGTGTTGAGCGAACCTAGTTTCATAATCAGGTATTTGATTGTTTCTTACAATTGAAGTATTAGATTTTATTAAATTATCCTTCATATTGTAAATTTGAGCCAGTTGTATTAGAGTTTTATATGATCCTCCAACTTCAGTATATTAAATTTTTTATGCATTTCATTTGTTGCTGATCTCCAATTTAACATATATAAATTCTTTTCGCTTTATTTTCTATTCTCTGTAACGTGTTTATATTTTTCATAAACGTATTGCTACATATTTCTACTCTGTAAGTCAATGTCGTCCATAACTGCACCTAGATACTTATACTTATTTACTTTTTCTATTATATGACCCTTATAACTTATTTTTATTGTTGCAGGTTTACTCTTAATTAACATATGTACTTAGTTTTTAGTGGATTTACATTTAATTTATGTGAATCCATCCATTTCTCAATCATTAATAAATCTAATTTAAACATGTTTTGCAACTCTTCATTGCTTCTTCCATTATAAATCATAACTAGGTCATCAGCATATAGCTGTAAAATAACTTCTCTGGATTACTCCATATTTTTTATTTTACTTTTCACCAGCATTGTTCCTTTACGTGTAATTTTTATTTGTCTACACTTTAAAGTAGACTTTAGTGTAAACAAGCAATTTACTGTAGACAATGTAAATAATACTGTATAGAATAAAAACAATGTCAGCTACTTATGATGTTAAATAATAATTATTTTTTCGGGGAGTCTGAGGGAGATGTTGTATCGGCGTAGGACCTAATGATCATATCCCAAAGATAGCTGGAATTTCTAGCTTTCCAAAAATATATACCATTAGTGGCGTAACTTATCCTTTAAGGACGAAAAGGCCATTTGAATTATCCTTGTTGTTTTGATGTTTTTGTTGAGACATAAAGTATGTATTACCACAGAGATGTCATTAGTGTATAGTAAATATTGTACAATTAATACTCCTGCGTGTATATTTTGTAGAACAGAGTAATTTTCTTCTTGTTTAATTTGAAATAACCGGTTCGGTAAAAATATGATGAGATCACTTCGACATAATATGTTTCGGGGAGCAATCAACATAGATTTTAAAATAACCCCTTCATAGTCTAAAGTATAGATGTCGAAGGCTTTCGCAACATCAAGAAACACTGAAGAGTAGATGAATTTTCCTTTCAATGCTTTTTCGATGACGTCAGTTATTCTATGGACTTGTTAGACAGTTGAATGTTGTTTTCTAAATCCAAACTGATGATTTGGTATAATGTGTTTTCCGTTTCAATCAGAGGTTGCATTCTTTTATGGAGTAGTTTCTCAAACCACTCAGAGTTTACGGGTAACAATGAAATAGGGTTGTAGGACTTGGGTTTTCCTGGCTTATGAATCATGATAACATGAGGAATTTTCCATATACTTGGGACAAACTTTTGTTTGAGTACTGCATTTGTTATTTTAGTTAGCTTTACTATTAAAGCTTTTGGTGATATTTTCTTTAAGATATCAGCTGTGATCAAATCGAATCCTAATAAAAGCCGTAAGGTTTTTACACTTTACCCAGTAAACTTTAGTTTCAAAACAAAATTATTATAGGGTCGAGCAGGGAGAAAAAGATTTGCAGGGAAATAGGATGATAATAGAGGAGAATTGATAGGTAAGTTGAAGTCGAAAAGAACCTGAAGAGTGGCAAATATTGTATAATAGAGCGTGGGGAGCATTTCAGCAATTTTTAAAATAAATAAATTTCCGGAGTTAGGTTTGCACCACCTGGGTATTTCTACGGTGTACAAATTAACATTTGAAGCATCTCTAGTGTTACACTAGAATTGATTGAAGGGAGGATTTAATATCAATAGAACAAGATTTAATATCATTTCCCATAAGATGTTTTCTATTATCAAAATAGCTATCATTATCAAATAAACTTTCGATTTTATTACATAAATAAAAAAATTATCAATCAAAATTTGCGAAAACTAGATTTTTCCAATCTTACTTTTATCAACATTTCTGTTTATTTTAGAAGTTTGTTTTACTTCCAAAAACGAAATCCAGCTATATTTGAAATATGCAATAATTTTATTTATTTTAATTCTGTATTCTATAACTCATATAGTTAACATCATTACTCATAAATTTCCATTGGTATTAACCAGATCCAATTATAATATTTCAATTTTTCTTTTTCTTTTTCGAAATATAAAAATAAAAATATATATATATATATATTTTTGACATTTGAAAACTATTTCAAGATGTCTCTTCAATGTGCAACTCTTTTTCATTAATATAAAAATAAAATTAAATTTTCAATTGCACATTCCATATGGTTTCTATATACAGCAGCCAGAGAACAAACAACATCAGAATTACATCAGAACACAGAGTAAAAAAAAAACGTATTTTTTTTAAAATAAAACACATTTCCTTCCTATCTTCCTTCCTTCTTTCCTTCCTAACATCCTTCTTTTCATCTATTTTCGTTTGTTCATTTAATTCGATAGCTTGTTCAAAAATATTTTTAGTATAGAGGATTTCTTTCTTTTTTTTTTGTTTTATCTTTTTTAAAATATAAAAAGCATTTTTTCCTCTAAAATCAAAATGTATACAAAACTCAACTAAAAACTATGAAAATTCCAAAAAAAAAAAAAAACAAAAAACAAAAAAATAAAACCAAAGTATTTTTACATGTGTTACTTATTCGGTTGTTTCGCGTTCTGTTCCCAAAATAAACACAAAACCAAAAAAAAAAGTAAAAGTAGAATACAAAAAAAAAAACTCAGAACGAAACAGATTGTATCAATGGTAATGTTGATTTGTGCATTCGTTATACAACGATGTCTCCCCTACCCTCTTCTCTTTTACCAACCAAAACACAAAAAAATTATACCGAAATTATAACTATAATTTTAACAACCAAAATCTTAAATTAAAAGCTCAATCAAAAATATTACAATAACATCCGAGACCCAGAAATAGAAGAACCAGAAAAGTATAGTATGTATAGTTTCAATTATTTGTTTTCATCATCATCATCATCATCATCATAACAGTATAGTGGAATGATGATGGGAAATTTTAATATTTGTAACAACACTATCAGTAACTACAACACTAGTTATAAAATAATTTCTAGTAAAAGGTTTCCCATTTATATATATTTTTTTCTTTTTTTCTCAATTCCTTTGGACATTTTATTTTAACCCCATAACACCCAAAAAAAAAAAAACAAGACACAAAAAACTTAAAAACACCTCACCTCATTTTCGGTATTATGTCGTCTTTGTATCGTTTAAAAATGTTGCAGACAAAAATGAAGAAAAACAGAAAAAAAAAAAATTTATTTAGATTTTTTGGTACATAAAAACCAACTTAGAAAAATTTTCCGTCGTGATTATTATGTACAATACATACAGAAAACAAGTTTTTCCTTTACCATTTTCCATTCATTTTCCTAATAACTTTGTATCAGAAAACAGAGTAAAAAAAAAAAAAATTTTTGTGTTCATTTTTTTATTTTTTTTTTTTAGGTTTTTTTTTTGTACATCAGAGAGCATAAAAATATGTGGTACAGATGAAATGAGCTTATAAAAGAAAAATCATAAAAGAAAGAAAAAAATAAGTGGCAATATGACGACCTTCCGAATTATTTTTTTGTTTTTATTATTATTTTTGTTGTTGCTGCTGCTGTTGCTGTTATTGCACCATTTGGCTCAAGTTAAACTAAATTGTTTTAGATTGTTTACAAATGTGCATGCCATACGCGCATATATATACATTTATGTACATATACATATAATATAATACACATATATGTTTGGATGTGTGCATAAAGTCTATTCATGTACAAATACATTTATTGGGTAGAAGAAAAACAGTGTGCCGTTTTTTCATTTAATTTTTTTAATCATTTATTGTCATATAAGGTTACCCTACCTTACGTAAGAATTATTTTGACGCGAACCTAGTGTTTGAGGACAATAGGACTTTAAATTATTTTTTTAAGACTTTTGATTGCTTATAAATATAGAAATTTTATTAAAACAAGTAACCGAGTTCTGGGTTAAGTATCTGGGTTAATTATACATCGGGGGTTTCTAACAAGTAATGTGCTCGAACAAAATAGAATTTAATTTCGAAAGTGATGATTGAAAACTGGAAATTAAAACCTAAAAAAAGTGAATATAGATATAAAAATTATAAAGTAATCAAAACTACATCCAAACCTACATCCAGACTTGTAAATCTCTAATAAGAAATAAATAAAGATAACTTATGCTGATAATATTTTAAAATGTGAAAGTAAGCATTCGAAATATGCCGACATAAGATTAATTGATTTTATAAATAAAACAATTGTTTTGTTCGGATAAAAAATAAATCGCAAAAGTTTCAAATTTAGAGGATTTCGTTGAAGAAGCATAGAATGTCCGTTTTGATATAAAAAAAATATGCCAATTATTTTCTACAAAAATTTGCTAACAAACTTTGAGGTTAAAAATTTTTATTTAAAAAATTTCAAAATTAGAACCTTGTAGTTATATTTTAGTCAATTGCTTACTCAAAATAAAGCTCGAACTCTAAGAATTTTTAAAAATTTATAAACTTTCCTGTAAACTGAATAAACTAAATATCTACTTCCAATAAATAGAAATGTAAGTTTAACTATGTCCATTTTATTTTTTTTAAGACAGGCTTTTTAGGATTAACCCGTATCGTTATATGAGACCTACACATTTTAATAGAAATAAATTTATTTTAGTCTAATGTATACTAAGGGCATACTATACAACTTACAATAATCTGTAGGTCTATTGTATAGGTTCTAACATCTTAAATCGTAATCAAATAATTGACGAATTAATTTGTATAGTTGTATTGTATGGTAGGTATAGGTAGTAGTGGCTGCCGACAATACACTCACAAACTTAGATTAGTGAGGTCCATTGTGATACCACGGCAATTTTTCTCACATAAAAACAAACTCATCAAACTAATTTTGGTATAAAAAAAAACATATTTTGGCTTATAAAAAAAACCCAATGTTTCAAGACTACAATTAATATGTTCTTCTTACTACATAGCTACAAATATAAGTTCGACTCACTGTAATGGATTCAGTGTTTATAATACTAGAATTGAAAAGGCTTCACGCGAACGTATTAGTGGAACCAAATATTTAGCCCTTTATTTAGTGTGCCATTTTTATAATATCTTTTGTGGTCTAATGTGGTCTAATAACCTAGTCATTCACTTTAATGATTAGTAATCATCACGTCGTAGTAGGACTATTGTGAGTAATTGAACAAAAATTTAAATTTTCATCATCTGGCAACCTTTTATTACTAATATCATTCTAATTGTAGCCGCTTTCAGTGTCGTTCACGTTCTGGTCACATATGTGATTTGAAAAAAAAAAAATAACAAATTATAAAAATATTTTCAATATAAGAAAACAGAACCCGAAAAATAAAACGAATGAAAGAAACAAAAAATTTATAATTCACCCCATAAAAAAAAAGTTGTGTCTTTTAAACAAAAAACAAACAAAAAAAAATACGTGTTGTGTCGGATTGTCTCTTCCTTTTTTGTTTTTTTCTTTGTATTTATACTCTTGTATATATTTTGTTAAACATTTTTGCATCCTTATTAGCAACAAAGCATACAAACAAAAAAGGGAGAGTATAATTTTATTTTTGTTTTTATTTTTTTATTTTTCCTCTCAATACGGAAAAGTCACTTTTTTTTTAAAAATACACTTAAATGTTTATTTATTCGCAATTCAAAAAAGAAAGGAACGGGAAAAGGGTTGATTTCAGAATTTTTAAAAAGAGTTCGAAAATGTATTAAGATATTAGAGTATTCTGACAAAAACATAAGGGGTAACCAAACCATTACTTATAAAGGCTTCCTCTATTATTATTATTATTATTTTTTTTTTTTTTCAAAATATCATGTGTTATTAAAGATTCAATGAATAGCCATTTGTGGTTGACAATCTGCGAACATTTGTGAATTGTTTAGTGGTAGTTTTATCTATAGACAATAAATTTAATTTGATTTTTAGATTTAGGTTTAATTTCAATATGAAAACTGTTGTACCATCTGTGATAAAAAAATATTTATTTTTTTTATTTATAATTTATTTTTTATTTGTAGTTATATACACATGAGTATTGAGTATATATATATACTTAATGTGTTCATTATAAATTTTCCATTCATGTCATAAAAGTGTTGTTTTAGTATTTGTGATTTGAGATTTTATTAGAAGTGAAAGATATGTCATTGCAAAATTCCATGAATTGAATTTCTAAATTATTCAGAAAATTTTAACACATTGCATAATTCATTTATTTTTAGTATAATTAGATCACAATATTAAAACTGTAATGTAACAGAGTGGTATTGAAATGTAATTATTTTCTATATATAAGATGTTAAACAATTACGATGCAAATGGCGAAAAAGTTATCAAATTTCCGAAATTTTATATCAGGTTACATTTTTAACTTTAAATAAAAATTTGTATACCAAGCCGAACTAACAGTAAGAAGGTGATAGGTTACTTAAACGGCTCAATAAAACTGTAAGGTGTCTCAAACAATTCAATTTAATTTTATTTTATTTTTTCGACTTTTCATAAATGTACAGCCAAAATTAAGAACTCTTTTCCTACCTCTTTTAGTGTAGGATATGCGCTATCTCTCTATTATAAGGGCGTCAAAGAAGATTTTGTGCAATTATTTTTCTGGACTTTTTTTTTAAACTGCCAACATGTATTGCATGCAATATGGATGTACTCAGGAAAATGAACAAAAAAATTTTATACTTTAATGACGTTATTTGTTAAGTATAAACAACTGTATATAAACTGTAAGATAGATTATTTTAAAAACCATTTGTATACAAATACTACTTAATCGATTTATTTTAATTCGATAAATGAACCGAAAAATTAACCCTTCAATTATTTAACACTTAAACTAAATTTCTCAAAACAATAGCTGACAACCGAATTTTATTTAGTGATTCTTAAAAATCGCATTATCATGGTACCTAATAATTTTGATTGATTGCTAATGATTTATCTATAAATCAAATATATTTAATACTTTAAATTTCATGACACAAACTGACACGTGTTGTATGATATTTAGATAGGGTCAGGAATAGATTTGCAATATATTTTATTTTCAAGTAAATGAGAAACATCTTATATTTTTTTTAATACATAGCCAAAATACTAGATGCAGATCTTTTATACCGATTGGTTCGTTTGACTTGGGAGATAAAGGATAGTTAGGAAAAGAGGACAATGACGAACGAATGTGTTAATGTAATGAAGTAATTTTTTTAATTTTGGCAGATATTTTTACGTTTATACAAAGTTTTAGAGCATTAAACATAAATAAAAAAAATATAATTTTAATATCAAAATAAAGTTTAGAATTTGTACTTTAATTATATAAAAAAATATTACATAAAATATATTTTAAAATTTAAAAAATTGTTGGTTAAAGAAAAATGGTGAAAAAAATTGTGATCATTAGAAATAATTTGTTATGTGTTTTATTCTCTTTTGAAAGGTGTAAATATTTTTTTTTTTCAAATGACAAGGTCTTTTTTAAATCAATGTTTCTATAATAAAACATTAAAGTATATAATATTTTTTTTTACTATTCGATCTAAAAAATACAAAATTTTAATTTATTTTTAGAAGACTCGAAAAAAATTATATTTTTTCAGTTATTTGACATAAAAAATCGGGTCTTTATTTTTCCTATGCTGGCCTGTATAAATAGGGATCAAAATGATAATCCTCTCTGCAGTGTCGTGAGTTGGAATATATGTAGACTTAGATGTAGGTCATAAAAATAGAATTGATCATGTTTTTTTTCTATTTATTTTTGTTTTTGTTTACCCTCTAGAATATATCCGTATGGTATTATAATTTTGCAATATAAGTATACCAAACCGAACTAACAGTAAGAATATGATAAGTCATTTTAACGGCCATTCTGATTCAATAAAACTGTAAGGTGCGTCAAACATTAAAATTTAGTTTACAATATAGTGATTTTATCTTTGATTAGAGATTATTACAGTTAAAATAATTAAAAAGTTCTCTTTTTTTTGCACTCTACTTGAGATCTAATATTAGTATTAATTCTCTTGGAAAATCCTCGTGTTTATGGAACACATAAGATGTTGATCTAGTTATTTCTACAGTGTAGGGATTAGCACATGCTGCCATTCGTGTAAAACGAGGGAAGTGCTTACATGGAGGTAATACAGATTTGATTTCCACTGAACATGCGCCCTTGCCTACGATATATCAATAAAAAAAGAGAGATATACGAGAAGCAAGATGAGCAATGACATTTTAGTCAATGATAAGACGAATAGCCCTTTTTTCAAATTTATCCAAATGTTTTAACGTATTTTTAGAAGGGCTAGCTTATATGTGAAAACTGTACTTCATTTTAGGTTGTATGAAAGTTTTATAGATTTTCAAGAGGCGACAGGAGGAAAAGTAAGCTTTACAGTGGCTAAGAAAACCTAATCATTTAGCTGCGTTTTTTAAACGCTTCTTTAATTTCTTATGCTTTAGAAATTGAGAGGTATCGAATAATTTCAGCTTCTCAACTAATATTAAGGAATAATCGAAAAAATGTTTACAATCTAAGACTCATATGACACAATCGACTGAGATGATTAAAAAGCTCCATTTTACAGATTTCAGTCAACAACCAATAAAAGAATTATCAATATTATGTATCAAATATAATAGACTTCTAGATAATATATTTTTCTTACAGTACGATATACGTTTACTAATTACTTAAAATTACTTATAAAAACGGATATCTGGTTTTACTAGATTTTGATTTATTTCAGCTAGTACTAATAATCTAATTATGAAGTTCTTGGAACATAATTAATTTGTGAATGATTGATATAACAGTCATCACCCAATAAATATACAGACCTATTTACTGTAATCAAGTATAATTGAATTTGTACCGTAAAATAATCATTTCAATATCATGTAAATATGTATAGTTAGTCATTTTAAAAAAGCAATGTCCTTAATTTGTCACCCATTACTAAATATTTATTATTAAGAAAACCTTTTTTAATAGTTTAAAATATTGTAAATATTATTTATTCCTATCCCATCATTTTTTCTTTATAAATAATTAAGTAATTCCATTATGTATACATATATACACATAATTCTATTTCCATAAAAAAAATTGTTGTTTTTGAAAATCAAAATCTACTCCTAACATTATCTAAGCTTAAAAAAAAATAGAAGGTGTAGTTAGGTAGCTATGTGTATATGGTATATAATCAATTAACTAATATTTAAGTTAACGTGACATTAATTGCTTGCCCACTACACATTTTACAATATTCTCTTAAACAATTTTTCTCACTTTAATTTATATATGTATATAGAAAAAAAATAATAATAATAAAAAGAAAAAAATGAAAAGACATGCCTCTGACATTAACTTTAGTGCTTGTTTTTGATTTTATTTATTTTTTGTTTTTTATTTAAATTCAAATGTCCTTTTTTACAGTTAGTAATTTGTTACCGGAAAAAACAAATTTAATGACTAATTTTTATAAATGATTTATTAGTCAATAACCAAATTATAGTAAAATAATAATAATAATAATAAAAAAATTATAATGCATAGTAAATGTATGGGAAAAAAGGATATTTTAAGCACATTTTCTTGATAACTTAAATTTTAATTCCGATTTCATTAAGTTTTTTTTTTCAAATAACAAGTCCAATTACTTAGGTATATATATAGGTAGTTAGATAGTTATTTAGTTATCTTGTAGTATAATGCATTTGACAACAAAAATACACATTCTTAAATAAATTACGTCTATTTAAAGTAAAAAAAAATGTATTTATATATATATATTTTTATATGGACTTTTTATTAAGAAAATATAATTTCGTAAATCCACAAAGTAAAATAATAATTTAGTAGATTTGTATATTATGTACTTGAATTAAATATTAATGATAATTGACAAAAATATGAATATAATTCTAGTTCCAATTATATTTTTTTTTCATTGTTTGTGGAAATAATTCAAATTACTTTTGGTTTCTTTAAAATACAACGAAAGCTCATTCAAATTTATTGACGTTTTATTTGATTTTAGATTAATCAATATTAGTGGATAATTTTTTTTAGAGTTTGATTTTAGTTGTTTTTATTTTGAAAGAGAAAACTCTAGGTTGAAATTTTTATTCATTTTAACATTTTATCAGCAAGATCACTTAATAATGATTTATATTTTTTAATATATCAGAAAATACGTTTAAGGTCGAAGTTCAAATATTGTATAGATTGAACCTTGCAGTAACCATATTGATGTGTCATTTACAATCAACCAGAAGGGTTGAATAAAAGGTGTTTTATCAATTACTGTTTTGAACGATAACACGCATCCCGTAAGACGTCGTACAGTGCCCACTCAACTAGCGATTGATGGTGTGCAAAACCTAGTGTTGATGATGTTGATTTTCAGCATGATAAAACTTTGGGTCACTCCTAGGCTTATGCTTAATTATTCAAACACTAACGGGTCTATTGTTATCTATACACTACACTGCAGATATTAATTTGAGCTGTAGAGACGTAAATTATGGCTAATTATAACGTACATTACATACTAATGGAGCATTATTCTTTTTTATTTCTATTTACCTTCATATTTTTCTATTATTGGAATTATTTTTTTATTCCCAGTTATAGGAACAGCATTTATAGAGTTTTAGGACAAATATCTTTCTGAAGAGCAACAGCTATTACTAATTTATATTGACAATCATCTGAAATTCGCTACTAGACACAATAATAGTATAATGAGTATGAGGAGGATTTGCAGTAGACAACGTGCGACATTAGATCGATTTTTTACTTTTCATTTTATTTTACCATTTATTGTTATAGCAATAATTATAATTCACTTTCTATTTCTGCATCAAACCGGCTCAAATAATCCCCTAGAAATTAATTCTAATGTAGATAAAATTCCATCCCACCCCTACTTCATCTATAAAGACATTGTAGAATGTACTATTATAATTATATTATTAACGATTTTAACTCTTGCTAACCCAAACTTACTAGGACATCCAGACAATTTCAACCCAAACGAACCCCCTTATCATTCGTGTACATATTGTACAGCCAGAATTATATTTTTTATTTGCCTATATGCAAATAAGTCAATTCGTCATAGTGGTCAACAATTGAACTTATTCCCATCCACTTTATGGACAATTTTGATTTACGTGCTTACTAAATTTAACTGAATGGGTTGAAGAAAACAGTGCTATTGATCCACAATGTGATTTGAATTACTTTGTTTTTTACTTTTCGTGCTTAATTAAGTACGGTACTGCAATTTTAGACTACAATATCTACAATAATTCGAGTATTTATTTTTGACAAAATACTGGCTTATCTACTCATTAAATGTGGAAAACTACTACTATTGTCAGGAACTAAGCCTTCTTTAATAGAATAGTTTCATTTTATTTAATTTGTTACCAGATTAACTCTCAATTATCTCTTGTCATTTATTATATCCCAATGACAAAGGCTACTAGACCAGCTCGAAAAACCAATGAAGCATTTTTTTTTTTAGAAGGTAGTCATTCTTCCTACAGCATCAACCAGCGTGTAAAACGGCAAATTAACTTTATCTCAAAATGTTAATAAAAAATTATTATATTTAAACTTCTTTATTTAAGGTTTTTTATAATTTTAATTTATAAAGGAAATGATCTAACTACTTTATTTAATGCTTTCAATTGAAAAAATATTAAATAATCAGGGGTGGCAGCACGTAACTTGTTATAAACGCTTTTTTTTGTAACAAAACACCAGCGTCACAAAATTTTTTTTGGCAGCATGTACTTTGAAACGCTACCTTGGGATTGAAACAAAAAAAAAATTTAAGAAACATTTTTGCAAACTTTTTTTTTTAACACATCAACTATTTATACCAGAAATTTTCATTTCTGACGATCAGTAAAAATGGGCGTTTCAAATGTTACTTGCTGCCAAAAGTAGCGAAACAAAATTAAATGTGGCGAAACAAAATTAAAATTGGCGAAACAATTTTACGTGCTACCGTTTTTCAAAAATAGCGTGACAACATGTTTGTAACAAGTTACGTGCTGCCACCCCTGATTAGACATTCTCTGGAATAAGACTTGATTAAAATAATACGCAATTTATTAATTTATGTTCCTTATTTAGGTGAAAAAAAAGAAGAAAACTCACTTACTAGTTACGTAATAATTAGTATACATTATGAACATCAAATAGTAAGTAACGTATAGATTAGAACAATTAGACAATTAGAAGAGACATTGATTGACCTAGTCAGTCGCATAGATCGCTTTGATAAGATCCATCATGATCAGAATTGAAAAATAGTTTTGAAAGATATCAATCGATGGTGGTGGAGGATAATTGTGTTTAATCAAGGATCAATATCGGACTGTACAGAGGCTATTTGTAGAGGCACAAAGAGTACAATACTTTTTTTTATTTATACATTACTTTGAAGACATATAAATCCTTTAAGTTAGTGTCATAAAATCGGGAAATGAATACAAAATAATATGAAATAAATAAAGATATAAGACAGAACAGAATTAGAAAATTTTAAGTAGTTATATAGTAATTATAATTTGTTAGTTAATTGAAAAATGTTAAGTTTTGATATAATATCGATGAAAATTATTGGTTAGGTACAGTCTATAAGAACAGTACTAGTATCAAAACAGAAAACAGGAAATATATTTATATTATATTACTAATTTGAATTCATTATAAAATGTCTCGGATAAATAATTTGGAACACACCAATATGATAATTTCAAATGCATTAACATACGAGTGTATTGTCCGTATATTTATGTATGATATTTAAGATAAATCATAGACCATATAGACGAAATAAACCATAGTTATTGGTTCGTGTTTCAGATATACACATAATTTAAGATGTATAATTAAAACATAATATTTGCACGATAATCTTTTACATAGAAATTAATTAAATAAATAAATAAATCAATAAAATTTACTATAATAAACAAATCTATCGATTTAAAAAGAAAATATAGTTTTTTCAAATCAAATTCAATTGTAATAGTCAATTGTTTTTAAATTTCATTAATGTAATTAATTTTCCAAGATAACTCGCATGTTATAGCTATACAGAATTGAAGTATGATTTAGACATTTGAAACTATTATAGAAATTTATTTATTTATTTATTTATTAAACAGTGGACCTGCAGATGAATCTGCAGGCCAACTACAGACCCTTTTCCCCTACGGGATGTGGGCCTTTAAAATATAAAAGTAAATTTACAAAATAAAATATATAACATCTAAGAAATACAATAAATGGTATAAAAGAAAAGACTCAACAAATTAACAAAATAGAAATTACAATTTAAAACAAAATTATTAGTAAATTAACAATTCAAAAATAAAAATTTAAAATTCAAAATTTTAGCAAATTAACAAATTATCAATTTAGTAAAATAGAAACAAAGTTAATTGTACACTTATAAAAAATAAAGTAAAGGTATTTAAGTGTAGAGTATTATTTTGTATTATTTTTTAAAATTATTTCCAACCATAATTTGTATAATTTTTCAGGTGTTCTATCGTTCTTTAATAAAATTTATCTGTAAAAATAATTATATATGCATTTTTATATATATATATATATATATATATATATGTATAATATATATGCTTAAACATAATATTATCCTAATGTGTCATATTATTATCCTTTTTTGCAAAAGGAGTAAAATTTTATTTCTGTACCTATTTCATTTTTTTCTTTCTTTCTTTATCTAATAAGACTATTAATCTTTCAGTAACCTATATTTTATCATAGAATAGAATGAGAATGAAAAAAATGAAAATAAAACAAAAATACTTTTCGTCTCGTCTTTATCCAATTTGAATGATGATTTTTGTAGTCTTTATTTTTATTTTTGTTTTTCTGTTTTATTTTATGTCCTCTCTGAAAGATAAAAACGTTGTAAATATTTTCAATATTTTTCCTTATGTATTTTATTTAATAGTGATATTACAGGGTGTTAGCAGTGTTGTTTTTTTTTTAAATAAATTGTTTTAGTGTTTAATATTGCAGTATTAAATTATTTTAAGATTCAAGTTCTAGACAAATAACATGTATTGAACAAATTAGAGTTAAATATTATATTACTTACTTTGTAGCATACCATTATAAGATCAAGGATTGGTGTCGAAGGATAAGTAGAAGTATATATTTACTACAAACAGTTTTTGTCATCAAATTAATCGAAAATATTGATGAAAAGGGATTAAGTCACTTCAAAAATCCAATATTTGTAATAAAATAAAATAATTAATGCAATGAAGTTAAATTTTTATTTAGTACAAATGGAATAATTATACAACTCATACAACACACAAAAATCCGATATTATTTTAAATTAAAAAGTTAAGTAGTAAGTACCTATACCTATATAATAATGCTAATGATAATTATCTTAATTTGTTCAATAAACAGAATCACGAAATTGAAAATGTTCTTTAACAGAAACCTTAAATTCTATTTAAAATAGAACCGATGTTTAGGTTGTAATAATTACATTGCAAGCACTGATGAAGGAATTTGGTTCCGAAATATCGATATTTCCAAAATAAAAATTAATTTATTAGTGAAAGGAAATTCGACTTTTAATTGTAAAAGAAATAATAATAGTTAACGGTAAAATAATAATTTATTTAAAAACAAAATAACTGAATTTTATGAATATAGCATTTAGTTATCGACTGTATATCTAGTTTTCAATGTTAATTAAATTCAATCAGTACACGTATTAGAAAATAATTTTTTTTATTTGTTTGATTTTTGCAATTGTCATCAATACAATCAGATAAGGACCCTAACTGCTTACGCAGAATTAAGCCAACCATACAATACACACAACAAATTTTTATTAAAATTTATTTTGGTATATTTTGAAGTAAATTCGGCTTCCTAATAGCAAAATTTTATTTTATTTCAATGCTTAAAAAATTATATTTCTAATAAGTTGAAAGGAATAATGGGAAAAAATTCTAATCAGAAAAAATTGGATAATGAAAATATTAAATAATTGGTTTGTCTCTGATTACAATTCAACAGAACAAAACAATTTGATTTTAAGATGTGAGAGTATAGCCAACCAAATATAAAATAAAAAAATGTAGTCAAAGGCCTTAGATGTTAGTTTTTTTAGCTACTAATGTTAGCTTTAAGAGAAATGTAAATGTTTAATTTTTTATTTTTCAATAAAGGAATAAAAATAAATAAAATAAGCATAGTTAATTGACATATTTTAAATTAGGTTCATTAACAATACATATATTTTAAAATACAATTTGGACATACTTATCGAACTCACGAAAATAAGAAAAAAATCGAACCAAAAGATTATAACTTTTCAAAATTGGAAAAGCGTAGGTGTAGTAAAAATAAATTTATTAAAGTAAAAAAGAATATATTCAATTTGCAGACATTTTGAGAAATAGATAAAATAGAGACCCTTCCCTAAGTTAAAACTAACAAGCTATAGGTTATGACAACATCGTAAAGTATCGATGCTATGGATCCAAAACTTCAATGGAAGGCAACTTTTGACATCTTGATTTTGAAAAGTTTTCAGTTGGAAGTTGAAATAAATATATAATTAAAAAATCAATTTAAAGTGAACCTTTTGATTTGATATACTAGGTAAATATATGTAATTTAAAAATAATCATATTTCAAGTACTGATGCTGAACTATACATGAAAAAATAAGAACATTTTTATATAACTAAAGTATTTATATATTATGTACTATTATATATTATGTACTATTATATACATATACATAAGTACTATTATATATATTGGAAAATATCTACTTACCATATTTACAATTGTTTTATTTTAATAAATATTATTTGCCAAAATTTACCAATGAAAACATATACAACTATAAATTATATATAGCTATATATATATTTTTTATTCTTTAAAATAATTAATATTCTTTTCGAGTAAATGAATTCAATATACAATTTGCAAAATTAATAATTTTTTACACGTTTTGATGTTTTCTTTTATTTAATTATTTTTCTTTTTTTATGTAATTTTAAATATTTTGGAAGATAATGTTATTGTACAGAATGTTCAATTTATTTTGTAAATAAATTTTTCCATTTTTATTTATTTATTTTTTTTGATTATTTTTTTTATTATGATTTTGATTTGTAGGACAAAATATTCACTACATCCTTATAATATTTCAGATGCATTTACATATATTTGAATATGATGATAACAAACAATTTCTCTACTATTATAATTTAAAATATTAAAATGGAATTTTACAGATAATTTATTTATGTTTCCTGTTTTAATTTTATAAAATTCACAAAAATAGGAAAAAAAATATGTATATTATAATATACCTATATATTTTTTGTTTTGTTTTGGTTTACAACAATTTTTTAATTATACATCAAATTAAATTTTTATATAAATTTAATCTGAATGATGTATTTGAATTAACAGAGAGAAAGAATTTATATTGTTCAGTTATATGTGGATGATGTTTTATACTAAATTAATAAATTTAATATGTATAGGGTGTTCACAAAACATACATTTTTGTTAAACATATGGTATTGAAAGCAAATAATTTACACTCTATATTTAAGCACACATATACGTATATATAGGTATACACCATATATATATATATATCTATTGATTATTTAATTTATTATTTCAATATTTTGTTGTTGTAGTTGCTGGCATTTTCAACAGTAACATGCTGAACAGTTATTTTTTTTTTATTATATTTTAGTTATTTTTAAATGTAATAATAAATTTTTCTCACAATTATTGTATTAATTTCCATTTATATCAATTATGTTGTTTTTAATTATAACACTTTGAATATATGTATAGTAAAAAATTCCAAAATATATAATCATTTATATTTATTTTGGATATTTTTATTTTATTTAATTCTTCTATTAACCGTTCATAATAACTTAACTAGCCGACGTCTAACTAACGACTGATTGAAATTTTAACTTTTCATTACCAGTCAAAAGAAAACAAAAAAAAACTTAAAAAGAAAAATATATGAAAACAAACAAAAAGTAGGTATAACAGTTCTTTAGGAAACTCTGACTGAAATTATACCGTATGCTACAATATATACATTCACACATACATTCTATATGTACAAAATGCATGAATTTTGTACTACTGGATTGAATTAATTTTCTTCTACTTTTATACGTTGGTATATAGATATGTATCAGATATCACAGTAGTTCATATACATTATAAATTTATAAATATAAAATTTCTCTTATTTTCTTTCTCTCTCTTTCTCTCTCTCTCTCTCCTCTCTTCTGTTTCATTCTTTCTTTATCATTTTCGTATTATTATATTATCATCAACAGAAATATACATATTTATTATAACACTCAATCAACCAATTTTTGTGTCAGATGTTTCAGTACCCAGCCAGACCCACATGTTATTTTTTTAAATATGCAAAGCCAGTTCTAAACAAAAACACACTCATTCATACAAACGTATTAATAAATATATATTTATTTTATACAAACCCATATACATATAGTTAAGAATTTGAAAAACTATAAGCCAAATGAATGTAAATATATCCTGACGGTATATATACCTATCCACACATGCATATACATTCTATTGAAATGCATAGCATACGAGTTTTATAATACAAAATACAAAACGAAAATAACAAACAAAAATTTCCAAAAATTTTAAATATGTTCATTATGTACGATAAGATAAATATATTTTTCCACATTATTTTTATAAAAAGTCAGATCGAATCAAATGTGTATGGAAATTTTAATGGGCGTATAAATGTATATGTATTTTATTGTATAGATGGCGATGCATTGATAACTTGCTTATTAAATGAACTGACAGTAAAAAATAAGAAAACAAAAGCAAAAACAAAATAATTAAAAAGAAAAAATATTTTACTGTTAATATGAAAATGAGTATAACGGAATTTATGTAAGTATGTACTTCTTATCAATAATAAGTGAACAACACGCTTTTAAAAAGAAGCAATTCTAAAGATATTTTCATTCTTCTTCATTATTTAATTGATTGGATTAATGATTTGGAATAGTAAGTGGAAAATTAGTCCGAAATTTATTTAGATATACATATGTACTTACATACATACTTAGTTAATTATTAATTTATTTATTTATTATAACAACCAAATATAATTAATATCCATTTGCTTTCCGGCTATTAACCAATTTTTATATTTTTATTTCATTACATTATGTATTCCTATAGATTGGAAGTGGCTATTCCAGTTACGATGGCATATGAACATAATATATGTATATTATTATAATTCTTGTGTATATAAACAAATTTGAGAAAAATATTTAACATACAACATGGAGCTGAAAACCTTTGATAATGTATAGAAGGCGCAACTGATGGCGCTAAATTAATGCTGTTTTTTGTTTTTTTAATTTGAAAATAAAAATTGAAATTCTTTTTTAAAAAAGTATGGTTTTGGTTTGTAGATGTTTTTGTTTTTTTTATTTTTATTTTTTTTTTGTGTTTTTCTCTTTTATACTCTCTTTCGTTGTAGTGTTGTTTCGTCACACGTTTTCACGGCAATTTTAATTTTCCTTTTGATAGTGGAAATAATCTCTCTAGTGTCCATAAGAATATATAGATAGTACATACACACATTCATATTATTTATAAAGAATTGAAAGAAGAGAAAGAATTCATTCAGTGAAATAAATTTTTTTTTTGTTTTCTTTTTACTGAACATTTTTTTTTTCTTAAGTGAAGAGTGAATTGGAAATATTTTATTATTAAAAAGTGGAAGCCGTTTATTAATATTACTACATACTTACTTTTTTTTTTATATTACACGTATCAATTTCATTCAAGCGTTTTCACATGGAACAGAGTGAATCCCCAAACTGTTAAGAGAGATGTCAATAATTCTCTATATTCAATCACTCGGTAACTGATAAATAATAAATCAAAAAAATGTTCACATAATTTACTACAAGCAAATTATAATCTGTCATTTTAAAAATATCGGAAGCAGGGGATAATATGACAACATTGACAACTAACAACTTACTGCATATCGTCACGTATTTGCCAAAAAAATGAATGTGCAAAAATTATGTTTTGAGAAAAATGCATTTTAATGTTTCTTTGAGTGCTATAAATCGACTTTCAAATTTAAAACTTAGGTTGTAAGTCATTTAAATATTATTTTTATTCTACTTTCTCTTGGAAATTTCAGTGTTGGTGTATGTTTTTTTATAACAGAGTCTTAGCGCATTTACTTTTTTTAGGTTTTTCAATAAAACGACATTTTTTTTTATTTTGAACTTAAGTAATGCTTTTATTTAAGTATAATCTAAATTCACATTTTGATTATTTATTAAGGAATAAATTATTTCTACATAAACTAAACATTAATCCAATTAGTCCATTTCTTCAAATTTAATAAAGAATTTAAAAAAAATCTAACTTAAATGAATTTAAAAAAACAAATAACTACTTATTTTTATATTCTGATACTTCAGCGTTATCTGGCTCAGGTAAGCAGTCTCTTTTATTTATATCACTTTTAGACTTATAGAAACCTTGGTAGCTCTTTGGAATTGTAAGGTCATCGCTCATTTTCATTAAATCTTTAAATTGTATTGCTGAAACTGATAAATTTGCAGTATAGGCTTGTGATAAGTTTTGAGCCAGTCGACCTTTTCTTAATTTGATTTCAAAATATGAAAATTCGTCATTAAAATGTTTTTTCTAAACAAATTTTTTTGTATCAGTTTTTCTGTACTGTAGCCAACAAGGAAAGGAAACTTACTAAGCATATATTTTGTCGCTTAAAATCAAAAAAAAATCTTCATAAGTAAGACTGTCAAACGGACGTCAAACGGATGAGGATTATGTCGAGCTAACCGTATTACTTGTTCCCAACAAATTGGATTATATACTGGAACATGCTTGGATTTTTTCTCTATTTTTGAATGTATAGCACCACATTTCATTTCGTTGGATGGACGTTGGATGGACGCTCAAAAGTTTCAAACACATTATTGCAAATATCGAATTGTTTGGTTGCCCACCACAGCTATTTGACATCACTTTTACATGAGTAATGTTTTCATGCTCTAAAATATAATCAAATATGCAAGATGAAATTTCATTATAGCCTCTTTTACCCTACGTTTCATTCGATAAGTAACATAATACTTTTTGATCGTACATCGTACATTATTTTTACGTTAAGTGATGAGTCCAAATACTTTTTATTTATTCACTTCCGGAAATGATGTTACAACAACATTTTTAAACAACGGTCATCACAAATTTAAATAAATAGAAATAAATAGAAGATACCGAAATTGGTTTTTTATGCTTGATTATGTTATTCTTTTAATTTTATTTGAATAGTAAATTTATACGATGGGCCAAAACAATAAACGTGACGATTCCTTGTTTTGGCATAACTTGTAAAACAAAATTTCACAATTATGCACATTCAGGAACAAAAAATCTCGGGGCAGGGGTAAGTAGAGAATTGGTGGATTTAGCAAATTGTTCTTTGACAAAATTTTATTTTCATAAGGTTCATAACTCAAAGCTGATGAAAAAGCACATTCGTTGTTTTGGTATATATGGGACGATATGTGTATATCGGAGATAAAACAACTAGTAAATTATACTATATAAATGAAATTACAATATGCAAACCAAATACATTCAGTATCAAATTTATTAATAAATTAAAAATATTTTGAGCTCGGCTATCGAATTTGTTGTTACCGTTAATACTTAATTATTTCTTTGTCTTCTTTAACTTCATCTCTAAATTGACTTGGAATGATTCAATTGATGGTGTATTCTTCTTTGTTATTTAAGATATATACATCAGTCCACTCACATTAATTTGAACATCGAAATAATTTACTCCATGTAATAATTTATGTAAACATAAATTTAATAACAAAATACTATTGAATCGAACTAAAACTTATTGGCACGGTCATTACTTCATTCCTTTTATTACGCATATCCCTATAAGTGGATGTTGTTTTATCGAATTTCTTAATTACTGTTATTTAATGTCTAGGATTTTTTAATTTTTAATATCCCGAATAACATAAAACATTACCATACATCTGCATGACCTCTTCTACATAAAATCATGAACTTAGCTTTTTAGGTATGGTCGCAATTTGCTGCACTGTATGTCAACTCTAAGTACTAAATCTTGCAAAATCAAAAAAATATCAGCTATCAAAATTATGTCATCTGCATTTCTGATTTATGTAAATGCCGTTGATGTTAATACTCTTTTTAGAATCTTATACCAAATCTTATCAGAATTTTAACTTTATTAGAATTTAGAGTTTTGTACGATTTGCCTTAATTCAAAGTAGATATGAAACAGGGATGGGAAATGGAATAATATTATATATTATATCCTGGTCTTACACTTTTACACATTTCTATTTCTGCCATTTTCAATACCATTAATTTTAACTTCGGTTCTCTATCGGCAAAAAAGTTATTTATGCACTGAATTTATTTTTTGTTTGAATTGAATTGATAAGCTTCTCTTGTTGTACCGTATTGACAAAATTCTCTTATTTGGTAAATCTTAGGTATGTTCATATATAATATGTTTGATGAAGTATCCAAAATGTTTCATCATCAACTGTTCTACATCTCAGAGTTCTACATCTCAGCCTAATCTCGTTTACCATCTCTTTACTCTATCTTGTGCAACTGTCCTTTATTCGTTAATCCTAATCTGTCGACAGTTGTGCTTGACTTCGTTCAGCTATCTTGATATTTGTTTTACTTATTGCTCAAGTATTGTACGCTACCGTCATCATCAACACATGTCCTGTCTCCGTACATTTGAGTCTCCGTACTTTAATCAATTTTACAATGTTGTATCCTTCAAATAGTGCTTCTGGCTATTCTGCATCTATCATTTGATTCGGCAAAGAATATTGTTACTATTGCAATGTCATGAGCATACACGATGGGTGATGGTTAGAGTGATTCTTAAAATTGGTTTTAGTTAGAAATTTGTTGTTAGGCATAAAGCAAAAAAAATTTAAGTAGATATACTATTTGCAAAAGTGAATTATCTCCAATATGCATAATCCCACCCTATACCCCACGGATGGGGTTACAGGAAAATGATTTTTTTTTTATCTATACGCAGACTGGTGGGAATCTTCAAAAGACACAAAAACACACAAAAGACGAAATGGGGCAGCTTGATATTGTGTGAGGGATTCTTACCCACTAAACCCACTCTTCCTATATTGCGATCTAGTCCTACAGGACTAATGAGCAATTTTTTTTTTCTTGGCTTTATTTTATTTTTCAATGTAGACTACATCCAGCGATGTCTATCTAACTTTTGCTTTGACGTATTCATCCATGCCCTTGAAGACCCATCGCATCAGCGACGAAAAATCAACAAATTTGTAATTATGGAAGACTTGTGAAAAACCTCGTTTCGTTGGTAGTCAACATAACGAAATTCTTTACAAGTCATGTAAAAACAAATCTATTTAAACGTGGGAGCCGGTTAACCCCCGGTCAAATACGCGGCAAGCCCTCAAGAATGTGGGTGATTATTGCTGCACTCCCTAAAAAGGTTTTACTCTTTTGAGTCGTTTGGCTATATTTCTACTGTCCAGGAGTTGGACTACCTCGACATTTACATGATGCTGAAGCCTTTTTCGTGACCTATTGCAAATTTCTGTATTTCTTTATCGAGAGATGCTATTTTCGCTATGTAGGTAATAGTTTTTGATGAACCAGGGCGCGTTCACAATGTTTCTTAGGACCTTATTCTGCAACTTAGGACAATGAATGATGATACAAATAATATTATGGGTTGCAGTTTTGAATTAGAGAATAATACAACGCTATCAAAGTCAGGTTACATTTTTTTAAAGTTCCTTATTATTTTTTTTATTTTATGGGATAAAGATGGCAAATTTTAAACAGAGACTTGAATTTGATGATTTATAATGCATCAAATCAGAAAATAAAATTGTGTTTATAAACTTCTACCTATTTAGTATTCAAATATTTATTTAGTTTAGCTCAAACTAAAAGTATAGCAAACATATCCAATTATTGTGTTTACATCTGTTGGAAATTAAATTTTGATCAGTTTATTAACACCATAATGAGCTGTACTAATACGCAACGATATAGTCATACCCAGAAACGTCTTTCTTAGATATTTTCACAAACTCGCCAATGTTTTTAAAATAGATAACAGATATTCAAATTGAAGTCCTCAATGACCCATCAACAAAAAGGACTTTCGATGAAGACACATGAAGTATTGGCGAATATACAAAAATTTCAAAATGTGTCAATTAGAAAACTAGACCGAGATTGCAACCAATGAAAGTGAATATTTCAAATGCTTTGGGTGAATAAAATGAGTTATATATACTGATACTCATTTATCATAGAGTATTAATTTAATTTTAAGAAATCTTTGAACAGAAATCGAATCATTAAAAATGCAAAACAGATAAATTATTTTCTATCACAAACATTTTCATTCTTTATCTTACTAGACATACACATGCTAGAGTTTGTGTAATTTACGTAAATTGTAAAAGTCGACGTTAAATAATACTTAAAAATACTTTGACAACTCTATTTTTAAAGAAATTTATTATAGGTTTTAATAAAACGTACCTCCATCCAATTAGCAGTATACCCCAAAATAAATATCTTAAAATTTCATCTGATATGCATCACATCACATCCCAAAAATTCTATATATCATTTAGTAGAAGTCCCTAATTTATTATTCCTGCATTTCATTCTCTCAAACTCAAATCTAATAATAAAAATCAACAATTTTCTTTCATTCCCGCCGTTCGTACGTAACGTAATATCAATGTGTATTACTTTACTGTATACATTATAATACATCCATATATAAATATAAAGAAAAAAGAGAGAGAAATTGATAGAGAGAAAAAAATATTATTTTTTTAACGCGCTTGTGCAATAAAAAACAACATAAAAAATCTAAAAACATACAAAAAATAAAAAAAAACACAAAAAAACTTTAAAACCACATGTTTTTCGTTTTTGTTTTGAATTTCATGCCAATTTGTTTTCAATTTATGGTATACAATAAAAAAAATATACATTACTACACATACAAATATTCATTTTTAATTATATATACACTATATATATTT
Source organism: Argyra leucocephala (assembly GCA_963942445.1). Classification (NCBI taxonomy): domain Eukaryota; kingdom Metazoa; phylum Arthropoda; class Insecta; order Diptera; family Dolichopodidae; genus Argyra; species Argyra leucocephala. The sequence continues at coordinate 69,696,706 of OZ012681.1, read as the reverse complement.
ATATACATTAGTTTGGTGTGGCAAATGTATTTAAAAATTCCATGTATAACACCTTATTGCCATTAAATAAAAATGTTATTCATTATTTTTTATCAAATCGCAATTAAACGAATATTTCAGAAACAGTTACTAAGGTCCAACAAGGATAATGATTTGAAGTAAGCTGCATTGCAGTTAAATTGCAAGCTATTATCATTATATTGTAATTATTAAAAATCATATATTCCAGAACAAGGACATAAAATAAAAATTTTCTAAAAATATCAGTAACTAAAAAAATTCTAAACGTCCGTGCAATTTCACAATAAGTTAATTATACCCAGAAATACAGATATCGCCAAATTGAATAGGGAATCGAAATAATATGAAAAACAGGCGAATTATACAATAAAAACAATTAAAATAATACCAAAAAAAAAGATGTAGAATGAAAATCAAAACCAGATTTTTATCTGGTGATGAGCCATCATTACCACACTTTTTACTTTTTTTATTATATTTTTTTTTTTGTTATTGTTGTTATTATTATAAATTATTAACATAGAAATTGAAAACAAAATTAAATCTTTAACATCGAAATCTTATACTGATATGTAACTGAAAAGTACTGAAATGAATTTATTGTAATGATGGTGGTGAGATAGTGGGACGTGTATTCAAATAAATATTTTAAATATCATGTGTTCTGATTTACTTTACATTTGAATTTTTGTGTAAACCAAAATAATAAAAAAAAAAAAACAGAAAAAAAAATATTTTGATTTTATACTGAACAATAAATACACGTAATCCAGATGTAGCTCATGCTTTCGATAAAATTTGACATCAGGAATTGATTCGCAAATTAAACAAATCGAAATACGCAGTAATACGTGTGGGAACTATACTGATACCGAATATATCCGACATATTGTTTGAATAAAAACAGAAAAACGTATGGATTATTCTTCCCAACGAGAAATCAGATATTCTATAAGGTAGAACTCTACATAGATATTTAATAAATTGTTTTTCTGCTTCTAAATTTCATCATTTACAATCTGCATAATATGCATATAATATGCAGTAATACACAATAAGTTAATATTAATACATAATTTTTATTTCAAGATTCCACCAAGGCTATGGGATGAACGACCTAACTGTTTTTTTTTATGTTCTTTACTGTAATTTAGGTAGAATTAACTTTTCGTACTCATAATGTTTTTCGAGTATTTTTATTTATCAAATTTCTAGCTCATCAACTCATTAAATGTTTAAAAGGTATTGTCAGGTATTAAACCTTCTGAAATAGAACGTCACAACCCTGGTGAATCTACTGCTAGGACTACAGCATATACTACCGAATATTACAAAAGCCTTTGATCAAGTGTGGCACAGCAATCTTTAATCCAAATGCCAGGCTATATAAGCCTAGGTTCTGTTTTCATAAAATGGATTGAAAATTTCCTCCCGAATCGTTTGATATCAGGCAAAAATCATATTAACTAGCGTTACTCCACAATTATCAGTTCTCTCGCTTACTCTCTTTTTGATAATTATCAATGATCTTCTCCCATCAATTTTCAATCGTGATTTTGCAGATGATAGCACTACAGTAGTATCCTTCGGTTTTCTTTGAAAATTACATGCTACAATACCAGTCAGCACACTCAACCATGACTTAGCCATCATTTGCAGCTAGGAAAAAGTAATAGAGTTGAGTTTAACGCAAAACTACTCAATTTAATGGACGGGTTTACAATAAAATGATATAGAATGACCATATCTTTGACATTGCCAAAAATCCCAGCGAGATGTCAAATCCGAATCGCTGCAAAACGTATTTTACTCCCCAAGGCATGTTAAATATAAAAAAAATCATAAATACGACTCAAGTTGGTATACAATTCGCATATATGAGCAGGTACATCTCGAACCTCACCAAATTTTCTAGACAAAGTTCAAATCGGTTTTTTAAGATCAAATATCGCCGAAATTGGCTGAAATCGAGATTTTTAAATGAGAAGGGGTATTTTTTCATGCAAATTCGGATTCTACGCCAAAAAATAAGAAACTTTTGTTAAGTAATTTTTTTTTTTTTTTTTGTTTTGTTTTTTTTTTTTTTTTTTTTTTTTTTGTTTAAACTTTGTAGGAACCCAAAACTGAGATATGAAATATGATAACATGAAAAGCAAATTAATTTATAAAAATGATTATCATTAATTTTAGTTTACCAAAGGAAAATATTGAGTATTTTTGTTTTATTGTTATTAATTTTGAAGACAAATACTTAGAAAACAAAAAAAAAATCATTTAACATAATTTTCTTTCTGCGCCACCCAGCATGTAAATATATATCCTAATGCAAATACCACTGCTTAAGTATTTCTGGCGTGGAACGAGAGAGGCATCAAATGCCCCTTATTCAGTGCAAATTCTTAAATGGCTCAAAACTGGCTCTGGTAATTCGTTTGTAGAAAAATTTTCTAAAATGTGGAACCATATTCCAACACATGTGCTTCCACAATACAAAAATATACCTACGTACAATCGGCAAAAGTTCAAGAGTAATATTAACAAATTTATTAAAAATGCCCCTACTGATCAAAAGGAGATTTTTCTTTCTACAATCCTCAATTAGTCCAAGCATTGTGCATTCGTGTATAAAGGTATTGTATTTGAAAGAATATTTCCGACGTTGGAGTGACAGCTAGAGGTGGTGTTATTCGTTCTATTATATTTAACTAAAAATCCGTTGCCTTGGTCTTTGTTTAGGAGTTAGGTATTTTTAGTTTTGTGAATTTCGATGCTTTCAGCTGGATCTAGTTTCCTAGAATATCTTATATAATTTACCATTACTATGTCTTCTTTCGAAATACTGTTATTCTCTTTGATGATGTGTTCTGATACCTTGAATCTGAATACTGTTGAATTCTTCTTCATAACTAATTCTGCTTCTTTCAGGTGTTCATTGAGTCGTGTTTGCATGTTTCTCTTAGTTTGCCCAATATAAACTTTGATGACTGCAAGTCGTCTTACATATAACTGATTTTTCCACCACCCCTACTCGTCACTCTGACGGCGGAAATATTATTTCAAATACAAACAATGAAATATGTCAAATTGCTACCTGTGCAAAAAGAATGAATAAGATAATTTAAGTTGAGTATAAAACATTGAAGAAGTCTGCAAGTAGTAGACGAAATACGCGTATCTGTATGATAAGCATATCAATAAAACTAAAAGGAAAATATTCGACTATTTTCGGCAATTATACAAAAAATTTTACTCTAACGCTAGAAAACAAGTTTATATAAAAACTTATTTAGCTTGTTAGCATTGCGTACATTTTTACACAGTCTACTTTCAACAGTATAAACGCTTACGTAGCTGTAAAAAAAGCTTGCATTAGAATTCACTTAACGAAGCATTTAATCCGGTAAGAATAAGATTCAAGATGGAAGTTGTAGTGGATCATTCCGCCACAAAAATCTAACTGCCAAAAGTAAAAAATTTCGTTGAGCAGATTCCAACCGATTAATATATCAATCAAGTAATGAAGGGACCATACTTGACTGGCATATTCAAGGGTGACCTACGATAGGTTTCACATATGACGCATAACGATGTTTTGTGAGGTAGTGGTTGGAAAATTCTATGGATCAACATTTGATGATGCTTAAAGAAGAATTACCTTTAACCCCCACCTTATCATAGTTTTACTTGAAATTAAGTTTTGAATAAAGTATGAGCCCGAGATCTGTAAGACTCAAGCCACATAAAGCTATGTTATAAAAAACCTATAACTTAATGTTTTAACGGTATAAAGATATAAGGGATTCTGTCAAACGCTTTACTCTTATATATAAAAAGGTCTTCGACCTGTAAACCATTCTCCACTGAGGTAGTTACTGTTGAGACAAAGTCAACTAATTTAGTAGTTGTTGATATAACTCATTGGAGGCCGTCCTGCTTGCCATATATGAATGGCTTATAATATTCATACAGGAAGTCATATACATATGTACATAATACATATGTATTTTATTATATATACAAACAATTGAAAAATAATTAATACAAGTAAGTTTGGCTATAAGCGTGCCTTCCGAAATATCGATATTATTTAGTAAAGTAAAAATTAATTTATTAATGAAAGGCAATTCGACTTTTAATTGAGAAAAAAAAATATTATTTCATAAGTAATAAAATAAAATAGAAATATTTGTGACAGACAACTAAAATTAAAATATGTGTAAATTTAAAAAAAAGAATTATAAAAATGAAAGACGTAAATTAAAACAGTTCTAAAAACAGCAAATTTTTATGTCAAATAAAAGAAAAATAAATAAATTACAAACATTTTTTATTTAGAAAAAATTTTATTTAAAAATCGAATAATTATTTTTGTAACTTTGATTGTTTATTAAATGAAAATTTAATTATAATAATAATATTGGACAGAATGCCAGAAATACAAAAAAAATATGATCTGAGATGAAGAGTTTTCTGAACCAAAATTCACTTTATTGGATCCAGAAAAGTAAATATTTATTACCAGCATTTTATCAAAGCAAAATTTAATATTAAAAAATTTGTAGACCTTGTAATCTGTCACATTGAAATAGCTTTTTATTCCGTGTGGTATAATGGTCTGATGTATCAATTATATCAAATGCAGTTTATAGTCTACTTGGTCAAAATGATCAGAAGTTTTATTGAATATAGAATATTTACCCTCAAAATCAATGATGCTTCAAATACCATTTGCCAGCAAGTATGGTTCTATTCTAAAACCCTCAGTTATACAAACTGTAAACTATAAACTTGTAAAATAGGCTTGTCCGCTGATGAAAATATAATGTATACCTCGAATTCAGACCCTAGCACAATCATCTTGAATTTTGAATTACGGTTTTTGCCCTCCAGCTATGGAAACATTTTAATCAGACAATTAGTCGATAGTTATTAAATATAAAGACAAATATTTTAAAAACCTGCGCTTGCTTCTTAACTGCGTCCTATTCTCGATGTACATAACAAACTTGCTACTTTTATTAGACCGAGCAAAAGGAAACAATTATGATCTATTCTGCAAGATAACGTAAATAACATTCAGTATAATGTTCAAAAAATGTATAATATTGATCTTGAATTTTGCACAATATGTTATTAAAAATACAGTAAATTTGAAACCGTCTTATTTCGTAATACGGTGGATAAAACTAGTTCGGATATTAGAAAAAATTGAAAACAATTTATCGTCAAATCGCCTACTTCATGTCTCGGAAATAAAAAAGTCATTAAGTACCGTGATATTCAGCTACGTCGAAATCTGAATTTCATTGACCATGTAAAATACGCTATCGAAAAAGGTAATAAATCCAAAAAAGCTTTTTTATAGTAAAAAAAATTAGGCAACACAGTTTAAATATTATGCTACCAGACATTAATCAGGCCAACGCTTGTATATGGTGTACCCATATGGTATAACATAAGTGCAGGCCTAATGGAAAAAATACGGATGTTTGAAAAAAAGATTTTGCATAAACAAGTTTAGAAAGCCTGAATCCGAATACAAACATTTTTACTCTAATAAATTTTTGTATAAGGAAGTACAAATCATAAGAATCGACAATTTTATTCAAAACTCCTGAAAATTGTTTAATATGACATATATTCTACCACAATAAGAAGGACATTAAAAAGACTATGCTTACAGGTTTCATAGCTCCTGAATATTTCATCTTTTCAGATAAAAAATGTTTATACTCAAAACAAAAATCATATCCCTATACTATTTCATTATAGTAGACGGGCACATGTAAAATAATTGAATTAGTAAATAAATAAAAAAGATAAAAAAGTTTTGATCCAGGCAATATCAAACGAGACAACATGAAATGTTACATGTCTATTTCAGACAAAGATAAAAAACTCAGAAATAATTATTGGTGGTTGGGCATCATGAATGAAGCATAACGAAACACTATTGTAAAATCTGTTGTAAAATTAGTTGTATAGTTAAATTTAAGATCAGACTAAGTTTAGTTAAGTTAGCATAAGATCTTATAAAAACCATAGATTCAACGTTGTTTTTTGTTACCTTTTACAACGAACCTAGATATTAATTTAAAATAAAAAAATTCTAATGTTTTTTTTTACATGTTTAAAGTAAATTAAGAAAAACCTTGTTTATTAACTTTATTTGTAGGTTAAGCTAGGCTAGAATAAGATGTAAATAAATAACAAAATGAAAGTTAAATAAAAAAAAACTTGTTAACTACGAAAAGGAGACCTTGATTCTTACCTCACAGAAACTTACAATTAAATAGCGAATTCCGCCAACTGAAGCACTACTGTCAAATATCTAAGGATCATCCTGGACCCCAAATTAACTTTTAAACCTCTATAAAACCGGCTATAAAAAAAATTGAATATTAATCAAATTGTTATAAGAACTAATTCATATCTCTCTAAATTCAACAAAATTTTAATCTTCAAATCAATTTTCCAAAGTAGATACATATATGCAAGATAAACCAGTTAAAATTATGCTAAATGCCTCCTTTGGCATTGTAGTACAGTATAGATAGTACTAGATACATATTTCAAATCCGAAACGAACGAGCGATAACAGACAAAACTACTATTAGGATAAACAAATTTAATGCCAACAGCTCCAGCTATTGAAACATTTTAATCAGACAATTGGTTGATTGTTATTAAATATAAGTTTATGAAGTAAACTGTTCTAGAGTTCTAAACTTTTTTTTTCCAAAACTATTCTGATCGGTGATCATTAGATTGTGCAAGACAATTTTAAATTGATCTTGTTTGTTCTAATTTTTTGTTCAGAACAATTTTGGACAACTTTTTTTGTTGTTGTTATTTATTTATTTATTTATTTATTTAGCAGTGGACCTACAGATTAATTTGCAGGCCAACTACAGGCCCTTTTCCCTTTCGGAATGTGGGCCTTTATAATATAAAGATAAACGAAACAATATTTAAAAATTTACAAAATGTAACACTTAATATCTAGGAAATATAACAAATAATCTAAAAAGGAAAAAATTAAACAATTCAACAATATTTTAACTTCAGTTTAACAATTTAAGAAATTAACAAATTAAACAATTCAAAGTACAGACCAAGATAGAGATTAATTCAAGCCAATGAGGTACAAACCAGGAAGTGCAAAAGTAGCATTTACACCTCCTGTTTTGCGCCCCATTGATTGACTTGGAATCCAAAAATACATTTTTAAATTAATTTACAATATATAATATTATAAAAAGTTGTATATTTGTGTATTTGAGTGCTTAGTATAAAATAGTATAAAAATGAAAGTATAGATAAACTTATCATTCGCTAGGATACTTAATCCAACAAATAGTAAGTAAACAATAGTGTTAATGAATGTAAATGGTTGGTAGAACTTATTCCTACCAAGTAATAATAGTAATATGTTAGTAGATTATTAGAGAAATTGGTAATGATAAGTTATATTTCATCCCAGATGTTATGATGTAGTAGGAGGTTTTTTATGAGAGTTATGTGTGTATTGGTATGGAATTGTAGGGCTTGCAATGGGGTGAATGTGAACTGAGATGTAATTGTGTTATTTGAGGGGCATTGTGTTGGGATGTGTTTGATAGTGAGGAGTTCTGGACAGTGAATACATGTCGGAGAGTATACCCTAGACGCACTCTTGTAAGTTTAACACCTAGGGCTCGAGATTGATTTTTTATTGGGCCAGGAATGTTTGCGTTTGGATTGTGTAATCTAGCAAAGCGATTGGAAGAATTCCAGGCTGATTGACGGATGTGCGCCGCGTGTATTGCAATGATCCTTTTAGCATGGGAGTAGGACATTAATGAATCTCATAATGTTGTTGTTTTTTCCTTTAAATTTTGTCACTTAAACAAAAAAATTAGAGAGTAAACAAAAACATTAGAACAAAAAATTTTAAAAAAGATCAAAAAGAGTATTCAGTAGATTTTTTTATTCTAAGTGGTTCTTGTGTTTGACAATTGATTGTCATTGTCCAAAACTATTGATTAAATTTTTCGTCGATATTATTTTTTTTAAGTCTAGGTCTAGTTTAATTTGTTTTTGTTTTTTTAATTTTTTAAGTCTATTTTAAATTTTTTAAAATATAAAAATAGAAGTAGTCAAACCAGATTTTTATAATTTTCCACAATTTTTCCATATATCAATTAAAATAAATTGTAAATAAAATCAGAATTAAACAAAAAATTGTAGCTGACAAATTCTCTAATCTCAAATCTAAATTAAATACACATATATAATTTATTTATAATTAAATCTAATCTCTAATCTGATCTAAAATCTATCTTAAATGATAGAAGAATAAATTAATTGATTATTTTAATATTTAAATGAAATTTAATTTAATTGAAATTAAATCGAAATAAATTCTAAATAATCATAGTTAATTAACATTAAAAATCCACCGAGTCGTCCGTAAATATACTCATACCTTTAATAACTTATTGAAAATGACCCTAACTAAAGTACTTAAATTAGAAACTTTATCTGTGTTATAACCTAATGTTGTCACTAACCCATTTATTTGATTTTGTTTTTGTTTCATGAACTTCTGGTGGTATTTGTTTCTTTTATTTTGTTTTTTATGGATGGGGTTCCCCATTGTTTTATATGGGTGGAGGAGAAGATTTTTTTTCGGTTTGCCACTCCACCCATATTGATTCAATGAACAAAAAAAAAATTAAACTAAAATAACAAATTTGGAACCTTATTAAATTTTCAAATTGTTGTGTAGCTCACACAATATTTTTTCTTTGTATTATTATTGTTTTTTTTTTTTATTTGCTAACATCTGGTATGCAGGTGTTTTCTATACAAAAAGTTTTTTAATTTTTATTTTTTTTTTTTTTTGTTTCGTATTTCGCCGACTTTTAATATATTTTGTTTTTGTTGAGTCTGTTTTCTAATTTTTGGTGGGGTGAGGTGGAGGTTGAGATCTGTGTATTTTCATTTAATTTACTTGTTATTAGTTTGGTTATTATTGTTTTTAAATGTTCTAAATTGGAAGTTCTGTTGTTTAGTTTTCTTTGGGAATATTTTTTCAAATTTTGATTGCAAAATTTTCAACTTAAAGTTTACAAAATTTTTTGAAATATTTTTTTTTTGAAAATATTCAAATATAAGAATTTTATTTCGTTGGAAAATTATATTTAATGAAATTTTTCTTTTTAGATGCATATGCATGTATTTAGATATTATACAACTGTCAGTTACAATAAAATGACAAAATATTATTTTTAGATTTTAAATTACGACTGCGCTGGTTAAATTTTTAAAAATAGCAAATGAAATAGCAATGTTTGGTGACTATTATTTGTTTGAAGAAGTGAATACGAAAGATGGTTAATTTTTTGTCTTACGTATGCATAATTACGTATATGAAAGTAATAAATAAATAAATTTATGCTTATATCTTTTTTCACATTACATCTATCTATCTTAGGGTTTTCTTTTGAAATATTTGTATTATTTTGATATTCGAATAACTGAATGTGTCCCATAATTTGTGTCTGTAGTTCCAGATTTGTTTAACTATTACGTGATAATCCATCAAGTTAATTTTGTTTGGCAGTGTGTATTATCTGCTTTTAAACCATAGTATATTCTGAGTATTTTAAAGTCCATTTGGTTTTCTTTTCGTTTCCATAATATACATTTATACATAAGCTTTCTGTGAATTGAAAGAGTGTTTAGTTATCCAGATAATTTCGTTAAATGTCGTGTTTGATTACCCAGACAACTTCTGGTTTTGAACTTTGATTAGTCTTAGCAGATTAAAGCAGAGATTATAAGCAGATTTAAACAGAGTTCATTGAATACTATTGGTACCCATCAGTTGATAATATAGTGTTACAACAACATAGACAACAGGTAGTAGTAATATGAGTTATTTGTCATATATATAAATTTAAAATAATGATATGTAAGTTATATAAAAACCAATCAAAATACCACTTTCTAAAATTATTATTTGTAAAAAAATTATCGAATAAAATGGATATAGTTTTAGAAATTAATAAATTTTGTTTTTACAATTTTACATTTTTATTAATTAAAATGGATATTAAAATAAATAAAGAAAGCTATATCTACTAAAAGTATTCATTTACAGAGAAAATTGATACATCAGTGGATTGTACCAAAATTGTTTATCTTATTTCTAATATAAGTTTTATATTTACTTTAAAGTTTTGTCTACCCAACTCTACTAGACCTAATTTCCGACACGATTTCAATATGTATGTATGTACAAAAATTTAGCTTCTCCAGTTTTAGGTTCTATTTGGTTGTTTAGAGTTATTTGTCGTCATATTTTGATATTTGTGAATGAGAATATATCAACTCATGTATTTTTAACTCTTTGTATTAACCAGTTTTTTCATGCACTCAAATAATTTGAACGTAGTTTGTCACAGTTTTTGATCCCGTGTACTTTAAATTTTTGTAAGTATCATTAGCAAAGATTACGTTGATGCTTCTACAATCAACTTTGTATATCAACTGTATAAATTAAGGCCGGTTTTCATGAGAAATTTTTAGCTGATAAATTAAAGTTTAGAAAGAGAGGAGTATAGAAAGAGAGGAGTATACCGTTTATGTGTATGAGCGAGTAAAATTATATTATTTTTATGATAACTTTTATAGACGATTTGCCATCGAAAATCTATATACATAACCTTAAAATATTCAAAATGTAAACAAAAGCAAACAAAATGTAAAGTTTAGCTTTAATTAAATTAAAAATTTTATTTAAATTAATATTCATTTAACAAAAGGTTATTTAATTTAAGCAATCTTCCTTAGAATTGTTTAAAATTTCGTGAAAGTATATAAATAAAGTAAATAAAGTGAAGAAAAGTGAAATATGAAGAGCTTTCATCTGTGGACTGTGCATATACTGAATTTATCTGTGGAGAAATGCATTATATCAAATATGCATTATATTATTATGTTTTTTATTTTTACATAAGTATTTATTATACTAAATAAGAATTAAGAAAAAAAATTTATACATACACACATTACAAAATTCATTCAACAAAATTTAAATATTCATTCACATAAAAAAAAATAAAGCTAAAAGTTAAAATTGTAATTAAAAGTAATTTTTTTAAATGTGCTAAATAGTTAGTTTATGCATAAGATAAATAGAATATATGTATAATTTTAGTTCAATAGGTAGTTAAAAATATTATACCTGAAAGTTAAAATATTATTTTTTATTTACACACATTCAAATATTCAGTGCAAAAATTCATTTTTGTTATTGTTTTTACTCAAATTCAAAAATTAAAATGTCGTTCCGTATCCCTAAAATGTGTTGGTAGTGTGCGAATATTTTTTGTGTAAGTACACATTTTTTTATGTTAGTATTAAAAATATCGGCGATAATTATAAGAAACATATCTTTGCGAAGATATGTTTTTTTAAATATTCCCCGATATTTATGGCGATTCTCCGATATTTATGGCGACTCTTTCGATATTTCTCCCGATATTATTGTCATTCTCCCAATATTTTATTATTATTTCTTTATCGCACTTATGAAATTTTTGTATCTTCTGCCTATGCTCTAACCATTCGTCGATATATCGGATAAATAAAAACCGGGCATTAGACATCTAAAATACAATTTTTATCAATTATTACGACTAATATGAAAATGAATTGTAATACTGTACACAATGTACGAAAAAGTATTCTACCTAAGTTACTGACAATAAGATAAGAAAAAATTCTTAGTCCAGAATAGATTTCGATCTTTTTTAAAATAGGAAGGTGAAGATGGAATGCCAGCAGAAATAGCCAAACTGGACCCCGACCTATTCACAAAAACAATTGAACCCCACATCAGAAAAGCATGGATAGAAGAGAATATACCACCATCATGGAAAAAAGGAATGATTGTCAAGATACCTAAGAAACGAGACTTGGCAAATTGCAGCAACTGGAGAGGAATCACGGTTCTAAATACTATTCATAAGATAATAGCAATTATTATAAAGAAAAGATCAGAAGAAGTACTAGAACCAAGACTACGGAAAGAGCTGGCAGGTTTCAGACCAAACCGAAGCTGTGTTGACCAGTCAAATACTTTACGGGTCATAGTTGAACAATCAGTAGAATGGAATGCCCCACTATATCTACAATTCATAGATTTTAAGAAAGCATTCGACACAGTCAAGAGATGCGCAATATGAAGAACACTTACAAAGAAGGGAGTTCCTGAAAAAATCATCAACATCATCAAAGCGATGTATGAAGATGCAGAGACAACAGTTCAACACAGAGGTAACACCAGTGATTCATTCTACACCAATATAGGAGTTAGACAAGGATGTCCACTATCACCACTTCTCTTCAACACAATACTAGACGACATTCTAAGAAAAGTTTGCACTGGAATAAACGGAATAGAATGGGATCTCTTCGGCAAATTAGAAGACTTAGATTACGCAGATGATGTATGCCTCATATCAAGAAATCAAAGGGACCTACAGAACAAAGTCAGCAGATTACAGGAAGAAGCAAAGAAATCGGGACTGGAATTGAATATCGAGAAAACCAAGGAAATAAGGACAAACAACAGTGATAGTGAGCCAATAACAGTGAGTGGACAACAGATAGCATACGTAGAAGAATTCAACTACCTGGGGAGCATCATAACATCAAGAGGAGGTACAACAGAAGATGTCAACAGCCGTATAAATAAGGCAAGAAGAACGTTTGGGAGCCTCTTGAAGATATGACGGAGCAACCAAATATCGAGAACAACAAAGCTAACAATATTCAGAGCATATGTTAAGTCAACATTAATATATGGCAGAGAAACATGGCTCACTTCGGTCAAAATCAAACAGAAGCTACAAGTATTCATCAACAAGTGCTTGAGAATTATATGCAGAATATTCTGGCCGGCAAGAATTAGCAACGAGGATTTATGGATGATAACTGGAGAAGAACCGATCAACAGACAGATAAATAGGAAAAACTGGAAATGGATAGGTCATACATTAAGGAAATCAAAAAGTGATATAGCAAGAAGAGCTCTAGAGTGGAATCCACAAGGACAAAGCAGACCCAGCAGACCATCATACAACACACGGAGACGCACAATCAATCAAGAATTAACAATCAACAATTATATCTGGGACGATATTAAGGAAGTAGTACTCAACAGAGAGGAATGGAGGTTCACTATCGAAGCTATGCTACCACGCGGAGTAATAGGAGAAAAAAAAAAATTAAAATAGGACAAATTAGATTTATGAAAATGATGGTTTATTTGTAAATGATGTTTAACTAGCCAAAGGCGTAACATTCGCTGGTCAAGTATTAAAAAATATTTATTTCCACTTGATTTAGATATTTAACTCAAAACAAAGTTTTTGATTTCCGCAAAACAATTAATTTATTAAATCATATCGTCCAATTTAAGCATAACATTTTTTTTACATAGGGTTATTTTTCTTTCTCTAATCTACTTTAGTCACCGATGTACAGCCGTCCCTTCTTATTTAAAATTTTCTTTTGTATACAACGGATCTACCTTGTGGATATGAAGAAGATGGTAGATTGGTAGTTTTGTAATTTTAGCATCAATTGAAGAAGTAGTCAATATTAGGATTGATATATCCACTATAGTATCTTGCTTCTGGTGTTTTTCCCATAAGAAAATTTTTTTAGCAAATCTAGTGAATTTTTAAATGACAAAGCAAGGTTTATTACCATAGCAACAATAGGAATTTCTCCTTGTCAATATTTTGCTTTAAAAAATAAACATTCATTTGAAGTTGAAGATGTGCCAGCATTAGTTAATTAGAAACATTTCCAGCTGGCTATTTCAAAGACACAAACCAGAGAAATTTAAAATTTATCTTAAAAGATGGACATAAAAATTAGTATTTTTTAATGTTTTTACGTCTTAATTGTAATTGTTTTGCGGTAATATTTTGGAAAAGTATCAAATTTAACTTTTTGGGTTCCTGCCACTACTTTTAGCTTTAAATCACCAAGATTGAAAGTTTAACAGATATTATTAGCATATTAATACATTAGATTGGCTAATAATGTGTATTATCAATCTGTTAAAATCCATTTAACAAAATAGCACATACCAGCTAGTTTACAGTCCTTCTGAGTTGTAAGAAAACAATAAATAAAAATCTATTTTCACCCATTCCATACCATACCAACAAATTCCAAAGAAAACAATAAATAGAAGTTCAATATCACCCATTCCTTCACTGAGCAAAAAAATATGTTTGGCTTAACTATAAAATTAAAGAACAATAATATGGTTGGAAAATATAGTTACATTAACCATATTACTTCATGTAACTATGGGTTTTATATAAAGCTAAAAAGTTGTTTATATGGTTAAATGAAATATAATATGATTGCAACAAAAATAGTTCATAGTTCACACAACAATATTATTATCTTCACAAACATAATTATGTTTGCAGCAATATTATTTATAATTGAAACAAAAATAATTATGTTTGGAGTAAACATATTATAGTTACTTTCTACAAGACGATATTTTGTTCTCAACTATAATTTTGTTGTTTTAAATATGACTCACTAATATAATATTATGTTTAAAATAAATATAATATGGTTGAATGAAAGATATTTATGTTTACACCAAACATAATTTATAGTAGGTTAAATAATAATATTATTCTCACAAACTTAAGTTATGGTTGCAGCAACATTAATTTCAATTGAAACAAAAATAAATATGATTGAAGTAAATATATTATATTTGAAATAAAAGCACAGTATAGTTAATTTCGAGAGGATTAGTTTTTCTGTCAATTATAATAAATAAATGTCCAATAAATATCAAATTTTGTTAAATTGGTGCTGTCTACATCAGCTACATAACTTTTAAATTTATCATCTTCAGCTGCTGATGACTGTAAAAAATAATAAAATAAAAACATAAGTATATTGTAATAGTTAATATTACCTGCAAATTAAAAAGTACTTATATTATAGCATCTGACAAGAAATTCTAAAGAAAGCCTCAACTTTCGTAATATATTGCCATAAAAATAAGAAACTGTTTGATTGAACAGATTATTAAATAATTATAATTTAACTAACCTGTATAGTTTCCTTTTATTAGTTTTTCAATAGTTCGTCTTAACTTAGATTATTTATTCTGTTTTGTTATTATTTTAATAACTAACTATTTCAACTTATATTGAAATATTTCCTCTCACAACATTTTATCCAGTTTTTCATAAAGTACACTTTATTGTCTATCAACATATAGATAAAAAATTAGTGGTTAGCTTATAAAATGTTGTGATGAAATGTATGCAAACACTTACCAATTTATATTCATCAGTTAAGAGCTTTTACATTAGGTACGCTTATATTTTAAAACACGTTTTAACTTAGCAAACAACAACAGAAGACTGAATATTCAAGTATTTTTTTATTTTTGAAGCATTTTATTTTAACGAAAACTATAATATGATTACTTCAACCATAATATGATTATTTCAAACATATAAGATGATTACTTCAATCATAAGGCAACTATAACATGATAGCTTCGATCATAATATGATTAGTATTACTACAAATAGTTGTAAAACAACTATAATATTATTTCTTTAACCAAAATATGTTTGTTACAACTACTGGATTATGAGCTTCTTAACCATATTATGATATCCACAACCATAATATTTTTGTAAGCAATATAATTTATAGTTGATTTAGATTTTTTTAAATATAGTTGTAGCAACCATAATTTATTACAACGTAGGTATATATTTCGATTAACTATAATATTTTTAACACAAATATAATATGTTTCTATCAACCCTGGTTATATTCCTCATTAACATATCAAATGTTTGTTTCAAGTATATCTAACATAATAAGTTTAAAGTAACCATAATATATTTCTTGTAACCATTGGATAAACATATTATTTTTCTTAGTGCGTAAATAATACACAAATATTTTAATCATCTCTATGTCTATTACATATTAAACATGTAACATTAATAACAACATATTATAAAAAATTACATAAAAACATATTAAAAAATAAAAACCCTACTGTCAATTAGCATTGTCTACTACGACTGTGGTCTTCATTCTATAAAGTCTTCAAGTTGAAGAGGTAAATAATTTTTAAAGAAAATTTCAATTTAATATTGATTAGGTACCTAGTGATTTGTAAATTGATGAGTATTTTTGATAATAAGTCTGATATGATAAGATAGCCCTTAATTGAATGTAATCCTACAAAATTTTTCCTAATTTTAGATAACATTGAATTGTGTTCATTTTGTAAAATTATTTTAAAAATACAAACGACAAAAACATTTTGTTATCAAGGATTTAATATAAAAAGCAAAAAACAAAAAAAAAAAAAAAATTGCCGCCAATGAATCTTAATTAAGAAAATGGCAATTCATTAGGCAATTTTTGTTTACTGACAATGAAATAAAACACATGAACAAATAACGGATTTTCTTTACAATCGTATCTTCATTTATTCAGGTGTATTTCACTGAATAAAAGAATTAAAAAACAGAAAAAATAAAAAAACAAATTTATAGAGACATTATTAGCTACCCTTACTTTACAACCGTTAATAATTCTTTTATTTCAAACAACTATACAACAACAAAAAATTGTGTTTAAAATCGTTTAATAATCAAACAACTATTCCTTCCTCCTTCCTTGTTTATATTAAGAACATAACAACACTGCAAAAGGATAAAATACAATACACACACATAATGACACTCATACAAAATATACAAATAACAATAAAGTTTGATCAATAAAACGATTTTATTATTTTTTTTTTTTGTTTACGAAAGAAAATTTTACAATCCTTAACAGCTCAAATATTTCCCACGTTCTAAATTCAGTGAATTTTATTTCATTGAACAAAACAAATCGAAATATTTGGAAATTTACGAAAAAAAAACAACTATTTTTTGTGTTTTATAAAAATGGATCCGAATGATATGACTAGTATGTATATAGAATAAAATAGATAGTTAGTTAGAAACTTACTAATTTGTTTATAAAAAACGAAATCAAGAATAAAAACAAAACTCTCTTTTCCAACACAATACACAGTTGATCACAATAATGACTTGGAGAAGAGAATTTCCGATGCATTTCTGATATTTGATCATCAAGGTAATAAAACAATTGATATACGTGAAGTTGGAACTGTTATTCGTTACTTGGGTTGTGCACCATCCGAACAAGAAATTAATGAAATAATTGCTGCAACTGAAATGGAAGATGCAAGCGGACAAATTAATTTATCAAAATTTTTACCTCATATTGTTGGATTATTAAATGAAAGGAAGTAAGTTAATGTACCTATTCTCCTCATCATACTTCATGTATGTGCGAAAACTTATTGTGTACTATTTTGGAGTAAAAAAAATTATTTCATATTTTTTAAGGAATTATTTTAATAACGGTTATTAAAAGAATTGCTTAAAAAGCAAAAAATTGTAAAAAATTTGAATTTTTCGTTTTTGATGATTATTTCAAAATACAGTTACTTTGAAAAGTTTTTGAACACTAGAATCTTTAGAAGATAAATTTAATAATTCAAATTATTTATCGGTTCTCACCACCTTCTCTAAAATATTTGGGAAGATCGTTCAGTGTAGACTTTCGAGCGGCAAAAAATGGAATCCTACGTCAAGAATAATACGGTTTTGAGATGAGTTCCAATACAACTGCTGGTTGTCTATCATATAATATGTTACGGTAAATGTGACAAATCCGGTAATTATTAATAATAACCGGTAGCTGTATAATAACCTCGTATTTTGATAGATGTGATAAATAAATAGAATTTATTACATTTACCAGGTAATTATTAATAATTCTACGAAGTTAATTTGTTTATTTTTACAGCAAGAACTTTTATGGCATTTGGAATTACACTTGATATTTGACTTTTTACATTTGCAGTGATTTGAATTACAATCGAATTAACAATTACAGTATTGAAATGTTTGACCATTTGCATTTGAATTTATTGATTTTTAAAGTCCGGGGCTGTCGCGCCAAACCCGCGCTACTTATTTATTTAAACCCTGTTTTCACAGACGGCAGGTAAACGCAGACCGTCAGCTTTTAGTGAAACATAATACATCTTTTTTGAATATTTAAGGTTTTGGTCTTGACTACCGGTTCATCGCACCTCGGACCTATCCAAAAAAATTTTAAAAATTATTTATAATAATTATTAGTAACCTTTTTTCAGAAAAATACAATTTAAACAAGTAACACAAATAGGTTGTGACAATGTCGTTGGCTAAATAACTACTGGTCGGCTACATGACGTTGAAATAACTTTCAGATAACGTCATTATTACGGTATTGGGGAATAATTTTTGAATCGTATTTTAAATCGTACGATCGTGAGAGAAAATTTTAAATCGTAATTTTAAATCGTACCGTAGTGAAAATAACTATTATCCAACTACTCAACCGACTATGAACCGACCAAATTAGAATAAAATAGATAAATATATTATTATATACAGTGTATGTATTTTTTTTAAATTATAGTGAGAGAAAAAGGACAACATTATTGTTAAAATATAATCTATCTATCTCTTTTATTCTAATTTGGTCGTTTCATAGTCGGTTGAGTAGAGTAGTCGGTTAATGGTTATAAGATATAAGATATTACGACGTTATAAGCAAGTCGTCGGTATAATGTTATTTCGGACACTTTTAAGTTTTAATAGTTGCGTCATAGCTATAAAATGTAAAAAAAGTTGTGAAGTAGATATAAAATAACTTTGTGACAACTGATAAAATAAAACGTCGTATTGTAGTCGTAATGATGGATAAATTATAATTTTTATATTTTTCACTATAAAGTTATTTTTCTTAAATTTATGACGTTATAACGACGTTGGTTTGGAGATATTTAACTTAATAGTTATTTGGTGTTACTTGGGCAGGCTTATGTGATAAATTAAATAAATTCTATTTAACCTTTCTATTTGGTTATTATTAATAATGACCGGTTATTATTAATAATAACCAATTTATTACTTTAGCCGCAACATATATATCTGAAATAAAACAGAGTGTTCCTATTAATGTTCATATTGTATAAACAAATGGGTTAAAAATAAAATGCTTTTTTAATAATCAACAGTATTCCTTCATGTAAAGGTTGACAATTGACATTACATTTAATTAATTTCAATTCAGTTCACAGTGGCAATTCAATTCAATTTATTATGACATTAAAATATAATATGAAAATCACAAACATCTGATATCAGATGACTCTTAAGTTGCGATTAATAATTTGTAGTAAAATTTTAACAAATAATAAAGGAATTCCTTAGGGCTCAATTCTGGGCCCTGCATTATTTAAAATGTATTATTCATGACATCGCATACCTTAATTTCAGAGATATTATTAACCTATACGCAGGTAACGCAGTTTTAAAATATAACAGTAACATAAGATAGGATCTAATCAAAATTGAGGAATGGCTAGACAAGATGAGATTATTCTTGAAAATTAAAAAAAACAAAGATTTTCGCAGTTGACAACAAAACGCTCGTCCCTTCAAAGTTTATTTTATTTACTCCAATAAGGCAATAGAAATAGTCAAATAATTTAATTGTTTAAGTATTTTAATAGATAGTAAATTGAGGTGTGGAATATTCACGTTGAAGATGTTACAAAAAAGATTTACCCCTACGTTTTTATTTTATAAAAAAGAATGAAAATTTGGTTTGGTACGAAACTCTGCTTGCAATTTATGCTTATTTCATACTTTCTAACTATATTTATCTTAACCCGATTTGAAGGAGCTGCTCTCAAACCCATTTAAAGGTATATAAAAGCAATAAAAATAATTAATGAATTTACAAGCTTTGATAATATTTTCAAAACTATAAAAAATTACTCTGCAATCATGATATAAACATTAAGCTCCGATTGCATTACTTACAGTGCTATGTTTAGTCAGTACTTTTCTATGGATATTGATTTATAGAAGCTCAAATAAAACTATTAAATAAATTAAAAGCTTTTGAATTTGAGTGCAACCGACACTTATTGAAAATATTATACGCAGGCAAGGTCAAACTAAGCGTCGAGGTTCTCAAAACAATAGCAAACGTAAGAGAACTACTCGAAGCCAATCAAATACAAAGAGACAATCAATTTTGAGCATGTAATGATGAATGATAAGTACAAACTGTTCCAATTTAGATAAGTATCGCAAAAAAGAAGAATTGATACACACAGCCAGATGATGTGGTCCAAAATAGTTGGCAACATTTTACCTCGTGTAAATAAAAAACTACTTTAAGTAATCATTAAGCTTCTAAAATTAGAAATTTGAAAAAATTGAGTGATTTCTCTGATGAAAGCACGCGCTTTTTTTTAGAGGAAATTTAAAATAAAGATATAATATATTTAAAAAGAAATAAATTTAATAAATTATATTGAAAATTAAAACTGAATTGTGACTTTAAATAAAAAAAAAAAAAAAAAAAAAAAAACATATTGGATTTATAACAAAAGCAAAATATAAGATTATTTTTTACTGAAATGAAGATTATTTTTTTCTTTTTTTTCTTTTCTTATAAACAAAAATAAAATGAGTGTAATTTGCCTTGAAAAGAACTGTAATAAGCCGATCAAAAATACCGAGAGTTTCATTTTATGTGCATTTGCATGTGGTAGAGCTACTCATACGAAATGTTCTAAACTCACTTCAAATGAGTTACATATAATAAACTCTAATGTAAACATAAAGTACTCTTGTGACGAATGTAGTGTAAAAGGTTTTGAAAGTGTGAATAAAAAAATTAATGAACTAAAAGATGCGATAAAAGAATTGAGTGAAAAACAACGTTCGAGCATTAGTGAGGAAATAGAAAAAAACAAAAACAATATAATTAATAATATAAAATTATATAAAAATGAAATTATTGGTGAAATAAAAAAAGATTATGAAACAAAAAAGCAAAATGTAGTAACTTACGCCGATCAGCTAAAGTTACCGATTATTATTAAGCCTAAAGAAAAAAACCAGAATAGTGCGAAAACCTTTCAAGAAATAAAAGATAAAATAAATCCCTCTGCTCTTTCACTGAAAGTGAACAATATTCATGAATTAAAAAAGAATGGTGCGATATCAATAAGTTGTTTAAATAAGCAATCAGCTGAAAAAATTAAAACAGAAATAAAAAACAAATTTGGTGAAAATTATGAAGTGCAAGTACCTACCTTACATAATCCAAAAATTTTAGTTGTTGGTATGAGTGAAAAACTAAATTCAGAAGAAGTTATTAATGCAATTAAAGCTCAAAATAATGTAGAGATAAAAAATGTTAAGTGTCTTAAAGTTTATGAATCAAAAAAAATTAAATCAGTATATAATGCTATAATTGAAATTGATGGAAGTGCGTTTAAAAAATTTATAGAACAAGGAAAAATTAATATTGTATGGGATCGATGTAAGGTGTATGAATTTTTAAGTGTACTCAGATGCCATAAATGTTTGGGTTATAACCATAATTCTTCTAAGTGTACTATTGGATCGTGTTGTTACAAATGTGGCAAAAAAGACCATTTAGCTACTGATTGTACTGCAAATGAAATTAAATGTCTAAATTGTTTCAGAGCTAAAATTGAATTGAATCTTGAAAATATTAGTGTTGATCACGAAACAAAAAGTGTCGATTGTCCGATATATAAAAAAAAATTGAGTATAGAAAAAAACAAAATAATATACTAGCAATTAAAAAATATTGAGTGTGTCTACCTAAATATTCAAGGTATCATAAATAATTTTAGTGAATTAGAGGAAATTGTTTTAGATAATAACTTCGAATTTATTTTTCTAAGTGAAACCCATTTATCTGATTTGGATAGTGATAACTTAATAACAATTGATAACTATAATATAGTGAGGACTAATTCCACATCACGTCATACAGGAGGTGTTTTAATTTATATAAAAAAAAATTGGTCATATAAAGTTATTAAATCTGTTGCATTTGGCTTAAAAATTTGGTGGCTATTAATTAAAGTATATAATGAGAATACTACATTTTATTTAGCAGCACTGTATAGATCACCGGGATATTTAGGTTCAAACGATGATTTTTATAAATATTTCAGTATATATTTAGATGAATTTGTGGAAATAAAACAAAAAATAATAATTGCTGGAGATTTTAATCTAAACTGGCTAACAAATAACACATCCAAATCTCTTCTAAGTGACATAATATGTGATAATGGATTTAAACAAATAGTTTCTAAATGTACAAGAATAACAAATAACTCGAGAACCTTAATTGATTATGTAATAGTAAATGATCAATATAATATTAGTGCAAATGTTGACAGTAATTTAAAGATAAGTGACCATGAGTCGATTAGAATAAATATAAGTAATAATACGAATCCGAAAGAGGAGCGTAAAAACATAAGTTTTTTAAGATACAATATAAGTAAATTTAGAAGTAAAATAGTATTTAGTGATATAATGACTACATATTTTCTAGATTGTAATAAAAAGGCAGAAATTTTTAGTAAGAGCTTGCAAAATATAATTAAAGATTTTATTATAACAAAAAAACAAAATAAGAGTAATTGTGAATGGTATTCGGAAGATTTAAAAAAGCTAAAAGAAGAAAAATTAAAGCATTATAAAATTTCGGTTCTTAGTGATAGTCAAAATGACTGGAACAAATATAAAACATTAAGAAACAACTATAAAAATAAATTGAGCAGTGCAAAACATAATTTCATTTCGAATAAAATAGATTACGCGTCGGATCAAAAATCTATGTGGAAATCGATAAAAAACTTAGTACTAAAAAAGCATAAAAGTGAGATAAAAGAAATTAAATTTGAAAATGAAAAAGTGAAAAATAGAGTAGAAATAGCTAATAGATTTAATAAATATTTTGTTGAAAGCGTAGAGCATATTAATAAATCGATTACTGTGAAACAATATAAAAACATAATACCGGACACGAACGTCAGATTTAAAATGAAACTAATTACAATTGAAGAATTAAGTTTGATATTAAAATCAATAAAAAATAAAAAAGATATGAACTTGTGTGATATAAAAATGTTTTGTGATAGTATTGATTTAATTGGTGGAAATCTACTTTCAATTATAAATTCTTCAATTGAAACCGGAATTTTTCCTGATTGCTGGAAAGAATCAATGGTAGTACCCATTGAAAAGGTAAAAAATACCATTAAGTGTAATGAGTTTCGTCCTATAAACATGATCTCTACCTTATCAAAAATATTGGAAAAAGTCATTTACAATCAACTAGAATCATATTTTGAAACAAATTGCTTTATGTCACAAAATCAATCAGGCTTTAGAAAGAATCATAGCTGCGAATCATTACTTAATTTAGTTTTGACGAATTGGAAAATGGCAATTGACGATAAAAAAGTAGTCGTAGCTGTTTTTCTTGATTTTCGCAGAGCGTTTGAAACAATTGATCGTGATATATTACTAAACAAATTATATAGGTATGGTATCCGCGGTAGCGAATTAAAATGGTTTGAGTCATATTTAAAGAATCGTTCACAAAGAACAAAAATTAATGACATAGTTTCAGATCAGATTGATATTAAATTAGGTGTACCACAAGGAACAATTTTGGGTGTAATACTGTTTTTGATATACGTCAATGATATGGAGAGAGTTGTGCAATCATCAAATTTGGCTTTGTTTGCTGATGATACTTTAATATATGTTGTTGGCAACTCTATTGAAGAATGTACTCAAAAAATAAATGACGATTTAAAAAGATTAGGTGAATGGTTTATAGAAAATAAGTTAAAATTGAACACTGAAAAGACGAAATGTATGGTTATTAATAGTGTTTTAAATAATAAAATTTTAATAGAAAATGTAGAAATAGATATTGTTAATGAAATTAAATATTTAGGTTTAGTAATAGATGATAGATTGAGCTTTAAACCACATTTAGAATACATATGTAAAAAAATTAATAAAAAACTATACTTCTTTTCAAAAATAAGGAAAAATTTATCGATATTTAGTGCAATTAAAATATTTAATGTGATAATAAAACCACATTTTGAATACTGTTCATCAATACTTTTCATGTTTAATGCTGAAATGATGAACAGATTACAAAAAATGCAAAACCGAGGGATGAGAATAATATTAAAACTTAATAAATTTACTTCAAAATCTTTCATGCTGAGAACATTAAAGTGGATGAGTGTGTCCCAAAGAATAAAAATGAATGTTTTGATAATTGTATATAAAATAAAATATAAAATGATGCCAAGTTATTTAACAAATAGACTACTTTATGTAGAAGATGTTCATCACTACTATTTAAGAAATATTTGGGATTTTAGGTTGAATTTTTTTAATAAATCTAAAACGCAGAATATGCTAATGTATAAGGGTCTGCAGCTGTTTAATAATTTACCACTTAATTTGAAAATGGAAAAAAATTTTGTCAAATATAAGAAAGGCCTGATTAAATACTTGAATGAATCATTTGATTGGAATATTCTTTAAAACAAATGAATTGTTATAATAGATAAATAAATGAATTGTTAAAATAGATTGTAATTAAATATAATTGTTAAAATAGATTATACAAATGAATTGTTATAATTATAAATAATGTTATAATTGTACACTGTAAATAGTTAAAAAAAAACTAAATAAATGAACTAAATAAAATAAATAAAAAAAAATTAAATAAATAAAATTACATATACCACCAGAAGAAACACATATCTCCGAGTTACTTGAAATAAAAAATTTCTACCATAGAAGTAATCGTAAAATAACAGGATTTGCTTCTGGAACGCAGATTAACGTAGTGAAACTTTATACTGTATTTTACTGTATACTGTATTTATACTGTACAATGAATCCATCTGAATTAATATATCATCTCAAACATCGAAATCCTTGAATAGTTTAAGAAAAAGTTCTTCGTACAATGGTCATCACTTGATATATCAGAAATTATTTTATATGTAATGATTTAGATATATGCCTTGTGAACAAAATGGAAATAATAATTACTAAAATATACCGCAAAAGATTAGAGATTGACACAAATTAACTGTAATGGGATCTACCGAATACTTTTCATGCAAGCAGACTAAACCATCTCAAGATCAAGAAGATTTTCAAATTCAAACTACATTTACATATATAATTGATATACTTTAATATTGCACATTGCAACATTTAACATGGTCGATGAAACAAAAGCACGGTATAAATTGAAGTTATTACTGTCTTTACGTACTCTCTACAGAAGTAAAGAAGAAGTATTAAGTGCTCCAGATTCGCTATGCACAATCAATGCCATATATAAAACATTAACAACAGTGAGATTACAATATGATATGCTAATATACTGGGCAACATCAATTAAATTTCTTTGAATTCTCAGTCCCATGGCATAATAAGTGAAAATCGATTGAAAACCAACTTTTTATCTACATTTTTTAATTTTAACCAAAAATATTTCGCGTTGTTCTGACGGAGTATAATCCAAGAGGTTTCTTGGTTGAACAACCTCTTGGCTATTAAGCATACCACATATACTTGTTGACAATGAGAGAAGCAATATTATTGTTGTTGTTGATCAACAGACTTTAATATTTGTGCCTGTGATTTCTTAATATTATAGTATTAAATTTACCTTTTGACACAACCATATTGAATTTCTGCTATAATGACAAAAGAATGGAAAGTTTTTATTATTAATACTAGCAAAGTTACCGAACGTTGTCCGGGTCGACCACAAAATGAATCGAATTTACTTCAATGAAGTTTAATTTATGAATCAAATTGAAAAAAAATTGTTTTATCAAAAATATTCTAATTTTTTTTTTCACTACGATAACATCAACAATACTACAACTTAAACTATACTTATATTAAAATTATTTCTTTGGAAACAATATTTTCGTCTTTTTCTGATACAGCATAAGCAAATACCTTTCTTGCCATTGCAGTATTCTTGAAATAAAGATATGTTCGCCTTTTCGACAATCAATTGGAATTTGTAGTTAAATGAAATGCGGATGCAAAGTTCTTATTCTTAATCTAGTACCGTAGTTTTGGCTGCTTCAATTTTCATAGAAGCAATATTGAAGCTACTACTTTTGATTCCAATTGATGAGGAGGAACAACTTCATTTTCACCGTATAACTGTATTTATCGATTTGTTCACATGGACCCCCTGGAACACTCTGCAGTATTTTCTGATTAATAAAACGAATCGTCACACTTTTGTGGCTAATTCAAATAGCTATTTCACATAGCCATGTAAAAATTTTATAATGATTCCTAAAATTCGAAAATACTTTTTCAGGACAGTACAAATTTGTTCAGTTTTCATAGAGAACCTATGAATGAATTTTCAAGTCGGTAACACAATCTTTTTTGAAACATTCCTGATAGAGTATCTAAGTGTAAATTTTCATGCGTGTAACACAATTGGTTTTTTAAATATTCCTAAGACGTGCTAGGAGTTGTTACAAATTTTCGAAATCGGTATCAGTCGTATTTCCTTATTTGTGAAAGAGTATCTAAGTGTAAACGTTCATGCCTGTAACACAATTGGTTTTTGACATATTACTTAGACCTGCTAGGAGTTGAATGGCAGCAACCCGAACCTGTCATCTGATGGCTTTGTAAAATACTGCGTCCGGTACCTTTTTTTACCATGAATAACAGTGCAAAATTCTAACTCTATCTTTAAAACTCTATCAGAACTCTATCTTTAAAACTGTGGGCGTGTATAGCGAACACACTAACAAACAAACAGACTTTCCCTTTTATAAGTATAGAAGTTTACCATTATTTTGACTGTTTCAAATTTCGTAGAAATATACGAGCTCCTAATTTCAGTTTAAATTGGTGAGAAGGAAACTCTAACAAATTTAAAGATTCCATTCGGTTCATAACACTCTCATTTTTATTGGTAACTGTATCAACGGGTCTAAAATAGCTGTTTCTAATCCCTCTATGTAATACTCTAAAGTAGTTTTTCACATTCAAATACCATTATATATGTTTTTTTTTTGAGAGAGTACCTGAATGCCAATTTTTCAGTCCGTTACACCTTCGGACTTTCAAATATTTTTTATATAAATATAGAAATCTTTTTCTATTATATTTAAAATATTCTTTATTAGATATAGAAATCAATATGTGAGTTATAAATATAAAATCAAATTCCCACTTGATAAGATCAAAAAAACTAAGACAAAAATATTAAAATTATAAAAACATATTTATAGTTTTTACTTTAATTTTAAAAACCAGGATTAATATAATTCAAAATATTAACATTTATGCCTTTTAAATAAAAAACACTACTTACAGTCCTGGCTAAGGACTGCTTATACCTAATTCATTGATTGCAATTAAAACCAAACAATAAATATTTTCTACCGAAACTGTTAATTTATTTTTAACTATCACTGCATATTCATATACATAATACAAAATATAATATTATATGTAAACATATTTTTATTTATATTATTTATTTAGAATGGAACCAGCTGCACCAGAAAAACTTCTTGAAGCTTTTAAAGTTTTAGATCCTGACGGAAAAGGTTTCTTAAGTAAAGACTACATTACAAAAATGATGAGAGATGAAGGTGAACCATTTACTCAGGTAAAATGTAAATATTAGTTGTATGTTTGTAGTAGATGTTTGCAAGTAAATTTGTATTCGAACTATGAAAAATCATAAAAATTGAAGTAAAAGTTTTTTTCTGTTTTTTTTTTTTCATTATTTTATTACAAAATTTTATTCGTATAATAAATATAGATTATTAAATATTTACAAATACATAGAAAAAAAATATAAAAATATTTTAAGGAATGCAATAACTAAACATTTTATTAATAAAATTTATTATTAATGTGACGTATTGAAAGGTATCCTGAAATATTGTTTCCATTTCATTCCATTGATTCACAGAAATGTTCAAGTTGGGGCTTACACACGTTCAGGATCAGTTTCATGAGATTATTTTGTTTGTTGAAATTGATTTTGTTTTTGGAAGTAAAATTTTAACTGGTTATTAATTGGTTAATTTTATGTGGCACATAAAATTATATACTTGTCGTATAAATTACATATGGAGAAAATTACATTTAATTTGTCTTATGTAATTTTGTCCCGACACCAATTTTATCGATTTACTTCATATTACATTATTTTTTATGCTTTAAAAACAAGGAAAGATGACAAAAATCATGTTGCTTGGTTCAATGATTTTCTAAGATATTCAAATGGTTTTTGGTTCGGTTTTCGATTTTGCTGCTTTACAAGAATAGTTTTGTTGTCTGGCATTTAAAAAAAATATGTTGCGGTTCGGTTTGGGTAGTTCTTTTAAACAAAACTAGTGGATCCCCTGTGCAAAAAAAACATAATTTTATGTAAAAATAAATATTTGTTTTGGTATAATTGTAGTTGTTTTCTGAATCGCTTGATTATTGAATATATAATATACTTTACAATAGAATTAAAGTATAATAATACCTAATACTTTATGAGAAATTAACACCAATTTCAATATAACTTAACACAATAAAATCTCATTACTCTCAAAGTAGTAGAAATTTAGCGAATTTTGAAATTTAGCGAATGACTATAACCGTGTTTTATTGCATATATTTTTTTTAATAGTAGCAGAAGCAAATGAAGTAACATTTATTATATCATTTTTGAAGAGTATGATCTGATTTTTGTTTTACTGTTTTGCTTTCTATTTTTGTTTGTGTTTTTGTTTTTGTACCTTTTTCTATAAGTTTGTGTGTTTATTTTAAATGACAGAATTTTTATGAAGCCTTTTTAAAAGTTTTCCGTAATTGAAATTTCTTTTAGAGTATAGATGGCGCTCAACTTGGAAACAACAGTCATTTATTTGGTGTAAATATTTGAAATGTTTTAAGTATTCAGCACCAAAAACTTCCTAAAATTTTAATATTTTTGTGGTGTAAATAATGTTCTATTCAATTAATCGTTCTTTTTTACTCACCACGTTGTTCATCTTGTGCATAATAATATAAGATATTCCCCACTTGGCCTTCCTTGTGTAATATATATAAGATTTCTGTAAAGGTAAAATTAATGACCTTTACTTTTAATTATTCACAATACTTTCTTCTACTGGAATTTTTTTTTTTTGTATTTATTCTTTACAACTAACTACATACAATATAAAAAATATTGAGTATTATGGTGGAATTAACATTGACATGATGTAATTGACTTGTAATCTAAGCCAAGAATTCATTGATTCTTGACTTAATATTCAAATTTATGTTTATGGAGTCTCCGGTAAAGTAAATCTAGTAGATAAATCCAGCGGTCTGAAACGTCTTAATCTGCGCTCGCTTGTTCATTCATTATTGATGAATTGAGGAGCAAATAAATTTGGATGGTTTTCCAGTCGAACAGAATATTTTTCAGCTTGATTTTTAATGTGAATAGCTAATGTGAATAGAGATGGGATTTAAATCTGATCTAATTATGTCATTTTCGGACACACCAAGGCGGATTGACTATAGAATTTAATACTTTGGACTGGAAGCGTTCTATTATTTCAATGATGGAGTTACTAGTTGTTCCCCATAGCTCCAACCCGTAGCTCCAGATTGGCCTGATGATAGCTTTTTACACGGTAACCTTACATTCTAAGGACAAATTGGAGAAACGCCCTATTAGCCAAAATAATTGGTTGAACTTTAATCGTAGTTGTTTATTTTTGTATATTTATCCAAGTGCATACCTAAGTACTTAACCGACTCGTAGTGTGCCGATTTCATGTCATTAAGATGAAAAGCGGAGAAATTTTCCTTGTTATTAGTAAAGGTGATATAAAGGGATTTCGTATCATTGGCCTTTATTGTCCGTTTTTTCAGCCAGTTTTGAATGTCCAATATGTAGTTCTGAAGATCTTCTGAAGCTCGGAAGACCGCTATGTCGTCAGTAAAAGTAGTAGTGAATACCCTCGGTGATGTTGGGAAGTCCGCTGTAAATATCAGGTATAGTAGTGGACCAAGGACGTCGCCCTGAGGAAGCCCAGATTTAATTTCTTTTAATGTCGTTTGTCCCCGTTGTATTTAACGAAGAACCTTGTATCTGACAAATAGGTTGACAAAAGTTGACGATAGTGATGAGGAAGTTGTTTTTTAAGCTTGTAAAAGAGACCTTTGTGCCAAACTTTGTCGAAGGCTTGCGAAATGTCCAGAAAAGCTGCAGAACAGTATTTTTTCTTGTCAAATGAATTATTTTTATGGTTGACTACTCTATGTAATTTCTCGATTGTTCCGTGATTGTGTCGAAAACCAAACTGATGAGCTGGTACGATATCTTGTTCATTATTTATTTTAATCAACTGTAGTGTGGCTATTAGTTTTTCGATTAATTTTGATGTTACTGGCAGAAGACTTATTGTTCTTAAGAAACTATAGTATCATTTGGCTCTTTTCCCGGTTTAGCTAACATTATTATTTGAGCAGTTTTCCAAATAAAATAAATACAACACTTCATTTGCCTTCTACAAAAAACAACTTACATTCGATTACACACTGACTACATTTTAATATTAAAAGTAAAATTAAAAATTAAAACGAAAATTTAACTAATAATAAATCATAAAAATGTTACATATTCTATAATTTATGTACATATGTATGTAGTTCTATATTATGTAAAAAATTTGAAATTTTGGCCCATTTTTTTCAGTAAAAGTATTTGTAATGAAACTATCAGTTTACTTTACAATCACAGTAAACTGAAAGTTTTTAAAATTTGGTTTTTTCATCGTGTCAGTTTTCATACTGGCAGTAATAGTACAAATTTTGATTAGTAGTAGATTTTTTAGTACTTTTTTATATTTTTTGAAAACAAGAAAACGTCAGTTTTGTTTATTTTGAACAACAAATTGGAATTAATTTATGTTGATTTTAAATATAAATAAAGAAAAAATATGAAAAATTAAGTAAATAGCAGATTATCTATAATTTCACAGCAGATGAAGAAGAAATTATTCTTAATGTGTTGTGAAATTAGAAATATGTATATGATGTATAAAATGTGGTTTTGTTTTTAATTTTATTTAAACGAATTATGAAAATGAAAGTAATTTAATTTTTTTATATGCATTTGTATATGAAATACATTAATTTTTAATTAATTTTTAAATTACAAATTAATGAATAAATTTTGACAAATTGGTGATATTAAAGTCCGAAAAAATGTTATAAAAAATTATCAAAGGGTATTATCCTATAAACTTTAACAAAGGCTATCCATTATCTTTAAAACTATTCTGTTATCAAAACTCTCTATTGTTGCTGTCATTGTTTGGTGTTCTTCTCATATTATCTTCAGAACTATTATCATCGTTATTACCGATAATATTTGAAATTATAAAATCAATTTGAATTAAAGGGTCTTCTGGAGATCACTTTGTTTTAATTTTCGTGCAATATTATGTAATACTGATCATGCCACTACAATAACCATGGAAGTATTAACATTCGCATACCAAGTGACAAAACCGTAAAACGTCTTTTCAGTACTCCAAAGCCTCCTTCTACAACATTTCTGATTCGAATTTACGATTCATTATAAAGAATTTCACCTTCCGTTTGAGGGTTGGATAGAGGCGTTAACATACACAAACTAAAAGCGTACCCACTATCCCCTAGTATGAAACAATCCTTATAAGAATCCTTCTCACTTTTTGCTCTGAAACACGAGTTACGAAAGAAATTACTTTCGTGTGCAGATCCTGGCCAACGGCTGACAATGAGTACAGTCTACTGCGCCAATAGCTTTTGAAAAACTACTTATTCTGAAAAATGCGAAGTTTGTAGATGAAATTTCTTCTGCAGTCAGTGGCAACGTTATATAAACTGGGGATAATTTAGTTATAGCTATACTAATTCTTTTTACGATAAGTGAAGCAGATGATATTGATATACACCAATAAAATCAGACACGCTTATTAGCATACTACATGCTGCATAGAATCTTAATGTCAGTAGTAGCATTTGTATTAGACTAACTACCACATCTCTAATAAAATAAAAAGAGTAGCATTTGAATAATTACCAAAAAACCATAATATTTATCGGGCGTATTCAAAGCATAATTATGAATATAAATATAATACACGAAATGCCTTGAAACTTTTGGTTCAATGTCATTTATTATTAGTCTCAAAATATAATGAACAGAATTTCTTGAAAGACGAAACCTTTTAATAAATTCTTCCTCATCCAAAGTAACGAAAAAAATTGGTTTTATTTGATATTGTCTTTGTTTTCTTCATCTTCAGAATCAGAATCAATTACCAAATCTGAACATTTTCAATCTTTATAAACTCTTTTTTAATGAAAATTCTTCAAAAAATTACAAATTCTTATTATTTACAAATAATATTTCTTATTCAAAAATTACAATGTTTTTCTAATCCATTAGTAAATCAATTTACTGAAGAAATTCCTACAGTAAATTTAACTAACAGTAAAACTGTATATGTAAAAAGTTTACTGTAAGTTGAAAAAACGAATTTTGTAAAAACCGACAGTTTTACTGTCAGTTTGCGTTAACTGATAGTTTTACTCTGACAGATGAAAAAATGGCCCTTAAAATATCTTAAATATCAATTTTTATCATTTCGGTTGACAATGGTTCGAGATTTTTATTTTGTTTTCGAAAAGGATTAATACTGGCTCGTTGTTTTAATTATGACTCCTAGAAAAATTGGTTGCTTGACATTAGTTCAGTTCGAAAACGGTTTAAGCCCCTAACTCAAGATAATTTAAATTTTTTTTTTTTTAAGTCCTTAGGATTTCTTAGGATTTTTTCTTCACAAAAATAAATTTAGTCAAAAGCTTTGCCTAACACTGATTTGCCTTTTATGCTGTACGAACAAAAAACAATTTAATTCAATATATATAAGCATAATTATTTATTTATTAAACAGCACACCTGCAGATAAATCTAAGGCCAACTACAGACCCGTCTTCCCTTACGGGATGTTGGCCTTTAAAATATAAAAGTAAATTTACAAAATGAAATTCTAAGTATCTAAGAAATACAATAAAGTGATATAAAAGAAAAAATTCACAAGCTAACATAATTGCAGACAAAGTATAGTCTGTAAAACTATTTTAATTGTTAATTTAAAAACAAAGTAGAATATTGCTTCATCCTTGAATAACTTTTTAGCTCGGTTGTGAATTCAAATTTTTTTCATTTCATTCTTCTATACTGTTCTTCCAAATGTTTGTACTCCAAATTATAGCTGTTTCGCTTGATTGTCAGGTCCTTGGACTGGAAATTTAATGTTCCATTGCATTCGATTTCTGCAGTGAATTTAAAATTCTTCACTTGTTCGTTTATGGGTTTATTCATATTGTTGATTTGCCTAGTTGTTCCGTTAAGGATAATGCATGTATCATCCACATACCTACAATAGAACATGATTTTATCTGCCAGTGGGTTTTTTGTTTTGTTAAATATATAATTGTTTTCGAAGTGGTTTATGTAAATGTTGGCTAATAACCCGGACAATGGTGAACCCATTGCTAATCCATTTGTTTGCGCATAGAATTCATTGTTGTATGTGAAGTAGAAAAAGAAAAAGAAAGTAGAAACTACTAAAATGTATTCTTAAAACAGCAATAATAACACTTTGTAGTTTATTCGAATTTTCTTAATTACCATTTGATCTTCGAAATTTATCACAAGCATTTTGACGTTTATTTAATGAAGTGACTTCCTATATCGAATTTGATTATATCAAAGTCAGTAACAAGTCATTCTAAGAAAAAACATTTAGTTAATCTTAACCTTTTGTTTGAACTACTCTTCAGCTTTGGCATATTAAGATAAAACACTTAAAATTAAATTTTTGGTGTAAAATCATTTGATTTCTTAATTCAAGCTATTTTCAAAGATAAAATACATTTATTCCAAAATCTGGTATTATTAAAAAATTTCATCATTCGTCAAATACAGCAGCTTATCGGTTTAGTGAATTTTTAATGCCAATTTTTTTATAATATGCTAAAATTCATACCACGGTTAGCCAAGCTAGTCACCTGTTAGATCCAACTCATTTTTATTTAAGAATATTAGTATTAAATATATTTTTATATAATTGTCTAAATGTTTGAGTTGAGTTGAGTTGCAGCTCTTTACCTTAAGACCGTATTAGGTTCACTATATTTTACTAGGACTTATAAAGAGAGTTCTGACTTTCTGCCAACCAAATGTCCAGTTATAAATTTTAAAACTTTAGGTATGTTTTTTTACTTTTGGTTGCAATATTCGTTCTAGATGCTAATTTTTGATTATTGTGAAGCACCGGCGTTTGACTGAATCCGTCTTTAATTACATGTTAATTGGCAGAAAATTTTCTCTCCTAGAAGTGAAAGTGATGAAGACAGATCTTACTTCGCTTGTTTTAATTTTCCATTTCTTTAACCAGTTTTTTTTAGTAGAAGTAGAAGTAGTTTTCTTTGTTGTTTTGAGTATTTTAGTTTTTGTTTTATTTAAAAAAAATTGTTATTTTCAAAATGTCAATATTAATGAACAGAAACTTTGCAGAATTATCATGTAAATGTAGAATGTAGGTAGAGTTTGTGCTTATTATTACAAAGTACGCCAACTTATTTATGAATACACCCTATGTTAACAACAACTAAATTATAATTAAAATAAAAAATTTCAGGAAGAACTAGATGAAATGTTACAAGTAGCTGTAGATACACATACAGGAATGGTTAATTACGAACACTATTTGAATCATTTAATGGTATGTATTTTAAATTTTCAAATTATTTATGATAAAATGGTTAGATCTAGAGTCATTGATCATGTAAAAAAAAATGTTTATATTTACAAAAAAACTAGTCCTCGAACCTTATTGTATATATGTATATATGAAATTGTTCGGTACCCTTTGGCAATGGAATAAAATAAAGATAAAAAAAAAATGAATAAAAATTAATAGATAGTTTATATATATATATATATAGTCAATTATAGTACCTACTATATTTGGCAACAATTTTCGGTTGCGTGTTTGCGCCGTGGATTGTCAAGTGAAAAAAATTATCAACATTTTCAAATTGTTCTGGTGGAAAATTGCAAAAATCGAAATTAGCGTTTTGGACTTATTGTCACTGAATTGAATTTAAAATTCTTTAAAATCATTTCACTTATACATAAAGTAATAAAAAATCTAGTGAATTACTTCAGTCAACAAACTGAATTGAATTCAATTGTATTTTGAGCCACTAATCCTAAATTTATCAGGCAAAAATAAATGAAGAGATAAAAGGCGATACTCATTATAATAATTATTTTTTAATATCAAATACTCTGATGATTAAAATTTATTAATTTCAAAATATTTTATTTAATTTCGATATTTACCATAAAATAAAATTACAAATTAAAAAAAATTTAATTTTTATTTTATACAAGTCAAAACAACGTTTTTAAGAATAAAATCACAATCACCAATAAATTGAAAAAAACAATGAATCAAAATATCAGAGGGTGGATTGTAATTTTAAATTTATTACATTTTACATTAAATTTTGTCTCTAAAAATAGGATAGATAAATAGAACTAAACTAGAGTGACATATGACGTGTCAATTTTATGAAATAAATTTTATTTATTTTAAGATTCATGATTTTAACCCGAGGCTAGTTCACTCATTTTTTGAACAATGTATTTTAAGTCTCCAGTTTTAAATCTCACTAAGCCTGCCTTCAACGATCGTCTTTGCAATTTTTACTTTAAATAAATAGAAGACTGATGTCGACTATTATGACCAAATCATTATCAAACCTGACCTTGAAAATCTATAAAGCTTTCATTCGACCCAAAATGGAGTACAATTCTAACATATTGGCTGGCGCTTCTAGTTTTGCGTTAAAACATTTGGATAAAGTCCAAAAATGAGCTATTCGTCTAATCAATGACCCAATGTGACAGCTCATCTTGTTCCTGTTGGACATCGTCGTATAGTCAGAGATCTCTCTTTTTTTTATAGATATCTCGTAGGCATCGGCACATGCTCAGTGGAAATTAAATCTATATTACCTCCACTTAAGCGTTTCCCCCGCGAAACACAAACGGCAGCATGTGCTCATCACTACACCATTGAAATCCCTAGATAGCAAAAGTCAAATTATGAAAATTCTTTTATAACTTCAACATCCCGAATGTGGAACCAAATGTCATCTTATGTGCTCCCAAAACATGCAAAATTCTATATTTATGACCTAAATAAATTCAAGATGAACATTAACATCTTCGTTAGTAATTGTCCTCCTTCCCTATTACCATCCTCTATTCCTAATTTTCCTTTCCCACCCTTGTCAAACGTACCAATCGGTATAAAAGGTCCCCACCTAGTGTTTTGGCTATGTATAAAAAAAAAAAATGTCTACCAGGAAGACTTCCGATAGCGGTATATGACTGATGGATGTCGTCATCATAAAATTGAAAATGAGTTTTGTGTCAAAAAACTGGCCTAATTAAAGAAGAAGAAGATTAATTTAATCCGACTTTTAATGATCATACCACGTAATTGTTATTCTTAAAAGACCAAATTTAATATTCTGCGTTGCGTCTGATTAAATTTTCTGCGTTGCCTTCTATCTTTATTTCTGGATGTTAGCGATAACATGATTAGATATTTATAATAATACTGGAAAATTCTGGTCGACTTATTACCGTCACCTATGGATCTTATAAATTTTTTTTATAGATTAATCTGTTGTAAATATATAATCAAGATTCTAGACTAACCATTATGTACAAAATGTTTAGAGTACGTGTATATTTATATTTATATATGTAATTTGTATTTTATATATAAAAAAAAAATTGTATAAATTTATACATACAATAAAAAATTTATTTAATTAAAAATTCATTATTCGAAGCAAGAGGTATGTGGTACACTTAAGAAGTAAACATTTTTTATACAATTAAATTAGATAATCTAAATTGCTTAAAGCAGTATCTAAAAAGTATTTAATTTCAAATAACTAAATCTGAGAAATTGTAAATTCAAATTAAAATAATCATCATTATCGACTTTACTATCTTCTAATACCAATTTTCAATTTCTAAATTCGGAATATTCTGATATGATGCTTTTCCAGCACTATGTTGCCGTATTACTCAGTCTTATTCTAATTCATTTAGCCTTCGACTTTAAAAGTGAATATTATGTCTAAGAATTTAATTGATAAACAGGAGGTCAGACAAAAATAAGATACGACCCAAATTAAATTCAGAATCATTGGTAATGTTACCATAACAAATATTGAGTAAGCAATTTTTCAACGTCATCTATAACATGTTAGCTAAGATTTCAGTTAATTTTACATTTCGAACTACTGTGTGTCAAGAATTTAGAAGCATTCTAATTACATACAAATCGAAATATTTTAACTGTCTCACACCACAATCAATCTGTGAGGTTATTTGTTCTCAATCAGGCATTTTCAAGCTGATGGATTCAAGGGAACTACTATTCTGTTAAAATATTTCTTCTTTACCGCACAAATTTATTTCCAGTTTTATTAACAAAATTTATACCAGAGTACATTAACAATTGCTCTAAAACTTTTAATATTGAACCTTTTTACGATTGAAACGTTTCATTTACTATAACTACAGTTCAATAGTGGTTCTAGGATGTATTTGTTCAGAATAATTTTGTTTTTTAATGTAGACCTTCCGTCTATATAAACTACTTAGTACAGATTAACGCTATTCTGTTTAATTTTATTAAGCAAATGTTTCTGTTAACACTGGTAATCCTAAACACCTTGATGAATCTATAAAATATTATAATCTGAAATTAAATCTTCAAATTGGCATAAATTAAATTAAGGGCAAGTGAAAAATTGCAAGCTTAAGCTCAATTACAAATAATACATTTACTGTTATTACTGTTATACAACTTTTATAATATTTTTTCAATCACGTTACGATATTTTTATCGATTTCTTCCAAACTAAATTTTGAATTTACCTTTTATTTACTTTTACCTTTTTCTTTAAAATTATTTTCTTTTTATATTTATAGTTATTTAATAAATTTAATTATCACGTTTTTTAGGCTCTACCAAAATAATTCTCACACAAAATAACTCACACTTTTTTTATGAAATAACTCACAACCAAAATTTCATACAAAATTGGAACTTGTTTCATTATGAAGTAAATCACAAATTGTGGGAATTATTTAACTTTTTTTGGTTGTGAATTATATAATAACTAGGGGCCCTAATAACTAGGGGCCCTGTTGAGTAATTATAATTCAAGTTAAAGCCAAATTTAAAACTTTTAAAAAAACAGGGATTTGCATGGACTGATACAGACTTCTCGTTACAAAGCAGAAAACACTCATGTTTTAATGAAAAGCTTTGAAATTGGTATGTTTTCGTTAAAAAACATAAATACCTTACTTTTCATATTCTGTTTCGTTTCTACACGTATTTCTTAATGTATTTGGTGAATAATAAAACCATATGATTAAAAAAACTTCAACTGTGTGCGCATTATTGTTTTATTTACAACTTACTTATTATATATTAAGCTTTCATTATGGAGAAGAGAGATAAATTAAAAGGAAACTACTGCGCAGGTCCTTAAATACTTGTCAATTATAATTATAGATATCCCAATTAGGGGGAGATATTTAATTTTATGATATGGGTTTTGTTTAATTTTTTATAATTGGAAGTTATTTCATAATGAAATAAATCCAAAAATATTTGTTGTTATGCTCTTGTTAGTAACTTAGGTTGAATCACCTTTTCGTGCTTAATTGAATACGGTATTGCAAGTTTATTATACAATATCTACAATATTTCGAACATTTATTTATCAAATTACTGGCTTATCAACTCACTTATATATACATATATATATATATTTGAGAATTATTTCATTTTTAATTAAATGATAGAAGTTATTCCATATTCCAGCTTAAAATTATATTTTGCTTGTTTTCTTTTGTACACTTATGTATATTGTAATATGTTTGTGTTAAGCATAAATAAATAAATAAATATAAATATGGGAGTTATTTAATTTTCCTTAAAATTAAAAAATCTCAATTTTAATAGTTTGTAAAAAAAATGTTTTTGACTGCAAAAACTTATTACTGTTATAAATACAATAATATTTATATCTATTTAATCAGTTCTTTTTTGTTTTCAACAGCGGCTGCCCACCAAAATAATTAAGATAAATATTCCGGAAAAACAAAATATCCTCCTTTTTGTATGCAAATTTAAAATCCCTCGTAATTAATTAATGTGAAGCAAATTATTTTAATTCATTTATTACATAAAATAAAAGCACAGCGCCGCGTCAGTCGCGAACGCCCAGACTCCCCCTCATATTGTTACCACTATATAAAAATTAAAAAAATTTGTAATGAATGTTTATTACGCTTCTTACAAGCAACTATTAATAGTTCCACTAATAAATATTTGAGTATCATCAGCATACAATCTGCACTTTGACTCAGACAAACAAAGGGTCATGTCATTAACAAACAAACAGTAAGAGTCTCAATAAGGACCCTTGAGCTCAAACAAATTGATAACTTAAATATAGTAACCTGGTCAATGGTTAGTAGACTATATTTAAAAGCTAAAATTTGTGGTATGTTCAGGTTATTAATCTAAGTATTAATTTGTGTTATAATTTTATTTTCTAGAACTTTTTTCCATTTTGGTTAGTGTAAGTGTAATTAATTAGTATGTAAGTAGGTAAAGATAAGTATTCATAAATATTTTTACTCTAGGCTTAGTACAGTATAGCTAAAATCTTTAGTATGGTTTTATATTAATTTCGTACTACTATTATTTTTTTTGGGGAAATAAATTGTTGTTTTTTCATAATAAAGTGTTGTTATACCAGATATTTATAAATGGATATTATTATGGATACCATATTAATTATAAATGGAGTTTTAATCGATGTAGTGAAACAATTTAATTACTAAGGTGTAATAATCGACAGTAAACTCAAATGAAATCTCCACATAGAATTCATAATGAAGAATTAACCTGAAATGTATCACTTTTTACTTAAATATTTAACATTTTCACTTTAAAATCACTGTCACAAATAAAAATAAATCAATGTTGAACTAAAATTTCCGAGAGAATCAAGTTATGCCAAAACGATAATTTTTTTCTCACGGTTTCAATTTGAAAGCTACAAATTTGTTGCTTTGCTATATAATAGAGAATAAAAAAACAAATTTTTCTACATTAATAACTCAAAAATCCAATTTTTTGAGTTATGTCGTTGTTGCTTTAAACAAGCAGTATGTAATGTTATCTTATTAATATTATAAATGTTGGGTTCGTATAGGACTGACTAATGGCCAGTTTAAGTTTCCTGTTCATTTTACCACATTTTAGCTCAACTATATCCGATCTCATCTCATTCAAATAAACAAATTGATTTCTTTCATACACTTAATTGTGCAATAATTTAATAGCTGATAAGTTGCCTAAGTTTTTTGCATAGAAGTTCATGATTTACACAATCAAAAGCTTTGGAAAAATCCAAAAAAAGTAAAACAATTGCATTTTTTTTATCCATTTCCATGTACATATTATTGGGGATTTTAAGCAACGTGGATGATGTGCTGTGTTGTTTTCTGAATCCAGACTGGAACTTATACAAAAGATTATTAGCTTCAACATATTGAGTTATTTGTCTATGTAATATACATAATGTACTCAAACACCTTAGATAGAAAGAGTAGTATACTAATTGGTCTGAAATCATTCAAATTGTTTTGCAGTTAGAGAAAATAATCGAAAGAGAAACATAGGCTGCTCTGAGACCTAGTTTGACTACCTCTTCAATGCTGTGAAACAATTCAATATCGTTTGATTCGCCATTTAAACCTAGGTAAATATTATTAACCATAATAATCTGTAATTCAACAGTGACCGGCAAAACATTTTTTCGAAAATTCAAATCTCAAAGCTACTCGAAACTTGTCGTATGTTATTTTACTAGAATTTTGTTGTGTTTTATTGATTATTATTGAAATGTTCGTCCTTTAATATTTCTTTTGAGAACATAGAGCTCGCCACAAATTCTTTACATTCAACTTTTTTTTCAATTTCTTTATTTGGGCTTATTTCGTAATTTGTTTTCAATTTACATTATTAATTTGTCAATACTTTGTTTTGTTGAATATATGTGCAATATGTTTCAATTTCATTCCCCAACCCGATTTAATTTTTTTTAAAGTAGGAGTTATTTCATTATGAAATAAAACCCATTGACGTTGGAACTTATTTCATTTTTAAAATTAGAAATTATTTCATAATGAAATAACGATGATGCAGGATTTATTTCATTCTGGGTTTGGAACTCATTCAATTTTGTTTTTCCGGAATTATTTAATTTTATAGTGGGAGATATTTCATTGGATGTTATGTCATTGGAGGTTATTTCGTAGGGCTTTCCTTTCATCGTTTCCTGAAGAAAATTTGAACATCGTATGAACATTTAATTTGTGTAAACATTTTCTTACTTTATAAATTCAAAATCTCTTCCAAAGATTCCGCTGCACTTTATCAGTTTCTGAACTTTATTTCCAATATATAATTAATTAATAATTAAAAAAAGTTTTGTACACATATAAATATGTATGTATATATAATGTATTTTTTTTTTCAGGTTTATTTGTGAATTAAAGTTGAACTGATATTTATATACACATTAACCCACACAATTATGTATATATATATATACAATTATAAATTTATATTTTGCAAAATTATTAAAATAAATTCACCTGTTTTATATAAACACATGTAAAATAATGTTTATATAAAATGTTTGTAGTAAAATTAAATTTATCAAATTTAATAAAGAAAAACAATAAATAAAAAAAAAAATTAAGAAAAAAAAAACAAAAATATAAAGAAATAAAAAATTG
Source organism: Argyra leucocephala (assembly GCA_963942445.1). Lineage (NCBI taxonomy): Eukaryota > Metazoa > Arthropoda > Insecta > Diptera > Dolichopodidae > Argyra > Argyra leucocephala. The sequence continues at coordinate 69,654,550 of OZ012681.1, read as the reverse complement.
TTTTATTTGAAAAATGTACGATAAACGTTTATAAGCAAAATAATTATAAACTTAAAATATGTATGTATGTATATGTATGTAAGTATGTAATCAAAAGTAGAGTGTTATTTTTAATTTTAATTTAGATTTAGATCTTTGTTTTTTTCAGTATACAATTTTTACCAACTTTAGATTAATCACATGACAATTGTAGGGGATCAGTCTCATTTATATCCATATTGCGTTCCCTAGTACTACAAACACCCATGTAAATATAGTTACATTTATATCTAGAACTTTATTTATCTTATCAGTAGTTATTACAACTATTTTACTATGTTTATCAATTTTTATTGCTCGTATTAACAAGTGGAAAAAGCATAAGAGGTCTACTCCCCTTATACTTATTCCTCTTACGCAATAATATACCAACATATATTTATAGTTTTTTAAGAACTTCTGATATTGTTAGTTAAAAAATTTAAAAAATAAATTCAACTTTGAGCTCTTTATTTTTGGGTTATCAGTATGCTATTGTAGCTAAATATATATTTTATTGGCTGAACAAATTGATTACGACATTTTTGAACTGCGACATCAGCTAACATTATGAAAATTGTTTGGTCAAAAAATTAAATTTGTGTGCAAGAAAATTTTAAAAAAACTTGGGTTTTTAAGTCTAATAGGAAATAACTTGTCCATTAAAAGTTCTATAAAGGGCCTTCAATCCCATTATAAAACCCCACCGATAAATAATGTGGCATATGTATTTACGACCGTACAGCATTTGTAAATAATGAAATAATATAGAAATATTATAAATACCATAGTTAAGTGTGATAGAATAAATCAAAAGATCTTATCTTAAGAACATTAAATTGGCATCAACATAAGGACAATATTTCATCTGCAAGAAAATGTAAAGTATATAGACCAGGTTAATAATATACTTATAGTAAAGATTTAAATGAATTTACGGCATCGTAAGAATTCAACCGAGTAAAGTGTATCTTGTTCTACCGGACATTAATTAGGCTAATCCTGACCATGGAAAGAAAATGCAAAAGATTCTATATAGGAAATATAAAAATTATTACAAACACTTTTAGTTCAAAACATGGACAAAACATGGACATACCATATTTTTCCAGAATAAAAAAAAAGCCAATAAAAGCAAATTTTGAAAAAAAAAATTTTTAAGAACCAAAATTTTGATTAAATAAAATTTTGGAAAACAAGAGTACCCAACGACCTAATTTCATAAAAATTAACACTTTACAGAACTCATTGTGAGAATGTTATAAATAGCAGAATGTTAAAAATAGCAGAGAAAGAAGTTAGAAATCTCAAATATAATCAAATTCAGTTTATTTTGTGAGAAATTGCACCTTAGATTTTCCATTGCAACCCACATTCTATGAAAAAAAAACTGTAATTTGCACCATCGAATAAATAAAAAAAAATGATTGAAATTCATAATTTTTTGTTGTTGTTTGTTTTTTTTACTGTTTTTTTTTTATACTTTAGATGAACGAAGATAGTGGAATTTATACAATTAAGGACAAATTATCAAGAAGAAAATAAGAGCTTTGTTGTAACTGTTATTTATGAAATATGCAAATTGTTATTAAATTGGAATATCTATTCGATATTAAAAATTTGTTTTAAACGTTTTTTCAATTATAACGAGTTGTGACAAATAATTTCTAAAAGATGGTTGACAAAATATCTAATAGTGATTATTTCTATTATAGAACATGAACATTTTTAAATCGAAATTTTTAAATCGTAAACAAATATATATAAAACGCTCTATACGCAAACGTTCTACGTCTTAACGATTGTAATGAGAACATAATCTATGAGTTTTTGTTATCACTAAAACAAAAGGAACTATTAGATCTACGAAGGCGAAGTACTCTACAGTAGATATAGTTTTCCACATTTAAATTAGTAGGTATACCATACAAAATTATAAAGAAAAAGCTATTATTTGTGATTGTGTATTCCAATCTTTGTGTAAGAGCAGTTAAGATGTTCATCCCATAGACTTGGAATTATATAAAAAAAAAATATCTAGTTCTGAAGTTTACAGTTTAATCAAATTATAGCCCACCTAAATGTTCGGAAGCCCAATTTTAGGTCTACATACGATAGCATATACCGCAACGAACTGTACGCTGCTAAATCTAAATTCAGTGTACCAGTCAAACTCATTCGATTCGTGATAGTAGAGCTATCGGCGCACGCCAACTATCAATCTTAATAGCTTTGACTGGCAACGCTGTAGTATTGCAATATTTGAATTGCTGGTTATTCTCCACAGTTAGATTTGGTAGCTCCAGATCGGTTTCACAACAGCTTTATAAATCAGCAGCTTGTGTTCCAGTGGCAACGGAGCGTTGCGGCCAATCATCCAATACAATTTGCATAGCTTCAAGCCTAGTTGCTTTCTTTTGTTATGATGATGGATTTTTCATGTGAGTCTCCTGTCCAAGTGCATGCCCAAAAACTTTACAGCCTTTTTTTGAGGTACTACTTCGTTATTAAGTACAACCACCGGACAAGTTCTTCTCTTTAGTGTAGATATGATATGTATTGATTTTGTTCAATTCACCCTGATGGAAATTGTTCTTGCTTTAGGTATTCTGCAAAACCTTCAGCCTTATCTTCATTACTACGTGTCCAATGCTGGTCATTAGTTCGTATTGGTGGACTGAACTGCTGTGGCTATTTCAGTTTTTTGGTAGCTTTCCACAATGAATAATCCGTAGCCTCTGTTGGTGTTAAGTTACGGACATGTTCTTGAATGACTTCATTTTTAGCATTGTTGAGTAGTTTTTTTTTAAAAAATATGTTTGTTTTTTTATAATCAGCCACAACGTTAAGAATATTACCTTGAGCACTTACATACACCTTCTCTTCGATAAGACAGGTTTAGATAAAAAAAAATTACCTCAGTTTGTTGAACTGTACTGAAATTTATTCCGCCTTATGCCCCACGGATGGGGTTTCAGGACAATGATGATGCCTGAAATTTATATTGTTTTATTTTTAGTAATTTTTTGTGAATATGTTTGTTAAAAAAAACTATGAATAGGCACCCTATTATTTAAAAATGTATTTTATTATGAGAATAGTAGTATAGTTAAGTTTTTTAAATTTAAAAAAAAATTTGAGATATTTTAGTCTATTATACATGATAATACACTATGACCGTAATACTGAACGAACCAATTATACAAAACGACGGTACCATTTTAACATCTAATAGAAATAATGTGTTTAAAATTTGTTTTACCAGGCTCCTCGTTATATTTGTGATTTTGACAAAAAATTATACTTTTAAAAGTTACTTTGTACACAGCTCGATTAAGCTGAATACTTAAATTTTATTTTTAACATTTCGGTAATAAAGCAAATATTTTTTAATTTTATCCAAAGCAATAAAGTAAAAGAATATAAATTGAATATTAAAATCTTAAGTCCCAGGATCTTGAATAACTGTCACACTCTTAGTAAGTTAGAATAATTAAGTTGTTCTGTACAAATTTCAGTTACTTTCTTTAGCAGCGTTAATTGCTTCACGTTTTTTACTAATTTTTTCTGCCATTACATAAATTTTTTGATCTTTCTCCTAAACGAAAGTTTTTTGAAAAATCAATCGCCTTAGAATACATATAGTTTTAGCCTTATCTTACCAAGAACTTACCAATAACTTGTTCATATAAAATTCATATTCAATTAGACCAGTTTTTGGATCAATTGCTTTCCGCATCATTTTATTTAATTCACTCTTTTAAATTTAATTAAATTTATGAAATCTAATTGGCATGCCAAATTCATGCCACAGTGTGCCCAAATCAGTGCACTGCAATATACCAAATATTTTAAACAATTGAATTTATAAAAGCTTTTAAGAAGCCAACAATTTCTTTTAACACCCATCCTCTATATAACATTTTTTAATGCTAATGAAAATTTAAATGACGGTAATATACTACGACTGCACTGATTTAGGAAAACACCCTGTTTACCAAATTACCTTTGTCAATCGTTCTCCTTCATTTAACATTAGTTCACTAAAATAAACTGAATCTATTGAACCTTTATTGTCTTTATCTAGATTTTGAAATGCTTTAAGAAGTTGATTAACGTTTGCTGGTTTCATTCTAAGTTTTTTTTTTTTGTTAATTAATTTCTAGTTCAATCAAATATTGATTTCCCCACTTACTTTTCTTGCATAACCAATTCTGTGACATGTTCCATTAATATTTTTATAGAAATAATTTGAGGGAATTCTTTAAATTCAGTTGCTTTACAAATTTCTTTTATATCAGCTTCTGTTGCTGCACAACCTAAAAATCTTATTATTGTTCCGAGATCTTTATATTCAATCGATTTGGTTGCTGTAAAATCAAAAATCAATGCAATTTCAGCAATTGCTTCTTCCAAATCATTTTTTGGCTTAACTAAAATTATCAACAATAATTTTTAATTGAATTAAATTAACGATTCTGAAATAGAAATAATAGGGTTTATTTACCAGGTATTATTGGTATGTCCATTTTCTATACACAATTAATTTTATTTTTAAAATTTTTTTGATAGGATTGACTTAACGAATTGATTTAAAAAAATATTTAATTTTAAAATTTATATAAAATAAAAAATTATAGAATTTTGATGTAATTCTAAAAATTAAATGGGAAAAATGTGGAGAATTTGACTGGCATACCCGTCAATGTGAAAATAATTTGCTGAATAATAAACAACTACAGGTTTTAAAAAATTCAAATCGTAGCATACTTTAAATATTCAGTATTAATGCTTAAGCGGTAAACACAAGTAGAACTACCGGCGAAAAATTCGCGACGAAAAAATTAAAATACGTACGCTCTTATGTATATGCTCAGAATTGCAACCACAATCGCTCAACCACATTTTCGTTGTCGTCCAAATAAGGCTATTTTCTATTTTTTTGTCATTTGCTTTTCTGTGCTGTTTGTTTATTTTTATTTTTCGATTCGCTACAATTGTGTTTCATTTAACGAAAAATAGTTGAGCGAAGCGAATTTCGTTGGTAGTCGTTGGTCGCAATTGTGTTTACCGCTTTATTTAAAAATATATTACAAATTTGTAATTCAATCGGTACGCTCAATTTTAAGCTTTAGGATCAATATTAATGAAGATACATATTAGTTTAACGTTATTACGTTTAAATGTTTCATATTTGAGCCAGACCTTTCATATCATTTTTGATACTTGAACCGAAATTAATATATAATTTTTCTTACTTAAGCCAGAACCCCATGCTAGGCACATTTGACCATCCGGATTTGAGTTAGAGGATGGCCACATTGGGCAACCTGATGTGAGTCAGAACCATCATATTATTTTTTATATTTCCATGAGCCAGTGCCACCATGTAGCACACATCTGGCCACCCTGATGGCATTAGAAGCACTGAATTAAAAATGTATATGAAAAAATCGTATTTATAAAAAATCGTTTAAAGTTTGAAAATCAACAAATCGTATTTAATGTTACAAGATCACAAGTTAATTTGCCATGAAAGTTTGCTGTTTCCATTCCAAGAATTCTTGAAGGTTCGAAGTTTTCAATATCTACATATATTTCAAATAGAGTAATATTGATATTGATTGATTTCGCTTTGTTTTTTTAAGCATTAAACTTTACAATATTTACTTTTTTTCAGTCTTGTATTTTTTGAAAGTTGCTGTTACGTCGTGTTAAGTCGAAATAGATATACTATTTCGTTTTCTATGAACCAAGGCCTGGGTCACTTCAACAGCTTTTTGTAAGAAATACAACCAATTGTCAATCAAAGCTGTGAATCTGATTTGATTATAAATGTTATAAAAAATATTAGAGAAAGAACTGAGTCTTGAAGGACCACCAGCATTGATATTGAATTTTTGGAGTATAAACTCATCCAACACAATTTGTTTTGAACGGTTTGAAAGGAAATCTTCAAGGCCAGTGTGAAATATGTTTTCCAATTTAATTGCTTCTATAGTTTTTTTCATTACTAAAAAAATCAAATGTGTTAGATCTCAAAAATTATATATCTAGGAATACAGTTTTGGCTTCATCGTATTTTTCCATGCATGGGTGCCATTTCTCTCTCAAAAAGATTGACCTTTTCGAACTAAAGCTGCATTTAAAAGACTGTTATAGATAATTTTTAAGTTGAAGGATAATAATCGTTTCTATCATTTTTAACAATACTAAAGTCAAACAAATTTTGCGTTAAGTAGAGGGTTTGTTTGCGATTACACCCTTTTGCTGAGATTAGCTGTAATGAATATGTGCTATTTAACATGAAGTTATGATAATACCGTAAACGTATGACATGTGCAAAACTTTGCTCAATGGACTAACTGACTGACTAGAATATGTTCACACAATTTTTGTGGACTATAATGTGGACTATTTTGTGGACTATGGGGGGATTATCAATCGGGTGAGCGGAGGTTTCGTTGATGATAAAAACAATAGTTTTACTAATTTAACAAATAACCAGAAAATTTTGGCTAACTTTTGGTAAGGGAATTGAACAGATAAAAAACGACTATCACGTTTACACGTTTACATCTATTACTAGCTTGCTTGCGATCCGATAGCTTTAACTTGATCTAATTTAAACCACCCCAATTCGGTTTACCGAATAGCCATATTTTTCATAGTGACAAGAGTATGCAACTTCAGTTCTGATTTTTAAGTGAACATGTATACAATGAATAACAGTATCGACAAAGGCTGGACCAATATTCAAGTGACATATACTTATATATATATATAGGTATAGTACGAGCCTGTCCAACCCGCGGCTCATTGGGAGATAGTTTTGGGCTGACAAAATAATTTATAAATATTTGTAAAATATACCAAATATGAAAAATGGCTTTAAGTTTAGAGCTATATTGTTAGTATGAATAATATCCTTGACAGACTATACTTCATTATGAAGTTCAACTTAATTATGAAGTAAAGTTTAATGAAGCGGTGACAGATTAGTTACTTAATTATTACTTTTTTTTATATTATTTTATAAACAATAAAAATGGAAAATAAAAAAGTTATTTTGAATTTTAACTTGTTAAATTATTTAAGAAATACAATTAAACTTAAGAGAAAACAGATTTATTAAGAATTATTTGTGATTTGGAAAAATTTTTTGGGAAATATTCTTTGTGTGAAAAAATTCAATTGAAGGCAAATGTTAATATAAATATAAAAAAATTTAAATACTCTATACTATACGTTTATTGGTTGGTTTAATACGTGGTCATTGAAATCAATTTTCTAAACACTTAGGCCTCTCTGATGAATAATTAGGCCCTGATAAGATTCTTTTCTATCAGAATCATAACTCAAAATAATGTAATGAAGTTTTTTTTAGGATAGAACATTATCCTTTTGAAAATTAAATGTTGCCCGGTTGGGATTGACCAAAATAAAATAGGGAAATGATAATTCGAATTATAATTCAAAACAAAATATTAAAATGTCAATTCGAATTAATATTTTCAAATATTTAGATTTTCAATAAAAATTTAGTTTTAAAATTTCCAACAGATGGCTTTTTTCTTAATTTAATGCTAAATGAAGTAGATTTTACTTCATTAATGAACTTCATTATGAAGCAGAATTTCTTCATAATGAAGTATTTTAGTCTAATGAAGTATAGTCTGTCAAGGGTATAAAATATGATATGTAATAATTTTAGTTTCCTCTTAAAATAATGCAAAATCAAAACAGCATTTGTTTATGGCTAACCACAGCATATATCGATTTTTTAAAATTTAAAAAATCAATAAATCGTGAAAAAATGTTATGAAGATTATGTCAGACGATAATTGATTGCTAGATTTATGTTTTCTTGCAGACGTGACTGGTCAACTCAGTATATATAGCTTAAATTTAAAACTTCAGGGTGAAAATATGGTAGTAGCTAAAAGCTGTGGTGAAATTAAATCTTTTATGCTCAAATTACATTTGTGGGAAAATCAATTAAGGAATTGCGATGCAACTCATTTTGCCGAATTAAATAATATTAGTTTATTGGTCCATAAATGTGGAGATAATTATGCTGATTCTTTGAAGAAATTTGTAAAAATATTTCGATTCAAGATTCAATGAAATTGCTTCATATGATAACCATTTTGAAATATTTCAATCACCATTCAATGTTAATCCCAGCCCAGCGCCATCTGCTTTGCAAATTGAATTAACCTCCAATGCCATCCCGAACTTAAAACCATCTTTCTTAAAACATATGATAAAGTACAGTTTTATGCAATATTTATTAAAAATTTCAAATATCCAAATATTATAATAAAATTCGTTTCGAAAATCATAAGTGTTTTGGTAGTACCGTACTATACGTTAAATCTTACTTACAAAGTTTATTTCGTATTTTTTTCGACTCATGCAATTATAGATTTTTTATTTTGGCTCATTATTCAGTTCGGGTTGGCCAGGCCTGGTATAGTAAAATAATTATTAAGTCACATAAAATGTATATTTTATTAGTTAAGATATAAGATATTCTATATAGTTTTAAGAGCTTCCTGCTATTCCTCCTCAAACTAACACTTTATACATCCAGAAATAACCTGATCAATAACTATCATTAATAGAATCAATGATAAATATCAATTTTATATACTATAATGAAGTAGAATTAATTAAAAAAATAATAAATACACACAACACTTTCTCGGACAAGGACAACAACTAAAACAACAACAAATAATATATAAACCGTAGAATATTTTCAATTTCTATTGTTGTTGTTATTAAATTGATAAAGATGCAATCTTATCCTTCTTTCTTTATAGATGAATCAGATGCTAACCATATTATTTTTCCTTTTTCTTTTTTTTTATTCTTTCTTTATTCTTTAATTCTCTTTCCTAGATTGCTATACTACATTTACTTACCTACACTACAGCTGTTTTTTATTATTATGATTTTTTTTCATTGTTTTTATTTTTCTTTTTATTTGGATTTGAGTTCAATTTTTTTGAGGGTATTTATTTCAAAAAAATAAAAAAAAAAACGAAAAGACGTATGCAAGAATATGAGAGCAGCTGAATTATTGTATCTGCATTTGGCGTACGTAAATAATAAAATAAAAATAATAATAATAATAAAAACAAAAGAAAAAGCCGAATTACTTTTGAATATTTTTAACTACTTTTAGATCTGAAGAAGAAAGAGAAGTAACATACGGTAAAAGGTGTTCATTCATTAACAAAACAAAAAAAAAAGCAAAATAAAATTAAATTTTTGTGGTGTTCAGTTAAATGCCTACTTTACTTATGTTATTTATAATAATGATGGCATTGCCGTTAAATTACTTTTTTAATATTTTTTTCAATTTCAAAATTTATTTTCTGTTTTTGTTTTTAATTTTTTTTTTGTTTTATTTTTTTTTTTAATAATTTGTTATAAAAGCAGGTGAAAATCAATTAAAGGATATCATAAGCAGAACTTATTACATCATATTTACATTTGTATCCTTTTAACATTATACAAAATGTAATTATAATGTTTTCATATGCTGATATCATATTATTAATATTTTGTATTTCTTTCTTTCTTTTTTTGTTTTTTTTTTTTAATAATTTCTCATAAATTTGTTTTGGAAGTTTTGTTTTTGATTTTTTTTTTTTTTGGATTTTTTGTTTTTTTGTAAAGAACATAATATATTATAAACTCTTTAATCCATACACGTACATACATCCATAAAAACTATTCATAAATGTGTTTGCAAAAAAAACTTAATTCAAATACAATTTTATAATACTATGAGGTTACAACGATGACGGTTTCAAAAGGATATTTTATTGAGGTGGTTTTATATACTTTAATGTAAGTATGTATAATACAATGTATTACAAAAATTAACCTGTCAAAAAATACAATTTTTGTAGTGTTGTATGCATATTCGAAATGAATTGTTTTTGAAGTTTTGTAACAAAAAATAAATTTTATTTTAATATGTGTGTGTGTAATGGAATATATTGTTATTAAATTATGTTGAATAGAAAGAAAATCTCTATTCTTAAATTAAGAGATTTTAACATGCATGTGTTATAATAATTTGAATAGAGGTGAATACAGTAAGTTATAAAAATTTGTTTTACATTGTGTTTTGAAAATTTTTATTTAGAATTTTTTTCAAAATTTGGTTGCTAACAAAATCTCTTATTTATTTATGCTTAATACAAACATATTACAATATACATAAGTGTACAAAATTAAACAAACAAAATATAATTTTAACCTTAATCTTGTTCTAGATCTTAATATTAAAATTGACATTTATACAATTTTGTATATTATTACCAAAGAATGTTAGAAAATTATGAATTTATACTAACTCTAAGAGTCTAAGATGTATGTAAATGCAGCTATTTTATTAGTTGGGCTGTGTTTAATGTAAAATCGATGTGGTGTTTTTGTTTATTTATTAACATAAACATTATATTAACAGGCTCATATTTACCATAATTGGTACGATGAAATATTGGACGAAAAATATTCTCCGATCTAAAGCGGTTTTTGTTGTTAATATGTAAGAGGATCATATCTCTAACATAAGGAGAATCAATTTCATTATTTAAAACTTTAATAATGAATATAATATCAGCAACCTCCCTTCTGAATTCTAATGATTTAAGATCCAATAACTTTAACGGGTTCCTATAAGGTGGTAGAATAACTGGATTTGACCAGTTGAGATTATGCAATGCGAATCTTAAAATTTCTTTTTTGTAGCTTCAATTCTTTGAATATGATTAAGGTAATGAGGCGACCACACTTGACTGGCATATTAAAGATTTGGTCGAACAAGAGATGTAAAAAGTGATTTAAGGACGAATGGATCGTTGAATTCTTTAGAAAATCTTTTGACAAAGCATAGCATGATATATGTTAGATATATTTATTATGACATTTTTAAATGTTTTTTGAAACACAATTTGTTGTCAAAGAGAACACCAAGGTCTTTTAAGTGTGTGACTCGTTCAATAGACTTATTTTCAAAAGTATAATCAACCATTAATGATTCAGAAGAGCGAGAAAAAGTCATTAAAGCACATTTATTAATATTTAAGGTCAGATTGTTAATTTTACACCAATTTAAAAAAGAATTTAAGCCTTGTTGAAGAAGAGACCTTGTGTCCCTCGCTGATGTAATTTTTTTTATAAATTTTCATGTCATCTGCATAAATAGTAATTTTATTTTAATTCTATGCTTAATGACGGAAGTAACATCATTAATAGAAATAATAAAGAGAAGCGGACCTAAATGACTGCCTTGTGGAACGCCAGAGTTAACTTTAAAAGGTTCAGAAGTAGCGAATCTAAATAATACGTTGTAGTTCCTATTAATTTAATAGGAATTAATTCAATTGGTAAAAGGGAATCCCATTTTTTTTTAAATTTTAGTATAATAATGGAATGAGGAAGAAGATCAAAGGCCTTACTTAAATCGGTGTATTTTACATCCAAGTAAAACATTTAAGCAAAACTAAATACATAATCATAAATAATTGTACTGACAGTGATGTTGCTTTAAGTATTAGTGGTGGAAGCATTGAAAGAAAAAGCTTCATGAAATATTTAGTAGTACAGATAAATGATAAGCTAAAATTAGACCAACACGCTGATTTCATAAGTAATAAAATTTCTAAAAAAGTAGGTTACTTAGGAAGAATTCGCTATCAACTCACGCAGAAGTGTGCAATATGATTTTACCGCATTTAGACTACTGTTCATATACTTAATATAGATCGTAAATACATTTCGGCAGTTAATACAAAAACTGCAACTGCAACTGCAACTGCATCTGCAACTGCATCTGCAACTGCAACTGCAGCTGCAACTGCAATTTCAACTGCAACTGCTACTGCTACTGCAACTGCTACTGCTACTGCAACTGCAACTGAAACTGCAACTGCAACTGCAACTGCAACTGCAACTGCAACTGCAACTGTAACTGCAACTGCAACTGCAACTGCAACTGCAACTGCAACTGCAACTGCAACTGCAACTGCAACTGCAACTGCAACTGCAACTGCAACTGCAACTGCAACTGCAACTGCAACTGCAACTGCAACTGCAACTGCAACTGCAACTGCAACTGTAACTGCAATTTCAACTGCAACTGCTACTGCTACTGCAACTGGTACTGCTACTGCAACTGCAATTTCAACTGCAACTGCACATGCAAAAATATATCCAGTCAAGTTGAGTTGTTTGCTAATTTTGAATAACAAAATGTTCATGGTATTTTCACTACACTGAAATCATATTTTTACAATTATCATTTGGGAATTGGAACTTTTATAAATAACTAAATTCTACATTTTGACAATAATCATAAATGCTTACAGCAATTTATTATCTACGTAAATTTAAATAATTCCAAAATACACAGTTTATAACGTAACGTATTCGTTGGTATGTAAATATGTTTTTTCTTGGAATATTCAAGTCTTTTTAAGTTATTTTCTTTTTCCTCTAGAATATTGACCGACATTGTAGGTTAAACTAATTAAATTTTTTTTTATTATTAATATTTTTTAAGAACCTATTTTTGTTCTCTATAATGTTTAAGATAGATTTTTGTAACATCCGCGGTCTATCAACGAATTTCCATTCCGTCGAAAGCCATCTACGGCTTCAAAATCCAGCAATTTTAGCACTAAGTGAAACACAAGTTGTGAATAATGATATTAATTTTAATATCAATAATTATTCGCTTGTGCCACTTTTTATACCCCATAGAGGGATTGCTTTGTATATACGAAATGATGTAGCTTATAAGACACTTCAAAATTTTGAGTGCTCCAACCCTGGAAACCACTCCCGAATCTGAGATTGTTTTGGCGGGAGACTTTAATATTCATAACAGGGACTGGCTTCACTTTTCTAGTCACAACAGTCCCGAAGGCAAACAAGTTGAACTTTTTTCCAACTTTTTCAACCTTTCTCAACTTGTCAAAAGCCCTACGAGGATACCAGACCGACGCGACCAGAACGGACATCTCCTGGATTTATTCCTAACTACCCATCCAGAGAAATATGCAATATCTGTTAACTCTCCGCTAGGTGGTTCCGACCACTGTCTTGTAAGCACAAGCTTCGAAGTAGGCACAACAACCAGTTCTTCTAAGTCTCCCAAAAGACTAGTCTGGCATTATCACCAAGCTGACTGGGAAGGCTTCAACAACTTTTTAAATGCATCGAACTGGTCGTTGTGTTTCCAATATAAAAATGTCAACTTTGCTGCAGAGGTGATTACCAAAAGGATTCTATTAGGAATGAAAACCTTCATTCCAAATAGCCTTAAAAGTATAAAACGAAATCCCTCAGCTTGGTTTAATGATATCTGCAGCAAAGCTCTGAAATCCAAAGAAGAAGCCTATAAAAAATACAAGAATAATAAAACTGTCAACACATATGAGAGTTATAAAGTGGTTAGGAATAAATGTAAAAAAATTATCAATCAGCAAAAATTCCTGCACAACCAAAGGTTGAGACGAGAAATCTTTAATCTCCCTAACAACAGCAGGTCCTTCTGGACGTTTGCTAAAAGTGTTGGGCAAAATTTTTGCCAATCTTCATTTCCACCTATGATTGATAATAGTACAATTATATCAGATTCTGTTGGAAAAGCTAACCTTTTTGCAAAATTATTTGCAGCCAATTCCACACTCCCTAATACAGCCCAAGTTCCGCCAACAATCCCTGTTGTTAATTCTTCGCTTGGAAGGATATACTTCAGAACAAGAGCTGTAGTAAAAGTCTTGAAGAATCTTGATATAAAAAAATCTACCGGTCCCGATGGTATACCTGCGATTGTGCTGCGACACATTGCCCTCGCCATTTCTAAACCTCTGCGCAACTTATTCTATTTGTCCTTTTCTTCAGGAACTTACCCGTCCAATTGGAAAGTTGCCCAAGTTTATTCTATTCCTAAAAAAGGTGACAAAAGCAATCCTTCGAACTATAGGCCCATAGCTATTACTTCCATTATTTCCAAAACGATGGAAATCTTAGTCAATCAAAAGTTGAAGAAATATCTTGATAGTAGAGGTATAATTCATGATAGTCAATACGGCTTTCGAGCTCAGCGTTCCACCGGTGATCTCATGACATGCCTCTGCGAAAAGCTTAACACCAGTCTTCATCAATCTGGTGAAGCTGCTGTTGTGGCTCTGGATATATCTAAGGCTTTTGATCGAGTCTGGCATTCTGCTCTTATAGCAAAATGCAATGCTGTAGGCCTCGGTCCAACCTTTTCTAAATGGATTGAAAGCTTTCTCCTAAATCGATCTATCATAGTTTCAGTTGACGGTAGTTTTTCCGACCAACTTCAAATCAATGCTGGTGTTCCACAAGGCTCCGTCCTTTCACCCACCCTATTTCTCATTTTCATTAATGACCTTCTCAAATTAACTTTCAATCCAATCCATAGTTTTGCTGATGACAGCACTCTAGTAGCATCATATGATTTTCTTAAAACAAATAATGCTACAACTTCAGCAGTCAACTCCAAAAGAACAATGATGGCTGGTGCACTCACTCACGACCTAGCCAAAATTGTCGACTGGGGTAGAGCAAACAGAGTCGAGTTTAACACTTCAAAAACTCAAAGCTGTCTTGTTAGTAACAAGCTAACAACATTCGAACCAATTCTCCGACTTCAAAATGAAGTTATTCAGCGACTCAAAGACTTGAACATTCTCGGGATGCGAGTGAATCAAAATATGCACTGGAATGAGCATATTTTCGATATTGCGAAAAGCGCCGCCAAATGTTTGGGCTTTTTAAGTCGCTGCAAAGCTTATTTTTCATCTCCAGACCTCTTAAAAATCTATAAAGCATATATACGACCCAAGCTCGAGTATAACTCACATTTATGGGCAGGTGCACCAAAAGCTGCTTTAAATTTTTTGGACAAAGTTCAAAACCGCGCCATTCGTCTTATAGGCGACATAAATGTGACCTCATCCCTTATACCACTTGGTCATCGTCGTATTGTTGGAGCACTTTCTCTATTTTATAGATATCTACTTGGTGTTGGCACTTGTTCCGAGGAACTAAAGTCACTTCTTCCTCCTCTCAAGCAATTCTGTCGCATAACACGAGAGGCATCAAGTGCACACCCTTTCACAGTGGAAATTCCGAGATGGTTTAAGTCCGGCTATGGAAATTCTTTTATAGTAAGAACATCTCGATTGTGGAATCGCGTCCCAATCGAAGCATTCCCAATGAGAGAAGGATTTTTTATTTATTACTTACAGAGGTTTAAGACGAATATTAACAACATTGTTCGCTCTTTCCCACAAAACTATTCTTCTTCCTTTTTCTTTCCTTTCCTTTAGCTATCCTTTCCTTTTTCAAATGGTCAACGGTACGCAAGTACTAAAAGGTTCAAAACCTAAGTTTTGGCTATAATATAAAAAAAAAAAAAAAAAAAAAAAACCAAGATTTTGTGATGTTTCTGTTAAACATAAAAAAAAAAAAACAAAAAAAAGAAGAAACGAAAAAAAAAATATAAAAACAAGGAATGACAACCTTTACAACATCTGTTGTAATCCAAAAGTCTGAAATCTGAATCAAAATGAGAAACAATATTTCTATTCATCTGGAAATAAACAAATACAAAACAATACCTTATTATTTAATTCGCAATTTTTCATTTTTGTTTTCCACTATTATTTAATTTAATAGCGGCATTTGTTAAAACTTCCCACGACACATGATGTGAAAAATAGGTGTATGTGTGGTGGTTTGTTAATATCTTTTCCTGGTTCAGTTCCATGTTATATTAATAAAATTGGATCGGAGTAAATAGATTTGTTCAGTAATGTCGTTTTCAGAATAAGCTAATAGAATAGCATGCAATCTACATAATAATATTATAATTACTCCCGTACACTGCACATACAAACATGCAAGAAATTATATATAGAATACCTTAAAGAATTTATAAAATTTGGATCCTGTAATAATTTGGAGATTTTTATTTTAAATATTCTAAAAAGGAATTGATAAATCATTAGTTGTAGGCAAAGCTTCAGCGATGAGCTCTTCTAAATTTCTTAATTCAAAAATTCCCAAAAAAGATAATCAAAAAATGTTTTAATAAAATGTATAGCAAAGATTTCGGGGCGGAGTTCATATAGACCATAGTGCATTTTCATACAATTTCATGCAATTTAATAAAAAAAAAACTATATAAAAGATGTGTAAACGAAGGTAACATGTGTTCAGTTGGTGATCAGTGGTTGTCTGTGGTGTATATAATTGCATGTGTGTGTGTGTGTGTGCATGTGTGAGTAAATAAAAAATATAAAGCAAAGTCTGAAATATCTAAATAATGTGTTTTTTTTGTGTGTTGTTCTTTTTCTGTTTTGTAACTTTATTTACATTTCAGGTAACATTGAACATTATACTTAGTTGTATTACGACAAAATGTTTTAATCAATATTCTGATCGTTCATCACTCGAATTTTGCCATCACTATAAAAATTAAAACAACAAGAAAATGTGTTTTTAATCACATGCCTACCAGATTTTCAATCCATATTTCGCTGGCTTATCTATAATGTATTGTTATCATCTTTGCTCTTCCACGGTATGGAGATAGTTGTTCATCGATAGTGATTACATCATGTAGTTTGTAATTGCGACTCAAGTTCTGCTTCAAAATAAGCCAAATGTCAGTTATAGGTGCAGCTCTATCATGTTACAATCTATATGTTCTTGTGTTTCCACAAGCATATTATTGCTGATCTGACTGTAACTTCCTCCTTAACTTCCTTTAGACATTGTCGCACCTACATTCGTATAGTAGGAGCGCTTTCTCTATTTGATATAAAAAGTTTTCCAATAGGGATGATATGATTTTGAAATGACGTTTCGCCCATTTGTAAGTCATGATCTGTAATTTTTTTTTCATTGAATTCAGTAATGTTTATAATTTCACCGTAAACGTCGTAAATTAGCTTATTTTGCCTTGGAACAACTTGAAAACGATAACGAGTTTTTTAAGAAAATCATCTTCTCCGCTGAGGCTCACTTTCATCTGAGTGGTGCGGTAAATAAACAAAACTGTCGATTCTGGTGCCAAGAAAATCCACAAATTATTCATGAAAAACCCTTACATTCTCCTAAATTGATAGTATTGTGTGATTTTTGGTCTGGTGGAATCATCGGTCCGTACTTCTTTCGAAATGAAGCTGGTAACACCGTTACTGTTAATGGAGAGCGGTATAGATCGATGATAACCAACTTTTTATGGCCGAAATTGGAAGAAGTTGCTCTTGAAAACATTTGGTTCTATCAAGATGAGGCTACGTGCCCCACAGCAAGTGTAACAATTAAATTATTACGAGAAAAGTTTATAGGTTCGATTATTTCAAGAAATTGTGTTATTGAATGGCCTCCAATAAGTTGTGATTTAACACCATTTAGACTATTTCTTGTGGGGTTATTGTGGGCATGTAGTATATTTGAAGTCATTGATCTTTAGCAATAAACTAGACTCTCTTCAAGCTCTACAAGTCAATATTGAACGTACTATTCATGACATATGACTGGATTTAGTGGAAAAAGTGCTCCAAAATTGGGTTCATCGAATTCGTTCCTGCAGAAGAAGTGGTGGAGGACATTTGAATGACGTTTTATTCAGAACCTAATTGTACCGATTGTACTTCACATTAAATAAAAAATATTTGAATTTCTTTAATAATTAGTGTGTTTTTTTATAAAAAGAAATCATATCACTCTTATTGGAAAACCCTATACTTCGTACATATGGACATATCTTCAGAGTAGAAAACTAAGAACTAACATAGTGTATAACTATAAAAATTCAAGAAAAACATAAATAACCTCACTCTTCAAATTGCTGGAAACTCATTCAATAACTTTCTTCTTTCTCCCTATTTTGGCTTATCCCAACCAAGCGGTGCTTAAGCACTAAAAGGTATAACAAAAAATATTATCGCTTCACTCAAATATTTGACATTTGATAATTTTATTTGAATAATTGATTTCTAGTTTTTATGTATCAGTTACCCTGCATTTCAATATGGAGGCAAATTTTCAGATGCTTCTCTTTTTCGGGATTTTAGCATATTTTTTTTTTTTTATAATTTGTTTTATTTCAATAACGAAGGGTACTGAAGCAGGTCGTAAAACACGTGTACAATATTTTACTTTCATAGACAGGTACTCTACCTACTGCAACACTCAGTAGAGGTTTAAATTATTAAGAATTATTGAGTACTACTACGATGTAAATATTTTCTATGCCGGTGCTGTAAAAATAATTATATATTCATATATTTTTGCTACTGACTGTCAATTTATAAACTGCAAATGAATAAAGAAAATTCTGAACTTCTACGAAAATTTTGAAATTTTTCATAAGAAGAAAAATTGATTGTGACATTAAAGAATTTGAAATTTTAATTGAATATTTTTGAAACAAAAGTACCTGTGTATGGATTTATAGAAGAATTATGAAAATATAAAGAACATAATATCAACGAAGTCTTTGTACAAAAAAAAAAAAAAAAAAAAAACAATAAAACAATGTTTAAAACATTTTAGATTTTGTTAAAATAATTTATTCAATTTTTCTTTTTTTTTGTTTTATTATACTTGTAATGTGTGCAGTAATGTAAGTACTGTGTGTGATGCTATTAAAGTGATTATTTTATACTCTATTTTGTTCAGCGGAGTAAATATTACGATCTGGAATTATTTGCTGTACTAGATTATTGTATTCATTATTATAAGAAGAATGAAATTAATTCAACACGGTAGTGATTACCATATTGTAAGGTATACTAAGCCCTTAATGTACTGTACGATGTTTGTAACAAACTGACAGTATCAAACACATTTGTATAATGTTACATTATTTAATAAGGAACTCAAAGGCATCCAAATTGTCTTGCTTTAGTATAGCAACTGTCTTAACTTTTTCTGTAACGAGGCTTGGCTTGTTAATATACAGAAAGAGTTAATATATTTGCAACATACAGTATAGTAGAAATGGAAGGCCGGAAATATTAAATTATGAAAAAAATATAAGCCTTAAATTTAAACTTCTAAATTGTAATTATTTTAATAAATGAAAATAAGTATAAATACTATAATAAATATTAAAAAATTACAAACATATTTTATTTTATTTTATTTACCATATTTTTGATGTTTATATAAAAAATTACCTAAAAAACATAAAAGCTTTATCCAAAAAAATGTCAATCAAACAGAACGTCAAGCAAGATAAGCAGATTAGGACCCTTGTAAAACGAATATCCCGCTTTATGTATTACATATATAATACTTTGGACTTTATTCAAATGTTTGACGAATTAATAAAATCACAAGATTATCGAAATGATGAAGGTAACAAAACACATAAAAATACTAAGCAGTAAACTGTCATGGAATCAAAATATATTTGGAAAAATATGGGGATTACCTCCACAGCTGACTGTATGTCTCTACAATTTATAATAAGACCTATAATATCTTAGACGACCTTTGTTTGGTAGCAGGACAGACCAAAGCATGTTCCAAGCCTATGCCATCGAGGTATCGGCATTCAATTAATGCAATAAAACACAACACACAGGTACCAACATATACATAATGGCCAAGTTGCTTTAAAAACTCTGGGTTTCCCAAGTTTTAAATCAAAGTTCATCTATAGCTGTAACAAAAGCTTAATAAAGTTAGCATAAGGAAACAGAACTCTTATGTTACCTCCTAGACATGAAGAAATATAAGGTAATGAGGAAACAGATTTCCTTGAAAAAACAGATCCGAAAAGAGTGTTCTTGTGACAAGAGACAAGCGTTCTTCGTTCCACCGCCAAGTGGTGAACTACATAAGCTCAAAACATACGAGATAATTGCCCTTAAACTTAGTGTTTACTAGGGTTTCTGAAACGGTTTAAACCGAAACCGAAACCGCGGTTTTTGTCACAACTGTAACCGAAACTGTAACCGAACTGTAACCGAAACTGCACAAATATTTTTGCGGTTTTTCGGTTATTAATTTTTCGTCTTAGCAACAATATAAAATTTACTTTTTATGGTTGGTTTCTAAGTACAAACTTTTTTATGTACATCAATTTTCGGTTATTAATTTTCAGTGTTCGAGAATAATACTTTCTCTATTTTTCTATCTGCCTTTTTTTCTCTTTTATCTGACAAAAATAAATTTAGTATTCAATTCACCGATTAAATCAGCTGATCAAGGAAACTATATATAATGCCAGAAAGAGACGTGGTTTATCATACGTCCATTTAACAAATATCTGCGCCATTTTCACTTTTTTTGACTTAGGAACAGGTTCTTAGGTTTTGCGACACGCTCTTTCTTTTTTTTTTTTTGGTTTTATTTATTAGTTTTGTATAAAACCTTATATAATTAACATTAACAATAATTTAATACTAATTTAAGTAAATTCAATTCAATTAATTCAATGCATCAAAAATCAAATAATCAAATAATATAACTTCCAAAAATCAACAAAGAAAAAAAATAATCACCAATTAAATTTTATCAGCAAAATAAAAACAAAATAACTTTCAAATTAATATTCTAAAAATTTACTATAACATACTTTGAAATAATCTTTTTGAATCGATTGGTGTTCCTGATACACTTTATCTCATTCGGCAGTGAGTTAAACAACTGCAATCCATTATGCAGTAATTGGTTTTGACCTGCTGTTCTGTTGAATCGTGCGACTCTAAATCTTTCTCTTCCTCTCAAATTATACGGCTGGCATTCACTAACGAGCTGTAAGTTCCTTGTGAGATATTGTGGGAATAAGTTGTACTTAAACTTAAAAACCAAAATTCAAACCTTAAAATGTATTTTTTGATTTATGCTCATCCAATTTTGTGTTTGAAGAATAGATTCAATTCTTTATCTATTACTACATTTTAGCAATATTCTCATCCCTTTGTTTTGCAGCTTTTGCATCCTGTTCAGGTGTTCTGTTGACCCGGAAAACATGACTGTTACACAATAATCAAAATGAGGTAAAATAATCGCATTATACACCATTTTTACTGTTGCAAAAGAAAAACTGCTTCGAATTCGACGTAGAAAGCCATTTTTTTTGTTAATTTTTCCGCATACGTAATCTAAGTGCTCACGAACATTTAGTTTATTATCTATTATAACAGTTACATACTTAATACTCGTAACAGGTTCAATAATCTCATTATTAATATAAACAGCAGGAACAGTAGAGGCTGCAGATCTAATATTGATATGCATACACTTTGTTTTTGGGACATTGAGCTTTAGCTTGTTCATACAAAGCCAGTTATGTATATTTTGCAAGTCTGTGTTTAGATTTCGAACTAAGTCTGCAAAATTTCTGCCACTAATATGTACCAGACAATCAGCGGCGAACATGACTATACGGTAAAATTTAAGAATATTCCCAATATCATTATATAGATAAAACATTGTTAACTTTGGTTGCTTTCTTCCTACTAAATATGTTTTAAACCAATTTAGCTCGTTGTTTTTGATCCCATATTGTTTGAGTTTTGACAGTAATAAATTTGTATCTAGTGTCTCAAATGCACGCTTTAGGTCTAAAAATACTTCTATGACGGAATCTTCTGCATCAGCCAGTTTTTGTCATTCAAAAATCACCCAGCTTATCACCAGGCTTGACTACTCCATTGCGATAATATTGTTTGTTTCAAAATATTTCTCTAGTTGTTCATAGACAACGTTTTCCAACAGTTTCTCATGTAGAGACATCATATTGATTGGAGGCATATCTTCACGTCGTTTAGAATTTTTAAATTTTGGTACTGGAATAATTACGGATTCTTTCCATTTCTCAGGGAAAATACCACTCTCCAATGATTTATTAATGATGTCCACTAAAATTGGCCCAAATATGTCATATGATTCTTCCATTATCGGTTTATTAATCCCTATGGAGTCTCTTTTGTTCTTCAGGTTCTAAAGAATACTCCTAATTTTATTTTCGTCTACCGTTTCGAATGAGAAGGTACTTGTAATTTGGGAAACTGTATTCTCATATTGTATATGAAGAATACTATCATGAATTTCTGTGATGCTGTCCACAAAGTATTTATTCAAATTATTCGCCATGCCTGCTTCATCAAATATAGATTGTTAATTATCTATTATTATCTCATTTAACTAGTTGTGATTCTTTTCATTTAAGACCAAATCCTTGATGGTCTGCCACACATTTTTTTGATCATTACCACATGTTACAATTTTATTAGGTATATATATGTCCTTTGTTTTTATAATCTCTTGTTTATAAAAATTTCTTATGCTCTTATACTCTGCCCAATATGCTCCATTACCTCTACCATAAACTGCCCTTGAATAGCTCCTTAATTTTTCATCCTTTAGCTGACTAAAGTATTCATTGAACCAGCCTGGCATTTTATTATTCATTGGAATATTTTTTTTTATTGCAATTTTTTCAATAGATTTTTTCAAGCTGTTATCAAATAATTCCGCTTGTTGCTGAAGATCGTATGTATTTAATATATCTTCAAAATTCATTCCATGCAAAATTCTTCTGTATTTTGTTTCACAATATTAGATGCTCATTACATTAAATTTTTTGTTCTTTCTTTTTTCTTTTAAATTTATTTCAGTCTGTATGGTTTCATGGTCAGAAATTTTATTATTGTGGTCGATAAAAGCTCCTACTCCTTCGGAATGATTTCTTACTTACTTTAACTTCAATTTTTCATTTGTTCTTATACAATTTACTCACTTCCCTTCATTCTCCTTATAATTTTTCATAATATGTTCACCTCCACATTTCATGCAACTGTCAGTTGCTGCTGTACATTTATCTTGCTTATGATTATAACCAAGGCACTTTCGGCACGTCCTTACATCATAGCTGTCATATACCCTACATCTATCCCATTCTATTCTAACTCTTCCTTCAGTTAATATGTTTTTATAATCATCTATATTTATTTCCATTATCGCATTATTTGATAATCCTCTCTTATTGGTTTTATATGATCGAATAAATTTTACTTCATTCTTATAGATGAAATTATTTTGTGCTATCAACCTCTTTATTATTTCTTCGCCATTATATTCTTTTGCAATTCCAACGATTAGTATTTTTTGGAATTATAACTTCATATTTATTTTTTAACTTATCTTTCACTTGTGTTTTAATTTTATTTACAGAATCGATATCCTAGTGTGCAAAATTTAATTTAAAGACATAAACCACAAAACAATAAAACCAAATAAAACCAAAAACAAATTAAAATTAACCTAAAAACAATTCACCTATTGAGCAATAGCATTGATTATATCTGATTATATGAATTAATTTTAGAAAAAAAACAAAGTAGCAAAGACAAAAACCGAATTATCAGAATATAATTATTATATCGATAAATAGCTTTGTTAAGATATTACGATATTACAGCAAAAAAACTTACCGGTAAAACAAATAGTAAATTTAGAAAATATATTTTTTACCTCAACCATGTTCAGAAATTCTAATAATTGAAATTTATTTATTTTATTAACAAATAATTCAAAAGTATAAATTCAAATGCGCAATAGCATTGAGTAAATATAATATTGTACGTGGAGAATCATAAACCGAAATTTACGATCTGCTAAGAACAAGAAAAACAAAATATGTTATGACATTATTATTAGTTCCAATTCAATACACGGCAAATTTAGTAAACATAAAAATTAAAAAAACTTTAAAAAGAAAAATCACAGACTACCCTTACCTATGTACATCAGAGACCCTAGCGGGATAACAATACAAAAGAAGAAGAGAGAAAACATAATTATTGGCTTTACCACTAACTATAATAGTCATAAGGCATGAACAAAAACTGACCAATAAAAGAAAAAGCATAATTATTGGCTTTACTCCTAACTATAATAGTCATAAGGCGTCATTATGATGTCATATGATACTTCGTTAAAAAGCCTATATGATTCGAAATGATTTAACAAAGCCATAACCAATCATAACCTTCACTATATTGGTCACATCTAATCATACCAAAACGTCAAAACCAAAATTGAAAAGAAGTGAAATAAAAATATAAATTCTATAAATAAATGTTTTTGTTTTTTTATTTTGAGTTTTGAAATAGTTAGGGCTATTATGATAATAAAAAAAAACACAAAAAACGTGTCTATAGCTATTTTAATATGTTTTTAATGTGGGTGTGGTATGTATGTATTTAGTTTAAATGCATTTAATTTCATATCTATACTGCCAGCGACATCTCTGTTCACCACATTTTGTTGAAATGTACATCTCTATTAATAGTATTTGTTAGTCAGCGTTTAGACATCAGATTTTGTTTCATGAAAGTTTTGGTTTACTTTTTTTTATTACATTTACAAATTTTATTGCAATTACATCAAATTTTATTTCAAAAGTTTTAATTACATATTTCAAAGATAAACAAATATAGTTGCAAAGTATACTATATTTCTTCATGCAAAATCCACTTTCTAAACTTGCAAAATACGAAGATACAAATACGCGTTACGAGTACTAATAATAAATCCTTATAAACAAATATAAATATATACCATATGCTGGAAAACAAGTTTTTATAAAAAATAAATATATAGTGTAATTTCAGAACATTTATGAAATATAAATATTTAAATAGTAAATCAATTATTCAAGTATTATTTGTCTTGATGAATAATAATAATATTTAATACACATTTTTTGTATTTTTTAATGTATATCTTTCAATATATTGGCATAACACAATTATGAGTTTATAAATACCTTTTCTCGCAAAATTCACTTTTCCTACTTGCAAAATACAAAAATGCGTGTCGAGCACTATTATTTAAAAAAAAAAATAATGATATTCTATAACAAAGTCGGATGTCAAACTTTAATGAACATCATTTATACGTTATAAACACAATTCAAAAACGTGTAAACGCTGTCTTATATAAAAGTTTTCTTCAAAACTATTAGCGGTCAAAATTAATTTATAGTAAATAAATAAATACCTAAATAAAAAATATAAAAAAAATATATATAGATAGATCAAATAATATTGTAAATTACTAGCTATTCCCGGCGTAACATTCGCCGGTCTAGCATTAGCATTATAAATGGAACAATTTATTTTATTTGTTTATTTTCTTTATTTTCTTAAAAAAAATCAATGTTCGGCTATTATCACTAATATGATTTTGAAGTTTATCTTAACTAACAAAAATATAAATAAGTATATGGCAAAATTTCCATTTACCCATTTTCAAGTTGTACGTAAAATATGAAAAAATCAAAATAAAAAATAAAATGAAATATAAAACAAAAAATTTATAGCTAAATCTAATATAATTGAAAATGACGTATAATTAAATCGAATCTTAATAATAAATAAAGAAAAAAGACAATAAAAGGATAACAGTAACTTTAAAAAATATATAATAATTAAAATTTATATTAAAATTTTTTAAATTCATAATTATTTTATATTCATCTTTTATATCATACCTAAATTAAGGTATTTCCAGGCATTAATTTGCATTAATTGGTTCTGGCAATTCAATAAATAGTGAATTAATTTAATAAAAATTATTGGAAATATTTGTCGAAAATTTTAAGAACTCCATAACTATACCTAAAAGCAAATAAGTACTCAATATCAAGGTGAAGCAATAACGTAAGGTAAAGAAGGTAGCTAACTAGGTACAAGAAGGTTGATAACTCCCGATAAATTGTACAATAACCCTGAATCATACTGCCAGATAGTATAATTGAGGGTTATTGTACAATATTTAGTAACCTCTTAAAAGTGGAAAATAACTAAGGTCATCTCAATCTAGAGTAGATTTAGTTACAGAAAATAGTTTGATTGTTACACAATTTACGCAGATAATAGATACATAATAAAAACAATGAGCTCGGGTTATATACCACCTGAAGGATGGATATACATAGACAAAAATAAATTTATACAAAACGATGACAACCTACCCATAATATACCATGTATTTAGTAGATCAACTAACAAAAAAATAGAATATGAATCAAGCAAAAAATACGAAAATGATCCAGAAATATTTAGATACGATAGGTACATAACAAAAATAGACTCAAAATATACAAAAAAATATTGGTGGTAAGAATAAAATTAAATAGTGATAGTATCAAGAAATGTAGTTTGTAAGTTACATTAAGTAGTTTTAGTATTAGTGGATTAGTAGTTTTAGGGTTTTTAAAATACAAAAGTGTAAAGAAAAATTGGTTTTTTTAGAGTTAAGATTTTGCCGATTAATATTAGAATAAAAATAAATGATTAAACATTATCAAATAACAGGTAGAAAAAAATAAGTTAAAACTAACAAAAAGATACATATATGCAAAATAAATTAAATAACTTAGAGCGCCCTAATGAAGGGTCAGTCAAATACGAAGCTCGAGAATGATCTAAGGTTTCCAACGTTTCCAAATAATTTGACTTGTAATTTATGATCAGCAAAACCAAACAACTCTTAGCCAGGTCACGTACTGATACATCAAGAGTAGCCATCAGAAGTCACGCTGCCAAGATAGGTATTTCGGTCAATCTCTATTGTTGCAGTTGCAAGAATAAAAATGAGATAAAAACTCTTGAACACTAAAATAATTTAATTTGTAACATAAATACATAGTAAAAACAATTAGAAACACAAATACATAGAATAATGCATAACACACTCAACTCAAACACTATTTTGCAAGTTAACAATGAGATACATCAATATAACACCAGGTCAGCTAACTTAATTCGTTTGAATCGTGCACCATTAGGAATTAGATATGAGTCTGTATATAATGTTGCTGTTAAACATTACAACAGTCTTCCAGATATTTACAAATATTTGAAATACGATTCATTCAAAACGTCAATAAATAAACATATCTATGATATGGTTAATATCTAAAAATGTGATTTGATATCCATAAACAAAAACAAAAAGAAAAAAAAAATAGTTAGTTTTTTTTATTACCTCTTTGAATTTCTCTTCTTTTTATAGTCTTACACAAATGTTATTGCAACCGTTTTTCATTTCTTTATATTAAAATTTTATATTGAAATTAACACGCTGGGTGGCGCAGTAGGTAGAGCGCCTGCCCTTCAACCGAAAGGTCCGGGTTCGATTCCCGATGAAGCAAAAAAACAAATGCTTCATTGATTTGTCGAGCTGGTCTAGTACCATTTGTCATTGGGATATAATAAATGACAAAAAATAATTGAGAGTATAATCTGGTAACAAATTAAATAAAATGAAACTATTATAGTTAAGAAGGCTTAGTTCCTGACAATAGTAGTAGTTTTCCACATTTAATGAGTAGATAAGCCAGTAATTTGTTAAAATAAAATACTCAAATTATTGTAGATATTGTAGTGTAAAAGTGCAGTACCGTACTTAATTAAGCACGAAAAGGTGATTCTACCTAAGTTACTGTCAAGATCATAAAAAAAAAAAAAAAAAAAAACTTTAAATATATAAAAAAACATAAAAAATTTGTAAATATAAGTAAATATAAAAATGTACATACTCTGTACGAGCAATGATGCTCTTTTGAGAAAGACCAAATAGAATAAATAAAAAAATAAGAAAATAAGTATTAACTTATTGTAAAAGTTAGCAAAAACTTTATCGTAAAGTTCTTTTTTTTAAGTAACTTTAAACTTCAAATATCGTTTACTCGAAACCGAGTTGATGGCATATGAAGCTTTTTAGAACTCAGCCGTCGAGATGAAAATTCTGCATGGAGACTGCGTTTTTTGCTACATCATTTCAGATAATAAGAAAATAAACTTACAAACCATTTGCAAAAATTAAAACGCAGACCTATAGATTGACATTTTTCTAATAATGTTCAATGCACATACTCTGTCGAAAGCTTTAGAAATATCTGAAGTTTTTTCATCTGATCACTCAAGTTGATACAGATATTTTACTGTAATTATAGTGTTTTTCCATAAAAATAATATCAATCCCAATGCTTTAAATCGGCGGATGTGATTGTTAAACGATTGTCATTTGTTAGGTCTGCTAAATTGGTAACAATTCTTTTTCACTACTATTTTGTAGTATTTTATACCACCTATTTTATACTATTCAATATAATTGTTTATAAACCTTTTAGTTGTCTTAGAAGTCTACAAAATTTAGGTAGCGAAAATGACAAAAGGTACAAGACCACAATTACAAAACTAGAAAATAAATCAATCGTAAACCAAAAAATTAAATTAATTTTGAATTTTAAAACATTAAAAAACCATCTTGTAAAAATATTTATCTAAAACACAATCATAACAATTATTTACGTTCTTATTGGGTTAATTCGAAACATTTAAAATACATTTTTAAAAAAAAAACCAAAACTCTGCTATCAATCACTGGCACCAAAAATTAATTTTTTATCAATATTTATTCATTTTTATAACAATTTTCTGATAACGTCGGACATTTTCATATGACTATTATTAAATAAAAACTAACTCTTTCACATGTATGGTAATTTTCATGTTAAGAAAGAAAAGAAAAACAAAAATAAAAAATTTTGTAAAAAAAAAAATCTTTTAAGTTAAACTTAAACAAACAAGTAACAAAATACCCAATTTCATAAATTGTCAAAATTTATTTTCGATATCAAAACTGAACAGTCATATTGTATATAAAAAAAAATAAAGAAAAATAAAATTTGTCCCAACAACGTCCTTCTACTCTCACATTTTCATTTTTACGAGGGTGGTTCGGGTTGCTCATCCAAGCCCCTATCAGATGACATTATATTTGGTTCTGTTCATTATGACTATTTTTTCAGTTTAGACCATTTTCAGAATAAGTTATTTTATATCATTGGTGGAAACAATCTATAATTAGTCTATAAACATCAGTCTAACAAAGGTCAGCTTATATAGATCTATCAATTTATATCCTATACTATCAAAAGTATTTGCAAAAATTACATTACATAAAACAATGCCGAAAATAAAAAACGATGGATTAATTCCCCTACACCAAATTGATTTTCCAGCTAAGCATAGCACCATCGAACAGTTAGATTAGATTAGATAAAGTTTTCTTCAGCCGTGTTATACAAATTAGCCAAGTATTTAACAAAGTGTAACACGCTGGATTAATCTATAAGATACAACATTAGCAAAGCCTAGTTGATTCTACTAGAGCTACATTCGAATCCTATTTAACAAATATAGTAGTAAGGTTGTGCTAGAACCACTTTTATACCTCTGATCTACCTACAAACAAGAACACATCTACGTTCGCAGACGATGCTGCAGTTTTAAGCTGTCATCCAAATTCACATACAACATTTAAAAATTTGCAATAACATCTGCAGCAGATACAGGAGTGACTTTATGAGTGTAAAATAAAGGTCAATGACAGTAAAAGTGTACATGTCTCATCCCACCAGTTGTCAAAAATATGATAAATATTCCGCAAGCTAACGAGGTTAAATACCTGAGACTAAATCTAGATAAAAGGCTGACTTGGAAGAAACATATCACCGCAAAAAAAGAGGAACTTAAACTGAAAACGAACAGCAATTGTTGTCTTATTGAAAAAGATTCGCACTAGATCTGGAATACAAAGTGCTGCTACAAAAAACTATTTTGAAATAAATCTGGTCCTGATACCCGTCAGTTATAGAGAACTGCATCTAATTGTATTAGGATGCAAACAGAAATTTTACGTATCATAGCCCAGGCCTCTGGGTACCTAAAAAATATAATTCTACAGAAAGATTTGAATATACAGTTGTCTACAGAAAAACTTGAAAAATATAAAAACAGATATACAACTAGACTGGTCCAACACCCTGACCATTTTTTTTTTTTTTTTTTAGTTTTTTTATTTCTTTTAATAACAGTTACAAATTAGAAATATTTTCACATAATAAAAAACTTAAAAACTAAGTGAATTACATAATGTGGATTAGCATTACATTCAATGTCCCTCATTGGAGATCTCTAAATGATGGAATTTATAAATTTAGATATGAGTTTAATCAATCTTTATCTAATATTATACAAACTGTTTGTAAGCAGTATTTAATTTAAATTAACATATGAATTGAAAAATATTTACAAAAAAAAAAAAAACAATTCTAGCTTATTTTAATAATTTTGATAAAACTTAATACTAAGATGGGGATTTTGGAAAGGAATGTTAGGATAAGGGAAAAATAGGAAATAAAACGTAAGTCCAGTGTACAATAGTACTTGTATTATATTTTTAAAGTGATTTTAACCACCAGTAATTGTTTATATTGATGTGCTGTCTGGAGTCTTTATTTGATATATCTGTACTAAATGTTAAGTCAGTAATATTAATTAGGCTGAGATCTTGATCAATTTTCTTGTTTGTGGCTCTTCTGTTGAAATGGTAGAGAATCGGCACATTATTCTCATTTTGTATATATTTGTATTTATCTAAATAAAGAAAACCTTCCGGTGAAATGAAACCTGAATTAAGTGTTTGAGTTATATATGTTTCTTCTGGGTAGATTGAGTGACAAATAAGGCTATTCTTGGTAACATTTTGGCAACACCCTGACCATTTGGCGAGTGGTTTACAAAACATTCCTGAAAGCAGCCGGAAAAAAGAAAGTCATACATGGGTGCATGTAAAGCAAAACATTGGAATGAACGAGCAAATATGAAGTGTCACATCAATGGACTAGACCTCCCAACTTTTTATATAAATTTGAATAAACCATAAAGGTCATAATTCTTCTACATTATTTTCATTTTCGTTTAGAAAGATTCAATAAATACGGTTAAGATAAAAAAAAATTTAACCTTAAAAACTTGTTGCACCAAGTTTGACAATTTTATTATGACATTTAGTTTTTTGTTTTAGCTTTTATTAAAACTTTTATATTTTCCTTTATAAAATGGATAAAACAGAATTTCCTGCGTTAACTAAACATAATTTTTTGGGTGGAAAAGTTAACTTACGATGACGAAATCAAGCAAAAGAGTTTCATAAATCAATGAAGTAGTTTGTCCTCATAATAATGCAAATGATCACTCTAAGAGCTGCCTTTGAGAGAGACGTATGCCAATGCAGAGATTTAAGAGGTAAGTATTTTTCATCGAATGAAGAAGTTGAATTGGAAACTGATGCATATTTTACAGAGCCATCCTATTATTTGGATAGTATAATATTATTAGAGAAATGTTGCATTAAGTGTATAGAGCTAAGAGGGCACTGCGTTGAAATATGAAATGTTTTTTGGTTTTTAGATTTGTGTTTTCATGCCGACAGCCCTCGTAATATAAAACAAAAAAGAAAATTACTTTTGAAATTCCATCACACAAAATAAATCTTTTATATGGCATGGTGGTAATGATTTAGTTGGAAGCTGAGCAGAGAAAAACGTAATAAATACGAGTGAGTATATTTCTTTAAAAGTTTCAATATTATGATTCCCACCTTTTTAATATTTATTTCTCATATTAGAATAAAAATATGAGAAGGATATAAAATTTTATTTTTAAATAATACTAAAATTATATTTACTCACGCAAAACACCCACGCATGCATACTTTATTTCTTCTTCCAACTTCCAACTTTCTTTTGTTTTATTTTTGTTTAAAAAAAAAAAAAATTAGATCAATGGTAACTGCACACAGAGATAAGTCACGTCCATGGATTAGGTTTTTATTCGAAAATAAACAGAAAACTTTTTGAGAAATGAAAATTGTTTTTTTTTTTGTTTTTGTTGATGTTTTTGGAAAATTTTTTTTTAAGTTGAAAGTATGAGAATGAGTGAAATGACAATAATTTATAAAAAAGGGGTAAAGAATTTGTTTTCTTATAATGGATTTTTAAAAATGAAAAGTATAGATCTTTTCAGCCGCAGATAAGAAATAAAAAGTCAATAAATAAGACTAATTGGTTTTTAAAACACTTAAAGTCTTATAAAGCTCTTATACAAGCTGTATTAGTTAAATTTTAATTTTAGGTCTTGTAAGGTAAGTCTTATAGAGCTATTTTTAAAAGTGCAAAGATCTTTTTATTTACTTTTCGGTGAAGTCTTATAAGTGAAATCGAGTAAGCGCTTAAGATACCATATTAATAAGACTTGTAGGCCTATAAAGTTATTGGATTAATTGTCTTGTAATTATAGTCTTATAAGACTTTTATAAAATACGTTATCGGATGTTAATGTCATTGTGGTAATGATATTTGTAAAATAAAGAAGCACAACTTTTAAATATTAAAAAATTCGGATAGTGACGAAATCTTATTTTCTGAAAATCTTATTTTTTCCTGTAAAATTTTTTTCTCGTCCATATTAATTTTTTTTTGTTGTGAAATTTAATTTATTCACCAAATAGATTTGGTACAACAGCCCTCAAATGTGATGAAGACAATAGGTCCGGGTCCCAGGATTTGGGGGTGAAAACTTAATATCACATGCTTTCATACGTTTCGTACGCATTTACTTGCAGTCGACAAAAACAGGGTTCCAATAAATGAGTTGTGGGGGTTTGGGGGCGGCAGCCTCCTACTTTAAAAATAAAATAATTTTTTTAAAACATTTTTTTACTAAGACTGTGCGGTATGCGTTATTAGGTGCTCCTATTTAGAAAAAAAAAACAAAAAATACAAAATAAAATTTTGGTCAAATAAGATTTTCATAAATAAGATTTTCAGAAAATAAGATTTCGGCTTCAACCCTAAAAAATCGTACTTAAAATGGATATTTCTTTATGGCAAAAATTTAAACGGAATGGTACTTATTACAGAAACAAGGCAAAAAAGAATTGCTTTAGACAGTTTTATCACCTTAAGCAGTTCTGTTCTTCTAAACTGCTTACCTGCTATGGTTTATTTAATTCTAAATTACAATATGGAATTGTTAATTGGGGTGGTACTTTTAATAATTATCTTAAACCTTTGTTAATACAACAAAAGTGTGTTATCAGACTAATTTTAAAAAAACATCGTAGGGAAAGCAGCTTCCCTTTATTTCAATGTTTGAATATTTTACCTCTGAAGCATCTTTTTTACTTCCGAGTCTTCAAAGTATATAGAAGTGGTTACTTACGAAGTAGGTATTCTGAAATATATAATCTGAGAATCAACAACAGAAGATTACCTATCATACCCCCTCATAATGTACATCATTTTTTACGCTCATTTTTAGCAATTGAACCTCGGCTTTATAATTTATTACCTCCACCTTTAACTAACAATTGTTATGGTTCTAAATTACTCAGTTTGGTTAAACTCTGGCTTTTTAATTTCAATCATGATCAAGTAAATGACTTAGTACGCATAGTTACGTAAATTTTTTGTATTTAATTAAACTTAATTGTTTCTTATAAGATATTGGTTTTTATTTTTAGTTATTGTTAATAGGGCTATAAGCTCTTATTATCGGTTTTTATTCGTTATTATTGTTCTATTTTTATTTTTGGTCAAATATTTTTTTGTAACTACACTCGCTACTGCATGCTTTTTGCATAGAGTGTTCTTAACTTTTATTTTTATTGTTTGCTTAATTTAGTATATAATATTTTGCTTTTGTAGAACACTTTTCTTTTCGTTATTTTATAATTCTTAATATATAATTATAAGTTTAATTGATATTTTACTCTCTAACTTTATTTTTGAATACAATTTTATAAGTTTCTTTTTTTCTTTTGTTATTATGATTATATTAAAATAATTACTTACTTAAATTTGTTAATTTTGTTAATTGTGTAAATTATAAATTATGTTAATTTGTATTTTTTTTATTTATTCTCTTAAATTTTTTTAAATATCACCTTAATTATTTTGTGTATAATTTTTTTTTTTTTTACAAATATTAAAAACCGCTCGTCTATAGAACAGTTATTATATATTAATTAAACAATGAAATAAAAAAAAAATAATAAATAAAAAATATTCTTTAAATCCTGCTCTGTCAAGTTATAGCGAAGCCCTTCAACTTATAAAAGACAAGCCATCTACTATTGCAAATCCAATATCTTTTCCAACAACTTTTAACGGTAAATCTATTTTATTTTAAATACAAAGTCAAATTTATACAATATTTGATTTTAGAAATTGAATATAACGAAGAAGAATGTATTTGGAATATTGAACTATCGGATGATGATATGTGAAACAATTACATAGAGAAAGCTTTTAATGGTGAGGAAAATATTCGTTATGAACTACGAGTATGGACACTGACACATAGAATAACGCATTCAGCATTAAAATCGTTATTAAAATAAATTATATATATAGTATGGGTGATAATGGAGGGATATTTTGGTATCAGGGACTAAAATTTTGCGTCCAACATTTTTTTCACAATATAAACAAGTCAATAGATATCTTAATCAATATTAATATTGATGGTTTGCCTCTATTTCGAAGCTCAAAAAAAGAGTTTTATCCTATTTTGGTGAATATACATGAATATCCTGATTGTAATGTTATGGTAATTGGCATTTATAGTGGTGCTGGTAAACCAACTAATGTATCAGAATACTTAAAGCCTTTTGTCGATGAAATGAAAGATGTTATGACAAACGGTATTTTAATAAATGGATATAAGATTCACGTTGGTATTTTCGTTGTTTTATTTGTAATTCACCTGCCAGATCTTTTATAAAAGGTAATACTTACCAATTTTTTAACATTACATCCAATTCACATTTCGAATTTTTATTTAATAATAGGAGTTGTGTATTTTAGTAGTCAATCTGGATATCAAAAATGTACCACTAACGGGGAATATCATTACGACAGTCGATGTACTATATTCCCAAGAACGGAGTGTTTAAGAAGAACAGATTCACCTTTAGAAAAATTACCTATTGATATGATAGAGCAGCTTCTAGTAGCAGATTCACCGCATTTGATTGACCTAGGTGTAATGAAAAGATTACTATGGATGACGCAATTTTCAGTCAAATGGCAGTATAAACAAATTCAGATAATTACAGAATCTTTAACATCGTAAAAATTACCAAGAGAAATACATCGTGCAGTGCATGGTCTGAGTGAACTGGCCAACTGAAAAGGTTTAGAATATCGTACTTTCATTTCTAAATATTTATTCGTCAAATTGTGAAGAAAATGCATCTGATTTGTATGAACTCAATGTC
Source organism: Argyra leucocephala (assembly GCA_963942445.1). Classification (NCBI taxonomy): domain Eukaryota; kingdom Metazoa; phylum Arthropoda; class Insecta; order Diptera; family Dolichopodidae; genus Argyra; species Argyra leucocephala. The sequence continues at coordinate 69,619,303 of OZ012681.1, read as the reverse complement.
ATTAAGAGCAAAATGGTAGCTATTAAATATAAAAATGGAGAAGTCGTTTTTGTACCTTTACTGCACACATATAAAAATTAATAAAAAAAAGTATTATTTATTTATTACATTTCAAGTATTTTTATTCGTTACCAAAATTCTATTTACACTTTTAATTATTATGAGACTTTATGTATTAAATTAATGCTTAAAAAAATAAAATAAATATGGTTGTTTGAAATTAAGTTAAAGTTTTAGCTTTATTTGACTTAGCAAAAAAAATATATTTATTAGGTACATTATAAATAGTATTTTCCTGGACAATATTTATTAGGGTGCGATCGTTTCACTTATTTCTATTTGATAAGGGGATTATATTTTGAAAGTTTACCCTTTTTTAGAACGTGAAACAGCCGCCAAGTTTTCTTTTATTTCGGCTCTACGTTTACTGTTTCGTAATTGCACTTTTATGAACTATTACAATAACATTATAAGAGAATCTTATATATTAATACGCTTAAACGTCTGTTAAACTTTTCACAAAGCTTTTACAACACGAAGCTTTTTTCAACTAGATTAGACAACTTTATTAGAACTATTAAGAATTACGATAGTGTGAAAAATTTTATTTAAAGACATAAACCACAAAACGATAAAACCAAATAAAACCAAAAACAAATTAAAATTAACCTAAAAACAATTCACCTATTAAGCAATAGCATTGATTATATCTGATTATATGAATTAATTTTAGAAAAAAACAAAGTAGCAAAGACAAAAACCGAATTATCAGAATATAATTATTATATCGATAAATAGCTTTGTTAAGATATTACGATATTACAGCAAAAAAGCTTACCAGTAAAACAAATAGTAAATTTAGAAAATATATGTTTTACCTCACCCATGTTCAGAAATTCCAATAATTGAAATTTATTTATTTTATTAACAAATAATTCAAAAGTATAAATTCAAATGCGCAATAGCATTGAGTAAATATAATATTGTACGTGGAGAATCATAAACCGAAATTTACGATCTGCTAAGAACAATAAAAGCAAAATATATTATGACATTATTATCAGTTCCAATTCAATACACGGCAAATTTAGTAAACATAAAAATTAAAAAAACTTTAAAAAGAAAAATCACAAACTACCCTGACCTACATCAGAGACCCTAGCGGGATAACAATACAAACTGAAGAATAAGAGAAAAAGCATAATTATTGGCTTTACCCGTAACTATAATAGTCATAAGGTGTCATATGATATCATATGATACTTCGTTAAAAAGCCTATATGATTCGATATGATTTAACAAAGTCGCAACCAATCATAGCCTTTACTATAATGGTCATACCTAATCATACCAAAACGTCAAAACCAATATTTAAAAGAAGTGAAATAATAATATAAATTCTATAAATAAATGTTTTTGTTTTTTTATTTTGAGTTTTGAAATAGTTAGGGCTATTATGATAATAAAAAAAACACAAAAAACGTATCTATAGCTATTTTAATATGTTTTTAATGTGGGTGTGGTATGTATGTATTTAGTTTAAATGCATTTAATTTCATATCTATACTGCCAGCGACATCTCTGTTCGCCACATTTTGTTGAAACGTACGTCTCTATTAATAGTATTTGTTAGCGAGCGTTTAGACATCAGATTTTGTTTCATGAAAGTTTCGTTTTAATTATTTTTATTACATTTACAAATTTTATTGCAATTACATCAAATCTTATCTCAAAAGTTTTAATTACATATCTCAAAGATAAACAAAAGTAGTTGCAAAGTATACTATATTTCTTCATGAAAAATCCAGTTTCTAAACTTGCAAAATACGAAGATACGAATATGCGTGACGAGTACTAATAATAAATACTTATAAACAAATATAAATATACTGTGTAATTTCAGAACATTTATGAAATATAAATATTTAAATAGTAAATCAATTATTCAAGTATTATTTGTATTGATGAATAATAATAATATTTAATACACATTTTTTGTATTTTTTAATGTATATCTTTCAATATATTGGCATAACACAATTAGAAGTTTATAAATACCTTTTCCCGCAAAATTCACTTTTCCAACTTGCGAAATACAAAAATGCATGTCAAGCTCTATTATATTCACAATATAAAAAAAAAAGTAATGATATTCTATAACAAAGTCGGATGTCAAACTTTAATGAACATCATTTATACGTTATAAACACAATTCAAAAACGTAAAAACGCTGCCTTATATAAAAGTTTTTCCTGAAAACTATTAGCGTTCAAAATTTTCAATTTGATTCTATGAAAAACAAATAAAATTATTATTTATGATATTATACATATTAAGTATATTATAAATATTGTAAATTATAATTTTGTTCATTTTTTTATTCATTTTTATTATTATTTGAATAACAATAATAATTACAATTATAATAATTTATGATACCGTACGTATTATAATACCTACCTACCTGTTGTGAAAATAAAATTTTAATACATAACTACAGTGAAAAAAATATAAGCCTGAAGTAGGCCTGCGGATTTATCTACAGGTCCACTGTTTAATAAATAAATAAATACCTAAATAAGAAATATAAAAAAAATAGTTATAGATAGATGAAACTATATTGTAAATTAGAAGCTATTCCCGGCTTAACATTCGCCGGTCTAGCATTAGCATTATAAATGAAACAATTTATTTTATTTGTTTATTTTCTTTATTTTCTTAAAACGAATCAATGTTTTACATATTTTTATATTACATAATAAATAAGTTACAAATTGAAAAACTCAAAACTAAAATTCACTTTATGTAATATCTTAAAAATAGTTAACATTTTAATACTTATTCAAATATTTCCCTAAAAACACAATTCTCTATTTCACAGGTGTATGTTGCTTTGTCTAGAGTACGATCTTTTGATAGTGTTAGTGTAGTATAAAATATTATGATAAATGTTTGAATAAGTATTAAAATGTTAAGCTATTTTTAAGATATTACATAAAGTGAATTATAGTTTTCAGTTTTTCAATTTAACTTATTTATTATGTAATAAAAAAATATTTAAAACATTGATTCTTTTTAAGAAAATAAAGAAAATAAACAAATAAAATAAATTGTTTCATTTATAATGCTAATGCTAGACCGGCGAATGTTACGCCGGGAATAGCTAGTTATAATATAATGCTGTTATAAAAGCATTAAAAGAGACTTATTTTTTTTTTTTTTTTTTTTTGCGAAAGATAGGAGGTAATCCCCGAAGGACATCAAGAGCTCCAGCCGCGTGTGCGTCTTGATAGTGTAGGAATCGAACCCACTAAAGCCCACCTATCTTTTTTCCGTTATAACCAATCTACGTAAGATCGACTAATGACTTTTTTTTTTCGTAAATTTTCGGTCGCGTGTTTAGGAAATTATTATAGTGATAGTTTCCGTGGAGGATCGCTAACATCATAATAATTACCGTGTAGGAACTTTATCACTATGATATTTCCCGTGAAGGAGATAGCCACAGCAATAGTTCCGCGTGAGAAGATTATTTAGATTTTTTCGCAAAGGGAAATTATTGGAATAATAATTTCCGTAAAGGAAACTATTATCGTAGAATTTTCCATTTTAGGTAGTGACCAGCTCGTGTGGTTTCGTTCTCTTGAGTCGACGGATACTGCTGTCGATATGAAGAACTGCTGCCATTTCCAAGTTCACATGAGTTTGCAGTCTCTGCTCGTGTTTGACTGCATGTTACTTGATCTCTTCCGTGACTGTTTCAATGTGCAAGTCACGGTGTAGATCTTTGTTACGTATGTACCATGGTGCATTTACTATACCACGGAGCACTTTATTTTGAAGTTTTTGCAACATTTCGATGTTGGTTTTCTTTGCACAGCCCCATAATTGGATACCGTACGTCCACACAGGTTTTAATATCTGCTTATATATCAATATTTTGTTCTGTACTGATAACTCAGAACCACGCCCAATTAACCAGTAAAATTTTTTGAGTCTAATGTTTAGCTCTTCTTTTTTCTTTCTTATATGTTCCTTCCATCTTAGCTTAGCATCGAGTGTCATTCCCAGATACTTTGCTGTATTGGCATATGGTACTATTTTGTTATTGATTGAGATAGGAATGGTTGCAATCTTTTTGTATGTAAAATTTATATGAGTTGATTTGCTTTCATTAAGTTTAATGCGCCAACGTTGGGTCCATAATCTTATTTTATTCATTGCATTTTGAAGTTTTGCTGTGGAGTTTTCGACAGATACGTCAACTGCAAGAATCGCAGTGTCGTCTGCAAAGGTAGCCATAAAAATGTTGTCAATTTGTGGGATATCTCTTCTGGATGAAAAAAAATTAGATGAAATTTAAGAGACGCGCTAGGTCGATGGTGTAGTGGTTGGTCTTTCGCTCAAGATGTCACAGTTCAAGTCTCCAGTAAGGTAAGTTAATTTCAAATTATGTTATTACATTACTATATAACAAAAAAAATCTAATAATAAAAAATTTAATTGGTAATGTAAAAATAATAATAAAAAAAAATTATAAAAAAATTGATTTTTTTTTTTTAAATTTTTGAACGTGCTCTATTATGTACTTATAAAAGCATTATATAAGTCTTATTGATATTCTTATAATTGCTTTATAAACTTTTTGTACTAGGCTTATTACAGCTACATAAAGCACATATAAAATACTTAAAAAGCATTAAAAGCGTTTATAAAACGTTTATGCAACATGTATCACAGCTCTATAATTTTCTCCAAAATAAGCTTGTAACACACTTAAAGCCGTTTTGTAGAAACTGATAGAGCAAAATTGTAAGCCTTAAGGACTTATAAGAAGTTCTTTTGATCTTTATTAGATCTAAATTGCTGGCTGGGTTATTAATATATTTCTATCGCTCCTGCTTTCCTACATATGAAACTATGCATTGACATATAACTATTTTCAACATTATTGTTGGCTATATTTATACAAAAAAATGTTTCGGAAGTTTTCAATGCTATACATTAAACCTTTTATAGCTTAAGGATAAAATATTTATTTTTTATAGCTTGAAGACAAGATATTTTATAGTTTGTCCATCTTTAATAGTTTCTAATGTTCTAGTAATCATAAAAAAAAAAACAATTTTCTTCAACTCCATTGTAGTTAAAATCAATAATGTTCTAACAAAATTCCTTTAGAATTCTCCTATTTTATTATAATTGGTGGTCCAGGATACAAAAAAAAAAATAAAAAATAAATTTAAAAAAAAAAGTAAGAAAAAAATAATTTGAATTAAGTTAAAAAATAATTCATTACATCATTACACAACAGCAACAGCTACTATCCACAACTAAAAATTATAAATTTATTGTATTACTGAAAACTTTTAATTAATAGAAATTTTCCTCTTTTATATAAAAAAAAAAACTACAGTTTCTTTCCTAACATCGAAACAATAAAAATATGAATTTATAAAATTCTCAAAATTTCAATTCAAAATTCATATTCATATTTTTGATGAGAAATGTTTATATATACATTATGTATATAGATATATGCATAACATATATACATACCAAATAATTCTAGGAAAAGGAATAAAAAAATAATGTTCTAACCAAAAGAATTGCTCTATTCGTTTTCAATTTACAAAACAAGAGTGGACGTAATTCACATTTGTTATTACTTATTATAGAAACAGAGTACATTAAGTAACCTTCACCGTCTACGAAATTGTTTGCATTTTCTTTTGTTTTCCTTTTTTTTAATAAAAAATTTTATTCACTCTTTATTCCTTTTTCTCTTTCTAACCCCATTGGGCTTTCGTTCAGCCATTTCTTAAATTGTGTTGTTGAAATTCACAAATTTTTAGTTTTTTGACTCGATTTAATAGTAAATCTATATGCAATTAGAATCAACATAACCGCATGATATTTTATTGCACAACATTTTCAAGAAAAAAGTTTCGGTACGTTATTCCGAAAAGCAAAATTTGTAAAAATTAGAATTTAATATTAGGAAATTTTTAAATTACCAGTCCTAGTAATTTAATTTAATTGTTTCAGCTAGGAACAAATTTTCCTAGCCAAAACTAGGAAGAAATTTTCTTACTGATGTTGTGGGCCACCTAGATAATCATAGTAAGCCTATATAAAGTTAGAAACTCTTGAAGAAAAATAACTACCTATATTTCATACGAAATAGATAGCGAACGATTAACTACAAATATATTACTTCCGTTATTAATGTACCTAAGTTACTAGCAATAGGACAAAAAAATTAAAAAAAACTAGGTGGGACAATTTTCTGAAAGAACATTACATTACAAAAATGGTTAATGCTCAATTTTAATTTAGCCTAATTTTAAATTGTGTTATTTAGCAGATAGGGAACCTAACGCATTATTTCCATAATGGATTACGTTTACATTAACATGATTGTGTAATGAATTAATCAGTAGAAGAAAAAAAAAAATGAATTACAATAATGCATTATTTTTTTACATAATGCATTAACATTATTTTTTTTTTTAAATTATTATTTAAAAGTAATGCATTAATAAAATTCATTATATTCAAAAATAATACATTACGTGTATATTAACATAATTTTGTAATGAATTAAAATAATGCATTATTTTTTACATAATGCTTTAAAATTTTTTTTTTTTTTAATTATTATTTAAAAGTATTGCATTAATAAAATTCATTATATTCAAAAATAATGTATTACGTTTATATTACCATAATTTTGTAATGAATTAAAATAAAGCATTATTTTTTACATAATGCATTAAAATTATTTTTTTTTTTAAATTATTTATTAAAAGTAATGCATTAATAAAATTCATTATATTCAAAAATAATACATTACGTGTATATTAACATAATTTTGTAATGAATTAAAATAATGCATTATTTTTTACATAATGCATTCAAATTATTTTTTTTAAAATTATTAAGTAAAAATTATTTGAATTATTTTTGATTTATTTTTCAATGGTAATACAAATAATTTAAAAGTAATTAATATAATTTTTGTTAGTACATTAAATCACAATGCATTATTTTTGAATACATTATAATGAATTATTTTAATGAATTAGTTTAAAAGAATAATTACTTCAAAATAATTATTTTAATGAATTATTAAAAAGTTAATGCATTATTGTATATAATTATTAATTATGAAAAACAATGCATTAAAAAAGTAATGCAAAATTCCCATTGCGGCTATTTAGATTAGCAAATAATTAATAAAGGTAATCAAATACGTATAATATTACAAGTCATAAGTATAGAGAAATATCAGGTAAACACAAAAGTAATGATATACGATTTAACATTGAAAACTTTGTACTATTTTAAACAAATTTGCATGCAATGATAAAACATCAACACACAGAAACATCACAATTTTTATTTATTTTCCATTTTCCTCAAAAAATATAGATGACACTACAACACATAAGAGGGGAAAGTGTATATCAATTAAAAATTATTTTGGAAAAGGATAAGGTAATTACTACACAGTAATAGACAATAGTATAACAATATTTCGGTTTGTCTTGTCATCATATTATTCAATTTTATTTATAACAGGGAACTGTTAGAGTAATACTTTGAATATACAAGACTAAGACCTCCTATGCTAGTAGTTTAGTTTTATTCTAATAACTCAAAAATCAATATATTGCTTCTAATTTAAAAATTACGAAAAGTAATGCATTACATAAATATTTTTTTAAACAACACCAACACTATCTCACTACCGCAATGTAAAATTTTCGTTGCATAAGAGAATTACCTATCACAATACTAGCTAAGTCAAAAACTGGTACATTTCTTATTCACAATGACTGTCGTATCATCAACATAATTAAAAACAATAATTGCAAGATTTAAAAATGACAGACATTAGAAACGTAATAATAAAAAATCAAAATAGAATACAATCATTAACTTGAATACTAAGCCATTAGATAGTATTATAGAAACAAAAAGACGGATAAAGATTCGAAATTCGCAATAAGAAAACTATTGTAAAACATTTTGTACAATAGCACCACAAATACAAATAGCAGAAGAAAACAACATATTATGCTAACTATACTAAGAAACCTCTATCTACACTTGAAAAGTACACAGAACAAACAAATCAATAATGAAATTCGAAGTTGTGTAGAGTCAGGTATACCTTATGTAGTACATTTTCTAACGTCCGGATTTGCACATGGTGTTCCCAGGATGACTTGTCTTGCGCCCTTGTGTGTTGACTTTGTGGTGGTTCTTCTTGTTAGGAGCTGTAATTAGTAAAATTATGTGGGAGATCACCCATTCCTATTTTTTCATTCCTACCATTTTCAACTATTAGTTTTTAAATTTTTTCCAACCGTCTAGCATTGTGCCCAACACATATAAGATAGGACTGACCAAAAAAATTAGCCAGTTCTATTGTGCCCAACACATAGGATAGAACTGGCTAATTTTTTTTTGCCAGTCATATCTTATATGTGTTGGGCACAATTCCAAACACAATCGTGGTTGGGTCCACGAAACTTTCATTATTCTCCTATGTAACCCATAGGTTGAAACTTTCTATTTTCCTCATATCCGCCTGTTTAATTCTCCATGTTTGTTCAGCATGATCCTGTCTTTTCATATTTTTGTTAGTTAAGCCGATTACACTTTTGAATCATTCAATCGGTGGTTCCTTGGTTCAATATCATTTATTCGGATTAATAATATTTTTTTACTATTTGATAATCAACAATCAATCGAATGTTTTGCTCAATATCATTAGGTCTACCAATTAACATATTAATTTTGTTTTACCTACATTTATTTATTTCAACTCAAGGTCATATTCTCAACTGGCACGTGTAAATTTTTCCAGATCCCAATTTAAGCGAATGTTAAAATACCACTAATTAAACATTTAAAAAATAAACAAGATATAATAATTATTATTTTGTATTCTATTTATGTGTAACAAACAATAACAAGATTGAACTAAAATCTTTCTTTTATTTATATTTTACTTTTTTGCTCCCAAATTCAATTTTGTTTTTTGTTTAGATGAACGTTCATTTAAATTGGTTCAACATTTAGCATAGATTGTGAGTGAGGCTGAATTGAAAACAGTATTTTTTGTATTTAAAATAAGCTAGGGTTTATTTTCTCTGACATAATTCAGTAATAACCAGTTGTTATGCCGAAATAATACTATAAGAGCATACTAGAACATGGAGTGTATTATAATATATACATAGTGCTTTCTAGTTTGACTTATACATTTCCTCAACTACATGTATATCTAAATCAATTTCTTATGCATAGTGTAGCAAGGTTTTTTTTTTTGATAAATATTGGATAATCTTCCTAGTATTTTAATATTAGAATAGTTAATATTATATGTGTTCAATAGTTCCTTACCACCTGACTAAATTAGCTTATATATAATAGTAATTTTCCAATTTATTTTGCTAACTATTTACTTTTGTAGTAAAACTTTAAAGTGTGTTTTTATTGCCAATTTAGTCTACAATTAAGATATTGTCACATACTACAAAACAAATTTTTGTAATTTAGCATTACTCATAGACAACACGATGATGATGATTTAAGCATATGGCAAGGCCGTTGAATAAAATGGAGAAGTTATAGTTCAAATTAGAAGCAACAAAAAAAGAGTATGGGCCGATCTCCTTTATGTTGGACAGACCAATTGCAGCTCCTAACGGGAACAACCGCCACAGTCACAAGACAGATGGTACAAGATATAGGTCATCCTGGAATTAAGGAAGTCTTACGTTATAGAAAAAAATGTATCGTGACATCGAAAATGCAGTGAAACAAGAAATGCAGAAAATACTGTATCGAAACATTGTTTAGATCTATAACCACTGAAGTGTAAAAATAGAGAGAGTACAATTTGGACATTTTTGATCATAATTTTAACTGCATAAACGTTTTGTGTTTGAAACGGCTAATTAATATTTTTTGTGTTTGAAGGGTTGTGTGAAAGGTTGTGTGAATTAAAAAATGAATTCAAATATCTTTGGTAATATTATTTTAAATAATATAATTGATTTGCAAAATTTATCTATTGATGATATAATTGAATAAAAAAAAAGCTAGTTGGAACTACAGTGTCATTGAAAAACACTAATAATGTTAAAAGAATGAAAAACATACCTAAAATTCAACATTATTTGAAAATAATCAACACCTATCCTGAAGATATATTTTTTAATTCCTACTGAATTTTATTGACATGTTGAAATTGTTTCCATATCTTAATAAAAAAGATTTTTTTCCCAAAATGTTTACAACAAAATATTAAAATTTGCTTAAATATGTACACTTATTGATCTCTATATTTGTAAACACCGATGGTTTTAAAAAATGTATACTCAAAGTTTTCGCTGCACACTCTGCTGTTTCACTGCGGTATTAAAACCGATATCAAATATATTTGATCTCAAAACATTGCCAATTTTATTTAAAAACATTTTTTTTTTTATTTTTTTATTTATGTTTAATTCAAACATATTACAAGTTACAATATCTTGATTTAGTAAAACAAACAAAAAAAAAATTAAAAATTTGAAAATAACAATTAAAATTACATTAAATATTATTGCAAAAACTTAGCCTAAAAAAAAATAAAATAAGAAAAAAATAAAAAGTCTTAAAATATAGAAATTACTATTAAAATTAAATGACATACATATATAAATATTATTACAAGCCCAATATTATAAGTTATACTGAACGACAAATCAATAAAATTTTTTCATTATACATTTTATTAGCTGGTTCATATTTCCCATAGTTAGTTCGGTGAAATACCAAGTTAAAAATACTTTCCGAACGGAAACGACTACTTGTATTTAAATGGGTGTCGACCAATTGCTTAACAGCCTGTGAATCAATTTCCCCATTTAGAATTTGCATTAAAAATACAATATCAGGAACAGTTCTTCGGGACACCAACGTATTTAATTGTAATAGTTTTAGTCGTTCTGTATAAGGAGGGAGAATAAAAGGGTCAGACCACGGTAAACTACGAAGAGCAAACCGAAGAAACTTTTTCTGAATTGCTTCAAGTCTATCGATATGATTACGATAAAATAGTGACCAAACTGGACTTGCATATTCCAGATTTGAACGAACAAGACAAATATATAAAGCTTTAATGATGTATGGATCATCAAACTCTTTGGACCACCTTTTGATGAAACCTAGTAAGGAATTAGCTTTGTTAATAATGACATTAATGATGTTTAAATGAGAGTTTTTCATCAAAAAATACACCTAAGTCCTTAAAGAGGGTCACTTTTTTAATAAGCTTGGTTTCAAAAGTATAGTTACTAGGTATACTAGGAAGATCGCCGGGTAAAACTAAATAGTACACAATATTTTCTATTTGTTAAGTATGAACGAAACCAATTAACTAAAAATTGTGGAAAGCCAAATTTTACAAAATTTCAAGAGCATTATACTGTGTGGCAAAATATCAAATGCTTTACTTAGATAATGCTTTACTGTGTAAATGACATCCGTTTGAGTACCTAATTCCATTGAACTAATAAGAGTATTGGAGAATTCTACTAAATTGCTCACTGTAGATTTTTTTTTCATAAATCCATGCTGATTGGATACTAATGAATTACTACACCAGTTATAAATTGAATCATAAGCAATTAATCCAAATAATTTCGGAATACACGATAAATTGGCAATTGGTCTGTAGTTTAATATTAAATTTTTGGAATCTTTTTTATGGATAGGTCTTACGAAAGAGCTTTTCGAATATAGTGGAAATATTCCCATTGAAAATGGTTAATTAAATAACAAAGCTAATGGTGACGCCAGACTCTCTAATCGGCTAGTAATTTGTAAGAATTAAATAAAATTAAGAAGTCTTGGTAAGAAGTATTAGTTTTATTCTTCAGATATTTTTTCCAAGCTTTATTTTTTTTATTTTTTAAACATTTTAGTTCGTGAGGAAACCAAGGAGAGCTAGAATTTAAATTTCGCTCACAAATTTTAGGGACATATATAAAACCATGCATTATTATTTCATAGAAATTTTCTAACTGAAAAATCAATATCATTACTAGAAATTATATCATGAAAGTTAATCGATGATAAGTAGCAGTTAAGGTGAGGAGAGTTAGTTTTGGAGAAGTTAAAGCGGTAGGAAGTATTTTCATTTGATTCTATTAAGCTATTAACGCAATAGGAAAAACTTATATGTGGATAGTAGTTGTCAATTTTAGTTAAAGGTAAAGCGTATTCGTTAAAAGACATATTATTCCAGTGAGACATAAAAATAAGATCCAGTTTTCTATTTTGAAAGTTAATTTTAGTAGACACTTGTTGAAGACCATTTGCATTACAAGTATCAATAAGTGTAAATTCAGATTGCGTGATTGGATTTGTTCATAGTACATTGTAAATTTTATGTTTCTACTGCACTTTCGATGCCATGGTTATTGTCACAATGCCCTCTGAATAGAGTAAATGCAAGCAGAAGAAGACCACTTTTATGGGTCAGTAATTATTCCTATTGATGATTATGTTTATTGTTATGATCTATTAACTTTATTACTAATTAGTGTGTCTGTCGCTGTACTTTATAATTTCGACTTAAAATTCAATCTATACTTTATCCAGACTTGTACAATTAAATTTCAATTTTATAAGCTTGCGTGTGTAATTTTTATTTATCCTTAGGTATACCTGACTCTATACAACTTCAAATCTCTGTTTCAATTTATCAGTTTTAAAATTCGGTTTACTGTGTAATCTGAATTTTTTACTAAACGTTTAAGTGAACTACATTAAATTATTATTAAATAATGGAATTATTATTGCCATTTTTTATTTCTTTTTTCTTATCATTTTCTTCAATAAGAAATTTTTAATATTATTTTCTTTTTTTAACTAAATAATTTTCTGCAACCACTATGCTAAGAACTAATACTACTTTACTGAAAATAAATTCATTTAAATACAAATACATAGATATTATACAAATACATGTTATACATATTTGAACACTTTTACCAAGTTTTGCTCTTTTTATTATTATTTTTATTTTTTTTTTGAAAATATTAAAAATTTTGAATACCTAATTATGAACCTGTCAAGAACATGAGTTTCTGGGCATGATTAAGTAAACTCCATTTTAATAATATTGAATTTGCGATAAGAATTAATTTCTATACATTTTTAACAGGGTATATATAAGGTATGACTATATATACATATATAATGTACCTATATATAATATTTTAAAATATCTCAAAATGTACCACTATATTGCACCTATTTGCACCTAAAAAGGGATTTAAATAATAATAACAAGAGTGATAACTCTTTCTTCAAACAAATTTAATTAATAGCAACAAAATAAGAAAAGCAAGAAAAAGTACAAATAAAATGTAAAACAATAGAGAACCCTGGAAGATGTAATCATAGAATAAAAAAAAAAAAAATATATAAAATTAAATAGAGATCTACATTTTTATACAAATTCATATATTTTAACATACATCCATCCATACATATATCAAGAGCACACCTACATAATCTATATACATATTAGGATGTATTTTTATATGTACTCATATGTATGTAGGAATGTAGTAAAACAATTAAAAAACTTATTATAAATTTGTTAGTTACAGTTTGCTAGTCATGTCGTTGAAAGTAATTTTTGTTGATGTTCGTATACGGTAGTGCTTTGTATCGTATCCTTGTTCGAATAATTTCAAAAATATGAAGAATTTCTGTTTTTGAATTTTCATTTTGTTGGATTTGTTCTTGTTTTTTTTTGTTCTGATTTTTTTTTTGTGTTAATGTCTTCCTCAACGTCTATTCAAGGATCAGGTTATAATTTGAAGTCTAAAGCGATTTTATGTTCAAGGTTGAAATAAAAGAAGAATTGAAATTATTTCAACTGATTAAGAAATTATTAAAATTGTTTTGCTTAATGGTTTTGTTATATTGGAGATAAAATCCAGGTATTAATATTTATGAATTCTATTTCGGTTTTTTTCAAGCTTTACAAGTATCAAATAAAATAAGCCGGCATTGGTGGTAATCAATTTTTTGAGTATACTTCAAAAGCCAATCTACCGCCGTAATCCTGATCTCTAAAAATATCCACCTCTACCACTTGGAAAGTGGTAGAGGTAGATAGAAAAAAAGTTAAAAAAGAAATAAACTAGAAATGAAAAAAGTAACGGAAGTTTTAATAACGAATGGATTTTAAAAGCCGGATTTTGAAAAACTAGATTTTAAAAATCCCAATTTTGATAAAACAGGACTTCGGTAGACCAGCTTTCGTTACCTCCCTAATTTATTTATTGTAATTAAATAAAAAGGAAAAATTAGCATAAAAAACATGCAATTAAAATTAAATAAAACTCAATAGATTTTGTCTGACTTAATTTTATTCCAATAAGTTTATCGAATTCAATTGTTCCAATATGATAAAATTCAGAATAGTGGATGTTGTTACAAGAAATAGTGTAAAATCATTATATTTTATTACATTAAAACAACTGACATGGACTCTACATCATATACGGTGACCTTTCCAGCACTTATCCTAACCACGCAACACCATTGCTGTTTTTTCCTAAATTTCTTCCAATCTTATTACGTCTTGTTCAATGAGTTTCTATCACATGCTTGTATTTCATTTGACTAAATTTCATTTGACTGCATTTCATTTGACTGGATATATATTCTGAATAAAAATTTCATGTAGGAAGTGTTTATAAATCAACCAATATCAGAACTACATCTTCTAAGTGGTGACTGGTTTCAAGAAATTGAGCACCCCCAGCAAAAATAGTTCCAGTAAAAATAGTAATAGTTAAAAATTTTTGTTATTTTTTTTAACTTGTCTTTACTACAATGGCTCACAAGCAAGATACAAGCAAGAGATCGGACGCCTGAAGTGTCGAGACCTGAAAGTTTTTTTTTTTTTAATTCTGGAAAAAGGAATTATTCTCTGTTTCGTATCGAGCATGGGTTACGCATAAAAATAGTTAATATAAATGTTCTGTAAAAGGCGTATAACTGTGATTTTGAATCCTTTTGAATGGCTTCATTTTTGAAAGGCCCTTGTACTTATGACAAAAAAAAATTGAGGGTCTTCGTTCGCAACGATTGGGGCGCCGGACCTCTTGTTTGCATCGTGCTTATGAGCCATTGTGCTAAAGACAAGTTAAAAAAAAAAAAAAACATTCGAGGGATTGTGAGACGGGATCCGGACCTATTTTTGCTTGAGGCGGCTCCATTTCTTGGACTTGGCACTTTGCACCAGTCACCACCTGGAAGATGTAGGTCTGATATCCGTTGATTGATAAAAACTACATCAAATTTTTATTATGAATACTTATCCAGGCAAATGAAAATGCAGGCAACTTGCAAGAAAACAGGCAAATGAAATACAGGCATATGACACGCTCCTTTGTTCTCATCGTGAATTGCAATTGTAGTCAACAAATTCTTCTTTCTCTTTTCGGCTAGATCGCCTCCCGAAAGTACCTAATCTTATCTAGTCTAATCTAAAAAAAAACAATCAAAATAATATAATAGCTAAGTCCGTTGATAAAGCATGAATTGATGGAAAATAAAAAAAATTAGCACTGCGTCTTACAAAATCAATACACAAGTAGCACACAAGCCACTTCTGTGTGTATTGTAATCTAAATATAGTGATATCGTTGTCAATTCAATATACTTTCCCCCAAATCATCTTGTAACATCAGTAGAACTTTATGACTTGTTTAATATATTGGACTTTTAGTTTATTGTATGTGGCGATTTTAATTCAAAATATGGCCCGGAAGGAAACTGCTAATAACTTTATCCAAAAAAAGGGTTATGATATAACATCATGTGGACATCATTTAAATACTGGCCAACCGATAGGAACAAAATAACGGATTTAATTTATTTTGCGATCACTTAACACATCAACTAAATCATACTTACTCTCAGAATAAAATCGCAAAACAGTACTCATATATCTACTACAGCAACAAAACTCTTTGTATCAGCACAAAAAAAAGTTTAATCAACTTCTGAATCAAAAAATGTAAGAAAATTTTAATAGCTAATTTAAATTTATAGAAAAGTATAATAAAATCAATAAAACCGCCTTGTCACTCCCACATTTAAAATTACATTATAAATGATGACAATATAAGAAATCAACCTTCTACATCTGTGCTGTCTCAATATTGAAAGTAAACCCACCGGACCAAAATTTCTGTCCAGTAAACTTACACGCTGAGTGGTAGTTCTTTTCCCAACGAAGGCACCCTAAAAATGTTTTATGGGTTTTTCGACTTGGTCCTGTAACTTTTTCGACCAATTATATCTTATTGTATATATGTCAAGTCTCTGTTCAAAAGCAGTTAGGATTAGGGTGTTCGTTGACTTGGAATTATATAAAAAAAATATAAAAAAAATATATAAGATGATTTTAGATTTATTTTTTGTCAGTCAAGTACAAAATAATGAAGAAGTCATAATACAAGTACTAGACCAAATACGATAAATATTTTTATAAAATTAAAATTTAAATATTCGACTATTTTCAATAACAATTACACAAGATATTCGTTGGCCAGGAATAGAAAAAAATTATTAGAAAGTACAATTAAGGATCCTTTAATTTTTTTGATATTCTAAAAAGGTTACATTCACTATTTACATTTTTATCTGAATAACCTAATTTTACTATCATTGATATTTTTTTTTTCGCTTTATTTATGACTATATGACACTTATGAGAATCTTTAAAATCTCTAATGTGCCTGAAATTATAAAAATAATCGAAAAAAAATTAAATTAGAACAAAATGTCTCCATATCATCCCCAATTACCTCAAAAGCATAAATTTAATAAAAATATTATTTTCAAGTACCTCTACTCTACTGTAAAGTATTTTAGATTTATATTTAATTTGAATATATATATGTATTTATATATATATATATATATTGGATACAAAAATAAAATATTTAATAAAAAAAATTTCTAAAAACTTAACTTTTTTATACAAAAACCTAACATCACTTAAGCCTGTCAAAAAAATGCGTGAAAAAAACTCAACTACAGCAACAATAACAACAACAACAACAAAATGAAAAAACAAATCATTGCTTTTTGGAATTTATCCAGTATCGCAACCAGAAACTAATATTATATCGCTTATATTTTATATGTATGTGTATCGAAAGTTTTAATTCTATTCAGTTCTGCCCCCTTCTACATACCTTATCTTAACAGACATCGGCTATCTCAATGATATAATACGGATGTTGAATGTTTTGTGGCAAAAAATTCTTTTCTCTATTTTGATGATATTGGGAATGATTATAATGATGATGATGATCCCCATCATGATGATTTCGCTGATTGTAATTCGGAGGATATGATAGTAATGATAAAAATGATGGTGCTGGCATTAACAACAGTATACTGTATACATAATACAATATAAGATATAGGCAAGGCATTAGCCCATGAATAATTGAAAATTAAAATAAAATAAAAATTTAGATAATATATTGTACATATATATATATATATATATAAATATGAAAATTCACACACACATATAGATAATATATATATACATTCAATAAAATGACTAGCAAAAAATCTAATTTACCCGGTATCCATGCATTTGACATGTGATTCCATAAGAGAAATATAACGAATAATAAATAAAAAAAAAATAATAATAAAAAAAAATACAAAAACAAAACGAAAAAATGAATTCTTTTATATTTAATTTTTATTTTCTATTAAAATTCCTTACATAAAAAAAAATAAACAAAAAAAAAAAATTATAGAAAGAAAATAAACAAACAATGAACCTAACGTAAAATTAAATTTTTTTGGAGAGTTTATTTAAAAAAAGAAAAAAATCACAAAAAAAAAAGTAATAATGATAGTCAGTCTCAGGACATTTTAATTAAAATGGCGATATTTTTAACTGTAAATGACATAAAATAAATAATTTAACTTTTTCCTCTACTAATGGAAATTTGTTTTTTTTTTTTTTATTTTTGTGTTTTATTGAATTTATTAAGTAGGTACATTCAGATTTTAAAATTAGTTATATTTAACCAACTATCAGTTGGTTAACTGATAACCAACGGGACTTAATCATATAGAACAATATTTGAAATGAAAACAAACATTTATTATTGTGTATCAATAAATAATCCTTATTCAGATTTCGAACCTATCAACTATTAAATAGACCGACAAAAACACTACTCTGTATTTATTATTTTTATTTATACATGTAAATATTTTTTAAATTTTCAATTATTATATCTTTTTTTTTTTGTTAATAAAATTATAGTAAAAACTACATTTGCATTTAGAAAATAATAAATTAATTTCTCACTTAAGGATTAATTTGATTTGATTTTTACAATTCCCATGTTGATTACTATCAAATATTGTATAAGTTTCCAAACATTTCAAATTCAGATTAGGACCTTTATAGGTAGTCTAACATTACAAGATATCTACTGAAGCGTTCCAGTAATGGTAGTGAACAAAATCGATTTTTGTGCCAAAAAAAAAATGTCGAATGCAAAAATGAAAAAATGTTGAAAAAAAAAATTTTGACAAACAAAATGTTGAAGAAAAAAATGGCGAAAGGGTAAATGTTGAATACAAAAATATCGAATAAGGAAAAATATACTCGTATATTAATTTAAAAGTTTAATTTTATTTATCTACTTTCCTACGACAAAAAAGCACCTGTAACAGTGTGGGTTGTCACTTAGGCTTGCCTTCTTTTAGGAATGGCATCCAAAAAAAATTAAAAACTTATAAGTATGTTTTATATTAAGTATTATTAAAAATTAGCAAAATGCTCTTATTGTTAATCTATATCTATATGTTTGATCACTGAAAAAAAAATTAGCTAAAATTGCTATTTTTTTTACATACTATGTACTATTTATATAGCTCATATCGGGATAGTGACACTAAATAGCATAAAATGATATAATTTATATTAAAGAATTATTTAATTATTTCTAGTAGAAAAAGCCATCAATTCCTTGTAATATAACAAATTTACCGATAATAATTAGAAACTCTTTAATGCCTAAAATTAAATTCAGCTGTGCTTCTATAAGGAGAATTCTAGATACAAAATATGACGAGCTCTAATGCTGAAAATCAATATTGGGTATATTACATAAGAAGGATTTATATAATAAAATAGCTATATTTGCAATAATTTTAAGTAAATCGTACTAACACGGTAAAGCTAATATTCATTAATTGACTTATGAAAATGCGCAATTTTGAAAATCAATTTCAACTAGTACAACTTTAAGAAGCAAATAAAAAAAATAGCAAAACTTGCAATGTTATCTTACAAAATTTAGATAAAAATTCTATTTTTAGAAGTTATTCCAAACATTATAAATTTGTAAGGTAACATTGCAAATTTTGTTATTTAATTTGGTATACTCTGTAATGTAATACTATCTGAAATTGACTTTCACTATTGCAAATTTTGATACATC